>OX438798.1:13698206-15155639 GCA_949316475.1 Hypomecis punctinalis | reverse complement strand
CCCCACTGCTCACCGCATCGCTTACATGAATTTGCTACTGCGCAAGGACTCGCCTCGTGTCCACAGACGTCATTCGGCCTATAGAGTTCCAGTAAGCACAGGTCCCTTAAACAAGTATTGTAGAGTTCAAGTAAGAGTATAGAATAAACAATAAGGGCCCTTGTAAAATAAGGCGACGAGGTCAATGACGTCGATGGTTAGAAAGTTGCCGTTTCTTGCAGTGTACGTTAATTATAGCCGGCTGGGAGGTGTGGCGCGGGCGCGCGTGGTTCGCGACACGCCGCCGCGCTGCATGTGTGCGCACACGCAAGCCCCCAGCTCACTACAGGGGCTCGACAGTTTTAGGAACGGTCTCGACGCTCGCCGAGCCCACTGACTTATCGGATTCTTGATGCCTGAGTGTGTTGGCTATGCTTGCAGTGTAGTATGCTTGCAATGTAGTAGAGAAGAGAGTGGTAGCCTCTATATATTTTTGTTTGAACCAAAAAAAATAGAGGAGCTATGACGAGATCGCTTCCAGGAAAATATTGCTAAAGCTTAAGAATAAAGTGTATTCTTAAAGAAGTCGACGAATACTATATAAACTAGGTAGGTACATAGGTTTATAGCTACATAGGTATGACTTGACTAAAATATCGCTAACTCTAAAAACTAATATACAATCTTCCGACTCTTCTCTACTCTACGTACCAACTAACCGGCAATTATTTTTGATTCTAAATCTGTGGTCAGCGCCTACCTACATTGCGGTTGCGTTTGACCACATCCTGCTTATTAATGCTGCAATAAGGATCCGGTACCTACAAAAAATATATAATACAAAGTTATTATACCAAATTAATTTTATGAATTACTTCTGGTGGAATTTTATGAAAAGGAAGTCATTTCCCCACAGTCTGACCCTTTAACCTTCTTAGGGTCGTATTTTGACAGTTATATTGTGGTTTATACCGGCAGTACCTTAAACTTTGTAACCTCCTTGTAATATTATTGTGTACCTGGGTGAGTAACACCGGACGAGCAGATGACCCTGTTCTGGCAACCTTGCGAGGAGCAAGACACCAGGGTCGGCAGTATAAAGTTGAATTACTGATTGTATTTACACTAGCAATTCGTGCGCGGCAAACAGCCACAATCCTTCTCGGTATTGCATCAGTTACTTTACAGCTAATTTCAGTTCTTATCGCCAACATTATGTTTCGATAAAGGCACGTGCGATTGCGTGTATTTTTCCTTTCATTAGTCTGCATCCTGAATTGCAAAATGCCTAAAAATGCTTCGACGCTCTTTTAGTTTCAAAGGTGGCCACTTGGACGCGGAGGCGCTGGACGTTGACATTACGAAACGATGTTGAAATACTTAAAATCTAGTCTTTGATATATTTGCCAAAAATCCTTCAAGGCCATGCTTGGCTATTTTTATTGTTCTCGCGTTAGTATACTTACCTACATTAGCAAAATTTCATTATTTTCCGCGAATATCTGACGTGGTGGCCGCTGGCACCGTGTGATTGGTTGCCACGACCGTGCCTCCAGAATACGTCAGCGAGCGATAACAAAACATGTTGTATGGTACGATGTATTGTAGATATATCTGCTAGAACTCGTGACTTCAGTCTCATAATTACTGTTTCATTAAAATTGCGAGGCATGACTGAAGCCTACATGAACATGAGTTGCCAAGATATTTGTTTTTCTAATGGTTAAAGGGGCTATTAAAATCATTTGGCGACGAGCAGGAGATGTTGAAACTATAATTACTTGTCGTTTTGACCTTCTGCTTTGACATTTCATGTATAATGTTATTTTGATTTAAAAAAAGCATAATCTGCAGATTCTAGGTGCGAGTACGTGTCAGTTATATTAATAATGCAGGCAACTTGGTGAAGACACCTTATCTTCGTGATCGTAATGCGTAACATCCGATCATCCGATCGGATTTTTTTTCATTTTATCACGTTTCATGAAATTAAGCGCATACGACGCTCGATTGGGCTACAAGATTGGCTACATTACATGGGTAGCGATAACTAACAAAAGACTGCCTCGTGTCGTAGGTATATTGGAAATCATACAAGTTAGTGTAACTAGATAAATTTTTCACATTCCTGTTAGATTATACCTACCTACTAGAGATTTTGGTGAAGGAAAACATCGTGAGGAAACCTACATACGTCCATCGAAGAAATCCGATGGCGTATGTGAATCCACCAACCCGCACTGGGCCAGCATGGTGGATATGGCCCAATCACCCTTCGTGGGTAGGCCTACGTCCTGCAGTGGACTATTAAAAGGCTGTTACAGTAGGTACAGTACTTAGTAGAAAAAAGGTGTCAAAAAAGGCACCAAGTAGAATGTTAACCAAAGCTATTTTTTATTGCTTACGATTTAGGTATTGACTATTTTATAGCAGGGTTGATCAAAAAAATCATGATTTTTTTTCTGTCAGATATTTTTTGATTTAAAAAAAACTACCATTAGGTTAGGTACCTAATGATATTTTTTTTAACTATTGATTTTATTATGACATTTAAAAATAAATTTAAATTACATATATAATCAAATAAATTAAATAATAATGAAGATTAATAAAAAAATCAAGTTTGATTTAAATCATTGATTTGAATTAGAAAAAACATTTAAAAATTTGATTTAATTCAAAATTATTTAAGTCAATCAACCCTGCTCTATTGTAAAAGATGTCCATATGGATGGACAAACACAATGTAATCATTAGTATTAAAAAAAAAAACAAACATGAGATGTATAGTGTAATATTATGACGGATGTGCCAGTGCTCACGTGCACCACTAAAATAAAGGTCAATTGGATCAATAAGTTCTCCAAAACACAAAATGGACTATCAATTTACATTAGACGCTTGATGTTTTGCGTCAATCAGCGACGTCGATTCAAGGAACTAATTTCCCTCAAAGATTTCGAAGACTGTAAATAAGTATGACTGAAATGCCAGTCACGCAATGGTCACAAAAAATAATAGCCTATGAAACAGCATCCATAAAAGGGAGCGCGGAAATTTTGATACTAGGTACCTGAAATTGCATGACCGCATCGCTATAAATATACCAGTGACAAACAATACGAGTAAGCACTAACCAAAATCTTAGCTAATAAATGTTAAGCAAACTAACATGACTGTATTCTGGCGTTTGACACTGTACATAGGTATACAATAAGGTAGTTACAGACTACAGACAGAACCGATCACTTCATGACCTCCTACCACCACAAGCAAGTCGGCACACACATGCTTACTGAAACAGAGGCGTGTTCGTATACATGCACCAAACTGCACGTACACACGAAGGAGCACACAAGGATATTATGCAAGTATGCGTGCTTAAACAATGCGATTCATTTGAAAAGGCGCCAGTAGAAACGTAAGCCAGTCACCTGACCGTCTCGACCACCAACCCCATGAAGGCAAAACGTCATTACCGAGCGGTGGAGAACACTAAATTAAACCTTAAGGTTGTAAAAGAAGCCTCAAAATAAAATAGAACCAATTTCACCTTCGCATTCGCATCGAAAACTTGATGCGGAATGAAGAATTTCAAGTTTAAGTTTAAAATGCCGTATCCAGAACCCGCTGTTACGATGAAATAAACTCTGACATCGTATAAATACAGATTGGCAAGCAGAGAACGCCCGCAAGTGGCAACGAACAAACAATTTTTTCAGCAAGAACCTTGAGAGTTTGGGACGATCTGTGACGTTAGTGCCACTCCCAGTAATGTAAAAGCAAGGCTAGAATACTTAGTGTGTAGACGTACGTTGATATGAAAATGTTTTTAAGCTCGTAAATAAAGATAAGATTGGTAGGTAAGTTAATCGTAATTAGGTACATCTTTACCTACAACGTACTGCGTTGTGTGCGTTTTACTGCGTAGTGTCTGCAATTGTAGAAATTATCAGTTCGCTAAAATATAACATCAATAAGCGTGCAATTTAGCGAAGCGACACGATGACATCTATGTAGAACCGTCAAGTGGTTTTTCATGTACAATCGCTAAGTGCGAGCGCAAACTCGCCTTCCACGAATCCACGAAATAAACCGGCTTGAGGCAGAGAGCGTTGCTTGCAATCGGTACCTTTTAATAATTTATCTTCTCGATAATTTGAGTTTATTGCCCAGTCAGGGCTGCGGCCAACGTATTGCATTGCAACAATAATGCAGAGTGCATACAATCCTAATGAAAGACTCATCGAGCCATATAGTCAAAGTTACATTGTAAGTCAATACAAAAGTAATAACTACTCCCTCGTATGTTAGAATCAAGTTAGGACTCATACAATTTGTAGTTATGTTACGTGTTTACTTTCCGTTCAATTGTTAGGAATATCTAGGACGATGAAATTCTATTACAGTTTGTTCTTTAGCGTCATCGTGTTGATCTTTAACTCGACAGTTCAAATCCTAGCGCAGTGTAGTACGTCATTCTAAGGAAATTAGATTTTGGATGAAAACATGAACCGTTACAGCACAGTGAAGAGTTCACGCTACTGCTTCGCGCTCTAATACCTAACTGACAAAGGTAATGAGGTACCTACTTGGGAATTAAGTTCAATTCAATTAATTAAGTCTGTTCTATTTCTAATGAACCTCTATGATTTCAAAATAATTATAATAAAAGGAGAGTTAATGTGGGGTAACGTTGGGTTTCAGGTCAGCTTTGATCAGCTATTGCAAAATTAGGTACTTACTTCATAAGCTCCGATCATATATTATGAACCTGAAGCTTTTCAAAATCAGAGTGAAAAGGTATCTTCTATGTCGGTGTGTTTCATCTTCGACCGCAACGTCGTTTGCCATCAGGTTAAACGACGTCTTTATTGAGACGTCTCGACGAAGCTTTGCGCTGGATGTAATCCGCTTCCTAGTCTTAATGAAAATCTATACAGTCCAGCATTTGTAGGTCTACGAGTTAATTAAGATCACAGGAACGCGCTGGATGCAGGACACTTCCAACCGGCCTTATTGGAAATCCATAGAGGAGGCCTATATCCAGCAGTGGACGTCCTACGGCTGATGGATGGATGGATTTGAACGTCTTACAGTTTGTGTGATAATGAAGCATTTTTGACACCAAGCAAATAATTTGCATATCTTCTTCAGTGATATTATAAAAACAAAATACAGGATAATATCATTCATTATATAAACTTTAAAAAATAAACTATGACCCCGACGTGATTTGAACACGCAACCTTCTGATCTGGAGTCAGACGCGCTACCGTTGCGCCACGGAGTCGATATGAGAATTGTTGAAATACAGGTATTTAACAAAGTTAACCATTTATCCAAATCTAATATATTCAAAATATTTTTAGCATCATTAAATATTTCTATCTAGCGACATTTATTTTAGTTAATATATATCAAACTAAACTAATTTTCAAAATAATATTAACTGTAATAAACCAAGGTAAGCCATCTAGCGGTGATCAGATAAACTAAATCCTCAACCGTTTCCGACATGAAATAACAATTTTATATTGCAAGAAATGGAATGAAAGTTACATTCCATGAAGTAGTGTAACGTTTTCTATTTTTGAATAATTGTAAAATCAACATTATTGTTATTCTAATACAATCCGTAGAAATGAATCCAAAAATTCAGACTTGATTACGCAAGCCCCTGTGGCCTAATGGATAAGGCATCGGCCTCCTAAGCCGGGGATTGTGGGTTCGAGTCCCACCAGGGGTACGAAAACATTTTTTTTCTATCAATATTTTTATTTAACTAATTAGAGCATTAAAGATTAACAATATAAGAACTAAAGACATTTGTAAAGTATTATAAGTTTTTACAACAATAGCAGATCCTCGTAGTGGCAAGCATCTCAGGCCTGTATGCCGGAGGTAATAGCCGACTTGGTGTGGAAACCGACAGTCATTATCTGAAAATAAAAATTCCCTTTTATTTGAAGGATTGTGCTCCTTTGTGAGTTTATCAGCCCTTTATTATATCTAACCCCAACCCCAATTTTACAAAAGACATTGTTACTAAAAAAATGTTTGTCCCCCAGTTTTGATGTATTGCGATGCAATATAGTAGGGGAGCCGAAGAGAGGATTTCGGGACATACTAAAGCACGGCAGATTAACGTACAAGGGGTACCTTATACCCGATTATGAAACTCCACCAATTAATATGAGCCCCAAAATTATGTATATGGACGGGCGTCAAGGATAGAGGATCATATTAGTAAAAATAAAACGATCATCAGAACACGTTAGATTAAGGTAAGGTGAGTTAATTACAAGCTAAAAAGTGTATATTCAACTAATCTGACAATTTGAGAGTAACGTAAAAAAAGAAGAAGGGTAGAAACTTGTATCTCGACATTCTTGAGCATGGCTATTTTTTATTTTATTTCAACATACGTACAGTATTAAAAATACGTATCACGCTATCTATATATGACGCCTTGGAGTATGTCCATGCAACAGTTTATTTTTATTTTTTTAAATCCATAGCTACTCCCCCCACCAATGAAAAGGTTATTCTTTACATCAAAGGGTTTATTCTGTACATCAAAACTAACAACTTTTGTTTTGCGACTTTTGTCAAAAATTAAAAAAAAAAACTATTTGTCGAGGGTTAACGATATTTTTTTAGGGAAAAACAATTTTTTTTTTGAGAATTAATCAAAGTCGTAGAACAAGTGTTGTTAGTTTTGATTCATAATTCATAATCATTTATTCATAAATGTAAGGTACATAGAAGGTGGTTCATTTTTAAAATGATCATGCCAAAAATTGCCTTTTCAGACATATGAATACATTTTAAAATTGTCAAATTTAAATCAAACTATAACACAAAAAATCATTACAATACTTTCAGCATGATGTACAGAATAAGCATACTTAACTAAACTAAACCAATGCATACTTTTTTTTTTCTTTTTATCATCTTAACTTCGCAACCCAATCGGGCTCTATAATGCTCGAGTAAATTCAATTTAGCATCGTGGGCCTACCAATATGAACTAATCTTCACGTATATGTTAAAAAATACGTTGAAATATCCAAATGTCATTTTCGGCGCTCGATGCAACGGCGCCGTGGCTTAGTTGGTTAAAGCGCCTGTCTAGTAAACAGGAGATCGGGGGTTCGAATCCCCCCGGGGCCTAGCTAACAACCGGTGTTAGCAGATTCTTTTTGCGTTTGAATTTCGTAACTAACAATGCTGTGCGTCTAGCGATTTATTTTTAACTAGCTTTTACCTGCGTCTTTGCCCGAGTAATACATATTAAGTATAATGCTATTCTTCAACATTTAAGCTATGAGTAATACTAAGAAACACATAACCCTTAATCCCCTTAATAACCCAAGACGCATAAAAATCAAGTCGATCCATTGCTGCGTGAAAAAGTAACTATAAACATACTTACTTTTTAACTAACAAACACACTTTTGAAACTAAGCTTATAAGAAGAATGAAGGAGTAAGGATTTCAGTCAATATCGAGCCTGGATATGAAGTTTCCCTGTCGTTCTTTGATAATGAAGTTAAGTTTAGTAACATGCACATATAGGTCAGTGAGCTATTTAACTTGCCATGTGATTAGATTGTTCGAAGTGATAGTGATGATAAAATATTGACGTTGTCTGTACGAGTGAGCCTAACTAATTACATCGCTTTCGCTGGCTTAAATGATCACAGCGTTGAAATAATACAATGCACACAAAAGTTAGTATTAACATGCGCATGATTGTGCGTCTAACCTGTCAATCCTGACATGTAGGTAATGACTAGACAGAAACAACGATAAATGTCAGAAGGAAAATAACTGTGAACGGACTGTACTACCCGCAGAGGGATCGTTAGATAGCCCTGCAAGATTGAAAAATTAAGGCGGAGATAGGATGTGTTGAGGCAAAACTCACTAGCACAGAGATTTACTGAAATGAATAGAAGTGCTGAGTTAAACCTGTAGACTCCTCGCTCAGGGATTGATGAAAACTGCGGGATGGGAAAACTAAGACGGTAACAGACTGTGATTAAGCAAAAGCTAGTACTAACGTGCGCAGACATTATATAGCTAATCTGACGGCAGTCGCAAGCAGGCCTCAGGCATGGAACAGGTGTTTCAAGTCGGGCAAGAAACATAAGTTTTATAAATAGTTTGATAGTGTATATCTCTCACTGAGGGATCGTTTAACAGCGGAGATAGGTTTAATTTCTCTGTGTGTGGTGTTAAGCAATGTGTGTAGAGATCGGTCGAAGTGACCACAGAGGTGATAGAGTAAAGTGTGCCAACGGGTAGAACTCAGGAAAGGTGCAGGGGTGGTAAGAATGTGCTCTGTGCTATTTTGCTATCCAAATTCTGTGTAAATAAAGAAAGCTAGCTTTCTTTATTCACGAGCACAGAGATTGGTAGTCGAAGTAATGGCTGCAGTGAAGAAGCACGCCAGGGGACAGAACTCAAGGAAGGGGAGGGAGTGGTAAGGATGAACGTATACTCGCTCGGGGATAGTCTGGCAGCTGTGGAATGGGAGAATGTAGGCGAGGAGAGGGTGTTGAAGCAATGATAATAATACTTACGTGCACAGAGATTGGCCGAAGTGACAGCGGTGTCAAGGAAAACCCAGGCGAGGAAAGGAGTTTAAATTGGTCGACGGTGCAATATGGAAAAATAATGCTAGTGTGGTGAAGCAATAGCTATACTCTTTAAAATTTAACTTGATCTCTGCGACAGTGACATTGACATAGAAGATTGACATTTTTAGAGTTGAGATAGTGGTGGAAAAAATCGATTTTCAAACAATGTTGTAATGAAATCGAATGAGTAGTTGAAGGTGAGAAATTGGATTTTATTTACTTACTATTATTTAAGATCAAGTATGTACACATGTAAAGAATGTTATGATATTAATTAAATACTCATAATAATGTAACGATAGTATTTATCGACGTTTTTCACTATTATCGATGCTAATGTAACATATAAATGGGTTTAATTTAATTACACGTGTAAAAAATGTTATGATATTAAAATATACAATAAAATTAATGATAAATAAGGTTTTTTTTAAAATATCGTTAGTATAAATTATCGATATTTTAAATAAAACTCTATCTAAAACTCTGTGGTCACGATCATTCGTCGCCCATCACTAATCGGCATGCCCATAAAGTATGACATTGACAGGTACTGTCTGTACTATTAAGACATTCAGGACTTCATAGGCGTGATTTTTCTGACAGCTGTCGCAGAGATCAAGTTAAATTTTATAGAGCATAGTGTGGTGAAGCAATAGCTAGTACTTACGTGCGCAAAGATTCGCTGAGGTGACCGCTGTGGTGAAGAAGCGCGCGGGGGGGCAGAACTCGGGCGAGGGGCAGGGGGTGGTGAGGTTGAACGTATACAGCCCCCGCTCGGGGATGGTCTGGCAGCTGCGGGACGAGTCCGCCCCGCGCCAGAAGCAAACCATTATCTGCCCTTGGCCGTCGTTGCGGAACTGAAAACAAACAGGTTCCATTGAAGATAATTATAATGTTTGAAATAAAGAAAATAATAAGACTCATTCTACCTAAGATAAGTATGAATTTGCTATTTTCAACATCACCGTCACATAATAGCAGCTATAAAAAAAAATTTAGTCTAGCATACGCACTACGATGATAATTTTTCTCGACGTTTGACAAATTGCCAGATATATACTTCACCGTTTCTCGTTCTGGCTCGTCGATAAAATTAAGTCGTGGTGCGTATGCCAGTCAGGTGAAAGAAAGAAAGAAAATTTATTTACTAAAAACTTGCAATGAAATACAATCCAGTTACAGTATTGTTATAGTACATTATGATATAAGTGCGGTAAGTTGAAAAGGGCGAAGAATTCATGAGGAATGATACTAGTGCTATATGAGTTATTGTCATAAAGTTGCAACGTTACTATGTACTGTAAAAGATCAAATTGTTGTACGACTACTGTAGTCGTACAACAATTTGATCTTTAGTTGAGTTGTTAGTTGTAGTACAACAACTATTGTTTTTGTTTTCTTCTATATAATTATTATGATTGTGTTCAATTTTTTTGTTAATTGTTAATTTATTGCTTTCACTTCTTAAGTATATAACCATTATCATTTTGTTTTTGTGTGTCTATTGTATTTTGCCTATGTATTTTGATAAGGTTTATGCTTCAAGTTATTTGTACGCATACTGTGCGACAAACGCGTTCGTGACGTCACCTGTCGGTCCCATCGGAAGACCAGCGTCGGCTGTCACGGTCGGCATTATGCTGAGGTGGGACCGATTTGTAGCAGAGACGAAACATTATGCATAACATAATTTTCATGTGTACGTTACTTGTTTATGTATTTATTTTTATGCGGTTGTTTTGTATGTGTATGTGTTTGGTTTCTGTAGCAAATAAAATTATGTCTATTGTCTATTGTCTAAAATTACAGCCGAGGCGATATTGCTATAAGGAAGCAGAGGCTGTAATTGTCAAAGCGCACGTATGTCATACGACGGTTTATAACATATTTGCAAGGAAATTAATAAAACTCTGACTTTCTTAAACGAATAAATTTTTAACACAGATTTCCATAGAAAGTCTGTGATTTTTAATTACTTGTTAAAGCAGTTATAGAAATTTGATCAATTTTTAGAAGTGATTGTTACGTTGCCAGAATATTGACCACTTTTCTGACATTAAAACTCTTTGCTAAGATTTTAAAAAGTATCGTTCGTTTTTAGACGGAGCATCTTAAAAACCCGTGCATGTTTCTTTATTAAAAAAAAAAACTCGTGCGTTTTACATTACAATAACGCACAAGTGCGCAATGAAATACATTACGATATTGAAATTGGTGTAATTACAGCCACTTTACTAGCAAATATGTTATAAAATAATATAAACATGTGTGTAAGCTGAGCGAGTGATTTCAAGGTAAGACATACAAATAACGTGGTGCAGTGAGCCCCAAACTAAGCACGAGGCTTGATTCTTGGGGCTCGAGTGCGATGTAGCGGTAAGAATATATACCTTATGTGTTTCAAATTCGGTGAAAGGAAATTCGAGGGTAACCAAAATTGACTATTAGTGTCATTACAGTTGAATGAATGAGCGTCCGTGAGCTGTATTAGTTAAACGGTTAACGGGAACTTGCAAGATATTAAAGTTAAAAGCTGGTGAGATGAACTCATAATTATTGAGGTTTTACAGATTTTATGTCTATAATTATTATTCAGATAGAATGAATTAAAACGAAAAAAGACAGTTACTCAATTCCAATTGGAAGTAGGTAGTTGCAGAATCTTATTTAGCGCCATCTATGATTACAAGGTTTTGAAATAATAGAGACAGGTATGCAGTTACGTAGGTGACGCTTTACAGAGTTTACAGTTTAAAAATAAAAAAAGAGGGCATCACTATGTTCATAATTCTGTTTTTAGATAAAAATCGGCAAAGCGTGATTTTCGGCAGAGATGTCTAGCCTAACTTCCAATTTATTGACCGAAGCGAAGCGAATATCTGCTTCAAGTCGACAGTTTTGCTATGGTCCGTCCGGATGTTGTTTTTGTCGATATGTCGAATTTTCAACAAATCTTGGCGAATGGCGTTTTTTTTTATTATTTTCCCTCAAAAGAGGGAACATTTTCTGTCGCACTATTTATCAGCAGATTTCGATAATATTTTAGTATAGTTTAGTTAGTAACTAAATCCTAACAAGATTTGCAAGTATAAACCAAATCGGTCAAGAGTCTAAATGTCAATGTATGAATTCAGTTAAAGAAATGTGTCGCGAGGTATACTGTTCGGACAACTACTAGTTGTATAGTCCGCGCCACACAAGTAGGCGGATGAGAAGTTAGCCGCAGACGACACGCGGGAGGCATGAGGGTGGTGGGCGGGTGTGCCCCGGCGTCTCGTCTTTTTGGCTCCTGCGAATACCTATATTTTGCCTTTTGCGCAGCGTTCGCCGACTTGTGTGGCGCGGCCTATAATAGTAACAAACTCACGTGCACTTGTATCAACGACTGTTGCCTCAAGTAATACGGGTGTATTCTGTAAGACGTCTGTCGATTCGGCAGCACGAAGTCTTCGTACTCGATTTGGTCGAACGTAGTGTCGTTAAACGGACACTGGGCGCCGAAGATTCGCGTCGGAATGGTGTTCTTTATTAGATACGTGTCGACGGCTTTTATCGCGTCGGATACGGATGTTGATGGTGTCTGTAATTTTTAAAGTAAAGTTTTTACAATATTTAAATAACTGTTTTTAACACTAGAAGCGCAGGCGTCCCAAATTTTACCCATTTCGATGTTCTTCCTTTTTAATGTTATATTATGCATAGAATCATAATTTTATGACTTTTTATGAAATGTGATCATTATTGTTTATACGAGACTTCAACCACGTAATTGCAATAAATATATTTTTTTAATCAAAGGTGACGTCCACATGTGGTATATTATTTAGAGAAAAATCGAACCAAGATGACATATATACATCACTTGAAAGCTTGTTTTATGGGCTTCCCAAAAATATATAATTTAGATTTTTTCTCCCCTCCAATTTTTTTTAAATGCGAAAAATAAATTGTATGAAAAATAACAATACAGCTTATTACTTTTTCTAGTTTAGCAATGATAAAGTGCTTCTATCGTTATTTTACTTGCATTCGTAGCTGATTCTTTAACATTAATCGCTTAATTTGCTAAATTAATTTGCAGGCGGTTTCTTACCGCCTGCCGCCCCCCGCGCCCCGCTGCACGTGCGCACGAGCACGTGCGATTTCGGCGAGAGATTTGTTACGAGAATATTGGATTATGGCGAACATAATAATTTCTAGGGGTTAAATTGGATCCTCTATGGATTTTTCATCACTTACAAAATAGGGTATTACAGTATTTTTTGAAAAGCATCTCAGTTAGATCCTGTTAGTCTAATAAACCGCTAAAAAAAATAAAATAAAAAATTATTTAATCGTTAAGTGTTTTAAAAATGCATTTTAATTTTACAAATTCAAATATTCGCGCGTAATTTACGTAAAACGATGGATGTCATTATTTTACTCTGTGGTCATGAATCACGTCACTATGCTATGTAAACAATGGACGTAAATATTTTTCACGATAGAGTCTTTGTTTGTAAGTTTGAGATTTATGTTGAAAATGAGTTATTGTAAATGGTTAATAATGAGTTACCGTTCGTGTGCTGTTCCTGGAATACTAGTGTTCAAACACCGGACAAACTATTCAATGTTTACATAGCCGGATGACGTCATAACATAGCGGCGACTATTTTATGCACAGATTAAAAAGACGGAATATTTTGTATTGATTTTTAAAATTTACTTTGTTGTTTTATGATCCAAAAGGTACATTTTCCGATTGCTTTTTGCTTAGCTATCTCAAAAATACATTTACAGATTTTTTTTCGTTCATAGTAAAATAGCCTATTACCAATCAGCCTCATACTTACACTAAGAAACAGTTCCGAATAGTCCAAATACTCGTTATTGATGTTCTGAAAGTCGGTCAACTCTTGCGCAAGATAGGCGAAATACACGTCAAAATAAGTAGTTCTAAGTGAACTCATGAGATCTCTGACTCGGTCCATCTCAGGAGCTGACGGTCGGTCGCTGGGACTGATTATTAAGACGACGGTGCTCGCGCCCGCGCTGGCTTTGGACTCGATTTCCGCGAGGGACTTGTTGCGGGAGTGTTGGATTATGGTGGACATTATGTTGGGTAAGTTCAGTCGGGTAGGCCCTGTAATAAAAAAAAAACAAAATTAAGTGATACACAAAATTAATTGTTCGATTAGGTTTATTATGACGATTATGATTGTTTGACATATTGTTTGCGTATGTTTTTGACATTTTATATTTGTTTTTGTAATTATTTATATTTTAATGACAATTAATTATTCATTTAATTTTATAAATTGTAACATTGACTCTGTTGATTAAGATTTATATTCAATAAAAAGTGATATACAATGCATTTATCGAGATTACGGTTGATTTTACGATAAATTTTTAAACTTTATGATAAATCAGCTGTTCCACACATTCTGGAAAAAGCCTATGAAGTGTATGGAACAGTATTTTTCGTTATGTTGGGTTCTTTTTCTTTTTCATCGTGTCAATGGTACAATATGGTTAAAATTATCTTCTCTCAGTATCGACCACTGCGACCCTGCAGGTTGTAGCGTAGTGAGTTGGTCCCACAATAAAAGCTGGTTTATAATTATGGTTATAATTATAGAATACACCACTGGCTTTTCGGTGAAGGAAAACATCGTGAGGAAACCTGCATATGTCCGTAAAAAAGATGGCAACAACCCGCACTGGGCCAGCGTGGTGTTTATAGCCAAATCACCCTTCGTGGGTAGGCCTACGTCCTGTAGTGGCCTATTAACCCTGTATTTATCAATAGTAAAATGTCCCGTGCGTAATCTCTCAAAACCACAAAAATAATTCGTAATTATTTCATTCGTTCAAGAAAAACCGAAAGAGCCAAAAAATAAATTAGTAAGGTTGTACTGAAATTCTAGGTGGTAAGAAGTTAGTAAACTCTATAAAATTCAACTTGATCTCTGAGACAGCTGTCAGAAAAATCACGCCTATGAAGTCCTGAATTTCTTAATAGTACAGACAGTACCTGTCAATGTCATACTTTATGGGCATGCCGATTAGTGATGGGCGACGAATGATCGTGACCACAGAGTTTGAGATAGTTTTATTTAAAATATCGATAGTTATACTAACGATATTTTAAATAAAACTTAATTTATTAATTTTATTGTATATTTTATTATCATAACATTTTTACATGTGTAATTAAATTAAACTCAATTATATGTTACATTAGCATCGATAATAGTGAAAAACGTCGATAAATACTATCGTTACATTATTATGAGTATTTAATTAATATTTACATGTGTACATACTTGATCTTAAATAATAATAAGAAAATAAAATCCAATTTCTCACCTGCAACTACTCATTCGATTTCATTACAACATTGTTTGAAAATCGTTTTTTTCCACCACTATCTCAACTCTAAAAATGTCAGTCTTCTATGTCAATGTCACTGTCGCAGAGATCAAGTTAAATTTTATAGAGTATAATTATTTAGGAACTTGCATCCGTCAGTGAAATTGGCCAAGTGCGAGAAGGCGGCAGTGAGGTTGTTGGAAGGCGGCACGATCCAGTTGGCCGTGTTGCCGTGCAGGAGGGATATCGTGCTGCGCTGCATGTTCACTTCTAACGCGTCGCCTATCCACCTGGAAATATAAACAACATAAATTCTTCTATTGAGACAAAATCAAAATTAAACCAACAGCAAAATCAATCTTATACAACGTGTAACGGAAAGACTGTATACATACTGAAAGTACCAAGTCAGATAACGGTAACAAACTAGATGGGGGCATGTTTAGCCGTGTAAGTTCGTTTACTGATTTTTAATCTTTTTTTGAAAACTAGTCATTTTTATGACTAATTCACATTTGCACAGCACTATCACACTAAACAGCTGTGAGGTCAATAACACGACCTTGCCCATCAAAATCAGACCACACCTCCTTGTTATGACATGTTTGTTTACGTGCAAAAGATTATTCTAGTCAGTCATATTTAATTTTTTTTTAAAAGTGAATGTTGTTATTTTGGTTCGGAATTTCGAATACAGCATCTATATAAGGTATAGTATCAACCCACTTTTTATGTATACAGCCTTTCCGTTACACGTTGTATAGGTCAAATCAAACTTTATGGCATCTCTGAATACGGGGCGAGTCAATATATTTAAGTAGTAAATTCGTTAGGTTAACATATTATGATGAGGTGGGGCCGGATTGGGACAAAAATAAATGAAAGCCGAACCAAACTTTGTGAAGTTTCGCAAGGAGATCTGCGCAGCTAGAACTTCTAGATAACTTCTCAAAGTTTGGTTCGGCTTTCATTTATTTTTGTCCCAATCAGGCCCCACCTCATCATAATATGTTGGCAGTGAACCAACCAGCGCTGGTCTTCCAATGGAACCGACAGGTGACGTCACTTACACAAGCAATGGTCTATTGACAAAGTGATCATAAATACGCAAGTCTAGCCAGCCCCGAAACCAGGTGGAAAGAATAAGGGATGAACTGGCTAATATTGCTATGGGTGTCATAGTTTCCAAATGACGTAAAAAGACCGCTGCAAATATAAAGCTGTTGTGAAATATTCTGGAACTTTAAGAGATATAATACTAGTTTTTACCCGCGGCTTCGCCTGCATACGCAATATATCATTACAATTTATAGCCTATGTGTTATTCTGATATATAAGCTATATTATTGCAAAATTTCATCTCAATCCGTTCAGTAGTTTTTGCGTGAAAGAGTAACAAACATCCATCCATCCATCCTCACAAACTTTCGCGTTTATAATATTAGTAGGATGATCATCATTATAAACAACTTTTGGTATGGGACCAACTGCGAAATCGTGGAAGGAAATCAGCTACTTCATACCTAATTTTTTTCTAAAGTCAACTTTTCAACAGACTTCAAACAAAAAAGGAGTTTCTCAGTTTGACTCCGCCAATTATTATGAACCGATTTTGATGTTTCTTTTTTTTGTAAGTAGACTACAGAGGTGCTCCCATTTAAATTTTACTCAAATCAGGGGAGTGTTTTTTTTAATCAACAATAATTTAAGTATAACATCGATTAGAGCGAACTATTCGAATCTTATACGTAGATTGCAACGATTGAAGCCGGTAGTGCCAATTTTGGCGAAAAAAAAGTTTGTCGAAATGTTTGTATGGAACAGGTGACTAGTTATAAATACAGCGTACTCACGACATGAACTGCGCGACGTCATAACCCTTCCAAGAGCCGTCGGTAGCGACCACCAGGTCCATAACCGGTACTTCGCTGCTCACTTTACAATCCTTAGTGTGCTGCCTCAGCAAAGATGCTGGAATACAAGTACGTCATTTATAAGTAGGGGTCGGAAAAGGTAGTTCTATTTTAAGTACTTGCAGAAAGAAAGTCAAAGGAAGCATAATATGGGAAAGATCTGAAATTCCGGGCATCAGCGTGATTTCCATATTTATTAGCATATTTCAACTGAAATTTAGTTTTTTTAAAAGGTTTTTTGGTTGAAAAGCTAACTCGTGTTTCAATTTGCTGTTCGTTTCGACTATTTATTTTTTTCTTCACATTTTTCCCAAAATATTTAATTTACTAATTTATAAACTTTGTCTGAGAAAAAGTTACACACTATTTAAAAAGTTCGACCAAAAATTGACATTATCTGAATATAGTAAGTTCCGCGGGATCCCGGAGTCATATCCATATTATTGATATCACAAAATCGCAAATACTAAGTACTTAAAATTTAACTACCTATTCCGACCCCTACTAATTAGCTATTGTCTTGTATTTAGAACCTTCATTGTTAGAAAAATTCTATAAAAGCATCGTGCTTAATGACGTATATGAAACATAAAATAAGTCAAATGCAGAGGCGGACTAGCAGTCTGAGCCGCTCTAGGCCAGCGTATCTGGTACACCCCCCCCCCCCCCCTTTTTTTGGGTTTCTCTCTAAATGCTAATCAACGTGACGCGAGCGCCAATACACACGCTACTACTCTTTTTAAAATATTTTTCCAATAATTAATTTCTTCATCGTACTGCAATCACAAATTTTTTGGAGTGTCATCGCTGAAGGATACTGATGGCGCATCGTTGGACTTAATAACACGTGGAAGTACTTAGTTTTGATCGGGTGCAGTACTCAGAATTAGTGGAAGTTTTTCTAAAAAAAAATGTAATTTTGCTAGTTTTCTAATAACATCTTTTTGTTTATCATTCTTTTCCTTAGCCTGTTTAAAATACTCAGCTCCACTTAGTCTTATTTTTCCATCAATTGACAAAGACATGTTCAAAAAATATCCACTTCGGTGTTATCGCACTTAGAAAAATTGGCATTATGCATTTTATTGATTAAAGTTATTGACTTATAATTACACGTAAAATTACAATCAGAGGCACATGAAATCTGTACCTCATACTCGGTTCAAAACTGA
Organism: Hypomecis punctinalis; assembly: GCA_949316475.1. Lineage (NCBI taxonomy): Eukaryota > Metazoa > Arthropoda > Insecta > Lepidoptera > Geometridae > Hypomecis > Hypomecis punctinalis. Next base: position 15,137,570 of record OX438798.1, on the reverse strand, counting down.
CTGAGATACCTACAACATGAAGCGTCGTTGACCATGCAGTAAAAACCAATGTAACCTCTCTTGGTGGATTTTTTAGAAAACTTTCAAAAGTACGTTTTATTTGAAAGACATTCATTTTCAGCTTTATTTCTAGAATCCTAAAGCTTAATTTATGATAACGTGTTTAGGTAAAGCAAATGTTAGACACGTGCTGAAGAACAAGTGCGAGTTATACTGCCCTCTCAAAAAATACAAAATGTTGTAAAACCCTTATAAAATTCACAAAGTGAAAGATTAAGGCAATTGTTAAGCAACTCTTATTGTTATATTATGGCTCTCCAATCGTAAATTATGGTAAAACAATTACGTATTGACATCTTTGGGTATTGTGCAACGAAGCACCTCAAAAATTATAAAGCATACAGCAAAGTATTTCCGCACACGTGTGTTCGCAACTACAGCAATGAGCAATGAGCATCGAGCTAGAATGTGAACTCTGTAAAACTTGCCTTAAAGAACATTTTTGCATTTCAATATGTTGAGTTAACAATCTTCACTGACCGCCCGCTGATAGGGCAACTAAATCAACTCCACTGTTTTTGTGGAATATTTTTCAAAGGATGGGATAGATGAAACAAATATATTTTGCAGTAATGTGACAGTTTTGTTAGTGTTCTTTTTATAATTCTATTATGGTACACACACATGTTTTTGGCCGCCCCTAAAATCCGGCCGCTCTAGGCCCGGGCCTTGTCGGCCTTTAGGCAAATCCGGCACTGGTCAAATGAAATAATGTAATAATGTTGCTTTATAAAGTAGGTGTCAGAGATTTATACACTCGTCATTATGGAAACTTTTACAATGGAATTAACACCGATATCTCAAAATAAAAACACCACTGAACAAATGTCTCCTTTCTTACCAGTTACAATTTAAGACATAACGCTTAAGCCGTCATCCAATCTCAAAATACCTGTACAAAGCCCCAGTTAAACTGACTTTTCTCCATCAAACCTTGAAGTTGTCGAATAAAAATAAAATACACAATATTCTCAAAACTATACGGTAGGGAATTCAATAACTCGAAACACAATTCAAAAAACTTCGCTCGATAGAAATTAAATGCGAAGATACCGCTTTTTAGAACAATTCATGATTTCTAAGAAAGTTTATTTCATTTTTGGGCATTTTTCTAAATGTTTACAATTTTTTTGAGTCTGTTATTTATGCCCATGAATTGAACTATAGCTTTCATCCATATAATTTACGAAAAAGTGGTAATATCAATTTTATATTGATTTTTGCTCTCAAAAACCGCTCATATGAAAAATTACGCTGATACTATGGCGCCTTAATCTAGTAATTAAGACATTATCAGCTTTTTGCCATCTTAAGCAAGCAGAAACAGAAGATCTAGCTCAGTGTCACAAACACACTTAGCATGCAATACCATAAGTTGATATTCTAAAGTGAGAGAGTGAGAAAATAAGAAAAGAGTTTTAAGAGAAAATGATTTCTAGCAACTTACAAACATAGCTCGAGAAGGATTCAACCGCTGCGTTAGTAATTCTCTCCATCTCTTCCATTGGTATATAAACAGTAATCTGTCTCAAGGACAGCACGTGCGCGAATCTCGAAGTTTGCGCGAACAAATCCGTTGTATTAAACATGGTGGTGAACAGAAGCCGTCGATTGCAAGCCTTGATGTTGGGCTCAAACGACACGCCTTCGTGGGAATAGTACATCTCTATTATTTGAGAGACGCGTAATGTTCTTCTTTGTTCGAGCCATTGTGGCACGTAGCTGGAGAGGATAAGGCCTGAGAAGAAAAACAAAAAGAAATGAGCCATGTTAAGAAGGAGGGAGAATAATTCAATTACCAATGCCTTGTCCTGTTTTTAAAGCTCTAATAAATAATTAGAGATTCGTTTTTACCAATAGATACACATAAACTATTTTTCATACCACCAGCTCGAAAATGACTCATTATATGTCGTACAATCTCAACGTAAAACAAGTCATTATTATCTGAACACAATCTCGAGGGCTATGGCAGGTCAATAATGTTGTATGAAACTCCCTAGGGAGTAAACTGATTTAAATTTGGAACATATTATATACGAATTAGTCGTTTAAAAATTTCTTACTTAAAACATTTAAGGACATCTAAAAAGGTTAGAATATAACCTCTTTGGTGCCCATATCTGGGATTTTGGCATCTGGGCCGGCCCAGATACTTTGTCCAAATTTAGCTAGAACGCTGTACTACGAACCCGCCAAATTAGTGAAGTGTTTATCATTTTACTACCAACTTCTACAGTGTTGGAAGCGCCACCTGTGACTACCGCATTAAACCAGACATTCGTCACTCAATGAGAAATTATTAGAATTTCTTACCATTAACCAAGTACCACTAGAACCAAGTCTGTCTTCGTCTTGGGCGACTTGAACCCCTCTCTTCACTCAGGACTTTAAATAATTTCATCGCTTTGCTCGGGAATTAACTTAAAGCACCCTTGCTGCGCTCGGGAGTTAACTGTAGAGTCCCTCGCTTCTCTCAGGGTCCAATTGTCGCCCTTGACATGAGACAGTACTTGGTTCTCTTGGTACATAATCTACTATTCCAGTTTTCAAGTTCAATCCAACCAATCAAACTCGTACCAATGTAACGTACGTACTGATTTTGATCTCTGACGTCACTGGCTTTTCGGTGAAGAATAATATTTTGAGGAAAGCTACTTACGTCCGAAGAATAAATTTAATGACTTATGCAAGATCACCAACCCTCAACCTGGCGGGTTAGCGTGGAGGATATGGCACAATCGACCTTCGTGGGTAGGCCTATGTTCATTAGGGAATTAACCCGCTTCAGTACGAAACAGTAAATAAAGGTCTCTATTACCATCGATCCCAGCAAGGATCTCGGCGTCAGTAAAATGCCAGTCGATGACCGAGCTGTTTTGTGGAAAGATGTAGTGCAGCCGCGGGTACATGGTATCGTTCCAGCGGTGGTTGGTGCCCACGGCCAGCCTGTGGGCCACGGAGCCCACGCGTGGGCCTTGGTTCACCACCACCTCGGCTAAGTCACCTGAAACATTTTTAATATCGTTCTTAGAATTTTACTGCAACTGGATAGATAGGCATAATTTGGCCTTTTTACAAGCTTTTATTTAGTTTCACCTGTTCGATGTCTGTCATCAAATCTTGCAAATTAAATGTATTCCACGGCCTGGGTTACCGATAGAACTAAAATTTTGCATGCATGTGTGAATCGCGTGAAAGGAACTTCGCAATGAAACGACACAACCTTATCGAGTTTGAACTCATTTGAATCGTCTTGTCGAGTAATTTATCTTTCAATAGTGACCAGGGTCTGAAAATAGAGCTGGAAGGTGGTCATAGGAACTCTGTAATGAAACGACGCCACACCATCTAGTTTCGGCTCGTTTGACTCATCTTGAGTACTTGTTCAATAAAAATTTGTTGAAAAAAGCTGTTTTAATATGACGGAGTCAGACAGCATAGCTGGTTTTAGTTGAAAGCAATAGTGATGATATTAAAGTGGGTATCACCCGAATGGGGTCGCACGTGGCAACACTGCATGCTTGTGTCGGAATGAAATGAAAATGAAACGTCTTGCCATTCCGAGCGCAAGGCGGATTGCACCCGTGCAAATCCATTGACTTTGAAATCTGTTTTCATCCTCGATAATTCTTGTTAAATTGATTACCAAGTGATAGTAGGTCAATAAAACCACCCATTGCAGTAGTACAGAGTGTTTATTTTGGCGAGATGGACAACTGTTGACCGCCGGCGAGCTGTACCAATGAATGACCCACAAATAACGATGGCGGGTGATTGAGACAATCACTCTCAGACCCCGACAAATATAATTCTTGTTAGATAGGTATTTTACAAACTTTTAGAATAGCCCAGTAGTTATTCAAGCTTAGCTTAGATACATTCCGAAGGATGGCGCTAGCTAAATCCAAGCCGTTCGTTTGGACGGAAGTCGTTTCGGATATCTACTCACTAGAGCAGTCATGCCAGCGGCCCAAAGCCAAGCTCCATTACTTTAAATGGATGGGGCTCTATTTTTCAACTTCAAATGCCTGGGAACGTATACGGAACTATGACAGATTGTATAGAGAATATCTATGTTGTCTACTATGGAAGTTGCGAATTCTCCAAACAAGTTCCATATACGACCAAGCCGTGCGAAGTTAGGCAAAAATAGGGCCCCAGGGCTCGCTTGGGTAAACGCTGGTTAACGAGTTTCTCAGTATTAATTAGCTTGAACTGATATTTTTTATTTTTTTTTATTTCAAATAGATTTGCGTTTGACTACACACTGCCTGATGTTAAGCCGATATGCGGTCTAGGATGTAGCACGCTTACCTAGAAGATACCTATTTACTCGAGATTTGAAGACACCTACATTGTACTTTAACGGAAAGACAGACTCAGGCAAAGCGTTCGACATTCTGACAGTTCGTATGAGGAATGTGGACTCAAAACGCTTGGTTCCGGACCGGATTAGAACCGGAATATAACAAAATACTTACCAGCGAGCGTCGCGACCCACACATTACTGATGTCAGCTGCCTCCACTTGCCTCTGACTCGTCCCCAACGTCTCAATATCTTCGTACCACTCCTGCATAGCATTAGCCATGAGCGGTTCAGCCACGTCTTCTTTGAAGATGTTCGCATTGAGTATGTCCGTGACGGCTACGCGTTGGGCCTCCACTGAGGCGGCTATGGCAGCCATGAGCGTGCCGGAAGATACTGTTCCCCATTCTGTTTGGACCACCCCGTCTTCTATTGGACATCTGCTGTGTATGCTGTAATAAGTAGCCTAGGATTAAAGATACAAATTAGCAGCCGAATACACGCAGCAGTAGCAGACTACGCGTCGCTAGTTTCGGAATGTGTTTCATAGAAATATATATATAAAAACCGTTTTGTAATATATATAACGGGACTGAACTAACGTGTAGGGATAGTCGTAACGACTATAGTTTCGGTCGCATTCGGCGACCTTTCTCAAGTTGGCGAGTGCTAGAACTTGGAACTTGAGAAAGGTCGCCGAATGCGACCGAAACTATAGTCGTTACGACTATCCCTACACGTGAGTTCAGTCCCGTTATATATATTACAAAACGGTTTTTATATATATATTTCTATGAAACACATTCCGAAACTAGCGACGCCCTTTCTCAAGTTCCAAGTTCTAGCACTCGCCAACTTGAGAAAGGTCGCCGAATGCGACCAAAACTATAGTCGTTACGACTATCCCTACACGTTAGTTCAGTCCCGTTATATATAGTATAAAATGTGTGAAAACCACGTTAATTTCCATAGTAAAACCGTTTTGTGTTACGCAATTCTAACTAATAATATTATAAATCCGAAAGTGTGTTTGTTGGTTTGTTACTCTTTCACGCAGCAACAGATCAACGGATAGACTTGATTTTTGGCATGGAAATAGTTCAAAGGTGTGACATACGCTACTATTTATCCAAGAAAAAATAAAAGTTTCCTAAGGGAAAGCACAAAAATCAAAATAACACGCGGGCGAAGCCGCGGGCAAAATCTAGTCTTCTTCTTCTTCTTTAGCCTTTCGCTATCCACTTTTGGACATAGGCCTCTCCCAATTTACGCCATACTTCACGGTCTGCTGCCCTTGCGATCCAATTCCGTCCAGCATGTTTTCGCACGTCATCTACCCATCGCTGTGGCGGGCGGCCTGGTGGTCTGGTATTCGCCCACGGTCTCCACTCAACCAAGCGTTTAGTCCAACGATGGCTTTCCATCCGAGCTATATGTCCTGCCCAACTCCATTTCTTCCCAGCAATTACTTCAACCACATCTCTCAGTTTCGTTTTCCGCCTAATCCATTCATTTCTTTTACGGTCGCGCAAGGTGATTCCGAGCATAGCTCTCTCCATTGCTCTTTGCGCCACTCTGAATTTTTCAGCCGATCTCTGAGTGAGTGACATGGTTTCCGCACCGTACGTGAACACCGGCTCAATGCTCTCCTGAAATACCTTTGCTTTAAGCTTCATGGATAGCTTTCCGCGCAATATTTGCTTATTAGCTCCAAACGCTGCCCAAGCTTGGGATTTCCTTCGTTCCACCTCTGCTGTCTGATTCCCAAAACCAAGTGTAAGTTTATGGCCCAAGTATACATAGTCCTTGACTACTTCCACTGGCAGTTGGTAATTATTGACTTCAGCTATGTTGGTCATAATCTTAGTTTTGGCCAGGTTCATCTTTAAACCGATTTTCTCGAACTCCAACTTAAGTTCCTCGATCATGGCCAACATATCAGGGACACTTTCTGAAAACAGTGCCAAGTCATCGGCAAATCGCAAGTTTGTGAGATTCTCCCCTTCAACATTGATACCTTTATCGTCCCACTTCAATTTCTTGAATATGTTTTCAAGGACCACGGTAAAAAATTTCGGGGACATCGGGTCACCTTGTCGAACTCCTCTGGCTAAACGGAAGGATGGAGTCTTTTCGTGTAGATTTACACACGCTGTCGCTCGGCTTTGCAGTAGTTTTATAATTGCTAAATACCTTTCGTCCACCCTATAGTCTGCCAAAGCATCCTCAACGGCCCAGGCCTCAACTGAATCGAACGCTTTCTCATAATCAACGAAAGTTATTATGATCGGCTTTTGATACTCGTGACATTTCTCGATTAGGGTTTTAATACTTTGCAGATGATCGCAAGTACTGTAACCAGACCTAAAACCCGCCTGCTCCCGTGGTTGGTATGAGTCTAACTTGTTTCTGAGTCTATTGACTAATACTCTCGTAAACAATTTGTAGACATGGGAAAGCAGACTGATAGGCCTATAATTATCCAATCTTTTGATATCTCCTTTTTTGTGAAGTAATGAGATTACAGCGTTGTTCCAGCTATCCGGTACTTCTGTTTCCAGTAGGCATTTTGTAAACAGCCTTGCTAGGGCTTCTGGTACTCTCTTCGATGATAATTTAAGTAGCTCTGGAACAATACCATCTTCACCTGGGGCTTTTCGATTTTTCAACTGCCGCAATGCCAAACGCACTTCATCAGCTGAGACATCCGGGAGATCCTCTGATCCAACATTCAACACTGGTGGTCTAAAAAGATCCGAAGCTACCACATCACCCGTCCAGTCCCTAGGATTTTCAACTTTGCTGCTAAAGAGGTTTTCGTAGTAACAATAAGCTATATTAAGCAGTTCCTCTCTGTTAGTTGTTACAGTGCCATCTTTATTGGTGAGCTTAAAGATGGATTTCTTCCCTGCATTTAATTGAAGCTTTAGTGATCTGCGGCTTTTATTTCTTTCAATGGCCTCTTCTATTATTCGCTCATCGTGCTTCTGTAGGTCCTTCCGGATTTTCCGGCGTATCTCTTTCTGGAGCAGACAGAGCTCTGTAGAATTATTGTCCATATCGCTGATCATTTCCCGTCTCCGGTCTATTGTGCGCAATGTTTCTGCAGTAAGTTTTTGGGTTCTCGACTGTACGTTCTGTGGAGTTACGGATTCCAGAGCTGAGTTCAATCACTGGACAATTTCACTATTTACTTCCTCTACCGAACGCTCTTCTATCTCCTTAACAATCAACTTGGTGTATATGTGCTCAATTATGCGATCTTGATTGTGTCTTATAATTTCTATTTTGACATGATTTGGTGATACATATGTTTCAAGTCTTTATTAAATCATCCAACCTTTTCGTCGCGACGTGTGTTATCGTAATTTAGATGTTTTACTTATTTTTATTGTCTTATTTTGTTACAATACCTTGTTTGGGAACATCATCGCGATCACAATCGCAGTATCATAAATTAGATTCTTTATATTCACGATTTTCTTACGCAATAAAAAGCGGAAATTGCACGAGGGAAGTTCACAAGTTCTTATTCTTGAATATTTATTTGTAACGGTTGAAAGTGATTGACACCAATAGGAGGAATGTTGAATCGAATAAAACATGAATGAGTGCTAAAGTTCGGCGGAAAGAGTGAAAGGTAAATGTGTGTAAGATATCTTTAATATATTTTTTTCCGATTTACGTTTTTAGTGTCAGGTCTTCGTTCAATGTCTTCCACTGTATTATTAGTAAATAAGTAAATAATAAACTGCATTTCCGCCATACCTATTTGGTATATAGGCATTGCGGAAATGCAGTTCCCAGTCAGTAATATCTACTATAACTATAGCCACGTAGGTAAAAATTTTGGCATGAGGTAAAGTGAAAACTCTGATTTTCATAGACTTTAAAAACAAGTCACTTTGTCCGGTACCGTTGAGAGTTATTTAATGAATGGGTACCTAACGTAAAAGTGTCATCTGACCTACTATTGCTCGCTGCCGCCATATTCTGCGACTGCTCCGCCGACAGCGGGCAGACTCTGCTCTCATCGCCCCTCTCCCACTGCTGGACCCCAGAGCTGATCATCCTATGCAGCAGGCATCGCTCCTCGATCGTCAGGACTTCTACGTCTACCAGGTCTTGGCTCGGAAGGAACAGGTCCATTAGGAGTTTGTATCGATGGAACTGGAAGGCGGATGCTCGGAACGGTAGGACGATCTCCGTTTCGACTGCGTTGGCGGATGAGCGCTCGATCCCGTCTAGTCGGAGACTGAAATATAGAAGCTAGGTTTTAATATCCTTACTAATCTTTCACGCAGCAACGGAGCAACGGATTGGCTTGATTTGAAAGACTGAGTGACATAGGCTAGTTATTGTCCCGAAAAAATAAAAGGTTTCCATGAGATAGCACAAAAATAGCTAGTAACGTAATAAAAGTAATTCAATGCAAAGTACGGTATAATATGATGTAAAATAAGTATAACCGTGTAAAATACAGTTTCAACAAACATACTTCAAAGGAGCAAGCTGTTAATATTATGATGATGACATTCGATTCAGTATTAGGAAAAACATCAACTTTTCCAAATATTTCGACGAAAGTGATTAAAAATATGGAGCAGCTGATTTTTTTTTCACTATTCTATCCATGGAATCTAAAAAATATTCGTAATAAATCATGACACCTCGTAATATATTCACTCTTACCAGCGTAGGCAGAGAAGACAATCTTTGTCTGAGCTTACCAGTAACCAAACATAAGGAGTTCTTACTCACCTTCGAAGCAGGCCCGTTGTAAGCATCCTAAGGTCGAGCTGGGAATTAGACTCCACTTTCCTTATCAAAGACAAGAAGACGTCAAGGCGGCGCGGCGCGGGTAGGTCCGGCGCGCCCGTGCGATAGCACGCCTGGAGATTCTGGGGAATGCTTGGCAGCACCACGCATCCTGCAACTATAGAAATATAAAATAGAATAAGCTAGCTAGTATACAGCTTAATAAACAACAAGCTAGGTTACTATACAAGCTGTGACTATAATAAGCCGCTCGTTTTAAAACAAGCTATGGCACACGTGAATAAAATTAGAAAATAATATATTTATTGCATCTACGCGCTAACTTTATTTTCTGTGCTTTAAACATCTCCTGTAATAATTATACAAGTTAGTAACAGACTAACAGCTAGTTCAATTTAAATCAAAACAGATCTCTAAAAGAATACAATTTTTCGAGAATGAAGAAAAACATACCTCAGAATAGAAAAATATGTAGGTAATCTGATTGTTTATTAGACACAACCTCAAACAAAACTTATTGCCGACTTTTATCATAGAATACATCTAAATAAAATAAATAAATGTATGTACTTACAAGCGAGAAAACCTATCAACACACAAATAAACACAAGTCTCGTCATTCTTGACTCCACTCAGCGATCGGCCTAATTTAATTTGCCCATGTTCATAAAAAAATCTAAAACAACACAATGCGTGGTGACCGCGTTAAGGAGTGCTACAATATAGATCACTGCGCGGTGATAAGATTAGATAATGATTCATTGTTAGTTCGCAGCGATACACTACCGAGAGATTATGCTACGAAAAATAAATAACTTAATAAATTAAATCGACCGATTACCTTAATCATACAATTTTGTAGGGCAGTTTAGTTTTCGAAAACTAAAAACCGAATTCAAAACGTTATCTCTATGATCACGTAATAAGAGCTGATTAATGATGAAATACTTTTTTATTTCACAAAACATATATTTAACTCATATCATATTAACCTTATGATAACAAAATAGTAAGTACCAAAATGAATAAATGCAAGTTTTCAAGTAATAATAAGAAAGCCTCAAATTAGTCGAGAAATTCTATTTCGTAGATAATAGGTAGGTATCCTATGAAATATATTATAGTTATGTAACAAATATCAATTTTTAGGTTTTTTTTGTAAAATTTAACTAGTATATTTTAAATATAGGTAATACCTATATGTACTCGTATTTAGATTTTAAGACATACATATATCCTAAAAATTGATATTTCTGATTCAGAGCGAACAGAAACAATTGATAGAAAAGATTTAAAAATAAATTATTTTATTGACTGGTATCCAACTGCTGCAATCTATTTCTAGCTTAAAATAATGAGCTGACGACGGAGAGAATAAAATTCTTCATTCGATTGTAAAGGAAATTAGTTTATCATATCAAATGTTGCTCAAAATTATAAATTGGTCTCACTGGAACACTATAAATGACAAAAATATCTGTTCTCAATAAAATTATACATATAATATTTTTGGCAATGTTTTGTACACAACACAAAAAGATAATGGAATAATTATAATACTTCTAAAATAAATCTCGACAGTTCGACGTCAGGCCCAATTATGAAGGCACCATCGTAATTATAATATTAGCTACAATATATTTAGAAAGTTTCCTTTTCACTTTAGGTATTCGAAAGAGAGAACACTTTTTATGTTGCTATTAAATTTACGACGGTAACTTCATAATTGGGCCTATCTTGCATTAAAAAAAAATAATAGAAAAAAATTACTAGTCTTTCAAAAATGTTTTGCCGATATTAATCGGCATTATCAATATTTAATTATTCGAAAGACTAGTACACGCCTCTACTGAATACAGTTTTTAATAAAAAAATGCAATTTAATAAATACTTAGTACTGAATTTGTTACCAACTAAACGAAAAATCACTTCCAATAAATTTTATTACATGATAAATTCATTTAGTAAGTCACATCATAAAGTGTCGTAGCCTGGGGTTGGTCATTAAAGTGCTTATGAGCCAAATCAAACTTCTTAGCGGCAGTGAATCTGCGCGAAACCTACTTCTCGCGCATCTGTTATGTGAGCTTCAGTCGAGATTGGATTTTGCGCAGCTTGTAGCTAAACGCCAGGAAGTTTAATTCGGCCTACAGCAGAGTAAGCTGTAACAAATACACAGACCTAATCGGATTCCTGTATTGTATGATAGAAGAAAATAATAATACATATGTAGGTACTCTGTAGACAGAAGAGCGAATTTAATTTCTTTTCAGCGTAGAACTATTTAATGGCTTTTAGTTTATTCGCACATAATAAAAATGGTGTCTTCAGACAACAAATTATGTATGTTTGCTTCATTTTATCCATTCATTTGCATTATCTTTAGTTTTTACTCGTGATCAATGCGCTCGTAAGGTCGCTAGCTGTTAAATATAATCATATTACGCTCTTTTTCGACGCGCAGTCGGGTAAAAACAACGCGAAATAAATGTATAACCACTAAGTATGAGTGTAAAATGATATTGGTTCAATTATGAAGGCTCTATGTGACAGGTCTAAACTTACTATAAATCTGCCTTTTTCATTTTGACCTAATAGACAAAGAGGGCAATACTTTGGATGAGCTGTGAAGGCTTTTACAGCTCGTCCATAAACATATACCCCAAATCTTGCCATGAGCTCACAACACCTAAGCCACGACACTGATATAATATTATTTGTAGAGTCCATCAGCTGAAATCCCTAGTTATAATAATAGTTATTTACACAACTTTTAATACTAAATTAGTTTAAATATCTTTGTTCTCATTCAATCACATTATATTGGTTACTTCAGTGGCCTTATGGGATAATCAGTGATGACATTGTATGGTGCAACTAGATCATCATCTAGATGCACCACAGGAACCACATTTCCGTTAATTTCTGATGCTATATAGCGCATATAGGTGCGCATGTAAAATTAAGAACCCCTGCAAGACTCATTACTACAATCAATAGCATCAACTTTACAGATAAGCTCATTTGTTATCTTAATGCACAAAAATTTCACTGGAACACAATATGTTTTCCTGCTTTACTATTGTAACCAATTGTTTGCCTTCTGTGTATTTTGGTGGGTGCACCTTAAACTAGTCAAAATGCAATTTATACAAAAACGTCACTTTAAGTTAATTTATCACTCACAATTAATGACTTTCACTCAAATAAGATTAACAGTCATGCTACATAGAACATTGTCCACTATAAAAAGTATTCAAATGTCCCGGGATAGCCTAAACATCCATTGTAAAGTTCTTACTCACTGAAGAGTCATAACATTGTTCAAGAGCTTCTCAGCAATATTATTGTAAAACCAACTTAGCTGGCTTATCATCTATCTTCCTGGATGATCCATGTTTGAGAGTGAACTCTCTCTTGATATATGCAAACAGTACATCAGTTATGAGGAATATTTGGGCTGTTGCAAATGATAATGTCACTCCAAAGAAAAAGTTGGCGTTGGCAGAACCTGAGTAGATCCAGAGGTGCCACACTGTTGGGCCCAGCGCTGATGTGATTATGAAAGCGCATCCAACGATGAACTTTTGCTGCATAACTGAAATGTAAAATAGATGCTTTGTAATTCTTTACATCTTTTACATTTAAATATCTAAAGTAGGTCTTATCTATGCTTATGTAGTATGTAGTCATACACAAACCTATACAAAATAAAAAGTTTAGTTTTCATAAAGATAAAATGCAAAATTTTACAACAGGGTTGAGTGGTTACTCAGTTAACAGGGATCTGTTAAAGGTATATCTTCGAATAAGGAAATTATAACATAGCATCAAACTAAACTATCCACCTTTGACAGTACAAGGTACTATATAAATCCAATAGTAAAATATACACACTAGAAACAGTGGAATTGATTGATATTTATAGCTTTTCTTTCATCAAAATGTAAAAGTTTACAATAAGATACTTACTCCAAAATAACTGATAAGGATTTGCTATGAAATATAGCAAATGCATAATTAGTTGGTGAAAATTTTCAATGGCATTCATATAGTATGACTAATTTTGATAATTATGGATAAAGAATTTATACTTACAAGCAAATAAATGTTTCCACATAGGCAAGAGGGCAAGATAGAATCCAACATCACCCACACAAGGGTATGATCTAAATATTGTTGAGAGGGCAATCAGGACTGTTGCGAGTAGCACTGGCTCCTTCTTGAACCTCAGTGTGAGTGGTACCACATATAGGGCCAGTGCATTTATTTGAAATGCACATACAAATAGCAGACGGAAGTGCTCAAACATTTCTGTAAAGAAGTACCAGAACAGGCCAATGTTGGGCTTCAAATCTGGCACAGTCAATCTGAAATCAAATGAAAATAGGTTGTTCATACTATATGTGTTTTTGGGACACTTCCACAAGGACACAGTCTTTTTAAGACTTTTAGCATCTGTTTTTGTACATATACAAAAATTTTGTAAATATACAAAAATTATTTAATAATATTAGATTATTATAAAATTTGTTTTTTTATTTTGTGTAATATTTTGTTTTAGGTTATATAGAGTGACAACTCAATGTTTCATAAGTTATGTAAATAAAATATGTTTAAAAATAAAATTATAATAGTACTAGTTTTTACCTGTGGCTTCGCCTGCATGATATTTGGATTTTTTACGCAATATCATTTTAATTTATAGCCTATGTGTTATTCTGTTATATAAACTATATTATAACAAACATCCATCTATCCATCCTCACAAACTTTCGCATTTATAATATTATTAGGATGGAGAACAAACCGCTTACAACCAGGCTCATTGGAGATGGATGGGGAGGTCTATGTCAAGCAGTGGACATCCTAGGGCTAAAAGTGAGTAAGTTTGTACAGGCCGGATGGCTAGCCTTACTGCAAATAATGTGGATGACATAGAACAATGAGGAATATAAGTGTATTAAAATTGAATCTGAATATAAATAACAAATTTTGTTTAAATATACAGCTGACCTATTTATATTTGGAAAACAATGGTAACAATGGTACATATTTTTCTAACTTGAATAATCTTATCAGATCTAAGAAGTCATAAAACTCTATAATAGTACTTACATGAAACCATAGGTATTGTAGACATAACTGTAAGAGCCATCCATTATAAATGCTGAGACGTAGATCAAGAAACCCCAGCTGAGTACAAATACCAGAAGGGTTTTGATATAGGAACACTTTATACAGCCCTGATTAACATCTGCCAGTAATATAGCAATTGGTACAATAAGCAGCACTGGGTACAGTGCCTGATGTGTTGCCAATGCAATAAATATACATGCAATCACTCTATGGCCATTTGATGCCCCCCATAACGCCGTAGCGACCAAGAAATTCTGAATTACAGTTGTTGTCATCCCCGCACAGTTCAAAACTGAATATGGATTGAACAGGTAAACAGACAACACATATTCTGCTGACTCTCTCAACTGACTGTCATTCAAAAGCATATCCTTAGACTCCTCAGATATTTCGTTCATCTGCTTGTCTTGAGAATTCTTCAATATCCTTATAAAAGATTTAGATGTCTTGTAAAGCAAATGTGCCGTCAACAGGTCCAGTAAGGTGAAGAACAGCGGCAGTAGGTATGGTACCTTTTTCATTAAAAAGTGGAAGAATACCAGCATTATTGGTGATTCATGGAAGGAGTCGCCTTCGTACGGATTTATGTTGCGGTCGTAGAGATAAACTCCTTCTATTAACCTCTTCCATGAGTTCAGAGGCGTCGCGATCTCCACCCGGTTAGATATGGTTTGCCAGTAATCTATGTGAATCAGCCAATATCTGACTAACCCTGCAACAAGGTACTTCAGCATTGCTCCCATCTTTCTTTTATTAATTATCTTCTTTCTTTTTTACAGCAAAAGATAAGCAATTTAAGATTTTACACCGCACTCCTCATTTTGTTTTGGAATTAAAATGTGACAGTTGACTGTTGACGTTGACATTAGGAGTTGGACACTGCTTCGGTGCTACCAGCCCAAACGATCCATTTTCCATATTTTTTTTTAAATTTTATCACACTTAAAAGTACCTGTCGTGTCACCTTGTTCACATCTTCACATTGATTAAATAGCACTATAAAAAGGTTATCTAAGAAAATTATCCAGAGATAGATGTGTTGATTTACTACGATGCAGCATTAGCTGGAGGGATGCGGTTAGTCTCTTTTATCTCGACATTACAAATAAACTAACCAACAGTTGATGCACTACATGTTCCATGAACTTTTTATTTATGTAATAAGCCCGATTACAGAGGCGCCAGCGTAAATTAAATAGCAACGTAAAAAGCGTTCTCTCTATCGAATGCCTAAAGTGAAAAAGAAACAGAACTTTGCTATTTAGCTATTATAAATATTATGCTGTAGGTCTTGGTTCAATCAATCAATCAATAAGCCCTTTATCCTGAACTAGGTACTATCTGTTATGACGTATATTTGTTTTCCTCTATTAGAGGATATCTCTTAGTTCAGTGTCTTGGTTATTTATTGATATTAAAAGCCTGAACGCACGCCCGATAGAACGCTTTTGACGTTGCTATTAAATTTACGCTGGCACCTCTGTAATCGGGCTTTTAAGACTTTAAGATTGGCCAATGACCTTGAGCATTCGGAACATGTTTTACTTTTGCGCCATCTAGCGCAACCTCAAAAGCTTTGTCAAAGTTGAACGAACGAACAGAAAGAGTACAGAATCTTAGTTAATTGTTACCTATCAAGTCCATACTGCTATGATGTAGCTCTTTGATTATATTTTTGTCATGTAGCTGATCATTTAGGTAATAAATGATCAGCTACGTGACATTGCAACGATAAACATTTTTTACTACCTACCTACCTATTTAAGTATCTATAACTTCAAAACAGTAGTCCAAGCAAATAAAGGCGAAAATCAGCATTCAAGGGGAAAATGTGTTGTAGTTTTGAACAGTTGTACCTTGAGGTACCCAAATGAACATACAAAAAGTCGTTATTTTTTTTTATGACTTAGAGCTGTTGGCCTCTGAGGCCTCTACAGCTTACCGGACTTGGGCGAGCGCAGAAGACGGCTGAGCCCTGGGATTAGGTTAAAGGGAGACTGCAAGGGCACCGGAGATTGTACTTTTTTCACGTTAACCGAAATGTTTGTTTTTTCACAATTGCAAGAGGTTATAAATTAACATGACTGTATAGTTTTAATTTCAACTTGTTACCCTTACGCGTTTCTGAGATAGAAGGCCTTGGCACACGCACGGATAAACGAACAGCCAGACTGATGGATGGACGGACATAAGGACAGACAGGCCAACGGGCAGACGGACAACAAAATGATCTTATAAGGCTGACAGATCCAGGTGGAGATTTAAGCACCATCTTGAAAAAACGTTTTTGGTCGATATCTCGGAATCTATGACCATTATTACCTGAAATCATTATTGTAGAGTGTAAAATTTGGCATCTTTGGTTGCCAGTTAACTTTTTTGTATAACTTACCGATTACGATTTATTGCCCACTTAATGATTTATGGCCCATTTAATGAAATTTCATTAAATGGGCCATAAATCGTAAACGGTAAGATTTACAAAAAAATCGCTGTCAACAAAAAATGAAAAATTTTATTTTCTACAATAATAGTATGTGTAACATTTTTTTAACATTTTTTTAACTGAAGCTCCACCTGGATCTGTCAGCATTTTGTGATTTTATGCTCACTAAGTGGTCTTTAACCTTTGAAAAAAAATTGAATCGGAAGTTTAGTGCAAAGATATGTAAATTCTTTTTTTTCCTGTACTATTTGGCCACTTTGTGTATTCCCAAATCGAGTTACACAGATCTGTCAGTTTTTGTATTCCCGTTTCTCCTAAAGCTTTCAACGCTTCCGTTGTGATCAGGTCGGCTCCAGCTGCTTTATTGAGTTTTAACTTTTCAACTGCAGTAACCACTTCCGAGCGTAGGATACTAGGTTCAAAAACTGTGACTGTAAACTTTTCGTTCAGCCCCTGTGAAATGTCGTCTTAGCTGTATAGATCTGCACAGTATTCTTAGCAGAGTTCCGCAATTTTAGATATCTCAGAAATAAGTTCACCTTCTCCATCCTCAACCATCCATGAGTGAGCCTGACTGTCGTGTTATTTGCTTTCCTTTGATATCAGTAATTCTTTATAGTAAATTTAGGACTACTCCATATCGTCACCATTAGATAGCTTTACGTAGTTCCAGACGTACCCCAATAGCCCAAAAAAGCGTTAAAAATCAAACGAATTTACAGAAAAAAACAACAATATTTAATACTTACTTAATTTGGAATTTCATATAATCTAATTCGAGTTTTGTTCAAGGCCGCCATATTTTACAAACAATGTCAAAAGATAATAACATCCAAGAAGTATGAAATTCCTTTAAATATAGATTTTCACTAAAGAAAATAATAAAAATATCATTTTCCAAAACAAATAAAGCACATAATACTGTACAAGGCACTGACCTAAGATCTTATATATTTTCACATTACCTACCTATCTTTTTTCTACGATTGTATTACTATCAACTAGGTATTGATATATTTATTACCTGTACTAAATTTTGTTATTTATATTACCGAAACAACGTTTAGGGTTAGTTGCACCTTTTAGAATTATTGTTGAGTTCATGTTTACTTCTGCACACTCCTTTAATCTTTAAAGGTACAATTTTCAACACGAACAAAAAGCACGTTTTATTAGTCTTATGTGTCTGAAAAATGGTACAATGTAACAGCAATAAATATTAATACTTAATTTAATTCATCAAACCGATTTCAAAACTAAAAAAAATTCAAACAGTTTTTCGCCAACTCGCGCGCGTCCTCGCGTCTCAACACGTTCCGCGACGGACTGACATCGCTCCCCGCACAGCCGGCGCAGGGTGCAATTGTGAAAAATGAATTATAAAAATAATAACAAATCGTACAAAGCTTCTAAAAAAAGTTGACTGTACCGTTTTAATGTTTTAAACTTTTCAATTTTTTAAAGTAACAAATAATGACTACTCATTTTTCGTTATTGAGTATGAACCGACCTTCATAAAACAAAACCTAGCACATACATTTAAATTATACTCAAAAGGAAATAATTAAAACAGATTAAACTTGTGTTTATTTTTTTCATATTGGTGCAATTTGTAGTTTCGTCAAAATAACCCGTTGAATTTCTCTGTTTGGCCTCTATTAAAACCTTAATGTCAATAAAAACAATGTTCTGCTGTGTAATCCCCTAAAAATATCTTTTTTACTTTCTGATCCCCATACTTTGAAGGGGATTGTTATAATATAGCATTGTAATATAGTAGCACCAAGGACTTTGTATACTATCTGGACTGCGCACAGACGAAATTTGACTCAAAGTTAGTTTAGGAAAATTCAACCTTAATGCGTTGTAACAAAACATATATTCCTTTGAAATGGCATAAGAGAGACGCTGTGCCGAGTGAGACTTCCCAAAGTGATGAAGTTGTCCCGCTCGCACTATTGCCATTTCGAAACGACACTTATATATGGTAGAATTATTACCTGTAAAGCCGCAACTGTCTTAACCATTTCTTAGTTTTATTAACAATGTAGTTTGATAAGATTTTAGTTAAAATTGCGAATAGATGCCAACAAAACAGAGTTTGATATTTATTTTGTATGAATATACCTACGTCTTTATGATTAACGGTTATTTTTTATTTTTGACTAGAGTATCACCGTCGATTGCAAATGGCGTACTATGGTGTATACAAATAAGTGTGGTAGGGTGACTATGCTGGACATATTTCTTAAACATGCTGGGTGTACAATTGGTGTATAGTCGTGGTTGTCATTTTTAATTTTTTTGGGTTGTAGATTCCAAAATTGGCATCCATATTGCAATTAAAAACGGCAACGTCACTTTTTTAAAAAATCGTGGGTGTAGTTTTCGAGGTTTTTTGGGGTGTAGATTTCAAAATTGGCATCCATTTTGGAATTAAAAACGACAGACGTCACTTTTTGCTGAAAGTCGCGATGGGTGTCGCTTTTGAGGTTTTTGAGGGTGTAGATTTCAAAAATAGCATCCATTTTGAAATTAAAGATGGCGGACGTCACTATTTTGAAAAAGTCGTCATGGGTGTCGTTTAATAGGTTTTTGGGGGTGTAGATTTCAAAACTAGATACCATTTTGGAATTAAGGATGGTGGACGTCACTTTTTTGAAAAAATCGTCATGGGTGTAGTTTTCGAGGTTTTTGGGGGTGTAGATTTCAAAATGACATCTATTTTGGAAATAGAGATAGCAGATGTTGCTTTTTAGAAAAAGTCGTCATAAGTGTTATTTTTTGAGAATTCGGGGGTTTATATTTCAAAATTGGCATTCATTTTGGAATTGAAGATAGCGAACATTACTTAAAAATGGATGCCAATTTTGAAATCTACACCCCCAAAAACCTCGAAAACTACACCCATGACGACTTTTTCAAAAAAGTGAGTCCGCTATTTTTTATTTCAAAATGGATGCCTTGTTTACTACGGAAGCCTTAAAATTCTGTTAACTACGGAAGTCTATTCGTGGACAAGTTTTCGTGATTAAGATTTTTCGTGATAAGGTCTATTTGTGACAAAGTATTCCGTAAAAAGTTTTTGTGAAACAATTTTTCGTGGTTAAGTACTGACACGGGTTGCGTGATATGTGTCAAGATTACATCTATGAAATTTAAACGTTGTTCAACACCGTAAATATGGATTCCAGACCATTACTGTCGTCACAAAAGTGAAGGAACTCATCGAGATCTACGTTTCCAATTACAGCTGTCAAACTTAAAAGTGGTTTATCTCCGTCATTATTAATTCTAGACCATTGCTGTCTTAACAAAGGTGAAAGAACTCTTCAAGATCTACATTTCCGATAACAGCTGTCAAACTTGAAACTGAATTATCTCCGTATATATTAATTCTAGACCATTGTTTTTATGGGGATTGGTTTTATAGAGATCTTCAAGGAAGGCCTATGCCCAGCAGTAGGCGTCTTATTGCTAAAGCGACGACGATGACGAAGGACGACGAGTTAGGGGTAAGATAACTGCGATTCCTGCGTGCAGTAACATTCCAAAGAAAAATTATATCCCAAGATGATCGAGATGTTTTGGTCATCCTACTTGGAAAAGAGACACAATCATCTGATGTGGTATCCTTGTCGGCACGTTTTTCTTTGCCAGTACTCAATCCTGTTTATATGATAAATCCATGAGTAGCACCACTGACACTGGCTGATGTGACATTGACAATAGTTTTCACTGTAAAATTGGCAACTGCTATTTGTTTTTTATTTATTTTGGCATCACATTCGTATACTAAAATTGAGGACTAAACGCGCGAAAAACTTTAAAACAGTAATGTTTCACGTAACGCGTTAAGTACGAGTAGTTTGACTGTTTCTCAGCCAAGTTGGCCGCTGCAAGTTTAATATGGCCAAATGGGGTTTCTCTGACATGCTTTCAGTGGAGTGCGATTGTGGAGCTGTGCAGACAATGCAACACCTACTGTCATGTCCTCAGTGCCCAAACACCTGCACACTGAGCGATCTAGTGGAGGCCACCCCTCCTGGAGTAGCAGTCGCTAACCACTGGGCAAAGCTTATCTAGATAGATCATCACAGTCTAGATCTATCACCTTAGAACCATCGACACGAAGAAGAAGAAGAAGAGCCAAGTTCAGAACGGTCAGATGGGTGGGTCGCAAGTGGAAGGCATTTCGGACTGGTTGCTGCTACCATGGTTCGCACGACAAGATACATTGTAGGTCTTGGTTATTGCAAGCGTCTAGCCACTTCAGGGCCCTTGCTTAAAACCTTTCTTGACACCAGAGAAGCCACTAGGTTTTCATCTCAACGAAAGAAAACAAAATTATTACTAACACCACATTTATTCGTATCTTAACTAACAATACCAAACATAAAAATAATGTATCGCTCAGATACATTACTTACTTTAACATATTAATGAAAGTTTATACGTGTACGATACGTATAGGTACTTAAATTAACATAATTTACCACCAAAGTTTATCACAGAAAACCGGTAACTATCGAGTTTTATAAATTATGAAATCTTACGAGCTAATAGGAAACACTTTGATATAGGGAATCTTCATGAATATTTTGTTGGCGATGCGCGTTCCAGATCTGTTCCAGTTGGCCTGCGCGTACGGCAGCAGCTCGCGGTACAGCACTCGCCAGTTCTCATTCATGAAACGATTCCCCAAGTCGGCTGTAACAGACAAAAGCCATATATTCTGAAGCTTTTTCAAAGTCAAAGTGAATAGGTATTTTCTATGCGTACTTCTTCGACCACACTGTCGCTTAGCATCAGGCGAGTTGGTGATCAAGCGCGGACTTATACGTGACAAAAAGAAGGTCTAGAGATAAAGTAAGTTCGTATAATACACCCTGTAAAGTGCAAGAACTTTCATCCTTACTAGTCGTCCTTACTAACAATATAAATCTGAAAGTGTGATCGTTGGTTTACTCTGTCACACAGCAACAGAGGAACTGATTGACTTGAAACTACAATTTAGTTTCCGTGTGTCTCCATATTATATTTTTGTAACCCCTTTCGTCGTTCGTTCGTTTGTCGCCCTTGGTGAAAACTAGGAAGAACTAACAAAAATGTATGGAGCCACATGAAAACGATGGATAATAGGGTTCGTTTTTACTATGAAAACTCATACTAAGGCATACTTACTAAGTTCTCTGCTGTCGGGGTTATCGTTGGACAGTTTGGAGACCATGTTCCCGACGTCGGGCCTCATGTACAAAGACTTGATTTTCATGAACGTCTCGTCGCCGATCTTCTCGGGCACGCCGTCTAACTTCCACGTCCAAACCAGGTCCGCTGTCAAAAGAAATACGATCATTATCATCATCATTACCAGCCGAAAGTCGTCAAAGTTATAGATCTATCTATTCAGCCTGTTCCACCAACTGAGCTGAGTATAAGCTTCCTTTCTTTCTCGCCGTTCTTTCCGGTCCTGTGCTAGCCTCATCCATTGCCTCCCGACAAGTTTGATGACATCATCTGACCATTGGGCTGGTGGTCTGCCTCTAACTCTTAGTTCTTCTTTTTACCACTCGGTGACTGCCTTGGTCCAACTGTTATCATCCCGCCTAGCCAAGTGTCCTGCTCATCTCCACTTTAGCTTGACTATCCGTGTGCCTACGGTACGTCTTCGACTTTAGTACGACACCGAATTTCCACGTTTCACGTTTGGGACACGATCAACGAATCATGTGATAACTAAGATTTTGTTCAAAAAACAACATCTCGATTCTCGATAGGCATGTATCAAGAGTCGAGATATATGGAACATGTTATTCTAATCACTGATTTTTAGCAATTTCGCAATAGGCATACTGACTAAATAAATAAGCATAATTATTCCGTCAGATAGATTATCCACGTTTTTTTTATTGTTCATTTCCCGAAAATGGCGACTGAGATTGTAAGTCCAATGTTTTAAAAAATATGAACGAATTAATAAAAAGTTATTCATAACGATGAATTCGTACCTCTCTGTAAAACAACACCGTGTAGGTATAACTGACACATTTGCCATCGGTATCCCTTGCCTGTAGTAAGAGCAAACTAAAAAGGGAACTCTGGGCTCGTGAATACCATTCACCAGTCATGGGGTTTCTGGCCACCCACTCAAACGGGCCCGGGGAGGATGACAACATTATGGCACCGTTGTCGTAGAGGACCGTAGAAACCTAGTTAGGTTCGAGTAGTCAAATAAAGTGCTGGAAGATTAAAGTCCTGGAACTCCCAAAAACGCACAAAGGCTGGCCACTGACGGGGTTTTAGTCGGCACAATCCCACATAACCCGACTGCACCCCAAAGCAATCGGGTATATTTGGAAGATTTCACCCTCGTAAAAAAAGAAAAAGGTATAACTTACACATAACACAACTGAAGGTTCCACTAGCGTTGAGTTGAAGCGCGTTGTACTGTCCCTCTCCTTTATAATCACCAGTCATGGAAATCTTTGGCGCCGACATATCTATCTCGATGTGAAGACGGTCGTCATCCGCGCGCACCCTACATACATACTTAATTATAATCGTTATGGTAGAAAAGCTCGCGTTACAATCGCTCGATGGGCCAAGTCCCTTGGAAGTCAACATTGTTTTATTTATTTTCTTAAGCCGTTATCATCCCCCCTGCCCCTGCAGGGGGGAAAGGCCTGCCTTCCCTCTTTCCATTTGTCTTGGTCGAGAGCTTTGGTGTCCGCTGCAGTGGGAGTAAGCTCTTTTATGTGCCCAAATTGTGCTCCGTGCATGCGGCAGATGCAGAAATACAACATCTCCAAAGTCTTATAGGCCCCATTTATTTAAGCAAGTACTTTTATATCTATGGCAGTAGAGACTAATTCAACTTACCTAACAAGTGAAACTTAGCAGTGGGACTAACCTAGGAGTAATTATTTTCTTTGGGACTAACCGTAATCTTTTTTTTGACCGACGAACCGGAGGAGGTACTCAATTCGACGCATATATTTTTTTTGTGTTTAACAACGCATAACTTTTTTCATAGTAGTCCGATTTCAATAATTATTTTTTTATTGAAACAGTTCGAAATTGGTCCCATTTAAATGTTATCGAATTCGGCTAAGCCATTTTTGATAAATCAAAAATAATGTGAAAAATATTACATCGATCCGTGCGAAATATTCGCGCATTCTGTACACAGGTGAAGTCGGTCATGCTATTTTTTGCAAAAAATAATTATTGTAATTTTAAAAGTGGTTACATACATAGTACATTTTGTAAATAATTGTTCCATCCACCCATCAGCCACTACTGGACATAGGCCGCCCCTATTGATCTCCAATAAGACCGGTTGGTATATTAATATGCTTACATCCGGCAAATAAATACGCAGTTCATGTTCTCATCATTGTTCATGTCATGACTCATGATGCCCAAAAATGTTTCGGTATAATAGATTTCATATTTTTTATTTTATGACCTTGTATTGCTGTGAGAATAGGCATGATGATTGGGTAAAAAAATCATTATTATAATTATTAGTCCATGAGATAGATTATTGGAAAATATTAGACACGTATTTTTGCTTTTGTCAATCAAACAACAAATGACGAAGATAAACCTTGTCAAAGTTCGGGAGTCGTGACGTCACGTCTCTTACAGAAGGCTATACATTTGTATGGCACTTGTGAAGTCACGCGGGAGTTTAACACGCTATATCTTCATAAATTTTTGTTTAATTGATAAAATAAAAAATACGTGTCTAATATTTTTTGATAGTCTATCTGACAGACTAATTATATTTTTTTAGTCATAATGCCTATTCTATACTAAACTAATTGTGATGTTATTATTCAGTGTACTTAGTTATCACATTATTTCACTTGTCTAACAAAATAATACGTTTTATGTACCTTGCGTCGTGAACTTTGGCGTTTTTAGTTCCCTCGACGTAAATATCCTTCAGGAACATTTTTGCGAAGATCTGAAAATAAATAAGATTTTTTACTCGTATGTATAATAAAACCACCTATACGTACACAAAACTGTACGTAATAAAATATCATTACGTTTCTAATTGGTCTATCGTCTTTCAGGTACCTAACCAAGAAGATCGACCAAACCGCCATGGGCCAGCGTGATGGATATAGCCCAATCAGTTTTCGTGGACTATATAAAAAATATTCTAAATATAATGCTGCCTATAGAAATACAAAATTCTTTAAGTAGGTACGCACACAACTAACAGGACAAGATTTTGTTAAAAAAAATCCCGATGATTATTTCCTAACTTCGCTCAGCATGACTTTTTATGCATGACTAAATTTCAGCCAAGTATTTTTTAGGTTTCGCGCACCTATGTTCTGTATACCTACTTATTTATCAAGGCGCATAATTATTATCGCAGGTATCAACGCATCCTTACTCGTATTTCGTAATTAAATGTAAGATGTATTGTATATTTTTGATACATAGGGGTACTCATTACTCGTATTACCTAAACGTTTTCCAGTAGGTATAGGTACATAAATACACCAAGTTTGACTATTTTAGAATTGTAGAAGTTATACAGGGTTATTCCTAATCAATTAGCATCCTTTTAGCGGCTTATTCTGTACATCAAAACTATCAACTTTTGTACTACGACTTTTGTCAAAACTTAAAAAAAAAAAATCAACTGTTCCATACATTTTGTCGCGGGTGAACGATATTTTTCTATGGAACACTCAATTTTTTTTTATTGTTATGATAAAGTTGCAGAACAAAAGTTGTTAGTATTGATGTACAGAATAAGCCCCTAAAAGGGTGCTAATTGATTAGAAATAACTCTGTATATGAATGTACCTACTCTATGCAGATATTGATTACCTATAGTTTGAACAAAGAGCTTAATGACTTTTGAAAATATTTTTAAACAATTGTAGCACTGTTTATACTGGATCCTCAGCGGTCCCAAGCAGCTCTACGAAATAAAAGCTAAGCACAGTGGGTCCTTTTACCCTTTAGAGTACAGAACCCTAAAAATATATAGTTAATCTTCTGATTGGTAGAATTTTAATAATTAAAATGCCAAATAAAAAGTGTATAAAAAGTGGTCATAAACTTGATAATTAGTTATTACCAAAAGACGTATGTGTTTTTTCAATTCCTCTATCATAACGTCATTCAGAACTCGTGTGTCAAGTTTTTTGTGTTCATGTACCTAACTCCAAGTCATGTATGAAAAAAGAACCATAAAATTACAAAAATTCCATAGGGCTATGAATAGACTTCACAGAAACATAAAATAAATAGCGCCATTTAAAGCATTATAATAACAAACAATGTGTGTAAAAACATACGAAAACTTTAGATAATAATTGCTATTTTTACACAAAGTGTCTAAGTGACCTTAGCAATAACCAAAGAAGTACATATATAGTACTAAAGTGTCGTCAATAAAACATTTATAGCAGGTACCATAGGTAGATCTAGCTGAAGTCAAAAACTGGTCGAAACTTTTATTTTAGATTTAAAATACTGTCAGCAAGACATAAGATAGATATTTAGATATGGATCAAATATGGATTTGATCTAAAACTGAAACATGTATATTACTTTATATTAAAACAAGCGTAGGTACCTATCTAAGTATATGTAGGTATAATAATGAACAGAAGAAAAAACGTACTTATGCAGCTCAACATAATTAAAACCCACGAAAATCCATTTTAACAACTGAATAGTAAAAAATAACAAAACTGTGAATTAAACACTAGGTACATAAGTATGATTTTATGAGATTTATAAATTCCTAGATTTTATAGCCGTATGAATAAAATACTCTCGACGATGAGCTACATAAAGAATACAAGAAACAGCTACATTATTAGCTAGGATAAGCTCTATCTATTATAGTTTAGCATTTATCTATCGAATATATAAATACCACTGTAGAGATCTTATGGATACGACCTCACATTTTAACAACTGTACCAGAATTCTAGACACAAATGAAGCCCATATTATTCGTAATACATAACAGCAGTCGAGTAACAATTGAAACTGTTCTCGAATTTGTTGATGGTAGTTGAAAATTGTGTCCAATTTGGTCACTAATTATATAGATGTGACGTAAATAATGTTTTTCGTGAGTCTACGGTCACGGTGATTTAACTCGAAATTAGTTCACTTAGAAAACATGTTTGTTAAACATGTAATTAGGTACTTATGTAAAAAAGTTTGGAGTGCCACTTGTTGTTTAGAATCACTTTACTCTAAAACCTTTGTACTAATAACATTAAACCACCTTTAGAACGAAACACCTTTGAAAGAAATTAATAAATATAGTAAATACATACCTACAAATTTTAATGAAAAATTCTTTCGAGAAGGCCCTTTTCTATACCTACGTTTTTCTATTAGTGCTATCACTATCATAGTTTGCCATCAGATTTATATCTACAGTTGTACTACTAATTTTAGTACTAAACAATAAATGAAAATAGTGCGCGGAAGAAGTGAAACTTCGTACCTAATGCGGAAGTTGCGCTTTCATACCCCCTCCATGGTAGCGTTAAACGTTTAACGCAAGTCGCATTAGAAGTTTCACTTCAAATACCAACAAAAAATAATTGATCAGAGTACGACTACTCTAGGTTGTTTCAGGAAAGAAATAATGCCTGAAAATGGAAAAAAGAAATGAAAAAATGATTTCTAAGATAGGAATGCATCGTTGCACTTAGCTTTGAACTACATACTTTGAAACGAGTTTATGGCGGATAGATGTTCATGTCTAAGGATAACTATGACATCGTAGGTACGGTTGTACTTGACCTAGAAATCAATGTGCATGTAGTTAAGTTACTTAAGTTGTAATCAATAAAGCCACAGGGCTGTGCTGTGTATGACATACTAGTTTTTGCCCGCAGCTTCTCCCGCGTGATATTTTTGATTTGTGTGCTTTCCCATAGGAACTTTTATTTTTCCGGGATAGAAAGTAGCCTATGTCACTTTCCGTCTTTCAAACTATGTCCGTGCCAAAAATCAAGTAAATCCGTTGCTCCGTTGCTGCGCAAAAGAGGAACAAACCAAGAAACATACTTTCGGATTTATAATACGAGGGTCAAACTGAAAGTTCTTAGAACTGGCCACTTATAAACAATATAATAAAAAAATAATTCTATAATTTGAAAATAGAACTCTTTGCCAATATTACTGAGTATATACTTCATTCATTTGTCATTTGTTTTACGATTTGGCGGCAAATTGAAAATTGTCTGTGTCACGTCAACATGAATTTAACACGAGAAAATTTTCGTGCAATGATTTTTTATGACTTTCGATGTCATTTAAGTCAACAAGAAAGTTATGATAGACTACGATTGGCCTTTCACGATGAAGCCCCATCTCGTGCGACTGTTTACAACTGGTTTAATGAGTTTAAACGTGGTCGCACTAATCTCACTGATGATTTACGTGAGGGACGGCCTTCTACGGCGACGACTGAAGATAACATCTGTGTTGTGCGGCGTATGATAGAGACTGACAAAAGAGTGACCTATCAGCAGATTCGGACAAGCTTAGGCATCGGTATGAGTCAAGTGCACAAAATCCTACACGAACATTTAGCGGTCAGGAAGCTTTGCGCCCGGTGGATACCTCATAATTTGACTGAGGCTCAAAAACTCCATCGTGTGGATTGGTGCCGTAAAATGATTGAAAGATTTAACGGAGGTGACTCAAATGCTGTGTTCGACATACTAACAGGTGACGAAAGCTGGATTTACTGTTATGATCCTGAAACCAAAAGACAATCTGCTCAGTGGGTGTTTCCTTTCGAGGAGTTGCCAACTAAAGTGAAGAGAGATCGAAGTGCGGGGAAAAAAATGGTGGCCTCGTTCTTTGGAAGGATAGGTCATTTCGTGACAATTGTGTTAGAGGATCAAAAAACAGTTTCTGCAGAATGGTACACTACCAATTGTTTGCCACTTGTCTTGGAAAAAGTTCGAGAGAAACGACCTCGCAGTAGGATCCTCCTTCACCACGACAACGCCTCATCGCACACCGCCAAGCGAACGATCGACTATTTGGCGACATCAAACGTTGAATTACTGGGTCACCCGCCGTATAGCCCCGACCTCGCGCCTTGTGATTTTTATTTATTTTCAAAAATTAAAGAAAAACTTAAAGGAAAGCGGTTTATGAATGCTGAAGAAGCGGTGGCTGCGTATCGCGATGCCATTGAAGAGACCCCTAAGGACGAGTGGGCAAAGTGCTTTTCCCAGTGGTTCCATCGCATGCAGCGGTGTATTGACGTGAATGGACAATATTTTGAAAAGATATAATAAAACTAATAACTGGCTAATGTAATCAGTTTTTGATTTTCTAAGAACTTTCAGTTTGACCCTCGTATTAGTAAGGAAAGTAATGATTTGTACAATGTAGAGCCGTTCGTAGGTATTAGCTATTCTTTAATTTGATAGTCATAGTCATTTTTTTGCCACATTCATTGCAATTAGTATTTTAAAAGTACCTATAATAATAGGGGGCCCATTTAGTGGACGGCAAGTCACCACCCGCTACGAAATTTTGAAATGGGGCATATTTAGCGGGTGCCGTACCTCATTCCGTAGTCTAATTTTACAAAACATTTAAAATTTCACCAAGATAGCCCAGTTACGATATTTCAAGTCATTTTATATGCCATAGTTTCCATTTCACGCTATCCTTTTTATACCTACTGCTGTTTTTATATTTCATAATTGTAAAAGGGGCCTCTCAATGTTGGCTCAGGCTCCATTGATGCCTAATAAAGGACCAGGCTAAGCCTGTAAATATAATCTTTCTTTATTGACACCAAAATACAAGAAAATATACAAAGACTAGATGACAACCCGGCTTCGCTCGGGTAAAAAATGACTCATAATACACACACTCATAATAATTTTGCTGTTACGCGATCTCCATCTTAACGAAGAGCCCTTCGATGTTTACCAAATGCAAGGAGATTCGGCTGTTAACAAAATGATGTAGGTATCATCAAGCAAAACAATGATGAAAGACCAATGAAAGACATTCATTTTAAGAAATAGGTACTAGGGATTTTGTATGTTTGTGTAATACAATATCCCAAAGTAAAATGTTTTGCTCAAAATTAAAATTACTCAAAAATAAATGAATAAGTAGGTACCCTACCTACTGAAAATTTACATTCTTATATTACGTAAAGAAAGTCAACTTCAACTGTAAAGATTATAACCAGTATTATTTTTTATATGGTTATCTATCTAGATAAATCAGCCGTAGGACATCCACTGCTGGACATAGGTCTCTCCCATGGATTTCTAATAAGGCCGGTTGGAAGCTGCCTGCATCCATCGTGCTCCTGCAATTTTTATTATATCGTTAGTCCACCTGGTCGGTGGACGTCCTACGCTGCGCTTGCTGGTCCGTAGTCCATTCGAGAACTTTACGGCCCCATCGGCCATCCGTTCTTCGAACAATGTGCACTGCCACTTTAATTTGCTAATCCGCTGGGCTATGTATGTCGGTCAAAACTTTGGTTCATCTAGGGATCTCCTCATTTCTGATTCGATCCCGCAGAGAGACACCGAGCAAGCCCTCTCCATAGCACGTATGGTTATACAATCGACTTGGCATTTTTTCTTACATTCCATATTGATGGGTTATACACAAAGAGAATGTGGAACAGTTTTCCAATGTGATATATCATGTCGTTCCGTGTTACCAAAACTCCATACGCCCCTAGTAAAGCCCCTTTCCACTGCTTTACTGAGGTATGACTTGGACCATGTTTGGACGTGACCGCGACTTTATTGGACTATGAAATGAACATAAAAGAAGAAGATATGTCAACATGTGTCCGTGCTGCCAACTTAGCGCTTTCGGCGCTAGATCTAATGCTTTTTTTGGCCTAAAGCGCGTTTTAGCGCCTAGCGCTAAATCTAACGCGTTTTTGAAATAATAATGCAGTAAAGTAAAACAGAACATATTATTATTTTTATAAACAAAACCACTGAAATGCTCTTTTTATGTATAGTAGCATACTCTGACGCTGACATAGAGTGTCTATGATTGTGGTTAAAAATAAGTAACAGATTTTTTGAGCTTGGACATCACAGATTCCATACTGTATTTTCGATTCGTTTTAGTCATCTCGTGTCAATGGTAATTTTTTATATCACATTTCAATAAAACTTATTTTTTAAAAGTCATTATACTATTTATAAACTTCCGGATCACGTTTTGAGGGTAATATACGACATTATCATTACCCTTTTATCATTGATTCGAGCCAATTAGATCATCTTTTCGTTGTACCAGTCGTCGTAGGTGCCATTTAGTGCTTTTGGCGCGTTTTTGACGTGCTGATAGCGCATTTTTACCAAAAGGATTTGGCAACACTGGCGGACAATATGGAGACTGCGATTTGTTTGTCAGCACCGTTATAATTTATTAAAATACTCGATAATCCGAATTTTCCGGATATATGTTGTCGACTCGAAATCATTATTTTTTTATGTTTCATCATTTAGGAAAGGTTTCAATCGAGTCTACCGTACCCCTTGACGAAATTATTAATTTATATATATATATACTTACCTAGATGTATTAGCATAGCACCCGGACATTAAATTCTGATTCCCGGATGCTAACGTCATCCAACGTCTTCATAATAAAGTATTTAATAAGATATAAAATAAGTCTTCTAAAGTAGCTTTAGCTTTAGGTGCAAGAGCTAAGGCTCTTGTACCTAAAGCTACTTTAGAAGTCAGGTGCTTACCTACATTGCATTAAGTACAAGGTGATCGAGACAAACAAGAATAGGTAGGTAACTTCCAAGTCTTACAAATATGTTTTTTTAACATAACAGTCCTTCTTTTATTACGGATGTGTCTTCGAACATATACAGAAGGCCATTTCGGTTGCAACTTTTAATTAAATTCCAAACACTAGGAAGTAACATAATATTTTACATAATTTGTTTAAAATACCTATAAGCCGAAACAGTAGATTTCCCACATAGCTACATACTTACACAGATGGCAATATCCAAATGCAATTTTGTTGTTGATGAGAACAATAATAATTATTTTAAAATAGTAACACCGGAAACAATACACGTGAATTTGACCGAGTCAGACATTGTAGGTATTTTAAAGTTTTTTTCTGTGACCAACAACAAACCCATCCGGTTACAGATAGGTACGATTGGGTAACAATAAAGTAATTTTTTTAATTAATTTTTATTTCAATGAATTTCATTTTTGTTGACCAAATATAATGTTTCATTTCGACTTGTAACATTTTTATCGCTGTTACACATACAGGAGGAACCAACACTGATTTATTGCTGACCAAAGAGTTAATACGCTAATAAATTGTTTAGCTTAAGTAAATAAGTTTTTAGTTTTAATTGAATTTAACATTTTAAGATTATGTAGTGAAATCTTTGTTTTTCACTACTTAACTAAATTTTACACATACATAAATATTATAATATGTTTAAAATAGAAACAATTGCAAGATAAAAACCAACAAAAATAAAAATTGGCTGTAGTATATACCTATATTCCTAGAGGTCATGTAGCACACATTGATTGAGATAAAAATAGACAATTTCAGCGTAGGTACCTGATTATTCTTATACTCCAATTTAAGCTCTTTCTGATGGTAGGGGTCTATGGGAGGCACTCCCATCTCTGCGATCCCACCCCCCATGGTTTCGAGGCCTTTTTGGACAGCTTCCACCATGCAGTCATTCACGTCGACAGAGTTCCTCTCACATACTTTCAGGTGTTTACCTAAAAGATTACAAATATTAAGTTTTGGTGGTAATTCATGACAAAATTGTTTCTAAACTTTGGACCTTTTATAAGCTGTTTAATTTAGGGTAGGTATACAGTCTATACACGAATCATCAACCTGGCGGCTGTGTTAGTGCTAGCTATAAGATGTGAATAGCCCAATCCTCTCACACCTGTTAAATAAGCGTCAGTCAGGATTGCTCTATCCGCTGCTTGTAGCTATGATGTTTCACAGCTACCGAGTTGTATGATTCGGACCTAAATAATGGTAAGGACATAATCAAAGGATTAACTAGACAGAGCGCGCAAGTATTAAAGTATGTGTGTTTAATACTTGCACAAAACTAATATATTTTGTCTCTATTTGCGTATACGTTTTTTTTTGCCTGACTATTACGCACGGCCTAGACGTAATAGTCAGACAAATTTTTCGCGCCAAAAACTACTGTTGAATTTTTGATGAGATGCTTAAGTAAATCAACATATTTATGAACTATTATCTATTTTCTATCACTTCTATCAGTATGATGCAGGTTTTTACTATAATCTAGAGTCTAAATATGATAAAATCATAACAACCTATATATAGCTGTTTAAGCATGTATAGCACATCTTTTTTCTCACACCCTATACGCTAGTAACTTCTCCAGCCATCCTCCCTCCACGAGTGAGGGAGAAACACACGAAGAAAGCCACTCTTAAAAACTTTTGAAGTCGTATCTCCAGACCGAATTATTTTTCTACGAAGCATTTCATCAGCATGCTTCATTCAATGAGCCGCCTGTTCTTTTTAAACCGACTTCCGAAAAGACGGAGACTCTATGTTCGTCTGTATGTATTTTTTTTTGTGTATGTTCATCGATATATTCACCAATATTTTTTTCATTCGAAATGGTATACCTACTCCCGAAGTGGTCCCATTTAAATTTTTATGATGGAAATCGATTTTACCATTTTTTACGAAAAACTATTTATTATAATTGGTTGTTATTAGAAAAGTGAAAACTATAAAAATAATGACAGCTTTTCATAGCTATGAAGGAAAACTAGGACACAGGTATATTGTCCTATGCACCAATCTTAAAGGGTTGATCTCAAGCAGGGATTTTTTCAAATTTTTAGTCCGAATGTGGACTCGTATTTCGAAATGGGTAGTATTTAATAGAGTGTCTATTAATTTGAACAAAGCGAAATTTGGTTCGAATTAAAAGCATACGGAAATATACTGAATGAGCGATAAAAAGCGAGCGAAAACAAATGCCTAAATCAGCGAATGAACACTAAATATTTGAAAAACTAAGTGTTCCACTTGTTTCATTGTGGCTGCAGGGTCACGTTGGATGCAAGCCGCTTCCAATCGGTCCTATTGCTGATAATAATGACGATTACTTTTTATTTCGCACCTAATCTACATAGGCGATTTGCTACTGGCACTTCGCCGGTCACCCGGTTTATTATTATCCTTTCGAAATGATAACTCTTTAATGTAATTTATAGTAGTGTAAATACGTGTTTTGCATAATTTGGTTAATCGTGACCTTGTAAGCACAGTTTTGTGTGAAGAAAACTTCCGGAGTTTTAAATTGCTACTGCGTTTGTGGGAACCATACAAAAATCGATGGAATCATCTACATGGGATCTAAAATTGCTTTCATACGCGTACGCAACCAGTTGCGAACGAGGAATTTTTCCTCTTCGAAGGCAACTAGTTGCCAAGGAAGTATATAAAAAGTACAGCGTTCCATGAAGCCTCTGTCCTCCTCTCTGTATCTATTTAAGCCTTTGCTTTATGGTGGGAATGCAAAGGCTTAAATAGATACAGAGAGGAGGACAGAGGCTTCATAGAACGCTGTACTTTTTAGGGTTCCGTACTCCAAACGGAAAAAACGGAACCCTTATAGGATCACTTTGTTGTCCGTCTGTCCGTCTGTATGTCGTGTGTATGTCAAGACTTTTTATCTCGGGAACGCGTAAAGATATCGAGTTGAAATTTAAACTGTATACGTATATCTATAGTCTCTTGTCGTTGTGTAAAAGAAAAACTTCTCAGTTATCGTTTAAAAAAGTTAGAGCCGTTTATGTCGTAAAAATCTGCATATTTCGACACACAAAAATCAAAACCTACAGGGTACTTCCCGTTGACATAGAACTATGAAATTTGGCGAAAAGCATTGTCTCAGAGTACACATATAGGAATAAATCTGAAAACTGTACATTTTAATTTAAATCACAAAAAATAGGGCCTCAAAATTCACAAAATATGGGTTCAAAATTCAAAGTGAGTAAATCGTATCATGTACGGTATCATATAAAAGAACTTCATTAGCACATGCTAAAACAGGTTTTTAATTACATATTTTAAAAATGTGTAATTTTCGATGTATGACAAGAAAAGTGAAAAAAAGAACTTTTTTGTTGATGGTTATAGTATAGAGATTTTAACAACTTACTTCCCAATTTTGTGAAATTTTCTGGATTTGTACGGAACCCTCGATGTGCGAGCCTGACTCTCACTTGTCCGGTTTTTATAGTTACATTGTCGAGTTCCGGTCTCTACCGATATCTACCTACATGAAAAACTTCGTATCTATGTATCCTGTAGGTAGGGTACCTATACTGAACATGGTGCGCGGAGCGGCACTCTTCTCATTAAATGAAGGGTTAGACCAAAATTAATAAAGTTCTTCAAGAGAGACAAACCTATTACAAATTAATAAAGTGCTTCAAGAGAGACAAACCTGGTTTAGTGAATACTAATAAAATATTAATTTAGGCTTAAAACTAATGGGCATAGTCCTTTAGTATTTCGCCAGTCTGGCAAATAACCACATTGCAAATAATTGATTTACCCACTTAATTGCAGTCAAGTTTGCTTAAAGGATTGCGATGTAAAAATAAATAATAAAATATTGGTTTAACTATATACTAAGAATGACCAATGTTTTGAAGATTATGTATCTACTACACCGTATCGCTTATGCAAAACTACTAATTTCAAGTTCTATTCACGTTCACGGTCAAGTGATAAAATGTTTAGGGAATATGATTAGAGGCTGATGACTAATGTCTGGTATATTTTTATTGAGTACTATCTACAAGGTTTAGTAAGTCAATTGTAAAACTTTAAAAATATTACATAAAATATGTAAATATGAGTGACTGCATCCCTACAATATAACTATCATCGTGGTATTGTGCTTTAAATCCAGAAAGACGATATCTAATTAAAAAAAATAGGTTGAACTTTTTTTTTTATTCGTTATGGGTTTACATTTGTTTACATACAGCCTAACGTTAAGCAGATTTGCGGTCTAGGGTGTAGCAAGCTTACCTAGAAGATTAACTAATAATTAATAAGGACACAAAACTACGTAACGAACCTACGTGAGCTTACACGTAACTTAAACGTAAGCTCACGTAGGTTTGTTGCATGGTGCAAAAATAAGTCTCTTTTACTCTCATCGTCTTGAGTTTGATTTTGGACTTTTGGTTAAATATTACGTTGGCAAAAATATTCCGGCGATCTTCAAAATCTAAGTACATAATTAAAGACAAAACAATGCAATGGCTCACTGAAGCTTAGGTAAAAATTATGTGAAACAAACATCACATAGGGTCTTAATTTTCACGCCACAACGAAGTTCATTCCATCTATACATAACACACTTATATTTCTTAAAAAGTGTTGAAACAAGAAAATTACTTGAATGTTGAAACTTTGCAAGCACTTTCCGCTGATCGCAAGATACCTTTCCATTTTAAAATGTTCGTACGCTGCATCTTACGTCGTACGTGTTGCACCGTGCACCAAACACAATTATTCGCGAGACTCATAAAATATATAAAAAATATTTGCTCAAATTAACATAAAAACAATCACCGAAATCACTTACTTATATCAACAGCACCGTAACAAGCCACAAAAAGAGCGACCAGGCACACAGTCTTACACGTTAAACGAAACATAATAAAAACAAAGAAATAAAACTACAAAATCTTTTCAATTTAGGTAATCGAGCACACGACTATTGCGAGCTAGCTGGCGGTATCGTTTGACGCCTTACAAGCTCCACCACTTTACTTGAGCCGATTGCATAAAACTTAACCCAATGTCACGTACTGGTTCTCTGAATACTTAATATTTGGCCATATCCACTTTGATAATATCAAAGCCGTCCGACAAAGGAGTGCATAATATAAGAATTTGCGATTACATCTTTATAGGAAGTGATTATCTCCGACCATGTTGAGGATATGGGAGCAAATAAACAGTTTGTTCATAGAATAAGGGCTACCAATGATTTTGGTTTTGCACCGGCATTATATAGTAGATCATTGTAGTGTTATGCTAAACATAGACCTAACTATGAAGGGATTGGAAAGAATGGATCACATCCACCACGCTGGCCCAGTACGGTTTAGTGGAGAGTGTAAGTCCGTAGATATACTTACAATGAATTCATTATTCATATCTCTATAATATAGGTATATATTATATTTTCTGTATTCCGATATGGATAATATTTTATCAATTTTCGATATCAAGATGTCCTTAGATATGACTTTGTAAGTATAAGCTTTATTTTCTAATCGGGGGTTTTATTTTCTTTTATTTAACTTTACGAATGTTATTAGCAAGCTTCGGCGCGTACAATGTAAAGGTTTAGAACATTATTCAATGTCATTTTTTTCCTTTACTAACTTTAAGACAAGACTTAATCGAGCTAGAGACAAAAAATACCTTACAAGGGACCTTCATCGTAACATTGAATTGAATCCAGATAATTTATTCTATTGTCGATATGACTATTACAATACCCAATAATGCTCAATAGAACACAGAACAGAATATTCTAGTAGAATCAATCAATTTATTATACATATAAATAAGTTAGAATAGCGTTGCTTTGCATACCTACATATAATACAGGGAGTTTCTGTTTATTTTTTTGAGAGCTGTCTTATACTGTGTGTGTATACTTACTGTCTTATCATTATGAATAATCGTTAAATTGTAGGTCCCGGTTTCTTTAACCGTTTATCCATGTCAGAGGCTTTTAGGCGGCTTAAAAACTGACACTAGGGCTAGCCACCCGGCCTATACTTATGAACCTTCTTTTATTATGAAACTAACTGCAAAATCTCAAAAAAAGCAGCTGCTCCATACATTTTGTCGATAGTCAATGAACAGAATAACACCTTTTTTAACGATTTCGCAATTGGTCCCATTGCAAAAGTTGTTCAGTTGTTGTACCTATTATTACCTATTATTAGTACTTAAAATGTGGTTAGAAGAAAAATGTTTTTACAACTTAAGAGAATTTTTTGTAAAACGTAAATAACAATTGACATATTAGATCGAGATAATTATCCGAATGTATTGTGTATCTTAACGTTGTATAATTGAATATTATGACATTATTGAACATTTTTTATTTGAATATTTTAATATTGTGACATTATTGAACACTTTTTTATTTATTTAAGTTTTTAATTTTTTTTTAATTTGACATTATTGACACTTGATTTGTATACATATTTCTTGAGTTATGACATTGTCGTATATTTCACATGCCAAGGAATGGCAAAATAGATTGGACAAATCTTACAAAATTAACACCCTAATTGTACTCTATTTTTTGTGAAATAAATATCATTTCATTTCATTTCATTATTACATATATCAGGCTAGCACACCTTGCGTCAAAGATGCAATTATATAAATGAAACATAGTCTAAAATCCAGATTTAAGTCGGATAAGCAGTCAATATTTGGAATTGAATTCTCGCTGATTTACAACAAGACTGGAGAATGTACATTTGAGTAAAATCCTTCCTATGCCAAGGTTTTCCGGTGAAAGCTCGGGCGTTTATTAAACAAAAAGCGAACAACTCGACTACAAACCCTCTAGTATGACATTATGTTTGATAAACAGGAAGTAGAGTTTCCAGAAGATAGGATAAACGTTTTATCTCTTACTTGAGCTTCGCGCCCACCACTGTGTACTGTACTGTACCAGCCTTTTTAACAGTCCACTGCAGGACGTAGGCCTACCCACGAAGGGTGTTTGGGCCATATCCACCACGCTGGCCCAGTGCGAGTTGGTGGATTCACATACGCCATCGAATTTCTTCTACGGACGTATGCAGGTTGCCTCACGATGTTTTCCTTCACCGAAAAGCCAGTGGTGTGAAAATCCGTACATAAATTCCAAAGAACTCATTGGTACAGGACCGGGGATTTGAACCCGCCACCTCACGATTGTAAGGCGGGTGTCACTACCTCTTGACCATCACGGCTTCGCCACTGTGTATGTTAAGTTAAAATTGTAATTTTAGGTATACTCGTTAAGGTTGTGAAAAATTTTATTTTGGTTATTCTTTGTCTTGTTCTTAAAAGATGTATGTAATTACTTTTCTTTAACAAAATGTAATGCTTAGTAGCCCGTAGACTAAGTTGCAGTTTGCGATTGATATATTGAATTTAAATGGAATTTGATTAGTTTTTTTTTTGAAGTAACCTTCTTCAGCGGAATTGTGTCATTTTTTGGGATGGGTAGAACATTTTAAATTCGCATTAGGACACGTGACCTGACCGAAAATTCGTAAGACGGCGCAGGGCGGACGGGATATTGATGTTCATGTTTTCACT
This sequence comes from Hypomecis punctinalis, assembly GCA_949316475.1. NCBI lineage: Eukaryota > Metazoa > Arthropoda > Insecta > Lepidoptera > Geometridae > Hypomecis > Hypomecis punctinalis. Next base: position 15,098,387 of record OX438798.1, on the reverse strand, counting down.
TTTGCCGGCACTCCCGGAGTGCAACTCGTTATTTTTTATGTGGATATCTTCGGAACTACGAGCTATGAGCTTTTAATGCTACGTAAATCAATCCGTCTGCTTCGTCCACTCCGATCCCGACGCAGTGGACGTAGCTTTGATTGGGTCAATTCTAAAACACTCTAATAGTTTAATACTCATGTTCACAACAAAATGCGGTGTTCATTTGTATCCATTACTACAGCCGGGCTAGTATACGCACCACAAAACATTTCTTTCGACGTGTCAGAACGAGACAGAGTTATGCTGAAGTATATATCTGTCACTTTTTCACACGGCGAAAAGAGTTTCTTTCGCGGTCGTACTAAACTATACTATACTAAGGTATAGAATAGAAACAAGAATATATTATATGTCTTTTATAAGAGCAAACAAAGATAAAAACAAGTCGTACCTATAAGCTATTTGAAACCTATGTAATGATGTATTTATGTGGTTATAAATAGGACAAATGTGTAACAGTAATTCTTTTCTCAAATAGGTAGGCACGCCTTGTAGGCCTTCGAGGGCACGGTGAGATTACCATCATTGTGAATAGTTAATGGTAATAAATTATCTCATTATTCTAGTTATACAATAATAAACATGTTCGCCTTGCCATTGAGCTGAAAAAATAACTACTTCACTTACCTACTTCATGTTATTATATCATTTATCATCACCTGTTATATCGTTTCATGGATCTAAAGGACCTCTATCTATCTAAGCGATCTAAGCTTTAAGTAGCCCAACGCGCTGTGGAGTGGGCTATGCCAGGACTCTGCAAGATTGAATCAAAAATGCAGAGATCCGCAGAAGAACCAAGTTTACCGACATAGCCAGTAGATCGGAAAGATTTTTTTATTTTTTTTTATTTATTTCCATTTACAATTTTAATTTCTTAATAAATAATTAGGTGCCGCAAAACTATATCAAGTTTGTCGCGGCACTCTTGTTCCCACACACGCTGACCAATATTTTATAATTAATATGTGCTAAAACAGTACTTTGACAATATTATGTATCCGTTATGGTATTGTTTGTATAAACATAAATGGGCAGTAGTACCCATGTATGTATAAACAAACAACAAACACGCATCAATTCATCAAGTCAATCAAGTAAAGTTGCGCACGAGTCACCTATAGCAGGTACTCGTAAGTACTCGAGCTCCTCGAGCGACATTCTCAACTAGAACCGGTTCTGGCCGACTCGACGCGGCGACGCAAAACAATAAAAAACAGCGTGATACAACAATGAAAAGATTTTACGCTATCTCTTAAGACTAATTGTGTTATAATTTTTGTAATTTACATATATCTACATAATAACTACATAGTACATAGTACAATAACCATAAGTTTATTGTTATTATCGTTATATGAAATTAATGTTCTACGAGGTTAATCAGTTATTAATATTATTATAAAAATATTGCTTAAATCGTTTGTAATTAGTGGTCGTCATCTCATCTATCATATTTTTGGTATCTCATTCATAAGAGTCGGAACCAGAAAAGCCACTGTTCTCTTTCCATACTGGTTATGAAACCTTGGAATTCGAAGCTTGTTTTGGGTGACTTTTCTGGTTGGGATATCATGCGTTATGGGAACTTGAATATCCTTATTTTTATATTGCTCTATTAAAATAGACATATGTACCCTGGTATGAGCTGGCAATATATGGCAAAAAACAAATATATCAAGCAAGTTTTCTTTATACCTCTTTCTAATGCTAGAAGGGACTATGAGTTTGAGGATCCTAGTCTGAAGTTTACTTATTTTGTCAATATACGTTTTATATGTACGCCCATAGCTCGTGATCCCGTAGGAAATTATTGATTCCGCCATCGCGACGTACATATTCAGTAATATTTGGAACGGTACCTTTGGTTTTAATATATAGAACTTTGCTATGATAGCTCTTAACTTGTCACAAACTGAGTCTACATGGTGTCTCCAGTTAAATCGGTTGTCCACTATCAGGCCCAAATAAGTGTGATTGGACACTTGTTCTACTGAGTCACAGGTACAGTTGATACTAGTAGTATTACAAAGAACGTGTTTATGGAGACAATCATGGCTATGAGCGACAATTCTGAAATTCTCAGTATGCTTCGCGTGACTTGAGTGGACATAAACTATCTTTGTTTTGCCAGCGTTTAAAACCAGCCCTGCATCGTGCGACCATTTAGCAACCCGCGTAAAGTCTTCTTGTAGGTGTTTAACGGCTACGCTAAGGTTCTTGTCGGACGCCATTAAGCATGTGTCATCGGCATATTGATAGACAGAACTGTGATTGACCACATACTCCATGTCGTTCACATAAGCTAAATAGTGTACGGGCCCCAGAACAGAGCCTTGTGCGGTTCCTTCTGTGACGTCTATGTCATCGCTATACTCTTCTGCTATCCTAACGCGATATCTTCGATTTGTTTGATAATCTTCACCCCACTTCAGGATTGGCCCTCGAACTCCAGTATTATCCAATTTTTTCAGTAGCGTGTCATGTCTAAGCGTATCGAACGCCTTGCTAAAATCAATAAAAAGAAGGATAACATGTTCTTTACTGTCTAAGCACTGGTTGACTTCGTCTGTAAATTTGGATAATAGCAAAGTCGTAGACTTATTTCTCTGAAAACCATATTGTGCAATAGACAGCACATCATGTTTGACGTAAAAGTCCTGTATCTGTTGACATAAAAACTTCTCCACTACCTTGTCAATTAAGGGTAATATAGTTATAGGCCTATAATTGCTATAATCTTTATGTTCACCTTTTTTATATATTGGTCTGACTATGCCCGTTTTGAGTTCCTGGGGATATTTCCCACTAACTACGCTATTGTTGATTAGTTTAACCAGCACTGGCAGTATTTGTTCACACAAAGCTTTTACATCAATACACCTAATGTTATCCATTCCCGGAGCTTTTCTTGTATTCAAACTATTTACAATTTTATGCACGCTTTGACAGTTCGCTTTTTTGAATAACAGATAAGATAAGATGAAATGGCAGTATGCAGGGAACATAGCAAGGAGGACAATGACCGATGGATAAGGAAATGGTCGAATGGAAACCACGTGCCGGCAAGTCCAGGACCAGATCATCCACCCACAAAGTAGACGGATGAACTCATGAAGACCGCAGGATCGCGCTGGAGGCAAGCTGCTTCCAATCGATCTTATTATAGATCTAAGGCGCGGCCTTTGTCCACCAGTCAACGTCATTTTGCTCAAACGACGCGGTGACGAAGGCTCTGCAGCAGAAGGACAGATAAATAAATCCCGGAATAGCAAAATCCCAGATTAGCAGGAGGAGAGATTTACATAAAGGCAGAAGTACACACACACAGACAGACAGAAAGACAAAACTCTTTATTTACAACCACAATATGAAAAATAATACACTATTTACACATATACGACAAAAAATATGATTATAAAGTGGCGGCCTTATCACCCATGGCGATTTCTTCCAGGCAACCTTGCGCTAATATGAACTGACAAGAACAAGAAATAGTGGCCTTAAATAGATATTAACAAAGAAAACACTTATAAATAATAAACTAAACATACTTAATTCAATCTAAGTTTTAAATATACTTACATATATACGTTAATTAAATAATTATTTATAATAAAGTTATTGTTTACAAATAATACAATAATTATTTTTCGCCAAAAATGGCTTAACCGCTTCAACCGTGTACAGAATTCGAATAGTTCACACGGATTAATGTGTCATCGATGTAATAATTTTCACGTTGCAGATTTTTCAAAAACGACGCAGCCGATTTCGATAAGATATGAAATTATTCACAGTAACTGCTTTATCGTAATTTTAAATGCCACTAAGTATCACGGCGAGCCACTAACGCCACGGTGATGATATCTAATTACCCTGCTAACGCCGTCACCGAGACGGACTACGGACTAACTTGAAATTGTGAAGAAAAACAATGTGAGGAAACTTGCATGACTTACGAACTACTTACGAGTTCTTGTATCCAAGATCAACCCTTTTCGCATACACATGAAAAATTGATTGGTTTTCCGAAGAAGAAAATACTCGTGCTTACGAGTACATATAAATAAAAAATACAGTGGCGATAACGAATGTTAGGCACATATATCTATGTACGAATACACAAACTTATTCATGCAATCATAGAATTTTTTGCCAATTTATGTGGTGCTAGAATTATGCGCCAAGAATAAATTACATATTTAAATAAAATACCTACCTCAGAATAATAACTAGCTATGAAATATTTTTTTTATAATTTGTAATTACCTACTAGGTAGATAGGTACGATTGGTGCGTATTTTTGGGTTAGTTCCGCTATGGTATGGTCCCGGTATGGCACCCTTGCAAAATACCTACTAAAAAGTCCCGCTATGGTACCCATCTTTTAGTTCTACGTCAAACAATAGAAGGTACAATTGAGAAAAAAAGTGTACCTGTAACTTTTTAGTTTCTAATGAACTTTTTTAAGGAGTACTTATAAATAAAAAGTCTGTTTGCAATATTAAATCAGTCTTGTATTCATTCAAACATATTTATTACAAATACAAACAATCAACAACTAGAAAGTAATATTAATTGAAAATGTAAACTTTATAAAAATAATCAACTGGCAAAAAATATTAATTAGAAGTAGAAATAATCAACTACTAAAAATATTAACTACAAAGAATCAACAATCGAAAAAAATAATTAATTACAAATAATCAACAGTTGAAAAAATTTTTTTTTAAATGAGAACTACAAAAAATACTCAGAAAAGACATTCATGACACAAACAAAACAAAATTAAACATTTAACTCATATTTTTCTTTTTCTGTTCTAAATATTCGGAATAGGAATTATTTGTGCTATGTTGTTCAAGAAGTCAACGTGTGTCGCGGACTCTTCGTGTTCCATGAGATTTAAAGATTTAGCTTTTTGACAACATTCTTCAGGAAATGTACGTTACATCCATTGATTTTGATGCCAGGAAAAACATTCGCTGCTGCATTTATTGCTCCCATTTCGTAATCAAATGTAAATTTCGATGGACACCATTCGGGTAAAGCTTGTTTAATTAATTCGAAAACTTTTACATACGTATTTCCTACTTTGTTATTTAAAATAATACAGAAGAAAGGAGCTACATTCGTTGATACCTCGGTGCTTCCCATGTCTCCTTGAATGACGTAAACTTGTATAAATGGGTTTGGGCAACCGTCGAAAGTGCCATCACCAAAATAATGAGTTACACACTTTATGGGTTCCTTTATTTCCGTCGAAGTGAGAATAATTATTCGATCACCGTCTTCACAACAATAATTCACTAATAAATATTTGTGAAATTCTTCTGGTATTATTATTTCATCCACATTGTTAAATTACGTTTTCGGCATGTTTAGTGATTTATTTCGGTGTCTGTATAATTTTTTTTAATGTTTTGTAGTCAGGTACATTTCCTGTAAAGTGGTAGCCTTTGTCTTTTAGGCTTTACATATGTTTTTCGAAGGTCTTCTGTACCGATATGTAATTTGAACTAACTTCTTCTTTGCACTCACTTATGGCTATTTGAACTTCATTGTCTACAACATTTGCCACACACTTATTACTGTGTTTATCTTCTTTAAGTATTATTTGATTTTTATTTGTCCAGAGTCACATATCCACTGCATTTAATACTGCTTCTTCTATTTAAATAATGCCAAGTACTTGAATTTCTATTTCCTCTCCGTTTTATATATTTATATCCGGCACGTAATAATGTTTTTCCACCTCGTCTACTGTCTATAATTGTAAGATTTTGCACCGGACCACCCACGTGAACTACTTGCCCTCGACATTGCAATAAATAAACTAACAAACTATCCTAATTACTCTTATCGGAAAGTGCAGTTGTAATCTGGAAACTGAAATGGCAATCATACTGTCTCTCTCTATTTGCGGAAAGGCTCGTTCCTCGTTCCTATTGTTTTCCCGAAATAAACCGGTTGGTCAGGTCACTTAAATCACTCGACAATCGCCGAGCATGACTTATTTAAGAATTAGAATAAAATATTAATAATAAATCTAGGTTTTCTAAATTTATTGTTTGAGTATGTGGTATGTATTTTCTTAAAACTCTGTAGAGCTTTTCTATTCGACAGTCCCAGAAACTGATAGGTGCCATAGCGGGACTTTTTTATAGGTATTTTGCGAGGGTGCCATACCGGGACCATACCATAGCGGAACTAACCCGTATTTTTTACAGACAAAAAGTAAAAAATTGAGGTTATAAATTCGAAGGTGGTAGGTATGTATGTTACGTAATTACTATTCCAGTAATAAACCGATTTCGGTGATTCTTTTTTGTTTGATAGGTTTGATAGGACTTAAATGGAACTACTTCTGAAGTATGAACTTCAGAACTGGTCGGTGGTATATTTTTTATTTTTTCAAATAATTTAAGCAATTTTTTTTTAATGTTAATGACTCTGTATAGTGCTTCCTAGATAGGTATTTTTTTACATATACAATACTTTTTATTTTATGTGTATTGAGGGTTTTCAAAGTCACTCTCGACAAAATGCTGAAAATACTAAGAAAAAAACTTTCAAAGCTAGTCCCTGTTGCTCAGGAACATGGCATAGGAAAACATTTTGGAGACATCGAATTTTCTAACTCTACCATTTTTTTTATTTATTCATGTAATGCTAACTTATGCAATAGTTCCATTACTTCTGAAAGAATAACTTTTGTAGAGATTAACCATCCAACGTGCGATTTGACAGAAAGTTTTTGTTTGATTCAAATCGCAGAATTTGCATAGTACGGACACCAACTCTGGAATTAATTACTCTATGATTTCATAAATATCAATTAGATGCTCATAAATATTAAGAACTCATTAAGTTTTTGTTTCAACTGAGTACTTAATCTTCTTAAAGCCTAGGTTTTTACCAGTTTTTACTTACACCCGCCATACTTATGCATGTGACGTGTAACGATTTTAGTCACGTTGCCGCATTGTACAAAACTAGTTTTATAACTTAATTTTTTTAAATGTGATAAATTGTGCGCAGTTAGGAAGTCAATTAAGTAGCTTTAGGTAATTACTCTTGACACTGAAAAATACAAATATGCGGAATACCTGATATGACTGCCACGGCGAATTTTTTTATTACTCGACTTATTCTATTCCGAGGTCAACAGTTAATCTTATTAATTTTTAGAGTTCTGTAGAAAAATGAACACTGGGTAGTACTTATGTTAACACTAGCTGACCCGGCCACGCGTTGCTGTGGCTAAATAAATTAAAATTGCGACTATAATTTGAGATTTAAACTATCCTATCTCTCAAGTTCGATCGAACTGCACATGGTGTGCGAATTTTATTATAATCGGTTAAGTGGTTTAGGAGTCCATTGAGGACAAACATTGCGACACGAGATTTATATATATTAAGATTATTTTCTAGTCAAAACAGTACTAAATTAGAATATATTTTAATTGTTTTCCTACATGAAATATTTAAAGATCGCTATGATGAAAAAAAAATGTAAACAATATAGTTAGTTCCTGTATTGAAACATGCTGTGTGCTTCCTTCATACCAGATTTCAACCATAACCGTTCAGATGGTTGGATGTAATTGACGCTTTTTTCACCAACTTTGGGACCTTATTTGACCCTACCTACACCAGTTCTGGATAACCCTGTTTCGATAAATGTACAAGTTACGTGTCAAACTAAACAAGAGTATATATTTTTTTAGCTAGTTCAAAAACACTCTGTTTAGGTAATTCATTGAAAACACGAATAATGTAAAAGTAGGAGCTTTATTTTTTTGACAAAAAGCGAAAACGCTGACACCAGCTTTAAAACGCCGCCGGCGTATTTCAATTTTGCACAAATGTACATAACAATTACACAAATGTAAGTGCCCAGAAGCGGTGTTTTTGTATCTGGTGTCAGCGTTTTATGGCTGATGTTGGTGTTATGTGGCTGTCGGCGTTTTGTGGCTGGTGTGGGCTTTTTATGGCTGATGTGGGTGTTATGTGGCTGTCGGCGTTTTGTGGCTGGTGTCGGCTTTTTATGGCTGATGTGGGTGTTATGTGGCTGTCGGCGTTGTGTGGCTGGTGTGGGTGTTATGTGGCTGGTGTCGGCTTTTTATGGCTGATGTGGGTGTTATGTGGCTGTCGGCGTTTTGTGGCTGGTGTGGGTGTTATGTGGCTGTCGGCGTTTTGTGGCTGGTGTGGGTGTTATGTGGCTGGTGTCGGCTTTTTATGGCTGATGTGGGTGTTGTGTGGCTGTCGGCGTTTTGTGGCTGGAGACAGCGTTTTATGGCTGGTGTAGGTGTTATGTGGCTGTCGGCGTTTTGTGGCTGGAGACAGCGTTTTATGGCTGGTGTAGGTGTTATGTGGCTAGTGTAGGTGTTATGTGGCTGGTGCTAGCGTTTTGTGCCTGGCGTAGGCGTTTTGTGGCTGGCGTCGGCATTTTATGGCTGGCGTGAGTTGTTGGTGATTGCGTTTTGTGGCCGATATCGGCGTACTTTTTCCTCGTGTGCGGTGATACTAAGAGTTGCAGCCACGCCAAGCTTTACATTAAATCAATATGAACATTGAACAGCGCTACTCATCTCAGCCGTCACGATAAACCGAAACAATTATTCCTTTTATTTAAAATTCCATAACGGGAGAACACATCGCAGTATCTAATAAGGAATGATTATATTAATTATGGTATATAAATAATAACTATTGACCATATCCGATAATAATCTAAGTAATTATAGGCTGTTGACTTCGCCGCTAGATGTAATATCGAAAAAAGCGATTTGCCGAAAACAGGAAAATGACTATTTCGTAATATTTAGACAGAACTTGAATTAATATAGATAGACAGGAAATTAGATAAAACTTATGCAAACGAAAGAAAACTAAACATGATTTTAAAAAAACACGTGGATATATCAAATTAAAATTAATACGAATACATATTCTACGATCTCTTCAAGCTATAAAAAATTATAAATGTATTAAGGATTTACCTATAGGATAGCCTAAAATCCTGATATCCTAATATCATAAAATTTTGTGAGAGATACGAAGTCTCATAGTACCTAAGTGCAAGTAAAAGAAAAAATCCGCACTCTATGTTTTAAAGACGAACTTTCGCAAAGTAACGCCTGATTCGATCAGGCAAAATTCACAATCCCTGTAGTAGCTACATGAAAAAAGACTAACATAAATGTAGCACAAAAACTAAACGACGCTGTCGGGTCTTTAACCGTGATATTACCTAGTATTAAGAATTCGGCGCGAAATCATTACAGTAACCATTATTGTCATCATACAGAACCATACCAAGTCCGTGTCAAGTAGTAGATAGAAGGTATTCAGTTATTCAGATATACCTAGCCTAGATGCTACACAAGATGTTTCTCTTCCCGATGTTTCTCTCTGACGCGTACGGCCAGCGCGAGCACACGCAGTCGCCTTCGCTCCGGTCGTAGTACGTAGTTACACATTTATTTGTGATAGTGATTGAAATTTTTCAATATCGATATCGATATGGAAAAGTACCTTCTACGGTCATCATCTGAAACCAGCTTGGGAAGTGTTGGCAGTAATAAGCGAAACCGCGAAGTAACCCCTCCTGAAGACTGGAAAGCACCGAAACGCCCGTGGAGAGCTACCGCAGCAAAACCCCAAGAGCCTATCGGAACAAGTAATCGCTTCAGTCAGCTTTGCGACGAGATGGGCGATCTCACAGACTCTCAGCACCTGGAACATGCTGGTAAGAAAAATCGCATCCCTCCTATTATTGTAGTACGGAATTCGAATTTGTCTCACAAAGGTATTCAGGAAGTAGTAAGTAAATATACAACCAACTTCCACCTCAAATACAAACAGAAGAACAAAGTTGCGATTCATGTCTATACTGCCAACTGTCATCAGAGTTTAAAAGAGGGTTTGCGGAAGGACAATGTGCTGTTCCATACTTTCACCCGCAGAGACGAAAAACTACCTAAGGCAGTAGTACGAGGTTTGCCTACTCTGACAGAAGAGGAAATCATCGAAGACCTTGCTTCTCTGGGCTTCAAGGACTGCAAGGTCATAATCCTCAAGTCTAAGACATCGCCGGCTTCATCTCTCAACCCCTTATACCTCGTGCAGCTGCCAGTGGGGTCTGACATGTCGAAATTTCGTCAAATCAGATTTCTTTGCAAGTGCGTCGTCGAGATTCGTAAGTTCAGACCAAGGAGCTGGGAAGGCACCCAGTGTTTTCGGTGCCAGGCCTTCGGACATGCATCGAGCAACTGTAATCTCCCTGTTCGCTGTGTGAAATGCCTGGAGTCTCATTCGACTAAAGAATGCCCAAAACAAGACCGCACCTCTCCAGCACAGTGTTGCAACTGCAAGGAGGCCCATCCAGCCAACTTCCGATTATGCCCGGCTCGCAAGACATACCTGGAAAGAATGCAATCACAGCGCATACCAGCCCAGAGACCGATTAAACTTAACCAAGAAGCCCTCCCTATCAAGACCGCCACTCCTCTGATTCAAGAAAATCTCCAAATGAACGAAAAAATTGCCCCGCACTCCAAGATTATCAAGGCAAACGTAGAATTGGGTAACACTGCAACCATCAGAGGCAATCTCGACATTTCTGATCAGTGTACTAGCGAAATACTCCATATTCTTAGTATAATTAAATCTTTAAAGAAGGAATTCTTGGCCTGCGAGACTTTGGTGGACAAGGTCACATTGATCTTGAACCGCCTTAGTCAGTACGTATAAGGCGGCCTCCGATTCCTGTCTTGGAATGCTGATGGCATTCGACTTAAAATTTCCGAACTACTTGAATTAGCTACATGTGATAGTGCATTTGACATTATAGCCTTGTGTGAAACCAGAATTTCTGAAAAAATAACACTATCAACCCCAGGTTATATTTGTCACCGTCAAGATAAGCACGACTCTGGCCGTGGTCAGGGAGTAGCGTTACTCATACGTGACAACATAGAACATACACGCATTCGAATACCGAAAACCACCCATATGGAGGCTGTAGCGGTTCAACTTACTACTACAAGTCGAAAGAAGCTTACTGTTATATCTGCGTATCAATCCCCCAACTTAAACCTGTTAACAAATGATTTAAATAAGCTTCTCACTCTTGGCGGCAACGTGCTAATTTTAGGAGACATGAATTCTAAGCATAAAGTTTGGAGCAAGTCACTAGAGAATACTTCTGGTAAGTTATTATACAATCACATGCTCAAAGGCGACTTCATGATCCACGCACCTTCAACGCCCACTCTCGTTCACTACAGACCAGATTACAAACCTTCCACTCCTGATCTCGTAATATCACAGAACGTAAACATAACGAACATCAAAACTTTACACGCCTTATCGTCTAATCACTTACCGATCTGTTTTTCTATTGAGGATGAATTCCTACGCTTAAATAAAACAATGTACAATTTTGGCGCGGCTGACTGGCCAAAATTTCGCACGGTACTTGATGCGAATATTACATTGTCTTCTGCGGTATATTGCTCACCCACAGAAGTAGACCTTGCCCTCAATCTACTTACACACGCTATATACGAAGCTCGTGATTCCTCAGTACCAATCTTAGATTCAACCTATAAGCCCAAGCCCTTACCTCGCAAAACCAAAAAACTCATAAAACTAAAAAATCAATTAAGGCGTAGAGACACCTCCTCAATCGACATAAACGAAAAAAGAAACTTAAGATACCACATAAATAGCCTTCAAACAAAAATTAAATCAGACCTAAAAAAATTCAACGACAAAATCTGGAACGACAAACTTGACAAAGTGGATAATCCCTCGACAGACATATGGAGGGTTGCCAAAGGAATGCGTACCAAGCGGCACACCATCCCGCCACTTATTAAACCAGATAGTATTCTGGCAGAAACTGCTAAAGATCAAGCTGAAGCCCTAGCTGACTCATTTCTCAGCAATATGAGTCTCACAACTGATTGGGTCAGTACCTCCGCCATTGAAAATGAAGTAAGACTGTCAAACGAAATTGTTCAAAACTACGTTCCAGAAAAACAGCATTTCTTTGTTAGACCAAGAGATGTTGTTTCACGTATACTGAAACTAAAGAAACGAAAGGCCCCGGGTGCTGACACGATCCAAAACGAACTGTTAAAAAACTTTTCTCGGAAGGCAATTGTATTTCTCACTCGCATATTTAATGCCTGTCTCAGATTAGCATATTTCCCCAAAATTATGAAAACTGCAAAAATTGTACCTATTCTCAAACCGGGAAAAGACGATACACTTCCTGTTAGCTACAGACCAATCAGCTTGCTGTCTTCTCTAAGCAAGCTTTTTGAATCTATAATATATACTTGGTTGCTAAAAGAGTCTAAACACCTAGTGATTAATGAGCAGTTCGGTTTTCGGGAACAGCATTCTACGGTCCAACAACTCGTAAGAGTGACGGAACACATTGCTCATCACTTGAATCTCAATGAGTCGACAGGGATGTTCCTACTCGATATTGAAAAGGCGTTTGATACCGTTTGGCACTCAGGCCTAATACATAAACTTTACGTCAGTGATATGAACATTGCCTTAGTTAAATTAATTTCATCTAACTTAACTGACCGTCAATTCTCAGTTAGTGTGAACAACACCCTCTCTGAGCCTCGCAACATACCAGCAGGCGTGCCGCAAGGCTCAGTACTTGGGCCTCGCCTTTTCATTCACTATATTAATGATATTCCCATCCAAACCCGCACCAAGTTGGCATGTTTTGCAGATGATACTGCCTCGCTAACGTCCTCGAAAGATGTTGACCTCATCATTAGTAGATTACAGTTATCCATACAAAGTTTGCAGGAATTTTTCAATAATTGGAAACTAAAATTAAATGAGGCTAAAACAGAAGCTATCCTTTTTTCAAGATCTCGTAAAATTCCTCGTAGGCGAATAAAGATTAATAACCACAACATTGACTGGAGCCCCAGTGTAAAATACCTTGGTGTAGTGCTAGACAGTAAAATCAATTGGTCTCGCCATGTCGAGCATACCAGGAAGAAAGCACTAAAAGCAATGGGAGCATTAGGACCCATCTTCAATAGAAAAACAAACTTGAGCTCAAAATCCAAATTACGCATTTATACCACCTTAATCAGGCCCTGTCTCACATATGCGGCTCCGGTATGGAACACTACTTGTGAAGCAAATTACATCAAAATTCAAGTCATACAAAACAAAGCCCTTAAGATATGTTATAACACCCCATTCAGATATAATCTCCATAAACTTCACAAAAAAATTAAATTCCCAACCCTAAAAGAATTTATTTTAAAAATAACTAAAAACTTTTATTTTAAATTAAATCAAGAACATTCAAATGCTCTAATTAGCTCACTCGGGCGAACTAGAAGTTCAGATCTATCGTACATCGATAAATACAAAAAATATAAACTACCACATCACTATCTTTTGTTCGACTGACGGCCATCGAGCACAAGTTAGCTCTGTTCACAGAATGACTAAAACGTCGGTTAAAGTTAACCTGTTGATTTGCCCTACGTGCTCACTAGCTGTCGCAAGCAATAACAGCTGGTTAACAGACCCTCAATTACATTATGGTTTAACACTACTCGCCTGACACTGCCTAGAAACTATTTTAAAATATTGGATAGCTTACTTTTTTGAATCTTTAAGTACAATTATAAGCCGCTAATTAATAATTTAATTGCTTCTATATTTTTCTCGTGTAATTGATCCCAATCTATATTGATTTAGTATGGAGTATTTCGCTGTAAGGTAGTCAACAATATTTATTGTCATAATTTTATTTGTCTTTCGTAATTATAATAATTTCATTTTATAATTTTAATTATGCTATGTAACCCGTAATCTTGGTCATGTTGTAAACGTACGAAATTGCAAAGTAATACGTACCAAAAATTATAATTTATTTCCTATCTACCCACTACTTATGACTTAATGAGAACTTTGGTAAATTCATAACTTATTGTTTAGATACAAGTTTTAAAAGGTGACATTAGCCTACAAAACACTGTAATATTGTGGTAAATTGTAACTTAGTTAGTTAACGCTAAGCTTTACAAAACATTGTAATTTTATTATGTTAATAAAGGTTTCTTAAAATCAAATCAATCTTCCCGATGAACATTTTATAGGATACCAGATATTATTGCATTCATCATTAAGACCACCTTTACTACGGACGATCCCGAAATTCCAAAAAAAAAACATCTATATTTCGAAATATGTTTTGTCGCAAGTCGATGATTTTTTTTTAAGGAAGAGCTGATTTTTTTACGCTAATTCAGACTCGATCCCATAGTAAGCGTTGTTATAGGAAGGTATATAAATAATGAGTACAATGATAACCTCGAATAGTCCGTCGTTAAGAGGTATGCCATGTACATTGTAGATATGTACATGTAAACCTAAAATTTACAATCATTCTTTCGATTCTGTAACAAAACATGTTTTTGAACAGGCATTTAAAATCTATATTTAGCAGAACATATTGCTGGTTTATTATAGGCCCCGATTTATGAACATGGAGGCCTCGAGGCAAATAAAGGAGCGAAGGCATCTCAATTAGTTTTCAACTAAGTTATAACGTACTTATTCAAATAATAATTTATTACGGGACAAATCAATTTTTCCGGCTAACAATTATCGTAAAATAACAAATAAAGCAATAAAACCTTGTAACGTCACAACCACAGATCTCTACGTCACAACCATGCATAATATTTATAAATAAGACATGATATTGAAAAACAATACCTGTGCAGAAAAAATCTGAAGTTAATTTGATCACGGAAAATTCAGCAATATAAAATCGCAAATAACATTAGATAACTCTAGACTAGTTAAGTCCTTATTCTGACAGATAACCTATAGAGCTTGTTAGAGTTTAGAACGTTCGGTAATTAAAAACAAAGTGCAAACCGGCACGTAAGTTTAGCGCTAAGGGTAGAGTGGAGAGGAGGGCTGCGCATGGTGACCGCTATACTAAATCCATGCGCAGCCATCCCCTGCACACTTCGCTCAGCGCTAACTTATGTGCCGCTACCTGTACCAATAGTTAATTAATTTTTGACGAAAATGTGACTTCACTTATGAAATCACTTTAAATTTCAAACAAGCGGTTTTTACGATGCAGGCAATGAGATTTTAATGTGAAAGATTATATCATCCGAAGCTAATTTTGTATTTTTTAATAGTAGATTATTCAACATGTAAAGTACTGTCTTATGTCGCGGGCGGGCGCAGCGTGGGAGTTAAAAGTTGATTCCTGGGCGAAGCGATGGAATTACACATACAGGGTTATTCCTAATCAGTTAGTATCATTTTATAAGCCCCTAAAAGTAGTGTCCATCAAAACAAACAACTATTTTTTTTTGAGTTCTAATAAAAGTCGCAGAACAAAAGTTGTTAGTTATGACGTACAGAATAAGCCCCTAAAAGGATGCTAATTGATTAGGAATAACCCTGTATAGAGCCCTTAGTGAAGAGAGGGGTTCAAGCCGCCCAAGACAAACACAGACAGAAACAAACACAATTTCCAGTTTATAATATGTAGGTAAGGAAGTGAAGATTATTAATGCCATGATTATTCTAGCTAGACCCAAGTTTTAGGATTTTACAGTGTAATTTTCGGAAATGTAACGCCTTTTTGAATTGGTGCCTCAACAATCAGGCTCGTCAGTTTATTTGCCACTTTGTTATAGGGGCCGTTCAAGTATTACGTAAACACTATAGGGGGTTGGTGATACGTCAGCAATAGTAAGCTAAATCCTAAATCCTTATTTCTAGAATTAAATCTGCTGCTCATGAATCCATAAAAATACAAAAAATGTATACATATACCAATGTTTACGTAAGAATGGGGGGGGGGGGTTAGGGGGGGTATATAATTGTAATAAATCTGCTTAGGTACGTAATACTTGAACGGCCCCATACCTAAAACAAAAATCCTATAAATCGTTTGAGATTGAATAATGTAAAATAGTTTAATGAAGAACTCAATTAAGAAATAATCGGATTTTAAATTTTCCGTTCCGATAGATCTTCGAAACTAGAAATAAATGACGGAGTAAAGAGACTTGAATATGGGATTAGTAAGTAGATAGATTTTAAGATTACTTAAAAGCTTAAAACATAGTGATGTCTTTGTGTGAATAGAGTGAGTGCTCAAATAGTACAACAGACAATAAAACAGAGTTTGGTGAACGGTTTTTGGTGTTGGTAAACGGCGAATCTTATAGACACTAAATTATTTTCCAACTAGATTATTTTCTCGATACAACAATGATTTGCGTAAGTATTTTTTTTAATATTGACTTATTTGTCTGGAACACAATCGTATAAAAATACAAACTAGTAGGCAAAACTAAAATAAGAGCCTTAAAAATATTTGCAGCAAATAGGTACACGTAGATCAGCCTTATAAAATATTTACAGCAATTGTATATAGCACGGCCAGAAACCTAAATGAAAGGCACTTGCTGAGGACAAAAGACGTAGTAACAAATAAAATCAAAAAGGTTGCAATAAGACAAATTATCGTAATTATATAACTTGAAAACACTCACAATTAAACTCTTTGGTGGGTGTGTAAATAGCGTCACTTGTTTATTATAGTCATTCCATTTCTTATATCAGATGAACTAAAAATAAATAATACATTTATAAGACAGATTCTTATGTAGAAGAGATACTTTGACAGAAATATAACCAATCACCAAAATTGCGGAATAAAAATCAGTTGTTTTATACATTTAATCGAGAGTCGTTAATTTACAATCTAATTAGTTGTGACCCGCTGTTTTACATTTCATAATTATTATTTTTAATCAATTTCTAATTGTTTGCTTATTACGTGTAATATACATTTTTGTAACATGTAACAGATGTAAATCATCTTTATATCAAAAAAAAATCTAATCAATTTAAGATTTTACTAGTACGAATAAGAGTCTACCAATGACTGATTATCGCATCTTGTAGTTGATTTGCTTTTCCCAGTACTTTTTTGTCAGAATATGAATAAAACACACTAAACTCACGAATTCACGATGCATCATTGGCACTCAATATTATTAAATTGTAGGTATTACCGTCCACACCATTGTATGAAAATATAGGTCTGCCAAATCGAAAGCCTCTCTCTCAACCTCAGCCAACATGGCTGCGAGTAATTGTCAATCATCTGTAATTTATTAATAGTTAACGGTCCTATCTTACGGTACATAGTTTTCAAAACATTATTTCAAGTCATTAAATCTATTTCTACAATGTAGAGAGAAATTATCATTTTTTACAGCACCTACTCAAAAAGTTTCTGATTGTGATTCATTGGAGGCACATTAGATAGATACTATTAATTGAGCAGTGAGCACACTGATAAAAACAATTAAATAAAAAATACAAACATCGCTGACAGCGACTTTTTCCAGGCAACCTTTGAAACGATAGAAGTCATCAGTATTCATCAGAGTAAGGACCAGAGCCCTTAGTCCAAGTTTTGCGTAGTTTAATTAAACTTCCACGTTCGCGTGTGGCGCCGTACATTTTGGTTAGTTCTTCCTCGTTTCCGCCAGGGGCGCTGTACAAAAATGTATAGAGCCATACGGAACCAGCTATAGTTTCAATTTACGTGTAAACCTGGACTAACCCCTTAGAGCCGTGATAGACAAAAAAGTAACGTAACGTGCCATTTTTTTGTCGCGAATATCATTTGAAATAATTCAAAACGTAAAAAATGACGTTAAAATTAAATTGAAACCGAGTTACCCCTGTAACCTATTCGATAAAATAAATAATTTAAGGTGAATTTCTTAAATATTTAATTTCGAGAATGTAACGCGCCCATTTTCATAAAGAATTAGCATCCTGAGGCGACAAACAAAACATTTTAGGGTTCTAAAGTAAACAAATAATCCATAAAGCTCAGTAAATCGCGCTCGTGACATTGACGTGACGTAACTTCTCGAGAACTGTTACGTGGCCCAGCCTTGCAGTTTGACTACGTTACATTTGCATATCTATATTGGCTTACTACGGTAGTTATGAAGATCACGGTCAGAGGCCACACAACTCTGAAATAAGTGCAAACGCATTGGAAATTGATTATATTAACCGTAAAATATAAATATTATTTAGACCTACTAATGTAGTACAAAGGGACATGAAAAGGTGCAGTGTTTTCGAAGACGATGCAGAAGGAGCGAAGTGGAGGATAAAAGTGTGGAGGAGAAGGGGGTTACCCCATCACCATGTGGGAAATAGTCACAAGTCAGGAAAATAGAGACATTTAGATCTAATAAGGCATGACAGAAGGGGAGGAATTAAATTAAAGATTTTTATACTTTTTACAACGTCTATTCTCGTCAACAGCGTAGGGCGAACTGCTCTCAAAACATCTCATTAGTTAACGCCTACAAAGTGCTACTATATTCTATGGCCGTAGGACCCTTTTAGTAGTAACTATCAAGTATTCTACGGCAAGAGGCTACAAAAACATCCGCTAAGCTTTCTACATAAAACTAGCAAATGATCGCTGTAAGGTGTTACAAAAGGATAATAAGATAATTAATGAGAGAGAGTATCTGCAATCAAACATGTTCAGCCAAATTTAGACCAAACAGATAAATCTGCTAGAAATAATTAATTTTGAAGCATGAATAATAAACATAGATAAATACGATTCTAATGAAGAAATATTATGCACGGTCCAATTACTCATGTTTTACAGTTATCGCGGGACTATCATAAAATTCATTGCCAATGTTCATCACACGTCAAGGCCAATCATCGTTTCTTCGCCAAACTTATAATAACTCATTTGTAACTATGGGTAGGTCAAGGACAAACTTTTATTTCAAAAAGCTACTATGACATGAAAATCAGATCAAGTGCGAATCACGCAAACACGCTCACTGAAAGTTTTGTAGAGAACCCTAATAAATAATATTGAAATATATAAAGTTATACGGATGACGACGGAAAACTCTACGATATTACAGTACTCACCGTTACGACCAGTTTTTACTATGAGACCAAACTGGAATCATGAAAAGAATCTGTTGTTCCATACAAAAAGTTTGTGACTTTCGTGACACATATGTATGGAAAAGCTGATATTTACGTCATTTCACGTAGTAAAAGTAGGTCTTGCTCATCAGTATAGTGTTATTTTAGCATGTCTGTCATCTTGTATACTACATATTTATTATTAGATATCAGAAAACATAACATTCATAGATACCGAGCGTAGCTTAGAATATATTTATGCGATTACACAAAAGTTTAAACGTGGAGCCCACAGCGTGTGAGTCAGACTCGCATACGCAGTTTTATTCAAAAGGTATAATAAAATAAACCGCTACTAACCCTAAATCCTCTGTACCCACCGTGATCACTTTACATAAGACCAGTTCGACAGGTCCTGGATTCCCAATTACCACATGCCATTAACCCTTCCCAAAAATAAAAGTACGAGAAGATGTAGTACTTATAAATGTTCATGCGTTCACTTGTAAAATGTATTAAAAATATCGGGATAAACTTTTTGCGTCCATAAAATGAAATTATAAAAGAAGTTCGAAGAATCAGAGGTGACGGTGTGAGCCGTGTGAGAATGAAGTAATAGAAATAGTTATGCTATGTTAGGTAATTATCTACTCATGTATAGTACCTATATGAGAAACAATGGAACTAATCGCTAAAGCATCGAACTATACATTGACCTTTAAGATATATGCTCGAAATAATTATAAATATGATTGTATTTTTTTCACATGAAAAATTTTTTATCGTATTATAATGATGGAGTTTTTTTTTGTTATTGGAATGTGGTTGAAAGGAAAAAGAAAAGCCAACTGTAAAAAAGCCTATGCCCCAAAACTTATCTAAGTGTCACGTGCAGTGACTAATTTCCATACAACACGCAGCAAGTGTCATGGTATTTGTGTAAAGATTTGTCAGATGACGAGTTTTGGGCCTATAAGCCTATAGCACTTATTTAGAGTCAATGACAAATCTAATAACACATTGCAATTAAAAATTACTCATACCGTCATCACCTCGTCGCACATAAGGCCCTTCACGAACTAGCCGAAGAAAGTTTTAAGAACATATGTTACATACAAGTCATAATCTGACTACCCCTATCCCACGTAATTACGTGCGGGATCTCACACAATTTTTCCATGCATATCTATCGTTAAAATATCTGAATTCACCCCCAGTTTACCTACTCATATCATCTTTCACACAGTTCATACATACTTTTACTACTTGGCATACATACAAGCGGAATAATTTTGCTCAAATAGTTCGCAAAGCTACGTTCAGTAAAACTTTGTTTAGTGCTCAGAAAATAGGAGGATATTCTTTAAGCTTCATCGTAATATTACTTTTTTCCACGTATACCATCCTCAACGCGGCTTTTACCTTCGATTATGAGTAATCATGTCCCGTTCCCGTTAAGAGGCACATATTTGGACAAACAATAAAACATTGTGTTGACACCATACCTACCTATAGACCTACATATTGTGTGTGTACAGTACTCCTTTAATTTTGCGGTTCCAACGAGATAGTGATCGACGACATTGACATAACGGTACTGCGGTACTAACTTAGCAAGATTAATGCTTCTTTACTAATCTTCAACCTCATGTTCAAGATGAGATAGCTCGTGTTAATTTGATCTGAAATTGTGATCTAGTTTATTTTTTTGTCAATGGATTTGTAACAGACAGATTAAATTAAATGTCAATTTAATTTAACAAATTCAAAGGCGCCAGCTTGTGTTACTTAGTAGTCATTTTGTGTGATAAATTGCTAGCAGCCCGCCCCTACTTCCTCCGGGTGTATAATTATATCTATCTTATTAAATATATTCTATTAGGTAGAGACATGTTAAGGATCGATCCGAAAATTAAGTATTTCCTGCAGTTACTTAGCACAAATGAAATCACATAAAAAATTGGCGCTCTTCTTTGTAATGATAATATCATCCATTAAATCATATAATTTGCTCAGGGCGGAGAAGCAAAATAAAGGAACATTTTATGTGCTTCATTGGTGCTTTAGTACGATTATATTCCCTTATGTTTTGGAATTACTTTGTACTCTGTAGAGATTTTTACAATTTACTATGGATTTTTCCATTGACACGCAACATCAAAGAACTGTAAAAAAATCATCAAAATAATAATTAATTAAAATATATCATTACAGTTACTGTCAAATTTTAATCCATTACTTTATCCTAAACTTATACTTAGTTTAATTTATAATTAAAGTACATATTATGTAATTATACCTAATGCGCTGAAGCATGGTGCGGGTAACTTACATGACATTAAATTAAAAAGAAGCAACTTCTTTAATTTAATTAGGATTTAATTTAGTTTACTACAGTTACTAATTATTTAATATATTACTAATGTGGTACACCTGAAATACACTTAGTATTTCATAATTTGTAAATCGCGGCAAGTTTAACCCTAATTAAAGAAAAAAAGCAACTGTCACCCGCACCATGCTACAGCGGCAGCGCACGAACTTTAATTATAAATGAAACTAAGTATAAGTTTAGGATGAAGTAACGGATTAAAATTTAACAGTAACTGTATTGATATATTTTAAGTTATTATTATTATGATATTTTTTTTACAGTTCTTTGATGTTGAGTGTCAATGGAAAAATCCATAGTAAATTGAAAAAACCTCTACAGAGTACAAAGTAATTCCAAAACATAAGGCAGTTTAATCGCACTAAAGCGCCAATGAAGCACATAAAATGTTCCTTTATTTTGCTTCTCCGCCCTGAGCAAATTATATGATTTAATGACTTGCTATAAAAATGTTGGCCCTACCACTTTATTTTCAAGAGATCATCGACCCAACTCGATGTGGGTGCTTTTGCTCTTTAAAGTTCTCCGTCGGTTCTGCATTTAGAACACGCAAAAAATCACTTAGATATTTGGAGCAATTTAAATTAATCTCCATGTCACGTACAACAGGAAAATTTAAATGTTATAGTGACATTTAGCTCAGGGGGTAGCCCTATCTTAATCTTACAAAGTGCATAATAATATTTTCGAACCTTTAAAGAATCGTTTGTTTGTCGATATGGGAGGTCTAAATTTTTCTTACTGTCAATCCGATGATTGCTGTCACGAAATAAAAGATTCGTAATCACGATAAAAATACAAAAAAATGAAATGAACCTATAACGATATAGGTTCATAATTTATTTATTACGGAATTTATTGTCAGCAGAAAAAATGTGCTCTAGATATTTACATTAATCATCAAAACACAGTTGGTTGAAAAATTCGGACATTATTGAGAAGTGTTTGGACGTGCGTATTAATTAATCGATTGTCTTTTTGGTTCAGCACCGATCAAAAAACATTCATTGCTGTTCGCGAATCAAATTCAAACATACCGATCACCGCCTTGTTCTTAATTATAAATCTGATTGAAGTTCACTGATCTTCGAAAACATTCTTTGTTATGATGTCGTGTGAACATCAATCCGATGTGTCTTCAGCCGAAGTCGCAGAATGGTTGTCATATTTTATAAAGCTTAGCCTCAGCCAAATGTCAGATTACAAAAGGAGTAAAAGCTCTGTTATCTTTTAGCTTAGTGATTAGAGCGTCAGTTGTAATATTATAAAGGCGCGGAACCAAGAGTCCGAAGCATTTTGCAAAGCGACTCCTTGCGGGCTGCACATTCACGCGTGTGGCGCGAAACTTACTAACCCCTTCGCTGTGTTCTTCAAGTGAATGTACTAAACTCGGGCATAATGTTAATAGGATTTCAATTATTGATCCTTGGGGTAGGGTTGTTGACGCCTGGATTCGGGAGTGTTTCTGACCACGACGCGCATAATGGATTTTCTTCGAGAGATGGCGCGTTTTACACCGACGATGCTGTTATAATTACCGGTAAGTCATTAGTGAAGTTTGTTTACGGAAATCAATTGTTACTAGTACTAAAGGACATTTAGTTATTTAGTGACTAATAGTTTCCTTTAATAATTAACTCAATAAAGTGATATTAAAAGCGAAACTTTTTATCTCAGTCTTAAAGAAAACATGAAATAATTTTATTTAAGAAAATACCTATGTATTAATGTTATTTATTTGATAATATTACAATTAAACATTTTAAATAATTTTAAAGAATACTCGATGGATACGACACAAAGCATTATTTACATTAGTGACCAAAGAATTGTCACGGCAGATTCTAGTATTGTTTTGTAAGGTGTCCAGACAATGCACGCCACAAGTGGCTATGAGGTTATGAGGCTAGAGAAAGTTAAAATTTGCAACTGAGATGTCCGGCCACGGCGAAAACTACTGTCATAAATTACTATCGATACACTTTTTAGACACAAATTAGATTAATTTAGCTATAAAACATTTCTAGTTCTTCAGAACCTGTTCGCTCGAGACCGGTGTACGGGTGCGATCAGTATGACACACCGGGAGTATGTTTTGGTTGGTCACGTCATTATCAAGCCGATAGATATACTTTTAATATCACGTGGGCCAGTACTTGGAATCAAAAAAGTTTGGGATCGATTCAATGCAAATCTCTAAACGCCCACATGTCCGCGTTCGAGCACATCAATCAAGGCATTGTCTTCTGAACACTTCGGCGGGCACCGCTTCAAACCACTTATATTTTTTTGTTGAGCTTCGAGGACATTAATTAGATCGGTGAAGCGATATTGAAGCGGGATGACGCCCGTGACATTTCCTAGCATTAGAACGCTGAACCCGGAATCCCTAGAGTACAATGGAATTTTCGACGTTCAATCATTGATATATTTTAGTGTCGTATTTTGATCTCAAGAGCGACGGCGCAGTGTTCGTGATCATGATTTTTTTCCACTGGATCGAACTACAATAAATAAACTAGGGTTAAACTGACCATCATTGAATGTATTGGCATTCAGACACAACACCCTGGAGGAAAATTTAAATTACCTGTTATTGGTATCAAGTTCAAGGTGGTGCGTAAGTTGGCATACCTCAGCAAGTTATTTAAAGCAGTGCATTAATCGTGGCGGCCGAATTTAAACTCTACTTACAAGAACTTAAGTTTACTTTACTTTGTTTTAAGTACGGCAAGATACTTTTTTCATTTTGGATCTAGGAACCTTTAAAGGTCGTATTTTTTCATCAGAGTCTCTGGAAATCAAGTTTAATTATTTAGATCTCTGGTTGCAACTTGTGTGGATGTCAGGACTACTCGTCACCTCAGTAAGTGTTCAAGGCTGGATGTTTCTATATTTTTCTTACTTTTTTGGTATACATACCTCTGAGAATATAAAATGAGCTTAATACAGTGCACTCATTTCCATCGTAATTGAAGACTACAATTATAATAAACTCTGGCGTTAACGCACGTATAATTTTCAAGTTTACACACAATTTATGGACTGATCGCTTACATTAACTTACTCATTAACAAAATTACTTGAGGCCAGTTTTCTGTACCCCTATTATGAGTTTGTCCAGTTTTTTACGCGCTCTATAAAGTTGAGATAGGTAAGTTGGCTGACTATGCTTTTTCATAGTAGAGATCCAAAAATGTTGCCAGATTTTAGGTCACAAGTTAGCATTCAGGGCATGTACTGATAAATTCCAACGAAAACGTTTGGTAGATACCTACCCGTCAGGTCCCGTTATGCACCAATCCGAAATAAATAACATGCATCGTTACGACTTGCTTATATTGTACACACCAATGTTTGTTGGTCGCCAACTGAATAATAATTTTGAGCTGCTATTTATGGGACATATCCATTGATAATAATTTCAGGTCTAAGCCATGTTAAAAGGGAACTGCACAAAAAAAGTTAAATGCAACTATCGGTTACTTACTAAATAAATAAAAAGATTAACAATTTGAGATTTATTTGTGTGAGATTTGTTGGATTATTTGTTACTCTTTCACTCAGAAAAAGTTAGGATCTTATTGATTTAGTTTAATAAAGGTCGGAGTGTCATAGAAGACTTATCCCGGAAAAATAATAGGTTCCTATGGGATAGCACAAAGAACAAAATTTCACACGTGCGAAGACTGAGAAGTCGCGGACAAAAGCTAGTATCATATAAATACACAACAAGGCAATCAAACCTATTCTACGTTGATTTATAGATGCGAATACCTTTGAGTAAAAGTTGTCACAAACACTCATAGACAAAAAATGCCCATTTGATCAATTAATTAGTTCTTATCTAATCAAATTGTCAAATTAGCATTGGAATCGCGGACCGGCGAAAAGCAAAGTATAAAAACATTGATAATATACCGCAAGAGGGAACAGGTTTTAGGAAACTGTATCAACATCACTAACAAGTACCACGAGTTTAATTTTATATCGATATTATTACGGTGCTTACATGCCCGTAAGTATTCGCACCGTTAGGTACATGGACTTAAATGTCATCTCCAAAAAAATATCGCTTCGATTGGCTAATTCGATATCATTTTTATGGCTTTGATCATTCCCTATGAAACCAAAATATACCGGATAAAAATAAGTGTAGCAATGAATCAAGTAAATCCCACCATAATTATTTTTTACAAAAAATAGCATGACCGACTTCAACCGTGTACAGAATTCGCGAATATTTCGCACGGATCGGTGTAGAATTTTATTTTTATATACTACGGGACTAATCGCGCACTAAAATTACGAGATAAATAAATACCTCTTCATCCCGACGTTTCGGCCGAGTTTCATCGATAGTGGTCACGGGTAATTCAATGTAGCTTTTTTCACATTATTGTTGATATATCAAAAATGGCTCAGCCGATTTCGATAAAATTTAATGGGACCAATTTCGAAGTATACACTTTCCAATAAAAAAAGAATTATCGAAATCGGAGTACTATGTAAAAAGTTATGCGTGGTGATATAAAAAAAAATAAAAAATATATACGCGTCGAATTGAGTACCTCCTCCATTTCGCCGATCTAAAACACTTTAATGTAAAATTTTGCCAAGACAAGACTATCAAAAAGTTATCAGATTTCATGCAGAGCCAAGCCGCTTCTAGCTCTACAATCCCTAACTTGATAAAGTCTTGGTCAAAATATGTGGACACTTTTTTAATAAAACCAGAACAATTGACATAAAACCATTAGGTGTGCCCCAATATAGTGCCCTGGATATCACCGAATCAATATTTATCATATTACTAACAAAGTTGAAAAACTACTATATCAAAGTTAATCACATTTTTATAACAGGACAATGCGAGTTTCTTTTATCATGCAAATCCGTTCACGCACGGTTGATATTCCAAGAACCTATACAAATAGAAATGTGTATAAAATTCAGACAAAAAAGCAAATAATATTCCTCATCCTTTTTAGAAGTAAGTTCAAAAATAAAAAATGTTTTATGTTTGTTTGTAGCTCATGTGGGCCGCCAGAGGCGAGATGCATCGAACTCCACACGTGACGCCAGGCAGCTGATGTTCCTTCGCCCTAGACAGGTGGTTATTCATCCCTAGTAGAGGTACCTATATCAAAATGCTTTCGATACTAGACCTTGTGAGGTTCGCAAGCAAGGACATTGCCAGAGCGCAACTTTGTTCGCAAAATCTACATAAAAACGCTCGTTAGTTCTGATAGCTGAGAGTAAATAGCTTTAACAGCTTATCGTGGTCTATAAAGATCCAGATCCACCTGCCCAAGTCTCTTCGTCCCATAAAAGTAAACAAATGTGCTCGAATAAGTTAAACAATCGTATAAGCACTGCTGGGTATTTAAAATGAATAGTGGCGAGATCGAAACTGGATTGAAGCTTCGAAAATAAAAATGGCATGTCTACAAAACAAAACCCACATTCTCGCCTACAAAACTACTTGAGGAAATATGTCATTGTTTGTAATGAATGTAGGATTTTAAAATAAGAAGGAAGGTAACATCTGGTCTGATTGATTGGAAAATTGTTAAAAAAATATACAGTAAAAACCGTATCTTTTTCAGGCAGATGAAGGAGCTTTTGGAACAGAGTGTGCTACAACTGTGGGCAAAAAGGGCACATGCAAGAGTTTCCGAGAATGCTACCCCTTGATCAAAGTAGCCGACCTAACCGGCTGGGATGGTTGGGTCATGGGTCACTATGATACCTGTAGCTACATCAGTGCAGATAATATGGAGGTAAATAAAAAACCATTATCAAAGAACCGTAGTCATTGATAACAAAAAACTATCGAACTGATGGAAAATTTGTATAATGCTTAAGGTGTTTGGAGTATGCTGCACCGAACCAGCTGGCACGCCACCACAACAAGAGCCAGATGTACAGCGCTTGGGATTCATGCCTCCCGCTATGCCAATGCAAGTCCCTCCGATGCATTTCGGGTAAAAATCCAAACAACATTCTTAATTTTTTCGACCTTACGATATTACGACCAAAAATCAATGTGGTTTTATAATTGCAGATTCCCAAATAGCTTCGCTTCCTTCGCGAGACAATGGGCCATGAACCAAGGTGTGGATACGCGTCAGATTCCGCCCGGCTGGCCTCCTGCGATCCCCCCTCTGCCAACTCACCCCCCGGACCACACAGCACCTACACATCCTCCTTCTATCGGTACATTATCTTTTTCTAAAAGGAAATAACATAGTGGATAAACTATCCCAAAATCTATAATGATAATGTGATTTGTTTACAGTTGCTGGAGTCACAACCAAGCCACCTCCAATCAACGGCAAACCACCCACAACTTGGGCAACTCGTCCCCCAACCACCACCAAGCCTACGACTAAGCAGGTGAGTAAAATTCCCGACTTTAAAGATGAAATCCAGCCACATTTATCTAATGACCACTTTTCTTTATCAGACATGGCAGACGATAAAACCTGCCCAACCAACGAAGCCTACGCAGCCGTCCTTTCCCTCACAATCTGTATCTGGATGTGGCAAAAAGAATGGACCTCAGGTACGGCGTAAAGACTTTTAGTCCCACTTGGTAATATTTTTGAGATAATTTTGTGAAATGCGATAAAATCGAGCCGAGCCCCTCGTATTGTATTCCAACGCCTACGGACCCGAATGCTAAGTATTCAAGTTGGATGACCACTCGCAAACTCAGAAAAAGTGGGCCTGTTTTTTTAGGACAGCTTGTACCTACTGATATTTAAAATTTTATATTTACTCGATGACTGTTTTAAAATCCGCTACTTCTTGAAAATGTACGGGTGGATGTATAAGTAAACAAAGCTGTGATGTCAACAGGCTTATGGAAGCACGCAAGACGAAGAGCGTATTGTCGGTGGTCACAACGCAGATCTTAACGAATGGCCGTGGGTCGCGGCTCTATTCAACGGTGGCAGACAATTCTGTGGTGGCTCCTTGATAGACGACAGACACGTACTGTCCGCAGCGCATTGTGTTGCCCAGTAAGTATATATTATATCTTGAAGATCTCAATTATGTCCTCTAGTAAAAAACACTTTTTCTAAATGGTATGATTATTACAGTATGACGTCGTGGGATGTGGCTCGACTGACCGCAAGACTTGGTGATCACAATATTAAGACAAATACAGAGACTCAACACGTCGAAAGGAAGATCAAGCGTGTTGTGAGACATCGTGGTTTCGATATGCGCACATTGGTAATTTTAAATTTTTCATTATATATTAGTTCTTTGTCCATTAGCATCATCCGTAGCATTATCTATCCTATTGCCGGTAGTGCTATCTACCTCGGTTCTTTACTAACTGTATCCAGGTTTGACTAGCAATTGTGAGGATATCGTCGATCCACATTATCTATCACGTGTAGCGCTCATAGTGTAGTTTGACTACGTGTTTGTCAGCGATCACGGAAATTAAGCAACGTTCGGCACGGTCAGTTTTCGGATACCCATCCGAAAACTGACCGTGCCCGTGACCGACCGACCGTAACTGCGGGTGGCATTTATAAATGAGCGCTACCGTGGCTCAGATGACAAGATAAATTGTAAGTCCCTGTTGTTTTAACCGTTTAGCCATGTCAGAGGCCTTCAGGCGGCTTACAACTCTGACACCAGGGCTAGCCCGCCTAAACAAATTTACTTATCTCTCACTTGTATGCAAATTTGTTCCATATATTTTTCTACTTTATCTGATATCGTCTTCTTTATACTTTTCACATTGATTGATATCCATTCTTATGCTTTGAAACTTATCCTATTTTTATTTTCTTTCCAGTACAATGACGTCGCTATTCTAACCCTCGATCAGCCCGTAACATTTACCAAGAACATTCGTCCGATTTGTTTGCCGGGAGGCGGGAGGGAATACTCTGGCCAAATCGCTACCGTCATCGGATGGGGAAGCTTACGCGAGAGTTAGTATCATAAAGAAGTACATAAAACTGATAAATAGTACCTTTATACATAACCAAGAACGAACAATAACTACAGAAAAATGCTGAAAGTTCACCAATCCGTGCAACAGGAGCCAAACGCAGTGGAAACGTCAAGCACCTACAATATTTGATACGCGGATCGTACGGTGCACGACGTTGCATATAATTACGATTTCACGTAAAAATTGATGACTGCGATGCGTTCGACTCTTGCGGCGCGATCTAATGGGCGTTCAAGATGACTCGCAATACGGTAGCAAGTGACAAGAGGTGTTTCTTTAAACAATGGACATATTCGAAATCATCATTATAAACCAACTTTCACAATATGTCCAACCTAGAAATCATGAAAAATAAAATCAGCTATTATCTAAAAAAAGTTCACTGACTTTCTACAAAGCGTACAGAAAATCTTTTCGTGATGTTTGGGTTATTCCGATTGTTAAAGATAGTCATAATTATGAATAAGAGTGATTATGCTACATTCCTATTATGGTTATGGTACGATAAAGTGGGCAGACATAACAAACTAGCTGACCCGACACACGTTGTATTGCCATACAAAAAAATGTTATTATAAATTGATATATAAACTATCCTATCTCTCAAGTTGGATCAAACTGCTCACAGTGTGCAACATTTGTTGAAAATCGGTTCAGTAGTTGAGAAGTTCATCGCGGACAAACGTGACACGATTTTTTTTTATAAAGATATGAATAGAAAATGTCCATCGTATAAAACAGATGACTTACCGTAAACGTTTCCAGGCGGGCCCCAGCCATCGATCCTGCAAGAGGTGTCGATCCCGATCTGGACCAACAACGAGTGCCGCCACAAGTACGGCGCGGCGGCGCCCGGAGGGATCGTCGACCACATGATCTGCGCCGGGAAAGCGAGCATGGACTCCTGCAGTGTAAGTAACCAACAATTACAAGGTACCAAACAAATAAAATTCACACTAAGATGTGTTTGAAGACATGAAAATGATGAGATATTTGAGCGATTTGTAGTAGGTACCTTCGTATACCGAATCGCTTGTTCGATTTATTTGATCATTATTTTTTATATTTCCTAAATGCAATATCTGTATACAAGATCATTGATGCAATATGTCAAAACCAATACTAAAATTATGTCCAACTCTATAAACACTATATGTTAGTTGTAACTAACTTTTACCCGCGGATTCGTCTGCGTGATGTTAGAAATAATCTTTATTAATATAAATTATAATCATGCATACCTTTCCATCGTTGTAATTGTTCTTCAAAATCATCTACAAGATCTTTCTTTAAAGTCTTGCCAGCAATGACTCACAATTTATTCTTAATCAATTGTTAATGGGGTCCATATCATGCAGGGTGACAGCGGCGGACCTCTGATGGTGAACGAAGGCGGATCGTGGAAGCAAGTGGGCGTTGTGTCATGGGGTATCGGCTGCGGCAAGGGCCAGTACCCCGGCGTCTACACTAGAGTCACTGCCTTCCTCCCATGGATCCAGAAGAACTCCAAGTAAACAGGCGTTAACAGCTATCTCACTCGCACATATGCAAGATTGAGTACCTACATAGGCAGTGAATTTCTAAAATCCTGTGCAGAATTTATCGATCGCAACATGTTTGATAATGACTGTATTAAGAAAGGTTGATTTTGATATCAATAGAAAAGATCGAAAAAATAACAACATTTTCGTTTTTTTTCTCTTTACTGATTGGTTTGTAGTATTTTTCGTACTCTTTATTATGCGGATTAAATTAAAAAAACGAAATATACTACAAAATGTGTGTAATTGTAAGATAAATGCCACATAAATTATAGTTTTTAGAAATTCAAATGTTGTGGTTACTAATCTTCTCAATGTGAAATTGCGCGAGCGAGATGGAATTTGGCGTATAAAACCCCTTAAGAAAATACTATTATATTATGGCCGATTCTTCCCAAAAGTGCTGTTTGTTTGGTATGGGGTCAACTTTGAAATGACTCGATAGCAATATCAATCGTGAAAGCGAGACAAAGTATGTTTTAGTTACAACAAATGTAATTTTTGTATTATCTCTACTGCTTTTTGAAATATTTCGCTTTATTTGCTTGTCTGAGCATTGTCGATAGTCTTTTCATAGCACCAATTGTCATATACGCGTTTCCTATAGGCGTTCCTATAAATTGTAACAAAACCTATTCAACGAACAATTTGTAAATCAATTATTTTGAGAAAGACAACCTAAATAATCTTGTTTTTCTTAATTAATTGATACGTCATGAATTTGTGCCAATTTAATTTTAATTACTTAAATAATAAAATTCTAAAATATAATCACAATTCATATTATTTCTAGTTCAATATTTAGTACTAATTAGACTAGGTTACATTTCTATAGTTACAAGCTCATTATACTGTTTGAATACAACACAACAACGAAGAGATAATAATTATAACGCACACAGCTCTTAATCAGTCTTCTACGAAGCGAATACATATTGCAAAGGCACAAATTATTTAAGCCTTTCCCATACTGCTGCGACCTAAGAGAATGAGCTAAAATACACCCTGATAAACGCTATCACAAAAGCGGGGTTGCACCGGAAACATGTTCGCACTATTTATTAACTACAAGTTTGCAGAAAATACAACAACAGATGGATTTGATTTGATATTTTTTGTTCGTCTCCACCGAGAGATACGTTAGTGCTCAATAGTGCAACAGTGTGCAACAGTGATCAAAAGTGTGCAAACAGTGCGCAACATAGGGCCACATAGAGTTATTGGTCGTTTGGTGAACTCTAATGGGAGTCCCATTATACAACTGTCCCACTGATACAATTCCTTAAATTACGTGTTAATTTCTCTGGGAAAAACTTTCTTACATTATTTAAATCACATGTCGAAGTTGGATACTTGCAGCTGTTGAAGAATATTTCGAGCTGAAACAAAATATTTTCCAAACTTAGTATATGATCTATTTCATACAAAAAGTTAATAGAACCTCGATAAAATGTATGGAACAGCTGATTTTTTTCCAGCCCCAATGTAAAAAGTTGGTTATAATTACGAACACAAATACGTCCTAGAGTTGATGATAAATTTACTCGCAGTCAGTCGCCCAGATATACTTTATTGTACCAGCTTTTTTAATAGTCCACTGCTGAACGTAGACCTACATACGACGAGAGATTGGGCCATATCCACCACACTGGCTCAGTGCGGTTTGGTAGATTCATACAGGTCATCGAATATCTTCTACGGACGTACGCAGGTTGTCTTACGATGTTTTCCTTTACTCAAAGCCAATAGTGTGAAATTCCTTACACCCAAAAGACTCGTACCAATGTACGCAACGGGGATTTGAAACCACGACCTCACAATTGTAAGGCGGATGTTACTATAGGCCGAATCATACAATTTATTATTATATACTACGGGACTAATCGCGCACTAAAATTACGAGATAAATAAATACCTCATCATCCCGACGTTTCGGCCGAGTTGCACGAGTTTAACAATTTCAACCGGGAGGATGGATTTAAGTTATCAGCGTCGTGGAATCATGTTGTCAACAAATGTAAATCGCGTAGTGTAAGTAGAAGGACATTATTAGATACCGTCAGTGTTGTGTGTCGTAGTGACAATTTTTCAAGCTCAAGTTGAATTGGCGGTACCAGCTGTTACATACTCCAGTCTACCCGTGACCACGGTCGATGCAACTCGGCCGAAACGTCGGGATAAGGAGGTATTTATTTATCTCGTAAATTTAGTGAGCGATTAGTCCCGTAGTATATAATAATAATGTGTTCAAATCGCGAAAGTTTAAAAACAACACGAATCATACAAGTTTGAGACTGTGATGTTAGCTACAAGTTGCGGATTTCCCAATCCTTCGAGCGAGCTTCTTTCAGGATTGGGCCATCCGCACATTGTAGTTAACACACAGCCGCCAAGTTGTAAGATTCAGCCTATACCAGTATACCTCCATGGCTTGCTAAACAACTAAGTCCTAAACAACAGTCACTCGCTTATAAATTCTTTACCTTGGAAATATGCCGTATCGTAAAATTCGTCAGGCAAGGGCACAAACGGTGGTTTTTTATCCAAAAGGCACTCCCAATCCACGTTTTTATAAGAGAGGTATAGCTCGCCGCGGGCCAGGCGGTGGGTTCCATACTGAGAAGCGACTCGACGGTGCTCACTGCTTCGGAGAAGTAACGCCTATAAATTCCTTACCTTGAAAATATCCCGTATCGTGCAAGTCGTCAGGCGCGGGCACAAACGGCGGCTCCTTATCCAATAGTTTCTCCCAATCCACGTTCCTGAACAGAGGCATATTTCGCACCGCGTCCGCTGAGGGACGGTCGGTGGGTTCCATAGTGAGCAGGGATTCGATGGCGCTCACTGCTTCGGGGGATAACGCTTCGTCGTCTTCTGGCCATTCTATGTCTGTAGAACAACAAACATAATATTAGTTCAGGACGAGGAAAAATTCAAAAAGCTGACTGCCATCCTTCAGGCAATACAAAAAGAAGAATTTCAGTTCCTTATAAAATACCTATATTGCATAAGACATTCATTAAGTTACGCTTTGTGTGTCGCTATAGCCTAACAGTTGAACTTAAGAACCTGTTTTTTGCTATATTTTATTTTATTTCAAATATGTTTTTCGTTTGACTTTCGAATCCTCATTCCTCACACGAACAGCTAGAATGTGGAACGCTTTGCCTGGGTCTGTCTTTCCGCTAAAGTACTAAGTGGGTGTCTTCAAATCCCGAGTAAATAGGTATCTTGTAGGTAAGCGTGCTACGCCCTAGACGACCGCATATCTGCTCAACATCTGGCAGTGTGTAGTCAAAGGCAAACCTATACGGAAATAAAAATAAATAAAAAAAAAGCAATTTAGGTTGTGTGAGGATACCATAGACAATGACGATTCCGGCGATACAGCGGCTGAGGTGCAAAGTAATAAGTGCTTGGTCATGAACTCTCAACTTTACAGAGTCGATCTTTACGAAATGTTGAAAACGCAGGAAATAGCCAATGGTAACGTAGCGCTGTAACAAGTTTGAGGAGCGAAACAGAATATGTTGTTTTTAAACTTTCGCGATTTGAGCACATTATTATTATATACTACGGGACTAATCGCGCACTAAAAATCGCATCGTTGCATCGACCGTGGTCACGGATAGACTGAGGTTCAGTCTACCCGTGACCACGGTCGATGCAACTCTGCCGAAACATCGGGATGAGGAGGTATTTTTTATCTCGTAATTTTAGTGAGCGATTAGTCCCGTAGTAAATTACAAAACAGAATAGTTAAATACGAGTATTAGATGAGAATTATATGTTGCAAGTTGCATTGAATTATTTCTTTGATTTTTATTAGTTACATGTAGTTATCAGATTATCATTTTTTTGACAGTACCTACTAGGTTGCTACAAAAATACTCGGGTGCAGATGTATGAATGAATTCTGTATGGGGTGAATTAGTTTGGAAAAG
This sequence comes from Hypomecis punctinalis, assembly GCA_949316475.1. Taxonomy (NCBI): domain Eukaryota; kingdom Metazoa; phylum Arthropoda; class Insecta; order Lepidoptera; family Geometridae; genus Hypomecis; species Hypomecis punctinalis. The sequence continues at coordinate 15,063,444 of OX438798.1, read as the reverse complement.
TAAGGCATTAGTTTAGTGTACTTACTTCTAGTCAAAATATTGTTAAAGACAGCTTGAGGAGTCTCGTCGTTGAAGGGCGGCACTCCGGTCATGAACTCGTACAGGCACACGCCCAGCGCCCACCAGTCCACGGGCGCGCCGTGACCGTGCCTGCAAATAACAAAATATATTATGATGAGTGTCAAGTGGGAGTTTTGCATATCAAATCGAATTACTTTTACGTCGCGTCGACCGAGCGCGCCGTGCACACACGCGAGCACATTGACACATACGCTTGAATTAGCCAATCACAGAAGTTGCCGTGCTCGTGTTCGATCGGTTTGGTGCTCGTTACATTATCGTAAAAAATACTTAGCTATTCAGTTTTTTGTACGTGACACAAGATGGCGCTGTGCCATTTCCATAGAAATCACATCAAACGTTAACGCGATCGAGCTCGAGCGAAAATCTCCCACTTAGCCCTGTTGTAGCGCTCATAGCGTAGTGTGACTACCCTAGACTAACCGAAGTAGATAGCACTACGCGTCGTGCTATCTACCTTACTTCGAAACTAATCCTTTTTACTCATTGAATGAATTTATGACACTGCACCTGACTGAATATTCATTCTCGCATGGATAATAAATGACATTTAATAGAATTAACAATGTTCACAATCATGACATTCTTTAAAAATATGTTCCACTTTTGTTGTAGTTCAAGGATTTGTATGGATCTCCTCATCAACTCCTTCAAAATTGTTTTATAAATTAATTTGTAAAAATATGTAATGACTTACTTATATTGTTTTCTTATTTTATTAATATCATGCAAATTCATTCTACATTTCATATTAAATTTATTTTTATGTATATTAGATTATAAGTATGCCATTTAAAATGTAATATGACTTGCCCAGTATAACAAACTGTTATAAGGCCAATAAATTATTCTTATTCTTATTCTAGTATTATCCAGGTTTGATTAACAATTTTGACGATATCGTCGATCCACATTATCCATCACTACATGACTAGGTGTTTGTCAGCGATCAACGTTCGGCACGGCCAGTCTTTGAATGGGTGACAGCGGGTGGCATTTACAACTGGGCACTACCGCGGCTCGGATAACACGTTAAATTGTATATTCTGGTTGTTTTAACTGTTTAGCCATGTCAGAGGCCTTCAGGCGGCTTAAAAACTCTGACCACAACTAGCTACTCCGTGAGACAAGAGGGGGAGGATTGCAGACATGCTAAAGCTGCTTTCCCAGCCATGAACAGACACAAAACAAACGATCTATTGAGGTTGCAGCGACAAAACCTTCGACTTATGGTAGGGCTCATCATTGGTCACTGCAACTTGAATAGTCACATGTATAAACATGTATAGCCACCTACAGCCCACTTCGTCGTGGTTGCCTGCAGGAGAATGAAACGGTAGAGTTTAAACATGTTTTTCATCACATCTATTCGAAAAGGACTACTTGGTTCGCCTTAAAGTGCGCCCAAAGGTGGTGTTTTCTATAAGGAACCTTATAAGTGCGCCGGAATTATCTTTGCCGCGCACTTTTTGAATTTGGAACAGATAAGTGCGCGGAAATGATCTTTGCCGCGCACTTTTTGAATTTGAAAGTATTTGTAATGTTAGTGTTCAGCGCCAAGAAAATGAATGAAAATAATGTAAATATAAGATTTTCATTTGTTTTATTATTTGATACCATTTAAATTTAACTTAGTTGTTACTCTACGTTTTATTAAATAATAATATTACAATAAAATATGAATCGCCTTTTATTTTCTCATAGAGGTGATGAAAAGTAGAGTGTACCACTCGGGCGCAAAATATATTTTTGGCTCGGGCGACGTACTTTGAATCCCTCGCTACGTTCAGGATTCTACTAAAGAATCCCTCACTTCGCTCTGGATTCAAAAAAGCGCCCTCGCCGTAAAAATATTATTTTGCTCTCATATGATACAATCTACTATTGTGACATTGCAAGGCCACGGCAGAAACTAGAATCGCTTGCGGGTTGCATGACACTACTATTGCTTTGTCATCAGCATCGACATCATCATCCTCATCGTTATCTAGTATACCCAAGCCACTGGAGCAGTTATACCAGCGGCTGCGGCCCAGAGCTACGCTCGGTTATTTTAAGGAGCTGGGCTGGCTGACTTAAGCTCACTTAAAATAGCTTCGCGAGGATTGGGTTATCCGGAGCTTGAAGGTGACACAGCCGCCAAGAAATTTGATTCGGCCTAACTGATAATGTAACTTCGTATAGGCCGGGTAGCCTAGTCAAAGTTTACCTATAAGTCGCATTTTTTTAACTTTAGCACAAAAATCAAAAAAATCTGTAAAAGTTCGCCAAACAATAATAGTGTAAGTTTCGAAGTGTGTAACAACTCGCAGACAAATGCATAGAAAAATGTGCTAAATTTTCGCTAGTGCATGCACGATGTACCCACTAGATGTTCTACAAAAGTTGAAACCTTACCTAAGCAAAAGTTCAGGCGCCAAATAATCCGGAGTTCCTAATATCTTCTGATCGGATACTTGGTTCCCACGCCTCACGCTTTTAGGAGTACGGTAAGGTGTATGGGCAGTCGCTAAAGGTGTCTTACATAAGTCGGTAGGAGATTTGTTTGAGTCGCTCTGAAATAAAAGTGAATACAATGAAAAATTTGATGCAACTTACTTTAGGTACTTTTTAAATTAATTTCAAGAGTTATTTCTATACACGTGCACTTTATTATAACTATGATAGATAGATAGTCTCTTTATTGTTTATACCGATAAAATTCAAGAAGATTACAATAAAATATAAAGTGGTTAATAAATAGTGCAAGAACCGGCGGTCTAGTCATTTGTTTGTACCTATATTGATAAATAAATAGCAGTATAAAGTATAGTAACTAATCTGGACTGGAAAAGTAGTATCTTTACTTATTAACAATAGGTACCTATTCTACAGTTTAGGGCAATATCTCTAAACAATTGACTGCCTCAGTGGCCCAGTGGTTAGTGACCCTGACTCTTGGATCAAAGAGGCGTGGGTTCAATTCCCAACCAGCAAGTATTTTTATGATGAACATAGGTGTTTGCTCTGTGTCTGGGTGTTAAATTATATAAACTTATAAATCTATAAAAGTATGTATGTATGCGTAGTATATCAGTCTCTGGCAGCCATATAACAAGCGTTGCTTAGTTTGGGGTCAGAGACCGTGTGTAAGGTGTCCCCCGAATATTTATTTAAACTTCCAATAAAGGACATGTCTACAAAATGTATGGAGGCTGGTATAATAATAATCAAAAATTCTAACCAAAACACTCGTTACATTTCGAGAAAGTTCATATTTTTCTGAGTCTATAACATCAGTTAAAACCAAAAAAGAGCCCTCCGATTTTTTTAAAAATAATTTTGAATCTATTAGGATAACTAAATATATTTGGCTCAATAGGTAGTTTATATCTAGCAACCCTGGCTAAGTAACCGCCATTATTGTTAAATAGTAGCATTTTTACCAATTAGACACAGTTTTTAAGTGTTTTTTGTCACATTGTACCTACTAACTGGTCACACTACTGGTAGGTTATAATTTTTAATTTTAGCAAATTAAGAGATGAATGTGGAAGAATCAGCTACGAATGCAAGTAAAATAACGATCGAAGCACTTTATTATAGCCAAACTAGAAAATATACAGAGCTGTACTATTATTTTTCATACAATTTATTTTTCACATTAAAAAAAAATGCAGGGATATTAAAATCAAAATTAAATATTTTTGAGAAGCCCATAAATCAAGCTATCAATTGATGTATATATCATCTTGGTTCGATTTTTCTCTGAATAATATACCACTTATGGACGTCACCTTTCTTTTAGAAACTAAAGAAGTAAATAATGTCTTACCCTGCTTGTTCTTCTGGATGGAAATATTTCTAAGCTTGTTGATATGTGCTTACTAAAATTAAACGATTTCTCCTTCACGCTGGACGCTGGTTGATCGTCTTTTGGTAAAATGAATCTAGTTTCCTTTAGCATTTTCTTTGTCTCCTGGCGCTTATTCTCCGAATCGGCCGCTTTATTCGGAGTAGAGAAAATTACGCCTGCTTTGAAGTGGTGGCTATCATTTTGGGAAACCCATCTGGAAAAAAAAATTTGATAAGATTGAAACAATTTAGTTAGGTAAGATGTAATTCAAAGTTTTAGTTTGCAACTACCAATTGTGGCCGTATAGTGTACTTTTTTTTTACCAGGGGAAATCCTTTATCCTTCGAAGGCAGGTGGTTATGTGGGAGTCCTGTCGACTGGACGGTATACCCACCAAAACCCCTGGGTGAAAATTAAATTATTTTCAGGAGAGCTCTTCAAGTTATAATTTACAAAGAAGACTTTCATCTACATGCGTATTGTAGTTGAAAACTGTGGAAAATTAAAGAATTTCTTTTTCAGCTCGGGTGAGGATGTGACATGCCGCCAGTTTCAAATAGCTAGCTCTTCTCGACACGATTTTCATTGATTCGTCATTTTTATATGAAATTTTATTTTTATTTTGCTTATCCAAACTATTTTTGTAAAAAAAAAACTTGTGTGTGTTATGGATTCGCTTAATTCGTACACGAATTTACTCATATTATCTAGCGCTGAAGCTTTTTTTTATACAAATGAAAAATAAACGTGAGACTCCTTTGGGGAAATTCTTCATTTGCCACGCAAGTGACGCTGATAATCACGTAAAAATAAATATACTTAGGAAATGGTCTGTACCCTTTTTTCAAAACCCCTTTCACAGGATTCTTATTTTGATCAGACGTCGGGTGTAGCGCCATGCGTTTCGGCCTGTTATGACGAGTTCCAGTGTCATTATTACTTAAATTGTAAAATAGATGTAAGTTTTTAGAAATAAGTTTATCTTGCATAATAAATAATTTTTATCATTATCTCCTGAGTGAATCCACTGTGGTTCACTTTCTAGTCCAATAAACTAGTGACACCGGTGGGCGTATCACCATCACCGTCTAATATTGTTAAGGACTAGTACTGTACCAGCCTTTTTAATAGTCCCCTGCAGAACGTAGGTCTACCCACGAAGGGTGTTTGGGCCATATCCACCACGCTGGCCCAGTGCGGGTTGGTGGATTCATATAAACCGCCGAATTTCTTCTACGGACGTATGCAGGTTGCCTCACGACGTTTTCCTTCACCGAAAAGCCAGTGGTGTGAAATTCCGTACTTAAATCCAAAAAAACTCATTGGTACGGGACCGGGTTTTGAACCCACGACCTTACGATTGTAAGGCGGGTGTCACTACCTCTAGACCACCACGGCTATACTATACATATATAGTTACATAAATCCGTTGTTTATTATGAAAGGACTAGTAAGATAGTAAGAATATAATAAAGATTACCTCTTTTTCAAAACGCCTTTCACAGGATTCTTATGTCGATCAGGCGTCGGGTGTAGCGCCATGCGTTTCGGCGTGTTCTGACTGAGTTCTAACGCCATTATCTCTTGAGTGAGTCCGCTGTGGTTCACCTTCGAATCTAACAAACTAGTAACGCCGGTGGGCGTATCGCCGTCACCGTCCAATATTCGCTTTCTTTTTTTAGCTCTGAAACTGTAACGAAACCATCAAAAACCAAATAGGTATATGTACTAAAATAAATGTATCTTTGGGCTAGGCTGACTGACTGATATTAATTTTACGAGAAATGATCAGAGTCCCAAGTTGAAGTTTAGCAAATCAAATCGAATTACTTTTACGTCGCGTTGACCGAGCGCACCGTGCACACACGCGAGCATATTGACACACACGCTTGAATTAGCCAATCACAGACGTTGCCGCGCTCGTGTTCGATCGGTTTGGCGCTCGTTACATTACCGTAAAAAATACTAACACTTAGCTATTCAGTTTTCTGTACGTGACACAAGATGGCGCTGTGCCATTTCCATAGAAATCACATCAAACGTTAACGCGATCGAGCTCGAGCGAAAATCTCCCACTTACCGAAGTAAACTGTAATCCTACCGCTTAACTTACTACGACATAGAAGGACTGAGACAGGTGGGTCTCAGTCTCCTGTGTCGTCTCCCCCCGGCGCCCCTGTACCGCGCAGGCGATTACTAAGTTAAGCGATAGGATTATACAAGCTGCGCAATATTCAATCCTGACTGAAGCTCACATAAAACTGCGCTTTGATTGGATAATAAATAATGATAATAAATAATTCCTTATTGTTTCACATCATAACAGAAAATTAAAACAATACAATTCTCACTTAACCTAGGTAAAAGCAAACGGCGGCCTTATCGCTGGAAGCGATTTCTTCCAGGCAACCTCAGTACGGAAAGGATACCGCAAAGAAAAATGAATGGTGTGCGACAGAAGATATTTTAAAAAAAAATTGCGCAGCTTGTAGCTTACTTCACATCCGCCGACTTGTATGATTCGGCTCATACTGTATGACATATAACAAAAACACATGCCAATATCACAATAACCAGATTATTATAAAACGTAATCCAGAACTGCAGGCCAATCGCGTTAATTTTAAACAGTTCCGTTCCGTCAGTAATCCAGTTAAAGTTCGGTTGCAATTGTAGTTAAGTTTCGATTCAGCTTTAAAGAAATCAGTATTGCGCTAAACTTTATACACTAACCGTTCGTTTGACAGTTGTTACGTTCCAACTCTGATTGAGTTGCGTTTCAACTTTTGTCTAAATCATTAGCGCGATACGAAAATAGACAAAAAGTTGAAGATTTGACAAGTTTTCATATTTCACATGACTATGAAATTCCAAAACCATTTCGGGGTATTGCGACTCTGATCATTTTGCTTATTTTTTCAAAATTTTTAGTGCAGTAATTATAAAGATATTAAATTAAAACTCTCATCCAAGTGGTGCTCGGATTTATAGTAGAAGTTCAGTAGCCTATAATAAAAAAACACTAGCAATATAAAATGACAGTTGACACTGACATTACGTTTCGTTTTATCATCACTTTTTTTTCAGACATTCTACTAAAAGTATCGCTAAAATCAGTGTTGCCTACGAAATATTTGAGAGCCTACTAAATCGAGCCCTAGAACTATCAGAAATCCATTATAATTTTGAACGTGTTACAGAATACTGTTATAAATTACTTGTTAAAAATCATTATTTTTATTTATTATTTTTAGAAATTTTTCCACGCATAAAATTACTTGATACATAAAATCTGATTTAAGTCAAGTGAAAAATGCAATATTACTTTCTCTTTAGTTCGATTTAAGTTTTCTATTTATTACAACTTTACGTAGGTTTAGTCTCATAAAATGTACTAAAAAGTAGAAATCTACCAAAAGTTGTCACGCTGGATAATTTGTTTGTTGTCATTGCCAGTGCCATGACAGTGACAGCTACGCTAGAGCTTGACTTTGTCAGTTATAGTTGTTTTTTTTTAATGTGACTTCAGTAACATTTAATATACATCCTAAATCATGCAGTTACGTCCTTTTAGAATAAGCTCTTTTACAAAAATTATTTTTACGGAAAATATAGGTCTAATTGAAAAAATAAAAAATATGTGTACCTTATTTTACAATAATCTTTCAGAAAAAAAATAAAACTAATAACGATAAAAATTTGAAATGTTGTCAATTGTGGTTCAGCTGTAATTTTTTAGTGCGATTGGCCTGCTGGTGTGCCAAGCCTGACTATTATTATGTACAACTTTTACTATGGGTCCAACTCGAAATTTAAAAAAAAAAATCAGCTGTCTTATCTTTTTTGATTCAGACTTGCAATTTCATTCTATGGATCAGTTGATTTTTATTTCCAGAATCCTTTGTCATTCCCGTAGTAAAAGTAACTCTGTATGTTTGTTACCTAGGTATCCTTTTCAGAGAATGTCCTCTGCAGAGAGGCGACGTGGACTGGTCGTGCGTGGAGTCTGACAAGATGGCGGATTCTCCTATGGAAGAACCGTCGTTATTGCTCGTGTCCGTCGACTTCGTACTCTGCGTGTTGTTACTGTTCCTGGAGCTCTCGCAAGTGTGGTACGAGCTTAGGGACTCTGAACCAGAGTCGAGAGACTGAAAGATGGATTAAAGTAAGGTTTACTCCAAAGGCATCGAGTTTTTACTATAACATTTTTGACCGACTAAACGGAGGAGGCAGCTACTCAATTCGACACGTAAATACATATATCTATATTTTTATGTATAACCACGTATAAATTTTTACATAGTAGTCCGATTTTAATAATCCTTTTTTTATTCGAAATTGGTCCCATTTAAATCTTATCAAAATCGGCGGAAAGCCATTTTTGATAAATCAACAAAAATGTAAAAAAAATTACATCGATTCGTGCGAAATATTCGCGAATTCTGTACATGGTTGAAGTCGATCATGACATTTTTTTGCGAAAAATCATAATGTATACCATGTCAAAGGCTTTTAGGTGCCTTAAATACTCTGATACTAGGAGGGCCAACCTAGTTCGTATAGCCACCCGCCCCCCTACCGCCTAAAGCAATAGCAATCGTAATAGCAATCGTTTATGACTTCATTTTAGTCATTTGGCACCGCCTATGTGACGTTAGCCATCAATTGCTTTGCGCGGATTGCGAAAGCAATCGTTGAATGAACAACTTTGATAGCTAACGTCACATAGGCGGTGCCAAATGACTAAAATGAAGTCATAAACTATTGCTATTACGATTGCTATTACTTTAGGCGGTAGGGGGGCTGGTCTATACGAACTTACTTTTATCTAATATCTTACAAATTACTACTATACAATAGTAAAGTTTTACAATTAAAAATTATATTTACCCTTATTATCCTATCTTTAAGCAAATAAAACCTTATTAGTACAGTACTGGCCGAATCACACTTAATGGCGTCTGTGAACACGAGGCATGTTGTTGGGCAACGACAATTTATTCATATGTCGGTGGCGCAAGGAGTGGGCATTTGCGCTGCTTGTAGCAAACTTCACAGACGTCGTTATGTTTGATTCGGCTGAAATAATGTACTGATTATCCAATTGCTCATAGATATGGTGGTAGTGGTCGTTTCCAAAACTAAACAAAACTCCTTACCATTTCTTTAGACATGTTGATACTTTCTGCACTCATAAACGGGTGTATGCCAGAGAACTGTGAATGGTCTAACAATGGAGTGTTTTCCAGACAACCTTCTTCAAAAGCACCATTTAGCTTGCCTGAAACATTCACTAATTAAATAAGAGGAAGGCCAGCCTGTTCAAATAACATTTTTCTAAATCTGTTAAAAGAACTTCTAGTGTAGCAAGTACATCCAAAGTTAACATGTTAAAATTTTTTTTTATGCAGAGATAAGCATTCAGAAGAGTGCTAATGCTACAGAAAGGATATAAATGAAACACATATGTGTTACAAAGCAGCAATACAACAGAAACTTGTATAAAACCTTTCCTAAAAACTCTATAATCTTTTAGTAAATAAAAAAGTTTTTCACAGTGCAAGTTATTATGGTTTTTTGAAACTGCTTGACAGATTTTTACACTTTTTTGTGTATATTTCGTAGATCCGAGAATAGGTTGTAGGCTATTTGTATAACCCTAGTTGATAAGTATGTGTAGGACTCCCAGCAGTAAAAAATTTACTCGTATATGACACAACAATGTTTGTTGGGTCAGCTAGTAAAGATATAAAAAGAATAAAATAAAGCAATAATGTAAGTAATATCATACTAGTCTTTTTAAGCACATCAAGAAGGTTCTCACAGGCATCTGGTCGCACAGAGTTGTATGTGGAGTCGCCACCACCAGACCCGAAAGACAAATGGGAAGTCAGCGAGAGCAGTTGGCCGGGCGTTCGCATGTTCAGACCGGGAGTGCAGTTCACAAAGTCAGATATTTCCAGATCTGAAAATGTTGGTCAGACAGAAATTAGGGCATCCATGAAATGTTTCTCTGAGCTTAATTAGAGAATAAGAAATCAATTTTAGCATAATCCATGTGTAACATATGCAGGTTGAAATATCAGATAAAAAATGAAATTCCCTCCAACTAGCCTCAGAATTAAAGGCAACTCCGCTGGTTTAGGAATTAAAAAGTAAAATCTTTTCCATTGGCAATTTGCCTATATTCTCAAAAAATCCTAAATTTTACTACTGACATCATTTTTATAGCAGATAAATCTGTCGTTTGGCAGTCAACCTGATATATGGATATACCCATCATTGGTTATATTGTGGAAACTAACATTGTTTTTCCACATTTTAGATAACGGGAATGCACTCACGTTTATTTTCAGTCATTACATAGTACGTTACATATTTCCCCTTACAATCATTCATCTAATTGGTGTTAACAAGGTTAAGTTTAAAGGGAAGCAGGTCCCTGATACCTACCTCTGTGAATTTCAATTTTCGAGAGTCCGAAATCAGTCAGTTTTACATGACCAGTTTTGGATATAAGCACATTGTCAGGTTTGAGGTCTCTGTGAACAATGTGGTGCTTGTGTAAATAGTCCAATGCTAAGGTAACTTCGGCTATGTAGAACACTGCCATTGACTCTTCCATGAAACCATACATGCTGAGTAATGATTTCAGATCACCACCAACCATGTATTCCATCACCTGAAATAATAAGGGATAGTGTGAGGAAAATTTCAAGCAATTTATGCTGTCATACTACAGAAAAGCTTGCTTAAAGTATGACATACTTAGGTGTGGTTAATAGCAGAATAAACAATTTTGTCGGCAAATAATTATCTTGATTTTAGATAGCCTGTAATCGTCTATCAAGCAAAGCATTTAGGAATATCCACACAATGCAAGAAATAAGCTGACATTCTTATCAATACAAAGAAGAATAACTTAACAAGAATAACTCGTACTTATTAATTATTGAGCAGAACTTACCAAGTAAACAGATGAAGTAGACTGCAATGAGTAATATAAATGTACACAAAACGGGCTCCTAGATAACGCTAAAGCATTCCTTTCTGTAACCACTTGGGTGACCATATTTTTGTTTATCATGTCAGATTTTTTCATTACTTTGATGGCATACATTAACTCCTGATTATTCTTTTTGTGAGCCAGAAAAACTTTGCCAAAAGCACCACGACTGATAGGTTTTATGATGGTAAAATCGTTTATATCTGGAGCCTGAAAGTAATAAAATAAATGAATAACTATACATAAAACAAATTAAAGTTAATTGTTATTATAATTGAGGTACCTTCGTAATAACATTGGCATTGGCATTAATTTTCTCCAATATCGTTTGGCGAGTAGGATTATCATCGTCAATAGATTCATTAGCAGCCATCATTTATTTGTTCAAAATTTAGTAATAATTAAACTTTTTGCATTTTTATCCTCCCTCACAAACTACCAATATTGTTTTAAAATACAAAATTGCTAAACCACAATTTCAAAAGCAACTCCCAACCCAAAACGATTTTTTTTTTAAATAGCACTACGTGACTAAGCTGTAGGACTTGGCGGCCTGATAATTTAGACTGCAACGGTTTACAGCTTAAAGCTAAGCGGGCCGCCCAGTGGACGCTTAGCTTAAACCTCTTAAGATTTCTAGCCCCATGAAGAAGTTCGTGGTATTTTCGACGTAATGATGTCTTATAAATCGATTAACGCCGGCTTCACGCACGAAAAGTGTCACGTTCCAACTGAGCCGAGCGAGGAAGCGAGGGCGCGGAACAAGTGATACTTAGAGAGGCACGATCAACCTAAGCCATGGTCTGAAGCGTTCGGTTTGTTTCAGTTGTTTATACAACAATGTTTTCTTGACGTTATCAGGTAAAGTTATCGTCCATGTCGGCTTTGCAGACAACCAATTTCTTTAAGGTAAACATGGGCGTACGTAACTATAAGTTATTGTATTGGTCCGTGTGTGTTCCATATAATATATATATATATGTCACAGTCAAAGTGATTAATCTAGTTATTGTGTATACTAACCAGCGATTATGTATAATTACTACTATATTTAGTGTAAGTGATAAATGGCTTATAATTAATCACTTAAACTACCTAGTTATTCTATATAACATCTGGTACGACTTAGTTAATGTGATATATTTTTTTAACTAAGATTATAAAGTTTTATTTGACTTTGAGTAATAATAATCATTTTTACTATAAATCCAATAGTTATATTCAACGTTATCATATATATTTCTAATAAAATGCCAGAAGCGAACCGCCTTGATAGATAAGGTGTGGTGTGAAACAAAAAATAGGTTAGGTTAGAACATGACAAACAATGCACAAGCCGAGCGAGCGAAGCGAGCGTGCTGCGGCAGGGGCCGACGAAGTGCCAGAAGCGAACCGCCTTGATATATTATGTGTGAAACAAAAATAGGTTAGGTTAGAACATGACAAACAACACACGGGCCGAGCGAGCGAAGCGAGGGTGCCGCGGCAGCGAGCGGCGAAGTGCCAGAAGCGAAACGCTTTGTAAAAAAACTAACAAAACGAAACCCTAGTTGATAAACAATAAACAACTAAATGAACATTACGCTAGCTAAAAAATTCTGCTACTTGAAAGTTGCCATTTTGAAAAGCTATTACTTTCACTATCCCTGACCGGATATTAAGGATAATAACTAGTTAATGTGATTAATTATTCACATTTACTAAGCAGATTAGTTATTATGTACAATAACCAGTTATTATACATAATAACTAGTAGTTGGTGTTGTGTTCATCTGTCATCACGTCGAGGTTACCAATATGGACTTCGTGGTCGCCCATGTCGAGATGATGATGATAGGATAACATCTCGCAAAGGAGTAGTCCAGTGGGCGAGGTGTTGTGCCCGGGGATAGCTATCCGACAGTGTAAACTTAGGTCTTGATATGGATCGGCCGTCGCTGTAAATTTCGTTTGCGCAATGCAGACTCCGGCTTGTCATTGGCTGAGGCGTGGCGATACAGCTTGTGATTGATTGCCGGACGGCGCGCGTAGCTAGTGCCATCTTGTATCGAATGTAGTGAAGTTAGTCGCTACATCCTGCTAATATTATAAACGCGAGTGTTTTGTGAGGATGGATGGATGGATGGATGTATGGATGTTTGTTATTCTTTCACGCAAAAACTACTGAACGGATTGAAATGAAACTTTGCAATAATATACCTAGCTTATATATCAGAATAACACATAGGCTATAAATTTTGATGATATATTGCGTATGCGGGCGAAGCCGCGGGTAAAAACTAGTACATAATAACGGACTAATCACTTTGACTGTACTCGTAGCATACTCGTATAATAATATATTGTTATGGTTTCGGTTAATTTCATAAAATAAATATTTAAGCAAAACTGCAATCATAGTTTAATAAAATTCATGATTTTGAATAACAATTAAGTATGAGAACAAAGGACTAGTAGTAAATCGCAACTAAAAATTACCTATATAAGTATCTGATTTGATAAAAATAATATTTTACATTCATTGAAATAAATACTTGAAAAAAATGTACTTAATTTATTAATATAACAACTATGGATCGATAGTAATTGGAAAATATTTAGTTAGCAGCTGCTCTACATGACGCGACACAATTAGCAAACGCTTGAACGTGTGACGAACATATCAAAGGCTGATGTGGATTTTCTTCGTAACATTTTATGATCTGGAAAATAATAAACATGCACTGAAAGTTCGGAGCGTAGATGACGTTTAAGCAGGTAAGTACTCCTTATAATATTTACAGAAAAAGTGAATGAGGTAAGATTTCGGAAGGCCGTCGTCAGCTTCGAGCATATTATTATTACCAATCGAAGTTCGTCAGCATGTTCCTTGTGTCTCACAAAAATCTTGTTTTTTTTCTTCGGTTTTTAATTTTTCTGATTTAATTATAATTATGACAATTTAAAAGTAGTTATGTACCAACCAATGACGTGCTAATGATAATCCACACATTTATGCTAATAAAATAGAAAATTAGTAATGATTATTAGTTACCTTGGAACGCCAGTCAAAGCACGGCTGTATTTGAAGCATTCTTTCGTGAGTTATTTTTTTGGGTTGTTCATAAGCTTTTTCGGTGCTTTCGATCTGTTTGTCATACTCAGTCTCTATTATTTTGTTTATAATTTGGTGTTCTTTTTTCAAATTATCGATTCTTTGAGCCCAATAATCCCCTTCTCCTAGATCAGGTATTTCTACATTGTTTTTTGCTTTGTCACCAAATATTAACTCTCCAGTATTTTCCTATGTAATGAAAAATAGCGTTAGCAAATTTTTACCCTGATCATTTTTTATGATGTGATTTGCTAATCTAATTTGATTGCATCTAGATACACCTCATATTCTAACTATTCCATGCAATCCAATTCCATCAATTGATCTTATATACAGCGTTGAATAACTAGTTACAGTGCACTAGACACTAACATCTCCGGTGTAATTTTTTTTCGAATAAATTAATTAATCCAGTTAAAGTCCTTTGATGGGCAGGCAAAAATCAGCCTGCGTCTAAAGTAGGTATATTTTTTTATATTCTGTTCAAATAGTAAAACAGAATTTGAGTGTGAAAAGAATTAATTTCACTGTCAGAGAGATGCCAGACGGGCGGTGTCGCCGCAACATTGCACCGCGGCGGTGCAGCCGCGTCGTCGCGGCGACATCGCGGCGCCCAGTGTTGCCTTAGACACTGATGACATCTAGACAGATAGCGGAAAAAAGGTTTTAGGGATAACCGTTCAACCTTAAGCTGAAGATAAGTAAAATCTCTCATATACATTCTGATTTTGTGTGAGCCAACCGCGAAATCGGATCGTGTGTAGCGTCAGCGGTCCAACTTTGTCCTCGCTAACTCTTTCTGATATTATAAATCAGAAAGTGTATTTTTTGTTTTTCGTTTGATCACAGATATACTAGAGGAATAATGTGGTCGATCGATAAAATCTGAAAGAGATGCATTGATTTAATATGACACGCATTGAAAAGTGACATGAAAATCATTTCATAACCCCATCGAGTATGGACCTCTATAATCTAAGGTATGGACTCGTGTGATTTGTCACGACGAGTGTCACAGAAACAGCTGTCCAAGTGACAGCTGTCAAACTTCGTGATTTATCTCGGTTATTATCATGGATTTATCATATAAACAGGATTGAGTACTGGCAAAGAAAAACGTGCCGACAAGGATACCACATCAGATGATTGTGTCTCTTTTCCAAGTAGGATGACCAAAACATCTCGATCATTTCGGGATATAATATTTCTTTGGAATGTTACTGCACGCAGGAATCGAAGTTATCTTACCCCTAACTCGTCGTCCTTCGTCATCGTCGTCGTTTTAGCAATAGTACGCCTACTGTTGGGCATAGGCCTTCCCTAAAGATCTCTATAATACCAATCCCCATAAAAGCAATGGTTTAGAATTAATATACCTATACGGAGATAATTCAGTTTCAAGTTAGACAGCTGTTATCGGAAATGTAGATCTCGATGAGTTCCTTCACTTTTGTAATGATAGTAATGGTCTGGAATCCATATTTACGATGTTAAACAACGTTTAAGTTTCATAGATGTAATCGTGACACATATCACGCAACCCGTGTCAGTACTTAACCATGAAAAACTTTTTCACGAAAACTTTTTCACGAACGACTCTTTCACAAATAGACTTTATCACGAAAAGACATTATCACAAAAAATCTTAATCACGAAAACTTTTCCTACGAATAGACTTTGTCACGAAAAATCTTAATAGACTTTATTACGAATAGTCACAATCATTTTTAGGCTTCCGTAGTAAACAAGGCATCCATTTTGAAAAAAAATGGCGGACTCACTTTTTTGAAAAAGTCGTCATGGGTGTAGTTTTTGAGGTTTTTGGGGGTATACGAGTATATTTCAAAATAGGCATCCACTTTAGAATAAAAGATGGCGGACGTCACTTTTTTGAAAAGGCCGTCATGGGTGTCTAGTTTAATTTTTTTGGATTGTAGATTTCAAAAATGGTATCTATTTTGGAATTAACGATGACAGACGTCAGTTTTCCAAAAAGTCGTCATGGGTGACGTTATCTAGGTTTTTCAAACCCAAAACACCACCAAATTCTCAAAAACGACACCCATGACGACTTTTTTCAAAAAAGCAACATCTGCCATCTCTAATTCCAAAATAGATGCCAATTTTGAAATCTACACCCCCAAAAATCTCAAAAATTACACCCCTGACAACTTCTTCAAAAAGTGACGTCCACCATCTTTAATTCCAAAATGGATGCTAGTTTTGAAATCTATACCCCCAAAAACCTATTAAACGACACCCATGACGACTTTTTGCAAAAAGTGACATCCGCCATCTTTAAGTTCAAAATGGATGCCATTTTTTAAAATCTACACCCCCAAAAACCTCAAAAGCGACACCCATGACGACTTATTGCAAAAAGTGACATCCGCCATATTTAATTTCA
Source organism: Hypomecis punctinalis (assembly GCA_949316475.1). NCBI lineage: Eukaryota > Metazoa > Arthropoda > Insecta > Lepidoptera > Geometridae > Hypomecis > Hypomecis punctinalis. Next base: position 15,047,021 of record OX438798.1, on the reverse strand, counting down.
AAATGGATGCCATTTTTGAAATCTATAACCCAAAATAAATAGAAAACGACACCCTCGATTATACACCTATAAACTGGATTATTACTTTTGTGAAGAGAGCAGTAGTCTAGAATCGATAATAACAGAGATAAATCACTTTTATGTTTGACAGCTGTCATTCGAAATGTAGATCTCGTTGAGCTCTATCACTTTTGTGAAGACATCAATGGTCTAGAATCAATAATAACCGAGATAAATCACTTTTAAGTTTGACAGCTGTCATCCGAAATGTAGATCTTGTGAAGTTCTAAAACTTTTGTGAAGACAACAGTAGTCTAGAATTGATAATGACCGAGATAAATCACTTTGAAGTTTGACAGCTGTCACTTGGAAAGCTGTTACTGTGACATTCGTCGTGACAAATTACAAGATCCGATTTCTAAAGTGTACAAGGGATTTTTCTCATCTTCAGTTTAAGATTGAACGGTTGTCGTCAAAACCTTTTTTCCCTCTAAATATTCATAGAATACTCGAATACTCTAGATTTAATGTCTAAATCGATACCGGCAACACTGGTCGCCGCGGCCTCGCCGCGACAAATGCGGCTGCACCGCCGCTGCACCGCGGCGGTGCAGCGGCGGTGACACCGCGGTACAATGTCGCGGCGACACCGCCCGTGTGGCATGTCTGTAACTAGTGCGAGCGCAGCAAACGCGTTCTTTTTCAATGTTGTCTCATATAAAGGCTCCATCAAACACAGGCGGTACGAGCGGTAGAGCGGTATGAGCGGTACGAGCTGTTAAGATGACATCAGTTAGAACCTATTTGGTTATAGCACCTACTTGTGTCAAGCACAGGAGATGACTATGGCTGTTGCTTGGAGACGGTTGTTGATTCGGGATTGACAACTCTAATTGTGAAAAGTGTGTTTTAATGTTCTGATAAATCTAATAAATTTGTGTGACCTCCACTCGTCTCTTTTCCACTGATACTCTGTTATAAGCACGCTATACTCCCTGTAAGAGGTTATGGGCTACGAGTTTTTTGTACTCCAGTAGAGAAAAAGAAGAGAGGTTCCTCAGATCAAAATGGATTTCAGTACCAAGATTGACATAGGTAAATTGCAAGGCAAAGAAAATTGGTCGACCTGGAAATATAAGGTTACCGTCATGCTGGAAGGCACAGAAGGGGGCACAGAAGCAGTAGAAGGTAAACTCCAGAAGCCAATACTTGTCGAAGGAGCAGGTGATGCCGAGATTAGCAACTACAACAAAGCGATGGCTAGTTATAGGAAGGCTGAATCTGGCGCTTTGCTTATGCTTACTACAAATATGTCAGAAGACACACTAAAGAAGGTGATGAGATATAGAACTGCACGAGAAGTCTGGTTGGAGTTACATAGACTATTTGATGGACAAACGGATGATAGAGCTTATAATTTATGTCTAGAATTTTTCGGACTGAAACATAATAAGGTGGATGACATTCCTACACATATTTCAAGACTGAAAAACATCTGGAATGACCTAAAAGTTGAGGTTTCTAAGATTGACGTAACTGCTAAGCTTCCGGAGATGTTCCTGATTTGTAAGGTCTTAGACACACTGGATGACAGGTTCTTTAACTTCAAGTCAAGTTGGTTGATGCTAAAGCAAGCTGAGAGAACTATAGACAGTTTGACTAGTCACCTTTGCACATTTGAGAGAGATTTAGGAAGTCAAGAGAGCACCAAGGAAGAGGCGCTAGTGACTTCACCTGTCAAGCAGAATATGGACGAGCAGCTGACATGCAACTACTGTTCAGGAAAAGGACACAGAGTTCGCAAGTGTAAGAAGTGGATTAAGGATGGGAGGCCACCTAAGTCTACTCCAGGCACATCATCACCTGGCTCAACGTCCAAACAAGTGCAACAGATTTCGCTGATGGTAAATGCATGCTCGAATGGACAAACTCAAGATAGAGAGAGTTGGTTTGTTGACAATGGAGCAACAACGCATATTGCTGTGAGGAGTGACTTCTTTAATGAATTTCATGAATTTGATTCGGATCATACAGTGACAACTGCAGATGGAACCACAATCCCAGCAATAGGACAGGGTGTTGTTGTGGTAGAATCAAATGTCAATGGTAAAAGAGAGCAGATAACACTCCAAAATGTGTGGTTAGTACCATCATTGACGAAAAATCTATTTTCAACATTGGCTGCTCAAGATAGAATGCAGAAAAGCATCTTCATATCAACAACTAGAGAGTGTAAATTAGATATCGATGGCACGACTAAAGTTGTTGGCAAGAGGGTTCCGTATGGTGGACTCTATAAACTTGAGATGAAAACAATTATGCCAGCAAGAAATCTCAATTCGATTGAGATTAACGCTGTGACTGGATCAAATCTTCTTCAGCTCTATCACGAAAGATTCGCACATCAAGACAAACAGCATGTTCGTGATGTGGTTAAAAGAGAGCTTGGAATTGTTTTGAAACCAGATAGTACGAAATGCGAAGGTTGCATTTACGGAAAATCTCATCGTCAGAAGTTTGGAACAAGACAAAGAGCTACGATGCCAGGGCAACTAATACATACCGACGTATGTGGACCATTTGCAGACAGCATCTCAAAGTACAAGTACTTTGTATTGTTTAAGGACGATTATTCGAGCTATCGTTTCGTCTACTTTATCAGACACAAGTCAGAAGTAAAGGATAAGCTACTTCAAATGCTACAGGAAGCAAAAACAACTGGGCATACAGTGAAGACATTGCTTAGTGACAATGGTGGAGAGTTCGATAACGAAGCCGTCCGAAACATTTTACAAAAGCATGGTATTCAGCACCGGCTGACAATGCCTTACACGCCAGAACAAAATGGCTGTAGTGAGCGAGAAAACCGAACACTTGTAGAGGCTGCACGGTCAATGATGTACACAAGAGGGCAGATGCCGCAAGTGCTATGGGCTGAGCTCATTAATACTGCTGCCTATGTACTGAATAGAACCGGTCCTACCAGAGAGGATGCAAAAGTACCTTATGAGTTGTGGCATGGAAAGAAGCCCAAGATAAGTCATTTAAAGATTATAGGGAGTGAATGCTACGCACATGTTCCAAAACAAAACCGTAAGAAAATGGAGAAAAAAGCTATTAAAGGGTTGCTAATAGGCTATGAGAATGATGATGGTTATCGTATATGGGATGGAAGAAAGACAATTAGGTCAAGAGACATAACATTCGAGACTAATGTTGAATTTAAGATTTCCACCAGTATCCCTGTTTTGTCAGAGGGAGCTCCAGAAGACGATAACAGCAGACGTGTTCTCATGCAAGAGCTAAATCCTGAAAATTGCGAACAAAATGATGAACTTGATCTAGAGGGAGATGTATCTGAAGATCAAGCTCATGATGAAGTAGCTCAGGAAAATCTTCCTATCATAGAAAGAGACCAAGTTGATAACCAGTCTCAGAAGAATGGTCCTAGCATTTTAACTGAGGATGAAGATGAATTTACCGACGCTAATGAAGAAATGGAAGTAGTTGAGCCCTTAACGGAGACTCGATACAACCTGAGAGACAGAGCAACTATCGGACGTCCTAAGAAGCTGGAAGACTTTGTCTGCTATGTGGGGGTTGAAAATTTTCCTGAAACGTATAAAGAGGCTAAATTGCCCAGTTACCAGATGGTTCGATAACCATAACGCAGCAATCTTACACCAGGAAGATTCTAGAGCGATTCGGAATGGTTGAATGCAATCCGGTATCGACGCCTATAGAGAAGACTTCAGAAACAGGGAAAGTTGAACAAGCAAGCCAGCATCTTATTACTTGGGCTTAGGAACTGGGGCTGCGGAGTCTTTCCAACTGATGAGGGAAAGTGTTAAGATGACATCAGTTAGAACCTATTTGGTTATAGCACCTACTTGTGTCAAGCACAGGAGATGACTATGGCTGTTGCTTGGAGACGGTTGTTGATTCGGGATTGACAACTCTAATTGTGAAAAGTGTGTTTTAATGTTCTGATAAATCTAATAAATTTGTGTGACCTCCACTCGTCTCTTTTCCACTGATACTCTGTTATAAGCACGCTATACTCCCTGTAAGACGAGCGGTAAAGGGCGGTACGGCAGTACCGCGACCGGACCTGTGTGAGCCCTTCTTATATAACCAGTACAATACAGATGCCCGCCCGTCTGCTATACCGCTCGTACCGCCTGTGTGTAAAGGAGCCTTAAAACTACCCAGATTCATATAGGTTTATAGTCTGATTCAAATATAATTATACTTACAGAGGTTAACTCATCAAAACTTATGATACTATCTCCGTCATTTTCGATTGATTTAGGTACTGATAAAGCAGACAAACTCAATGTAAATGTGTTATCAAAACTAATGCGTCTTGTATCACGACTGGCTATTGTTCCCATAGTCAACAATGATTTTTACGCCGAATAATGCACATATACGTAATTTTTATCTTTGAAAATATATAACAGGTATGCAGTAATTTTGTAAATTTTTATTCAAAGAGAATGCTATAAATTCATTTGACAATTTTGCAATAGCATGATTAATAAGTTTGACAATACATGACAAAAAAAAAACAATTGTAAAAATTAAGGTTTTTTTTTGTCTGAAACTGGCCAGTAGATTTTCTATTTTACAAAAAGGTGCGACACGTGTTACATACGGTAGCCTTAAGACCACAGAACAGCAGAACTAGGTTTTCCTTTCTTTCTCTCTTCTGTGCTTTCGGCCCTGCATGCATGTAAGTTATAACTCGGGTAGCTAGCATGCCGCTTATATGCCCCTCCACTTCCCTCTATATTATTATACTCTTTGCGCTCCACTCTTGTAGTTTCCCGTCAGCTTTTAAATCATTAACCTAATACTACCTACTCAAAGACCTCGATATCAAGGTCTTTGTAGCTACTACTAATCGCCTAATATACTCATGTGTGGATTCCTCTAAAAAATATGAAACTATTTTGGACACAATAAGGAAGATTTTCATTTTCCAGTTTTTTAAAATAAATTACACCAAGTTTACAATAGATTAGGCTGCTTTTATTTTTTAAAATATCTTCAAAAATGACGGAGTTATGAATTTATAATATGACCGCACGAAACCAATAAGTCCCGCGACGAATTTACGTATGTGACGACGACAATTGCTTCATTCTATACAGGGTATTTGCTAAGCCACGGTTACGTTCTAGGATATCACTGTATCTATCTTTATCATTGTATATTATGGCCAACCATTACGATGAGACTGATCCCCTATACAGGGTTATCTAAAACTGGTGTACCTACTCAGCCTAATATTTGTTCTTATAATATACTTGAGATAGGTTTTTACTGGGCTTTTATTTTCTAGTTCTAAAAATGACAGATGTCAAAGTGACATCTGTTGAACTGGTTTATTTCCGCAACTATCGATTATAGAACATTGTTGTCTTTACAAAAGTGTTAGAGCTCAACAAGATCTACATTTCGTCAAGTGTCAGCCGAAATGTAGATGTTCTTGAGCTCTGTCACGTTTGCAGCAATGGTCTAGACTAGAATCAATAGACACCTGTCATGCCACTTTTCTTCGTCTTTTGTTTGGCGTCACATTGTTGTGCATTTGCCAGCGTCAAGTATAGTTTTAATAATTTTTGATATTTTATTAAAATAGCCACTGTAGTAGTACCATCATAGTCCAATAAAGTCACGGTCAAGTCCAAACGTAGTCCAAGTCATACCTCAGTAAAGCAGTGGAGACTTTACTAGAGGCGTCTATGGAGTTTTGGTAACAACATGGAACGACATGATTCGTCACACCATATCACTTGACTACACTCATGCACGTAAACCAGCTCATAATCAATGAAATACCACAATTTTTCACTAACTATCACTGATAATAACACAAGTTTAACAAAATAATACAAGAAGACGACATGACTTTTCCGCGTTCCCGCCAAAACTCGTCATACCACTCTAAAATGAATTCTAAAATATGGCATCAGCTACAGTGACAGCTACCATGCTGCTGCTGTCACTTTGACACCTGTCATTTTTGTAACTAAAAAATAAAAGTCCTGAAAAAAACCGGTACAGTAATTTTATACGAAAAAAATATTAGCTGAGTATTATAGCAGTTTTAGATAATCCAAAGCCCGGGGGATCAGTCCCATAGTAAAAGTTGTTCATAACATACAATGATATCCTAGGACATAACTTTACCATGATTGTGATTAAAAATGTATTTGCCTGTACAAGCTGTGCATTTTTGAGAATTAATTATATATTTTTTAAACCAAAATGTATATTTGTGAGGTCTACTGTTTGGAAAACTAATAGTTAATAGTTACAGGTGTAAAAAACCGCAGTACACTAGATACGCATGCCAAGTCTTGTTCGATTTAGATATAAAGTTCATTTTCTCACGATAAATGCTGATTTTTTATTCGCAATATTGGAGAGTTATTCCCATAGTGAATGTTGATCATAACATAATGATGAGTACAATGGTATCCATATGGTTTAGAAAAATACCCGGTATAGAATAAAGCACTTAATTTCCTATTTTCCTTACTACCGCCTAACCCATGGCGCGGCTTGAGAGTGTTGCGACGTCACGCGTGTAACTCCGTCGCTGGGCTTATTGGTTTCGTGTAGTCATGCTTAAACATCCATAACTTAACTCCGTCACATATTAAGATATTTTAGTAATCTTTTCACTGTATGTAATATATTTCTGATGTCTTTAAATGTAATAATATTCCGGACGTCCGAACGCTCAAGGTCGTCCGAAGGTGACGTCCGCGACTTATGTCCGATAGTGTGCACGGCTCAGTGTACTTTCATAGTCTAGGTCGCGGCTGTCAGTCGCGTCCGTAAGCCGCGTCCGATAGTATGTTTCGATGTGCACAGTCTTAAGACATCCGATCGTCCGATAGTATGTTTTTCAGCTTATCACTTTTTTTCCAACCTATGGTCGCAGACAGACAACTCGAAGGAAAAATAAAACTGATCTAGTTTTTGCAGAAGTATCCCGACTCAACCGTACCTTGAAGTTAAAAACCTTTTCAGAAAGCCAACCGTCCTTTTTTGAGAAATCATACTGGCAGCACTGGTTCACAGATATCTGAAGAGAGTTTTGGCGGGAACGCGGAAAAATCATGTCGCCTCATTGTATTATTTTGTTAAACTTGTGTTTTTATCAGTGATAATTAGTGTAAAATGGTGGTATTTCGTTGATTATGAGCTGATTTACGTGCATGAGTGTAGGCAAGTGATATAATGTGACGTATCATGTTCTTCCGTGTTGTTAACAAAACTCCATAGACGCCTCTAGTAAAGTCTCCACTGCTTTACTGAGAAGAAGAAGTTGAAAAAAAGCATTATTTAAGACTTCGACTGAAGGACTTTGTATCCATGGTCATGAGTAGGTTTAATAAAAAAAAAAAAAAAAAAAAAGATATCTGAAGAGAGTTTTGGCGGGAACGCGGAAAAATCATGTCGCCTCATTGTATTATTTTGTTAAACTTGTGTTTTTAAAATCAGTGATAATTAGTGTAAAATGGTGGTATTTCGTTGATTATGAGCTGATTTACGTGCATGAGTGTAGGCAAGTGATATAATGTGACGTATCATGTTCTTCCGTGTTGTTAACAAAACTCCATAGACGCCTCTAGTAAAGTCTCCACTGCTTCACTGAGAAGAAGAAGTTGAAAAAAAGCATTATTTAAGACTTCGACTGAAGGACTCTGTATCCATGGTCATGAGTAGGTTAAAAAAAAAAAAAAAAAAAAAAAGATATCTGAAGAAGTTCGTATCGAAATTGTTGATAATTTTATTTTTTGCGCTTTATTTTTACACTCCATCCTAGTACAATCGAATTTTAAATGTCAGTTATAACATTTAATAAAATTTATCTATTTTAAGACTGTAAGTACAATTCACGTGCCTAAGCTGAGGAGTACCTATCGCCGTCTGCATTTTCTGAAACAGCTCAATGTTTAACACTTTGAGGGACAGTATAGTCTCATTGAGTTACCCTAATATGACACTACTAACTGTCATACATTGCCTATAGGCGTAGTGATACATAGTGTGCTCCATGTTTGTACGGAATATGACAGAACGTCTCAAGGCGCTTCTTCCGAACTCATAACTCAGCGCCAGAAGGTTGATAATCTCGGTCCGATCCATATTCCCCATCATCTTCAAACGGGTCTTGACTCGATTATGGGGTAGAATCTGCATCAAACAAAATCTGCAGACTTTTTTGCTATTTTACATATGAATTCCCAGACGCCATCAGCAAAAACTGTACCGTTGAATTTGATATTCTAAAATAGGGTTCACCAGATACACTGGTGCTAAAAGAAAACTTGCATGTGCTGTTTGCCACGCTAATGTATTTGATACCATCTAATCAAATTAAAATTGAATAATATTCACATTTTAGAAAACCCTTTGCACTAAAACATGTTGTGACAAGCAGGCGCACCGCCGACGCGCACTACTTGACTAGCTGTATGTAAAAACGACGCCCAGTGGCGTAGTGTGAGTGACGGAAGGATCTCGAAATTACAGATGTATGCGTGAACGCGTTGTCTTTGTCTAACACTTTGAATATGAAGCAGTGACAGTATCGAGGTGAGATTTATACCTGCGGTGACAGTACAAACTGCTGTTCTATGAGTTAGTATGGAAAATTTCACGCCGTACGGCGTACTAGCGATATAGGAAAAAAATCTCTGACGGGCAGAGGCGTTCTGTCACATAACTTTTATTACACTCATACGCCTATAGAAGTACTGTCCCTCAAAGTGTTAACACTTTGAGGGACAGTAATTTAATTTTCATTGCGTTGATTTATTTTACCTAGGTAGATTACTCTTGAGCACCAATGTCTCTATACGATGATGTCGACACTATCAAAACACGTACAACAGAAAAGGTCGCTGGGTGGTCATCTGGTATTAAATTACTACAGTCTCAGCTGCAACTCAAAAAGGCTGCTGTAACACAACCAAAACGAGAAGCGGCTAGAAAATCAGCACAGGTTAAAATTCTTACCTAAAGTATATTTAATTATAACCTCATTATAATTATGAAAATAAAAAACGTTTATCAGCCATAGGACGTTGCAATGCAGGACATAGACCTCCCCTATGGATCTCCATAAGACGAGAAGTGGCTTGCATCCAGTGCAATCAAGCAGTCTTAATGCACTTTGTGGGTGGACGTCCTATGCTGCGCTCGCCGGTACATGGTCTACACTAAAAAACTTTCCGAACCCATCGGTCATCAGTCCTCTGCGCTATCCCCACTGCAATTTCAACTTGCCAATCGGTCATCAGTCCTCCGCGCTATCCCCACTGCAATTTCAACTTGCCAATGCACTGGGCTGTCAGTAACTTGGCTTCTATGGATCTCCTCATTTCTTGTTAGTTCTCGCTTGAATTATAGTAAAAATGTTCTTCATTTCAGTTCGTCTAATTTATAAACAAATGTATGTGCCTATACTTTGTTTATCTTACATTTCCAGGTTCTAACCCCTGTTATAGATTTAAAAAGTAAACCTAAGGATGATGATGATTCAAATACAAATAGTCCGAACCTACAGCCAAGCACCCTTACTACATTCAATATAGGAGATTTGGACTGGAATGTTGCCAATGAATATGACCCTATGTGGCCTAATGACTATGAAAAAGTTGCTAAAGGTATTATTTTAAGTGTTCCTCCCAATCACATAACATCACAATAAAGTTTGTGAGGTATTTGTTATATATCTCTAAAATAGCTGGATTCTTTTTTAATGCATTTATTATGGCGTGGCGGCTACCCTGAACATCTAATAATAACATAGCATGATACCCTGACAAATTTTTGTCCCTATGATGATGTACAGGATTCAATTCATATCACACTCATGCTAATAATATTATAAGGTGATTTAAGTAAACCAGCAGGTGACAGCACTGGGCAGAGCCAGTGTATAAATAACAAACAAGCCAAGATGAATTGATTATTTTTCTACTTGAAATTAAAACCAAGGACAAAAATGTGACAAATTACATAATAAAAAGAAATTGGTAAACAAAAAAATATTTTAGTAATTATAAGACTGAAAAATATATTTATACCTAAATATTTATCTATTTCAGAACTACAAGCAAAGCGCCTTAATGAAAGTGATAGAGGAGACAGGCCTGAAAGAAAACGTAAATCCAGATTTGGTGAAGAGGATGATATCATTCCAGAAAAGACCCTTATGCCTCGGGTAATCTATTTGCTATTGTTCTCTCATTAAAAACCCATTGCATTCTATATGTATTCCACCTTATTATTAAGCAGGGGTGATTCAGATTCTTTATTAATCTTATAACAATGTTGCATTATATTAGGTAAGTCAGGTATACTAAGCGCCACACAAGTCGGTGGATGGGAAGTTATGCGCAGAACGCTGCGCAAAAGCCGAAATATAGGTATGCGCGGGAGCCAGAGAGACGAGACGCCGGGGCACACCCGCCCGCCAACCTCATGCCTCCCGCGCGCTCCCTACGCCCGTGCTCACCACTACGACACGCGGCGTCGGAATTGTGCATACATGCACAATCATTAGCGATTCACGGCGAAATGTCATCTGCGGCTAACTTCTCATGCGCCGACTTGTGTGGCGCTTAGTATACAGGTTATGTTGCTTAAAATAAATATAAAATTATAACTTAACATTCTAAATACATTAAACTAAAAATAATAATTCAATCCATAATCAAAGAAATCAATAAAGTAAACAAAAAAGGTAATTAGTCTTGCACTGATATTGTTCATAGGGTATATAGTGTACTTATCCTCGCCAGTTGTTCTACCCATGCCAGCCCAGATTTTGAATATAATGTAGTGTGAATCTGGGCACTATTGCAACTGCTTCAGTGCTCTGGATGGTAGTGGAGATGGCGATGCTGATAATGCTACAGAGGCATCAAGCAATCCATTAGCAAATAGAGTTCTTTCTGTGGCTTTGCAATTCCACATGCTCTACCATTTCATTTTTCCTGCAGGCAGCCACAATGGTGGGCTGTCCTACCTGATGTTAAGAAAGTATAGTATATAATATAAGTTTAAGTATAGTTAGCCAATGTGATATAAGTTGCCACCATTTGGACTATAGGTTCAATTATGAAGGCTAAATTTGACATGTTTAAAAGTACTAAAAATGTAGCTGTCCTTTGCATTGCGACCTAGTAGACAATGAGACCAACACTTTAAAATTTTATTTAAAGCTGTCAAATAACCTTCATAATTGAGCTTTATAGCTCATTACAGAAGATTTGATTATTAGAAGCACTTGAAAACAGATATCTATTTGGTGACTTTGTTGCTTTGAGTAGATCCCATGTTACTGTGTATAGGCCTTATTGGAAATCATTAGGAGAGGCCTATCTCCAGCAGTGGACGTCCTATGGCTGAAATGATGTTGATGTGTATAGGCCGAAACAAACTTTTTAGCGGCTGTGAAGTTAGCTGCGCTATCCCCCATCTTGCGCCGCTAAAATATAGCTACTGCGCAACCGCTCGCCTCGTATTCACAGCCGTTAAAAGGTTTGAATTGTTCTATACAAGATTACGTATATGTCATGCTGGTTATGAACATAGAATGCAATGAAATAGGAATCAAGTTAATTCCTTTTCAATAATAGAATGGCACAAAATGTAGATGACTGATAATGTATTGCTTGACTTATTATTTTCTATTGAAGCCACCGGAAGAAGAGGAAGCAGAGGAGATAACAAAGCGGGCCGCGGGCGCGGCCATCGCGCCGCCTCCCTCGCTCACAGTGGAGACCCCTTCCCCGCCCACCCCGCCCTCACAACCCTCAGCCGGATTCTCCATCGGAGGCTATGGGGCCAGCTCAATTGCTGCTAAGATTATGGCTAAATATGGATTCAAGGTATGTTTTTTATAGTCATACCAAAACACGATGCAGCGCGAAGAAAACCGCATGAGAACGAGAGCGAGCGTTGAATTTCTGTGCTTGTGTGAGCAGGAGGACATAGTAATCCTCTGCGAACACTAGAACTGATTCTAATGTTTGAAAAATTGTGCTCTTGGTATCTTCAAGCGCGTGATAAAGTCACATGAGGCACTACAGTCGAAATTATATCAATGGCATGTTCTCAAATTATGTAAAATAAGTTGCATCGAAAGATATTTCGCAGAAGGGTGCGCGTCGCGTGGTTTCTCAGCACAAACTGAAGCCAAGTATTTAAGTTCGCGCAAATCTTTGTGAGGTCTTAGACTGTCTTGATTTTTTATTTGGTCTGAGTTTGAGGTGTCTAAAGCCTATGCAAGCGGCTGCGCAGAATACGCATTTCAGGTGTCAGAAAGACGCAATCGGCACCTAACCCAACCCTTACTTGCGACTCGAGTCTTGATTCATAGTCCTCAAAAAGATGTGTGTGTACTGTGTACTTTATTTATTTTTACTTTTTTATTTAATCTTTGGCCAAGCATGGTGGCGTTGTGTAAATTTTATCCTGGTCGCGCCAATTGCTTATGCTACACTAGCCAGTAGGACGTGAGAAGTGCTTAGCCGATAAGGCCTCAGGTTTTAAGTTTTTGTCACACTTCGAAAATGCTATTTGTATACATAATTCATACATATATTTTTTCCTATCAATTTAAAACACTGGGAGGACTCTTGTGTTTCAAAGCAATGTGTGTGCTGTTTTAAAATTTCGCGATTTGAATACATTATTATTAGATTCGTGCGCGATTAGTCCCGTAGTATACAGGGTTATTTTTAATCAATAGCATCCTTTTAGGGGCTTATTGTACTTATAGAACAAAAGTTGTTAGTTTTGATGTACAGAATAAACCCCTAAAAGGATGCTAAATGATTAGAATAATAATAATGTATGTGCTGTGCTCACAAAACAATCTTAAAACTCCCATCATTACAGGAAGGTCAAGGGCTGGGTAAAAAGGAACAAGGCATGTCAGTGGCGTTACAAGTAGAGAAGACGTCGAAACGCGGCGGCCGCATCATTCATGAGAAAGACAGCAGTGCAGTGATGCCTCCTCCTGGGTTCGCCATGCCGGCGCCGCCTGGACCAGGTACTCACTAATATTTAATATTCATATTCGTTTATTTCATAAAATTAATTTACATGTCAACATAATTCATAGTACATATTTGTAAGTCATATATAATAAAATTCAATTATTAACATTACTTCATACCTATTTGGTAATATTATTTATACATAATTACTTTATTTATACATTTATAAAAATCATTACAATGATAGAAGGCTTGCTCAACAAGCCAACGAATCAGGCGATTTCTATAGCTCTGCTGAGTAGGGGCTCCTGTAATGTGTTCTGGTAAGTGGTTGTACACATCGGGGCCTACGACGTGAGTGAGCTTGTCTGACTTTGCCAGTGTTCGCTTCACACTTGCCAGTTGAATATCTATTATTAACATAATACTAGCTGACCCAGTGAACTTCATATTACCTTCATCTGTCACACTGAGGGACGATTTGTATTAGAACGGACCATACATAATAAAATAAATCATTCCTAATTCGGTAGATTCTAATTTAGAAATTAGAATTTTTTTTCGGCGGAATACAAGTGAATGCAGGGTTCTACGATGTAGAGAAATTCAATGCTCTTAGATTAATACAATGATAGTTTTAAATACATCTTAAGTTATAAAAATGTTTTAGTTTTATTTTGGTACAATATGCGCAAATCTTTATAACAAGAGCAACTTTTACATGTAGGAACATTTTGTATGGGAAAATTAAAATGAACGTTTCTTATAATTTTTCTCGCAACTTTTTTTTATAGTTTCTCACCGTTTAAATCTTCCCATAAGTTACACAGATAATTCAAGATCTAAATTATCAAATCGATCCAGCCGTTCTCGAACTTTTGGAGTTTTAGCGAGACTAATAATCATGATTATTTTTTAGAAAGAAGATTAATTATTAATCTCATTCATAGTTTTAAGAAGTGGCGTCAGCCAATGCCACTGAAGCGTAAATATGGTATAGGCTGAATCAAACTTAATGGCGTTTGTGAAGTTAGATAGAAACTGCGCAAATCCGCAGATGCGCTGCTGACATATTAATAAATTTCTACTGTGCAACGACTGGCCTCGTGTTTACAAATTCCATTAAGTTTGAATCGTACTATACTATATGTATCGTAAACTAGTTTTTGCCTGCGGATCCGCCCGCGTAAATTGCGATTTTTGTGCTGCGGGAAAAGTAGCCTATGTCACTTTCCGTCTTTCAAACTATGTCCATTCCAAAAATCAAACCTTTAAATAAATATTCAGATTTATAATATTAGCAACAATAAGGATTTGACAAAGAAAAACAATTATATTTAAGAAAATTAAATGGTATAAATTCTTTAAAGTCTTCATCCTCGACCACAACGACGCTTATCGTCGCGCGAGATGGTGGTCACACATACACTTTTTCGCGATAAAAAAAAAAAAGAAAAATAAATTTGCGTTTGTTTCAGATTCACCAAACTCCAATTCAGACTCTCCAAACATGAAACAGGAACCATCCATCACAGAAATAATGAAGTCTCCCAGCAAAGTAGTTTTATTGCGGGTAAGTACTTGTTTAGCGTTTATAATCCGCTCCACACAAGTCGGCGGATGGGAAGTTAGGCGCAGAACGCTGCGCAAAAGGCAAAATACAGGTATGCGCTCTCGCGACGAGACTCGCGCCGGAGCACACCCGCCCGCTAACCTCATGCTTCCCGCGCGCTCCTTACGCCCGTGCTCATCACTACGCCACGCGGCGTCGGCATTGTGCACACATGCGCAATAATTAGCGAATCACGGCGAAGTGTCATCTGCGGCTAACTTCTCATCCGTCGACTTGTGTGGCGCGGACTATACGTACTTTAAGCATTTAGTCAGGTACACCTTGGTAGTAGTGCATCGTTTATTACGAGGGGGGTAGTTACTGTTGTATCAGTATTCAGTATGTCATAATATGATACCTCTGGGCTGGGAACGTGCATCATCATTCCCCATCATCGACTATGTCCATGAGTTTTGGCGGGAACGCGGAAAAATCATGTCGCCGTATTGTATTGCTTTGATAAACTTGTGTTTCTATCAGTGATAATTAGTGAAAAAGTTGTGGTATTTCGTTGATTATGTTGTGGTGTATCGTGTTGTTCTGTGTTGTTACCAAAACTCTATAGACCCCACTAATAAAGTTTCCACTGCTTTACTGAGGTATGACTGGACTATGCTTTGACTTGACCGCGACTTTTTTGGACTATGACTGTGATTATTTTGAAAAAATATCAAAAAATATAAAAAAAACTTAGAGGGTATTTGACCATTGGCAAATGCATAAACCATGCGATGCTAAAATATAAAAGTGGAAGAAGACTATGTCCCACAGCTATGTCCACTAAAATCTGTGACTGAAATGCGCTTTTTATTTCGTGAATGTTTGTCAATAACCTACCTTTTCAAAAAAATATTTCTGCATGCTGCCTTAGTAACTTTTGTCGGTACCATAACGTAATTACTTTAGGTATATTGCTGAATACACAAAATTATCCACTTACTGTACTGTATCAGCCTCTTAATAGTACACTGCAGGACGTAGGCCTACCCATGAAGAGTGATTGGGCCATACATACATACACAAATGTTCACCAGATTTATGTTTGATTATGTATTTTGATTTTACAGAATATGGTCGGACCAGGCGACGTCGATGAGGAACTAGAGCCAGAAGTAAAAGACGAATGTAATACGAAATACGGGGATGTAATCAAAGTGGTCATATTCGAAATGCCTAATGTCTCCGCGGACGAGGCAGTCAGAATATTCGTCGAATTCAAACGCATAGAGAGCGCGATCAAAGCTGTTGTAGATCTAAACGGCAGGTTCTTCGGCGGAAGACAAGTGAAAGCAGGATTCTACGATGTAGAGAAATTCAATGCTCTTAAATTAATGGAATGATAAGTTTTAAATATATTTTAAGTAATAAATATGTTTTAGTTTTTTTGGTACAGTATGCGCAAATCTTTTTGAATCTGCCTCGGAAGTTGGGACGAGATGCGCGCTGCGTCAGGCGTTCTACGCAGCCGCTTGCCTGGCGTCCGAAACCTCAAAAATATTTGTGCGTACTGTAATTGAGTAAATTACCTAAATGCTAAATTTCAACATTGTTGGTGAGAGTATTCTAGCATGACCTAACTATCTAGTACAGCTTATTATTTTTTACGGTCTACCGCGTTTATTACCGCGAGCAAGGCTTAAATATCCGGTTAATTTTCGAACCGGTTAAGGTCTAAAGTACCTACATGATAACTTTATTTTTCGGTTTCGTTCTTATTGAGTATAATTTAAAGGGCTTTTGTTCAATATAGTTCGCATATCGGTTAAACGGAATAAACCGGTTTAGAACAGTTCTTTCTACCTTCTTCACGCCTCCAATGGGCTACGTGACCCGAGGGTAAGAGGCAAATTAGCGCGTGTCTGTTACCCGCCCTCCGTACCCTGCCTTACGTACTGCGACGCGGGCTTCTCGCGGAATAAACCGGTTAATAAAGGTTTTTAAAATACTCTCGTTATGGTTACGCTCCGAACGAAGAAATCAGAGAAACCGGTTTTTACTGTTTTAATGCTGGTTACCGGTTGCAAGCCTACGTGGTGATTTTTTTTGAAGTGATGACGAATAAATATTAAACTTACGATGAACAGTTAATCTGTAAAAATAAAACAAGAAATCAAGAACGTTCATTGAAGGATTCAATTTCGCGAGCTGATAGCTCAATGGCTGATAGCCATAAAATGCCAAGTCAAAACTGAAATCTAAATGGCTGGCTATGCTGGCAATGCTGGCAGTGGGCTTGAGCACTTGGATTATCTTTAGACCTTCAAGGGTCTGTGGATGATCCAATTGCTTTCTATGTAGTAGTAATGTAGTATTGTCATTAAAAAAAAAAAAAAAAAAATAAAAAAAAAAAAAAAAAAAAAAAAACTGAAAGAAAGTTATGGCTGTCAAAGTCGAAAATATTGTTACTGTCAAAATCACGTCAAATTTGTTATCAATTTTGCCATAATAAGGCAGTTCTCCGCATTTTTAGGAATACTTTGTGATATTTATTTGTCCGATAAAACGTATTCTTGTATTTTAGGGGCTCTGTACCCAAAGGGTAAAATCGGGAACCCTATTACTACGACTCCGTTTTCCGTCCACCTGTCTGTCACCAGGCTGTACTGCTGTCTCATGAACTGTGATAGCTAGACAGGTTTAAATTTTACAGATTTATTTCTATAACAAATACTAAAAATTGAATAAAATAAATATATTTTTTTTTATTTAAGAAACGCTGACGAGCTTTTCTTAAAAAAATACTATCTATTTATGGGCTAATATATAATTTAAATCTAACTTAAATTGCTAGGTATAATAAACTAAGAATGTGTCCATCAACACTTTTCTTATTGTCTCTATTAAGGCGAAGACACTACGTTATTGTGTACTTTATACGCGGCACTAGCACTATAGCACTATGATTACGAGTTAGCACTCAATTAACTTTTAAACTAATTCGAACGGTTTTGTTCGTTTAAGTCTTCTCACTGTATCCGTTTGGTCGAGGACCTGATTGCCTCAACATCCACATGGTGGTGAAGTCTATAGTCGTGAGCTTCTGCGTATTTTTATATTGTGCTTTTTACGGATTCCACTTTAAGGTGCCGGTGGAGATCATCATTTCTTACGCACCAAGGTGCATTTGTGATGTCCCTTAGTAGGTACGTTATTTTGGAATCTCTGTATGATAAGGATGTTACTTTGGGCGGCACAGCCACATAGCTGTATACCATACTCGTAAGTCCACACTGACATCAAGACTTGTTTGTACAGTAATAGTTTGTTCAGTATTGACAATGAAGATTGTCTCTCAAGCAGCCGATACATCTTGTTGTACCAAAGGTTTAGTTTTTCTCTCTTTTTCTTGACGTAAACGGCAACAGGTATACGCTTTAAATATTCTCAGAATATTTAGTTATAAAAATATTTACATCAAAAATAAATAATCAAATTAAGATACAACAAATTAAGGGGAGCCTCCCCATAAGACATGAGACACTTCATGTGCGAGCCCGACTCGCACTTTGCCGTTATTTTAAATAATAGTTTAAACAAATAAATATTTTTAATTCATCCGCACAATATTTTGATAACTTTTATTAGAGTGATTGTGCACCCGTTTGTATCGTATGAGCTAGAAAAGCTTGGATATTTTGAAATTGAAAAACAATATGAATTGATTGAATCTACGAGTATACACACAATGTTTTCAGCAGCAGATTAGATTTGTTTTGAGCTTAGAAGAGAGAGTACATCCTCGTTTTGCGAGAAAATAGCTATTGTTGTTAATGTGGTTTGTTTAGGTATTTTAAAATTGAATGCTAGAACAAGATAAAATTATTAATAGTATCTAACGCAATAGGTAACTTGCATTAGGAACCTTAATGTTAACAAAAGAAATGTTAACTTTGAAACGGTTATGATGAATAATAAATCTAGGATTTATTGCTTAGAAAACTTTCATTCAAATAAAGAAAACCGCATCCAAATTGGTTCACACATCTCAGAACTACGGTGCCAAGGACAGACATACATACAGAACAAAAGAGCAGAGCTATACGGAAACAGCTGTAGTTTCAATTTACGTGTAAACCTGGACTAGCTCCTCTGGATTAAACGAGTTGTAAAAGATATGTGATTCACTGTTTTGTGGCGGTGGCCTTCTTAGACCAATTTTCATCAAACATGGCTAAGAATAATCCCGACTAAATCGCCTTTCAAAGAAAAATAATCGTTTCATCCGTTTTGGTGCTACGATGTCACAGACAGACACACACGCACAGACACGTCAAACTTATTACAGCCCGTCCTTCTTGCGTGGGGGGTTAAAAAGAGAAATTAAATAAAATGCGTATGGTATCCCTTACTATTGACAGTTGAGACTGATTGACAGTTTAGTGACAATAAAAAATAAACAAAATGGGCTCGTGACCTACAACTTTCGTATAACGTTCTTTACATTAAAAATATTATCTTTTTACAAGCTATTCCTATTAAACTCTTAACTTTACCACTTGAATTACTCTTGATTTTACTCTTATTTTTTTGTACATTTTGTGAATCCAGAGCACAACGTAGAACAAGTTGCGACATATTTAGGTTCTCGGAAATGGTGATATAAATACTTACATGAATATTTACAGTAATTTTGTGAATTAAAATGGCATTTTATTCCTGCAATCGTTACAGGACTATTGTCATTATTCTGCTCATATTGATTATGTGGCAATTTTTCCGATTGCTACCGCAGAAACCTGCATCAGATTTAGCTGAGGTGAGTTGAATTATCTTATCCACTATCCGGTTGATTACGCTAATCTGATTGTTCAGCAAATTGTTAAGACTTCTGAATTACGCATACCTACAACTCAGAAGTAGGTCGTGAACTTAAGCGTTTGCTCTTAGTAATAATAATAATTAATATTATGATATTTATTCTTACAGACTGATATATTGGAATTGGAAGATGATAAGTATAATAAGCATAAGCAAGACAAAGTAAAAGTCAGAGTGTATTATGAAGCCCTCTGTCCAGACTCAAAGCATTTCTTTATAAAACATCTGACACCCGTGACTGAAAAGCTATCAGACTTTCTTGATGTGACCTTAGTTCCCTATGGAAAAGCTACAGTAAGTATCTATAGTACTATAATATATGATGTGCCTGACAATGCAGAGATGTCATACAACCCGTTAGCAATTCTAGTTTCTCTCAATGTGGGTGTAATGATTACTTAGATGTAAAAACTTAATGATCATTCCAATACAAAAACAAGCAAAAGTGCCTATTTGAAAACATTTATTTATACCTAGGTAGTTTATAAAATAGAGATAATAATATGTGTATCTAGTCTGTAAGAAAATACCTAATAGCATACTGTAGCTTTATAGTTAGATATATTCACAATTTTGCGACACCCTATATACAGGGTTCTCAAGTATGCCTAGTGTTAGCAAATACTTACATGTGTATGTTAATATCGGTTTCTTAGAGATGCAAATAAGTGTTTCTAATTCTAATTTATCAATGTTTGTTTCTAGACCAAAGAAGAAAATGGGCGATATACTTTTAAATGTCAGCATGGTGAAGAAGAGTGTTACGCAAATAAAATCCATGCATGTTCTATAGATGCTATTGGGAACATGACAACCTCGGTGAAATTCACTGACTGCATGATCACTGACAATATGGACCCTGATGGGGCTTTGACACGGGTAAATATCATATATTTTATCAACGTTAATACCAAATGCTTATTGAGTGGAGTCATGGTAACCTAGAGGAAGAAAGTGCACCATACAAGCTTGCCATGACTGTTTAAATTTTAGTCCTGTACCAATGAGTTCTTTAGAATTTATGTACAGTGTTAGTAAAGCGTTGTGGAATGAATTTGATGGCATATAATTATGAATCCACTAACCCACATTGTGTCATCATGGCCTACCCATGAAGAATTGGATAGTATTGGCCTAATCATTCTTTATGGGTAGGCCTAACTTCAGCAGTAAATTATAATTTATTGTATAATAATAATTAATTATATAATTATAATTTAATGAAGTAATTATTTATTAGAAGACCAGTATAGCATGTTGTTGTGTGATGAGTGCAAAAGACGGGGAAAGTTAATGCACAAAACAAACCCATGGAAAATCTTTCAAACACTGATTTATTATAATAAAATTGTTATTTAAGTACAAAAATGTTGGTTAAGCAAGTGACCTCGACGGACAATATTGCTGATTATGTGGTTACACCATACACATCTGATTAAGTAAATTATAATTTCCTCCAAGCCTTAGTAAATTTATCTTTTTGTTCCAGTGTGCAAATCAAATGAAAATAGACCCTGACCCAATCAGCAACTGTGCGACGCATGACCATGGATCAGCATTGCTCAAAAAACATGGCGACGATACCCACTTACTTAAACCTACTTTTATACCCACCATAATATTGAATGGGTCTAAAGATAATCAAGCGGCAATACTAAAGAACTTTTTACTTGAAGTATGTAAGCTTATTGATATGCCTCTGCCTCCGCCATGTTTGTGACATAATGTATTAAAAAAGCCAAATCTACACAATATCCTTCAAGTAGACTACACTATAGATCACTATTAGAGATTCAACAATCACTACTCTTACGAAAAAAGTACACCTACAAAAGTATTTCAATGTTATTCCCAAAGAATGTAACTTGTACTTGTGACTCATAGGTCCATTTGTACAGTCACTTCATTTTGGCATTTATAAAGCACCTGACCAAATAATGTATGCATTTAGTTCAGGTCACTATGTTGAAAATAGCATGTTTAAATTTCATTGACATGTTGCAAAGTCGGACCATGCTGAATAAGTTGGAAGCCTCGCCCCTGACCCGCAGTTAAGCGCCTTTTTAGCGCCAGTCACCTATTCTTGTTATGTTATTTATTCACCAGCACTTGTGGGCCTCAGTCTATAGTCGACAAAATCCGGTCCACTTTATATGATGAAATAAAAATGAGGCGTTGTGTTCAACTAAGATCTGGGGTGCGTTTTCGCACTCCAGATAATTTTTATGCTGGATTTAAATTATTCTGAGGGACGTCCGTGAACGGCGTCGTAGCTCTAGACCAATTATAGCTCTCAAATCTATTCCAAACTAATCAAATCTGTCAAACTCTGGCACCACCTGTCAATTCGATTCGATGACAACAAGCTGACCAATCAGAGACAAGATAAAATTTATCTACTTATAAACCTCGCTAAAACTTAGTCTAGTTAGGAGAAAAATTATACCGGTGGGAGTGCGTGAATGGGGCAGATTTATTTTTAGTCAGAACAATTTTTCGCCTGACGACTGCTCGGGTGACATAGACTTAACCAGGTTATTTTTTATCTTAGTCTGGAGTGAGCAAACGCACCACTGCATATGCAGATACTATTAAATATATGTTCATTCATGATTACATGTTCAATCGTATAAAACAAATTTATAAAACTGAATTGCGACATGCGCTCCTGATGAATCTTTGCATTCATAAAATGAACAGTTATGGTAGCTTAGACAATAGAAATATTGTCCAAAAATTTTATAAGCGTCAATATCTTTTGAATCATTAAAATCGGACACTAAATACGTATAGAATTATCGCCGAGTGCGATTCCAGACTGTCCGATTACTTAATTTGTGTATCATAATATTCTATAATGGATACTTCATTTTTCTACTGTTTACTATTTTGTATAAGCATTTAATCAGTCTTTATAAATAAAGTATTATGTATTTAATAAGATATACGCCAATTTTCCATCTTGCTCGCCACGTTAATAAATACAAAAATCAAATACCGATTCCCAAAAACTGTATAGGTATAAATGTTTTAGTTTGATCAGAGTAGATTAAAAAAAAAACAATTACATTATTTTTTAGATTTCTTCTATCAAATTAAAATATATTGAAATCAACTTTTTTAAAATACACATACTTTCTATTATTTATATTACGATTGATAAATGCTTTATATAAGGTTTTTGGGAATTCAAAGTCTGTGTACTCAAACTTGCAAATGTGTGAGTGAGGCAGCTGTGACCGGTTGAAAGGCCGTTAAGTCTCAAATCGAAGGCTCAAAGTTAGTATTTTATAATTTGTATATTAATTCATTTAGTTGTTGCTTGTATTGTATGATATTAATCATCATTAATATTTAGTACATATTATAGTGTTTGAACAATGAAGGCTACTAAAAGTATTATGTACAATTAATCTTAGAATGTATTATATAAATAGGTGATTGAAGTATTGGACCTAAAACATATATTTGCTTTGTGACTGTTTGCCAAAAATTGGAGTAACAATGTGTTTAAAGGCGCCATCGTAAATTTATTTGCAAAAAATAAATAGCTTAAAATATTGTTCTCTCTTTCAAATGCATAGGTATAATGAAAAAGAAACAGCAATATTTTAAGTTACTATAGTTTATGTAAAACGAGAAGCGTTGTAGATGTGGTCGCCCGTGTGCCATTTTACTAATTTTTGACCGACGAACCACCGGAGGAGGTATACAATTCGACGCGTATATATATTTTTTATGTATAACCACGCATAACTTTTTTCGTAGTAGTCCGATTTCAATTAATCTTTTTTTATTGAAAAGAGTATACTTCGAAATTGGTCCCATTTAAATTTTATCAAAATCGGCTGAGCCATTTTTGATAAATCAACAATAATGTGAAAAATGCTACATCGATCCGTGCGAAATATTCGCGAATTCTGTACACGGGTGAAGTCGGTCATGCTAATTTTTGCAAGAAATAATCTTGTGTTACGTTGACAACACTGCTCTGCCATTGCTAGTACCTACAGCTAAAACTGTTTGATACTTGGTAGACACCAATTCGGTTTATATAAGTGGACTCGCGTTTATCAAGTAGTCAGTAGTAGGCTGTTGATCAAAATCTTATTGTTAGTTCAGCGTAACGCCACGATGGTTCTCTTTTTGCACAAACTCTATCAAATTTACGACGGCGCCCTTAAAATTGGCGACAAAAAGCCCGATTACAGAGGCGCCATCGTAATTATATTAGCTAAATAGCATAGTTCTGTTTCTTTTTCACTTAAGGCATTGGATAGAGATAACGCTTTTTACGTTGTTAATTAATTTACGCTGGCGCCTCTGTAATCGGGCTTAGTGTGTTGTTAAATCGTGTTATTTCTAGAACAATTTTTTAAATCTTTTTGAATAGTGATAAGTATTTACGTTCCTTTCACTTTATAATATTATTATCTGGTTGTGTTAAGTTGTAACTATTCAAGGTTGTTTTAATTTTATAACTTGAACAAAAAATAAAAAGTACCAGAAATACGAGTGAGAAGCTTTGAAGTACCTATATCATATCAACAGCTGTAACATATTTTGTACATTTTTTTATGAAATATTTTTTTTCTATATTGTACTCGCGTAAATATGTATTAATCAAGTATTTATTTATGGTGATTATATTTAAATCGCTAGGTTCAGAAATCAATACCTTACTATTGATTATAATTTTAACTGCACATGAAATGTAAATATACTCGTACGTTTACGTACAAGCTGTGGTGTGAGTCAATTAGCAAAACTTTAGTATATATTATAACTTCCAACTTAATTTATTAAACTGTATATATAAATTTTAATTTATGACTCAAAATTCGGCAAATCAACGAATTCTTAAAGAAAAAGTATTGCTGAAAGGCGCTACCCAAATTTTCACGTACCTATTAAACTAATTGAAGTGTTTTTATTTATTATAAAATAAGGTCACCTATAGTGTCAGTGTAGCCTATCTTGCCATTAATATTTTAATAATGCTTTATAATAAACACTGGTTATGTCGATCCACATTTAGGACGCTAGAAATCAGATTTTGAGTGCACGTAGCCTGCCATATTTTGGCCAAATACTCGTGCCTACTTCTTTTTTTGGATCGTGGGATCGTCTCTGTATTTATTCAAGCAGTATTATAAAAATGACTTAGTTTGTCATAAATCCATGAACTCCCGTCAAAACTTTCAGTAATGCATTAACAGTGCATAACTTTTTAAAAATGTACCAAAATCTGTTTTGTTTTTATACAAATTGACGTGCTCGTGATATGTTCTCAAAAACTGTTTTTGGCTTTAAAGTACTTAGGTACTATAAAACAGATATAACAAAACCAAAACCTAATATTACTTTTGAGTGTTCTGTTCCTTGATTCACGATTTGTTTCAAGTAATAAGTTATCTCTTAAGTTAACGTGTAACCAGAACAACTGAATAAATATTTAAATTTGCACAGATTTTGTATTTGATTTCTTTCAAGTGACCCCCGTCTCTACCTTTTCACACTAAGAAACGCAGAAAATTAAATAGGTTTTTAATAGTGGATATACCTATTATTCATTATTATCATTGTTTAAATTTAACCGCTTTGCATAGGTGACAAATAAGAATCTTGGACATGTGGACCACGAAAATCCTACTAATATTATAAACGCGAAAGTTTGTGAGGATGGATGGATGGATGGATGTTTGTTACTCTTTCACGCAAAAACTACTGAACGGATTGAGATTAAACTTTGCAATAATATAGCTAATATATCAGAATAACACGTAGGCTATAAATTTTAATGATATTGCTTCAAAAATCAAAATATCATGCGGGCGAAGCCGCGGGTAAATACTAATTAAACATAAATTCACACTTAAGTTCTGAAAAAAAAAGCTTACGAGTGGAAAATTGAAACAATTGTAATATAATAATTAAAAGTGAACCTTATACACATAAATATCTAAAACAGCAAAAAAAGATAAGTGTCTGTTAATAGTAAAAAAATACCTAAAGATTTTTTGTAGATAAATTGGCTCTGACTCGTATTTTCTTTGTAGCCGTCGACTACAGGCCCACCAACTTAGGTGCTTATAAAAACTGAAATACAAGTAGCCAAATTAATTAAAAATACAACAAAAGCTTTTAATTTGGGAACAGTCATGAAACTGATGTTTTTATTGTTCTCCATGACCCTCTGAGCCGTCCAGTAGGGGGTAAAAACAGAAATGAATTGTGAGAATCTTTGCAAAACAATAGTTGGAATGGTGTACGGGAGAAAAAGCCGGATGCAAATGCCATTCATATTAATTAGCAAAGCGAGATGGGGCTTTTACGAAATTAGACCGTGATTTCAGTGAAGATTTATTGTTGTGTTTGAAATGCTTTTCGGGGCTAAGGTATCCATTTAGACGCAGGCAAATTGGTGTTGTCAGAGTGGGTTTTAAATTGAATTGAGTCGAGTCGGTTGTTTGCTGTGTGACTCACGCAAAGCGCGGAAGGCTGTTTGTTAATTTATTGGTTTCGTGGCCAATACAGTAGATTGGAAGTTTGATGCGTTTTATTGGGTGGCAAGTGTGATGGGTGATTTATGAGGTAATGTTAAAGGTTTCGTATTTCGGGTTAGGTACCTACGTATACCTACTTACCTAGGTACCTCTAGTGTAGATACCGTAATTGGAATTAATTGAATGGCCATGGAAACCGAAAATTCCACCGTGTGTAACATAATATATTATCGATCGACTGATAATTTAACATCTCTTTATTGACTTTGACGCTTTTATCTGGCGCTAAAAGACAGTCGCATAAAAATGCACGTTTACTCCAAATGGTACACTAATTCTTGGAAAACACCTCTCGGTTCGCAAAATATGCAATATCTAAAAATAATAATTATACCAACAACTTTAAATTTGTACTGTAGGTACTTATAGATTTGACATGCGAGTCGAGAATGGAGCGTACATTGCATTGCGTTTAGTAACCATGAAATTGGTTGTGATAGGAAACAAGGAATGGCTATCAGGATGTCTGTACGGGTACCGACCTCGTGAATACACGTGATATTGATGGGAACGCCATAAAGCCGCTTACACACGGTCAACTGACCAGCCCGTGCGGCCCGCTGCGGCCCGGCGCGGTGCCGCGCGTTCTCGCTCGTTAAGCCAATGCACAAATCTAATGGATTTTTTATGTTCCACTGCGACAGTACCTACCAATATGAATAAAATTGAGAATGCACCTTGCCAAAAGGATTTTATTCGTGCTATATAAATCAGATTTTATTTTTATCGTTCACGTCAAGGCGACTATTGCAGATTGCTTTTAGTACTCGGAAGTTGCTTGAAGCTATTTGTGAAACTGTAAAGTTCGATCATGTATTACTTATCTAAGTAGGTAAGTATTTTTTAATTTAATTAAGTAGAATTTATCAGATCTTTTTGAAGCCTGATATTTCATTTCATTAGAATAATTTATTACGGGGCAAAGTAAGTAAAAAGTATTTTCTTGACGGCTCTTCTGTTGTAGGTACTCAGGTCGAGTAGAACAGAAGAGTCGTCGAGAAAATACTGAAACAAAAAAGTTTGGCACACTTAACATAAAATGAAAGTAGACCTAGATACAAATAATTACAGCGAGCACCAACCAAACGTTACCCGTAAAACATTCAAACTAGACATGTACCGCGGAGCCGTGTACTCATTAAAACTTTCCTCAGGCTGGGCCTGCACGTGTTTTTAATTTTTATCGAGAGCTTTCATCGTTAGCGAGGGCGCGGCCGCGTGCTGCGGCTTGGGTGCTTTGATTGCGGTAATGACGTCTCTACTCTCATCTGAACTCTTCTCCATCCACTCTCCCACGCGCCACTTGTCTCTTCTATCTAATGATTATTCCTTCGCAAATTAATCCGCTCCGTATTTTAATTACGAGTACGTAACATATTCATGTCTGAGTTTTTGCGTCGTGTGGTCTTTAAGTAAAAAGGTAAGTTATTATATTCAGAGATATTTTTTCGCTTTGGTTTTATCAGATTTTTGAAAGCTTTTCATAGTTTTTGTAAGACTTAAGTCCCATTCATGTTAATCATCATTAGAGTTATGGCGTCTCGTAGTAAAGGTAGTAAAGGCTTTTAAGTTTCTTCTAAGAACATGAAGACCTTAATTGATTTTTTCCCGTCGCTACTTAGCAATATTACCTAACCTGTGAGTTTCAAAGAACTTATATTTTCATGATTTCCGAAGCAGGATGAATTTTAACTTAAAAGATGTTTGGATTTAATTATTTTAGAGTACGTTTCTCGGAATCTCCTATATCTAGGTATATTGTTTAAACTTTCGCGATTTGAACACATTATTATTATATACTACGGGACTAATCGCGCACTCAAATTACGAGATAAATAAATACCTCATCGCCTCATCACGTTTCAGCCGAGTTGTTCGACCGCGGTCACGGGTAGACAGTCAGTCAGACACTCAGACGGTCAGTCTACCCGTGACCACGGCCGTAACCGTGACCATGCAACTCGGCCGAAACGTCGGGATGATGAGGCGATGAGGTATTTATTTATCTCGTAATTTTAGTGCGCGATTAGTCCCGTAGTATATAATAATAATCTCCTATACACACTACACACACACACACAGGCACGGTCTAGAATCCTTAGTCCAGGTTTTGCGTAGTTTACTTAAACTTTCGCGTTCGCATGTAGATCCATACATTTAGTGCAGTTCTTCCTCGTTTCCGCTCAGAACAAGTAAAAAAATCAAGACAGAACGTCGTGAACAGACAAGAGCGGTTTTTTACACATGTGATGAGTGCGCCGGTGTTGCGTCGCCATAGTTCGACTGACGATCGTAGTGGCGTAGACGATCGTAGAGGCGTAGTTTCCTTGTACGGAGTTGTACGTATATGTGTGTGTAACTGTATATGTACACGGCGAGGCGTAGTTTTGCCTCACTTGTTTTGTTCAATATAATATACAAAAATCTGTACAAAAATGTATAGAGCCATACGGAAACAGCTGAAGTTTCAGTTTACGTGTAAACCAGGACTGACCCCTCTGGTAGCTAATTCGAGGAGCTATGCTATGAATGTAATTACGTGACTGTTATCTAAATAAAGATAAGCATTAATTTTAATTGAAGCGTTGTGGTTATATATTTTAACTAGTTTTTACCCGCGGCTTCGCCCGCATAATATTTTGATTTTTGACGCAATATCATTATAATTTATAGCCTATGTGTTATTCTGATATATAAGCTATATTATTGCAAAATTTCATCTCAATCCGCTCAGTAGTTATTGCGTGTAAGAGTAACAAACATCCATACATCCATCCATCCTGCATCCATCCTCACAAACTTTCGCGTTTACGAAGTTTCGATGTATTACGAAGAAGGAGTTTGATATCTCTTGCTCCAGCTATGCATCTTTGCTAGGCTTATCAACTATCCCGTCTAGATAGATGGAAACAATGCAGATGTATGATGCACCAGGGTTGCAAATCCTCTTAGCCACGGTCAGTGGCGGCGCCTGCAAGCGCACGCCAGCACAAACAACTCTAATGGATTTTTCATGTCGATTGAACACACCGTTTAAATCCTATGCGTGGAAGATAATCGAAAAATTCACGGAGAATTTGCTTCTAAATCAAAACAAAAAACTATGTAGTAAAACTTGTATGTTTTTTGTTTTGTAATAATAATAATAATTTATTTATTTCAGATTTTACATCCAGATCCTAAAATTATCATAATCAAATCAAAATAAAATTAAATCAAAATTGAGCAAATACAAACATTTATAAACAAAACTTTAAAATTAATATGAGTGTTATAATAAAATTAAAAAGTAAAATTACAATAAATATAAAATGTCCAAAATATAAAGTGTCAAAAATATAAATTACATATCACAGAACTAGGTACATTTATATCAATTATTTATTTATTTTTTTGTTTAGCATTATTTGCTTTTTTTAGGAATTTTTGTCATTAAATAATTAAAATAAGCTACCAATCTAACAGGGTTCGTACAAAGATTTAGACTCAATCTACTCCGTAAACGTAACGTACATATCTAACGAATGACAAAAAAGTAAGAAAATGTTTAGTAATCGCAAATAAAAATAGTTAAAGTCTAAAAAAAAGTTTAAAAGTAGTGCGTAATAAAGCCTTTCACATATGACCTTATCTGACTCCTGTACTTATGCAAAGACAAGACACATCAATTCACGCTCACATCCTACTCTTGCTCTCAGTAATCTACGAATTTTGTACCTATACTCTATAAAATTTAACTTGATCTCTGCGACAGCTGTCAGAAAAATCACGCCTATGAAGTCCTGAATTTCTTAATAGTACAGACAGTACCTGTCAACGTCATACTTTATGGACATGCCGATTAGTGATGGGCGACGAATGATCGTGACCACAGAGTTTTAGATAATGTTTTATTTAAAATATCGATAGTTTATACTAACGATATTTTAAATAAAACTTATTATATCATTAATTTTATCGTATATTTCAATGTCATAATTTTTTTTTACATGTGTAATTAAATTAAACCCAATTATACATTAGCATCGATAATAGTGAATAACGTCGATAAATACTATCGTTACAATGATTTATTATCGTTAATATGAGTATTTAATTAATTAATGTGTACATACTTGATCTCAAATAATAGTAAGTAAATAAAATCCAATTTCTCACCTTCAACTACTCATTCGATTCCATTACAACATTGTTTAAAAATCGATTTTTTCCACCACTATCTCAACACTAAAAATGTCAATCTTCTATGTCAATGTCACTATCGCAGAGATCAAGTTAAATTTTATAGAGTATAGTAATCTAAGAGACTGGAAGTATTTTCACTACGCACGAGTTTCCTAAACGTGATTTTCCATACAGTCTTTACCATTAATAATCATTACAGCTGATATTGTCGGAGCCTTATTGTAGTCCCGGCAGCGAACACGGCAAATTATGACATTAATTTTATAATTATTATTGTGAGGGCCACAATAGCGGGGCACAAAAACATAAGCTTCCCTTTGTTAACGGGGAAACAATGAATGATTGTTGCAAAGTTGGGAAATGACTCGGGAAAATCCTGTCACTCACGAGTCACAACTTTGAAGAGAAACTTTCTGAAAAATGGCCTCCTTGCCCAATGTTGTGTCGAATTGTTTTTATTTTACCTACCTGTAGTTATTTACAGTTAGGTAATAATTTTGCACATATACCTAACATAAAGATGATGATGAGAGCATCTTTCTATAGCGAATAGAAAATGTGTGTAACTAATTTAATAACATGATAATTATGGAAATGGCCTTCTACGCTAAACATCAATTGACAGTAGAAACGATCTGTATGGAAGGTAGCTACGTGTGCGAATTATATCTTCATGGTTTTTAATTGCGCACTGTTGTAGTAATTATCTCTTCATCACGATAGTAGGTTGGTACTACGAATCTGTATTCACTATTTTGTGTTCTACAAAACTATAGAATGTAACATGGCTTATTTATTGATATCTCCTGAAAATAGTTACAAGATGAAGAGCCAAAGTTGTCTAAATCTTTTTGACCTCATTTTCATGACAGAAGAGTTTTCTTAACGATACCATAATTTGTATGTTTTTGTGTATGCCTAACCCTGACCTGTTAATCCGGGATCAAACCTAAAGACACGCCTTTGTCTTTACGAAGATAAGTACCTAGTACCTAAGTAAGTACATATATACATTGTACGTATCTATTTTTAATCACAGCTAAATCCTAAAGTTATCTACGGCAAAGCATGGTGTGAAAACCTGCATGACTGAAATTTTTTTTGGTTCTCTAAAGTTCTTAAACATATTTGACGTCTGCTAATCTGTATTTGGATAGCGTGGACCTTGACCCAACTCTTGTCGCAATGAGATGAGATCAGATCTGGGACTGGTTAAAGGGTCTTCCACAGTGGGAAACAGGGGCCTAATATAAGGATGATCACGAACGATCTTACCCAACCTTCAGTACAAACCATCTGCACCACTCCCTACTCATCTTACAGTTTCCGCGTCATGATTTCACTACCGGCAACCATAACTAATGTTCTAATTGCTGGTGGTGACAATTACCGGGTTGACTTAAACATGTTATCAAGTAAACCGTGCTATTTTCAGGCCGATATAAGGTGATATAATGCGCAGCACATGCATGGAAGCTGTTAACGCGACGGCGGCGCGTCGGCGCCATGTCCACTGCGACGCTCCCTGTGTTTTTGGTTTTACTTGCATTTGGACATTGCGGAAAAGATAAACCGGTATGTTTTTATAAAACGCTTCTGTATTTTTTTACCGCGTTCTCAAGGATGTAATCATCCCTTATTGATCCTCTACCGGATGTAGGCCTGTACTTTAGCACACCATTATTTCCGAATCTGTGCTAATCTTATCCAAATGTTGTAGGTAGGGGAACGGGGGGCATAATGGGGACGTTAAGGGAAATAAACAGTATAAAATAAATATGAAATATTTTTTAATGAAAACGAATGACAACTCTTTGGTCACTTATTAATTTATCATTTGGCACCGAATTTGGTGAGGTAACAAGTTAAATAATGTTTTTAATTTTACTTTCACAAAACCTTCATGAAAACTCCATCGTGCCCCGGGGTAGGGGCAGTATGGGGTACCCAGTATGGCAGTATGGGGTAGTTGTCATCCAGCATCGAGCGTTGCATTCTGCCGTCGTCCCTGGAGGAGCTCGATCTAATAACTCTTGCTTCATTCTCTGTCGCGGAAATATTAGCATGGGAGGCATATAAGCAGAAGAAAGGGAGCCCACTTGTTTTCTTCCTTTTTCAGCAATGATTTTGCTCTTTGTTTTGGAGACGCATGATATTCCAGTCTCGTCTCGTCGCATATATATATTCTATCTGGCGTTAAATTATATTTGTCGTATACTTTCCCAAGCAAAGAATAAAATTTATTTATAGCCACTTTGTTGAACCCCATAGCTCGCGCTGCTCATGAGACTTCTGGTTTTCTAATTGATAAATCCGGGTGTCGTTTCATGAAACCCTTTAACCAATCTATGCCAGGAAACTTTTTAACATGGTTAAAATTGTGAGTTTTACCATTTTTTTTCTGTGAGCTGATAGGCTAGTTTTCGTAGGACGACAGTTGTCAATCCTATCCTAATACCTAACAAGCTCCTCTTCTTCTTGTTTGAAAAAATGGGTTTAAAGTTACGTGTAGTTGAATTAAGAGATAACTTGCCCTTCCTTATTTTGGCGACGTGACGCTCCAATATGGTCTGTGAAATACCGTACAATTGAGCTGCTTTTTTGTAATCTGCTAATTTGCTTAAAACTGCATCAATTGCGAGTTTCATGCTTTCCACAGACCTCTGCCTGCAGACTGCCTCTGGAACTTTTCTTTTTGTATGTTCGTACCATTTTAAAAACCTAAAACAAACTAAAAAAAATAAGATGATATTATCAAATGAATAGACCATTCAGGGGCATAATGGGGACGGGGCACAACGAGGTACCCCATAGTGCCCCATAGCCATGTCCCCGTTATGCCCCTATGTCTAACAGAATTTGAAATAACAAAGAAAAAAATGAATTCAAAGTCAGAGTGATTTTGCTCAAAACATATCAATAGCTGATGCTAGTAGTAAAACACATTAAAAAAACTATAGTAGTAATCTAAATACTTACCTTTTTAGACGGGTTTTAGTAACCACTCAAAATTAGATAAAATGTCGCCGGAAAAAAGAATTGGTCGTCAAAAATAAATGCTTGCACTTTGATCGCCGGTCACTGCCAAGCCGAATGCCGATGCGAAATGCACTCCTAATGGCGAAAACAATACACGGCTAGTGTGCGTAGTTACTTGTATGTGTGGGTGGCCCCGTCGTGCCTCGCGACCCCGTTATGCCCCCCCTTCCCCTAAGTATGTATTTATGTACTTACTTCTACGGAAAATTGAATGTGTCAACGAGACAAAGTAAGTCACTTACTTTTTTAAATTCAAACGGGTATCCCCATCAAACGCTAAGCATCTCAGCTGACTGACTCCAGGGTATTGTACGCTACCATGACAACCTAATACCAAAAATTCAGCTTTTAGAAAGTAGTTGCATTTTTTGCGCTTTCCTCCCGGGCTATTAGTGTAGTTTTAAGCAAAGGCACAGCCGTAAAGGCTTGGGCAACAGCTTTGCACCTATTAGGTATTGTGATTTTTTTTATTAGGCACGCTTCTCGCTGGACTTCACCTGCTGATTCTTGGCAGAGCCTTCCCAAAGGTGAGACTAAGTATTGTTTATGGTGTTACTTTGCAAAGTGCTAAGACTTTCAAGAGCGTACCAGGGTCACTGGTAACTTCCGCACAACTAAGAGCGACTTAATTCTGTCAAGATTAACAACTTCAACTAGGGATCAACCCCGAAATAGCAAAAAAAAGACAACTGTTCCTGATAACTGTTCGTAGACTGACTATCTGAACTGACTGAACGGCAGATTTTTTTCGAGATATCGGTGTTGGTCCCATTGTTCATATTGCTCGTCTTGACATACTAAAGTCGCCGATGCGTAAGTTACCACTTAGGTACCTTGTAAATAGTCATCATTATGACCAATTTTTAGTATGGGTCCAATCCCAAAATTTCGAAAATAAATTTTTGTATGAAATAGCAGACAAGAGTCTGCTATTTCATACAACACAGTAAAACCCTACCCTGCACTTTGCAAAGAAGCAACCATTATGGATGTACTATTGTACTAACTAATGCTGCTAAAACAGATGAGCTTCTAGAATGTTCTACTATTAGAAGCTGTCACAGCTGAGATCATGATGATCATGAGAATTGTAGATACTTTTCCACCTCCAAGTGGCAAGCGTAGTGTGTTGTCAGTTTGTCAGTGTTGGGATGTAGTTATGAAGCGTCGCAGGTCGTTGATGGATGAGTCGCGGCACGCACCCGCTCCGTGCTATTTCTCAACGTCGCCGACGAATTCTTAATGCGCGAAGTGACTCTCAACTTTGGCGTGTCTTTCCATACTACACCAGGTTTAAAATAACTAACTATTAGGTAATATTTTCGCCCAATTGTTTGAAACGGGCGGTATTGCGTACTAATGAGCAATACAGAAAAAAAACCAAGAGATAAAGAAACCAAACTATAATAGATAGATAAAGATGAAGATATCCTTTATTGCTCTGAACTGTGTACATTTAGATGTTACAACAATACAAAAACGCAACAGCTTATCCTAGCGAACATGCAATATTTAGTTTTGGTATGACTAACAAGCTCTGTACTTACCTATGTTATTTTGCACCACAAACTAAAGAGATATTTATATAATAACTATTTTAATTTCTAATAATAACTATTAGAAGCTGTCACAGCTGAGATAAAATAAAGTATGTAGAAATATTCAAGTACGGTTTGTTAAGTAGATTAGTTACTCAGGTAAAGTACAGTTTTGGTACTCTAGATGGGTAACACCAGGCTGAAACTACCAGATGAGTTAAAAAAAAAAAAAACTGTACCTACCAGTGTAAAATGCACACTTTTACATCCAAAGTCATTCTTTCGTGTGACACGTATTTTCGCCATAACAATAGTTCTATTTTCAACGTACAATACAACAGCATAGCATAATCATGTTACGTCACATTAAGTATCTAAGTAAGTTCGTAGGTATAAGCCGGGTGGTTAGTAGCTATAGGCTCGTTTCTAGTCCTGGAATCAAAGTTTCTAAGCCACCTAAAACCTAACATGGTTAAACGATTAAAACAGATATTTTATGCATTACAGTAATATTACTGTTAAAACTCTTTTAAGTGCGTCATTACCATCAATGACAACGGAAACCAACTCTTACCATTTAAATGAATATTTAACATTATGATACAAGTTGATGCGGATCGGGTTGGTCTCCGCGGAATCACGACTTAATATTTTCTTTGAGAATGTTATATTATTTTTAATATTGAAACGAGTTTCGGGAGGACACCCGTGGGGCTCCGGTGCTCACAAAGGGAAAGTGCGTGAAGATCTGAGGGGAGATGATGTATGTGATATATTCACTAAAACGGGAAAAAATATGTACATAAAATGTATGAGGCTATTTGACACGTGTATTCTACGCGGATAGAAGGACGGATAATATAGAATTTCAAATTATCTTCTCGTGTATCGCGCGTGTAGTGTGGTAGGTACGAGAAAACATGTTACTTTGAAATATTACTATTCAGTTAGTATTATTTTCGAAACCTATTATATACAGGGTTACAGGGCAAGTCGACGTATTCCTGTTAAGGGTGTGTAGTTTACTTTGTTTCTGACTAATTTGACAATGAAATACACTATCCTAAATTAAAAAAAAAACAGATACTTATTTGAAATTGGTAGGTATTTATAAAATTCCCAATTTTAGGTTATCAGCTCAGAAATTTTGAAACGTGTAAGTCGTATTATTATTTTTATTTGATTTTTACAAGTAAATTAATGTTTTATGACCTTACTACCCAATATTGTCCGTAAAAATAATCTTTTATAAAAAGTATTTGAATTCAAATATCTAACTATTACTTACTTTATTTTTAATTCTATCTGTTGTGACCGATCACTCGTGACCATTAATATCTATCAGTATTTAAGTCCTAAAAATATTCTTCTGTCGTTAAAAAATTAAAATATACCTACTTACAAAATGTGAATTAGAATCGGTATTAGGTACGGATCTAATAAATAATATTTTGTAACACCAGACGCAAAAACGCTGTAAAGATACTTACCAACAAGTTTACGCATATACCCACTCCATAAGAGCAATAGATACGGAAAGTACGATTTCAGTAATTATATAAATTATATTTTAGTACGTACATTTACATCGTCAATATTTTTATACCACATTGGTGCTACACTTATACTGTGCTAAGTGATAGTTTTGAAAGCTAACTCCAGAATTCGAGAAGTTTACTAAGAACACACTACTAAGTATTTAATAAATCATTCTTAACTTGAGGAATGTTCTTCTCCGATATTCTCTTTAGCGAATGGTGTTTTTAAAATCTGTGTCAACTGTTTGATTTACAGCAAAGTTGAACTACATAACACCTTGTTTCAGGTGTTCAGTGAGGACATCAAAGAAATAATACAGACCGTTCACGACGCGTGTGTTGGCAACACCGGGGTCTCCGAGGGTGAGTGCTCAAAGAACATTTTATTCCTCCTTTGTTGTAGGTTAGCATGCGAATGACGCGAAACAATCGGCGTAGCTAAGCCTCACGCCGCAGCGCCACGAAACTTTTTGATATGGCACTCAGTACTTAGTCCCTTATACATGATAACTCAACCAGAAATCTTTACTTTCTCTACTAGAACTATTATTTCTTCCGCTGCTTCAAAGTTGCAAGAAAACAAAAATGTGTAAAACTTAGTTAATAATTTTGTTTATTTACACACTAAGTACTGCAACGTGTCTTCGTTCGCCTTCTTATCATCGGAGTATTTTACTTTCAATAAAATATAAATAACGATTGTATTGTTCATTAGCAGTGTTCATAATACCAATCTTACTACCAGTAGTAAGAACGGTAAATTAAATACCCTTCTTACTACTGTAGGTACATAGTTCAAAAGTTGTTAGAACAGCAATAAAAAAAATACCCGTGTTCCTATAATTAAAATAACGGAAACAAACAGAATATGACAGATATTTTACTACCAGTAGTACCAAGTTGTCCAAGTATAAGCGAGCAGTATCCGCGATCGCTTCC
Source organism: Hypomecis punctinalis (assembly GCA_949316475.1). Lineage (NCBI taxonomy): Eukaryota > Metazoa > Arthropoda > Insecta > Lepidoptera > Geometridae > Hypomecis > Hypomecis punctinalis. The sequence goes on along the minus strand of OX438798.1, from coordinate 15,009,749 downwards.
TAAAATCACATGATAAATATTTGATACATTTCTTTTGTCAAGCAAGAACCTCTACCTTTTTATTTCGCGATCATTGTTTTGAAATACAATGTCTTATGTTTGTGTACATTAAAGAGTCTTTATTCCACTTGCCCCCAGAGGATATAGCGAATTGCGAAAACGGCATATTTAAGGAGGACCAAAAATTGAAGTGCTATATGTTTTGCCTGCTCGAAGAAGCGAGCTTGGTAAGTTACTGCCTTTGTTTGTTTCTCTCTCCACCCTTGCAGACAACACGAAATTAGATACAAACAACCGTTTAATTTATTTTTAATTCTATTTGTTTGCTTTGAGTTAAAACCCGCCGACTGGTTTCGTATGCTATATTAATAATAACTCTTTTAACTGATGCAATTTCACTGATACAATACGTGATTTGGAAAATTAATTTAAAATGGAGGCTTAGCGAGGTGAGTAATTTGAATTGAAAATGGAGGAATGGAATGAAATTATTCAATTGTAATAAATTATTGAGATCTTTGAGTAAAAATTAATCGAGGCAAACCGATCGTTAGCTCATAATACGATTTTTCTAATGTACGATACTTATTATGTATTATCTAGAGCAGCGGTTCTCAAACTTTTTTGGTGACGGAGCCTTAAAATAAACAAAAAAATAATTGTTTACTCTATTCCTTGCCTCGGTAAAATGTTTCAGAAGAAACGCCCAATTATATATAATGAAAAAAGCGAGTTAATGGTTAAATTTCTCATATATAATTATCATCGTGAATAATTTCTGAGTCGCTAGAAGATTATTTTTGTTTTTATATTTTCTCAATATCAGTATTCTCGTGGAGCCCCTACAGACGCTTTGCGGAACCCTGGGGCTCCGCGGAACACACTTTGAGAATGGCTGATCTAGAGTATTACCGTTTTACCACAATCTATCTATCTACTATAGTTTCAATCGCATTTGGCGATCTTTTTCAAGGTTGGAGTACTAGCACGCGGGCTCGTCTCGCATAGCACTAAAACTATAGTAGCAGTTTTCTACTAAAATAAAGCTTGAGTAGCTCCTGTGCTTTACTTAATTAAAATGTGCAAAATCCACGCTAGTTTCCATAGTGAATGTTTAACAGTGCAAATTGCACGGTTAAACAGTGTTTAAGTCAAATCTTAATCTTTTGTGGTAAGGCGGTAGAGTATAGAATTACTAAAGTGGGTAATAAATTATCAATTTTTTTAGGCTGATGAAGAAGGAAACGTTGACTATGACATGTTAATCAGTTTGATCCCTGAGGAATACAACGAGCGAACATCCAAAATGATACTCGGGTGTAAACATCACGGTAATGATAAGTTAACTGATATTATTTTTCATTAATTTTAGTGTAGTTTAAGTTTGATTTTACATTTAGATACAAGGTTGTCTGCTTGCCCTCTACTAAGCTGAATGGATGATTAAGACCATCATTATGAAAAACTTTTGCTAGAGCCAACCCGATATTCGAGAAAAATCAATGGTTCCATTGCGATAAAGAATTTTGTTTCCGAGTTTCAATTTTAGTTGTTGCTGAAATGCTGACTGACTTTTTTTTCTCGAATTCAGGGTTGACCATTTCTTTTTCAATTCAATTCTTTATTGGTATAAAACTAAGTAACTTGACAGTGTTTAATACTAAAGCGTTACTTATTCTTAATTTACCTACTTACTTTAATTATCTATGAGATCATACATATTTATTCAAAAAATAAAAAAAGAACAGCAGAGAAAAAAAATTAGACTAATAAATAATTTAAAGCAAACGATTATGACAATGTTTATGTACACATAAGTATAGTAAAAGTGGTTCATAATTAAGGTCTTAATCGCCCCCTTTCTGCTTAGTACACCAGTTCTGAATAACCCTGTATTTAAAATTGATTTTCACATAGTCGAAGCCCTTGACTCAGTTGCTAGAGCAGCGTTTGCATAGAAAAGCGGCATTCCGTCTGCCAATAATAAAAAAAATCTTACTGAAAATGTATCCCAGATACAAGAAATTTTTGTCACGAGTATCTGGTGTGGATTTCAATTGTTATTTTCAATATCTATTCGGTAATTTTCTGTCAATACTTAGCTCTGAAACTACCAAAAAGATCTAGTGAAACAGGAGCAATGTTTTTTTGGGCTACCATTATACATGGGTTCCGGGAGGAGGGGTACAAGGGCACTTGCACTAAAAGAGAAAGGAAATCTTGTTAGGAAAGTAAGTTCAAAGAAAAATTCTCCTTCTCCCTAATTCTCCTTCTTTCTTGTATCCGATGAGCGAACTATATTTAGTTAAATACTGGCGTGATTTGAATTTCACATTGTATGTGTATTTATCAGCAATTATACATAGCTACTGAATACTTCTATTTCATATTGGTTAATAGTAGGATCAATTTTAAAGGCGACATCGTAAATTTAATAGCTACGTTAAATTAATGTTCTCTCCATCTACTGCATATAGAAAAAAAGAAACAGCTACTTTAAATTGCTATTACAATTACGATGGCGCTTCTAAAATTGGGCCTAGCATGTGTCGTATATGTGCAGATGCAAATGGGAGGGAGGTGCCCTGAAAATAATTGGCATGATGATTAAAAAATATATATAATTAGTCCGTTAGATAGATTATCAAAAAATATTAGACACGTATTTTGTCTTCAGTTAGTTAAACAAAAATTGATGAGGATATAGCCTGTTAAAGTTTTGCGTGGCGTCACAAGTGCCCCACAATTGTATACACATATGTGAGAGAGATGACGTCACGACCCTCACTACCAACCTGACAAGGATTATCCTTGTCTGATAGACAAAATAAAAAATACGTATCTAATATTTTTTGATAGATAACTCTCGGACTAATTATTTTTTTATCCAGTCACCATGCCTATTTAAGGGCCATCCATGCCATTATACTACGGTATTTTACATTAAGAGCAATGTTCTTGCTGGCTATTGCCAGATACTTGTATCTAGAAAGATATTTTAACACTTTGATTTTATTTGCAGACGCACCGGGTAAAGATAATTGTCAGAGTGCTTTTGACGTACACAAGTGCTCTTATGAGACAGATCCAGACGTAAGTTATTTCAATACAATACATTGTTATCGCCTTTTCAAAGAAATGAAGCATTTCATTTCTACATTTTTGAAAGAGTAAACATAGACATTTTAATAGTTAATGTGTTAAATCTAAACAAAGACGTTTCAGGGACTGTTTAGTTTAAAATCCCAAGCGACCAGATAATAAAACTTAAGGTTTTTATATTTTTCTAAGTCGTTTTATGAAGTTTATTCACTCAGGTTTATTCGCAATGAAGTATTTCTACGTACACGACAGTATATTTTTTTTAATTAAAATACAGTCGTGATATGTGTAACAAATAAATAGCATCACATGTGAATGAAACTGCTTGTCAAAAAACACGCTCTCATCTCTACTAAGTCGCTAAATAGTCGTTAAAAGAGATTTGTTCCTTGAAGTTCGACGCAAACCTTTCCATTGTCCATCTAACATGGGCAGACCGCTATAGAAGATATTTATTCTTGACGCACCTGCACCTACATTTGCCTCTCTTACACGTAGCGTACCAATATGAAGCATTTTTTAACACGCTTTTATTAGTTTCACCTGTATGTTTGTTTGCTTGTAACCAACCCCTTTGAGCTCGTATTTGCCCAACTTTGAGCGATCAGATTGTCTTTAAACTTTGCACACTTATCAAAGACCGATGACAAAGCATTTATTCGATTAAAATATCCGATTATCTTGATTAGATTCGACAGGATTCATTTCTGTCTGCATCATTTGTATAAGAGAAGAACATTCGGTGGCTATTCACTAAAAAGTGAAAGAAAAATAGTTTAAAAAAAAATTAAAAATACGTTTGATTTACGAAAAATTATGGCTTAAAGTGCCCCACCCTTTTTTATAATAGTATTAATATTTTTCGTTCATTATTATTTAAAACATTACATGTGCATGTGTTACACATGGACAATGGACATATTTCATATGAACTTACCCGGTTGCTTCCAGGCATTGTAGTATACATTTTTTTATATTACGCACATCACCGCATATAGTTTGCACGAAATAAAAAATAAATACTTAACATATCGAGACACATTATTTAGAGTAGATACTGTCTCTTTACATGTAGTTCTATGACTAACGACTTTCTTCTAACATATCAGTCGTACTCATAAATCATCTCAGAAAGCTCGAACTCATAAAACAAAAGCTGTTATCGAGCTGAACATTTGAAGCCAATATGCCTTCGTTCGCCACAACTCACTCTTGAAATCTCTGGGACCTGTTATCGTAATAGGTGACTATAACAATAACACCTTACCGTCTACAAACTTATCTTCTCTTTTATTCATCGAGTTTCAAAGTTGTAGTAATAGAAAGGCATCTGAATTTTAAGGGGTCTCGTGACTTTACCAGTTGAAATTAAGATTTCACTAGACTTATTTTTGGAAAAGCTTCGGTGGGACGATGTCTGTTTTACACAGAAAAGTTTGGAAAGTTAATGGTCGCGTTTTGGTGTTTAGAGTTTGATATCGTTGTGTTGATGCGGTGACTCTGTTAATTTAAATCTCAGTATATTATTATTTTAGTAAAGTACGCAGTATTCAGTGCAATACTTATTAATTTAACACAATTTTTATAATGAGATGATTATAATACGAAAAAAATTTAGCAAGTCAGCAACATCTACAAACGTACGGTATCGTAGACTCAAAAATACCCAAAAACTAAACAACTGCCCTATACTTAGTTATACATCTCTCATATTATCTCATTAGTCTTTTTAGATGAAAATTGAACCGCAGAGTAATTTTATTATTACGGCTGCTCTAAGTTTACTCTATATTGATTTACTCTAAGCTTAAATATTGAAAAGTGTAGTGCACTATCATACAAAGAAATACCAACTCGTTTTCATAAGGACACAATAAAAATAAATCAAACTAGCTCTGATCTGCCAGATCGAGACAATTTTGAATCCAATTTATTCTTGTTGTTTCAGTTCTACTTCTTGTTCTAAGCGGAGATCGACAGCTGACGAAGGGGGTTCTAGACGTAGTTAGTACTAACAATGTTTTGATTTCTTTTTAAATAAAATCGAGGGTTTAATTTAAAACATTTCAATTTTTCATTTCGCGCGATTTATCATTTCATCTCCGAGAGAAAATTAAGCGTGCTTATATTACTACTCCAAGAGAAAAATATAAGGTAGGTACTTGTAAATAAAGACGTAATTTGGCGTTAGCCGCGGGGCTCAGCCCGTCTATTTTTTTTAAGAAATCTCGTTCAAATTTATTCAGATCTTGAAAGAAAAGTATGATGCTAAGGAATTAATTTGGTTCACGAGAAATGAATTTGCTCAGAGAAAAAATAAATGACTTGGAATGTTGAGGAGCGTAATTGTGATCTTTGGTAAGAAATCACCGAAAATTAAATTTAAAATGAGTTGCAAGAAACAATTTTGAATGCCGCCAGTTTGAAGGGAGCCACTTGCAGAATTATTTCCTTCAAATTGTTCTTACAATTAATTTCTTTGTGATTATCAAAGAGAATTACAAAATGGTTCAGATTTTATTGCTTACTCTTTATGAAATGAAAAGGCCATATCATCATATTAGCAAATAAACAATCCAGCGAATACAGAGTAGAACGTTTACTTTAACACTTTAGAGTTTAGTACCTAAGACGTAGAATGCTTTCAACGTGAATAAGTGATGCGTTAGACACGAATGCAATTCCAATAGATTACATTGAAAATCGAAAAGACAAATAATAACAAGGGATAGCAACGATTATATTATACGAGTATATAAACAATATGATTGTGTAGTTTTTTTCATTTCATTTCATATAATTATAATACGTAGAGCTTTAATATCTGCAAACATTCCCTGTGTTCTTGAGCCGCCAGGCCTTAGTAGATCTGACGGAAAGAGGCCGGAAGGTTTGACTCTGGTGCCGTGTAAAAACGGCAAGTGCTTAGTTTGGGATGCCACTTGCGTAAGCACTGTCGCGGCCACGCACCTGAATCGCACCATTCGTACTCCAGCGGTAGCGGAGGACGCTGCCAATAAAAAGAGGTTGAAGTACACGGCAATGGTGCCCAGCTATTATTTCGTGCCCGTTGCCGTGGAGACCATGGGTAGCTGGGGCGCTGAGGCCAAATTGTTAATTGCTGAAATAGAGCGCAGAATTCGGGAAAGAGGAGGTGACTCCCGTTCTACCTCGTTTCTGGTGCAAAGAATGTCCATCGCCATCCAACGCGGCAATGCAGCAAGTGTTATGGGCACCTTTGCACCAGGAACGATGAGGGGTGGGTTATTTGATTAATTTTCTAAGTAGGTGTATATATTTTATTTTCTGTTATTGTTGTTATTCATATTAAACAAACTTTACTCTCCAAGCCTTGTATATATATAAAAATAAACTAATTTTGTAATCTGTTCTGTGTATCACGTTAATTTACGAGTATATATTTTTTACCATATGACATATTAATTTAGGATGGTACTCGTAGAATACCATTGTTTGTTTTCTCACGCTATGCACGGATGCATTAAAACACAAATAAGTACGCCAGCCGCCCCAACATTGTTGATAACTCGAAGCAGGAAGTAACTCGCAAACCTCAATTACAATAAAAGAGCACGTTATTTAACAGCAAAACGACATTCAAAAGACGGAAAAACCGAGGGTCGGAACATCTGCACATAAAGAGGCAATTTGGAGATTGCCGGGGGCGCACCACGGAGAATTGTACTCAAATGTATTCAAAATTAAAAAATGAAGAAAATATTGCAAGGGAAATTCATTGCGGTAAAATAAACAAGTGGCTTGTTACCGTGGAGTGTGGACAGTGGAGTGACGAGACGAGGCCGCGAGTCGAGCGGCGCGCGGCGGCCCGCGGCTTTCTCTGTAACCCGTTTCTTGACGAGGACGGTTACTTTTTTATTGAGCCTTGGTTGCAATGTTGCAACTTGGTTGGTTTTCTTAAGTAGTGATAAAACACATTTTTGATTATAAGGGGACTAACGTAACGTTTCCAGTTGTTACTTTTGTTTTTTTTTTGAGTTATTGTCATAAAGTAGTTTTTTTTTCTGTAATAAGAATCAATTCTATTTCAACATTATATCAATGGTAAGACGCCTACCGTAATGCACATGCTCTCTATAAATCTAATAAGATCGGCTAGAGGCAGCCTTTTTCCAGCGTATTTCAGCGGTTTAAAAAGATCCGGTGCTCACCTTGCCTTGGACGTAAAGCTGCCACCACCATTGTATCTCTTCCTTTATTTTCTGGATAAAAACCTATGATGCTCTCCGGTCGTTGTACTTTTTTGTTTTTGTACATCCAAAGTTAGGTCGATTCGTTTCTCTGTAGCCGCGTGAAATAATAATAAACAAACCAATAAATCAATAAACACATTTTCGGATTTATAATATAACAAAGTAGGTACTTTGATGTCCTAGAATCCTTAACCTAATCAGTAACTTAATATACTTGTATATCATAGCAACCGATTAAAGGCCGATTCACACATCAAGTCAAACAAGCCACCGCCACGTCACAGTTTCGTCACAGTAAAAAATGTATTGTCATACATTCTCTATGAACGCATCTCCGCATTATTATATACTACAGGACTAATTGCGCACTAAAATTACGAGATAAATAAATACCTCATCATCTCGACGTTACCTCGACGTGAGTCTACCCGTGACCACGGTCGATGCAACTCGGCCGAAACGTCAGGATGATGAGGATGATTTATCTCGTAATTTTAGTGCGCGATTAGTCCCGTAATATATGTATAGTAATAATGTGTTCAAATCGCGAAAGTTTAAAAACGGCATCTCCGCATGTCAGTGACCGTCTCAGTGCATTAACCGTCAATCACGACTGAAATGTGAGGATATGTTCATAGAGAATGTATGAAAGATAATTTTTCACGGTGACGTCTGAGACGGAACTGTAATGTGACGGTGGTGGTTTGCCTGATGTATGTGAATCGGTCTTTAAGTTAAAAAATCGCGAGAGTGCAGTCCAGCTTGCGAGGACGCGTGGCGGATATCGACATTTGGCGCGCAGACTGCGGCCGGTACGTGCGTTGGCGGCTGCTGCCTTCATCGACCCACTGGCATCTCGGATTGGTCTGCCTTTGGAGTTTCCACACAAATTGGTATTTATTTGGTTAAGAGACATTATGTGGTGGTTTCTGTTTGTTCTTCGTTATGTTAATATTTACTACATTATTGTGTTTTGACAAAAACATGACAACCGATCGAACGACCTGACACTGATATTAATTAAATTGCTTATTAAGGACAGCTCAAAAACTAGGTACTGATCAAATCTTTATCAACATTAAATTAGTCTCAACTACATAAAACGTATCAATTTTCAAATAAAAAATAAATGTAAAAATCAGATCACAATAACACATTAATATTTAGTCAAATCAAGAACCTTGTAATGAAACGCTTGTCCTAGACCTGCCCAGAATAGCCGCTATCAAGGAAACAAGCACTTCATACAGTTGACAGAAAGTTTAATACAGAGAGTTTATAAAAGTACACAGAGGGACGTTATAAAAACACACAGACAAAGATATAGGAGACACTGGACTTACTCTATATAGGTTCTTAGGTTAGGCTTAAAGTTCACGATAGCACTTTGTTTCGCGTTGAAGTAGTTAAAATCACGGAGTATATAGCGGGAGGGAAAGCTTGTCACGGCGGGCGAAGCTCTCGAATCACCACTGCTTCTTTGTCAGACGGAGGCTTCATCAGAGGCGGGCGAAGGCCCCCGCGCCGCGGTTCAGAAATCCCGCCGGCGCTCTGCAGGGAGTGCACTACTTGATATTTATTTTATTTATTCACATGAGAAACACCAACAGTATATATATTAAATATTAACTAGAATTAACATTTTCATAACAAACAATATAGTTCTGATATATATACCCCTAATAGGTGTTTACAGCATTCTTTAATTTAAGTATAGGTAGAACAACGATGAAAAGTATTATTACTGTGATACAAATTTGAAAGTATCAAAGAGAGGAAATGTTTTAAGTTTGATAAATAAACAGTTAAACAATATTATATTGTTTACAATTATTGAAAATGGAAAATGACACAATATTATCCATTAGTGTTTAAATAATAATTATACAATTTGTTCTTAAACACATTTAAAGAATCGTGAAAGATGTCAAAATCACTCACGGAACCATTAAAGTCATTGTAGGTACGACACATTCTTGGTAGTGGAGAGTTATAAGCTAAGTTTGCTTTAGCATGAGCGATATGAAGAATTTTAGTAATTCTACGACGTGGGTAATGTGTATTAAGGGAGATGTCTTTTAAGATTGTGTTAGAGTCTGTTACATTACGAATCAGTTTATATAGAAATGCAAGGTCTCTGATTTTTCTTCTGTCGAGCAAATTATTTATTTTGAAGAAGGACAAGCGGTTAGAGTATGGACTTCTATGTGATATCCCTGGACACGAAAAAGCCAAAGACCTAGTGAAGGCTTTCTGGATACTCTCGATTCGCTGCGAGTGTACCGCGTAGAAGGGGTTCCACACAACGCTCGAGAACTCCAGACAGCTGCGAACCATTGAGTTATACAGCAAGATTTTGGTACGACATGATTTGAATTTTTTTGTATTTCGCCGTATAAAGCCAAATTATTGTGCTGCCTTTTTGACTATCGAATCAATATGAGCTCTGAATGATATCGACATCTCGCGAGCTGTAGGTGGCGGGCCGCGGTGATGGCGCGTCAAAACATCTGGAAAGGGTGTAATTTAGAAGAAAATTCAAGCATTGTGTAGGCTGCGTATTCGAACTATGCTGACTTTAAAGGGGGGCCGGTGTAGGCATTTCCCTAGAAGAAGAAAAATATTCAAATCCAACAAAACACAAAACCATCCATCATGGACTAAAGATGGCTCTAGACTGATGGTGTCAGTGAGGAACAATAGAATTACAAACTCAAAGAGTCAGATTCGTATAACGAATCAAAGATAAATCGTTAAACGAGGTTCCAATTGAAAACGTAGGAAAAGGTTAGTTTTCCTACAACCTCCCTCTTCTTTGTAAGTCGGTTGAAAAATTACAAATACGGGGTTATCTGTTTACCCTGCACTAAGCCGAAAGCAACAACTTTTACCATGCGGCCAACTCGAAACAGTGAGTTTAGATAAAAAAATGCTGTTAAACATACAAAATTGCAACTCGGAATCGACAAGATGTATTGTATGAGCTAGTTTTTATTTCTCGAATTCGAAGGCCCTGTAGCAAAGTTATTTATAATGATAGTCTAAATCATCCCTTTCGGTTTAGTACAGGGCAAACAGATAACCCTTTACTACTCGTATCTACTCGTACCGGCTAAAAACAAAAAGTCGTGAAAGTAGAGCCCAGTTTGAGCGGATATGGCAATTTGGCGTCGACTGCGGCGGTAACGATCCGCAGACTGCAGCCTACGTGCATTGGGTTACAGCTACTATCGACCCACTGTCCCCTTAGATTGGTCTACCTTCTGACTTTCGACACAAATTGGTAATAGAATAATGATGTATAGGTACTTAATGTATTTTTTACAAGCAAGTTTCTTTACAAACCCCTAAAAATACAAAACAACTAAGTACTAAGCTATTGCATTTGATCAAAATAACTTATAGTTCTATAAAACTAGCTTTGTTGCCGTCTGTGTTTGCCACAATTTATATGTAAATTCTCTACGAAGTTCTACGGTTGCGATCTGCCTCTGCGTGCTATGTCAGTGCTACGAGCTACGTCACTGCTACAACCTACGGTACGGCTACGAACAACATTTATAAAGGTCGAATGAAAGTTCTTGGTGGCTACAAGCTGCACAAGCACATATCCCCCCGATTACGGCGATAACATATGAATATATTGGAACTAATGTACTGCGCAACCACTCGCCTCGTGTTCACAGCCGCCAACAAGTTTGATTCAACCTATACAACGTGACCCACTAGCAAAACTGACACTTTATCCGGGATCATATTAAAAAGGTTATTTGTCATAAACCCCTGAACAAATAATGAAAAGTATTTGATGAATTAGTTCATCTCAGGAAACTCAGTTATTCCTATGATAATCAAACACATTTATTTATATAGTAGAGCCACGGGGGATAGACGAAAAAAACCGCATCAAAATCCGTTGCGTAGTTTTAAAATATAAGCATACATAGGGACAGACAGACAGGGAAGCGACTTTGTTTTATACTATGTAGTGATGATTATTCTGAGTGTTGTCAAGGTTATATAGAAACTAGTAATAAATTATTATAACATTTTAACTTTTTAAATACAAGCTTTTGAGATCCTGGATATCATATAGCAGCAGAGTGCCAGCCAAGACAAGAAACGAGCCCAATCACGACGGGTCTATCTTGTTTAGTACAGGAGTGCCTATGGCAACCTTCCGACTCCATCATCAGATCAGCTCCAGGGTACCATAATATTGCATTGTTACGCAATATACATATGCGTGCAAAATTTCATCTCAATCGAAAACCGGGAAGTTGGTGAAGTTTAACTTGCAAGATTCTACCCGAACTTACATACATACATTGCAAGTTAAATAAAAGCTTGTAAAAATTCAAGTATTATTTTTCAATATTAAAATATTGAAGGTATGAAACTGAGGTACCTAGTTTTTTAATTTTCATTTAATTTATTCATGCTTCCATACAGTACAATTCGTATAATAGGTACACTGTTTTAAATCAATATTAATCTTTATTATTAAAATGAGTTTCCTTACAACTAGTTACGATTTAAAATATGTACTAGTACTAAATAAAATTGCGGAAACAGTTTTCAAATAAACGAAAATGCAATAATAAAAACAAATGTGTTGTTACCTACTTTACATCAGAACTAATTTTAACTGTACCTTATCAGCTTACAAAAATATGGTATGCTTTGAATTTGGTTGCTGTTTTCTCCACATTGTTCATTTTTATCAGATAATTTAATCTCAAACTCGTGTAGACGGTCCAATCAATGAGTTTAAAATATTCGTCCAGCTAGTTGTGCCACGAAACTTCTGTAGTGGCCACAGAATAAATATCTACTAAGTTGGTGTTAACAAGTATACTAATCAATTTTGATAATATTTATATAAAGCCAATTTCGAGGTTGATATATCCTTATATAATCCATTTAAAACTTCCAATAGGAAAAATAATTATCATAATCGGACTGCTCTGTAAAAAGTTATACGTGATATATATATACATGTTAACTTGAAAACCTCCTCCGTTTCGTTCGTCGGTTAAAAAAGAGACAATTCTAAAATGCTCTGCACTTTGCAAAGCAACAGCTAATGATAAGGGCTAGTGGTAACAAACGCAATTGTTTTAGGGTTTATTCAGATTAACAACTATGAACATTACAACTATATTTTTTACACTTTAAAAATTTGTGTCTTGGTAAGAATTGTTCTCTTTTTGACCGACAAACCAACAGAGGAGGTATACAATTCGACGCGTATTTTTTTTTTATGTATAACCACGCTTAACTTTTTTATAGTAGTCCGATTTCAATAATTCTTTTTTTTATTGGAAAGAATATACATTGAAATTGGTCCCATTTAAATTTTATTGAAATCGGCTAACCCATTTTTGATAAATCAACAATAATGTGAAAAAGCTACATCGTTTCGTGCATAATATTTGCGTTCTAGCGATGCGCCCCGGCTTCGCACAAATGTATTATACATACATATAAACATTTCTCTTGAATTACTCTATCTATTAAAACAAATTGCATCAAAATCCGTTGCGTAGTTTTAAAGATATAAGCATACATGGGGACAGACAGCGAAAAGCGACTTTGTTTTATACAATGATTCTGTACACGGGTGAAGTCGGTCATGCTATTTTTTGCAAAAAATAATTATATTTTTATGTGAACTAAAGTCGCTCTGAAGAGGTTATGCCGAATATATGAGATAAAAAATCTAGATGATTTACTTTACTTCCTTATAATACCTACTGATATTCTTTCTATCTATGTTTGTAGCTATAAATCTCCCATCCAGCAAAGCTCTCATAAACAGAGCGTATAACCAACTTGCCAAACTATAATGCACCGCCTCTGTTAGGGCCGCCAAACTTGGATATCATAATAATGCAATAGAATGGAAACAATTAGCAACATCGGAAGGTTACCAAAACAAGCAATTATCTAAATAAATTGAGTTACGGCGGCGGTGCCGTGTCACGGTGGCCGCGGGCTCCCTCAAAGGAAACGCGCTGTGTCTTGTAGTGCAAGAGGCGGGTGCGTTTTTATAAAGCACTTTTTTTAATCCGTCTTCCTCCACCTATTCCCCTGTACTGTGCTGTATCAGTCTTTTAATAGTCCACTGCAGGACATAGGCCTACCCACGAAGGTGATAGGGCCATATCCACCACGCTGGCCCAGTGCGGGTTGGTGGATTCACATTCGTCATCGAATTTCTTCTACGGACATATGCAGGTTGCCTCACGATGTTTTCCTTCACTTAAAATTAAGTGGCGTGAAATTCCGTACATAAATTCCAAAGAACTCATTGGTACGGGACCCCGGTCCCGTTCGAATCCACGACCTCACTATTGTAAGGCGGGTGTCACTACCTGTAGGCCACCATGGCTTTTTTCAGCTGTTCCCCTGGTGTATATATATTTCATTATAAATGACATTGGATTTTAGTAAATAATTTTAGATAGTGAGCAAACATGCTTATTCTCCTTCCTTCCTTGGCAGTTACGATTTTACTAAACTAATAATTAGAAATGTACCGATATATTAAGTGAAAATGGACAATGTCAAGTTATCTAATTCAACAAATCCATCACTGTGTATGCCGTATGTGATTGAAATTATGCACGATGTATTTCTAATTTTGCAGCCTCATGTAGTTTATTTAAGCGTGCTTGTTTTTGAGCCTGTTGTGTTCCTGTGTGTTCTAGCCTGGCCGTTGCCTAGCACGTGTTTATCATTATGAAAAATCTATTCTTTCTATCCTTTTTAAGCAATTTTTTATGAGGGTTCCAGGTCATTCGTCAGTAAGTATAATATTTTACCCGCGGCTTCCGACATATGTATTTAAAGTAGCTCCATAATTAAAAACTCAGGTTCATCATTGTATCATTAGTATACTAATGGATTTTATGCCACTATTTATTTATTTATTTTATTTATGCAAGATATACGTACAATACAATTAGTAATTAGCATATTAAGACTAATAATACTAATTGCTAATTTAGTGGTTGTACATATTCACCCTGTCTAATAGGGCGTAGCATAATTTTACTAGAATAAAATATGCCAGAAAGTATATTAAATTTAACAAAAAAAAAATAGACTATACTCTATAAAATTTAACTCGATCTCTGCGACAGTAGAAGATTGACGTTTTTAGAGTTGGGTTAGTGGTGGAAAAAATCGATTTTCAAACAATGAAATCGAATGAGTAGTTGAAGGTGAGATTTTGGATTTCATTTACTTACTATTATTTAAGATCAAGTATGTACACATGTAAATAATGGTATGATATTAATTATATACTCATAATAATGTAACGATAGTATTTATCGACGTTTTTTACTATTATCGATGCTAATGTAACATATGATTGGGTTTACTTTAATTACACATGTAAAAAAAGGTTATAATATTACAATATACAATAAAATTAATGATAAATCAAGTTTTATTGAAAATATCGTCAGTATAAACTATCGATATTTTAATTAAAACTCTATCTAAAACTCTGTGGTCACGATCATTCGTCGCCCATCACTAATCGGCATGCCCACAAAGTATGACATTGACAGGTACTGTCTGTACTTTTAAGAAATTTAGAACTTCATAGGCGTAATTTTTCTGACAGCTGTCGCAGAGATCAAGTTAAATTTTATAGAGTATAGGTGTTGTTTTCCCGTCAAAAATTAGATCTTAATTTAAACGGGTGCCACCTCCCAAATTATTATAAGCAAGGTGTTGTTTCGGGGCGCGCCGCAAAATGAATATTGATGGCTTCATGGGCCCAAACCCGGAGATGATTCGCTGAAAAATTAGCTTCTTTCATCGTTTTATTGCCCTCGTATCGGGAAGCCACTGATGAAGACTAATACCACCGTTAATTCTGTGCCGTGCCGCTGATTTATTATCATTACACACTTTTGTTCAAGTTTTAATGGATAATTATATGATTTAGACGTATATTTCTATTTGAATAAATAAAAATGAAGGGGAAGATTTTTAGGAGCCACGTTTAGTGTCACAATTTTTACACTTCCTAAAAACTCTACGCAAAACTCATTTCAATTTCAAATTACCTAACATTAACATTTTTATGCTATTTACCCAACAATGGTAAGGTCATAAGGAATGTTATTATTGTAACGTTTCAGTAGACTAAGGCTAAACACAAGATTTAGTACAAGTGTGCGGTCATGACTTCATGAGTTACCAATGTAATGGTACGAATTTACTTAAATTGGATTTAACTTCTGTTTCGAAAAAATGTTAAAGAACTTATCATTTCGAGACCATAGACCAATTTTGAAATGAATGACAAACAAAATATCTCGCAACATTCTACCCTGATAGTAGTCAGTCATCTTTTATTCAAAGACTCGCAGACAACTGAAGCAGACACAAGTATAAATATGCAGCCAACAGTACCGTCATGGACGCGTGTCATCTTGGCCGGTTGTCTGACCAGAAGATACAATTTATATGCTAATGCGGCAAGCAAGATACCGCCACTCGGGTACAGAGAGCCCGCCCACACGATGCGGCGAGTACGGCGCTTGATCTGTGCCGTTCCGCCAAATCCGTCGCCATCAACAATGCATGGTAACTCACATGTTCGGCAAAGGCTTCCTTCGTTTTAGTTCTTCATTCACTCTATCCTTGAAGCCGTGGTGGTTTAGAGGTAGTGATACCCGACTTATAATCGTGTGGTCACGGGTTCAAATCCCGGTCCCGTACCAATGAGTCCTTTGGAATTTATTTACGGAATTTCACACCACTGGCTTTTTGGTGAAGGAAAACATCGTGAGGCAACCTGCATACGTCCGTAGAAGAAATTCGATGGCGTATGTGAGGCTCGATGGCCAATCTGCACTGGGCCAGCGTGGTGGATATAGCCCAATCACCCTTCTCGAGTAGGCCTACGACCTGCAGTGGACTATTAAAAAGGCTGGTACAGTACTTTTATCCTTTGCCAATTGGAGCTTACTGCTCGATGTCAAGAACCATCACATTCTTAGTCGGCCGGTATTTGTCGTCTATCCTGGGCTATCAGTTAATTGTGAACACGCACCACATCCTTCGAGAAATGAGCCTTTCAGATCCGTTACTCGATCTTCTATATCGGCCACTTTAGTGCAACGTCGTATTTTGGCATTCAATCTTAAATATCGATGATGTGGTATGCACGATACATTCCGGCATCGCCCTGAACGCACGCCGGAATGGAACCTAGCGAGACTAAGTGGAAAAAAGTGCAAAAGCTGCTTAGGTCCGGAGTGGTTGCAAAGCAGAGGTTGTTGTAACACCACAACGTCACTTGTCCGTGTGGAGCCGCACCGCACCCCTGTGGACCGGCTCTGACGTAGCACGGCGGCGTCTGCAGGGAAACGCACCGACTCCTGATATTCTGATAGCCTTTAAAATTACTTTTGCGACCGGAATATTCATATACGTCGGTAAATATGCATAAAGCTGTTTTGTATGACTGATATGGATCGGTTCATGTGAGATTTTTTGGAGTTCATCTTATAGCGAGGATCAGATAACTTCAAAAGCTATGTAGAAAAAAAAAACATATTGCTTTTTATCTAGAAAACAAAATAATCGCAATCGCTTTCTTCTTTCTGTTTTCAAGTGAAATATGTAGTAAGATGAATTGAATGATGAATGAAAGCTACAGCGTTGTAATCGTTGCATTTTCCATAACATTTAAAAAAATCGCGTATTAAGTACATTTGGACGCTTTTTACGTCAGGCAGAAAATTACAGACGTTTTTAAACGGATCTGTAGATGTATTTATGTGTAAATAAATTAATAGATTTAAAAACACTAGAAAATGCACGCTTAGTCCATTACGTGGCCTTTTTAACAAGTGCAAACACGACTATGATACGATATTCCATCATGAAATGCCAGTGCTTATCTTCCGGCTTCATCATCAGACCTTGAAACCTAATTGTTGTCAAAGTTCATTACAAGACTTTTCTAAGAAATCCAAAACCGCTAAGATACGATTTTCCATCATGAAGTTCCAGTTCATATCCTCTGGCTCCATCATCAGATAAGTTCGACAGTGCCATATTATTCTATTGTCATCAGAAATACATATAGATACCAATTTTCATTATGCTACGACCCTTGGAAGATGGTTAAATTAGTTACCTTAGATTCCAATAGTTACATACAGGTCGACCTAATAAAAGGGTGTTAAAATCAGAGTACACATATCGCTATTTTTGTAAAATTTTATTAATGTGTCGTTCGTTTACACATATAACTGCATAGGCAGCTAAAAATGAATATATTTAACAATTTTTGTCCGTAGTTCTACCGAATTTTCCGTCATAGCTCGACAAATTACTTTCCTGAAAAAATAATTTTGGAGATCGGTAAGCGTACCTTGATCCATCAAAATTAAATAATGTTTATTTTGCTGCTTTGATTAAAATTAAAATTGAGGATTGCTAAAATAGATCTTTTTTTTATGATTTGAAGGTTTTTCATAACACACATTGCTCGTTACAAAATATTCTTAATCTTTTTTAATGATACAGTGAGCTTTACACGAAATACCTCTTTAGTATAAAAACTTGATTCGGAGGGAACAATAAAGATGAATCTTACTCTATAGAATGTCTATCAATGCAATTATTATATCCACATTTTAATAATACCGAAATCAAGGATATTATTCACGAGAACACAAAAAAAAATGCAATTCATATGTTCTGTTTTGGACACTTACACAGTCATTGGAGTATTAGCTTATTAACTAACTCAAATTATTATGTTTTTTGCTTGGGCGTAATTTCAAGCATTGATTACTAAATGAACACAGTAAAGTTTAAAAGAACGATACGTGGGTCCGGCAGACTTAGTGATTGCATCTTCATTCTAGAGTCACCCTGCCTCCAAATATCTTCCATCGGAGTTACGAAGTTCAAATTTAATGTCATGGATAAGGCAGTAATATCCACTTATTACTGTTAACATTACTTATTGTTTATTTTTACGGTTTTTATGTCAATCCGAATATCGATATGACTAATCATCATCATTATTAGCTGTAGGATGTCAACTGCCGGCCTTTCTAGCAGCCATATCACAAGTTTTGCTTAGTTTAGGGTTGGAGACCGTGTGTAAGATGTCCTCTAATATTTATTTATTTTTAAGGATTTCCAACAAGACCGGAAAATCACTTAGCCGGGGAAGTGTTCCTACGGTTACGGTTGTTTAGAAAGATCATCTATCCGCCTTGTTGGTTATAAGATTATATACGTATAAGTTCGTTGATAAAACCGGTAAGCCCCGGTTTTTAGTATGATTCTGTCACGTTTTTGTAGTAGTTGTATTTTATTGTAGTTTGAGTTTTTTTATTTGTATGTGATGCGATTACTCTACCAATTATGAAACTATTTTGATGATTCCTTTTTTATAGATCATACTTACTTTAGTCCCTTTTAAATTTTATCGAAATTGGCAGAGTCGTTTATGTAAAATACTACATTGATGGTACATTTATTCGTGCGAACTATTCGAATTTTGTACACGGTTGATGTTGGTTATACCATTTTTGGCGAGAAATAATTTTTCATACTATATACCTGCTCGAAAATGACTCGTAAAATCTAAACGTAAAATAATTCATTATTATCGTGTCATAATCTCGAGGGCTATGGCAGGTCAATAATGTTGTATGAAACTCCCTAGGGAGTAAAGTGACTTAAATTTGGAAAGTCTAATTCGTATGAAAATTTTAACTTAGAACATTTAAGGACATCAAAAGAGGTTTTATTTTGTATAACTGAATTAAACCTCTTTGCATTGCACGGCAATGGGCATTGTAAGGAGGATTTATTGCATTTTTTTTTTAATTAAAATTTACTAACCACAGACTCCAGGGTCTGTGCCCTTTGTCAACTAAGATTTACAATTATTTTATTATAGTTGCTGTACAAAGAGTAGGTACTAGAAATATTAGCCTAAGTCAGTCAATGCACTGCGTGAATGCCACGAGCAGACCGGCGACCCGCAAGCAGCACCCGATCACGAGTGTGACACATGTGCCAGCCATCGCTCTCCTCGACCATATTTGAGGGAGGAGAACGACCCGACACATGATGCCGCCGCAAGAAGGAGCCTTCGATGGCGAGCATGAATGCTTGGGGCATGCACGCAATGCTTATTTCTTAAAATTCGAATACACCTTTTTCACGTCCTATGCCAATTTTGTTGCCTTCTCCCGGCCCAAAGCCTCCATCACCGCCTCGTTCCGATCTCTGACAGCCATCTGCAGGTTGTACTCCTTGATGGTCTCCGATGACACAGACGATGCGCGCCGCACGAATCGACTGATGGCATCATTTTCGATGTCGTCGGCGTAATAGATGAAGGTCCCGGTGTGCCGCGATAGTGCAACGACTGCGTGTGAGGCGCTCTCGTGTAGTTTCATTTTCGGCTTTGTTTTTATAACGATTACCGACTCGTACGTTAGTCCCTGAGCTTCGTGAATGGTAAGGGTGCGTGATCCTGAGCCTCCCCCATAACCTTGACCTATGAGGGTCTCCTTTTCTTCCTGTGTATGCACTAAGAAAAGGGTGTTAGGGAGGGTTTTGGATATTTGAGCCCCCTTGAACCTTTTCTGCTCAAGAGACCTAATACGAGGGGCTGAGGAATATATACCTGAGTATATTTCCCTCAACGCATACGCAACATCCATTGGGTTTCTGTGTGTGCAGAGTAACTCCTGGGTGATATTTGTAACTAGTGTTGGACGATGGTACCTCATTTCGAAGAGATTTTCTCTGTCGATATAAGGCAACTGATTGACGTCTCCAATGAGGACAAGTTCGCTAGCACCAGACAGCCGGGCAGCCATTATTATGGCTCCAAAATGGTTCATTAGAGCTTCGTCCACCAAATTCCATTTAACACATTCCATTTAACATAAGCTCTTTGGTGCCCGTATCAGCAATATAGAATAAGGTAAACGTACCAATGTACGGACGTTTTTGAACTTCGTTGACTTTGAAGTAATACTACGCTGATACTAATAGACTTACAACAACAAAGTGAATACGACCAGGTAGGGCATTTATCTGAGTTTTATAATAATTAAACTTTTTTAAATTTGTTTGAGCTTTAATGGGAATTAATATCCAAATTGTAAAAAAATACCCAAATGTACCAAACCGCGGACGAATTGTCCTAATGCGCGGAATGTCGTCCCAATTCCCGGACGCTATACGAAATTGAACTCTATTTGCTTCATATTAGAATCTAAATTGCCTTTCTATTGTATTATTATTTTTATGAACTTTAAAATCGACCTGAATCTGGACTAATCGTCCCAATTCCCGGATGCTATACGAATTAGAACTCTATTTGCTTTACATTAGAAATTAAATTGCCTAATATTGTATTATTACTTATTGTTATTACAGAATATTTTAGTTTAAGCCATTAAAGGTCTCGTAAATCAAAGAAATAATAGTTTACATGCAATAAAATATATTTCAAACAAACAATAATTACATTATGAAAAAAAAAATGCTGGAACGTTAGGTAGTTAACACTAATAGCACTGGTAAAGAAACCGTATTTAGTCCGTTGCAAGATAAGCGGCGTAAATTATTCCCAAGGTAATGTATTCAGTCTTCCCATACAAAATAAAATGCGTACTCTTATATAATTATATCCCACAGTCTCTAAGGCAACCTCAGTAGTATGCGAACACGGCGTACCTTGATATGACAGAAGTGGCACTACATCTGGCGGTCAAAGAATTAATGCTTTTAGTCAGAAGTCTTGGTACATCCTTTAGGAAAGAACTATGAAAAAGTTTGCCCGTTGAAAAATGAGAGCTTTAGTTTTTCAGTCCTAAAAAACCAATGGTGGAATAATAACCATGCTCAAATAAAAAAAGGTCAGACATCTCTTCAACAGAGCTGTAAGCACTGATGCACCAGTAAACTGACAAGAGTATACAAATATGCGCCACCTATTCAAGGTAAAGGTAAAAAAAGCCAGAAAAACTCACGGGAAACGTTTAGCAACTCTATTCAATCTAAGGGTGAACTACGTGACTCAGAAAAAAATTATTGAGTGACTCACAAATAAAGCTAGGCATTTGAAGAAGCCTGATAGTACTTATAAAATCTCAGACCAGAAGCAATTTGAATCGCTTCTACAAACGTACTTTTACCGACTGTCAACTGAACTACACAGATGGATGGAAACCACATAAATCTGGTATGCAAGACAGGGAATTTTGCAGACTTTATTGTCACATAGGAGACTCTTTTATGGGTAATAAGCACTTTCCAACCACACGAGGCACCCAAACTGTGTGAAATATATCCAGTTATTTTCCAATAAGGCCTAAAAATTATAAAATACATCTAATCGCCATATTTAGATCGTGTATAACGTGGATTTTTCAGATATATACTTAAAGCCTGGAGAGAAGTAAAAGTGGTCTTACTGCCAAAGCCAAGAAAAATCCATTACACAAATCCAAGGTCGTTTGCATCAATAACCTCAGCTCTTTCTTATTGAAAACACTGGAAATAATCTTCAATGAGCACATAAGAGGTAGACCCCTAGCAAAAAACGCAGTCCACGATAATCAACATGCCTATTAATCAGGAAAATCAACGGAGACAATGTGGTGGAGAATACTCCACCAAGTTACCCACAAAATCGAATCCACACTGGAAATCAAACAGTTCTGTTTAGCCACCTTCATTGACATTTAAAGGGCGTTTGTTAAGACTATTTTCATTAATATTTAGGTAAGTTTGCGAAAATAGTAGACAGTAGTGCATTATCACAATACTAGCTAGCAGAACATTCAACTTTAAAATGGCAAGCACGACGCGCTCACACAAAGTCGCTCGAGTCACAAAAGACTGCCTACAAGGAGGGATCGTGTCATTTTTACTAGTTTACTAGTGGTCGAATCGCACCCCTTAACAAAGAAGGCATTGTCACTGTGGCATATGCTGAAAACCTGGTGATAATAGTGTCTGGACTTTTGACTTTCAACTTGTTAGGAGATAAAATGAAAAATGGTGTGAACGCCACGAACTCTCCGTAAATCCACCACTGAAATGGAGTTAGTGTTATTCACACAAAAAACCAAGAAAACAGATTTATTATGATACTATATGTTACTACTAAGTTAATACTAATCAAGGAAGTTAAACATCTAGGTATCTGGCTAGGCTATTAACTTCTGTGTAAAAATATGTCACCACGAAGGCAATAAAATTTTATGGCAATGCACTAAAGCGGTAGGAAAAGACTGAAGTCTGCAAAATAATCGAACGGGTGAGATAATCATTCCTAAAGCAAAAAATGGTACGGATATTATAGCTAGAACTCAGTTTGACAGAGAAAAGTATGAGCTAGTCATAGAGAACGATGTATCTGTCGATATATTGCTATCTCGGAACATATACGCAGATGGTGCAAAAAACAAGCTTAGGCTAAGAGAGTCCTTTGCCAAAATCAAATTCTGAGCACGAAAAATCTTACTTAAGATAATCTTTTAAACATAAATGCTTCAATATTATAATATTGTTTTTTATATACCTTTAATATTATACGTTGTAAATCGATCAAAAAAATGTTTTTGTCATGTATAAAAATACAGTTTAGGCAATACTAAAGCAAACTGGTTACGAATATTGCTTGAACCAGCCCAAAATAATTCTTGATTCAAAGGAATAAGACGCAATCGAATTATAATAATTGCATTTTGCACAATTTTGAAAACGATGTTATTACATGCAAGGAAAAATGATACTTATTTCAAGACAATAAGGTCGAGATCCGAACTTTGGTACAACGGTTATTAAAGAACCGATGTGTGTCCCACTTCTCGGACGGAAAATGTGATTATTGTCCGTGCATTGGGACAAGTACGGGTTTAGTGAGTACCAGTAGGCGGATACGCAAATATTATAAATAATCATAAAGCTTATGTCTAGATTATAGGTTATAATACTAGGCAATTTATCTAAGTATCATAATAAAACAGCACACCTACTGTATCACATTAGACAACTAAGAAATGAAATGAAGTTGATGACAGGGTAGGCACCAAATTCAGCTACTGAATTAACAGATTAACGAAAATTTTACGACACCGCACTTTTGAGATAATTTGGTTTGGACACCATTACACTACGTGTACAGTTTTGCCTGTATAATACTTTGAAATATAACCAAGAATTTATTGTCATTCATAAGATTAAGATAAACTTTTGTAGAAAATTACAAAAATTGAAAAACCGAGTAACGTCCGCGTTCTGGGACTCGTCCGCAGTTACGTACGTTTACCTTAAAACCTCTTTGCCATGCTTGTGTTAGGCCGTGATAATCGAGCTGGCCGTGGTCTTATGATTTTTACTTAGTAGTTTCATTCTATTCTTAAGGGCTTGTGTGTCGAAAAAGCGCGGGAAACGTCGGTTTAGGCGGGCGTATTTTTTCCATTCGAAATTAATTTTATTTGTTTTTCTGTAAATAACTATCAGTAGAGTATTATAGTATTTAGAAAACTTGTATTTATTGTATATATTTTAGATTAAGAGCATTTTTTCCGGAGTCCGGTAAGTTTTTATCCTCTTTTCAATGGCTGAACCGCCTGACCCCGGAGGAGGCCTAATGGTCCCTCCGGCTAATAATTTTGTAACTATCAGCAATCATGGAAATATCACCTCAAACGAATCAGGCATGGACACAGATTGCTCAGCTAGTCAACGGTCTGGGCTCAAAAGATCCCGCCTACATAAAATATGTAAACATTGTAATAAGAAAAAGAGGAAGCATGCTCAAACCGTTGACGGCAAAATGGGCTGTGTTTGTAGTGATCCCTCACTATCGCCTAAGGAAGACAGTGATTCGCACCATGAGAATAAATTGACAAAAAAAAATAAAATTGACATTGTTATTCCTAACAGCCAACCTCCAGCGACTCTAGCGAGGACTCTTTACCAGCATACTGATACCGCGCCGTACATGGTACACGTACAACATGTAACCCAGGAATTGAATGACGGAACGACTCTCCACCCGGTCACTTTTGGTAAGTTCCTGAAACGAAATTCATTCCAGAATATCATAAATGGCTCAGTAAAGAAAATTGGTCGCAATAGAATCTCACTAGCATTCTCTGACTTTAGCGATGCCAACTCTTTCATCTCTAGTAGCACTTTGACTTCTGACAATCTGAAAGCTTTTATTCCGTCATACAACGTGACACGGATGGGCTTGGTACGAGGTGTACCAGCGGAATGGTCACCTGAAGAGGTGATCGAAAATGTGACAGTTCCAGACGGATGCGGTAAAATCCTTAAAGTGCGGAGAATTAATTACAAAACTATTGTAGATGGCGCTCCGGTATGGTACCTTCGATGGGCAAATACTACCTAGCAGAATATTTATGTGCTATAATGCATTACCAGTTGAGCTCTACACGTATCCCACTATTCAATGTTACAACTGCTGTCGTTACGGACACACAAAGCTGCAGTGTCGATCTAAGCCTCGATGCTACAAATGTGGCCAGGAACATTCTGGGGATAATTGTGTTTCAGAAAAAGAAAATATGTCATGTTTCCTATGTTCAGGAGCGCATTTTGCAACTGATAAATCGTGTCCGGAGTTTTCCCGTCAAAAACAAATAAAAATATCTATGGCAGAGAATAATATTTCTTACGGTGAGGCTGCGAAATTAATTCCTCCAGCGTTAAAATCATATGCCGATGTTGTCAAACCTGTTTTTAATAGCACTGTTCAAACAAAGATGCTAGATAGCCGACAACCTCTTCTAACTTCATATAAAAAGACAGTCTTTACAAGCCGTCGACCGATTTCTAAACCAAAACCAGGTTATGATCAGTCAGCTCATCAAAAAGTTATTGATGATTACAAAATACCTACCCCACGTGATGGTTGTGGCCTCTTAAAGAAACATAATAATCCCTTAACCATGTCTTCATCGGACATCATCGATTTATTGATTAAATTAATTGCTCATAATAACATTAAAATACCGTCCAACGTCGCCCCTATAATCGAAATGTTTAGTAATTCTAATAATGCCATTTATGATGGCGGTCTTTCAAAAAGCAATACAATGGAACTGCCGAAGCGCAGTTCATAAAAAGTGGGAAATTATCTATCTAATAAACAAGTATGATCCTTGTTTATTAGCACTTTCGGAGACCTGGCTAAAGCCGGGCTCCGTTTTCAAAATTCGCGGATTTTCCATTTTGAGAGATGATAGGACTGATAGTTACGGTGGTGCTGCCTTGATTATCAGAAATAACATCTCTCATACTCCTATCTCCCTTCCTTCTTATGATATTTTTTCTGTAGTAGCAGCTCAAGTAGGTAATATTTGTGTTGTTTCTATCTATCTCCACTCTCCACGTTTAATTGCTTTTGAACATTTCCAAAATCTTCTATAACTTCTTCCTAAACCTTTCCTTATCTTAGGAGATTTCAATTGCCATCATATCTCCTGGGGATCTTCCATTAATTCTTTCTATGGGGAAAAACTATTAGAGGTAATCGATACACACGAACTTTATGTATTAAACACCGGCTCCCGAACTCGGCGCACAGCTCCGCACGAAATAACCAGTGCTATAGATCTTTCTTTATGTTCTCCAAAGCTAGCTTCATCCACAACATGGGAAACATTGACTTCTACCTTTGATAGTGATCATTTTCCTATACTTATCACCCTTCCAAAGGCTTGGCAACGTAATCCTCCCCGAAAACCACGTTTACAATTTAATCTTAGTGATAATACACTATGGTCTAAGTTTAAAAGTAAGGTAGAAAATAAGATCACAAGTCTACCTGAAATTTCTCGTGGAGTTATGGATTGCTCGAACGCATTTAGTAATGCTTTGTTAGAAGCTGCACATGAGACGTTTCCTCATAAAAACTCAGCAACCGGCCGAATTCCTTCCCCACCTTGGTGGGATAAGAAGTGTACTGAGGCAGTTAAGAAAAGAAAAGAATTTGAGAGATGCTATAATAGTGAAATGACTGATGATAATTTTCAAGCCTTAAGCGACGTTTTAAACTTTTTAGGATGGAAAAAATTTTGTCTCTCGATTTCTCCGAATATAAGTGCGTCTGTCGTGTGGCGTAATATCAAAAGATTTAGATGTAGTGTAGCTGCAACCTCTTGGACTACTTTACCACCAAATCTGACACACCAATTCTTAGATAGATTAGCTCCTCCTTCAGTACCACCACAGGAAATTGCAGTTAGGTTAGTTCCTTCTATAAGGAATCGCAGTATTTTTGATTCTCTCTTTTCTATGCAAGAATTACAAGCGGTAATAGCAACTGTGAAAGATTCTGCACCAGGCGAAGATGGTATACCATATTCGTTTATTGCTAACCTATCTGAATCTTCCCTCGAATATTACCTAGAGATAATAAACACCGCGATGTTGACAGGAAATATCCCTACTTCTTGGAAGTCACAAGTAGTGTTACCTATAATCAAACTAGGGAAAAATCCATCTGAGGCATCATCATATCGACCAATTGCTTTATCCTCTGTAATAGCTAAAGTCGCCGAAAACCTGGTTAAAAATCGCTTGGAATGGATTATCGAAAATCGAGGAACTCTTTCTGAAACTCAATTTGGGTTTAGAAAAGGCAGAAGTACATTGGATAGTGTGGGTACACTTCTCACTGATATTAGAATAGCGTTTTCACGAGATGAATCAGTATTAGCTGTATTTATAGACCTGGAATCAGCGTATGACAATGTTCTCCTTGACATCCTTCAAACAAAACTTTGCAAAGAACAAGTCCCTGAAATCCTAACATGCTTCATAATTAATCTTCTAGCTGGTAGAATAATTAAGTTAGACCATGCAAGAGACCAGAGCAGACTTTTGTGGAAGGGTCTGCCTCAAGGATCAGTGAACAGCCCTATTTTGTTCAATTTTTATTCATCCGATCTGGAACCGTCACTTTATGGAACAGCTAATATTTTACAATATGCCGACGATCTTGTACTTTATGTAACTGGTAAATCGATCGATGATATGTGTAGCCAAATATCGATGTCGCTAAACTATCTTAAAGTCTGGGTATCTAAGAACGGCTTAAGTGTCTCGCCACTTAAGAGTTCCGCAGTTTTATTTACTCGTCAGCGTATTCCACCCTTAGTTTTTGTGCATTATGATAACAACTTAATTCCAACAGTCAACGAAGTGAAATTTTTGGGCATATATCTAGACTCAAAACTTACGGGCTTACCACATTGTACCTATATTGCAACTAAATGTGAAAAACTTCTAAACTTACTACGATGTCTGACAGGTGTTTGGTGGGGTGCGCATCCCGTTTCTTTGAAGCTCCTCTACAACGCTCTGATTCGAAGTGTTCTTGATTATGGGACTTTCTTACTGGGGCCATGTAGTGTAGCTGGCCTTAAGAAACTGGATGACATCCAATCAAAAGCAATGAGGATTATCACAGGTGCTATGAAATCTAGTCCAATAAATGCATTACAGGTGGAATGTTGCGAACCCCCTCTTTATTTAAGACGACAATTTCTTTCCGATCGTCTTTTTTACCGGGTCTTACAATTTTCTAACAGTCCACTTATTTCGAAACTCAAGGTTCTCTCTGATTTGACAGTGTCTGCACAATATTGGAAACATAAATCTCTTCCTTGCTTAGTGCAGAGTTATAACAAGTTTATTGCACTACACTCCCCAATACATCGATCTCATACATTTAGCATGTTTACCTGTAACTATGAATCCTTATTACAATCACCAATAATCCACTTTGACTTAGAAATAGAAAAACGAAATGCAAATGCATATTTTAAATTCACTGTGAACGATAAATGGCCCAACTGGAATCATATTTATACGGACGCTTCCAAACATTCGCCAAATAAATGTGTAGGTGTGGGTGTTTACCACTCACAGTATAATATCGTACAAAAAATCAAATGTCCCCCAGAAACATCAGTGTTCACGGGTGAGTGTCTTGGCATCGTTAAGGCTATAGAGTATATACTTTTATTTAAACTTAAAAATAGCCTCATTATTAGTGATTCCAAAAGTGCATTGCAAGCTCTCTTAAGGTCTCCTTTTAAATGTAAATCAAATTTTCCTCTTATCATTGAAGCAAAGGAGAAACTATACACTTGCAATCTGAACAATTTAATTCTTAACTTTATTTGGATCCCTAGCCATTGTGGTATAACTGGTAATGAAAAAGTGGATGGACTTGATGGATGGAGGCTGTGGAGAGTGGAGACGTTTTCCCATACATAAATTATTGTCATGACCTGCTTGCCCTGCCCAGGCTGCACCTCAGGGAATCCTGGTCAGAGGTTTGGGCAAACACTTGTACAAGAAAAGGCAAAAGCTATGCTAGTATACAATCAGGTATTCCTAGCAAACCATGGTTCTCTGTTATGAATCTCAATAAACTTTCAACTTCCGTACTGATAAGGATGCGCCTTGGTCATACCACTTGCCCTGCACATCTTGCTAGATTTAATATTATTGATAACCCACAGTGCGAGTGTGGTGACTATGGCGATCTTGATCATATTTTTTTCTCATGTCCTCTATATGACCATTCTTCCTTCTATAATGACCTACTATCGTTACACGTTCCATTGCCTATTAATATAAATTCTCTTCTATGTACTAATTCTTCTTGTATCTATCAGTCTTTGAGCTATTTTATTATTTCTAATAATCTAAATCTGTAATTTTTGTATATACTGTACCTATTAGTTGTAAGTTTTCATATCATTTTCATAACCCACTCTACTGATGTGTTTTATAATTTTGCTTGTAAATTTTCCGTGTTTCGTTTCCCTACCTTGTAATTAAAAAATAATTCTGTACATTTGAACCATATGTCTGTGATTTGAACTGGAATATGGCAAATGCGCCGATCGCGCGAAGCCAAATGCCCCAAATGGGGAAAGAAGAAAAAAAAAAAAAAAAAAGGCTTGTGTGCTTTTCTATGAAAATTCGTAGGTACATTCTAATTTGTTTTATTTTATTGTATTGTAGAATGTATGAAAAGTAGAGTATGCACCACTAGAACCAAGTCTGTCTTCGTCTTGACCGACTTGAACCCCTCGCTTCACTCAGGACTCAAAATAATTCCCTCGGTTCGCTCGGGATTAAATTAAAACACCCTCGTTGCGCTCGGGAGTTAACTATAGAGTTCCTCTTTACGCTCAGGGTCAAATTGTTGCCCGTGACGTGACACCACTTGGGTCTCTTGAATCTACTATCTTGAATCTACTATTGTCACATTCATTTTCAAAGACATTTTGTCGCTCCGTGGCGCGCGGTGCCGACCGCTGGCTAAGCCAATTAGTGTCCACTTGGGTAAACACCGGCTCGTTAGTGGACTGTGTGTTTTATTCAATTCAATTTGCCAACTCCACCGCCATTTATTGATAGCACATACTTTATTTGTCCTCTCTTAATTTGAGGAGTAGGAGTTGAACTGAACCTGACGCTTTGGAGAAAATGCCCACTTACTCGTAATCCCTACCCAATAAGTTCTATCCCTACCTTTATTTACCTAACGAAGTAGAGTAGGCACTACTGTATACAGGGTTATCTAGTACTGGTGCACTAAGTCGAAAGGAGGTGAATCAGAACATCAACTTTTAATATGGGGTCAACCCGGAAGTCGAGGAAAAAATCAACTGTCGATTCCGATCGTTGCAATTTTAAAATGGAACAGCTGATTCTTTTTTCTCGAATTCCGGATCGGCCCCTTATTAAAAGTGGTTCATAATGATGGTCTTAATCCTTTTTCGGCTTAGGTATGCAGATAACCCTGTATAACTTACAAATTTGCTACTGCGCAACAACACGCCTTGTGTTCATAAGCGTCATTAAGTTTGTCATACCTTTATTACATTTTCTTTCTAATATGGAGCGACACTTTTTTTGTGTATGTTCATCGAAATTTTCCCCAATTGTGAACCGATTTAAATAAAACTTTTTATAGAATACCTACCCTAGGTATACATAATCTCGAGGTGGTTTACTAACAATTTTTTTTTAAATCGACTGAACCGTTTTTGATAAATCAACAACAATGTTCATGGACGTCACATCGATTCGTAGAAGCTATTCGAATTCTGTACACGGTGAAAGTGGGTGGTGCCATTATTATTATTATTATAACAAATGCATTTGTTTACTTTTTACTCAAATTGGTAAATTTCCAACAAGAAGTCGGCAGTTCATTGGCAATCGGCGCATCGGAAGGCTGTCGCGGTGTCCCGCGGTAATCTACTCCGTGACTTGCAAGTGGAATGCGTGCTTTTATTACGGGGGAGAGTCTGAGGGAACTGCGGAGGCAGAGCTAGGGAGACGGCCAGTGTAGCCAGTTTCGCGGCTTTGGAACTAGAAATGGCGATTTTAATGTCTTGGCAACTAAAAAGTCAGTTTTCAAAGCAGGTGCTCATTTGTTTTTAAAGTAATTTTAATCCGATTGGTACATTTCCAACAAGACGTTGGCAGTTCATTGCCAATCGTCGTATCGGAAGGCTGTCGCGGTGTCCCGCTTTCCCGTGACTTGCAAGTCACTTCCGAAGGAACTGCGGTGGCATAGCGTAAGAAAGCGTAAGTTATAGTTTTTATTATTACACTTTAATTATTAAGACAGGCAGTGTTGTTAATTTTAGGATCTTGTCCCTAGAAACAGACTTTTTCTTTATGTTTTTGGCAACTAAAAAAAGTTTTAACGACAATAATGGCTTAGCCAATTATTCAGATTAAATATAATTATTTATACACAAAACTAAAGTAACATACAACATTTAACTGAAAAAACTTATCCAAATAACAATTCAGATTCATTATTTTCTAAATTATAACAGTTAGATATATCTTCAGTATAATATTGTGTGAGTTTATAAATCGAACTTAGTGTTTTGAATTTTTATCCGTTATTTCATTTGGCAATTTCATTTTCATATATAAAATAAAAAATATGTACGATGGCAACTTTTATAGTAAATATTAATATACACAGCATTAAGATCATTATCAATATCCACAGGTGTGGTTCCCAGTGAAGGTAATAGAGCCTGGATGGGGTAAAGATCGCGAAATCTCGATCTGGGATCCCTATTGACTTTGTTTTTCGATTCATCGAGGATCTATACTTAGAAACCCTCTACTCGGTTTCTGCGCGATTGATGATCCTGAATTTTTTCACATCATTCAGGCTCTACTGTACTCTACGGCACCTCTCTCGTAGAATCAATCATACGTTTCATAATTTTAGTTCATTGAGTCTAGCGATTTAAATTTTTAGGAGTTGGCAACACTGGACGGGGGTTCAGTCGTTAGTACCGCACTGTGGTGCTTATTGTAGCGGCAAGCGAACGTCTGCGATCATCGACACGTGAATTGCACGGAATTCGATATAGCATACCCTTTTTGCGAAACTTCTAATTTGCCTTCCAACAAGGTTGCGTTAAATGCTTAACGCTACCATCGAGGGGGTATGAAAGCACTGTTGCGTCGAAGTTTCACTTCTTCCGCGCAGAGGGACTCCACGCACTATTTTTTTTCATATCATCTTTCATATTTCATATTATCGTTTTTAACTGACTTCCAAAAAGGAGGATTGTGTACCGAATCACCTGTCTGTATAAGGAAATGGGCTGTATCTACCTTTAACAAAGCGTTTGATAAAACGCACAAAATTAGATCAAAATATAGACATAAACTCGTGGAACAAAAGTCTAACTTAGCAATGCACAGTTCTAGCCCAAATTCTATGGCTATAAAAATATTCAATAAATTGTCAAACAATTTAAAAGACATCGAAAGAGAAAACTGTTTCATAAAACAACTAAAAAATATTCTATTATCGAAATGTTATTACACATTAGACTATTTTTTTAACGATAATCTAGATACGTAACAATAAATTGCTCCAAGACAAATAATATTATTGCCATACCCTTATAGGGTCAAATGTATAACTATATAAAACATGTTAACTAAGAACCGCAAGTAAATTTCATATGTTGCAATAAATGATTTGAGTTTGAATTTGAAAAGGTAAGGTAAAGGTAATCTGACGTGAGTGTAATCTTTCTGCAGGAATTTATAAATAAATAAAATCTTTATTGACCAAAACTAAATTAACAGTTCTACCAATTTAACATAATATATCCTTAAAAAATAAAATACAGGTTCTTTTATGGTAGTTATTTAAGAAGACATTACAAAAAGCACATTAATTTATCAATTTATCATGTTACTGGCTGGTGCCCGTACTAGTATCTAATGACACTGTGCTACAAGTACCAGCGCCCTCCGTTCTGCGTCATTTGAACAATATATATATATATATATATATATAGCATACGTAGATCGAGTA
The DNA here is from genome assembly GCA_949316475.1 of Hypomecis punctinalis. Lineage (NCBI taxonomy): Eukaryota > Metazoa > Arthropoda > Insecta > Lepidoptera > Geometridae > Hypomecis > Hypomecis punctinalis. The sequence continues at coordinate 14,976,965 of OX438798.1, read as the reverse complement.
GCTATCGCACAAAGCATTTGACTAGCAGTTGACGACTAGTCAGTAGTCACGTTTAATAAAACGACATAAAACGAATAGTTTGCACGAATCGCTGTGACATCCACATTACACACACAGTACATTATTGTTGATTTATCAAAAACGGATTTCGATAAAATTAAAATGGGACTACCTCGGTAAAGTAAAGTATATTCTTTCGATCTAAAAAGATTTTTTTAAATAGACATAGACATATTTTATTGTGACATAAATATAGTAACACAACATAAATTAAACATAATAAATATTAAAACTAAGTAGAATACTAATAATCTATATTTCTGTCATAAATCGGTTCACAACTGAAGATAATATCGATGAACATAAAAAAATACATACAGAAGAACATAGTAAGTAATACCTTTTTGGAAGTCTGTAAAAATATGACATTTTAATAAAAAATATTGCTTCCTTACAAATTCCTTTTGTGGTCTTAGAGACACTAATTAGCTAGATGCTGGACATAATCTTCTCTTAGTACTGTATGTAAAGGTAGATTTTTGGACTCTAAATAATCCCAGTACTACCTAGGTTTCATTTTTGTGATTCATCACCCGGGCTCCGAACAAAGACGCGGTACGTTCATTGAGTAGAAAATTGTATGCGAAGTCACGGAAGTCAGCGCTCAGTTAAGCCCATACTCTAACAAAACGGAGCGGAGTAATGACGACCGAAACCGGGCGAAACGTTATTTTCAGAGACTTTAACTCAGAGCAAATAAAAAAATCTAGAGGGAACGTCGTTGAACAGTCAAGTGAAGCCGGTTTTTTGTACATGTGTGAGTGCGTCACTGTTGCCCCGCCATAGTTTGACTGACAAGCCAAGGCGTAGTTTCATAGTTACCTGGATGTGTGTGTAATTGTCTGTACACGGCGAGGCGTAGTTTTGGTTGGCTTCACTTGTTTGTTCACAACATTCTCTCTTGATTTTTTTATTTGCTTTGAGGAGTTTAACTGTATAATACATACTTATTGCCTTTTCTCTTTTCTTATCCTAAGTCCCACCGTCGGGGCAGAGGGCTGATACAGTGGTACGCTATTCCTCTTTGTCCTACTGTGCTTTGCGTTTCACTTCACTCCAAGTCTTTCCAATGCTTTTGACCTCAGCACTTCAGCAGTAATGGAACGCCGCCATGTCTGTTTTGGGCGGCCAGGTTTGCGTCAGCCTTGTAGATTCCAAACCATTTGCTTACTTGCAAGGCTTGCCTAGGAATGTGCCAACTTCCTGTGCAATGTAAGGCCAACCCAGTTCCATTTACGGCGCCGTATTTGCAGTTCTATAGGATCTTCATGGCATTCCCTCTAGAGGTACTTATTGTCTTAACAAGAAACAAAGGTATGTTATGAGCATAACAAAGATGTGATTCGCTAAACAAACATGGCATTCGTTTGGGATCAGCCACAGATTAACGGACTACAACACTCTATTCAGTTCCGCCTCCATCTGCTTTGGTGGAATCTAGGCTTAAAGAGGTAGAGCTGGAGTAATTAATATACTCGTGCCTCCCGAGGCTTTTAAGTTTTATGGTTTCGTTATAACGCGGCCAGGAAACAGATTACCGAATTTTCCGCAACAACGTTGTAGTAAGGGATTCATTTGGACGCGTAATCCGAAGCCGTTTTTAAAACATGGCGCGTCCATAATGATAGCTTGATGAGAGCGTCGGTTGCACTTCTCTCTCGGCCCGTCTCTAGCCTCTCTCACCACGTATTTACGTGATGAGAATCTGCTCGGATATAAAGTTTTTAATCACGTCCTCTAACTCCTACAAATGCTTTTCAACTTCATATTTGAATTTAATTGATATTTTCGCGATCTTGTGTGTTGCCGAGTTAAATATTGAAACTTCAGTAATAACAACCTTATAATGACACTTGTGAGAAAATATTGTAAAACTACAAAGTTTTAATAGCTTTTATGCGTTGTTGACTTACGAATTCGACGCGGGATGAAGTTGTAGAGCGCTTGAAGTTTCAGCTCTGTTAACATGTTAGCATGAAAATTAGAGGGTAAACAGTACAGCCGAGCACTGGACCAGTGATAAGCACATACTAGCGGCGATTCTCAACTGCGATAGTTGAGAGTGCTCTAACAAGGGAAGTGAGTCGGTCGTGCAAGAGAGCAATCTACTACCAAATGAGGGATACACACGAACATAAACTATGTGCTAACTTTTATCTTTGTTAAACACTTAGCCTTATTGAAATGATGTAAGATATTGTTATAAGATACCTTCTTATCTAACACATAAGTATTTTCGAAGCGGAAAATAGACTGCAATTTTTTGACAATCTTCATCGTAACAAAATCCTTGGGATAACATTTGATTAATCCCACAAGCTCGAAAACTCATAACAAATTGCAAATCAAGTCACGTTATCCTCGAGTTGTACGATACGCGCATCCAAAAAGCTTTTATTGACGAAACACATATAATTTTAGTTTCCCTTGCAAATTTTCATACATAACAGCGGCACAAGTTTGCGAGTTTTTCGAAAGTTTTCTTGTGTACTTATTTTGAGGACGGTCTGGGGGAGCGTCGAACTCCTAACTCGTGTTATTGAATTTAATGTACCCTCGACGTACCTAGCTCTATTCACTGCAGATAAAATCACTTGGACCTGTGAGATATTGCTGTCGGTAGTGCTCACTCACTTCATAGTTTGTTAATTCATTTGTAAGTATTTTTTTTTACAAATCGACATTATGAGATAAACATTTTATGAGATAACATTTTCTTATCATATATCATATATCTTCTTGTTTTATTATCATTGACTATCTATTGGATCATAGTTTTGCAGTAAAATTATTTAATAAAACACCTAGTGGATATTGCTTACTGTAGGTACGTACCTACATTGCCATTTGCTGATATGCTTATCAGGCATCGTAGTGTCTTTCGAAATCCTACTAATATTATAAACGTTAAAAAGTTTGTGAGGATGGATGGATGGATGGATGGATGGATAGATGGATGGATGTATGGATGTTTGTTACTCTTTCACGCAAAAACTACTGAACGGATTGAGATGAAACTTTGCAATAATATAGCTTATATATCAGAATAACACATAGGCTATAAATTATAATGATATATTGCGTATGCGGGCGAAGCCGCGGGCAAAAACTAGTGTTATATAAAAAAATGATCTTTTCAAATTTGGCGTTTTTACCCATGAAAAACTGTCTACATGTACGCATTTTCTTTAGTGAATGCTATTTCGCCTGTAACAGAAAACAAACAAAAAATGATCACAAAAATTGGCCATATGAGTAATATTTATAAACAATTTTGAACTCAATATTTTGGGTGCAAGATTACTTTCCCAACTTAGCTGGTTTTTAGTTACCGCCCCAAAGATCTCTCTAGGCATTTACATTTGGCGTCTGGCGATCCGAATGTTTGCCAGAAACACGCTTTAATCACAGAGAACAGGTGGGAAGATCCGACGAGCAGTTTTAATATTGGAATTTCTTATCAAATCCACCGCCTTTCTTCGAAATAGTACAAAATATTTGTTTCTTTTCGCCAATTTCTCAAAGCTTTCCTTGGCCTGTTTTACGGTCTGGAATTTAATAAGACATTAATCATGGCCTTAAGCGTTCAGAACAGAAATAATACTTTTGGATCTGAAAGTTTTTAGCTTACTTTTGCCTTGGTACTCAGCTATTAGGTATTTATATCTAAATTAAAATCTATTGAGCATCGCAAAGCATTAGCCAAGAACTTTACTTGTTACTATTTCAACATTAGTCTGGGCGTGTAAGTATAGGCACTTAGTCGAGCACTTCCTACGAAGGCCACTGAAACGGCTGTGAATGCTTGCACGTTTTCAATTTTCCCGACAATATTTCACTCTACGGGCTCTTAGCCTCATTTTGCGAGGTCTCTACAAGGTTCAAAACATACAAAATAAAATCAATTTTGCGGGTTTGCATTCTTCAAAAACAGTTTATTCGTACACATAAGACGGAGGAAAATTTGCGGAAATCTTTAAAATTTCCGTCAACGGTGTTTGTTTCGTATCAATATCCGGATTAGGCCGAATCAAATTCGGTTTGTAGGATCAGGATTTATGCAGCGGTTCCAATTTCCTACGACGACAGAGGAACATCCGTCGCACCCCGCCCCGCACACGCCCCGCTGAAGCCTGCAGACCTGCTTCAGAGCTGCCTCCTTCGCCGAGCGTAAAATGGAGCGCAGGCATTTGCATACAAGCTCTCGAGCCGAGCGGACCGGCAAATTGTTGTCGCAACGATGACTCGATCAATATGCCATATCTGTCTTCTAGTCCCGTTGTTTCCGCACTCCGACGTTGGTCACCCAACTTCGACAGTTCACTGATTACCTACGGATGCGTTGAGGCGTGTCTAGACTAGAATGTTACGATGAGTAAATTCAGGATTTACGGGATCTTTTGTGCTACTGCCGTGAATAGTTTCATTTATGTGATTTAGTGTTTGATGTGTTTCTTGCTAAAAATCAGCAAGTGTATAGATATTTTATAAGTAGCTTAAGTTTTTTGTTTATCTTTTCCCATCCACACCTAAAATTCTCCTTCACTATGGAAATGTAACTGAAATGACAGTGTAACTTTACAACCGTGAAGTCACATTAAAGGTAAAGGTAAGTGAAGTCACTCTTAGGTACCGCAATATATCAGAGCTTAGGTACATTCCATCCCTGAGTTCGGAATTAGCTTCGCAGCCAATGTTCGTATCCCAGTACGTGAGTTTGCGGAGCCTGCGGAAAGTCTCCACTTATTTGGCAAAAATGTATCAACAATGCCGCGCTGAGACAACTCACGTATTTGTGTGGTTCGTTACAGATGTCGTTCGAAAGCGGAATACCTATCTTAAAAGTCACTTCGCTACCTTTTTTCTCGACCTACTTACTTTGATATATTTTTTCGGTTTTGCTTCAGTTAAGTATCATTATAACCTTCATGTTAGTTATCATTATCACCACCCTTTCAGTAGTTTAAGCCATACATACGTGCGCTTTACATTAGACTAAAGCGTTAGGAAGAAAATGATTTGTATACAGCGAGTAACAGTGGACTTCACAAAATTGTCTACCTTTTCATATTTCTACATCGCAGCTGGTTGGTTTTTGTGGTCTCGTTTTTTAAGTAGACTTTCGCATCCTTTGGTTTTTGGTATTACTTATCCAGAATAAGTCATTATAGTTTACTAACTTACGAGTATTGCACTATGTCAGTATAATTATGGAATTCAAATTAATACCGAATAAGATAGCCAGCGCATGTAGCTAATAGGGAAACATATTGAAACGTAAACTTCATTTTTCCAAGCGTCCACCAAAATATGTCGCAGCTGTTGCCCAAACGAATCCCAAACTATCTCCAAAGCGATAATCCCACATAGTTGCGACGACAACAAACTTTTTTCGCAAAATAACCCCTGCATCCCTGCAGGGGCATGTTTCGAGAAAAAAGTTAACTTGTCGTTTGGCGGAGTAGGTACGCGTCGAGAGGTCGATTTCGGTTCGTTTAAGTTTGACATCCATAACCTGAATGTTTGCTCACCGAACCCTCGTGTGTTGTGATTGTGTGTTCCTCGACGCCGGAATCTGCAACGAAAATGTGCTCTTGTATTGCAATTGAAAATAGACATTTCGAGAAGGTTCTCTCCATTGTGTTGGATCGCGTTGTCACTGATCTAATAAATGAACGTAGTTGTTGGATTGAGATGAATACAATGATATTCAGTTATGGTCGTAAATAATTAATATTGAATGGTAAGATACGCGGGAAGTTTTATTGAAATAACTTCACTGTTGTTAAAATTAGATATGTATATTACAGAAATTAGCCGTGCCACACACATTGTAATCTACATAGGTACAAATTATGAAATATATGATTAAGAAGATTCTGTCATTGTTTTTTTAGTTCGATAGATCACAATAATTTTACCACACTTTAATATAAAAATACACAGTTTTATAGAAGTTCAGAAAACCAAAAATTTTTAAACTTAGTTTCAGCCCTAGAGTTATAAATAAACTGTATCCATTAGCTAGTTTTCTAAAACAATTTTCGGAATAGCCAGTGCACAAAATATTTAAATAGCCGACCATTAAAGTCAGGACATGGCCGTGTAGCTGGTATCTGGTACACACTAGGCGTTTACACGCTGAGAGGACAAAAACGCAAATGTTTGTTGTCATAAATGCTGTGAGGTAAAATTGCTGGCTAAATATTTTAAATCGTAAAATCCGTTATTCGCGGTGGAGTGACGTTGTGTTTGGGCTGCGGTCCTAAACAAATACAGGGATTTAATGAGGCAGCTCGTCGCGTAGCCGCCGACCGACTACCCGCCGACAGACTACCCGCCGACCGACTACCCGACTACCTGACGGGCTCGGCGGCTAGCATTCGCCACTGTGTCCATTCATTTGCGCAGCGATACGTGATTATATTATTGTCACTGTTAATCGACATTTATTGTAGTTATAATTATGTATATGATATTAAAAGTATGATATGTTAAATGAGAAGAGAAAAAAAAATCTCCTTCTCCTCCGAAATAATTTTTGATGTTTGGGTGTTCTGGGTTTCTTCTTTCTTTTCTGGAACAGATCGCTAATTTTGTTTTATTAATTTTTATCAAAACATGCTGAGAATAAGCGTCATCGCCTTTTTGTGGTCCTATAACTTTACTTAGTTAAAATAATCAAAATTAAACTGAATTACATCTATGGCTGAAGTGTTATACCCCATCGACTTGACATTTTTTTTTCTATTTTAAACATATTTATGATATACCTCTCAGAATAAGGACTAAAAATATACCCAGTAAGATCTTCTTTTTTGCCTTTTCCTATAATGTACATTTCTATCAAATGGTGTATAGTCTCAAGATGTAGATCGATTCTTTAACAAAAGAAAATGCACCGCCTGCATCGACTTGGATCTTTTTCTATTGATGACCGCCTGTTAATTACCATGGCACAGCAGGATCTAAGTTGAAAATAAACCTAATTAATAAGTCGTAATGATTTGAAAACGAATAAACGTTCAAATATCATAAATTGATAAGTGGCAATAATTAATTGGAGCAGAGGGCGGCGGCCGCACAACTCGAAGTAGCAGCACTTAGTACACGAGATGCCGCGAGCACAATCTGAACCGCGAAGGACGGTAAACTACAGAGATGTTGAAACTACCTCATAATCACTGATTTTCATTGATTAATCTTGGTTACTGATTTTGATTGATTTACTGATGGTAACGTTTTTAATACGATATTAACTTTTTCATTGATTTAAAATTGAACTATTTTTACGGCTGTCCAGTTAAGCTGTCAATGATGAAAAATAATTAATATTTATTATAGGTACTTATAGATAGCACGAAGTTGAAATACAAAACCACGATTGAAAGTCGGTTAAAATTATGGTTCGGTCGAAGGTATCAACCTAAAGCTTAAACTCACGATTCTTCGTTAAAACCAAGTCTTCATTGTATTGTCCTGTTCTCGTAGACCTGAGCTACGCCGTAGCATGTTTTACGGATTTAAAATAACTAAATACATTCACGCACTTTGTAGCATTTACAAAAAATGTAATAAGAAAATTATATGATAATAGGATAGAATAAACTGTTATTCTACTGAATTAACACACACACACACACACACTCACGGTACATTGAAAAAATAGTTTTTTGGATGTATGTACATCTAAATATAAAAACTAGTTCAATAAATTGTGAGTGTCGATATCACTATACGTTTTAAGTCAGTATGCTAGGACCAAAATTTAGAGCAAGAGGAAGTAAGGTATATTCACATAAAACTCATACAAATTTATATGAGCAGCTCTATTGAGATCCGCCGATGTCAGGCTTTCATTAAAATCTTTCGTTTCCGCGTTATATGAACGTAGACTCTGAATACCAATGCACGAAGGATTGCACAACTTTATATTAATTTACTTGAGGAGTTCCGATTGCTCTCTCTGATTTATTTGTATTCATTACTGAGAGGTGAGATCTTATTGTGGAAATGCGGTTTGAATGTAGATGCTTGTCAAGTGTTTAATTACTTGTTTAAGTTACCATTTTCATTTTATAGTTTTGCTGTTGTTGTACGTTTATTCTTTTACAGGTTGGAGCTCTTACTTCCTGGGCCACATGAACTTCTTTCGAAATTCATCACTGATGAAGCGGCGATGAAGAAAAAACAGGAAGAAACTAAAGCGACCGGTAAGGGTAGGTACCTTCTAACTTTACAGTTAGTTAACTAACTAATCTTCAACAGCGGTACGTTGAAAGTTGTTAGTTATAAAATAAAAATGAACTGTACTTATCTGTATAGTTTATGTTAATTGTGAATAACTTTGATTTAGTATAAACTACTTACCTACTTTGATTTAGTTTATAGTAAAATAAATAACCAAAACTACTATATATACAGATCCACTGCTACAAATGGGCTATTTTTTAGGTAATCAGTTCATTTTTTTGTTCACAACTCCACGAAAACAGCCAATACCAATTACGCGTCAACAATCTAGCCCAAAGACATCGATCAGTACAGACAATGCGATCGTTAACACCGCGAAACATAGCTTAATCAAGTCCTACGCGGTCGCGAAGGAGCCGAAACGGCGGATAAATTTTCTCCAGCATCGTTCTTGTAGGTTTCCAATCGGCGCTGGCAGGTCAGCGGGGAGTCAATGAAAAGCGGTAAAGTGGTGGCGCCGCGCTGATTAAAGCCTCGAGCAATCGCCCCGGAAAGTATTTATAGGTACACCTGTTCGTTAGCGGCGCCGGTCCCGGCCAACTCCTTGATTAGGCGAGCGATGCTTCGCCGCCGCAACAAATAAAAGAATTCTCCCGCACGGTAAGAATTCCCTGAAAAAGAACGTGGAATGCGCACGGAGTTGAACTGAATTTTATTTAATATTTTTGATCTTTTTTGCTTTGATCTAACAATTTGTTTTTGCGATGGTGCAGTGGAGATAGAGATAAAGTGAATTGCTTACTGTTATGTTTTCTTAGTTTGCTGAGAATACTCGATTGTTGTAGTTTTACTTAGTAGAAGTTGTCAGTTTAAAACAATGATGTTTAATGTCTAGATAAGCAGACTCAAACAACTGCGTTGCTAGGCATGGCGACACATTAACCGCCCGAATATCGTTGGTAGGTAATCAAAGAATCATATCTCTATCCCTGTTACACTAGTTGCTAAAGTACGGTAAGACGTTGAAAATGACAGAGATAGCAATATTTTTAAATTTAGTCGGACAATGCCTACTTAGGGTGTCAGTTCATTAGATTGTAATTTCCCCAAAATGTTACGATATCTTCTCAATGTCAGTGATACAAACCGATATTTTTAATAATCAACATTTTAGTAATAACATTATGAATTTGAGTCATTAATCAAAATCAAATATAATATGATGTAATTATGAATAAAGTTATAATACAAAGAATATTTTATTCATTTATCCGACCAATATTTATTCGTTCTTGATAATTACAATAATTATCGCCATAATAATACTTAATTATCAAAAACGTGTCATATTGTAGGACAGGATATTCCTTAAGAAAATTCGAAAGCATTGCATGAAGAATCTACAATATATTGTTTTGAAAATTGCAGTGATGTTTTTTTTATTCTGGAACCGTTGGAGTAAACAATTATAATAAACAATAAATATAGCAGACTAACAGCTAGCATGTCCACACCGCCACCCGCGCCGGAGTTCGTAAGCTCTTACCACTAGTTACCACGCACCCCGCACAGCCCACGTGCAGTCTGTGTCACTCATACATACGTATACCACGCAGCGCGCGCTTTTTCAGTATCTCTGTATCACGTAAAACGTCTTTGAAAATTGTAGCCCAATATGTTATAGTATACCTGTACTTCAATCTCCGGACATAGATACCTGTAACTGGAAGAAGAGTTGAGTAGGTTGCGATGGGATATTGTGGGGTTATCTGAAGTCCGTAGAGAGGGCGAGGACACGATAACCCTGAAATCCGGCAACCTACTGTACTACCGGGAAGGTGACCAACGGTCCCAAGGTGGTGTCGGCTTTCTCGTTCACAGGTCTCTCGTTAACAACATCATTACCATCGAAAGTGTGTCGAGTAGGGTTGTATACCTGATACTCAGAATATCCAAACGATATTCGTTGAAGGTCATCCAGGTATACGCACCGACCTCGTCACACCCAGTTGATGAAGTGGAGGCTATGTATGAGGACGTAAGTCGGGCCATACATACGTCCAAGACCCGCTTCACGGTTGTTATGGGAGACTTCAACGCAAGGTTGGGCAAGAAAAGCGATGATGAGTTGAGAGTGGGGCAATTTGGATGTGGGCAACGGAACCCCAGGGGCCACATGCTGGCAGACTTTCTGGAGAAAGAGGAACTCTTCATGATGAACTCTTTCTTCCAGAAGCCACCTCGCAGGAAATGGACCTGGATGAGTCCCGACGGTACCACGAGAAATGAGATAGACTACATCATGACTAGCGAGAAACGGATCGAAAAGCGAGATCGAATCAGGAATGAGGAGATCCGTAGAAGAACTAAGGTTACCGACATAGCTCAGCGGATTGGCAAGTTGAAGTGGCAATGGGCAGGGCACATAGCGCGGAGAACTGATGACCGATGGGGTCGAAAAGTTCTCGAGTGGAGACCACGTACCGGCAAGCGCAGCGTAGGACGTCCACCCACAAGGTGGACGGATGACCTTATTAGAACCGCAGGATCGCGCTGGATGCAAACCGCTATCAACCGGTCTTATTGGAAATCATTAGGGGAGGCCTATGTCCAGCAGTGGACGTCCTATGGCTGAAATGATGATGATGATGATGATGATGATGAGATACCTGTTGCCGTTGAGCTATTTGATTAAACTAATAATTACAAAACGTAACCTATTAAGCCTGATTCTGCTGCTTGATTCATAACTATCAATAATTATAAAAATAGTAATGATTACTAGTATTATTTAAAATCGCTGTAGACGTTAATGCCGCCCATTAATCTAGGTACCGGATTTGTTATTATCTTTGTACTCTTGTATTTTTAGTATTTATTGAAGTTATATTGTAATCTATTGTAATTTTACTATTTCACTATTTACAATTATTATCCAGTCAGTTTATTTTCGTAATATTCTAATGACTTTTATCCATTATTTATCGTTATCTTTACGTATTTTGTCTGCGGATATCCTATAGTATCAAAAAAGTAATTATCGATTAGTCGAAATCTCCCATAATTATGGGGAAACAAAGTCATGTTTCACCTGGCATCACCAACTGTAAAATTATTTACTTTTAAAATCATGATTTTATATGTGATAGTTTCAATTAATACGAATAGTGTAAACCGTATTTACTTGTGGAAATAAATTCCAGAAGTTTTATGAAGAAATTGAGAACGGGATTAAGAGGTTTTGACTACACATTTCCCCATTTTTAATTTTCTAAATAATATTTTGACGTCTGATATATTCAACCATTTTGTTTAATCGCGACTAAGGCCGGTCGGCGCGCTTCGCCGGCGTACGCCGGCAGTTGGCTGACGTCGTCATAGACAACAATCTTCAGTTATCGTGTATTATACTTCAATGGTTTAAAAAGTAACGAGCTGACGTGCAAAGTGTTAATAGAAAGAACCCGAGTAACTTTGGGTTGAGCACAACTCTACATTTTTTGACAGCCTCGTTGGCTCAGTGGTTAGTGAACCTAACTTCTGGATCAAAGAGGCGTGGATTCGATCCCCATCCTGGGCAAGCATTTATTTGATGAACATAGGTGTTTGCTCTGTGTCTGGGTGTTATTTATAGGTACTATCTATATATGTATTTAAAATATGTATTTGTAGTATATCAGTCTCTGGCAGCCATATCACAAGCTTTGCTTAGTTTGAGGTCAGAGACCGTGTGTAAAATGTCCTCCAATATTTTTTTAGTTTTTAGTAAGTACATAATTTAACGAGATTGATATTTTTTTTAATAAAACTGTTTGACTTTAAAAATGTAATACTTATTTTATGAAAGTTTATCTTAAATTTCGCGAAAATCGCGGATTTATTTAGGATTTATAAGCAAAATAGGAATGTGGGGTGGGTTCACATGACTTTGCATGTGAATGAAGCTGCATGAGCATGGTATTCCATGCACGCGTGGTGCGTGGGGCCATCGCTAGGCCGGTCACGGCTGCTTTAATAACGTCACGTTTGATACGCTTCTATTATTATATTTTTATCTTCGGTGGGTCCCATGACAGCGGAGGTACTGAGGTGTATAAAGCGGATAAACTTCAAAGCAAACTATTCAATAAAGTTTACTCATGCCGGATAAGTGGAGCTAACATTCAATTAAACTATTAGTGAAATCGTATCAACAATAAACTGAATGGGATCACAAAAATTACTGCTTTATTGTAATGAATGTCACAGTTTATGGGGTGTGTAAATGCTGGTAATTTCTTTATCAGTTTATGAAACGTTTAACTGTCAATATCATCAGCTAGCTTTTATACTCACTATATAACACTTTGTTGCTAGTTCAAATACGTGTGTAGCGTAAGTAACTAATAAGATTAGTAAATATATAAATTAACTGAGATAAGCTACATATTTCAGGGAGAGATAAGTTCATTATTATCTTCAGCATTTGTACTGTGAAAATCTCCATAATAATTAGCTTAGAAATAACAGCGTTTATTATTTATGGAAATGCGAAAATTAAGTTTAGTACATTTCTATCATGGGGAAGTGTATGATGCATATTGATAATTTTTGGTTCAGACTTTATTAAAGAAAAGGTGTATTGTGAGAGATTTTACGTCTGGCACATTCGTGTTAGGCAAATAAGAACACGAAGCTTAAAGTCTTTTTATCTATTGTTTATTAGAAATAAGTTAATAATAGCTAGCAAAAACCTTGATATAAAAAAATATGAATAGAGATAATGATAACGCGTCCTAATTTAAAAGCTCACTGTCATGCTAACCTTTGGGCACATTTTCCAAAATGCTGGCCCCATTGTCTCGTTGAATGACAATGTAAAACAGCTACCGCTGACAGTATTTTTTATATTGCGTAAACGTTGGCTCCACGTGCAGGCGGATCCTGAAGGCGGCTCACGTTCCTCGAAAGAAGACGCCTTACCTGAAACTTTCTTACCCCTTAGCACATTAACCAGCCGACGGCTTTAACGGCCTTTCGACTGGCCATATCTATCTCACTCACAAATTTACCAGTTTGAGTATACATATAGGCATTGAATTTCCAAAAACCGTACCTTGGATTTCTCAGCCATAACAGGTAGGTTTAAAGAATTAATTTTCGCCATTCAAGACATTTTTGTCGCTTACATGATACAAATAATTTAAATTAGTAAAAAAAAAATAGTTTTGATATATTAAAACTTAAAAAAAAAATTAAACGGAAAAAAATTATCAGTTTTCCTATGCGTGCGCAATGGCAATCGGCCGTAGACTAAAAGAATGAGGTTTCTTGTTTTGGCTTTTCGCGGATAGCGTTTTAGCCACGTAATAAATGGGGAGTTTCAAGTTTTCTTTATTGATTACATTATTTTTTTGTACCTTCTGATGAACACGATCTTTTTGTATCGATACTTTTTTAAGAACAAAGCTACTCCACCAATAAAATAAAATAAAAACTCTACACTTGTGAATAATAGAAATGAAAAAGTCACAATTTGATTACATGTGCCTGATTGCGGTGAAATTAGAGCCACTTTATGGACAAGTGTGTTGAAAAAATATTTATAAATGAAATGGATGTTATCATACTAAAGAAAATATTTTATAACAAACGTTTTCATAATTTTTGGGAATTCACATGTAATAATACTTTTAATATTCTATACAGTGAAATTGTGCGAGCGAGATGGAATAAATGAATACTAGGGGCCATCTTACGCACGGTTTCCGACCCCAAACTAAGCGAAGCTTGTGATATGTTCATCACATAAATGCTTTACTCTGGGTAAAGCATTTATATGATGAACATATCACCCAGAGGTGGGAATCGAACCCACGGCTCTTTGGCCCAGGTGTTAAGGTCACTAATCACTGGGCCTCCGAGGCCGTCTAAATTTACCGTATACAATCCCCTTAACCAGCCGTCGGCTTTAAGGTGACGCATTGATAAACTATAGTTTCAAAATCGAGTACCGCGCCCCTTCACTCGGACAAAATTTTACGCGGTCTCACTTGACAGGATCACGCCAGAGCGGCGGGCGGCAACGCTGGGCTAGCGTACGTGGCGCTGCTAACGGCGCGGCGGCGGCACGCGTCAACTCAATTTGCCTAGAGCATAGATAATCATGGAGTCGCCTTGTCCTTAATCAACAATTTAAAAAAAAGGCAAAAATTATTTTGATCTTTTTAATGTTTTTTTTTTTCATACAATACAGGGTTATTTCAACTGCTGTTTTTAAACTTTCGCGATTTGAACACATTATTATTATATACTACGGGACTTATCGCGCTCTGAAATTACGAGATAAATAAATAACTCATCATCCCGACGTTTCGTCCGAGTTGCATCAACCGTGGTCAAGGGTAGACACTCCGTAGAATAGTGAGTCTACCCGTGACCCGCAACAAAATGTATGGAACAGCTTTTTTTTTTTAATTTTGAGAAATGTTGCAGAACAAAAGTTGTTAGTTTTGAGAAATGTTGCAGAACAAAAGTTGTTAGTTTTGATGTACATATACAGAATAAACCTCTAAAAGGATGCTAATTGATTAGAAATAACCCTGTATACAAATTAATGTTGATTATGTACAGGTATCATAATCAATGAACTTATTTTTATCGTGCTTCACACACTTAGAAAAGGGTTTGGATGCCAGAAATAAAATATTTAGTTAATCGGTTTAAAATATAAATCATTTATTTACCGATATTTGGTAGGATAGGTGCGAGTGCGGTCTAGCACAGCTCTATAAGAACAGTGGTGAGGAATTCATAATAAGCATTAAAGTTGTAGAACAAAGGGGTATTTTACTATAATGTAAACGTCGTGAAGGAAAGAGAAACACTCACATACATTACATGTTAGAGTGAGATAGATTAGTTTTTGTATCATATTCCAACACGCCCCCTCAAAAATTAATCTATTTAAAAATCAATTCCTATTTTGATAACGAAATTTTATACAATTAAAATAACACAACACACCTTCCTACCTTGTCTGGGGATACATTCAAATTGGTTCAACATTTGTTGCGCAGGATTGGGGAAAACCCAGAAAAACCCAATCAAACCAATTATTCATCTTAAATATACTGTTTCAGTAACTCTACAATTTAAATATCAAAATGTTATTTATTTATGCATACAGTGAGTTACATAGGCTTCAGTAATTGAAACTACCTTTTCAATAAGGTATAGTATTGTACTCTGATTCATATTGTTCAAAGAATTCAAACAAATAGTGTGCTTTGATGATTGTTCTAATACACTACCACTATAAATATCATAACAACAATAATCCAAGTTCGCAAATTAGAATTTACAGGTTTAAGTTTCTGCGTCGTATGTATAATTTGTTTACAGCTTATCCTGGAGAATATTCATCGAGATTTTCAGAAAACTCTGGTCATCGTCTTTTCCGCATTCGTTTTATATCATTCATTTTCCATCTACGTGACGATTTTATTTAAGTCGGGGATGTCTCCTCAAGCTAGCTTCTCAATGACTATTGCCATTTGCCATATATCACAGCATCATAATTTACTCTCCGGTAGCCTCATAGATAGTGAACTTATCTGCTTCGTCTAGTTTGCAGTTGCTGCAGCAGTATTCGAAACCAGTTCATTAAACATTTCGAAATGTTTGATGAAGGGGCTCATCTTTTTGTAGATCATCTCCCAATTAATCGCTTTGGTCAGCACGTTTACTTCTTACACAGAATTAGCTCAAATATATATGGACTGTGAGTGATGTCCTTTTCTTAGAGCCATCAATACTTCTTCCAACATAAATTGCGTCCAATTTTGAGAAAATATTCGCAATTATTACTTCACTTGCGAATCTAAGCAGAGAGTCAGCCACGATAAAGTCCTTTATGGCTCTCGAGCTCGTAGGATATGAACCTGCATCTCTCTGAAATTCCGGCTCTGCTTTGTCTGATTAAGCTAGAACGCTATCTGCGAAGCTGCCAAATTAGTAAAGTGTTTATCATTTTTATCAACTACTATAGTGTTGAAAAGTGTAGGTATCTTAATGTTAAAACTAACGCTTTTTGTGAAAAATATATCAATATTCTGAAAATGGCATCACATAATCTATGGAATCCCCGACCGAACAATCGTCAACGTCACCAGTATTTTTTTCTATTGAAATGGTAGCTGAATCATTTTCTTTCCCTTTTGAAATCACGTATTCTGGGTCACGAATTGGCCTGTTCCTTATGTGTCTAGGGTCAACCAACTCGGGAAGAAGACAATCATAGTAAAATTTAAGCAGTTTTGGCTCCATTATATCTGACCAAAATTTATCGTCTCTTTCTATGATTTCTATTTTCATTTTTTTGTCTCCATACCATATTCCAAGTAAGGCCTCCTGTTTTCTGCAAATATGTAACTGGCCTTGGACTTGAAAATACCAGTCTGATTTTTTGTTGACTACTATTTCGCCGTCTTTATTTTTTTTATAAAAATGCATCTTATTCTGTTCAATCGCCTCGTCTATACCCATTTTAAATGGTGCTATGGGACATTTTATTTCGACTATTTTGTTGTCATCGGTAATCCCATCAGGCGTTGCCCCCAAAAATGGATATTGCTCATCTATAAATAGACCGCATTTTCTAATTTTTGTGTCTACCATAACCGATAATTGTTCGATTGCAATTTTTTCGTGCTTTTTTCCGTGAGTTATTGATGACACGTTGTCAATATTTGGCTTGTAAAGTAAATTTTTTACTACGTTTCGGCATGTATTCGACTCTTTTCTTTTTACAATTTTACCGAAGTTTGATGCAGTTAACATGCTTCGCCTTAATTCCAACCATTCTCCAGATTCACTTTGTAGTATAGTTCGTTTTTCTACGTCTTTTCGCTGTTCTTCGGTTTTCGTCAAATTCTGGATGAAGGTGTCTTTGGCCTTTTTTAATGTGTCGTCATCCAAGTCTGGCTTATCCACAATTTCTCCATAATCTAGATTTAATGTACGCGGCACCAAAGTACGATTTTTTTTCCTCTTGCAGTTTTGTTTTGTTCTATTCTTTTTTTCATTTACAGCTCTTTCGTATTTTGTAATAGTTTTTTTTGGGCTATTTCCATAAATATTACGGTGGACAGTCGACAGCAAGTTGCCGGTGTTAAAAGATATTACTGCACCAGAGCATCTTGCTTGGTAAGCTCTTCTTTGAGAATAATTTACCCTTTTTCCACCAACAAGTTTGGCAATGACTCCGTTAAATCTTTCCACTACATTACTGTCGACATCTTCAATTAAACTATGGGCTTTTTCAGCCAATCGTGCGACATGAGTTTTTATTTTTTGCCAAAGCAAACTCCCAAAAAACGGATTAGGAGCGTCTATTTGCATATGTTTTTTGCATAATAACTGGTTGCAAGTTTCATGAGAGTTAAACGCATGGCCAATAGATGCGTTTATATCTTTATATAAACCATCTGTATTTTGGCTCTCCTTGTGAAGTTTTATAGCGTCGCAAATATATTTCCTGGAGCGCATTATTTTCTCTTGTGTCAAATATTTCCTGTCTGTAACGTTGAAGTGAGTGTCTGAAGTAAGTTGCTGTAACTTATTGCAATAGTTCCTCAGTAAATGATTCCGACAGAAAATTTTTGACACTGTTAAGCCTGGGTATGGCCGAGCATTTATTATTTTGGCATAGGTGCTACTGTCGCCATCAGCAATAAGTCGCGCGTATATTATACCGTGCATTTCAATGGATTGTTTAAACCCCTCAGTTATTATTTGGGATTCCATAGCAGTAGAAGCCCCTTCAAAGTTTTTATAACAGACATGTTCTTTGGGACTTTCTTTTTTGTTTTGAGCTCGGGCACAAATACAACAATACTTATTTTTGACACACATGTACAAAACTTGGCCAAAACGTCTGCCAATTATGGCTGCAGCACCCGATAATGCAGCATAGTTTGTTCTGTATGAGCGTTTGCTCCAACACCCATCTACAATGACATCAATCATGGGAATGCCATCTTTTGTAACCCTGCCTTCAATAACAGCTGCTTCTTTCTCTTTTTCTCCGGCTATTTTCATTTCCTCCCAGGCAGTTTCTTCCCAATCGTCACAAACATCGTCCTGCATTTTATTGTAAGTGTGTTCAGACATAATGGGTAATCCTACTGCTGCGGAAAACTGCTTCAGTTGCGCGTGACCACAACCTGCTGCCATTATTCCTGCAACAACATCTTTGTTTACATCAGCCAAAGATGATTTTATTTTGTTTTTATAATTACACATAGAGCAGACAAATGTAAATTCCGATTGTAATCCAATTCGATGTTCAGAAACTAATTTCATTGAGGCTAATCCGCAGTCAAACAGAGATTCATGTTGAGAGAGTTGTATTAGTTGTGATGTAAAATGATTAACATCTATTACTCGATGCCCCAAGTCGGGTATTTCTGTATGAATCTGAAATTTAAGCACATATTTTAGTATTTATTTAGTTTGAATTTCTTATTATGTAAACATGCCTTAGCTATAACAAAATCCTTACTGTAGTTTCAGAGGTACTTTCGAATATGTATGGAATATCTTCATTTTCAGGGTTTTGTTCATTTAACTGAAACAAAATTACACAAGTTCAACTTGCAGACGAAGTAAAAAACGACATTTTCAAAATATAACCAAATCGACAACATCCTCTTTTTTGAAGTCGGTAAAAAGACAAGACAATAATCGCGATAGTTTAAAAAGGTACTTAAGTTTACCGTTTCCACCGAATCCTCTGATGTGGGCAACACATTTTGTAACTCTTCATTTTCAGGATTTGGTTCTTTTAACTGAAATTAAATTACTTACATTACTATTAAAGGAATTAGACATGTACAAAATGGAGTACAGTGGCGGAGGTATAGGTACTAACTACTCACTAAATACCTGGAAAATCTTTGTGATAAAGCAGGGAGAATAATTTTAATTTCGTTTATTTAAAAGAAGAAAAAATAATAACCCTATCGACAACTTCCTCTTTTTTGAAGTCGGTAAAAGACAATACTATAACCGTGATAATTTAAAAAAAGTGTTTAAATTTACCGTTTCCTCTGAATCCCCAGATGTCGGCAACACGTTGTGTAACTCTGCGTATGTTGGTGATATTTCTGGGTGGCTACAAAATAAAATGATGTAATTATATAATTATTAAAAAGTTAAAGCTAACACAATTATTTAGGTGATAGAACATCACCTAATAAATATCATTATTTTAGATAGGTTTCTAAAATATCAAGAGACGACTCCATAGCTTTTTGTTCTGATATTTGTTTCCTACAGTATGGTTAGTTTGTACAGACAAATCTTAGTAGGTACACACTTGAAAATAAAGAATAGACGGAGTATTATTACTAGATACTTTAAATTGATTGCTGACATGATAGATAGGTACTTGGCATGGACTCACTCTCTATCTACTGGCCCTGTTGAGGATGTGGATTGACAATCGTCAGGTTGCAGTTTCCGTTTTTTTGACCTAAAAAAATTGTAAATATAGGTAAATGCAGAAAAATTGAAGTACCTAGGTAGTAAGAATGTGATAATCCATAATCTGTAGACGAATGTGTATTTGCCAAATATAGACTTTATTATTAGGGCATTAGAGTGCAACTATTTATTGCAAGTTTATTATATATGTAATTCGACTTACCCAAACATTCCGTCATTTTTTTTAGGTTTTCTTTTTCGTTTTTGTAAAAACAATTCTTTCCGCTTATTTTTCCTCCCCATTTTCTATGCACACTTGTTCACTACTATTTACACACTACCAAATAAAAATACTAAGTACCTAACTTACTACCTACTATAATAATGTTCTAAAGCTACAATATAATATAGTACACTAAAGTCTAACTTATAATTTTGAAAATAATTCTGAAGTAAATTACTCGGTTGTCGTCGCACAGAGTACCTAGAAGACAATAACCAAAAACAAACAGCACGCATCTCGCGCCGTCCGTACTTTGCGGCGTTGCCAGCCCGACGCTGAGCGAATCATGCGCTCGTCGGAGTCGCAACGTCGCACCGGTACGGCGGCGGCGGCCCAGATAGTGCCGGATCAAATATTCTGAGCAAACACTGTAGAGTAAAAGCTAAACTAGAGTAGGCGCGAAGAGATTTGATTGAGTTTTTAATTAATTACTCATAATATACAATTTAAAAAAAAAAAATTCTCGGTTTATAATAAAGAAAAGGGATCTGGCTATTTTATTCGTAAAAAATAATGGGGTGTTGTCGCTGATAATTCTGAGCATTCGAATTACTAAAATTTTTTTGGTGAGCAATTTGTTTTATTTTTTTTTTAATAAAGCCGGTTACTTTTCAAAATTTTGTCCGGTTCATTCAATTTATTAAGATTTTCCCTTATCTATGACATTTTTTAAATTTGAATCGATATCATTCATCCTCTCACATCGCGCATTCAAAAGTACTCGTTTTTGCCGTTTTCGTGTTTCTCGGCCCGGTGCCTCGTCTTAACCGGCGAGTCCGTAACCCTAATATTAAGTCGCAAGGCGTTTTATTCCTAATGATGGCAGTGGAGAAAAATGTGTCTTCTTTCTACGTAGCTAACATGTTTTTATTGAGTAAAAATAATGAAATTTGAGAACAATGCTCATTTGTATTATTTTTGTAGATTGCAATTTAATAAACAAATTCGAGAAGTCAGCTTTGTATTTTGTTTGTGTCATTTTGTAGACAGCATCGTAATGCAGTAGCAATAGTAGTAGTCGCGTATTTCCTAGTATTCAAAATGTAAATTTACTGAACGCAAATTATATTTTTCATTTCATTTATTTCCACAATACACATATCTTTACAGGTTTAACCTAATGCGATAGTGCAGCTAACAATTAGAAAACAAAAATCTTAAATAAATACGACTTACAACCACAACTTATTAGGTATTAGGTACATATAATCTCAACAACATTACTAATCTCTGTTACCATAACATAATTTATACCAAACTATTTTTGTGAATTCGTTCAAAGAACAACAAAATAGGTCCGTTTCAACCGCGATTAGATTGATAGTGTGCAGTGCGCGCGTTAGCGGCTCCTCCGCGAGCAGGTTGGTGCGCGCGCGCGGCACCGCCAGCAGCCGCGGCCGCCGCCGCCGCCGCACCTACCCATCTGGGACGTTTATGTATATTTGCCCTAAAATATCTCCATTTTGGCCTTTCTCAAATTTCATTTCTTTCAAATTACCTAATACTAAGACAAATCGTAGAAAAAAAAATCGGTTACTTAGAGCGTACATCAAGGTTACTTACCTACCTACATTTTTATACAGCACTTTTTATAACATCACATTTTCCTTTTCCGTTTAAATATACTGATTTTGTTATTTTTTATTCCTAATAAAAATAAATAAATAAATTTAAATATGCAAACGGAACAAGACAGAACAAAAAGTTGACGCAAGTTACAAACAAAATTCAGATTGTTCAGATAAAATGACAAGTTATTTGAACTAAGCCGTAACAGTTTTACGAGTAGGTTTATGTTGTCGACGTAATATACTCGCACAGAACGCTAACAGACAAATAACTTATCTCAACATTTCCTACCGTCTCTCGCCGGAACCCACCATTCGTCTATTGTGTTCATTGCGTAGGGTTGACATCATGGTACGTGAATAAAGACTCGACTAGCAAATCATCAAGTCTAAAAGTAATATTTTCTCTATTTAAAGTTTTTATTTCAGTACGACACATTAGTATTACTACTTTTAGGTACCTTAGTGTATATGTACGTTTATTGATAAACTCGCTCGTGTTCTTAAGTAACATATCATTACATAGTATAAAACAAAGTCTGTCTGTCCTTATGTATGCTTACTGTACTGTACTGTACCAGCCTTTTTAATAGTCCACTGCAGGACGTAGGCCTACCCACGAAGGGTGATTGGGCCATATCCACCACGCTGGCCCAGTGCAGGTTGGTGGATTCACATACGCCATCGAATTTCTTTTAAGGACGTACGCAGGTTGCCCCACGATGTTTTCCTTCACCGACAAGCCAGTGGTGTGAAATTCCGTACATAAATTCCAAAGAACTCATTGGTACGGGTCCGGGGATTCGAACCCACGACCTCACGATTGTAAGCCGGATGTCACTACCTCTTGACCACCACTGCTATATGCTTATATATGTATGCTTGTATCTTTAAAACTACGCAACGGATTTTGATTCAATTTTTTTTCAATAGATAGAGTGATTCAAAAAGAAGGTTCATATGTTGTATAATACGCATGTGTGAAGCCGGGGTCGGTTGCTAGTTACTAAACAAATACTTAGTTTCCGAGTCGAAATAATATTTGTATTTTTTCAACTTTATGGTGATCACAGTTGGGACTACTCCTATACACCTATTATTATTAAGTGCCGGAGATATATCTAAACAAAACCGAAAAAAACTATACGGACGTAGGTCAAGGCAGTAAAAGGAACTAAGTACTTTCTTGTTACTTAGTGTCAATTTAATATGCCGATATACTAAGTAAGATTTGCACTTTCGTTCAGTCGTTTCTATAGCTATGTCCACCATGTGCATTGTGCATATCTCCACAAAAATTAAAGATGCGCGTTCAGCTACATACACATATTTAGTACATTTTCGGGTCCTTATTCTTTTCACTACCTCATGTTTGACGTAAACACTACGCTTTGCGGTCCTTACACCAAGCTAACGCATTGCTATGAAGTGTGAAGCTTCCAAAACGTCTCAAAATATAAATAAATAGCATTACAAGATGGCAACCTTAAATTTTGTTCAGCATGGAATCTCGTATTTGCATCGGAGCGTACACACGCGGGCGCGGGCGAAAGGCAAGGAATGTCGGGACGACGCAAAAAAGTAATTTTTCAAACATCGAGTGCGGTTTTCAATAACACGCTAACTGGCTACAGAAACTATTGTAAGGAATACTCGTATTATCATTTATGTTGAGGATATGAATAAACTCTAAATATAGGTAGATTAAATTCTTGATATTCACGGTACTGGTAGGATGTCTTTATTAGAGAATAAGCCATCCTTGTTTTTCTTAATACGGTCTTGTTGGATGTATTTTAGTGATCTTTATTAGATTGACTACCTTGAAGAATTTTGTACATTAGATACGTTTGTGGATCATGGTTCTAGCCATCCACCTAAAAATACCAGATCACAGGGCAGTTTCTGTATCACTTACTACTAGCTACCCGTAGGCTCTACTATTTCCACTTTTGTCAGCCCGCCGGACTAGTCCGGCGAGTACCGATAGCGGTAGCTGTCGCTTCAAAAGACAAAAAAGACAGTTTTAGTCAGTTTGACAAGATTTAAAAATACCTGAAATGTGGAATGCTTTGCCTGGGTCTGTCTTTCGGTTAAAGTACAACGTGAGTGTCTTCAAATCCCGAGTAAATAGGTATCTTCTAGGTAAGCGTGCTACACCCTAGACCGCACATCTGCTTAACATCAGGCAGTGTGTAGTCAAACGTAAACCTATTCGAAATAATAAAAAAAAACCTTTATCAATAAATTGAAACTATTTGACAAACACAAAAGTTTCTTCTCTAAATATCTTTATTTCTATTTCTAATTAAAAAAATACTGAATCAGGATAAATATGAGATTTAAGAGATTTTTAGTTTTTTTTTTAATTTAATAATGCAGTGTTTGAATTGTTCAGAAGAAAACATGTTTATCTAACGATTGAAAAATAAATCCTAGTATTTATTTAAAAGTCATGTTCCTTCAAGACGCAAGAATGGAATTAGCGTACGTGCCGTTTCTGCAAGGCGCAGATTTTTTACTCTGATTACAGCGGAGTCGGATTGAGATTGACAGCGCGAACGCAGATATAATTTACACGAGACGTGTTTGTGGCGGAGCCCTCCACTGGAGTGAGCTGGCCCGCACTCCTTCAGCCCTACTGCATCATTACAGTCAGTACCACAACTTTATATTTCTGTATTTGACATCAAAATATTTAGTCGGATTAAAAGTGATGTTCACTGTTGAGGCCATCGTTTTTGGCTACATCTAATAATGTACAACTAGAGCTGGGTCAAAGTGTTTTGTTTTTTGTTATAAAAGAGCTAGTAATTACTAGCTTGGCTAGCTCGCGCACTACTAGTGTCAGCATTGCTAGCAATACTAGCTCTAACAAAAAGTAAAATTTTACTGCTCATACGAGTAAATGTTACATTCAACTGACACTAGTAGTGCGCGAGCTAGCCAAGTTAGTAATTACTGGCTCTTTTATAACAAAAAAAAAAAACACTTTGACCCAACCTTACTAGTAATTGGGGTGTAGTGAGTTGCAATTAATTTAATTTTGCAATTCATTTTCTCTCGCCAGTGGCTCCAAGAAGCTGTCATACATGCAGCGGCCACACCCCGGTAAACCACGACGGCTCGTGGGCTAAACCTGGCAGAGGGGGGACTCGTAAACACTCGTGTCCTGTGATGCGATTACTCCTCGCTTAGTGTATAGAAGTCTGTCTCGGTGGCAAAGGCGCATCAAAGCTGATAAGCACTCGATGTTGGTGGAGCCGGCGGACAGCAAGGCATAGTAGAAGGCCTAGGGCGGTGGTAGGAGTTAGTGTAGTTACTATCGGCCAGACACTGCATCCAGTTGTCTCTCAGTTGTAGCGGGTATCCGTTCCACTGAGGCGTAGATAACATGGACGAGAGAGTGCATCTGTGTGTGCGCGAACACTTATGCACTAAAATATTTCCTGCGCAATTGACCTGCTTCTGCTAACCGGATTATGGAAATAAAGTCCTGTGGCGACGGACAAAGGTAGAGAGGTTCGGCATTGATGCCTGCTGAGCTTTGTCTGATGTCTGCACACTGGCGGCATAGGGCAAGTGGTCGCTTCTGCATCGAATAGGAACAGGATGCAATTCGGCAGCACGCTATGCGACGAAGCAGCTCTGTTTAGAGAAGCACTGCTTCCCCCGCTCAGCCGGGGAGGGGGCTAGAAAAGGTGCCCTAAAAAATGCTTGTTCCAGTCTACTGGGGAGGTAGTAACCACGGCTGCCTGCGCATCCCATCAACGTGGTCGACGTTACATTAATAAAAAAATAAAACCAAGAAAAATGACTTTTGGCGCATGGAATGTGCGCACTTTGCTGGACCGCCCCAACAACTTGTGCCCTGAGCGAAAAACTGCCATTGTTGCTCGGGAGTTGCTACGGTATAATGTTGACATAGCTGCTTTAAGCGAAACCCATTTAGCCGAGGAAGGTGAACTAGTAGAGCGTGGTGGTGGGTATACGTTCTTCTGGAAGGGTACACCTGTTAGTGAGCCAAGACGCTCAGGCGTGGGATTTGCTATTAAGAATGAAATGGCGACAAAATTAGATGAACATCCGATATATTTCTCTGATCGAGCTATATCCTTGCGTCTTCATTTGGGTGATAGTAATTACTTAAATGTTATCAGCGCTTATGCACCAACAATGGATAATACAGATGAAATAAAGGACATATTTTATGAAGAAATGACCAGTATCCTCACAAAAATTCCTCCTAAGGAACAAATTCTCCTCCTTGGTGATTTTAATGCTAGAGTGGGGCGTGACTTTGAAGCGTGGCCTCAAGTCCTTGGCAGACATGGTGTTGGGAGCATGAATAGTAATGGTCAGTTGTTGCTTGAATTGTGCTCGCAATTTCAGCTAGCGATTACCAACACCATGTTTAGACTTCCCGCCAAATACAAAGCCACATGGATGCATCCTAGATCCAAGCACTGGCATCTCATTGACTACGCCATTGTACGTCAGAGAGACATTTCTCAAGGTTGTTTGACTAGAGTAATGCGCGGAGCTCACTGTTGGTCGGACCACAGACTAGTAGTCTGCAAATTGCGAATACAACTTCACCCTCCCCGTCGGTCTGCTCGCCCTAAAGTCACACGTGTGAATTTGGATAGACTGCAGGATGGTGAAATTAGAGAGGTGTACAGGCAAAGCATCAACAGCTACGCATCGCAAATAGACATTGAGAATGGCGATTTACAACTAAAGTGGCAAGATCTTACAAGTCACATAACTAAAACTGCTTCGGATTCGCTTGGAATGCTAAAGCGAGTCAATGAAGACTGGTTCGATGGAAATAATAAGATCCTTACAGATGCCATAGCTAATCATCAGGAACTTAAAGTCTATATGGCAGTTGTATTGCCAAACTTGCTTTACTCGTCCGAAACGTGGTGTTTATACCGTAAACACATACGTATTTTGGACAGGTTTCACCTCAAGTATCTCCGTGATATCCTGAACATTTCGTGGTCTGACCGAGTTAGAAATACGGAGGTCTTGAGAAGAGCTAATGTTGGCGGAGTCGAGGCATATCTGATAAGGCGCCAGCTTCGCTGGTGCGGTCATGTTGTGCGAATGTCTGAAGAAAGATTGGCATAGCGCATCTTATATTCTGAACTCCAGGACGGTAAGCGTAGGAGCGGTGGCCAATTCCTAAGATATAAAGATGTTCAGAAAAGGCACATGAGAAGATGTAAGATTGAGCCCTCCTCTTGGGAACAACTGGCCCAGAACCGTCTTGAATGGCGTCGCCTTGTGCAGGAAAATGTTTATACGTTTGAAGATAGTAGAAGGTGCGATCTTGATGCCCGGCGAGACGAGCTTAGAAATCGACCGCCGAGTAACATGATCTATAATTTTGTCAATGGTGTTTTAACATGTAGCCTGTGTTCACGCACTTTTAAAGCCAAAATAGGCTACTACAGCCATATGAAGGCACACGAACGAAGCCTATCTAACTGTAGTTAGAGCAGAATCGAAGGTCGCCATAGCCGAAATCGGCAAGGAACCATATATATATATACTAGTAATTACTAGCTCTAAACAAAAAGTAAAATTTTACTGCTCATACAAGTAAATGTTACATTCAACTGACACTAGTAGTGCGCGAGCTAGCCAAGCTAGGAATTACTAGCGCTTTTATAACAAAAAAAAACACTTTGACCCAGCCTTACTAGTAAATACTAGCTTTAAACAAAAAGTAAAATTTTACTGCTCATACTAGTAAATGCTACATTCAACTGACACTAGTGCGCGAGCATCATGGAGAACTCAAAAGGGTCATAGAAAAAGAAAGGAAAATGTAGGAAAAAGGAAAGTGTAAAAGGTGTTGGTTTTACGGGTTGACCAGTCTAACGAGCTGTTACATGCGCGGGTAGGGCAGGTTTTTAGCTTAAAATATATACCTACCTAGGTATATTTTTACCATTCAGTTAGAATATACCTGATGATTAATAATCAAAATTATGGAGCTTTTCAGCTTTATATATTATCTTCTTATAAGTTAGTATTTCGTCAGTGCTAGATACTTATTTAAACAATCAAAAATACCTTAACAATAGGTAGTAACCTACCTACTAGTAGATCAAAAAAGGCGGGGATAAGTAGAGAAGAAAAATACACTTATAATTAACAAATACTTACATCGAAATGATCTCCATAGCAGTGCGCTTTAGTTTTAGGGCCTATTGTATCAACTCTTTTTATGGCTGTCATCCACTTTTTCCGAATTTTTGGGTCCTCATTCACGTAAAAAAAAGAGTTTCTCGGGTGTTTTAACTGTCAAATTGAAGCATTGAGGCACTGTACAGTATTTTTTTTTCATGTTTACCACAGAGAACTTTATAATTTTGTTTTTTACTGCACAGCGCTGTGCGAACGAGAACGCGACTGTTGAATGACTCAGGATGTGACGTCAGCGGCTAGTGAGCGCCGGCCGGCGTTTTTAAAAACCTTCGGCTGGAAATACGCACTTTAATCGTTAATATCTCAGCCATTTTTTAAGATATGAAAATAGTAAAAACACGCCTTTTCTCGTAATTTTTTGTAGATTTTATTTAGCATGTAAAGTAAAACAAACCTTTGTCAGACCCGTTGTATTCAGGATCCAATGGTAATGTGTCCAGCGAAATTTCAAGGCATCACGAGATTCACCTTATAATGGTAATCGCTGTGCTATGTTGATTTTGAATTGTGAGAATACTTATTATCTGATTAAGTTACGATAATCGGATTATACCCACTTATACATATTTCAGCCTTTAGATTTCCCAAGTCAACTTCTGTTCTCCTGCCCCCTTATTATGTACATGTTCTGATATTTGGCTTTTCTCCTGCTTGTGCCAGTTACTCGCGCCCCGAGACCAAGCGGGAGGAAAAGCAAGGCCGAATGCCAAAACGCAGAGACAATACAGGGGCTGGTATGATATTAAAAGCCACTACATCTACCCTCAATATCGTGTGATGTTGTCTACTACTGGTAAAATGTAGTGCATCCATCCCTACTGGCACTCCTAGTCCCAGCCGCGAGCTGGGAGCTTCGTTACGCGCGCTCCACTGGCTCCGCGAGTGATGCCTGCGAGTCTCTTCACCGAATATCAACCGCCAAAATGTAGTCCAATAAAAAATACACCTTTTTCAACTTCTCAACGAGTTCACGGGACAGAAACTTGGTTAGGGACCTAGTTTGCACCTTTCTTTGGAAGATTTTGCGTCCTTTCACGAGCCATGTTGTTATTGCTATGTACTCTTAATAAGAGAAGGTAGGATAATAAGTAAACATAACTTGGACAAATATGTTCCATACGTGAAATTTTCTGAAAAAGAAAAGCATAAAAATCAGCAACATACGAAACTTGGTCCTGCAATCTTCTGAACCTTACTTGCATTTCCATTTTTACCCTCCAAAAACACTAGCACCAATTGTAAATCTTTATTTAGCTAAAAGAAATGACCGTTTCTGTTCTAGAGCACATATTTTAAGAAAGCTCTTATTTAAGTACTTATCCTTGAAAAATAAGTAGGTATTTACCTTCAAAGATCAAAACCCTTACAAAGAAGTATAGGTACAAGATATTTATACATGATATGTTTAACATGTAAGGTCCCATGGCTTGTTCATATCTTAGCATAGAACAGATAGATATCCTGAGTCAGCTGTAATATTATGGCCGTCAGATACCGTGTGAGGAGCGATAGCATCGACATTGATATTTAGCTTTCCGTCACGTCACGTCAGCTAATTCTCATTTCCAACAAAAACGCCCGGAAATTGGATATAAGGATCTGCGCGCTCGGTTCCGGCTACGTGACGTTTGTCGAACACGTCACTACACTATGTGGTAATTTCCGCTCCGCGCTTGCGGAAAATTACTTTAGCCGCATGAAATTTCCGATAGCATAAAATAAAACCATTAAAAAAATCTCAGATAACAAGACAGCTCTGGGAAATGTTATTTTAAGAAATTGTGTACAGCAAAGTAGAGCTCGTTGATTAAAAATGCTAGGCAACCACGGCGTGTAGGAGGTGATTTAGGGCCAAGTAGAAACTTGCGTGGAAAATTACTTTTGATAGCTTAATATATAGAATACTCAGGATTTTACGGACTATTTTTGACAAAATAACGTGACAAATAAATCCCACGGTCCCAATAAGTAAATGCCTATATTTTTCATAGTAAGCAGTTATCATCATCATCATCGATAGCTTATTTCAGCTCACTGTAGAACATGAAATAGTTTGTCGCTGAACTTAAAAAAACTTGACACTCAATATATCTTTCAGTCGTTAATCAATGTTATTGACTTAAAATTTCAGGATTTTGGCAGGTAGCACGACACTCCGCAAGAGGACTTTCTTTGTTCTATTTTACACAAAAATTAGACTTGGCAATTTGAGCAGAATTCCAAATGAAAACTCATAAAGTTTATTCGTAGCGAGGCCGTGATAGATGTGACACGCGGCAGTCAGCGCAGCCGCGAGCGACGAAACAACGTGTCAGCGTGTCGCGTGTCGCGCGTCGCGTCCCGCTACACATGTCGATGAACACGTCCCACGTGTAACGTGACAACAGGAAATAGTATTGCTTTATTTCATTTCGCCATCTGCCAATACTTGTTTCGAATTATGTCTATGTTTATTCATTATAGCATGTCAAACTTTATTTACGTTTCCTTTAAAAAATCACTCAATGATCACACTTATGTGTAATTCGTATAAAAATATCGACGTAGTGAAATTATATTATACTAGCAAATTTTTGTATGTCTACCCAACTGTCCAAGAAGGACAACCTCTTAGATTATTTAAAAAAAATCTCGTGGCGTTTGATGAACTACCCACACATAGCTAAGAATAAGTTTTTAATACCTAAAATCTCACTATGGAAACTAGCGTGGTTTTCGCACATTTTAATTAAGTAAAGCACAGGTGTTACTCACGCATAATTTTAGTAGAAAATTGCTACTATAGTTTCAATCGCATTTGGCGAAAGTCTTTCGCCAAATGCCTAGTTTCTTAGATACTATAGTAGCAGTTTTCTACTAAAATTATACGTGAGTAACACCTGTGCTTTACTTAATTAAAATACCTAAAAACTATTCACTTTTGTTTCCAAATCCACAAATTTACTAATACAGTATACCGACAAGTATTGTTATTAGTTATTTCAACTACATATCAGTGTAGACCGAATAATAAACCTTAGCCACCAACTTATACCAACAGTATGTTAATTGAGCTAGGACTATTCATCCGGTGAGCTGTGAGGGTCAGCAGTGGTTGCTTTCATTGCATAATGCATAGAACACATGTCTCCAGAAGAGTAGTCACGCCTGCGTATTCTACGAATTGTGTTGCCAACACTATCTAAAGAAAGCTACATGTACCAAATGTTAAAAAAAAAAAAAACTGGTTGCACTCCGTGAGTGCCGGCGGGAGTGAAAAGTGAAACATAATATTTATGTGTTAAATTACGAATTTGACGCGAGATTAACATTTTTTAGCCATCCCAAAAAGTGCACAACGCCACACAACGTTTTCACTTCAAAATTAATTTTCCCCACTTGCTACTTAACTTTTTTATGTACATATAGAATTAACTTAATAGTAGTAATAGTATAACAACTTTTCTAAATATTATCGAAATCAGCTGATAAACAATTTGACAGCTTTCCCTCTTTTTGAGAAAAATCCTCCCCACTGAAGGATATGAAAATTAAGATAGATACACTGTGGAAATAACATACCCGAAATAAGAGTCCAAGGTAAGATGGAGGAAAATAGAAGAGCTTTCGGGAGCTTGAAGTGGACAACGCATAGTTTTATTGAACCATGAGTATGTAAATTGGGCTGAAAAGTCTGCAAATTGGGGGATAGGACATATAAGATACATAATTATGGAAATAAAATATGGGATAAAAAAATAATATTTTTATTAGACAAAGACCTTCCCTATATGCGAGGGAAACAAGAAAAAAAAACCTGTGCACCAAGTTTCGTTGAGATACGTTAAAAAATGTGACCTGCAGAGGACAATCAACATCTGGGCAGACGAGAACAAAATAGTGGGGTTAAAACGGAGATCTCTCACTTCGTTACTATTACTAAAAATCTGTAGATCTACAATTATAGCCATAGAGTGGGCTACACTGGCTCTGAATGAGCAATGGCAATACCGAGCGCCAGAGACACGGATGTTTGCCTACCTATTAATATTTGTCTATCCATTGCTGAAACAGAACAGGTTTCGCAGATTACCATAATTTGCTTCAATGCATTTGAATAATGAGAGCGCGTTCCCTCCGTTCGTCTATTCGGCCTTTGTATACCTATCAAGGTTATTCAGTTGTAAAACGTATTATCATTTGGGTTGGAGAGATTAATCTGACATCCATCCATAAGTCTATAGTAGTGAATTGGATTACTTACCAAAAATATATATCTTTTTGGTTTTAGATGCAACATTTTTATTGTAGGTATTTTTTTTTCAGCTATCTAACTCTAAGTACCTATTATGATTTTATTTGTGTAGGTAGGTACATATTAAGCGTTAGGGTTTTTTAGCTATTTAGGGTCACAAAACCACCTACAATGTCATTATATTATTATATATTATATTATTTATTATATAGCATATTATTTACTTACATAAAACAGGCTGGAATTGTAAAATATTGTTAAGATAAGGATTATCCTGTGACTATATCATGTCTACTTATACTTGTCAAAGGAGATTTCATTCCTTGCCATACGCCATGAAAACCCAATAGTTATCTAATATATCATTAGACCTCATTAGTAGATATTGTTAGCGTGGTAATCACTGTAGAGGTGGTTAAGTTAAAATAATAATTACGTTGAATCTACTTGATTCTTCTAATCCTCTCTCTTGTTAACTAAATGATGATTCAACATGCCTGCCATGCCAACATGAATTTTTGTGGATTATGTTTGAGATATGGAAAATGGCGACAGATTTTTGCGAAAACGTAAGTACTTTCACAAAAAGAAGCCTCAGAGCGAGCACGTGAAAAGGCAGACCTTGCGCGACGAAGGTTACGCCGCCGGGGCGGTAAGAAATAGCCTACCCAGTTCCTTAGCCCTGATGCCGGGGCTATAGAAAACGTCATTGATATCCCTTGCCTGTAGTAAGAGCCTACTATAAAGCGGTCTACACACCAAAGCCGCTGACCCGGCGGCACAGCCCGGCGGCTTAGTGCCGGCGGGTTAACCCGGCGGCTTCAGAATGTCCAAGCCGAACGACTTTGCCGGCGGCAATGCCGGCGGCACGACAGCCGCGGCATGTGGTGTTCTAGTAATTGCCAAATAGTCGTAGAGATGCCGGCGGGCAACTGACTGAGTGAGTGGAGAGGGATGCCGTCGGCATCGGCATGCTGCCCCGCCGGCTTGCCCGCGCGGGCGCAAGTCGGCGGCATGATTGTACAAAATAAGGCGGGTTGGGCCGGCGATCCGTGCCGCCGGGTCAGCGGCTTTGGTGTGTAGACCGCTTTAGGGGATCTCTGGACTCGTGAAAGGTTAGATATGTGGCTTTCAGTTAAACCGTCTCGGGGAGGATGACAACGTGTTTGGCACCGTTGTCTTAGAATACCGTCAAGCCTAGGTAAGCTCGAGTCGTCAAATAAAGTGCTGGGAGCACCAGTGCGTTCCTCTGGAGATCCCAGAGCTTCCAAGAGCGCCCAAAGGCTGGCCACCGAGGAGTTTCAGTGGGTACAATCCCACATAACCCGGCTGCAGTCCAAAGCGGTCGGATATATTTCAAAGAATTAACCTTCTTTAGAAATAAAAAAACCGGACAAGTGCGAGTCAGGCTTGCACATCGAGGGTTCCATACAAATCCGGAAAATTTCACAAAATTGGGAAGTAAGTTGTTAAAATATGTATACTTATAACCTTCGACAAAAAAGTTTTTTTTTTCTCACTTTTCTCGTCATACATCGAAAATTACTCATTGTAAAAATAATTGAAAACTTGTTTTAGCATGTGCTAATGAAGTGAAGAATGATACCTAACATGATACGATTTACTCACTTTGAATTTTGAACCCCTATATATATTTTGTGAATTTTGAAGCCCTATTTTTTGTGATTTAAATAAAAATGTACAATTTTCAGATTTATTCCTATATGTGTACTCAGAGACTCTGAGATAATGCTTCTCGCCAAATTTTATAGTTTTATGTCAACGTTAAGTACCCTGTAGGTTTTGATTTATGCGAGTGTCGAAATATGTGGTTTTTTACGACATAAACTGCTCTAACATTTTTAAACGATAACTGAGTAGTTTTTCTTTTACACAACTGCAAGAGACCATAGATATACATATACCGTTGAAATTTCAACTCGATATCTTTACGCGTTCCCGAGATAAAGAGTCTTGACATACACACAAACGGACAGACGGACAGACGGACAACAAAGTGATCCTATAAGGGTTCCGTTTTTTTCGTTTGAGGTACGGAACCCTAAAAAAAAGGTTAAAATTGATTAAAACATCTACAACTCAAGTTCGCTCACTTTTGGATTTTTTGTTGTCAATTTAATGTTGACAACGTGTAGGTATTTCGATAGCACCGCAGCATGCAAACATTCACTTAAAATTATTCGTGAACAAAACAAGTATATCTATATTAATAATTTCGCCAAGGGGTACGGTAGACTCGATTGAAACTTTATCTGAATGATAAAACATAAATAAATAATGATTTCGAGTCGACAACATATATCCGGAAAATTCGGATTATCGAGTATTTTAATAAATTATAACGGTGCTGACAAACAAAAACACGGTCTCCATATTGACACTGCATGACGGATGACATAACTTGAGCAGTGTTGACAACACCACAAATAAAGAATCTGCTAAAATGGTTTTAAAATTGTGACAAAATAATGCTATATAAATATGTAAAAAATTGTAATAACCTTTTTCAATATCAAATGAAACGTAACGTAATTTTAAAATTATTATTAATTAACAAAATATGTATTTTAATCGACTATGACTTATTATTATATGATATCAAATAAAATGTAAGTATCTTGGGTCTTCATCGACCACTAATGAGCTTGAAGACGAGGTTGCGTCATTGCTCAGAATGTGTAACTCTCCTTGGTACCAGGTACGCAGTGCGTTCTCTGGAACTGCGTAAGACTAGCAGCATTTCCTTGCCCTTTTTAAGACGAATTTTATAAGTATAAAATAACATTTAAAGTTTTTACCGACAATTAATTGCGTAGCTTAGTCTTTAATACATTAATTTGACTAAAAGAAACCCGTTCAATTTCGTCATTCGAATGTGGTTGCGTTAAAAACGATATTGCTGAGATAAATCTGCAATTCAGCATGTAATTTTAAAAATATGGTGTATGCTAATTGCAAATAAATATGCTAAACAAGATGGAAATATGCTAAATTTAGCATAAAAAATGCTAAATTGGCATCACTGATCTTGAACAGTCAATCTTCTTTTTTTATGTTTAGGCGTCGCATTGTTGTGCATTTGCCAGTGTCAAGTATTCAGTTTTAAAATTTTTTGATAATAATATATCAAAATAGTCACTGTCGTAGTCACGTTAAAGTCCAACCTTTGGTTAGTACCTAACCTTCGGTTAGGTACCTACTGTATTCAATGATCTGAAACATAAAATAGGACAGGAGTGCAGGCTATTAATTTTGTGTACGTAGTAATGAGACTCCACTGGAGAAGCAAAGTATACAGGCTACATAAAGTACATCATATTATACTCGTAACACCAACCGGCCTTATTGGAAATCTATGGGGGAGGCTTATGTCCAGCAGTGGACGTCCTACGGCTGATAGATAGATAATTATAGAAAATATAATACTTGCCATACCTAATTTTTAAAGTTGAAGTTGACTTTCTTTTCGTTTTATCAGAATATAGATACATTTACAGTACTTATTCATTTAGTTTTGAGCAGTTTTAATTTTGAGCAATTACTTTGGGATATTGTTTACACCGATCATGCCGAAAGTACCTATTTCTTAAAATGAATGTCTTTTATTGGTCTTTCTTTATTGTTTTGCTTGACCTACATCATTTTGTTATCAGCATCTCCTTACCATAGATTAAAGATAGGTCTTCGCTCCGAGCTAAGCAAAGACCTATCCTTCATCTATGCTCCTTGCATTAGGTAATCATTGTCATGATTGTGAAAAATTGATGCAGCGAAGGGCCCTTCGTAAAGATGGTGATCAAGGCAAATTTGATGAGTGTGTGTGTATTATGAGTCACATTTCACCCGAGCGAAGCCGGGTTGTCATCTAGTATTCTAATATTTGGTCATTTTATAACATTTTCAATAGTGTTTGTGTGTAGTGTCGCTATGTCGCGTCGCTGTCGCGCAGCGGGAAGGGTTATTGTGATATTGCAGCGTCTCATATTGCTGGAGAGATTTATGTGTGGTCGGTGCGCGGTCTGGCAGACCGACAGCGACGCTGCCCGTGCACTCGCTGCATCCACGGGTATGAAAAGACCATTGGCTATTTCGCATGCTTAGGACATATTTTTAAAACTTTGTACTACATTAATTTTCGGGTTTTATATAAATTTGTATTTACTCAAATATTTTTAAAATCAAGAGTAATTTTTTTTTGTAAACATGCATTTTGCGGAGTATTATATATTTTATTGTTACATGTAAGTGTATATCAGGGCGGGTAAAAAAAAATCTTGAACTGCCAGAATGTGAAACGCTTTGCCTGAGTCTGTCTTTCCGCTAAAGTACAATGTAAGTGTCTTCAAATCTCGAGTAAATAGGTATCTTCTAGGTAAGCGTGCTACATCCTAGACCGCAAAACTGCTTAAAATCAGACAGTGTGTAGTCAAACGCAAACCTATTTGAAATAAAAAAAAAACTCTCGTGTCATTATGGGTCACCGATGTCACCAAAGTTTACATAGAGTTGTTTTTGAAAGCCCAAAATGTGATTCCAATTGTTACTTAACATATTATTATTGCTTTTGTTCAGTTGGCAGCAAATACTACTGTATAATTCAAACTAAAAACTCGATTTGAATCCTATGTAAACAAGTTTGTGGCTTTTCGAACATAGTCGCATAAAATCATAATAAGCAAAGTTTGTCAATGGCATCGGAAACTGCAGTTGTATAAAAACATACCTTGTTTAGGCTACGCTTCGTAGACTTCAATGCTGTTGTTGAATTAAAACCAAAAACTTATGCTGGGTTCACATTACCGTACTTAAATGACTTATGTTATAAATGACTTACTTAAATTACTCTGTAAGATTAATGTGTAACTTTTATGAATAAAAACTTATTACGTCGTACCTATTGTGACATTTCTGTAAAGAAAAGAAACGTGTTGCGGAGCTACTTTACGATTTTGGACCCCGTTTAATTGCGTAATGCATGACATATCTTTCTAAATTACGCGTCACGTAGTTTGACCGAGATGGACTCCTTAATTACTTTTTAACAGTTTGATACAATTTTAGAGATAATAAACAAATACGATATATAAACTAACCTATAGTTTATTTATCGTATTTGTTTATTATATTTATAAAATCTGTCCGTATCGGGGCAAATCGGTGTGGGCAGCTATTAATATGTTATGTTCGGACAACATCCTACTTCCTACTAATATTATAAACGCGAAAGTTTGTGAGGATGGATGGATGGATGTATGGATGTTGTTTTTAAACTTTCGCGATTTGAACACATAATTATTATATACTACGGGACTAATCGCGCACTAAAATTACGAGATAAATAAATACCTCCTCATCCCGACGTTTCGGCCGAATTGCATCGACCGTGGTCACGGGTAGACTGATTTATCTCGTAATTTTAGTGCGCGATTAGTCCCGTAGTATACCCGTAGTGAGTCTACCCGTGACCACGGTCGATGCAACTCGGCCGAAACGTCGGGATGAGGAGATATTTATTAATCTCGTAATTTTAGTGCGCGATTAGTCCCGTAGTATAAAATAATAATATAATGATATTGCGTCAAAAATCAAAATATCATGCGGGCGAAGCCGTGTGTAAAAACTAGTAAACTATAAAAAATTTGAAAACGGTCATCATTAAAGAAGTTACATTAGAGTCTACCGATCCGAAATAAGATCATTTTAACTACCAGAAATCGTGAAGTGATTAATTATCAAATAATATTTTATGGAATATGTACGTGCTACAAAAAACTCAACGTAAAAAAACTTGTACTTAGGTAGCTGTTTTGCGATTGAACAACCATATCTAAGTATTGATCTTCGGATAAAAGTTTAATTGCCAAAGTTGTGTATACAGTGCGCCGACGACAACTCGGAAACTCTGGTGAATGAAGACGAAACTTGGGAATCTGTCAGGCAATAACTAGCAGTCTCATTCGATCCTGAACCTAATTATAACTAGGTATCAGTACCTATGCTCTGCTGCGTACTGACTTTGACTTTGTATCAATCTGAGGAGGAGCAGGGTATATGATAATACTGGTTTTTATATTCACGTACCGCGATTGCGGTTTCAAATTTTTATTTAAATTTTAAAAACTGACTTAATACGATAAAATATGCCACGAGGTGTCTTCGGCTACTATACGTGTAAGGATGGATTTAGGTGCGTAAAATACTTCAGAATCAACCTCGCAAAATATGAATGACTTAAAGTTTATCAATAACGAAAAAAGTAATTTTGGGCGTTACTGACAACTTTCTGCTTCCTAAACCATGTTGTTAACAGCAGACTAATGGTACTTGAAATAGTAAAGTTAAAATCCCAGCTAAGGGTTGCCGCGCAAACGTGCTTAGATTTATGCACCTAACCTATGTTCAAGCGCACCTTATCTTGTTTAACTGTGTTAGTGCCATAGAAGATAACACATAGTAGTATTTCTGCTCGTATTTAGTTGGGTAATTTTAAAATACGTCATTTTATAGAACGTCGTTACAGTGCGAGTCGATTCCCACTTGGCATGCAATTTTTCTTTAGTCCCAAATAATGTACTGTTAACTGTTTTTTTTCAGACCCGTCTTGAAACTGCGACTGAACATGACAACGTAACGTAATTATGTACTTAGTAAAGTTTTATTATTCTTCAACTTCGTTTAATTTCTTCTCGGATTATTATTAAGAAACTGTTTCCTACGCTTGAATACAAAATAATATAAAATTATGAAAACCGTAAAATGGCTTGGTAAAGTCTAACTCAAGAGTACCACCGTTAGCTACAAAAATGTCCCGCGCCTAAATAAATAAGTTAACGACGGGTTATTAACACTCATTGCGTCCAAAGCGCGTTAACTTAATGTTTATTCCCAGCATGGAGCTTATCTAGTTTTCTCAAACGGCTCTAAACTGTTGACGGCAACAGGGTCGCCACACACCCTTATTTTTCTTGAAAATTGTAGGGTTTTCAACTTACTTTTCTCTCTGGTGGTTTCTTTTCTGGATTACTGAAGATTCGAATAAGGATTGCGTATTGTTATTGGAATGTGCTTCGCTTATCAGATGTGAGAATTTAGGGTTAAAAACGAAGACATCCCTGGAGTGAGGAGATATCATCGAGTTGTTGTGTCGCTAGAGATGGTGAAGTAATTTTTAGTACTTTGCAGATTCGCACTTTGTAATGCAATATAACCTAGGTACTATTTTTTTATACTGAGTCTTCGTTTCGTACTTTGTTTTAAGAGGACGGGTGTATTCTAGGATATCATACATATCATAGGACGGGCTTAATGTCAAACCTTTATGGGGTCGTATGTAGACGAAACATGTAAATAGTATATGTTGTAATAAATGATTGAATTGAGTATCATTGTACTCATCATTACGACCAACTTTTACTATCCGACTAACCAAAAATCAAAATCGTGATAAATCGTCGGTTCCGTTTAACAAGTTCACTGACTGTCGACAAAATGTATGGAACATTTGATGTTGATGCTCCCTGGCGCTGGGTGCACTTGGTGCTAGTATATATACTATGTATACATACTCTACATCTGTGTATCTCTTCTAGGGAATCATTCAAAAACAAATTAAAGAAATGGGTTGTGGAAAAGGCATTCTACACATACAGTACAGATGAAATAATTAAAATTGTATGATTGTGGTGTTTCTCTTAAGTTACATGTTTTGTAATTATTGTTTTTTTGTTGAATTTAATTACTTATTATTATTATTATTTTTCAATTATTTAGATTATTTTGTGACATGTGATACTATTATTATGAATAAATGACTATGACTATATAAATAAAATTTAACTATACTTGGCTGAAGAGATTTCGTTAGCTCAAAAGTGCACGCTTGTGAGTGTTCACCACTGATAGAGACTGAAAAGAAAATTATCAACAACTTACTCGTATGTATAGTGTGGATGATGTATAACATAGACTCTGTAGAGTCTAAATTATTAATTAGCTCAATCTGTAGAAAAATATAAGTCAACGAGGGTAGTTAACCCTTGCGCGGGCAGCTCGAAATGGCGCGAGGCTCCGGAGGCAGCGAGCGCCCGCCGCGGCGCCCCTAAACCCCGCAATAGATAAAACAGTGATAGAACATGCACCGCGCCGCCTCTATGAATAATTCATTAGTTTCAGTTGCCACTTTTGTTGGTATCGGTGGATTTTCAGCGCTTCACGCCGTCAAAAATATGCGTTCAGGGGCTGGTTATTGTTAGAACTCCACTCTTTACCAGACTCGTTCATTTTAAATGTGTCATGCCGCGAATAGCCTTCCTTGAATTATTTACAGAATTATGAATGCTACGCTTTTGTAAGCTCGTTCGGAACTCTTCTTTGGAAGTTTCGGCTCTTTCGAGACGGACGGGGGTCGGCTGCGCGGTAAGCTTGTAGGAGATGAAATAGCGATAAACAGTGTTGTGTTTGTCTCTATTATATTCTCAGTGGACATCCTGCGGTTGAAGTAAGTCAATATTACTTTAGTGCCTACTATTACCAACAGTAGCTGTAGTTACCTATTCACATCCAAATGGGTGACAGTGAGCGGCAATTATATATAGTTAGGTGCTGTAGGCTATTGTGGCTCGTCTGTCAAGTTAGATGCGGTCTGTCAATTTAGGTGCAGGTTCCAATTATTTACTTCCAAGGCATGTCAGAGGCGTAAAGGTTCATACTAGTCAAACTAACTGAATTATTTAGTAACTTTAAAGTGATTTTTCAGATCATTTGACGTGTATAATTTTTTGCATATTATTTTTAGAAGATACGAGTACTCTTGCAAATCGTTGTGCGGTTGGTGATGTTACCGCTACTACGCAATTATACATACAAATTGTGAACTTCCTTCTTTATAGAAATCGGTTGGAAAAATCCCCTACTCTAAAAGTAACCTATACTTTACCTAGGTTCAATCAATTGCTTGGTTCGCCGGTGAGCGCAGCCAGGAGCGACCGCCGCCGTCGCGTCGACGCTACATAGCACCTCCACCCTCGGAATCCCGTTATAATTTACGATCATCCCGAAAAATCCCGGGATTATTTTTATTCGATAACAATAAAGGTGCCGCCGAGGGTTACCTTTATTATCACTCAGTACAGGACGACTCTTTTACAACTTTACACATGTTATAGGAACGCCGGAATGGGTTGGCTGCCATGTTTTATAGTTACTCGTATGTCGAAACATTTTTATTTCGTTGCG
Organism: Hypomecis punctinalis; assembly: GCA_949316475.1. NCBI lineage: Eukaryota > Metazoa > Arthropoda > Insecta > Lepidoptera > Geometridae > Hypomecis > Hypomecis punctinalis. Next base: position 14,935,684 of record OX438798.1, on the reverse strand, counting down.
GTTAGCGATATGTTTTCTCTATGACTGAAACATCAGCAGTAAAAACAGTTCCGTAACTTTCACAGCAATTAAGCGTTAGTTTCGAGTTCAGTTTGTTTAATAGCATATTAAATATTGACTGTTTAGTGTGGGAACATAGAATGAGCTGTAATACTTACCTTAAATATAGATATGTATCTAAATATTATAATTTATCAGTAATGTGCAATGAAGTGGCTTTGAGTTACTAAAATTACTGAAAGCATCTAGCCATTACACGATTAGAATCGGGTAAGTGACTTGAGTTACTTAGCATGATTGATATTATTTTGGTGTCAAACATAATAAAGATATATTATAGATTACCTAAGTGTAGCTTTGGAATTGTTCTAACTTTACGATAAATACGTTATATTTTGATGATTTCAACTATACCTGAAGAATTTATGAAACCATGTGTTTAAAATGCTGTAGAAATAATTTAGTTACACTAAGATCATTAATACTTAAATATTGAAAACGTCACTGAAGCGTTATATTTGAAAGTTCAGCACACGAAAGCTCTGGTTTCGTCTAACGATCCGCACACGATCATCACACACCTGATCCCTTAATTAACGTAATTCTGTTTACCTTAAAAATTGATTAACATAATAATAACAAGAGCGCGCCGGAGGCACGTGCTGGATCCGAGCACGGCGGCGGATTAGACGATCCCGAAAGTGATCCGTTATAATTGTGAGGGTGGACAGTGACGGCTGGGTACGCACAGATTAGCCCCTTCGATAAACAATAGCATTAGTATGCGAGGACGCGCTGACCGGCGATCGGTCCGGCTCGGATTAATTTGCCTTCTGGAAATTATGGAGGCTTGCGGAACGATCGCCGGTGTTATTGTTTTGCTTTTCGCCAGCGAAACGACGGCGCGTTTGTTTTACTCCTTTGCGTTTCTTTTTATTGTGCATTGAACACAGATTCGATTCGTGAATGAGTTTTGTTGCAAAAGCTGCTCTGATTGTTTTACGTGAGCTGTGCTAATTGGTTTGTTAATGGACATTTTCAGCGTTTAACTGGGAAAACCCCTAATTGAGTCAATTACGCAGCAGATATTTTTTTACACAGTAATTTTTTGATGCTTCAAACTGAGAGACGTAACGTACCTATTTCCGAATTGTCTTTGAGTAGTGCATAATTATGTATTTGTAATCATATTTTCCTTGTGTAATGAATAAAATTATGTGACGATAAAATACCTACTTATTTCCTAAAAGTGCCCACTGCGACAGTAGTCATGTTGTTTTGCGGTCTGAGCCCTTTGTCCAGGTTTTGCGTATTTTACTTAAACTTTCGCGTTCTCGTGTGCCTTCATACATTTTGGTTAGTTCTTCCTCGTTTGCACCAGGGGCGCTGTACAAAAACGTATAGAGCCATACAGAAACAGCCGTAGTTTCAATTTACGTGTAAATCTGGACTTAACCCCTCTGCAGTGGATCTAATTGTCCTCCTATTGTCCAAATCTTATATAAAAGAAATACAGTTTGATCGACTTCGCTAAGTTTTAGTCAAATCTCGATAATATTACCTACTGTTACCTTGAAAATTATTTGGTGAAGGTAGGTACGCGTAGAGTTCATAAAACCGAGAACACATCTTGTAATGCTTACTTTTTCATTGGCGCTCCTGTAAACTTCCAAACTAACTCGGAGGGTCCTCTATTAGAGCGTACAAAGGGCAATAAGCGTTAATTTTATTTGTCCGGCGTGCCGTATCCGGTTTCGACGGAAGCACACGCCTACCCGCCCCGCCGCTAAGTAATGAGGCTAATGTTACCAACGGTGCACTTGTCCCTGCCAATAAATTATCACATTTAACTCACATTACATTCTAACCTCTAAACCTTTCTGTTTACGATTTAGGTTTCGTTGCACGGATGCTTAGACACGCACGTGGAAAATTTATTGGTAAATTGCCAACGTCGTAGGGTAATCACTATTTCGTGGGCTGATTTTTATTGTCCACGGGAGTAGAGTCTAGACAGAGTCCAGACCGGTCGAGAGACTTCAATCGTCATACTATGAAGCATGACGATTGTAGAAGAACAGTGGGATGTGATTCAATAAAATTGGCAAGGTGTACCTAAAGGTGGCAGAATCAAATATGGGTCATACCAAGATGGGTGATAAATCACATTTATTTATACCACTAGAAGCTGAATCATTAAACATAGACTGATTTTCCAGTTCACGCCTACAAATGAAGTAAGTAGGTACATACTGGGAAGCCGAGTAGACAACATCGAACTAAGTTATAATTTGTTTAATGCGGCTGAAGCCCTGTACGTACACAGCGCGCGCAACAAACTTAAAGTCCTATAAATCAAAAGCTAATTTGGTCCGAGATTCGGGAGTTGAGAATCCGTGCGTACAGTAATGTGTTCTTTACATCAAAAACACATTTAAAAGAAGTTAGATTGGCTTACAGGAGTTGGCTTGCGGCCACGCGGACTGGAGCCGCCGTCGGCGCGGAGCCGCCCTAATCTCACAAGATCCGCGGCAGATTGTTTGCGAGCATTTCGGTCCATCAAAATATGACGGAGGGAACGCAAACTTTCCCACATAAATTATACAAACACTTGAACTTTCATCAAGACTTGTCTAATTTGATGTGAAAAAAATTCGTAAGCTCATGGCTGAAGCGATTTTTGGGTAGCTTTCAGTCTTAGTATCTGGGTTAGTAAATTTATTTGTGAATTTCGTTTTATGGGGTTTTAAAAGTATTTTCGCGACCAATTCTAGGCGCTCAGTCATCTGTCCATACATCAGATACAGATTTTTATTGGAGCTACAAAAAACACAAGTCACAAGAATCCTACAAAGCTACAAACATCCGTCCATCCATGAGCTATAGGACGTCCAATGCTGGAGATAGGCCTCTCCGATATATCTGTAATAAGACCAGTTGGTAGCGCCTCGCATCCAGCGCGGTCCTGCGTTCTTAATGACTTCACCGTCCACCTAGTGGGTGGACGTCTTACGCCGCCTTTGAAGGTACGTGGTATTCACTCGAGAACTTTTCGACCACATCAGTCATCAGTGCTATGTGCTCTACCCACTGCTAATTCAAATACCTAAATAATGACTATTAGGTATGTTTGGTACTTGTAGAATAATGCTGTAATTATATGTTAAAAGTAATGGCTACAGCTGCTAAGAGTATCACATAAACAATGCAGATAAGTAATTAGGTTTCTGTTTATCTGAGTGAGTGGTTATCGGTAGAGCCAACGCGTATGCAACAATATGTCGTTATTGATTGAGTTCTCATTGATCAGTGTATGTATAAGAATAAGAAGAATATTTGGTTTTCGAGCTAGTGTTTTACAACGCTCTGTAAATGAAAATTTAGTAAACCAAACGTAACTACCTACAATATAAGTCCCTAGCAGTTACCTAGACTAGCTAGCTAAATCCCTAGTTAGACCTAGCAGTCTTGCCTGAGTAGTACAATTACTACACCCAAAGGGTCATGAAAAGTGTGGCGTTCGTAATAGAATAGTGTCATTATATTTATTAATATGAACACGATATTCCGTTGATCCATATTTGGTTAGATGTGAATTTTGCCGATTTTTTCGTATTCCAAAATTAGTAGGTGTATAAAAATTGTTTGTATTTATAGATATACATATATATACTCACTAGATTCTAGAGAGATACCACGTGTAAAAAAACAGAAAAATTTAAAACAAGCTTTATTTAATTGATAACCTATTCCTTAAAACCTATCGTTACATTAGTTACGTAGGTGCTTAAATACATTCTTTCGAACAATTCGCAGTGTTCATTAAACATTCAATATTTTCTCTTACAAATGCACTCATTCGCTTTGGCTTATGGATTATATTTACAACAGTTCTATCTATTCAGCTTATTCTTAGCAATTTGGCAACATGTTAACGGTAACATTTACATACAATACTATTTATAAAGGATAATACTTTATATTAAATAATTGACAGAAGAACTCGAAATGTTCGGAGGAAATTAGGTACGGGGAAAAAATATCAATGGAAAATAAAGCTTTGAATTAAGAATACTTGTAAATTAGAGATATAAATCTATTCGGATTTTCGATAAAATAATAAAATTATTTCATCAAAACCTAATATTTAATTCAACAGGATAGTTGACTGATTTTTACCGTGTTTGAAATGTCCATGGTACCTAATTGTGATGACAAATGAAAGCTGCTGAAATTGATAAAAAATCGAATAATTAGAATCTCCGTCCAAATGAAATAAAACCGAGTATTTCTCTAGATGATGGACATATTCTAGGTTATCATTGTACTCATCAAAATGACCAACTTTATGACTCTAATTAGGACCAATCTTGAAATCATAAATCCACTATTCCATTGATAAAATATTTATTCACATTTTCAGGTTTGCTTTCAAAGTAAAACTTGATCTCGATAATGAACACAATGATATCTTTAAATAAGTTTGTCGTCTGCAGAAACACCTTACAGAAAAGTGAAGTACCACCGCTTCTCTAACTCTAACGTTATAAACATCATTGTATCTGTATAAAAATCTCAAAATTTAACGTTCAACTTATTTATTATTTTATGTATCATATTTCATTTTTTTACATATTTTAAATTATAATGAAAATACAAAAGTTTATTTTTTAACATATACAACTTTTAACTTTAATATCAGTCAACTACCCTACGTCACTATAAACGATATCTAAATTTTGAACCACATAATCATAAGTGTATCACAGCGAACATGAGGTTTACATAAGCCCAAAATAATATTATTTTCTACAGACGATTTTATAATTCATTCAGTCTTACTCTACCTATCTATCTACTTATAAATAAAATACACTATGATAAGAGTGCACTTTATATTATTTTAATATAGTGTGTGCAGTTAAATTTCTATAACTATTCACGATTCAGGAGAACACATTTCCATTACCAAACTTGACACAATAAATAATGAATGAAATTAAATAGATTTATTTTAAATTTTAGAATTTTAAGGTAAACCGCTTACATAATCAGACTAGCTTAAAACCCGCGGCTTCGCCCGCGTTGTCTTAGTACATAGGTACTTACTTAAAATGAAAATAGTCCGCGGTTTGATCTACGTTGTCTTTGTACTTGCTTATAATAATATCTAATAGTCTGCGATTTGGCTCGCGTTGTCTTAATCCTTGCTTAAAATTACTTGCAAGGATAATGTCCGGTTAGACCCGCGTTGTGTTAATAATTAGGTACTTAAAATAATAATAACTCGAAGTTTGACCCACGTTGTTTTAGTACTTACTTGATTAAAATAACAGCCCGCGGTTCAACCCGCGTTATCTTGGCATTTGCTTATAATAATATCTAATAGTTCGCGGTCTGGCCCGCGTTGTTTTAATAAATCCTTAAATTATAATAGCATGCCGTTAGCCTGCATTTTTGTATTACTTGCAATGATAATGCCCACGGTCAGGCCCGCGTTATTTTCCTAATTGCTTAAAATGATAAAAACCCACAGTTTGGCCCGCGTTTTCTTGGCACTTACTTAAAATAATAAGAGCTTGTGGTTAAGCCCGCATTAGGCTCGATTATGAAGGCGCTATCGTAATTATAATAGCTAATTAGCATAATTATTTTTGTTTCTTTTTCACTTTAAACATTCCATAGAGAACACTTTTTATGTTGCTATTATATTTACCACGGCGCCTTCATCATTAAGCCTATTATCGTATTACTCGAAAGCATAATGCCTACGGTTTAGCCTGAATTGTATCAGTATTTGCTTAGAATGATAATAGCCCACGGATTGGCCTGCATTGTCTCAGTATTTGGTTTTTTAATTTGGTTACGTGTATCTAAAGCTTATTACGGAATGAGTACCTACTTGAATTCTTGGATGATAAATTGCCGAATTTCTGAAATTAAGTCAAAAATAAATAAATATATGAAATAAATATTGAGGGACATCTCACACACGGTCTCTGACCCCAAACTAAGCAAAGCTTGTGATTTGGCTGACAGAGACTGATATACTACATATACATGTACCTGTAGGTTGACTGGCAGATAATGCTATTTAGCGTTAAGTCCTCCTTTTGTACAAATGGTGTGCAAGAAAGTGTTAAATAAATAAAAATACATTACTAACACCCAGACACAGAGCAAACACATATGATCAACACACAAATATTTGCCCTGGGTGGGAATCGAACCCACGCCTATTTGACCCAGGAGTCAGGGTCACAAACCACTGAGCCACTGAGGGAGCCAATAATAATAATTGTATAAGTAACTATGTGAGGAATTTCACACTACTGGCTTTTCATTGATAGAAAACATTGAGTCAACCTGTATAGGTTCGTCCATAGAGAAAAAAATCAATGTCGTTTGTGGATTCAGCAACCTGCGCTCGGTCGGCGTGATGTATATGGCCCAATCACCCTTCGCGGGTAGGCCTATGTTCAGTAGTGCACTATTAATTAAGGCCGGTACAGGTATTCGACATGTTTCATTAAGTCATTAGAAATTTAATTTTTCAGGCAAATGAAAAAATGACACACAAGTAGGTACCTATATCTTATTTTATTTGAGAAACACACAGTGTATCTAGACGTGACTCGTCAGGCATGTGCTAGGATGCTATTATACTCATAATTTGATTAACTTTTACAATGGTATCAACCCCAAAATCACGTGAATAAAATGAGCTGTTCAACACAAAAAGTTCATCGACCCGCGACAAACTGTATGGAAAATGAAGGTAATTTTCGCTTGTCAGGGTTGATCCATAGTAAAAATTACGTATATTGATCCGTATGTGCGCTAAGTTTAAGACTATTGGCTCACAAAATAAAAAAAAAAAATTAGCTGTTGGGGACCCATTTTGCCCCATTTAAGGATAAATCATTATCTTAATCCTATTCTAGATACTACATTATTTAAAAAAGCGCATTGAAGTTTTGGGACGTATCTGACCCCTAAGGAATTTTTTAAGGAAAATTCAGAAAAATAGGTACAGCCACATTTTTTATTTAGTCTCAAAAGCATCTATACAAAGTTTCATGTCAATCGGTACAGGGAATAAAAAGTTACATGCAAACAAAAAGGGCCCGTTTTACCCCGTAAGTTAGTAGTTGGGTACGTTTTTCATCCTTAGTGCTTCATTATGTCGTATGATGTACGTATATTCCAAATTTCAAGTTTATATCCTCAGCGGTTTGGGTTGTAGCCTAAACTGATTAATTTTTGCCATCCCTAAGGAACCCTATAGATTTTCCTGGAAATTATTAGTTCCTGTATTGAAACATATTGTGTGCTTCCTTCATACCAGATTTCAACCATAACCATTCATCTGGTTGGATGTAATTGACAATTTTTTCACCAACTTTGGGACCTTATTTGACCCCTTAGATGAGGAAAATTCGGAAAAACAGGAAAAAACGTAACTTTTATTTTGTTTGGAAAGCATGTATACAAAGTTTCAAGCCATTCGGTACAGGGAATAAAAAGTTACATACAAACGAAAAGGGCCCGTTTTACCCCTTCAGAGATCGATTTTTCAAAATTTTCTTCCTTAGTGCTCCATTACGTCGTACAATGTACCTATGTTCCAAATTTCAAGATTATATCTTAAGCGGTTTGGGCTGTAGGCTGTCTGTCAGTCAGTCACTCAGGGAAGCCTTTTATATAATAGAAGATTGTCGTCGGCGAGAATAACGGAAAAGGATATTTGCCATTAATTTTACTTTGATATAGGTACCTAATTATATTTTTGTGCTTTCAAGTTCGTTCTCACAGTAACCTTGTATGATTTAAAACTTCAACTTTTAGCGTGGGACCAACAGTGAAATTGCGAAAATAAAATCAGTTGTTTCTTACATTGTGACGAAAATCGATGAACTACTTTTTTTATGGTATTGTACCTACCTAGATTTGTAGTTAATTTACTCTCACATTTCAGTTTTCGTCTCAATGATAAGTACATTGTTATATGTCCTCAGACCAAATAAAAAAATCAGGACAGGATGTTGTGAACAAAACAAGTGAGGCCGGCAAAACTACGCCTCGCCGTGTACAGACACAATTACACACACATACACGTACAAGGAAACTACGCCTTGGATTGTCAGTCGAAGTATGGCGGCGCAATACCGACGCACTCACCACAAGTATAAAAACAGACCTCACTTGTCTGTTCACGACCGACGTTCTATCTTGATTTTTTTTATTTGGTCTGACGATATCTTATGTATATTTCGTAGTTCACTATTAGGCTGTATGTGAATAGACCTATGAATAAAATTGCTTTAAAATTACTTTTTTACCCAATTACGTTAAGAGAAGAAGTCATGGTCAACTGAATCGTGCAATAGTACAAGGAACATCATTATACAATATCTATAGTCTATAAGTATGTATAATGTGATGAATGTATAATTAACAACAACGTTTTAAATGTATCATATAATTTGTGATTATGAAAATGTAGTCTTTTTATTAAATAATCCTGCGTGCACTACATTTTCATTTAATATAATTTATTCTAGTTTACCTGTTTTCAAGGACATTTAAATTCATAATTATTATAACTTCTGACTCATATGAATAGCAGATAACTGATCACTTGGTCGTATAAGCTCTAAGCTCTGTCATTAATACAATCTATTTTGTATAATTGTATGAAATTCTGGTTGGACAGTTTCTAGGTACTCGAGAATATTATTGTAATAAAATAACTTTTAATATGGTACTAAAACTAAAATCGCGGAAATTCCCCTGTCCAATAACAAATACATTGAAAAACGTGAATAGAAGAGTTTATTGCGACTTTAATTTTGGTGCTAAAGTAAAAGTTTATTATATAGGTAGAAAAGAGTGCAATGACATTATTCGAATATACAGGGTTATTTCTAATCAATTAGCATCCTTCTAGGGGCTTATTCTGTATATCAAAACTAACAACTTTTGTTCTACGACTTTCGTCAAAACTAAAGAAAAAATCAGCTGTTCCATACATTTTGTCGCGGGTGAACTATATTTTTCTATGGAACAACAAATTTTTTTTTTAGTTTTGACGAAAGCCGTAGAACAAAAGTTGTTAGTTTTGATGTACAGAATAAGCCCCTAGAAGGATGCTAATTGATTAGAAATAACCCTGTATAATATCCACTGTCCAATCAACCACTCATTACAAAATAACAACATACCCTCGAGATGAACACATTTAAAGCAATAAGTATCTGTAACATAATCGAAGGAACCGTGGAATAATAAATAATTTATCTTAATAATTTTTCTCTTATGTATCTCTCATAAAGTAACGTACTCGTAGCTCTCATATAGAGGTAAATATAGGATTTGAATAGTGGACAGTGACTCGGTGGCAACTAAATGATAAATCAATAAGTATGTTAGATATGAAATGGTAAAGCTGCTAAAATTAACATCCATAAATGGCTTCTACTCCAAACTGCATGACCTGTAAAATTAAAACATGTTAATTTTCTGCAATTAACCAATAAATAATTAACTATATATTTAATGCTTCACGTTTATTTACAGTTTTATAGTGCCCACAAAGATTTCCTGTATCAGAGACGCCAAATAACGCATAAAGTACAAGTACCACCCAAAACTACCACGTTAGGTATAGAAAGAGCCTGAGCGAGAACAGACCCCGGAACGTCGAAGGTAGAGAAATTTGTAACTGCGCCAGGATGATTGTACAAATACATTACTTTATAACTTATTGATTTGTCTCCATCCCAACAAAGAAAGAGTTCTACATTTGTTACGAAGAGAAACCACAAAAGCGATAGAGGCAGGCTAGCCCGACTTTACTGCACGACTAATTAATTTAATTGACATGAAACGAAAGGGTACCTGTGACCTGCGAGGCTCCCCCCACCCAGCTGTGCTGTATCTTTCCGCCCCCCTCATCCGTCTTCTGTTTCCCTTTGTCGATCTCGTTCAGGTTCGATTGATACTTCGTCCCTACAAAAACAAATATATTATAAGTAATATTATCTGTAAAAAATATATGAGGGGCGAAACGACAAAGTGAACCGATCGCGTAAAGGATTCAATATGGCAAGGGACGGCGCCGAGGGCAGGCGGTCGGCTAACAGTTATTGAAAAGTTGCGCAATATTGTCGAGTGGGGCAGCCGTAAATTCGTAATGGGCGCAAAAAATAAAACAAGAACACGCCGACGCCGCCGCCGCCGCTCGCGCAAAAACAACCAGCCGCGAAACTTACATCGGTGCCATCGCAAATGGATTTTTCAAGTTCATATGAGTTCAGCAGTAATGAAAAAATGCATTCGGAAAATTTGTCTCAACGACGCTACCGGCAAAATTCAGCGTCTTTCGGTAGGCTTCGTGTTCGGAAAATGCTTTACGAGGGTGCCTTTACGTGCCCATAGAGATTAAACTTGCGTTCACAAAGCTTATTAAGAGTTTGGAACAAGAAAGGCGAACACTTGGCCGTAATAGGTTGTCGTGCAAGATGTCGTCCGGCGATGTGTCCGGAGACGGCCAACTTGCCAATAACGCGGGGTAATGACGCCGGCCCGACTTATGACATGGCCGCACAAATTTTAATAAAATATAGACTACGCGTCTCGCTTTATGAGGAGCCTGTTTATATTATAGAGACGTTCCGTAAACACGATAGATCATCATAAGGTAATGGGCTATTAAGACACTAAAGTTATACAATCATAGCGGGTATATCGTCTCGAGATGGACAACATAATCGTTTACGTACCACTCTGAACATTTGTTTACAGCTGAGCGATTTGTGTATACTTTACGGTTGGCCATAACGTTCGAAGCCAGTTAACAAACTACAGTCTGGCGCTGGCGACAGGCAGATCGGTAACTTTACGATCTATAAACAAATAACTGCCACTAATAATAACTGAAACAGCAGCGAACAATGAAAACAACCGCTCTCGGGGGATGACTCGTAAAGGTAATATTATCTCTTAATAAACGGAATCGCCGGTGTAAAAATGTTGTTCTGATGCATTTTATGGCTCGGTATTGGATATTAATGGACTCGTTCGACCACGGAATTTGGTGCGTATTTTAATCACTGCCCTGGAGTTGTGTACACAAACGAAAATATTAAAAGTTTGTATGAATAGGCTACGTAAATATTATAACGAGGTTGATTGAGAGGATAAATTAACAAAATCATTCGGATTCGGTGTTTTGTATCTACTATAAACAAAAGTATAGGTACGTTTTCGTTTTCTTTTATGTTTGTGACAGTTCGTCAGTCTTAAATGAAATACGGAGTCGAAACTTGTGACTTAATAAAAAAACAAAACTTTTATCACAGTCACGTACACTCTTTTAGATATAAAAAATTCTCGCTTTAAAAGAACTTACCTTTATCGGACGTTGGTGAATCGCGTCTCGGTGGTCTCGACGGCGGCGGCACCGTCAGCGCTCGGGGATCCGGCGTTGTAGTTGGTGGAGACGACGCTGTACACAAAATATGTGAAAATAAGCTTAAAATTAAAATCTACTTATGTAATGTATAAAATAAACTTGACTGCTGCTAATACTCAATTACAGCATGCGTGTTTCATCTTACGCCACAACAGGCGAGTTATTGACTAATGTCGATTTGAAACGTGATTGATTCACGATAAAAAAAATCATATCTTGTCAAAAATGTAATAACTATCTCCATGGACATTTAAATAAAACCAATTATGTAAAAAGTACAACAATATACTTTATACTTTTTAAAATTGGTTTATTAATGTCGACATATGTACTAACAAAGTAATGAACAACAAATAGACCTCATTTTTATTTTGAGGTCGATTGAAAATTAAGTAGGGGGTTTGATATAGGTAGGTCAGAGTTATGACACAAAATCAAATAAATTTAAATCAACTACGAGTCTAACGCTAGATCTGTCTTCAATAAAAAATAACACTTGCAAGAAACTCTAAAACCACTGCGGTTACAAGCTATTTTATTCGGAATATAGGTAAAATATCATTGGAACAACTCAATGCCATTATCATTCAAGAAAGAACACTTACTGTACAAACGTATCGTCCCATCAGACTCTCCCCTTGGGTTTTTAGCTACGCATTTATACGTTCCGTAGTCCTCGTGATTAATGTTCCTTATCAGTAGTCTCATATGGGTTTTGTAAGCCGGCAGGCCTACGGTGTTCTCCATATGGTACTTGGGGCTCTCGTGGATCATGTGGCCGTCGTCCCGCGTCCAGTAGTTGAGGGAAGTGGGGTGCGCCTCGGTAAAACATTCCAGGGTTACGTTGTAGTTGAGAGGAGCCCCAACCAGCTGGTGCGGGATCCAGAGCATTGGTGGGACTGGAAGGAAGAATTGAGTTTAATATTTTAAGGTAGAGCAGAGTGACAAAAACTAAAATATTCGAAAAAGCTTCCAAATATATAAACGTCTAATTATATGCGGTGATTCCTTCAAAAGGTGACGCATTTAGCTTAGTTCTATCTTATAAGTTAAGTTATATATTGTAAGTGTTAATGAAGTTATCAATGTGAAGCCTAAATAAATAAATAAATAAATATATCAAAACCAGTATCTCTTAAATTTTTTATTGGGTTCCTTTTACATTAAGATGTACTAGTAAAGCTCTGAGTTCACGCATTTGGCGTTTCAGGATTTCTCTTTATATCCCTATATCGGGGAAATTTTAGTATAGAAACAGAAAAAAAAAGATAAATTAGATACTTACAGTCCACACTAACTTTGACCCTTTTGGAGACAGTTGGTGGGACGCCATTGCTGGCGATACACAGGTACGCTCCCATGTCTAGCCTCGATATCCTGGCCATGTCTAGCACTTCACCCTCCCACTCCGTTACTGAAATTAATAAAATAATAACAACTAGACGAAAACACTTTTCTATTCGCTAAAAATATATATCAAAACCTCTTGGAAGTAACGTAATTAATCAACTACAAATTCGGCAGCTCCAAAAATTGCTAGCTGTTCCGATCGCATAGTTTCGTGGACCGTCGTCGTGAAAAATCGAATTATGAAAAAAGTTAATCGACAGGCCGAAAAAAGAAAACGGCGAAAAAGGGTGACAAAAACTGACGGCAATTACGGTCATCAACAAATTCGACGTCTCACCGGTGTGTCCCTTGGTGATGGAGATTTTCGAGTTGTCGTCCCGTTTCCACTTGATGGTGGGCTTAGGCGAGCCATTAGCGCGGCACGTCAGCGTGACGTTGGCGCCCTCCCGGACGATCACGTCGCTCGAACTCAACGAGTCGTCGATGGTCGGTGGGACTGTAAACACGTCAACGTTCAGCTACGTACTTATACTTGACGACTACGTGTTACGTCTAAAGTGTTAGTTAAGCTATTCGAAAAAAATGCTAAATTAAATAATTTCTACGATGTTTTGTGTCCTTTGCTTTGATAAAATTCACATTATAATAGGAGGTTGCTCGTATAAACTATTTTAGAGACTAGATCTAATCTAATTAAAATAGGAAGGAATTTTCCTTATTCACAAACTTTGTGCATGACAATTGACAAATTAAATCGTAATAAAGTCTGTGATAGTCAAACCTATGTACCTGAGATATTAGTTGCGCTAAGAAAATCAAAGTAAATAAAAGAAAAATACTCTATTTGGACTTAATTGGCATGATGACTGGGTAAAATAAGTGTTATTATGATAAATCTTTTTCTTATTAGGTACTGAAGGAAATGCGTTGTATTTACCAACAACATGCAAATATCCGAACTGCGTCTTGGCAGTGACGGTGTTGATCTGGCACATGTAGCGGCCGCGGTCCTCCTCCCTCACGTCCGATATGTGGAGGAACCAGGTGCGATGCTTGTCGTGCGTCACGCTCACCCGCGGGTTTCGCGTGATCACGTGGTTGTGCACTGTCAGGATGGCCGATTGTTCAAAGTGCATCCACGCTACCTGAACAAAATGAACAGACACGATAAATATTTTTCGCCAAAAAACCGATTTCAATCATAATTATTTTTCGCCAAAAAGGCACAAACGATCTTAATCGTACAGAATATAGTTCACTTGAATCGATGAATGCCTTTTTTAGATATTGTTGATTTTTCAAAAACCATTAAATCGATTTCGACATAATTTAAATGGGATTTCTTAAGCATGATCTACTCGTACCATACAAAAACATAATCTCAAAAACGGGTTTATAATTGGTGGAGTAATCGCATGACATATTGTATATAGAAAAAAACATACAGTCGAATTGAGAACCACCTTTTTTGAATTCAGTTGAAAAGAACCTCAGTCTTTTCAGTTACTTAAATACTTGGGTGTTCCTCTAGACGATTATCATGACAGACATACATCTAGGATATCTTTTGAATCTACTTGACATTGTGACCATCTTTTATTCCAACCCGTTCTGTATAATTAATTATTTTGTAAATGTTAAAAGTCTATGAGCTTCAGGCAGATGAAAAAAATGTCTCTGATTAGTATAATTACCTACTTTTATTTCGGTCCGCTTATTTTCAAGTTTATAACGTTAAATATGTATAAAAATTTACTTGCTCATAAATATAGAAGAAAAGCTTCAACACCGGAAGTGAAACGAAGTTCCAGCTAAACTAAATTCAGTAGTGGCAACTTTTGTTGTGAACTCGCAAAGCGCTTCCTATAAATGTTAATGAAATTGCTATGTTTTACCTGTAAACAAAGTCTTAAGCGCAAACTCCTGAGTTCTAGGATCCAGGATTCTCAGGAAATCACTTTTCATACTCGTAATATCTTGTCAAGAAACTTTGTAAAGCAGTTGCCATCTATTTGATGACATAAGTTGGAAATAGTTTGATGACTAGGTTACAAGTTCCAAGCAATGTTTCTTGTGACAACAATTTGTACAATGGCTCGTAATAGACACAATTCGAATATAGCCTACCATTTTGCAATATATTTTTTTGCATTTAGGCCCTAATTTTTTATGATTAAATTAAAAATGTACTCTTTTAAGATTTATTCCTATATGTTGTACTCTAAGACCAAAACTCTCCTTGCCACATTTTATAGTTCTAGTAAACGGAAAGTATCCTCCATAGACAGACGGACAACAAAGTGATCCTATAAGGGTTCCGACAGACGAACAACAAAGTGATCCTATAAGGGGTTCCGTTTTTTCCCTTTTGAGGTAAGGAACCCTAAAAAACGAAGAAATCAGGTAACATCGGAACAAAACATGTACAAAGTAACTAAAACATGGTGATTTGTGCATTTGAACTGAAGGACTTATGAAATTGGAAATTGTGGAAAAAAATGCTCTAAGCCGCTATTTTGAAACTTGTTTAAAATGTTTTTATCCATGTAATTTGTTTCTATTTTGTAATGTCGTGTCTAATAAAATGTTCTACATTGTTTCTAGACATTTTCAGACGAATAAAATAATCGGTAGTTACTTAAAGCTAATATCATCGAAAACTTAATTTCGGTTTTCTACACGAAATAAGCAAGAAAAACATAAAGAAATGCAGGGGTGTGGCGAGCGCTCCAATGATTTCCAATTTCTCCCAATTGGACGAGTGACGTAACGGAAATTAAAGAAATGTCGCTTCTTTTCAAACACACTTTCACATTTTCGGATGATGGTATATTTTATGTTTATGAAGGTTTTATGATTAACTAGTAGAAATATATATTTAAGTTGAAATTATTGGGAAAACTTGGGTGGGATGTATAACGTAGAGCACTATGACAGATTTTTAGATAGATACAATCTACAGCTTTAGAGGCCTTGCTCACATTGGACGACACGGAAGATATTATTATAACATACCACGATACAAATTGCGCACTAAAATTACGAGATAAATAAATACGTCATCATCCCGACGTTTTGGCCGAGTTGCATCGATCGTAGTCACGGGTAGACTCAAATCATATGATGATGAGGTATATATTTATCTCGTAACTTTTGTGCGCGATTAGTCCCGTAGTATGTAATAATAATGTGTTCAAATCGCGAAAGTTTAAAAACGACACGGAAGACGTTCTAGAGATATAACGTTAGATTTTTTACCTAATATAATACCGTTAATTTAGATTTTAAGCTGTATTCAAATGCATAAAAAGACCGTCTTCTTAGCAGGGTCAGCTACTAAGACATTTGTGATCAGGTTCACTTAGGCCTTAGGCATGAAACAACCCTTCCCAATCAAACAAATAAAATTGTTCTATTTAGTATCATGATTAGATCATACCAAAAATCTTGTGTTGCAAATGAAGAAATTAAAATAAACACTAAGTAGGTAGATTTTTGGAAAAATGTAACGTGTTGTTCTTAACTCTGTTTTCCAATAATTGTATTATAGTCAATGGTCATATCGATATTTAGATTGATAATATTTAATGTTAAAAAAATTTAACGTTTTACAATTTAACGTTTAAACTTATAGGTAAAATTAATTATGTGAAAATATTTTTTTTGTATTTATCATCTTACATTACATGTACTGTACTGTACTGTACCGGCCTTTTTAATAGTCCACTGCAGGACGTAGGCCTACCCACGAAGGGTGTTTGGGCCATATCCACCACGCTGGCCCAGTGCGGGTTAGACTCGTAGGCAGCAGTATCCGCGATACATATAGATGTAGCGGTAGCACGCAACCGCCACCTGTGAATGTGGCCAGTGGCCCGTCGGCGCAATGCCTAAATTTTTTTTGGAAAAAAAATTCCCAAAAATCTTGATAAAAATTGCGTAATCCTAATAAATGTATTTAGAGGAAATCTCTTGACGGTGTACTGGATTAAACTTCGCCAATAATTCGTTGCCACAACATTTTGTATTCTACACGGCCTTGGATCCTGGCGATGCTCGGAGGGTGTCTCCGCGGCATTTTCTGTAATTGCACGGGGCTGCCATCGCGTCCCACTCCACGCCAATTTCCGGGGCATTAAGCGCTCAAAATGCATTTTACACAGATTGTTATACTCACTCTCAGCGATCCCGCCACTTTTACCGACGCCCGAATAATTTAATCCCATCAAAGGCGTACTACTGATACCGTCAACTCATTTGGCAATGTCTTGAGTTAAACTGAGATACACGACTAAAAATAGGCGGTAGTGCTTCTGTATGTAAAACGTTTTCCAATTTTTATTAAGCTTACGACTGAGCTAATTTTATCGCATAAATATCTTTTCTATTTTTTCTCTGCTACATTTTAATAGACCACTGCTGAAAATTAGATATATTGATCTTCTAAGGTAGGCCTATGTCCAATAGCAGTCATTGTTGGCACAAATTGAATGAATTTAAATATAATACCTAGTTCGTGGTTCCGAAATAAAGGTTACTAAGGCTTATATGTACATACAAGTACAAGCACATAAAACTACGAGTGTGCTGTACTTGTGTGTAAAAAAAAGGCGTGGTAGCCTAGAGGTAGTAACACCCGCCTTACGATCGTAAGGTCGTGGGTTCAATCCCGATCTTGTATCAATGAGTCCTTTGGAATTTATGTACGGAATTTCACACCACTGGCTTTTCGGTGATGGAAAACATCGTGAGGCAACCTGCATACGTCCGTAGAAGAAATTCGATGGTGTATGTGAGTCCACCAACCCGCACTGGGCCAGCGTGGTGGATATGACCCAATCACCCTTCGCGGGTAGGCCTACGTCCTGCAGTGGACTATTAAAAAGGCTGGTACACGCACAGTACTGTACTTACCTGCAGCACACTTAAATGCAAAACCTAGTTTACTACGATACTTTAGTTACAAAAGAACTAAAAGCACCTGCACTAGAAAATCAACCAAAAATCGTGAAAACCGCTTACCAAAGGCTTTAAATTCGACAAGCATCAATTATCTCATAATCCAGCTGAAGTTTTAATCACAGCTAGTTTTTATCGAGATTGTGGGTGCAATATAGGAGAACTTAGTAGAAACTCGTGTCGTATGGTTTTGTTTAAAATCACCTTCTCTAATAAAACAAGCAAAAAACGCGAAAATCCCTTATCCAAGTTCGACGAGCATCAATTATCTTATAATCCAGCTCAAGTTTGAATCATGGCTAGTTTTTATCAAGATTGCGGGGCAATATAGGGGAACTTGGCTAAAACTCGTGCCGGGTCACATCTTACCTATCTTAACTGATGCGGCTCTCCGCTGTCTAATTTATAATGGACTTGTGGAAACTTCGGCCATTTTATTATGCAATGGGACGGTAACCCCCCTAATGACGCCGGCCGCCGACCTAACTTGTCGCCGTAACCTGGGGCTCAGAGATATTAACCAAGCTTTCGAAAATTTCTCTAGATTTACATTAAAATACATAACTTCTTGTGCGGAAGGAATTTTCAAAACTAATTATGGAGAAAGTATTTAAATAAGATAAATATTTACTAGAGGTAGTTTATATAACATGATTTGTGATCTTGAAATTATATTACCAGGACAGGAAAATATTGGAAACTATTTAGTTCCATTGTAACTAACACAAACTAAAGTATTTCTTCATGTTCAGTGTTATTTGACAATTGACAGAAATACGAGTAACACTGAATATGGAAAAAATTACTCATTTAAAAAAAATCCATCATATTTCTCCATGTTCAGTGTTATTTGACAATTGACAGAAATACGAGTAAAACTGAACATGGAAAAAAAATACTCATTAAAAAAATCCGTAACAACACGCGATACACGATATTCTTGTAGGGTGATTCTTACAACTACATATGTAAACAAACGAGTAATCTCCTTGGTAGAAGATCAAAGTTTATTACATCCTTGTAGCTTATCATAGATCTCCAAATACCGGTGGAGCGCGCAGCCGAGATCAGGCGAGACGCTGCGCGATGGCTGCACGGACGGTACGGCAACGACGATGTAAATCTGATCTGCGTAATTGTGGCCGGCGTCTAATCTAATCGCGGCAGTGTGTCCCTCTGCACCGCACTGATTGAATTACGAGCCTTAGCCACCGCCATCTCGGCGCCGAGCTCGCCGCTACCTCACCTCACTTCCAACAAGGTACATGAGCGCTAAACAGTAAATACGACCCAGAAAAACTGAAGCTGTGCCACAAAAGAAACTTTATTTTGAATCACGACAGTTACTGTCATGGACCGTAATGCTATGATTCAACTGCCTCCACAAACTTCCACTTTGAACCACTTAAAACCGTTATAACTTAACCCGGAGCGATATTACCCGAAACTTCTCCTTCAAAATGAACAATTAAGATAAAATTAAATAGGAATCAAAATTTTATAAGCGGTTAGAAGATAAGCGTCGAGTGTTAAACTTGACGAAGTTGGCAAATTGCATCGATTGGAGAAAGTGAAGTTTTCAAATCTGTAACTGTGTTACGAGTTTTGCTCGAACGCGCGCTGTAAATATTGCCATGCACTGAATGTAATTACATACAGATTTTTAAAATGTTAATCTCTCGCAGTAATGAAGCTTGCGGATAGCAGATGCAAATATAATATTCGTAATAGCGGACTGCAGCGGCTAACTAATTTGATTCGTCTGCGGATCCTAAACGAGTTTTCCGGAAGCGGTGCCGGCGGCGGCTGTGCGGCGGACTTCCAACACACCTTGCTTTGATTTGAATTTATCAGGTTCATACCATAGATTTAAATCAATACAAAAAAATGGCCTCTACCACTCGTTTTCAATGTTCGCATCATTTCTACTCCTTCTAAATACTTAGATATACTTACTGTTTTTGTGTAATTACATATTTTATTACGTAATCGACCAAAGTTATGTTCTAATTACAAAACTTTTATGTATCTTCCTTTAGAATAGAAATAATCCGTAAGTGATTAAAGTGATACTTATCTGAATAACACACAAAATAATAGCTGATTCGATTTTCTTATATTAAAAATCACAACATTACGCATGAATTCTAAACTATTCGACAGTGATTGGAATTGGAATTTTTAATATCCCTGTTCTAATTGTTTGAAGAGTCTCTAACCTTCCAATTGTTTTTCAATAACAGATTTCAGCACGTAATAAAATTGAAAGCAAACGACCCTTTATTTGAATGACAAGATCCTCGGAATGGATATTATGAAAGAGGAGAGAGTCAAATATTCGGGCTATTTTATTTATAATCTCAGTTTCCACGGCTCACCGGTAAAGTAAGAGGGGCCTATTAACTCGTTATCTTTTAACCACCTTTAATTTAGGCCCTTCTTTCTTTTTATCTTAATTGTTGAGGCATTAAGGAGGTGAAGTTGAAGTTCGGTGGCGCGGCGGGAGATGTTTGCGTCCCTCAGGACATGCCTCGGAGGCGTCGTTTGATTTATAATGGACTCGTTGGAAAGTTCGCCCATTCTGGCGTAGCACCGACCTCTTTAACGACGGACCCTATCGCCCGAGGAGATGATTCCTAGACGTGTTTAATAATATTACGACAGATTTAATTATGGATCGCTTAACATGCTTCATTAAACTCTGCAAACCGCTCTGTGGCTTCGACAGTTTTAGTTTTTAATCGCAATCTTTTGGGGTCGATTGATTTAATCGATTCTTTACTTTGTGTCATGTATCGTTCTTTCGTTACTTATTACAAACATGCTTTAAGGTATTTTATGTAATATAAGAATTTGATCTCAGCCTCAATATAAGACAAGTAGACTACAATTTAATTTACCTCAAAAGGCTGTCAGGGCAACATTTTCTCACGTTAGAGCCTTTCAATTTTATGGCGAACTAGTAGTGTGTTGACACACTAATGCAATGGCGTAGACAGAAATGAACATCTTGCACAAGACGGCTTAGACTACTCCTGCTAAAAGCCCACTTAGAGATCTCTTCGACTGCGGATTTACGCGGAGGGCTCTCGAACTTTTCGCAAAATCTTCGACCGATAGGCGCCCGAGATATTTTGGGGTTGATGTGGCTAATGCTGATCGAAAGCATAAGCCTACTTACTCTATATGAACGAGAAGGTTGGGGAGAATTTTGCTTGTTTAGCTGGAACATATATATACCTACGTAATTTTTAATTAAAACATGAATCAGTATTTGTGCATGTATGATAAGGAACATGATCATTGCGTTTCCGGGTGCGGGGCGCGCGGTCGTCGCAACTAGCGCTCTCAGCCTCCAGAGTTAAGCTCAGTTTGGCGAGGCAGACTCCGCGCGAAGGCACGACAAATATGCCAGAATTTGAACAGCCGGCGCTCGCATGCGGTGCGAGTGTAACATTGCTGCGACTCGTTGTGGCATGTTATTGCAAACCCACATACGTGATACTGCCGACTATCTGACATTTCATGCCGATGAACCGGCTACGTGCGCATACTCTCCAAAATTTCATCATATGAAACAAGAAACCTCGTATTCAGATCATGAATAAATGTTTGTATTGAGAACATCGGCAAGCCTATTGTTTTCAAAAACATCTACGTTACTAGCATGATCTATATATTGTGACTCTAGTCTGGAAATTCTTTTGTGCTCTTACTACGTAAAAGTTGAATTTATCCTACAAGATATTTTGGGACAGATTTGTTTAAATCGTTTCTTAAAATAAAGGAGGTTTTATAATGAATCTATCACGTTCACTCAAAGAAAACGTTGGGCAAAGAGTCGTCTATTATATCAATCAGAACTGTTTTATTATTACAATACGAATCTGTTGCTATACAATGTAAACAAATATACCTACAAATCAGGCGTTAATTTTTTGGAAAGGCTTTTTGTGATAAGAGTTACTTTCGCTCGGAACATTGATCCACTATAAGGTTTGTGTAGAGTTAAATTTGTAGGCATTTATACCCACTTGAAATAATAGAATGATATACCAACATAAATTCCAAACCACTTTAGAGTAATACAAACGTAAGCGATATTTACTCTCAAAATTGGCATTCGGCAATACAAAAATAAAACGATTGGAGCTTTTAGTCGTTTCATCGCGATATTTCGCATGAGTCTATAATTCTAAATAAAAAATACGGTCGGGGAGGCAAATCTTTTTAACCAACGCGGGAAACTAATGGCACAGGCGAGGCTTTCGGGAAAATCCGCTTCTTGTTGTCAATACAGGGCAACCGTGATGGCTCCCTCCGTTAAGCCTTTATTTCTGAAGAACACTATCTCCGCTTTTATTGCGCCCGCACTGAAGACAGCCTCGAAGTAAGTAAATGCAATAAAATGAGGAGAAAAAGTCGGTCAAACGGAAATCGATGAAGTTTCTATCGGCGTGTTCGTGGACCTATGTTCGTTTGAAACTTGTATGAACGGCGCGTGATATGTTCAGATTATGTTTGTACCTACTAGTAAGTGGAAACATTGCGCGACTGCTTGGGTGATAGTAATGTTTTTAGGCTACATACTAGTTGTTTTTACACAAATAAGCTAAGCACCTTCGTAAAGATGATAAAAGACACCCTTTTGAACTTGGACTCATAATTTATTTATGTTGGTCTACCAGCCAAACCTAACAGGTCTGGCTGATTTAGATTATGTGCGTAATGTTGTACTTACATATGTCATGTGTTATAATAAAAACTTGATCACTTAGATTATCTCTAGAACTTCTGTAGTCTGAGTAAGTAGGTATAATCTTATTGCTTTTTACTGGCGTACTAGCTAAGTAGATTTGTTATATTTGTATAGTAAGTCAGTAAAAATACTAGTCCATATCTTTAGAATAAATTGAGCATGAAAATTACAGCCAACTAAACTCTTTATATCAATAAATTCAAACGTACAATCCCAATGTATCCAAACCTAATTGTAACTGTAGGGACGTAAATTGCCATCGAGTTACGCGAACACATAGATAGGTCTCCGGAATTTACATGACATTTGACGATTAGCTCGATTAGCCTCGACTTAATCTACGTTTTAGGTTTGTAGAGCAATAGGCGTTTCGTCCAAAGGTTGAAGGGGCCCAAGGATTAAATGAATCGACTTTACTGAGATATTTTTAAGAACTAAGTATTTGGGTTTATTGTACAAATTATAATTCCGAAAGAATGTTTTTGTCGATTAGTTGGTGTGTTTGATTCTTACTCTTTCACGCAGCAACGGAGAGACGAATCGACTTGATTTTTTGTATGAAAATAGCTTTTAGGGTCAAAGAGTGTCAAATACTATTTTATATCCAGAAAATTGCAGCTATAAGCTAGTAAAGAGATAATTTGAAACATGATTAAGTATTGTAAGTAATAACATGCTATTTTTCTTCAACTAGGTACACCTACAGTATAAAGATATTGAATTTCAGGAAAGTCTGAAATTATAGTTTGTCTTTACATCCACATAATCATAGATGCGTTACCTGTTGCATTTTTGGGAGTTTATGTTTTCTACATTAATAAATTCAGTGGTCTTTTTTTTTAATTACAGAATTTACTAGTTCTAAAACTACGCATCTATGCGTTATAGCTAATTCTAGCCCATCACATCGATAGGTTGGCGGAATTTACATGACATCTGACGATTAGCTCCAACTAATGCACGTTTGTAGAGGGCGAGGGGTCCGAGACCAAATGAACCGGATCCCCCCGTGCGGTGACGGCAGTTAGCCGACGGCGGCGTCACCTTGCGGCTTATCGCCGTCCGGCTGCCGGCCGGCGCCGGACCGCCACCGCTACACAGATATAGGGCTAATAGATGTAACTGGAAAATCACTACTACTCTGACCGATAAGTATCTTTTTAATTGGACATTTTTCATAATATTTGTCCGATGGGCCCTGAAAAACCGTACCGTACCATTTGGCGTATAATAATTATTTCGTATAAGTATACCTATAGAAGTTTAGTAGGTCATGTTTGTCGGTTTCTGTTTCGTCTTGTACCTATAGGACGAACGGCTAATCAGCTTTGTTGTGCAAGGTGACAAACAGTAATATTATTAATAGATATATCTAGAAATAAACTGTTTTTCGTATGCTAAGATGTAGAAAAAATATTTCTAACTGTTTCATATATCTAAAGGTTCGCTAAACACATTTCATTACTCAGAAGGTGGTCAAGCCTTTTGTATAATTATACCAACACGCCAAACACTTCAAAATACAACAAAGACAGCGAGCTACAAAAATTGACTTTCCAAAGGAAATTTTATAGTTTTTAAACCGCTACAGCGAGGTGCAAACCCGGCGTAACGGCCCTAAATCATATCTTCCTCCATTTATATGGACACTTTATTACGACGGCGCGTTCTAAATCAAATGATAAAATGCTTCTTACTTTATGTTTCCTTTCGCCGTTGTGCGCATATTGTCGTTCTCGACTGCTACTCGACGACACGTGGTTAGATCTTCAGCTAAGTGCTGGCTTTTAGATGGTTTATTTATTATCAAGATTTTGTTATTTACGGGAATATGTCACAAGGTCAGCTTTGTTGGATTTTCCTGGTAAATTTCCAACGTAGTGAAAAGACGGTGAAAACATTTTTATTCCAAAATAGTTGTATCTATACTCACTACCCTACATCTGAAAGAATAAATGGGTTATATATTTCATCTAAGATTAGAATTATGTGTGTGAAATAATGCCTTGTGTGCCAAAAATAAAGTGTTCAACAAATAACAAAGTCGACATAATATAGCTGCGACAAAGTGGACTGATAACGAAGAAGAAACAGAAGCGAAGTATTAACTTTTCCTACTTATTAGATTCTGAACAACTCGATCTGAGCCGTCTCCAAACAAAATATATCTAAGAAAAATGAATACAATAGAAAGTACGCACTTTATAAGATCCGAGATTCTTGACAGAGCAGGCGAGGCGCACGCTGCGGCCGGCGGGCACCGTCACGTTCTGGATTACATCGGTAAACTCCGGCTCCTCCACCACTGGAACAACACATTCCATTATAACGACCACCTCGACACACACTATAAATACCTACAAGGACGCCAGATACCTAATTATTCATATCCCGGTCCCTTTATGTCGGCGGTGAAGCATATTCCGAAGATATAAATTTAGATAAATTGGAACGATTTCTCTCCGTAGCCTTATCAAAGTGGCGAGTATTTGCAGTTATGGGGACATTTTTGTGTCAGAAAATACGATTTGTAATTCTCAAATTATCAAAGCAGAACGCTTTTAAACAAATTGAGTGGGCGATAAGGAATAATGTCGTCGTTTATCAAGCTCCAAGATAGATGGCCGAAGCTATGCTCTGCCCATTTTAAATGCGTTTGTCTTCGACTTGCCAAATTGGCGTGCTTTGTTTTCTCGAGCTCTCTCTCACTTTTGTCGTGTAGATGGCGAAATGAAAAGGCGAGTATCGATTGATTGAGAAACGTTAGTGTTTATAAAAGCTTGATGCTGCATTTTGGCAGACGCAGAGACTGGAGGGTAGAGTAGGTAAACATTTGTTATTCTGGGAACGAAGTGCTCACTGCCTAAAGGGAGAAAGGAAGCGTCGATGCGGTTAAATAGGATTAAGAAACTGTTCCATCTCAAATTAGGTAATAAATTAATAGTAGGGCATAAATTATTTTATTAGCGTTTTAAAGGTAAGATAAACTAAAAATAGAAATAGGCAGGTTTGTATAACGCAATTAGTATCTTCTCCATTAACACTCATACTCATTTATTATAACAATTAGTTACATGTAAAATTAATACTAAACTTCTAACTATAAATTTAACTCGGGAAATCAAGGCTTTGCGCTAAAATATACAGTATTATATATACTACGCAATCTGCATTTCTATTATAAATAACCAGAATATATATCTATTGTAACCGTAAAAATGTAGTAGGTTAACTTATGGTACCTATTTAGGTACCATAAGTGCATTAAATTCAAAGTTATTCATAATTTAATGTTATGGTTATCTCCATAAAGCTTTCTTAGACGAGGCATTTTTGCATAAGTTGTAGGAAGCACTTTGTTTTGCTCTTCTTACTTCTTGTACAAAGATACAAACACTATCTGCACCCGCCGTGTTGTATCAGTGTGACCGCACCTTTACACGTACAGTGTTTGTTGAATAAACTTGTTCAGCGATAGTTCGTCTGCTTTTCCCTTGATTACGTATCACGGTCGTGCACACAGCGGCAATAATACATTTCTTTTAGTAGAATTCTGCTACGTTTGACTGACTAAACCACCTCTTTAGAAATTTTTCAATTTTGGGAAAATTGCCAAACTTTTATTTTTACTTACTTCTTTTAAGTGTCAATAAATAAAATATATGGCGAATAACCTATGAAATAATTTCGAGTTAACCTCGAAAATAATTATAATTTCATAGTTTTAACCAGACAGTGTTGAAAGTGAAACTCTACCGCATTAACATCCTGAGTTATACATCCCCAAAAATCAAGCCGATCCGTTGCTCCGTTGCTGCGTAAAAGAGGAACAAACCAACAAACTTTTCGGATTTAAAATATTAGTATGATCCTACTGACTGTTCTACTATTATAGAGATTTTCCGAAAAAAGAACTCTATCATAGTTCACCCACTGAATAATTTTAGGCAGAGTCTAATTACGCATAATATAATGTTCTATTGAATCAATGAACCTATTTATTTGTACAATAAATCAATGCACAATAAAGAACTATACACGTGAAAATTGATTTGCATCTCCACAAAGATATTACATATGAATAAAATAAAATTATAGTCGGTCGAATGGATAAAAACAATGACGAACCATTTTAATGGGGTGAGCGCACGTCCGTGGACCGCATGATTGGTTATGTAGATATACTCATACTGCTATATATGGGTACAAGGTGATATGCGACGCTGCTCTAACGAGCCACAGTACAATTCCATGCTTTAATGACCATTCGGGAGACAGATTTAGTGGAAGCAAATCTCCTTGGTACGTCAACGTCAGGGTTGTAAAATTCGTAAACGGATATTGCAGTTTTCATCACAAATATTTTTTCACAGTGCACAGAAAACAAGAAAAACTAACAATCATATAAGGCCTACAAGAGGACGTTAATAGTTCTTTTACTATACATACTCATACTAAGGCCTCAGACTTCACAAATTATAGGTTTACATCATTTACATGGTGAATCTAAGAATGGGCTTCAAGCACGGATGGGAATATGATATTAAACTTTTAATTCATTGTACTATCTATATCCGTATCCTCGTGATCAGTATTGAAAACTTTACGGTATAAACAGCAAGTTTACGTACTGCCTAGCATTTTGGAACGTAGCAATACAGTTATAGGTACGTAATGTGTATTTGTGAACACGGCTAAGAGATACTCGAGTGAAGATGAAAGCTGGTTTGCCTGTTTACTCATCTGATCGTATTAGCTATAAGCAGACGCTCCATTTTCTGCCCGGGTGGCCTGACTCGACGGTTGTAAACCGCGCATTGCCTCACACGCCCTATTAGCTGTGTATGCGATTCTCTAACCGTGAATGTATCAATCGATTTAACACTTCATTATTATTGGAACTAGAATGTTCACGGTAAGCTGCTTTAGGCAAAGGAAACTCTGAACTTCCTAACATAACAGTACTTAGTAAAATAAACAGTTTCTTTGTCGGTCATGTACTAAACTATATCTCTGTTAAACTTTTGTGCACGCGCTTTTTCTATTACGAGTAGGTCCATCATGCTTATAAGGTGTGATTTTGGAGAATTTATATGTTTTATAGAACAAGAAACCTTTTAGGTATGCTGATATTTTCACGATATTATTCTTCACTGATTGACTTACTGAAAAAGACACTTGACACACTTGGTTAGGTACATATTCAAAAATACTGAAGTGCATTGCATTGGGTGGTGCCAGGTAGGTAGTGATCGGATGTACTTAATTGTAAATTGATTAAATAAAATGATTGCAAATAAATAAATATTAGGGGACATCTTACACACGGTCTCTGACCCCAAACTAAGCAAAGCTTGTGATATGGTTGCCAGAGACTGATATACTACATATACATATTTTTAAATACATACTTATATAGATAGTACCTAAATAACACCCAGACACAGAGCAAATACCTATGTTCATCACATAAATGTTTGCCCTGCGTGGGGATCGAACCCACGCCTCTTTGGTCCATAAGTCAGGGTCACTAACCACTGAGCCACCGAGGCAGTCAAAATTGTAAATTATAAAAAAAAATATAAAATGTAAATTATATCATCTTATTTCAGTGTTTGCTATATTGTATTGTTTTTTTGGTGTGTTTTTTGATCATGCAATCAGTCTTTAAGACTATAAGCAAATGAGTTCTGTTATTTTTGGTGTTTATGGTGCAGCTCCCAGCTTATATTAGCAGTCAACGTAACGTGTTTAACAGTTAGTTAGTTTAGCGTTAAGTAACAGTTAACGATCAGTATTAATTTGTGTATTGTATAGTATTTTTTTTTACTATCCAATATTCGAGGCCACAGACTGCGAAGACTTGTTTTATAACTATGAGATTTAAAGACATTTTAAAAATTAACGCGCTTATAGCGTTGTTACGTCAATTCCAAACGCTTGAAGCATCATTAGCTTTATTAGAGGCTAGCATATTTGCGGCTTTCGTGCTGTTCTCCCTAATTAGCCACTAATTGAACAGTTAACTATTAAATGAGCTAATAATTTAGCTATTTAACAGATGACTACTAAATACGTACATAGTTGTAATAATAATTGATTGTTTTTGCTTTCAAAAGTAAATTCGCAGTTGCCACCATCTCTCGATGTTGTCAAAATTAAAACACATCGCGAACGACTCAATTTTTTTTTCTATATCTTGTGATTGATACGTAGGTATATTAAATTTAGGTGACTCTTACAAATACTTAGCGATAAAGAAAGCATTATAATAAAAATAACATACAAAGTAAAGTCAAGCAAAAGCAAAGAAAAAAGCCGAAACCAACAAAAATCTCTTTCAGTGTCAAACATATTGTAAATAAGTAAGTAAACAAGCTACCTGTTACACGCGAAACGGTTTATGGAGTCACGAACTTATATTTGTTTCAATAATGTTGTACATTAAAATTAACAAGGAGAGCGTCGACAATAATCTTACACACCGCAGCGGCGCGGTTGCGAGCGTATTTGAGGGTTAATTAAGGAACCGCAGACGGCGCGGAACCCGGGGTAATCCTTTGTCACCGGTGGCAACACTCCATGGCGGCGCTATGATGTTATTACTATTGTTTTGACTAAGCGCTCGGTATGTGAGCAAAGCGATACGTTGGGACTTTTACCAACCTTACAAAAGTGACATTTGTGACGCAGACTCTTGGTCGGATTGTATTTTTTGTGTGAATGTACCTTTCACATTTCTTGCCTGCGCTATAACCTTTGAAATGGAGGTTCTTATTGTATTTTTGTGTGTGCATGCTGGTTTTTGGTTTGTTAAGAATCGTGTTAGTAGGTACCTCCGTAGATGATGTAATTGGTGGCAAGTGTTGGTGGGGGATAACCCTTGCAACACTCCATGCATCGACTTGGATTTTTTTCTGTGATTTGATGGCTGCGCTATGATGTTGATATTACTTTGACTAAGCGTTCGGTATGAGCAAAGCGATACGTTGGGACTTATAGTCTTCTAAATTGTGTGTCTCATGAATGTATGTTAATTTTTATTTGTTCGGAAGTTCGTTTGGTCGTGTTAGTACTTATCTACCTACCATGATGTCACTAGTGGCAATAGTCTATGGCTAAGTATGGTGAACTGATCTGAACTGAACTGAACTGGTGAACTGGTGAATATTAAGAAGAGATTGAAGTTTGTTTGGGTTATTAAGTATAATAACCCAAACAAACTTCAATATCTCATGATATTGAAGTTTGCTTGTCTTATAGAAATATAAATACATTATGTGCGAAGAAATAGTGAACATAGGCTTTTGTAAAAAGATAACCCGCTTATTTATTTATTCGCGAGTACTATAAGCATGTACACCACTAGGTACCATATATCTTCCACAGTAAAGGATAATTATTCAACATTTACAATTTAGACAATTACTGCGAACACAAATAACCTTCAAAACAATTGTGTGTAATTGCAATTTAGCATCGAACAAGTCAAACGCTAGTGGCAATTTAAATAATTACGTCCGGGATTGGGTCGACTAAATATTCCAAAACTAATAATGAATGGGCCCGGCTCGCCGGGCTCCTAACTCGAGAATAATCTCGTATTAAAGCTGGCCCTTATGCAAATCAGGAGTGGTCACTCGGAAGTCATCAGGCGGGCGGCGGCTCGGGCGGGCGGACGGCGTGCTCGACGCTGACTGCCACAAACGTGAAAGTCGAAAATTCACGTTTTCATAAAATAGGCGTGATGAAAAATTAATGATGATGACTAAAAACATCTGATCAAAAAATTAAGTAAAGCCCGTTAAACTCCGGAAGCTGGCGATGTCACGCCGTAATAAAAATTGTTACAGGGCATGAGGTCTTGAAAGTAGGTGTTGCATATTTTATTTCTTTTCATTTATTCATGCTTCCATACAGTACAAGATGTTAATAGCAAAGTTTAGGTACAAAGTTTAGTATACTAAATTTAATTTAAGGGGTAGCTAACCTAGTGAAATGGGGATTTGCAGGAAGCCTGCAGTGCCGATGTGGAGCTCCGGTACAGGAAATCATGATCAGAATAGGATGTCCGGTGCCTGACTAAACTGTGAAGAAACTGTGTTCTTGATCTAGAGCAAGTTTCTTCACACACTCTAGAACAAATTTCTTCAGACACAGTTTCTTCACAGTTTAGTCAGGCACCGGACATCCTATCCTGATCATGATTTCCTGTACCGGAGCTCCACATCGGCACTGCGGGCATCCTGCATTTCCCCATTTCACTAGGTTATCATACACTGGCTCACTTGAACAGAGCATGATGTCATTCAGAACTTTAAAGAGCTAACGGTATATATTTGTTTTTCAAATTATTTTTAATAGTACAATATTTAGTAAGAAAATTCGTATAATGTTGGTGTCAGTTTTAAGGCACCTGAGGACTTACGGCATGACTAAACGGCACATAGGCCTACTATTTATAGTGTCATACAACCCACGGCAGCACTAATCGAGCATTTAGTGAAATCACCCATTGATTTCTATAAACGCTTTCAGATTATGGGTATAAAGCTAAATACGTTTATTGGACTTGTGGATTTTTGACACGTTGCGTCAGAATTGGCGGCCGGTGGCGGCGGCGGCGCGACGACAGCGGAGCGCCACAAATTGACAGCGCCCGAGCCGCCAAATTGATTGCGGCCACACAGACACCTCGTTATAATACCCGTGACACGCCACCGCTGACAAATAGCATATCGTTCCACCGAACCTTTTGTTTAGCCCCTTAAAATCACGCTTGTCGAGTCGCCATCAGTTGCTAGTTTTTGTTTTAACACTGGGACACAATACTTTTTAGGGTTCCGTAGTAAAACGAGGAACCCTTATAACTTCGTTGTGTCCGTCCGTCCCGTTAATACAAAGCCTTATAACTTCCACATTTATCAACAAATTTCCATGAAATTTGATATTATGATAATTTAAATATATATCTCAATTTTTAATAGTTAAAAAAAATCAAAATTGTGTATTTAAGGGGTAGCTCCCATACATGTAAAGTAAGGATGAAATAGTAGATTGTATCATATGGGAGCAAAATAATATTTTTTTACGGGGAGGGCGCTTTTTTGAATCCAGAGCGTAGCGAGGGTTTTTTTTAGTAGAAACCTGAACGTAGCGAGGTATTCAAAGTACGTCGCCCGAGCCAAAAATATATTTTGCGCCCGAGTGGCACACTCTACTTTTCATCACCTCTATGAGAAAATATAAGGCGCTTCGTATTTTACTGTAATATTATTATTTAATAAAACGTAGATTAACAACTAAATTGAAATTAAATGGTATCTAATAATAAAACAAACGAAAACTTATATTTACACTCTTTTCATTCATTTTCTTGGCGCTGAACACTAACATTACAAATACTTCCAAATTCAAAAAGTGCGCGGCAGAGATAATTCCGGCGCACTTATGAAGTTCCTTATAGAAAACACCACCTTTAGGAGCACTTAAAAACCAAATAGTCCTTTTCGAATAGATGTGATGAAAAATTTTTTTCAACCCTACCCCCTCATGTGCGATATCCTTGAATAGGGTTTCTAAAATGAGTGTCAGGTTTTCTAGACAATTTTTTGTCACATGTACCATTGGTGAGACATAGGTCGACAAAATTGGAAAAAAGAGTGTCCCCCCTTCCTTTAGTTTCTAAAACATGCAAGATAGAATGTTTAAAATTTTCTGAGTTTATAGACTACATCAAAAATTTTCCTTGAAAATGATTTTGAGCACTGTGGAATTATAACTTTTTGAGTTATAAAGAAAAATTGTAATTTTTGAACATGTACATAGCTCAGAGGAGTCAGAGGTCATTAACCTCACAAATATATTTTATACTCCATTACATTTTTCTAGTAGTCAACCATCTAATGACTTCATAAAAATTGGGTTTATTATCATCATAATCATTGTCACCATCTACAGAAGCCGTATGTTAATACACGTGTCTTGACACGCTCTTGTCAACTTATTCTTTGATACAACTTCGTTATATTAGTTTACAATTTCAATTAGTTACAAAAACATCGAGTGATTCTTTAATAAATAACATTTTTATTTTTATTAGTTTTTTGTTTGTTTTTGGCGTTCTTACATTCCCTTGTTTTAGATTTCAGCACACTAAAAGTGACGACAACATGGAGAAATATATGTTATACCGGACTAATATTATGATTGTGAATGTAAAACTTTCTAAAAATTACATTCCATTCTATTCAGTTTTCGTACATGCATAGTTAGCGAAGTTTGTAAAACTAATCAATTTACAGGAATATTGGTGAACTCTTCGATGTTTACCATAGTAGGTTCCAAAGTTATGTGTGTTTTCAACTTTGGTAAAAAGGCTTCTGGAAAAACTCCAAATGCAACGAGAGTGATATTGCGTTTTACTCTGTTAACCAAATAGGTTTCTATACTTGTTGGGTTTGCATTTAACTTTTGTAACACAAAATATAAAGACACGGACTAATGTTACGAGTACTATTGGAAGCAATCAAATTTGCTTTTGCGCATCACTGTCAAAGTAAATACAAAAGAGATAAGAAAAAAATCGATATTTTATTAACCATATACCTATTATTATTCATAGTAACGACAGTTCAAAGGTGGGTCCAAATCCCACTGAATAAATATAGCTGAGATTGAGATTAGGTACATCGTGAGAAAACACTAATACTTTTAGGTAGTAAATTCCCACCAAACATTTAACAGTGTTTCTGATAGCGTCTGTAAAGAGTCAGTTTCCACGCCAATCAATCTTAACTTTACACCATATCAGACCAGATTTGAAATCTTTTTATTTTTACTAGCCTGTATAGGAACTATGTACTTATTTATTTATCATCTTTAAAAAATGTGATTATATAGCAATAAGATTTAAAAATCTGAAATCTAAGTGCTGAAACTGTGGTCAAACGTCTAGTCTGTATACAATAACAAAAGCCACTCGAGCTGCTCGCAGTATCATAGGAAAGTTGTTAAAGAAGGCGAGTGTTTAAGTTTATACGTCCCCTGTCACAGATGTTGTCCGTAATATTCTCATATACGATCAAATTCTTTTAAGAGATCCCCAAATAAAGAACACAGCGTCGGGTGTTTGGGCGGTCTCGGACTTTCACTTATTTGTATGCTTCACCCTTCGCCGGACGGGAACGTGACTATTCGAGATACATACACCCTGAGTGAATATAGAAAATAGAAATAAAGTTACATACATATTATCTTTTAGTGGACGGATTGTGGAAAATATATCATGGGTAGTATTTGTTTTATTGCTACCCGTCTCGCGTCTTATTTGATATCAAATTGTTTATGATCGGGCGCGGGTTATAGGATTCGATTTCGCGATCTTCTAGTGGCATATTTTGTGGTAATATTTTAAATTTGACCTATAGTGCTTAAAACATAACATATTTATTTAGGCGTATTTATTCATAAGATTATTTATTGTTTTGCCTCATTGGCCCAGTGATTAGTACTCAAAATTCCTGGTTAAAAAGGCTTGGGTTCCTACTTCCTCACGTCTCCCAGGGCAAGCATTTTTGTTATAAACATAGATGTTTGCTCAGTGTCTTGATGTTATTATCCATATAAGTATGTATTTAAAAATAACTATATGTAGTATATCAGTCTCTGGCAACCTAACATATATTTATAGGTATTTATTTAAAGGCAATTATGAACTAAAGCCTGAAAACATTTCATGTTCGAAAATATAGAATTATAGATAGACAATTTATTAACACAAAGAGCACAAATAACACAGATAACAAAAACATTAAAATTATAGCGTGTAACAAGAGGCGGTCTTATCGCTAAAAGCGATCTCTGCCAGGCAACCTTTGGTTGGAATAAGAATTTAGAACAAGTAAAAACGAGGGTGTGCGTTAACAAAAAATATGGTTTTGTTAAACGGATTTTTAATGTAGCTGATATTCTAGACTAAAACAGGTATCGGTTTTACGTAGCTTGTGTCTTTAAAAACCTAAGAGCGAAAGAAACTATTTCAGTTAATCATATGCTTAGCACTTTATTCAAATTAAATTTAAAATGCCTGAACTGCAAAGGTTGCTGTATTGTAATAATTTCATGTTCGAATTATGTCATGTCACGCCAAAGGGCTATGATAGTAAGGTCAGCAGCGGCGTCGCAGTCAGTTAGGCGGAAGGAAGCAGGCGTCGAACTTGTCATCGTTACTCCATGCCAAATGGACACCGTTCTCGTGACTGATATTAGATATCGTAGATATACCTATTATGCTTTAAAAATAACAACAAAATGTTGTAATCAATTATATAGTTTGTAATTAACTTATACAACATTGACTTTAATGATAGTATTAGAGCCAGTATTATCTTTAGTTATATGAAACTGCGTAAATAAAATAGTAGCATACTATTTCTTCATAATAATACAGAAGACTCAGAACACTTAGATCTTGCCAACGACAAAAAAATATCCAAAAATATGTAAATCCTGTGTACCGAGTTAATTAGTAGTAAAGCAACCTGTGGATGAGAACCAACCTCCAAACTAATAAACATTCGGACAGATGAAAGAAATTTTTGCCAATGTCGAAGCATAGATGCTGCGCTCGATCAATAATGCATTTTTGTATTTGATAAAGTGCAACAATTATTTACTAATACCAGTATGACGTTAACATATCACAAGAAAGCTCGTAAGCGAACACTGATAACGTAATAATCTCGTGTTCGGTTGTGTCGTGTCACGCCAGAGGGGCAATGTTTGTAGGGTCAGCAGCGGCGTCGCGGTCAGTTAGGCGGAAGGAAGCAGATGTCGACAGCCGCCCGCCCAGACCCTGTCACCACTACTCCATGTCAAATGGACACACATTCAATCTTGAGGCCGATATCAGATATCGTTGATGGTAAGTATACCTACCTAGCTTTACAAAATGTAATAAATACTATAGCCATTACATACATACAAAAATGAACAACACCAACCGGTTTAAAAATACTACGTGTAGTATTTTTGTGTTACTCTATTACTACTTTTGTCAAGTGTCTATTTGGTGTAGGCTTAATTATTTTATCCACAAGGACTATCTCTAGAAGTCCAGAATATCTATTGCATATTTTGGAACATCAAAATCGAAATCTTAGTATGTAGTAATTTATATAATAATTTATGATATTTCTCCAAATGTTTGTATTTTGTGAAAGTTCCAAAAAATTAAACGAAAGCTACAATATTTTAGCAGCGAGAAAAACAAATGCATCGCTACAGTAATGTATCGCGTATACAATTTTTTGCAAACTAAGCTCTGATCTGATTCTGGAGGATTTTTTTTGTAAATCAGTTATAACGTCTTATTTTCTACTGTTATTCGTTGCTACATAGTTTTATCAAATTAAGTAGTAGTTTTCGGAACATTCATCTCTTTTACTGAATCTTCATAAGCCTATATCGCCTCGTTCTTGACTGATTTGGTTCATACTCATAAATAGACAAACGTCAGGATTAGATATTTAACGATCTTGCCAAATACTATATACAAATAGCGCGACAGAAAATGGCTTCTATCAATTATAATTATGCAAAAAGATACAAAATATACAACGGATCAAACGTCGTATAATGCTTGTCTGCATAAAAGATATTTTATTGTTTCAAACTAAAATAAAAATTGTAATAAGCTGAACCAACAATACCCTATTTACTTAGAAAAATTAAACAAATCCTTAACCGCTGAACACTGAAACGAGGCCATTTCCCCGGATCATGTTTGCACAGCAAGTTCTTAAGGCTAATCACTAATTGAACAAGTGTTTTGAGGCACGGCAAGTCGGGATCTAATTAAAGCACCGGTGCGGTGCGAAGCCCCAGTCGGGGCCTATTAACACGCCTCCGCCTCCTATTAGCATTGTCTCCGAGAGGGCGATACTTATCTTTATTTAAATTCACTTCTTGGTAATTGGGTTGACGAGTCGACAACGTGATTTGCATTGATGAAAATTGGCCGGTGTACCGCGCTCGAATAACTTATTTCGACGGCTTATTTGCTTTGTTGCGGACGTGTAAATTATTAGTAAAGTTTTTATTTCAATAAATGTTGTGCCTGATAGCCAATGGAGTAATCAAGTAATAAAGTTCTCGAATGGAAACTACACACCGGCAAACGCATAGTAAGACGTTAACCCGCAAAACGTACAGGTAATGTGATCAAGACCGTAGGATGCAATCCGGTCTATTCTAAATCAAATGGGCCTCCCCATATCAAATAGCAAATCTCTTACGGGAAAAACATGACGTTGATGTTATTCCAGAAAGTAAGGTGTCTCAAATGAGTTGAACCATAATAATTGTTAAGTTTACATTCTTCAGCCCAAGTTCATGTCAGTCGGCTAGAAAAATACCAACAAAGTTTTTTGGATAAGTAATAAGTAGATTTCGATCTATCCGAAAGTAAGTACAACTTGCACTTACTTTTTATCTTATTGCAATATATGTCACGAATTTATCACTCAAGAAATATTTAACAAGCAAAAATCATATAAAATCACACACAAGTTTCGTAGCAACGCGACGTGTAGACAGCCGTCTACGTCGTAGATATTTCGTAGACAGCTACGAGGAGATCTACAAAGTCAAGAACATACGAGTACGCTAAGCCTGTTAAAAATTCATAGCTTTAGTTTAGAAGGCTCGCTCTGATACGAGATTACGTTTGCATTTTATTTGCATAGGAAACTGTATAAATTAGGAGTAGCGGTTGTCACTTGTAACTTTTTTGCTGGCACCCCACACGAGCGTAGTCAAAGAGGATGCGCTTGGTTATTTCTCATTACGGCACACGCGATAAAATCACACAGAGTCGTTGCCTCATTAAAATCTTCTGGTGCGCGCATCTGTAAGCCTTTTGTGAAGGGAGAGCGCGCCGCTCTCGACGCCTTTCGCGTGTCATTTCGGGCACAATGCCGCGGCGGGGACGCGGCTGGCAATTTTTGCTCTAACATGCCACCCAGTGAAGCCCGAGCATGTGCTTTTTATCAGTTATTGAGGAATATTTTTTATGGGTACTACGATATTATAGTAGCTGAAGAGAATGTACAGGATGTTTCTTCGATGAAACGGATATATTTGTGGGATCAAATTATAGATACTCGCTTTGTGAATTTTTGCTACGAGAACAACTCAGAAATCAGCTGTTGCAAGTATTTAATTAATATTTGTATGATATTTTTATCAAATCAGTTTTTTTGATAGCAAATTTATCTCATAGCTAAAGTTATTCATTATATAATATACGTAATCGAATATGCCTATATTTTATCTATCATTCACTATATTGAAATAATAAATGTGTTTTTTTTTTTTTTTTTTATAATTGTTACACTCCACAGACTCCAGGGTCTGTGCTTTTTAGGATATACATTAAGAAAAAAAGATTGAACAATATTGCTTGGAAAGGCTTAACAAAAGGACCTTAAATCTAATAAAATTAAAAACAAACTTTAAACTACGTTGATTTTACATAATATCGTTTTACAAATTACTACTTATACCGCGCAGAGCCTCCATCACCGCCGCGTTTCGGTCTTTAATGGCCATCTTTAAATTATAGTCTACGATGACCTTGGGTGACGCAGCCGTCGCACGCCGCACAAAGTGGCTGATAGCGTCTTCCTCGTTGTCTGCGAAGTAAGTGAAGGACCTGGTGTGCCGTGAAACTGCGACGACCGCGTGTGAAACGCTTTCGTGCAACCTCATTTTAGCCCTGATTTTTATGGCGATGACAGAGTCGTATGTCAGACCTTGAGCTTCGTGGATGGTAAGGATGCGCGACCCCGACCCCACTCCATACCCTTGGGTGATAAGGGTCTCCTTTTCTTCTTGAGTGTGGACCAAAAAGAGGGTGTTGGGGAGGTTATGGGGTATTAGCGCACCCGTGTATCTTTTCTGCTCTAGAGATCTTACCTGGATTGCTGAGGAATATACACCCGTGTATATCTCCCTCAGTGAATACGCTACATCCATGGGGTTCCGATGCGTACATAACAACTCCTGGCTGATGTTTGCGACCAGGTTAGGGCGATGGTACCTCATCTCGAAGAGGTTTTCTCTATCAATATAAGGTAGCTGATTAACGTCTCCGATGAGGATAAGTTCACTGGCACCAGACAGCCTCGAAGCCATCACTATAGCTCCGAAATGATTCATGAGAGCCTCATCCACCATTAGGCGGTTGCAACTCTCAGAACCTCGAAAACCATTTACGAGAGTGGAAGCCATGGTGCGCACCTTAGTTCTTACTAAGTTACCTATACGGTGCGCCAGCTTTTCTCTTAGATCTTTGGCTGCTTCAGTTGTTGTGGTGATGATAACGTCCCTATCCACATCGAAGTGTCGTACCACCCAAGTTGTTTTGCCGCAACCAGGCACTCCATTGACCCACTGGATCTTGGGTACCTTCCAGTTGCCCCACCGTGCCTCGACTTGACTGCTCTCGATGGTTTTTGCCATGTTAGCAATTTTGTCATCCAGCATTATTTTGGTACACCTGGCGGTCACCACAATAGGGTCCTCTGGTGGCGTCACGTACTTCAGTTTTCCAGCCGTCTCATCCTCATTTAGGGCCACGAATCCTTTTATTGCATTATAAGCAGCCATATATTGACCTCTCATTGTTCCCTTGATAATCTGGGAAGTGTCGTTATTGTATATGGCTGCTTCTGCCTCTTCCAGTCTCGCCATCAAAAGACTCTCATTTCCTAGCCTAAAAGACTGCATGATGTTTTCGCAGTTTCTGAGATTGACTTCTCTAGTCGCTCTCGTTATAGCTAAGAATTCTATGAAGGCGTTTCTGGCGTGATCTTTTGCTGTTGAGGCAGGGATATAGAGGGGCGGATCAACCTGTCCCATGTCGGCTCTAGTTGGAGTCGCTTGCCTTGTTCGTGGTGTAGTTTTAGTGGCTGATTTGGTGCTGGGCCATTTTATTTTCGGTGTTTGTAGGAACAAGCTCTGTGCTGCGGCGCTAAATGCTGTCAGAAAAGCCGAAACGTGACCTCTACTCCCGTCGCAACTGTCACTATGCCGTTTCGCGACCTTTTCTGCCGATGTTCTTTCTTGTACCCTTTCAGAACCGCTTTGAGTGGATGAACATGGAACGGGGTGTCCCCAGCTGTCAGTTGCAGGGTTTTCTGACGAAGACTTCAGAAAACTTAAGTTTTCTCCCCTGTCTTCGTATATGATGACCTCATGATTTTTGGAGGCCTCCAGGCAACTTAGCCGGTCCGTGACTTCTCCTGTCCAGTGTGCTACAACCATGGCGTCGATGCTTATCATGCGGGAAACACTGTCTGTGTTTTCACCTAGACTTTTCAGCAGTAAACTTGCCTGCGCAAAGGGAGTCTCGGTCGTCCAGTCAAAAATAAATGTGTTTAAAAATAATAACTCTACTTCTAAGACCAAATGACTGAATCAAGTTTTGTGAATCGTCATGAACTGTCCTGGAACAGCCAGGGAACTATGAAATAGAATTACAGAAAACTCTGTTATCCACAATCCGGTCGTCTTGAAAACAATTTCAAACTAAAATGAATTTTAAATTAGACAAATTAGTTACAGCAAGTTTCACTGGGACCTAGGATTAAAGATATTTTTCCTATGAGACCTGTCACTTTTTTTTTGTATGTTAAATAAATAGTAGCCAAGTCTAAAAAGTAGTCTAAGGGTATATCCGAAGTATCCGAATGATTGTAGTACAGAAAAATATTGTTTATAAAGAATACGCATTTAATACGCACTTTCTTTGAACATAAATAATCAAAGAAACTACGCATAAAGATGTGAAACGTGTATTTATATTTTTATTCAGTCAAAAATATCCTGAGAGCCATGAAACGTTTTACGGTATGACTAGGGAATGCAATACCGGGATACCCGGATCCCGGTAATATACGAGATGTTGGTCAATCCCGCCAATACCAGGATTGAAAATATCGACCGGGATTGCATTCCTTAGGTATGACAATTATTATAATCATAATTATTTACTTATTTGCCAACAACTTCCCGGATAGCATTTGCAAGAAAGGAATGGAAAGTTTATCATAAACCACTTCAACTTGTAATTATTAGTAACTTAGTTAGTTTTTTTTTAATTTGTGTTAAGTATCTGTGTTCAAAATCAGGTTACTTTAGCGGTCAAAAGACCAACAGAAAAATGTACCCTGCTATACAGGATTTTACGAGACCTAGTGTAAGGTCCAAATGTTTTAAAAGTACTTTTGCGACTTTCCACCGCACTTTATTTTTAAGATTGTTTGTAAGTACCCCCAAGTGTAAGTAAGTGTTGTAATACGTAATAAAATATTTTTTTATTATTAACTTTCAGTTAGAAAAAATCAAGTTCATCTTTCTCTCCGTTTCTGTGCAAAAGTAACAAGCAAACAAACTCACAAACACACTTTCGGATTTATTATATTACTCCTAGCTCCTAGTAACGATTTCATTTTAGGCTTTGATTTTTAAGAAGAAAAGTAATCTTTAGGCGCAATACGGCGTGGTTCAATATTTAACGTGTCCCACTTTGCATATTCACAAGGCATCCTCTGCGGGTTGCCGCGCGCTCACCGCTCGTTGCGCCCCGCTCACTTCGCTCACTGCGCTCACTTCGCTCACCTACGAGTGGCACCGGCTCGGAATGGTAATGCAGCCCATTAAACGCCGCACCCGGCGCCGTGCGGTGCGCCTCGTTCGCTCTCCTGCCGATTACCTATTACCTCATTTGAACTCTGATCACCCGCTTTTTAGACATTTATTGCAAATGCTTAATTTTAAAGTAAAACAAAATTTTGTGCATTACATCAATTACTAAATTAAATACTAAACTAAAATAAATTTCAATGTTTTTGAACTAGCAAACAAAATTTACGTCGTTGTCTAATTATTTTAATAAAATGAACTATCAATTATAACTCACTTATTATATAAGGACCTGGCTAGGCGTCTGGTAGAGGTGACACGTGACCAGAATGCTGGTATCTTCTTTGGCAAAAAATTTGTATTGCCATTCAGCGAGGCAACGCCGCCAGCATTCTGGCCACGTTACCCTCTGCCACGGGTATTTTGGATTATATTTTTTTATTTAAGTAGAAGTCATAGTGTAGGATTTTTCAGTATGAATTTTTTAATTTAAGTAGGGTTAATTTTAATAGCTACAGTTATTGATATGTTTAAGGTACCCTGGACCGTATTTCTAATTAACTACGTGATAATATACGTGATAATATTGTACGTATTATTCGCTAATAAAATAAATAATTATCTTGCGCCTTTAACGGGACATTCTTGTATATCATATAATATATATATATATATATGATATTACATTGTGATATCTATATAATATATATATGATATACAAGAATGTCCCGTTAAAGGCGCAAGATAATTATTTATTTTATTAGCGAATAATAGGTACAATATTATCACGTAGGTCTGTAATAATAATGTTAAATGTATATATATATATATAGATAGAGCTTTTCTTGATACGTTTAACCGTATAGGTTCTATATACAAGAAAACCGAAATTTCGATTATTTATTAGTTTTAGTCCTGAGCGAAGCTTGGTCACTCTCTAGTGATATTTATAACAAGCACATCCCTACTGTAAGATAAATCTAATGCACCTCTGGAATGTTACGCCACATCCGCACAGTCTCGTCGCAATGAAAAGGCCCCACATTGCGATGCAACACGCGTCTGCATGACTCGGTATCCTAGCAGAATCAATGTTGTTTAGATATTTTGTACATAGACGTTTTATACATACTAGATGTTTTGCGATAAAACGGTACCGAAAATGAATGTGAAATTGAAATATACAGTTTTTGCTCTTTGTCCAATGAAATAGGAAACATTTATTACTATATCATCCACAGACGAGTTCAGAACGTTTTTAATATGTTTAACACGTTGAACGCCATGGTGGTCACCGGTGGCCTCCACTATACTTTCCTTGTGGGCCGACGCTGATTCGCGATTTCGACAAATTTTACACATACTTTTTTACTGGCTCATATGATTCAAAATAGTGAGAAACCGCATATAAATCAATATTTTTTGTTACTAATACAATAAATTACAAAATAATAGCTGTCGCTCACCAGTGCCCACCACGGCGCACGCCGTTAGGAATCTGCATTTCCTTCCCTCCGGGCCGCGGGGGTCATAGCGCCGACCACACCCGCGCGCCCATTGGGATATCCCCAGCAGTGCTGCGCTTGATTGACACGCGCCAGTAGCATCGAGAATAATTTCACGCAAGGACACGCACATACTTATCTATTGATTTAGTCAACGTTTTACCCTGGTTTACCTCTAAAGTGAAATAAACTGTATCCTGCCTGACTCATCGATCTTGACTGTAAATTGTGGTGTGAATTATGGAAGATTTTGAAGACTTTGAAAGAACAAATGATGTTTTGACGCAGATTTAAAATATTGAATTTTCCTTGCTCAATAGTAGCTTAGAGCTAAGTTCGGAGTCTGACGGAGGCTATGACTAACAACCACCTTTAGGAAACCGACGTCGACGAGTTCTGTCCATTAGTGGCACG
Source organism: Hypomecis punctinalis (assembly GCA_949316475.1). Lineage (NCBI taxonomy): Eukaryota > Metazoa > Arthropoda > Insecta > Lepidoptera > Geometridae > Hypomecis > Hypomecis punctinalis. The sequence goes on along the minus strand of OX438798.1, from coordinate 14,892,513 downwards.
AACGACATTGAACCCGAAAATGCAGTGCCAAGTAGTTCTGGTCCCACCGCGTCGCTTCCTGCATCAACTACCGTGTGGCATCAACCAAAAGATAATCAACGTCGAATTATCCCGTACACTGAATTCCCAGGTCTAGATTCACGAGTTGCAAGAGGAATGATCGATAAGACCCTATTTCTATCATCTTTTAGTACCCAACAAAGTATTTGAAATGGTGGCCGCATATACAAATGGCTTTGCTATAAAAAAAATCACAGAGTCTGACTTAGCATCTAAATCGGCACGGATTCGCCAGTTTGCCAGCTGACAGCAGAGATGAAACGATTTTTCGGATTGATTATTTTCATGAGAATCGTAAATTTACCCAAAATATCCGACTACTGGTCAAAACATCCTGTACTTGGGCAGAATTTTCCACGAAAAATAATGAGGCGAAATCGATTTGAGCCGCTGCTGCGAATGCTGCACTTTTCTCAGCAGGACGAAGTAAATAAGTCTAATAGATTACACAGGATTGAGAACTTACTCGAAGTAATTTACAAACAGGAACTTCCAAAAAAACTACACACCTTCCGAAGAGATCTGCATAGATGAGAGCGTGGTGCCTTTTCGAGGACGAATCATTTTTCGGCAATACAATAAACAAAGAAAGCATAAGTATGGTATTAAGGAATTTAAGTTGTGCACCATTCCTGGATACACATTCAAAATAAATGTATACGCAGGAAAGAATAATGATGAAACTAATACTACACTGTTGAACGTTACGTTATGTCTTTATGCAGCGATCTTTTATACAAGGGGCATACACTAGTGACCGACAACTGGTACACAAGTATGGATCTTGCCAAAAAATTTCTGGATGCCGAGACTCATCTCGTAGGCACGATTCGGAAGAACCGGAAACATCTGCCGAAGGATGTAGTAAATGCTAAAGCGAGGCCAATTCATGGCTAGGGAAAGCAGTGAGGGCTTAACTGTAATAAAGTTGAAGGATAAGAGAGACGTCCTATTGCTGTCCACAAAACAGTCAGTGCGGTTCCAAAATTTCCGAAAGCACAACAAAGTTACTTCCAAACCGAAAATAGTCATTGACTATAACGGCGCCAAAGGGGCAGTAGATCTGTCCGATCAAATGGCTGCGTACTCAACTCCACTGAGGAAATCAATAGAATGGTACAAAAAGTATGCGGTCAACCTTCTCCTCAACATAGCAGTAGTCAATGCTCTGGTCTTGTATCAAAGCGTCACTGGCAAGAAAATACAAATGGCAGACTTCCTGCTTGAATTACTGAAGTCGTTTTGCAGTCAACCAGATGCTCCAGATGCAAGAGATGTTCCAGTTGTAAGACCTAGAAGAATGAAACACAGACTGGAACAAAAAGAAGGACTAGCCAGAATAAGCAGGCGAACATGCGTGAATTGCTACAAAATTAACGTAGCTACTTACGGCAGAAAGTTGGCTAAAAACAAAACTAAAAAGGTGGAAACGTTTTGTCCACAATGTCCGGAGAGCCCTTTTCTTTGCATATCTTGCTTTAATGTGCTTCATCATTGACGCATTGTTTTGACATTGAATGCGTCTAAAATTGCTTCCATGGTGGGTTGCAATTCAAAATACGGCCGTGTCCATGACATTTTTTTGTTAGAATGGTTTCATTTACGCGCCAAATATTCATTGAGTGTTTTTTAAGATTTTTTAAAGTTTTTTGCTTAATTTTTTCCTAGTCCAAAAATAAATAATTTCCTAACGTAAGATAAAACGTTTTTTTCTTTAACTCCCGATGCAATCTAAGTTTGACCACTGCGTGTATTCGTGTCACATCACATTTTCTATACGTAGCAAAAAAATCGTCTATCTTTTTTTATAGTTAGTGTTGAAATGAGCTAGTATGCGTAAACTGTTCTCCAGGGCCGCGTCGGGCACGCCTAATATAGTTTTGTACTGGCACTGTGTGCATGAGCGAGAAAATTGAGTTCAAACACGAGCCTGACGCGCGGTCACCGGTGAGCCCCGCGGCCTGAACGGGTAGTGTTGCTGTCACTCACGGGTGAGCCCCACGGCCTAAATAGAACAACTACTAAATTTGAACCGGCGTTTAATGTGTTAAATAGCGCTATATGACTTGAAAGGGCAAACTGAAGAATAGACTGACTGAGCATAATATCCTTCCTGCTCTGCGTAAAGAAATCTGTCGTGTTTAGATACCTTTGATAAGCGAGCGCAACTTCAGTTTGTAATGTATGTACGGTTAGTGAGTGCAGTTACGTATTCTGTCGTCGGCAGCGGATCGTTATCTGTTTCCACTAAAGGAAACTGGCTTTCCTCGAAGGAACCACCCCGACTCCGAGTCCCCCTCCGCCCGATACGACTTCTCCTTTTTGCGTTATTTCATTTTTCTTTGCTAACGTGCACCTGCTAGTTAGCCTCGGGCTCTCATTGCTCCGAAACGCAACGCTGCCGGACGTTTTCTCGTACCGAGGAGATATAAATTGTATCTTGTATTTCATCCCGCACAAACGCCGGATAAACTCGACTACACCCTTGTTATGAGCGTATCTAAATAAAAATTTCACGTGTCGCAACTTCCGCACAAACGACAGTTCCTGAAATACAAAACGCGGGGTGGGCTATGAAGTTTAATGTTAGATGTCAGTACAAAGGATGGCGCTCGCAGGAGAGCTAGAACACAGTTTCCTTGATACATTTGTATTCCTTACAGACAAGTAATCAATATCCGTTGAACACCGAGAGCATCGGCAGGGTTGTCTTACGTCAGATCATTTTTCTTTCTTTACCCGCACTATTGTGACTTCATAAACATTAAAAAAGTATCAACTAATCGAAGTTATATTTCGTCATGCTTTTTATTTACAGTGTAAATTTATACAAACCGGCTACTAAAAAAACTTCGCAATCAATACGGGCACCATTTACGTCGCCGATGCAAAATATAGGCACTGCCGCTACAACGGCGGGACAATATGATATTCTTGTATCGCGAAAAAATAAAGCTGGTGCGCCGTCACGCGTATGAAATAAAATAACAACGGCAACATGGTGCGGATGGGGCTTGATACATATTTGAATACATTACCGAACACGAAGATAATACCGGCGACACGCTATACTTATTCATAACGCCACCTCAGCGCAGTGAATGAATACTGAATATGATACGCATGTAGGTTCGACACCCAGTCAATCAAACGGAACATTAGGCACCTACAAATTATCGTATGTTGAATTTTCATAAGATATCACAATGTAATTTAGACGTGATAACGTCTTATGAATCAATGAACGCCGGCTACTCGCACGAAAAAGTGTTACGTTCCGCCTGAGCTGAGCTTGCAAGCGAGAGCGCGGAACAAGCCATAGAGAGGCAAATTCGGTCTAAGCGTTCGGCTTATTATAGTTGTTGATACTACAATGTTTTCCTATGACGTTATCTTGTAAAATTTCGTCCGTGAATCGACTTTACAGACAACCAATTTTTTTCATTAGGTACTAGAGTATGGCTAACGAAAGTTGATACTCAAAGTTTTCGCTATTTAAATGACAACACACGGTGCTACTACCAATACGAATTTACCTTTAAATTGGGGTAAAATACCCCAATTTAAAGGTAAATTCGTGTTGGTAGTAGCACCGTGTGTTGTCATTTAAATAGTATGTGTATACCTTGTATTAAAACATTTTAAGCCTACGTCATGTACTAAACTGAACAAAATGATTCATAATATAGTCGTCATCGTAATGATGACGTAGATAGGTAAGCGTTGAAATTATTTAGAGAGCAATGCAAGGCATCAGTTTGGCATAATAATTACGTCAAAATACAGAAAACAACTAACGTAATGAAAATAAAACAACTACACGACAAGTTAAAGCTTGAAAAAAAAACATTAGTTTGCGATTCCCCCAAAGATTTGGAAGAATCAGAATCGTAGTATGGTAACAATGGTACATCGTGTGAATGAGAGAAAGTATTTCCCTCTCAGTTTAGGGCTGCAATATTAATATTTTTTTTAAATTTGCCGCGCTTTTTCAGTATCAACTTTCGTTAGCCTCTATACGTTAAATCTTAAGCCTTTGTTCAATTCAAAACCTACTTTCTTCTGCTTGATAGCTGTGCTATTACGTCTCTATTATCTATGTAATTTTAAAGTTATTCTTAATGAGTCCTAAGTTTTTGAAGCCACTGGACGTCAGATGGCAGAATATATTGATTGTAATCTGGTGTCAGTTCGAAATTTCAGTCACAACGCTCAGTTTACTTAGTCGCCAGAGACATCCTATCAAATTGGTATATCTAGTATGTAGGTTTTGTTTAGCATGTTTGTCGGCGAGGCAGCGTGGCACCACCCGCAGGCCGCATCGGGAAGGCGTTCACACTTGGCTCTGATTTCCTGTAAACACATCCATTGTGTCCCGACGTGTTGCCAACACTCCCGCAGCTACGAATCATTTTATTTGTTACATTTTGTTACGCTTGCTTAGCAATTTCGCATATGAGTTAACACGACATTAATTTACTTGTGTGTGTTACTCGATTTAGAAATTAAATTCAAATCAGAATACTGAATATTGTTTATGTTCATAATGTTCACTCGATTACGTAAACATTGCATGATCTAATAATGCAAAGCAATTAATTAATAGAAGATATATTTTGTGCAGCACGTAGTTTCTACATTAAGTTTAGTAGTTCCGATAACAGTGCATAAATATTCTTAATACTCTTACTACACTATTTGTGCTATAGCATAATGCGGGTGACTGTTGCTTTTTTTATATTTTTATTTTATTTAGAGTTTAAGTTATGGTTTACAATAATGGCTTAGTATTTCAGCTGTTCCATATATGTAAAAGGTATATTAAATAGTTAATTACTGTAATCAATTCATCAATCAACTGTCACCCGCACCATGCTACAGCGCATTAGATATAGAATGTCTTTTAAGAATAATAACTTTTTGGCAACAAAACATGAAATCGCTCAATTTGAACACAGTTTCATGGTCGATGGGTATTAACAACCGAGCGAGTTCAACATCAACCAATTACCAATCAACAAGTTCCTAATATCGATTGAATGTCGAGTGCCCTTGGCAGTACAAGTGTGTCAATGGATAGACCTTAAGCTGTGGAGATTAGACAGGGCTGTCACCTTGCGGCGCTCTCGAGCCGAGTGGCCCTCAGCCCTCCGACGTCTGTGAGCAAACAACGTCAAATATGCAGAACATGACGACTATTCTTACGAGTTCTTGTACGCATTATACAACACAATGGCACGCACTCTTTTCAGAATAATAATTTTGACGGCAGAGATTTTCATAGACTTTTACTAGGAGACCAACCCTGAAACACCAAAAATAATTAACTGTTCCATATATCTTGTCGAAAGTTGATAAACTTTTTCTATGGAACAGCTGATTTTTGTAGTTTTGGGATTGGCCCCATAGTAAAAGTTGGTCATAATAATGAGTAGAATTTTATCTAATAATAGTTTTTTAATCTAGACGACGCGTCTTCTAGATTTACACTCCATCTGGAGTTAGAAAACTTTATACGACGCGTAATTCGAGTTTCAGAAACGATAATAATAAAATACTTTTAGAACTCGAACTAGAACTTTGAAATAGGAGTGTGAACATTAAAAATGCAAAGATTCAAAGTGTTAAGAATTTATCCAGTACAAAGCCAGGCGAATAATTAGAAATGTTCAGAGGCAGCGGCCGCGAGTGATTGATGTAGTGGAAGCCGGTGCGAACCCTCCACTGCGACAACTTGGAGACATTAAGAATATTTAAATTGTAAATTGTTCCCTGCACTGAATACCTATTTGGCAAAAGTTAGCCGTTTTATACAATCATTCCGCAAACCCAACAAAGTTGTTCAACATTGCATGTTATTTAGGTTCAGCTTTTCTAGAATCTGAAAAACGATGAAATGTAAATTTGTTATCTACAATAATGGATCAAACAAATTCCATTATACGAATCATTTCTTTTAATGGATGGAAACTGAATTTGAGCCGGAGTAGCGTACGAACAAATGAAGCAAAAGGGCAGCATCGGGGATAACAATAAGACTCGCAGATGGTCGACTGTAACATGAATATAACAACTAAAGAACAGGCTGATTGAATCATCCGCTGTTCTTTGTCATAAATCCGACAACGGGCGGCCGTCTAACAATGCGTCCTGAAATCGTTCCATTTCTCATTTTGTTACACTCCCCTTTAATCTCGCATCCGTAGAAAAGTGGATCAGCGTTGCAAAAGGGCATTGCGATGCAGACAGTAGTCGCAGACACGCTTCTGATTAATCTATTGTGAAAGTACCTATTAGCCGCTCTTGTCTCTTCAGCAAGTAAACGAGATTCTTCCTTCTAGCTTCGTTCACTGATTAACTGGATAATGGATTCGAGTTTCGACGATCTTTGGAGCTCTTTACTAATATCTATTTCTTAAATCTTATTTTAATCACGAAAGAAAAATTCGTTTTGTTAATAAAATAATCTGGAATAAACAAAAGTTCAAACTCATAATCAGCTTATAAAATAATACGCAAAGTTCTAACAATAAAAATGCAATTTCTGTACAATGCCATTATAAATCACAATCCCAACCGCTTACGAGGCAAAGGAGTCGTAACAGACTATAAAAACGCCATTCAGTACTCGAATGCGTAGTTAAACATTTACAAGTCTCATAAAAATCCGAGCAAGTGTTTTCCCGACATAATGAAGGCAGATGGGCGGCCATTGGCCAAACAGTATTCCCAGCGTGGCCACTCGGCCGTGCCCCTGTCAGCGACGCTCGCCAAAACGGGGGGTTTTATTTTGTCCGACTAATTTGCGGCTACTTTTCGACTGTTTACCCGTGCTCCCGGAGCCCGAGGCCAGTAGGTCTCTGAATTAGGGTGGTTTCTGCATCAAATGCATAATTAAGCAGTAAACTTTCTGAATTTATTTATCTTATTTATGCATAAAGTTTCTCCTCAATTGTGAAAAACTTTCAAGTAGATATACTCGTATCATTCGAGTCTAAAAAATATAAAAAGTGTAGGAGTCTTTAGGGAGAGATATCTCATAAATCCCCCTCATAAATAAAGCTGAGCGGAAACAACATGCGAATTCCACATAATTGTATAATTCCTGTTAGGAGAGCGCAGAAAATCCGAGACAGCCGAGATTACAACCGTTAACCGACTGATCCCGGGACGGAAGAAAACAGAATGTCTCGCGACTTGGATAATGTTAAATTTATTGCAGTGCTAAAATGTTTACGGATATCGCGTGGAAACGAAACGCCCCCGAGGACGGCGAGCTCTACTCACCCTTGTAAACACGTTTTATTGGCTTTATAATATGTTTTACGCGTGACGTTTTACAAACGATCCCGGAGGAACGTCGAATTATTTTTACGGCACGTACTCGTACTAGCACGCCGCCGCGCCGCGCGAAAACATCAGGATATTCGGTGCTCGAGGGATTTTGTAATTATACCTCTTAAACAAACACTTTTTTGTTTCAGCAATTGAAGCCGAATGAGGGGTTAACACGGTTTTAATTGTGCACTGGTGATGAGTTGGTATTTATGTAGAGACAACATCGCGTCGAGATGAGTGGTATCTTGTGCGGAGTAAGTGCTAATTTGTGAAATCTCTCAGTAAAAATACTTTTGTGGGTTAGGTATGGACGGCCGGCGGAGGCTTGGAATGCTGCGCATGGAACAATTGCAAGGCGTAATACCAGTCAAGCGGTTGATGAAGGTCCAACGCCGGCGCCCGCCGCGCCCTTTCTGCCTTTACACACGTTTACACACGAGACTCTCTATCTACTGCATACTTCGTCTAGCAAAATATTTATACTTTTAGAAGTATAAATAAGGCATTTTAAAATTAAAGATTAAAATAATGATCAAAATTGATGCATGATAACTTAACCGCAATAATGTATCAAACCAAGAAAACTATAATGTAAAGAACAACAAATATAATATCTACGTACAATAATTATGTTCGTGTTTTTTTAAAAAATCTATTGATGTCAAGCTTTTCCAAGCTTGGTGGATTTTTATGCATTTTAAACATATCTTTTGATATGGCATGTGTTATTATATTTTAGTTCTTGCACGAATTTCAGCGATAACTTGGGCTAAAAAAACTGACAGTCACTTCAAAGAAGCTCACCGATATTATCTAAGGTAAGGGCTGTTTATATAAATGCAAAACAGATCGGAAGCTTGTCAGATCGGCTCAGAGCAGATCCCGCAGATCGAATATGGATTTACAGTCGTCCCTATTTCGTCCGCTTCGCGTCACACCCTCCTGGCATATCGACGCGGTCGGACACCCGAAAAATAATCTCTCCATTCTAATAAAACAACCGTAACAAATTCTTGCACATTCCCCGTTGCAGGCGACTTCGGAGATTTTATTGCGAAAACTTTTTGGTCGGCGATTTTCTTGTACGTTTTTGTTATTCACTTGTTTTTCTCAGGCCCTCGTTACATTAGCACTTAAAGTAGCAACATGCGGGCTATGTGTAGTTAAAGTATGTCAGATAGACTGCAGAAACATATTGCATGCATAAATCCAGTTCTCCACTGGAGCAGATGTTTGGAAATTAATAGGAGACGCTTATGTCCAAAGGTATAAGTTCAGCACCTGAAAAAAACCAGTGAACGCATCCCAAGCACTTTTTATTTCAACAAGTAATAACGGAAGTCATACACAAAAAGTATTTTGTGAATTGAGTTTCTATACTACCTGATGTTTTATGAAAATTCGTAGCCAAATTCCACACAAAAAAACCAACAAACATTTCCGGAGGAACAAGATAAACGGCGGAAGCCGCGAGCGTCTTTAGTCGATTTCCTTATCGTCCGATTTTCGTATTAGTGTTCAATGGTGAACATTTCCTTTCAAATGTGCGGCCGAAAGTAGGTACTTTCGTCCCTGGTTGAGGCTGAATCCAATCGCAGGGATATTAAAACTTTCCGCCCGCCGTGCTCGCTCCTTTGTAACGGGGAGAGTCAAGTCCAACCCACGCCCGATCTGCTTTTTTAAAGACGCACCAAACTAATTTGACTTCACGAACCCACCAAATTAAAAGTGAAATTGAAGATGTTCCTATACATCACGTTATTCTGCATGTAGGATCTTAGATTATTAAAAAATCTTGCTTAAAACAAATAGCTTAAAAAACTGGAGCTGAGTTACGCTAAAATAAAAAAACAAATTTAAAGAACTACATCATCATTATTCTAGGAATATGTCTCCAGAGCCTCGTGGATGATAACATATTCCAAGTCATTTTCGGACACGGCGATTCCAATAATTTTCAAAAATAATAATATATTCATTCGTTTAACTTTATGTTATCTGTGTAATTTTTATCTCTATGTTTATATTATATTAGAGGTAAAATTGCCGACACATAAATTATACTTAATTTCCGAAATAAACGACTCAAATAAATATTATAATTATTTTTTGCAAAGATTAGCATGACTGACTTCACCCGTGTACAGATCTCGCGAATATTTCGCACGGATCGATGTAGCATCTTTCACATTATTGTTGAATTATCAAAAATGGCTCAGCTGATTTCGATTAAATTTAAATGGTACCAATTTCGAAGTATACTCTTGCCGATAAAAAATAGAATTATTGAAATCGGACCTACTATGAAAAAAATTATGTATACCTCCTCCGGTGGTTCGTCGGTCAAAAATAAGATAAATTCTTAGTTACCAACAAATGCAATCATACAGAAATTTCCGATTTCATAGTTTTGCTGTCTCTGTAAAATATTTCTTATTTATTCTAGTACTAGCGGACTCGACAGACTTCGTTCTGTCAAAAAGATAAAGTTTATTGTTGACTCTATATTTTAGTTAGGAAACGTTTGTATGGGAATTAGAAAAGAGCTGCTGTTAGGGTTTTCCTGGCAATTATTCGAATTTCTCACGCCGTAAAAACCATCCTTGTACTTAAACAAACATTCAAAAAAAATAATTGGCCAAATTGGTCCAGGCGTTCTTGAGTTATGCGCTTACCAGCACATTTTACGATTTATTTTTATATTATAGATATTCTGCTATGGATATACGTAATTAAGAAAAGTTCAACGCTGCATGGCGTTGACTTTGGCAAAAAGGAACTCGTGCTAATTGAAATATTTTTTAGCATTGTTGAGCTCAAAAAGCAGATGCCTTTAATTTATGTGCCTACTGTTATAGAGCTGCAGGTCTTTTGAGATAGAAAAAATCTTTTAACTAGCAACCCCCAGCCCCGACTTTGCACAGGTATTTTATACATATGAACTTTTGTCTCGAATCATTCTATCTATCAAAAAACAGCATCAAATCAAAATCCGTTAGTAGGTAGATAGTAGATAGATAGTTTTAAAGATATAAGCATACATTGGGATAGACAGACAGGACTTTGTTTTATAATATTTAGTGATATTCCTTCATTTAGAAATATTACAAAAGTGGCACGGTTACCATAACCACCACAACCATTTCCCAACATTCATAAGTACTACGTACCTACTTGTTAGAGTTTACAAAATTGGCTTAGATTTTACAAACAAGAAACACTGGCTGTAAATACGTTTTAAAATAGATAAATTCGAAAGCAATGTTGGCAAGGTTGCGTTCCAATATTGGGAACTAGCGTGCGCATTATGTCGATAAAGTGAATTATACGGTTTCGAAAGTAGTGGCTTTGCTTTTAGTACTATCTCAAATCCAGACGTTGCACACATTAACTAGTTTTGTGAGAGCGAAGTCTGCCTCTTAATTTGTATTCGGCCCTCGGACGGCCCCAGAGAGGCGGGCGTGTGCTTCTTTTGTAGCTTCAGAAACCAATTTGTATACCAGTAAGAAAATTAAAAACTTTCGGATGTTTTCGCATTTACTTTCTTAACGCAATAAAAGCTTTTAATCCGGAAGCATTCTGCGGAATCTTGAACAAGTTCTAAGTAGCTACTGGTGGGCTTTTAGTAGTTAACTGCCTTTCTTCGTCTTGGATTTTAGGACTTGGGAAACATGCGTCTGCAGCATACGGAATTAGTTTGGATGTTCATGTAGGTTTAAATGTGTTTTGGGAATAGTGTTTCCATAAAATTGTGACGTTACCAAGTTTTAGATTGAATAGTTGAAAATGGTATTTTGTCAGCTATAGTAGAACCTTCGCTTTCGAGGAGGCCTTTGCTCAAATTTGGATGTCCAAATCAGAACGAAATTTTGAAATACTTCAAATTATGAATATAATGGATAAAATGGAAATAAAAGCTATGTTTATTTATTTTATTTTATAGTAGACCCTATTCATTTCTTAGATCATTTTATACAAAAACTTGTTTCTACTCGAACCAAAAATACAGTTATTTTTCGCCAAAAATTTCACCACCTAGTTCAGCCACACACATAATTCGAATAGTTTGCACGAATCAATGTGCCATACATGTACACAATTGTTGATTTATCAAAAACAGCTCAGGCATTTGAATTAAAAATGACTTTTTAAATTGGTTCACGATTGGCGAAAACATCGCTGACTATACATAAAAAATACATAGCTACTGACGAACATACTACCTCCTCCTTTTTGGAAGTCAGTATATTTAGACGTGCAGATCAACTGACAGTCTTATCGCTAGGTGATATTTTTTACAGGCAAACAAAAATAAGGAGACAAGATTTTTTTTTCTATTGTACCGATATAGAGTTCAGAGAATAGTTCTCTATGAACTTCCGTGACCTTTAAGAATAATACAATTTATTATTAAGACGTAACTGCAAGTCACCACGCTATTAAGGCGGCGACAATGTCCGATGAAATTAACATTTATAACATACCGGAACGCGAAGAATTTGTGAATTAAACGGAAAGTGACATTAAGACAGATGTTAAGAGCCGGAACAATAATTAAGAGGCTGTCGGTCTGAAACCGCGTCGTCGCTGGGATTTAATTAGTGAGGGAGCCGACCGTGCCGGCTGCCCAGCTCTACATTCGCCGTAATATCTACGGCTATAAAATTGTTCTACCTAGCTTATGTACGTGAGCTTTGGTACCGCCAACTAATCGATGCCTATTTAGCAATGTGGTTTGTACGACATATATGTACTATGCATTGTAGAGCTAACTAGCTTACTATTTACCGCACATAAAAGTACGAGTTATCAATTACGAAATGATTAAGTCATTTTTTGTACTGTACTGTTACTGTATCAGCTTTTTTGACGGCCGAAACAGAGGAAGTACCTACTTAATTCGACGCGTACTTCTTTTTATTTTTTGTTTAACAACGCATAACTTTTTACATAGTATTTCGATTTCGATATATTTTTTAGAAAGAATATAGGTACATCAAAGTTGGTCCCATATAAATTTCGAAAAAAAAAAACATCCTGTGTAGGAAAACAGGGGATGATTGATTATTCGCTCACAGATTGTAACGTTTGATCACACATAACCTTTTACAGAGTAGTACGTTTTCGATAATTATTTTATTGGAAAGGGTATACTTTTAAATTAGTTATATATAAATTTTATTCAAATCGGCTGAGCCATTTTTGATAACTAATTATGTGAAAATTGCTACATTAATTCGTGCGAACTATTCGCGAATTCTGTACATGGTTGAAGTCTGTCATGACATTTTTTGCAAATAATTATTAATATCCCACTGCAGGACGTAGGCCTACCCACGTAGGGTGATGTCATTCTTTACCATGGGATAATATGGGTACTGCGGCGTTTCGCTCCCAAAAAGCAGTTCGCCCCGCGTTGTTTGGAGCGGGCCATGAAAAGTGCCACAAAAGAACTCTCTTGGGCGATTTGCCCCGCGATCCACTTTTTAATACAAGTTATTTTGACAGCTACATATTCCTCGATTAAAAATTAAAACAAAATAAGCACGAGTTTTAAAAGCAGTCGTTACTAAAAAAATCGAAGATCCAATCGGCGGGTTATCTTATTAAAATGAGATATATTTCACAAAAAGAGTCCGATAATACGACACGTCTGGGACTGCTGGCAAATCCGATTTCCCTATCTCCCCATATTTGTATTCGAAGCCCGATCCATCTAATATTTCCTTCCAACGCCGCCGACGCTATCTGCGTTCCTTCCTGACACTGAATCTAATCGGAATAGATATTAAAACTTTCCTTACAACCCACTCCTCTATGTTATTACATAAATTATACGGTGTGAGATATTTTTGTTGTTATTGCATTACATATTTTATGTGGCTTATATTTCGGGCGAGTTTGCTCCCTTAAAATGTGAACAGGTAAATAGAAACATGATGTTATTTAATATAATATGATTTTCGTAAACTTATTTCCTGTTTACAAATTGCCTTTCAAATGTTATAGTAAAATAGGATTCCTTAAGTACAGAATAACATTTGTTAATTGGTGTGCTAAATTAAGTTAGATCTCTAGACCTAAGTATAATGAGTTTTAGTTTTGATGATTCGTGAATATGGCGTTTCATACTTATTAAAATGTAAACTGTTAAAAAGTCTATTCAAAATACCATGCTCATAAAACGAAAAATACTACCTAAACAAAAGAAAGTTGTTATTATGTCTCAAAATCTATTAAGTTGACAAGTGCACATGTATAGCTTCACCAAAAATACAAATACATATAATAAGTACTAGTATAATAAGTATAAATAAAAATAATTAGCTTTAAAATGACATACGTGTCGAAACTCTGGGCAAAAATATCCGGGCCTCCTTAAAAATTACTTTATAAAATGTAGGTATTGGTACTCACTTTTGAAATTTAGCAGGCTTTTTCTCTAACCCAACCATAGCCTCTCTCACTTGACCTTATATTGACAATAAAATGTGATACAAAGACTGGCAACATAAACTGTAAATCAGTTAGTTGATTAAACGAAGCTTCTGAGTGTAGACTGATGCGATCCGACCACAAATCTCGGGAGACAGGCCATGTCGTTTTTATCGACGAGGAACCTAATTTTTCACAAACTATCTGTTTCTAATCACAATTACACGTAACATAAATAAATAATTACACAATTAATACACACAGATCACAACAAAACACTTATTCATATGTCAATTGCATTCTGTGATGTGTTTCGTAAACATGCATTTTGCAGTGTATGATTATATGTTGCTTATAAGTAAGTCTCTTGGTCGTCCGGCGGCTAGATGGGTCGACGATTCGAATATCTTGAAAATCGCTCGGCGAACTTGGTCACGATTAGCACAGAACCGAGACAAATGGTACCGTAAGAGAGAGGCCTATACCCAGTAGAAAGATAAAGAAGGCTGCAAATGAAACTGTCTGACACGCCGAATAACGAGAAACCTCTCTCTAGACCTCTGTGGTGTAGACGGAGTGAGATCCGACAATATTACCGGCGTGTTCGGTGCGCCTGTGGCTCAGCTTTACGAGACTTTCAAAGAGGAAGCGATAAAAAGAAAAACGCTCCTTTGATTTCCTGATTTATGTTAAACAGAGTGAGTCCCTCCTTAGTCTAGTGAATAGTTTACTAAAACTTGTTAGCTAGAAGCAAAGAAGATATAATAATACTACGTACGAATTCCTATATTATTATTACAATATCCTATTATATTTTTCATACAAATAGTTGTTCAAATTAAGATTTATAAAATTCCTTCTTCGTTAATCTCCACTGTAAATAATAGTCGACTAAGTTTTTTATCTACCTACAACTAAAGTGTTTTTTGAATAACAAATTACAAAAATAAATAATTGGATCGTGCGTATTGTTTAACTTTGTATATATGTTACGCTCAAAGATCGAAAATGCTCAGTGAGCGTAAAAATAGCTCACAACGCGTTGTGATCACAGTAAAACATCCACATGGCGAAATTCATGTTATGGCTCTGATGAAAACGCGCATGATGCGTTGTGGCAATCACAGAAAGACCAAATAGCGAAATTCGTAGTGTCGTGGCTGACATGCTATTCGATCTCAACGCGTTGTGGCAATGAAGAAAAGCCATGACGCGTATGGAATATTATTCGCTTACGACGCACACTATTTTCCGATATGGATCCTACTAGGCCTAGGCTGGAAACGTTTTGGTAGATGTCCTTAGGAAATATTTTTTATTTTATAAAATCACTACATAACGTGTTGTCATTATTAAATATGTTATATAATTATGTAAATAAAAATAAAAATATTTGTTATTTATTGAGATTACTTTACATTAAAAAAAATCAACGTATTAAGTAATAAATTACTGAACACAAAATATTAATCATTTGTAAATTACTTATTTAATTCACTTAAAATAATTGGGGATATTAATTTTTTATGACAATTTAAAATTCTTTCAAGCAATAAAAATACTTAACACAAATATAATTGTGTATTTATCACCAATAAACAACTAAAATGTACTTATATTAATTACTTATAATTGTGAAAAATAAGTATTTGATTGCTATTTATTTTAACGTGAACTGTTACGCTCAAAGATTGAAAACACTCAGTGAGCGGAAAAGACAAACTACAACCTGTTCGTCGTGATATGGTTAAAACAATGAATGCTGAAAACGCGTCAAGCTTTTCTTCATTGCCACAACGTGTTGAGATCGAATAGCATGACAGCCACGACACGAATTTCGCTATTTCGTCTTTCTCTGATTGCCACAACGCGTCGTGCGCGTTTTCATTAGAGCTATAACACAAATTTCGCCATGTGGATGTTTTACTGTGACCACAACGCGTTGTAAGCTATTTTTCCGCTCGCTGAGCGTTTTCGATCTTTGAGCGTAACATATATTATACATATATTTTTTAATTTTATCATCACAGTCTATGGTTGCATTACCTACTTACCCTTTTTCAGAACACTTTTAAAGAGTTGAAGAGAGTCCTTAGAAATGTAATTAGTGTAATTAAAGTTAGCAATTCCAAAGGCTGCAGCAGCTGTAACTACCGCCTTGTAAAAAATTAAAATATATCAAGATAGCTTTACAAAACAACCAACACAAAAACTTAAGTCTCTAGTATAACAAAACGCAAAACATATAAGTCAATATGAACAAGAAAACGCTTTAATTAAAAGTGCATAAAAGGATGTCTTGATTAAAGTAATGGGTCCACTCAATACAAACACAAATATGTTGACAACACAGAAAGTTGCTAAGTGCTACGTCGGCGTGTAGTTCTTATCTAATTTATTTAACTGTTAGCCGGGCCGCACCGAAAACAAGTTCCTCGTAACTTACTCACACAACATACGTCTAACAAATGCGTCATACTAGCAAGCCAGCTCAAATCCGTAGAAGGCGTAGAAAATAAAATCAGTAAAAAGGAGGCAGCAGGTGTACCTATCAGTATAAGTATGAATCTTAAAAATAAACAGTTTTGATTTGTTTCATTTTTATAGTTTTTACAAAATAGGTAGGTACTAAATTGTACACAAGTGGTAATTCGGGCTTTATTGAAAATCATCAAGATGCTCAAAATCTATAAGTTCGAAATTGGGGCGTTGTGGTCACTCAATGAGTTTTTTTTAAGTAGGTTCGATTAGAAAATCGATCAGCCCTGTTATGTTTGTGATAATCTCGTCGTCCTTTGAAAACAAGATCGTAAAGATGAATAAGACTCCATAAAAAGGGATAAGCAGGATTTAGGTAGATTATACGAGTAGATGCTCATCTCAGAAATTTTGTTTTCGTCTGTTTTATTTAGCATCGATTTCGACTTTTTGATGGAAACAAGACAACACAAAGAGGAGCTGCATGAATATCAATGAGGTGCACATAAAAGAGAACAGAAAGAAACTATTTTAATCTAGACAAGAAGAAATATCACAAGTTATGTGTAGTATGGAGTCGGGAGGAGCATAAAATATTTATCAAAAGACTCCTGGCTGCGTCCGCGTCCCGGGGGACCGCCGCGTCTCGACTATACGCCCCACTACTTAGCACCTTTGAATAACGATTTACTTTACGTCACTCTTGACAAACGTTGTGGAACAACGAACCACAAATCTCTTTGAAAAGCAATCACTTTTCTTTTACAGAAAACCTTTCAATTTCAAATAACATTTTTAATTTGTATTTATCGGGCAAGTTAAGTAATTAAAAACATCAAAGCTGATGTTGACGTTAATGATTTTAATGCGTGAGTACCTATACATCGAAATTCGTTTAAAACATGGGCACTTTGTACTCGGTCCGTCGGTGAAGGGCAATTTTCAGCGTGTGTACGATTTTGTTTCAATTTAAAGGTTGAGAGGCGGAAAAACGGTGCATCGAAGCGGTGAAAGCCCGGTGCTCTTGCTTTGTACACGGTTTGGCCGAGTGAACCGAACATATCATCCTATTCAAACACACCAGGACAACAGCTAAATAAATTATTCAATCTCTATTTTGGTCGCCATTTGCGGGCTACAAAGACAAAACGCGTAGCTGAGCGAACGCCCGACTGCCGAGTGTTTGGGCTACCCCGTCCTGATTAAACTCAAGACGAGTTATTGTCAATGAAGCGTCCCATTTCGAAGTGGAGGAGTAAGTTATTGTACTTAGGTACTATGTTTCTTCGTTAGTTCGATCAGAAGACATTTACGTTTGGTTGGACACAATGATTTGTAAAGTTGGATGAGGCACAGCGTTATCTCTGCAGACAGAAACTAATACTGTTATAAAATCACGTTTATCATATCTTACATAGGTGCTAACATAGGCACATGAAAAGTTTTAACTTAAAACCAAGATTTTCTCTAGATTTTAATAAAGTTAATTTTAAATTTCAAAAATGAAAGTTTCAGAGTAGTGAACTTATTGATGACGCAACTCTGCTTTCAAATATGTCATGTGTACCTTATTATGCATTTTTTCCTCGTAGCTCAGTGGTAAGTGACCCTGACTCCTGGGTCAAAGAGGCGTGGGTTCGATTCCCACCCAGGGCGAGCATTTATGTGGAATATAAGTGTTTGCTCTGTGTCTGGATGTTATAAGTTGTTATCTATTGTCTATATAAGTACCTATGTATTTAAAAAAAAATATTTGTAGTATATCAGTCTCTGGCAGCCAAATTACAAGCTATGCATATCCGACCCCAAGGTCATAGACCATGTGCAAGATGTCCCCTAATATTTTTCTATTTATTTGTTTTACCATAAGAACCTAAAAATGAAACTATCGTCGATCTATCACAAAATCGTAGGGTTCAAAAAGGACGTTAAATTCATTTTGCCTGTTTAATATTCTGCTTATTAAAGTTCTTCGTAGATCCGAGCAGATGTGTATTGAGGTGTCGACAGATAAGTACCAACCCTCCGCGCCGCGCGCCGGCGGATCAACTTCCAACTTTTTAATTAGTTGAGCGACAATAATCGGCGATAGGAGTGGCTCGGCTCATCGCTTGCACAACCTCAGAAAAACTGTATTATTGTTATGCCAAGGTAAGTGTTTTGATAAAAAAATCCTGCATTTTATAAAGAAAAAAACAGTGTTAAATTATTAGACTGCAACGTAACAAAGCTTAGTTTTTCATTAAAATCAAAGAATACACCAGAATTATAGGAAAAATATAACATTTCCGACATTTTCAGTACAGTATCGGTCTGTTAATAACATAGGTACTCATCTACTGAACATGAGCCTACTCACGAAGGGAACATTCTCAGTTGCATATTTATATTTTTGTAAAATAATTCACAATGTCATTGCTATTACGGATGTGTTGTGAAAGATTACATGCATAAACAAGGGGTGATCCCATGTCCGCGAGCGCGAGTGAGAGCACATTTGTATTATGCCGGACACAGGTAATTGTTTCAGGAACGCGCTGACGATCGCATGAATTTATGCGGGCGACTGGAGCGCCGCCGGCGGCGTGTCCGCGAATGAATGGCCATTGAAAAGTCATCAGTTATGGAGGGCGCATAGCCGCGCCATGTGGCCGCCCCGTCCGCTTACTGCGCGCCCTAACTCATTTTTCCATAGGCTATTTTACGCAGATCCAAAACAGCCAGAGTTCTTTGTTAACGATACATGGCTTAGTTAGTCATTATATATAAATTGCTATAGCAGATTTAATGGTTTAAGTTCGTATTGAAAGTAGGTACCTATTCATTATATTTATATCTCATGGTTAACTGTTTTAGGTCAAAATTAGATTTAAAAAATTAGTCTATATAAGTTGATAGTATGATATTATAACACACGGCTGGAGACAAAGAGACCCAAACGGTAGCGTAGGCTCTTAAGTACCCACATCAAATTGATGCTGTTAAAACGTATCTGTTCGACACCGTAGACCACAAATATGGGCAGCATATTCATGATTGCAATTTCCCAACAAACCGCAACAACCAAACGTATGGAGCCATTATGAAAGAGTCATGCAACCACAGAAACTAAAAGGCTCCAATAAAAATGGTCAAAGCACTCCGCAGTGAGCTCAAATTTATGCAAATTGACTGAAATGTATTGATAGCACTTTGAAGCATTTTTCGTTTCGGTATGGAGTGCCTCTAGTGTTCAAACAGCATTATTTACGCGATTTTTCGCTTTTAAATCGATTCAACCATAAACGTTCACAATTTGCATGACACATTTTTGCAATTTATTTATTCATTTTAAATGTATCGGTAGGTATAGGTATAAATCGTAAGATTTATATATCGTATATATTTATATATTTTTATATCGTAAGATTCCTATACCTCAGTTCAGTGTTATTAAAACCACCAAGAGTGAAATAAAATCAATGTAGACGTTTCTTCATCTATCCAATAATCTCTGGTATTTTATCGAAAGAAAAGTTGAGTAATGCGATTTTAAATACGCATTTGTCAAAGTCTGGAGAAAAATCCCATTTTGATATTTTTTTCATTTATATTGTATACTTAGCGCAATGAGTAACAATACGAGTAAATATATCAGAGGTAAAGTAAATTCAATTATCATCACATCTATTCGGAAAGGACTACTTGGTTCGCCTTTAAGTACGCCCAAAGGTGGTGATTTCTATAAGGAACTTTATAAGTGCGCAGGAATTATCTTTGCCGCGCACTTTTTGAATTTGGAACAAATAAGTGCGCCGGAATCATCTTTGTCGCGCATTTTTTGAATTTGGAAGTATTCGTAATATTAGTGCGCCAAGAAAATGAATATTATTAGATACCATTTAATTTCAATTTAGTTTCTCTTTTCTCTACGTTTTATTAAATAATAATATTACAATAAAATATGAGGCGCCTTTTATTTTCTCATAGAGGTGATGAAAAGTAGAGTGTACCACTCCGGTGCAAAATATATTTTTAGATCGGGCGACGTACTTTGAATATCTCGCTACTTTCAGGATTCTACTTAAGAAATCGCTTTTTTTAATCCAGAGCTTCAAAAAAGCGCTCTCGCCGTAAAAATATTATTTTGCTCGCATATGATATAATCTGCTATTTATTAATACCGATATAAGATCATCCAAAACACGTTTTTACGACAGTTAAATTCATCGAAGAACCAATACAAAAACATCGAAGACGTCTTACTACCGTCCACAAATCATATCTCTCATATGAGGAGTTGAAACAAAACTAACTCCCATAAAAAGTTATGCTCAATTTAGTTTCATCCAAGCCAGTCATAGTTTAGGGAGCGGGTGCAGCATATTGCCAAAGAAAATTAATAAAATAGGGAAATGAAAACGACCACAACATGACATGCGCATGAAATATGCCTCACTTTTGGAACAATATCAGACTCGCGACGGCGGTCTGATTGAATTTCCCTCTATCTATTCATGTACGAATAAATTCTGGAATAATAATCTTCTTGTGTCATGACATAATCACAAGAAGCATTTGTACATGATAGATTACTTTTAACAATTAGAGAAATCTTAATGAGAGTAGCATATATGTACATGTAGTACCTACCTGAGGGACGTTGAATAAGATGTCAATTAATTGCTGACTTTATTTTGAGTGATTTTTAACATTCTTATTCGGATTCTTTACGGTGATAAATAAAATATATATTGTGTGCCCTAATTAAACTTGCATTATTACGTATATTTATTAAACAATGATCGTTTCTATGTAAGCTCAATGACGGAAATTATAGGTTATTTTGTACAGGCAATTAGTGTTTATTTTATCTCATTTTGCAGTTTGGAATACTTAAAAATGAAAGAAGGTTTTAACTCTAACTGAATATAAAAGCCGTGGTGGTCTAGTGGTAGTAACACCCGACTTGCAATCGTGAGGTCGTGGGTTCAAATCCAGATCCCGTACCAATGAGTTTCTTTGGAACTTATGTACGGCATTTCACATCATTGGCTTTTCGGTGAAGGAAAACATCGTGAGGCAACCTGCATACGTCCGTAGAAGAAATTCGATGGCGTATGTGAATCCACCAACCCGCACTGGGCCAGCGTGGTGGATATGGCCCAATCACCCTTCGCGGGTAGGCCTACGTCCTGCAGTGGACTATTAAAAAGGCTGGTACAGTACAGAATATAAAATAGGCACAAATTTCTTGAATGGCGTCAACATTAATAGGTCACTAAAAAAATAATAACTTAAGTACATATTCCCAGACGCATTTCTTTCACCACTATGTCCTCTATCAATGACGTAGCTGTTACAAACTTGCACCATCTATTGTCACGTAATTAATGTTAATAAATTAATCTCCAGTTACGGGAGACAAATTAGACGCAGGCTGCTCGGCTAACGACGGACTATTTGGATTAAATGGAGGGTTGATGTTTATGATTTACGCAGGCCGTGTAATTGTGGCGCCTGCCAGTCGCGGCTGCAGATCTGAGCCAGGCTGGCATCCGTCAGGGAACAGAGGCTGGCCAATAAGGTTTTACTAATTAGAGACGAGGGCGAATTAGTAAATCGGTCAGTTGAGTTTTTTTGCCTTACTCTGGTATCATTTAACGTTTTTGTCATAAAGCAGAGTAGCGAAAAGTTCCTAGTCTTTCATTAAGCGTCATTCTTGCCTATAACAACTCAAATTCATTAGATTTGACCTCTGCATTAGTAGTTGCATTGAGAATACATAGTAGATAGGTAGGTACTGCTTAGTTTATATTCCTAAATATAGTACCTTCTCTATTTCGCAATGGATGGATACAAATTATGGAATCTACTTAATAAATACCTACCTACCTAGTATCTCCCAATCCTATAAAATCCAATGAAATCGTGAAATTTATTGATATGTTTAGATATACATAGATTTCAATAGAAATTATTATGGGTTACTTGTACCATCTAAAAATAAACAACAATTTTCATATTATTATAGACCAACTAGCAGCTTCTAAACTCTAGATAACTAGCACTTGTTGAAATCTACTATTAGTTTAGTACTAATGACAAATATATATCTGCGCATAAAATTTGAATGCTACTCAGGTTACAAGCATTAACTATGTAATGGCTGTAATTTTGACCAACTATAATACCTCAGATATTAGTGGAGCCCGCGCGTCGAAGTTTCATGTGTCTTACTCTCCACATTATTGCATTTGGAACCGTTACAGGTTTAACATTCCGTAACTTTGTTATGATAGCCGTAATAAAACAATGAGAATCGGCGCACCAGCGACGATAGTGCTTGTTGACTATTCATTAAAGCATCTCGCCGAAAGACAAACAATCCTGTTATGTTATTAGATTTCCTGCATAGTTGAAGCGATTCAGATACACGTACATAATTACGTGGTTAATTAATTTGCAACTTCGTTATATCTACCTGAACTTTGTTAATTAACGCTATAAAGTAGCTATTGAAATATTCACGAGGTCGGTACAGCGTCCCGATAAATCACAGAATAACCGAGACCAGTTTCTATTTGGAGAAGAGAGTACATGTACGTATCGAACGAGAGACACAGCTTGTTTGTCCTCCAAGACTAATTAAAAAGTTTGTAGGAACAAACTTCGGAGAGGAAGCGGAAACGAAGACTAGAGTTTGTTTGATTCGGAAATATATTTAGTTGTACCAATCAGTAAATGCACTCGGTAAAATAAAGAAGTGTTAGAGGATAAGTTTATTGGGTTTGAAGCGAAGTCTGCAGCGGATGAATATGCATGGACTGGACAGGATCCTGCGGGTAATGGAATCTGCACACCGAAGCGGATTCGTTTAGTCTTTGCCACAATTAGCGTCTACCGTCAAATAAAATTGCTCTACGTAGGTACGCATACCAGAGCAGAAAAAGAAATTACATTACGATTATTCATTACTTTATGAAAGGTATTCCGTAACAGTGTATGAAATAAACCAACCACTTAATTATTTGTAACGGCCAGACGAATTTTCAATTCTGTTGTCACGATTTTATTGTGTAATATTGTAATTTTAATGATTCAATTTTTTGTTATATTGACTACGAAGTTGGCATATTTTACTCAAATGAAACGAAGTCAGCTACTCGAACTAAAAATTCAGTAGTTTAACATAATTATAATTTTGCGGAAATTCTCACTTTATTTTAAAATTGTTTTTAATATTTTATAACCAGAATTTCTTGTCACGACAAGCTGCAAGCTGCACTAATATTTTGCAGAACGGACAAAAGGCTGCTGAACTACGACTAAAACTGAAAGTAAGTTAACATATTCCGGAGCGCACTCGCTGTGCGGCATAAATATGGGGTATGAACAAAGATTTGTGAATGAGGCTGGAGATGCGCGATAGCACAACCCCGGCATAAGCACGTGCTGCTCCCGCGCCCCCGCCCCTGCAACTGCACCCTAACTATTGTTTACTTTAGCGATACAACATACAGCAAAATTAACAAAAACAATGCGTACCTAGAATCACAGACGTATTTTACTCAGTGAACCAAATGATATTTTTCGATCGCTATATTATGGGATATTCTGTTTTTTTTTTCTGAAAACAAAATGTTTAACTGCGTCAGACCATAGAAGGCGTCTTGAAAACTGTCGCTAGGGCTATAAACTTTACATGGATAGTATTTATATATTGTAAATATACTGTCTATACCTACTGCTTAGTATCATTTGGTGAAAATATGAACAAATACGAAATAAGACAATGAAAGCAATTATGTCATTAATTTAAAGGAACATAATTAATATTATCATGAATTTTTATACATGGGCTACAAAGGTGGGCTACTCTTTTCTTTTCGATCTCGATTGTTATGGGATGACATCAATTGATTAATTTTGTGTGAGTTGTACAACGCAGAGCCCTCAGTGTAGCCCCAAATGTTTCGCCTTCCAAACTATAAATAGGAAACCTTCCAAAAGCTCAAAGATATAATATCGCAAATAGTATCAGTACAAACTATCAGCAGCGTGTAAGGGCACGGAAGGTACAGCCAAGGCTCACGGAGCGTCGCCGTCAGCGATAGCGGCGCGCGGACTCGCCGGCCGCCGCTGCTAAGCCGCTAGGTACGCCCTAATAAATTGCGATTTAACTTGTCTCCCGGATAACGCCAACTTTTCCGCGTTTGTTCCGAGCCCGACACTTTTTTCCGCCTCTTCATTTCCTATCTCTTACTTTTGTATTTTTCGTTCTCTCTTCGCCGAGATAAACAGGCGAGAAACGGTGAAAGGGGCTTTACAAATTCAAATTGAACTTATCACACAACTTTTTACATTTGTTTCTGGTCGAGTTCGAGGGAAAAGAGCGAAGAGGCGTTTAATAGTACAATCTGGGGAAAGATTGATGATTTTGTATCACACCTCGCTTCGGGCGGCTCGTAACGAGTCGACGCGGCGCGGGCGCGACGTGGGTCGTGCTGCTCTTATCTGGAATGGGATGCCGCTTTATCTCAAATTACATATTTTACTTGAGACGTTCTCGGAATCGCACTTGTTTCGGTGGCCCTATTAGTGAAGGAATTCAAAGAAAATTAGACCCGGCATAGCGCCACATACGAATACAAACTGCGCATTGTCTAAATGGAATAAGGGCTGTTAAAGGTTTAAAGAGAGCTTAAGACGGAATTGAGTTAAACTGTTTGTGAACGTGTAATTTCCAAATGCCGGTAATGCTTGTTGGCGCATTAGCGGCATGGCTTCACTAAAGAGTGTCTGCAAACATCTTGTATTTAACGGAAATGTGAAAGTAAACACCCTTCAGTTAATCAAGCAAGGAGTTCCACCGTGTGCAGTAAATAGCGCTCGCTTAATTCAAGGGCCATGTGTGGGCACATCACCGCAGCATATTTATCCCATTATGCAGGCACGGCGCGACCCGCCGGCGATGCCAGTCACGTCGTCTGAAACGAATCGTATGTGACATTATTTGTGAAGATCGTGCTCTATCTTCGTCGGCGACATGGCTGGGACGTGGAGGGATTACTCACAAAGAAGTACGATTTCAACGGTGCGATAAAGAAAGCGAAAAGTTACTGGCTAAATTCTCTGCGGGATTAACGCACGGTTACGCCTCTTCGTTTTTTTTTCGAAATTTGATATCGATTCAGAGATTCGGTGCTGGATTGTTTAAGAGTGTGTGGTGCGTTTGAATCTGACTCCTATCTTCTAAAACAAGGGTGTTCAAATAAAATTAAGGACCAGACCAACGCGGAGCGTAGCGTAGACGTGCGGAGACGGACAGAGTATCGTAGCACGTGAGTCAACTATATAAAAGTTAAACATTCTTAGAGAGTAACAAACTCCATCTTTAAGTTTAAACTCCACCTTTCTTTTTAAACTCCATCTTTAAGCGTAGTTAATATTTTTTTCTTGGCTAAGCAAAAATAGCAATTCTACAATAAGATTACGGACTACAACGCTCTACCCAGCTTTGCACATGTACACTCCGCTTTGGTGGAGTCTGAGCCTTTGCATACACAAAAGTGTTCCTAGACATAAATTCTCTCAAGTACTGGCAACATTTAAAAAAAAAATTCAAGCCAATTTCTATTGTTGTTTACAAGAAACCAAAGGTCTATCTTTAATTCGAATCTCATATTCACAGCCGTGTCTGCTGCTCGTGCGTTGTCGTCTTGCCAGCGAACTTTCCGGGTCCGCGTAATAATAACAAACTCTACAGCATAACAACCACTTACATAGCATAGCTATTTCTATGCAGCCACCATACAAGTACCGCACAACACTGAATACATCCGGACAACGTTATTACCGCATACGCAGATGCATTGAATTAATTTGAATATCAAAATATTATTACTGTTCAATATACTACTATCCGACATTGTCGTACATGTTTAAGTAATACGTTTGTAGGCAATACCTAGTTTAGTAGTAGTGGTAAGGCTCTTTATAGATGTGGGTTTTTTCACAGAGCCCACCGGAAGTAGTAGCTCATTTTTACTCAACCGCTAAGCAGTGGGGCATATCCGATACTTGAGACGATGGAGATGGCTGAAACATAATTGTCATTACCTCTTTATAGTTCCAATTTTCAATCATAAAAAATCTCCTGATAGTAAGTAGGTATTACGTGAAATTTTTTTCAAGACATTTGGTTGGACCAATCGTAACAAAGATGAGTAATCTTATCTTTTCACATCCTGTATTATTTTTACGTACCTTCAACAAATGTTGATTAAACTAGTTTCCCGTCCGGAACACAGCGTAGAATAAAACTAGGTGTATATTAGCCGCGGGTGTGTGAGTCAGCACAATATTAGCGAAAGCCAACGCACAAGCAGGGGATGCTGCTCGCGCCAAACTTTTCAGGTATTCGCAGTACATAAGCTTTGTCACTACTTTTGTGACATTCAATAATTACCTATTTTATATTATTGACATTGTACTCTTGGTATTTTATTATTGATATTGCATTTAAGTTAATTTAATTATCTTTTATTTGTTTATTTTTTACAATGTGACATTCTTTTTCATTTATTATTGACTGACGAAAATCTACCAAAGTAGATGGGCAAATGGGCATTTGGTTTGGTAGGTTTTCGTCACTCATAAAGTGGCACCTTGTCGTGTTTAGTCTTATATTTAGTGTAATGTAGATGTTAATTGTGTTTAATGTTTATATTTGACTGAAACTAACTTGGTTTTAAGAATGTAGAAAAATGAAATGAAACAAAATGAATTATGATTAAACGTAAGTAATGTGTAAACATGTGAGTAATTGTAGATTGTTTTGGACTATTCAAAAGTGTGTCTGTGATACCCATTTGTCGTAATAAAACAAACTGAAAACTAGAGTGCTACATAATTTATTTTTTGCAAAAAATAGCATGACCGACTTCATCCGTGTACAGAATTCGCGAATATTTCGCAAAAATCGATGTAGCATTTTTCACATTATTGTTGATTTATCAAAAGTGGCTCAGCCGATTGCGCAAAAAATTTAAATGGACCGATCTCGAAGTATAATACTCTTTCCAATAAAAAAAAGAATTATTAAAATCGGACTTCTATGAAATAAGTTATGCGTTATGGTTATACATAAAAAATATATATAGACGCGTAGAATTGAGTACCTCCTCCGGTTGGTTCGTCGGTCAAAAAATACAAAACGCACCACTACGCATGCAACCAAAATTATGGCTGCACGCGTAGTCCGTATCTAGACACGAGAACTGTGAATATGTGTACGAGGACTTTGCGGGGAAAACCTATAGATATACAACGTGTAACGGAAAGACTGTATACATACTGAAAGTACCAAATCAGATAACGGTAACAAACTAGATGGGGGCATGTTTAGCCGTGTAAGTTCGTTTGCTGATTTTTAATCTTTTTTTGAAAAACTAGTCATTTTTATGACTAATTCACATTTGCACAGCACTATCACACTAACCAGCTGTGAGGTCAATAACACGACCTTGCCCATCAAAATCAGACCACACCTCTTTGTTGTGACATGTTTGTTTACGTGCAAAAGATTTTTGTAGTCAGTCATATTTTTTTTTTTTTAAAAGTGAATGTTGTTATTTTTGGTCGGAATTTCGAATACAGCATCTATAAAAGGTATAGTATCAACCCACTTTTTATGTATACAGCCTTTCCGTTACACGTTGTATACCAATAGAATTTCGACTTCCAAAAAGGAGAAGGTACTATGTTCGTCTGTATGATTTTTTTGTGTATGCTCATCGATATTTTCTCAACTGTGAACCCAATCGATTTTTTAAATTTTATTTCGAAAGGGTATGCGTCCTACTCAGAGCAAATAAAAATATCAAGAGGGAACGTCGTTGAACAGTCAAGTGAAGCCGGTTTTTTATACATGTGTGAGTGCGTCACTGCTGCGCCGCCATAGTTCGACTGACAAGCCAAGGCGTAGTTTCCTTGTACGTTGATGGGTGTGTGATTGTCTTTACACGGCGAGGCGTAGTTTCGGTCGGCCTCACTTGTTTGATCACAACATTCTCTATTGATTTTTTTATTTGCTCTGAGGCGTATCATGTATAAATTTTATCGAAATCAGCTGAACTGTTTTTGAAAAATCAACAATAATGTAAAAATTGTATACATCAATTCGAGCGAACTATTCGAATTTTGTACAAGGTAGAAGTTTTGCCATTTTCTTCTAAAAAAGTTTTTTTCACGGATCATGAAACCTCAACTGTGAAAGAGAACTGCAATACTGAACTGATTGTAAAGTCAGGTGGTTCAAATCATAGCATGATAAAATTAATCCCTCAACGACACTTCCGCACACGTAGGTACCTATTAGAAACAACTTCTTATATTTTCAGAACATATATTCTAGTTAGCGTTTTTATGTACATTTATTAGAATCCTTAGTAAGCTTAAACACTGCATGGTTGTAGTATTAGCCCGCCTGCTTGTTATTCGTGGCACGGCGCCCCCGTCCGGTGACTCGCGCCTCCGCCAACATTAGCTGGCACTGCCACCTACACCAGACAACACGTGGCTAAATATCACCCACAAAACTCATGCTATACTCAGCATTCCCATCTCGAAAACTATCAGCGGCAAGTCATGCAAAAAACTTGCTCGTAAAAAGAAGCTGCAAAGCTCCCTTTATAACAATAAGCTTTATATTGTAACCGCCATCGATATTGATATATTGCTAGACAACATCGATAAAATGCAATGTGTATTGTCTGTCTGGGGTCGCAATTATGCCAAAATATCCATTCATTTTTCCGGCGGCCCGCGGCGCGCCCAACCATGCGTGATTTTGTTTCTGCGCTTGTTCAGTGTCTGTGCGTTTTACTGCGGTTGTTTGAACGTTCCCAAAGCTATTTGTAGTGAAATAAAACAGTAGCAATACTCGATCGGCACTGGAGGTCGCTAATGTGCGGTCGTAATACCTAGTCACGCGTGTTTACCTAAATTACCTTTATCTGCGTCAAATAATATTTGAACGAGTATGACGAGTCAATACGCCGCCGATTAATAGTGTTTGCTGTAAATGCGAGGACGTAAATCGACGTTCGCGGAACTCGGGTGCGATAAAAAGATTGCACGCTTCAATAGATTCAATAGAGCAGATCCCTAAGTCCCAAATTAAATCATGAAACATCTTTGCACCTGGTGGGAGCCCCGCGAGGCGCGTTTGCCGCTCGCGTACGCTCGCTGACGATTCGCTTTCATTATTCTTCCTTTGATTTTTATTAAAACTACGTTTGTGCTTCGTTTTTCCTGCTCCGTTTACCGCAGTGATTTGATTTTAAGAGAATTCACTTTGAGGTCGACCAAAATTTTAATTTTCTTACTTTAAACATATGGAAAAACAGGCTTGATTACTGATTGACTTGCAGACTAGACTATTGCCTTATAACTTAGGAATTATTCAATATCAAGACAATCAATGCTAAAATAATAGGTACTGATAAATTCACACAACTACGCCTACTCATGTTAAAATACGTATATCAAGTGTTTCTTATTCCACTTTGTAAACATTGAAGTAAAACCGAGTAAGTTGCAAGTCAGTGAAGTAGAGTGTTAAGGATTTAGTGGCCATTCGTTGGAAGGGACCACTATCTCCATCTGTCCATCGAGTGTGAGAAAAAGCCGCGGCTTTACAGGGACGGGACAAATTCGTTCCGATTCAGTCACGTACTGGCGAGATGGGCCTCTTAGCAGATTTGGTAAGCGTATGTTTAGATTTGGCCGAGCTGTTTATTGAATGGGATTGGAACTAGTTGTTTATTTGCGAAGTTTCTTTTACGCTTGCGTTTTCCGTATTTTTAGTAACGAAGCGATGTTTGTGTGATAAAAATTGGTGGTTGTGGGCGAACAAACAATTTCTACTGGAAAGTTTTTGCAATAGTCAGCAGTGTATACGTATAAGTACCTAGGGCTTACGAATACGTATATTGGCGGTGCCATTCCGCCGGGTAGCCGCGGGCGATATAGATATTTATATCGTGACTCAAGAGCAATTCGCTATTATAGAAAACAAGCTTTTACTTGCGGTTTTGCTTGCATGATATTTTTATTTTAGTGCTATTCCATAGGAACCCTTTATTTTTCTGGGATAAAAAGTATTAAACTCTGTTGCTGTATAAAACCACAACAAACCAACAAACACACTTTGGGATTCATAATATTAGTAAAGATAGTAGAAAATTGATTGAATTTTTATTAAAATTGCATTTTGCTTTATAGTTTTAACATTATTCTTAGTGGAAGTTTCGAAAATTTTATTTAACATAACAATTGAACTTTTATCGCCTTCGTGTCAGAAGTATAAATGCACCTTGCATTATTTGTTTGAAACTTGGCTTACAACAAGGTGTTTTATATAGTTCTGTACCGTAAAACGAAAACAAATAGCAGAAGCATTATCTACACGTGCTACGTAAACGCTGTACTACGCGGCGTAGCAACAATACCGTAGCACGCCTGCCGCTACGACTTTTTTGCTACGTCGAGGGCAACCTATAGAAACGGGATTTGCATACGTTGCTTATTACGAGAACCAGAACAATATGTTCAAAAATTCCAATTTTATATTGATCTAGATGTTTGGAATCATAAATAAAAGATAAGATAATAAATTAAATATAAATTGAATAATACAACATTATTTTACATAAGTAGTACGGTACCGGCCTTTTTAGGGTTCCATTCCCAAAGGGGTAAAAACGAGACCGCTAACTCCGCTGTCCGTCCGTCTGTCTGTCTGTCACCAGGCTGTATCTCATGAACCTCGATACCTAGAACGTTGAAATTTTCACAGAAAACGTAGTTTTGTTGCCACTGTAACAACAAATGCAAAAATAATTGTTGTTTTTAAACTTTCGCGATTTGAACACATTACACGAGTAGTCTACCCGTGACCACGGTCGATGCAACTCGGCCGAAACGTCGGGATGAGGAGGTATTTATTTATCTCGTAAGTTTAGTGCGCGATTAGTCCCGTAGTATAAAATAATAAAATGCAAAAATAAATTATTTAATGGGGGCAAAAGCGGCTGAAAATTCAGGTTTGTTGTATGGGAGATACAACAAACCTGATTTTTTTAGCCGTTTTTGGTTCACTATTAATAACAGTGACAAGTAGATACCTACTTGAAATATTCATAGAATATTTAGTTAAATATTAGTTTTAAAAATAAATAATTAAATTAAAATAAAATGAATATTTAAGGGGGGAATCCCTTTTTTCGATGATTTCTTTCTTTCTTTCGATGAATGATTTTTTGTTCGATATTAATAACGACAACAGAAAGATGCTTGAAATATTCAGAAAATATTAAGTTGTATATTCCCTTTCAAAAATAAAATTTACTAAGGGGGGCTTCTATGCGGTACGGAACCCTTCGTGCGCGTGTCGGACTCGCACTTGGCTGATTATTTATAGTCCACTACTGAAAAGGCCTGTCCACGAAGGGTAATTGGGCCATGTCCATCACGCTGACCTAGTACGGGTTGATCAAAAGTATTAACAAAAGTTAAATCGTTAGATAATCGAACTAGCATAATAATTACTCTTTATTGAATTAATATTTTCAAACATGTGGGACAACATTAGTTTATTTTGATAGCTTTATTAAAATATTGTGGCACCAAATGAAACAAATCAAGCTAAATTTTCAGTTTCAAAATAAATAAACCTCAGGAATGTTATATTAGAACTTTTTAACGATCATTGTGTCTTGATGTCGGACACTTGCGCCAATTGAAGTGATATTGGTGTGCTAACAAGAACGATTGTGTGAAACCATTTTATAGCAGCGTTGTTCGTAGTGAGCGTCCGTCGATAATAGGGTTGCCAACTCCTTAAAAACAGACTGCCAAGCATTATTCAGGCAAAGCAAGAATAACTATTGACAGATAGGCACTAGACAATGTGTTTAGTGAAAACTGTGGCGATTTCGTGGTAATAATCGTTTAACAATCGTAAGGTCCTTGAATCAAATCTTGGTCCCGTACCAATGACTTCTTTGGAAATTATGAAAGGATTCACCCACCACAAAACTTTTCGGTGAAGGGAAAAAATTGAGGGAACATGCATACCTCTGGAGAAGAAATTCAATGGCAAATGTAAATCATCCACCCCGCACCAGTTCACTCGACACTCATTTGCTCTTCTTTGAAAGGCATGTGTTCAGCAGTAGACTATTAAAATTTCAGTACAGTACAGATAAAGTTAAATGACTCTCTATTAGAGTTTAAGATCTCAAACATCCCTAATCATTTGCTATATATTTTTGGTGTTAAAATAAATCTTTATTGATGTCAACGAATTCTATTAATAAGTATTTTATATAGTACAATGCACACTTGACAACCCTAGTCAAATAGTTACGGTAGCAACGCATTACCGCGGAACTTGGCAAAAATCGACACACTGCCATCCTTCCGGGTTAATGTACGTTTCTATCTTGGTATGTCTAATATGTGTGTGTCTAAGTAACTTTAACCAAAATGAATTGTATTTAGTTAAGCGAAAACAATAACTATTATTGTTACATAATAATGAGCTATCACGTTACTTCATCACCATCATCATTTCAGTCATAGCACTTCAAATGGGCATTGGCCTCGTATAACCATTAAGATCCGTTGCAAGCGGCTTTCAGGCAGCGATCTTGGACAGGTCGCGTGTTAATTTCAGTTTTCATATCATCTAAATAAAACAGAGTTACAAATCACCGTAAACGCTGAAATAAATTGCTACCTTCATAGAAATAGCTCAATATGAAAAACGCGCCCATAACGTATGAAAGTTTTCGTCCGCCGCCGTACAAGCAGCTAATTAAGGAACATGAAACCATTTTGAATATTTTATGAATGAGCATTTCATATGTATGAGACGTGGCTACTATACGGATGATATTTAAATTTGCATTTCTGATGAATTTATTTTATAGAGGTGTTTAACACGTTGATAACATATTCTTAATTAGTGATATTTCGTGAATCTCTCTATTTTATTAACTGTCAAAAAACTTTGATGAAGGTGCTCATTTCCTTACAGAAAAGAGCTAGTTATTATTTTAGCCAACACTTATACATCTCTTAAAGGCACCAAAGCTTTATTCAAGACGTGGTATATGCCATATATGTGACAGAACCATATTAGAATAATCTAAGTGATCATTAGTAAAACTATTAATGTAACATTAATCATGATTCATTTTTATGATTGATGGTTTTCTGAGAGAGATCGCTCTTAGCGCTAATACCGCATTTTGTTATTTTTGTGGTGTTTCGTATAAAGTTATTAAAATTGCACTTTTAGAATGAAATTATTTTTTTATGGGTTCCAGGTTACCTGGTTATCAGCCATCATCATATCAACCGTAGGACGTCCGCTGCTGGATAATCTTTATAAAGACTAGTTGAGAGCGGCATGCCTATCCTAGGTCAACTATTCTTAAATGTTATAATAGCGAACATTGTAATCAATATTTATATTAGTATATCGCACAGCACCAAAATAATGTTACAAAGCAGCGCGCGCTATTGCGCGTGTAATTGGCGCTCATGTGACGTCATTAATCTCGCGCTCTCGATGAAACGCAAGTCATCGCATCGCACATCGCGCGGAGAGAGCCCGCGGAATGTGCACTGTCGCTCGCCAAATTATATTGGACGATTATTCAAATTAGCTCGGAGCATGAAAGCTGGCTTTCGAAACAGAGCAGCTTAACCTTACGTAGCATTTTTGTCGGCAATACTAACAGCGTCGTTTGGTTATTTTGTTTTTTTTTTGCTTTGAAAATTTTAAGGCTTTAAACGAAAATCCGCGCCAAAGAGTTAGTTAAATTCGACGGAGGTATTTTGACTAAATTACTCCTTTTACTAAAAATTGCTACTACTTTTTGACCGACGAACCAGAGGAGGTTCTCAATTCGATGCGTATATGTATAACCACGCATAACTTTTTTATAGTAGAATAATTATTTTTTTATTAGAAAGAGTGAACTTCAATATTGGTCCCATTTAAAGCCCCTGAGCCATTGTTGGGCCATTTTTGATAAATCAACAATAATGCGAATAATGCTACATCGATCAGTGCGAAATATTCGCGAATTCTGTACACTGGTGAAGGCGGTCATGCTATTATTTGCAAAAAAATAATTTTGTTGTAGAAGGAAACCTAAAAGCGAGCGTGATAATAATCAGGAGCGACATGCACGGTACGGCGCGGTAGTCACAGCCGGCTACTCGGCACTCGGCCCCGGCTAGCGGCGCGGCTACTCCACCGGCGCATTCGAGACAAATTCAATTTGCGCGAACGCCGACGACGAGCCAGTTTGCGCTGCTAACTAGCTGCGACGTGAATGCTACCACCCTTGTCTTCATATTATATCTCTCTAACGACTTCAATCCCACTCGCTATTCACAATTCAGGAATCTGCCTCTCCTCATTTTCGTTAAAACACAAAGTAAGATAAGAACAGAAAATTTACGAATAAAGAAAGCATTTTCTCAAACCGTCTCCGAATTTGTTTAAGAGCTACTTAAATGAAAAGGTAAATCAACAAAATCTGAAGCAAACACTGCCTTTAAATCCCAATAATAAGCCATAGTTTTCAATCAAGATCCAGGGGGCGCATGAGAGCGAGAGCCAGCGGAAAGTTGCTATTAAGCAAGCGAGAGAAAACACATTTGTCTTGTCCGGGACCGTTAGCGTATATTACGCCGGGCTGAGACATCGCCTGCTGCGTACTTTAACTCGCTTTCTTTACGCTAAAATGTGCGTTATTCATCGTTAGCTAAAATTAGCTCGCTCTCGGAGAACACAAAAATGATAATGAAAGCCACTTTCGTCTGTTGCTCGAGCACTAACGACATAGTTCTGGCAGCTTTTCAGTTTACTGGGACAAAGCTCATTGTGTCAACGCAGCTTATTAAAGCTCCTCCTTCCAAATAAAACAGTAGTTAAGTTCATTACATAAAGTCTCGATTTAATCTCCGAATCGGGAAAACTTTCATGTTTTCAGTGTCGCTTCTCGAACCCTCGCAACTTATTATGACAACAAACTATATTAACGGCGCGTTCAGCATGTGGTTCCCCTTTATTAATGCCTGACCTGACTTCCAAAACTCCTACATTACGGTACTTTAGCTTATCTATTTTAGCAGTCACGTGCGTTTGATTATTACTATTTTTTCCATTTATAGACATCACGATAATAATATATTTACGTGTTTTATCTTATATCATAAAACAAAACAAAGGACGTTTATTAATAGGTTTACGAGCCATACTTTAGCCGTAACCTAGGCGCTATAATTTCTACGTCTGAGATCGAGTCCGACTTGGGCTAGAAACCCACCACTTACACGAGTATAGCAGTTATGACTAAGTCCGTGGCGCCACGGAGTCTACTCACTTTTGTCCCCTCTAAATCTTATAGTAACACCGTGTCATAATGCAAGCACGACGCAAACATGTCTATGTGCGCCAAGCTTGTTAAGTGGTTTGGAAGAAAAACATCAGAAAAACTTTTTTTATTGTCGTAAGCCATTTAAGGCATATTTCTTTTGTATAGGTGAGCGCCATTTGTACGTTACGAATTCGAGCGTGTAATAATGAACTATCTCTTTGTGTCTGTATTTTCATGACGGGTTATTCATGATATTTTTTTTCTTTTGTATGCAGATTGACGCTGCACACATTCCGTACATTGAATTATAGCTTATTTTGAGGATAACTGATTAACGTAGAGATCTTAGGGATTTATATCATAAATTAGGACGTTAGTACATATATTAAAATTAATTAATATAGAGAAATAATAAACAACACTTACTAGCTAATAGTTAAAGACAATTAGAAACTTAGGAGTAAATTTAGCAATCGTAATTGGTAACTTCATGAAACCCTGCATATTCACAGAAATTATTTTGTTAAGTTTCTAGGTACGACCAAATTAACTATTACCTTATGGCAGAATTAGAACAGTATAATTTTATCCAGATTTGCTTCATATTATAGCGCACCTTAAAGTTAGTGAACGGGTAAGTTTAATACTTTGGTGTTTCCGGTTAAGGGATGTCGATAAAACTTTACGACTGTCAAATACTCGTAAAAAGATCAACGCATAAAGGCGCACTCTCCATTGTCAGCGTCTATTACGATACTAGAATTTCTGAATCCCGTGATGCTCGTCCTACAAAATAAAATCGTTTCAACTGTTCATGTCGATTATTATTTTTGCAATAGTACCTAAGGTAAATTATAATGATAAATGAAATAATTATAGATTTGGATATTTTTTTGCAATATTTGCAAATCGATTTATTCAGGGGTTGTATATATACGGTTGGATAGAGATCTGGTAATAAAAAGTATAAGAAAATGTAATTAAAGCAAAGTAAATACTTTCAGTATGAAATATTTGTATGTCAATTCAAAAGCCTTAGTTGTGTAGGATTGCGGCATTATATTTTAACATTACAGAGGGATACGATTGAACTAATTCCGAAGAGACTGATCAAGGGAGCGTAGAGCAAGGGTCCGTCCCTCTTGAAGCCCGATGGCTGACTGACTTCGACTTGCCTTAGCCGCTCGGTAGAGCCCGCGCCCCTCTACGTTTCCAACCCTGGCTTTACGAATATTTTTTGTGGGGACATCATAATAATAGCTCTGTATTACTTCAGGAGAAATTCCAAGAAGTTTATAACTCGAGATGAGTTTCGCGTTCCTTGTCATAAATAATAAAGCGGTCGTCTACTACAACGCAGCACAGATTATAAGTGAAGTAAAAATTCAAGAAATAATTTTTCATTTCCCCATCCCTCGTCCAAAAGACATTGTTGAAGGTTCGTAAAATTAATGAAGATTTCATGGACAATGGACGATGATGTTGAAATAATATTTTTACCCGCCTACCAAGGAAGAGTACTGTTCTTTAGGGTTCCGTACCCAATGGGTAAAAACGGGACCCTATTATTTGTCTGTCATCAGGCTTGTATCTCATGAACCGTGATAGCTAGAAGATTGAGATTTTCACAGTTAATGTATTTCTATTGCCCCTATAACAAAAAGACTAAAATAGAACTAAATAAATATTTATTTATATAATATATTTCCCATAACAGCAAACTTGATGTTTTGGTGTTTTTTGCTCGATAATTCTTGATTAATAATGGCAACAGGTAGATGCTTGAAAATATTAAGTTATAATTATAAAAAAATAAATGAAGTGGGGCTCTCATACGGTAGGGAATCTTTCATGTGCGTGTCCAATTCACCCTTGGCCGATTTATGTAAAGATTGTTCTTCCTCATTATTGTTCAAATCTAGAGTAAACAGCAGATACGCTCAGATGAGCGTATCTGCCGGACGGTGTCTAGATGAGCGTACCTGCTAGAGCTTATCAATACATAGCCTTATTTATTGTCAGATAAGATGTGGTTATAAAAGTGAACTAATTATATCTACCATTAAAATTGTTTTATTATTATATACTACGGGACTAATCACGCACTAATAATTATTTTTCGCAAAAAACAGCATGACCGACTTCACCCGTGTACAAAATTCGCGAATATTTCGTACGGATCGATGTAGCATTTTTCACATTATTGTTGATTTATCAAAAATGGCTCAGCCGATTTCGATTAAATTTAAATGTGACCAATTTCGAAGTATGCTATTTTCAATAAAAACAGAATTATTGAAATCGGATTACTACGAAAAAAGTTATGCGTGGTTATACACAAAAAAAACGCTTCGAATTGTATACCTCCTCCGGTGGTTCTCGGTCAAAAATTATTGTACTTGAACCAAAATATAAAATTAATTGCAAAAGGTTAATTGCCGCTATCACTTTTATTTATTAGGATTTAGATAGAAATAAAAGTTCAAAAGAAAATGAACGTTAAGTTTTCTCAAGCCACAACAAATCTGCTAGCCATGTTTACGTCTCCGAAACTTTATTCGCAAACATTCATCCTTCAGCCAGCGCGACTAGAACAAAGCAGTACATCGTACGTTACCAATCAATCTGATATCATAAATTTCTCTTAACGCTCAAACTACTCCGAAGACGACGGACGAAGGCACTACTCTCCTTGCTGTCTACAGATTCTACTTAACTTAATGGATAAGTTGCGAAGGCACCGAGTTTACTTTGTGTTTTCAGGTAGACGGACTTGACTTGATCGAGAAGTTTTCTCCGTTAATTTGAACAAGACAGGCTTTGTGAAACTGTCAGTAGATAGATAGTTTTAGAAACAATGTTACTAGAAATACTTTCCCGGATTATTGACTTTAAAACTTGTACACAATGTTTAGTTAGTACATTATGATATAAGTGCGGTAAGTTGAAAATTACAGCCGAGGCGATATTGCTAGGCGATAAGGAAGCAGAGGGTGTAATTTTTAAAGCGCACGTATGTCATACGACGTTTATATTTGCGAGGAAATTAATAAAACTCTCGATTTTCTTAAACGAATAAATCTTTAATTACTTGTTAAAGCAGTTATATAAATTTGATCAATTTTTAAAAGTGATTGTTACGTTGCCAGAATATTGACCACTTTTCTGGCATAAAAAACTCTTTGCTAAGATTTTAAATAGTATCGTTCATTTTTAGACGGAGAATCTTAAAAAAGCGTGCATGTTAAGCTCGAAACATACTATCGGACGCGGCTTACGGACGCGACTGAAAGCCGCGACCTAGACTATGAAAGTACACTGAGCCGTGCACACTATCGGACATAAATCGCTGACGTCACCTTCGGATGACCTTGAGCGTTCGGACGTCCGAGAGCGATCTGGCACACCGGATGTTTTAAGACTGTGCACATGGCTAAGTCGCGGCTGTCCGTCAGCTGCGTCCGATAGTATGTCTCCAGCTTTACTTTATTAAAAAAAAACTAATACGTTTTACATTACAATAACGCACAAGTGCGTAATGAAATTACGATATTAAAATTGGTGTAAATACAGCCACTTTACGAGCACCTATGTTATGAATGCTTATTAAAGTTCTTTTGTTTTCCAATTTCTTCTACATTCAAGGCTCAGCGCTGCCACGCAAGAAAAAAAGTTGATGCCGAGAGTTCCCTCCATTTTTGCGCGTGTCGTTCAACTGCGTAACAAATTATGTCTGAATTACAACTTATTTTCAAAAAGTAACTCGGCCGAAACTTCCACCGCCTGAAGAATTATGAAGATTAGCATAACAAAGTAAGCTGGAACTGTAGTCACAGAATGCGTCGCCTTTTGCAACAAATCTTTGCGTACTTATATATTTTTTCGCAAATTAAAACTCTTCAAGGTTTCCCGAAAATATTTTAGAATGGTAAATATTGTGGTTCATGAGTTTGAATAATATTCTATTGACAGAAATATATGAGAAAATTGACAATGACGCTAAGGGAGAGCTCGTGAGGGAGAGAAGCATGCGAGAATCGAACACGTCACTATGCGACAATATATTTTTTGGTGATTTTTGTGTCGCACATGTGGCATAACGATATAAAGTTGCATGCACAAGAAGTTCTTTTATTTATTTTTTATTTCAGAAAAACTATACATGTAATTTCACATTTTTTTAATGTGGAATAGGGCTACATTTAGCCACCAGTTGGTGGCCAAATGGGCTACATATGGAAAGCGAAGTTGTAGCCGAAGATGTACTAGTACCTATGTGGACCTAGAAAATTTACTCTTGACTTGATTTTATTAATAAATCTAGTATCAACCTAGAACACATCATCTCGAGTGAAGACCACGTACCAGTAAGTGTAGCGTAGGACGTCCACCCACAAGTTAAACGGATGACCTCATCAAGACTGCAAGATTGCGCTTGATATAAGTCGTTTCCAACCCATCTTATTGAACATCTATAGGGGAGCCCTATAGGACGCCCTACGGCGGAAACGATAACGACAACTCCTTGAAGTTTAACAATTTATCTAATAAATTAGTTCAAATATAATCTGACTAATAAAACGGCATGCTGTTACTAGTCAAATACATCGCTAAATAAAAAAAACAACAGGTTGCACTCCGGGAATGCCGACAGAGCTGAAAACTTGAACTTATAAAGTACATTCCTATATTTGGTAAAATACAATATCACACACGCACACTCGCGCAAGCGCCCTGCGCCGCTTAAACGAAAAAACAGTAGCAGGCATATATTTTCGCCGCGCGGTAGAAAGAGAGGGGAATATTGCTTCCTCTCTACGCCGTGCCGGCGGTCTCTCCCTCCGTCTCACGAATTTTCGATCAGCTTACGTGTTCTGACGCGACATTAACATTTTTCACCCATCCCAAAAAGTGCACAACGCCGCTAAAGAAGTTGTTCCTTCAAAAAACTTTCGCACTGATAAAACATGTCAACAAAAGTTTTAAAGAAAAATATTTTTTTAATAAAATGAAACCATGTCCTTACCGCTTACCAGCGCGCAGCGAACAATTCAATGGCTCCCTTTCGTTATCAATTACACTAATGGAGGTTATTTCATTTTCCGACGAGGCACGGAGTAGAGTCATAGATGCGTTTGTTGCATTGATATTAACGTCGTGAAGGTATTATAGTTACTAGATGTCAACTTCAATACTTATAACACGTGTTTCATTTTCTATCTTTTTAATATTATCTAGCAAAATAATGTAAAGGTCCACAAGTGCTATATTATTCAGAGAAAAATCGAACCAAGATGATCTATGCCTCATTTGAAAGCTTTATTTATGGGCTTCTTAAAAATATTTAGTTTAGATTTTTTTGTCCCTCCATTTTTTAAATGTAAAAAATAAATCGTAAGAAAAATAATAATTTATATTTTTTCTAGTTTGGCAATAATAAAGTGCTTCTTTCGTTATTTTACTTGCATCCGTAGCTGATTCTTCCATAGCCATATTCATCTCTTAATTTGCTAAAATTAAAAATTATAACCAACCAGTGTGACCAGTTAGTAATGTGACAAAAAAACTCTTAAAAACTGTGTCTAATTGGTAAAAATGCTTCTAATTTACGATTCGGAGGTTACTTATTTAGGGTTGATAGAAATAAACTACCTATTGAGCCAAATATATTTATTTATCCTAATAGATTCAAAATTAATTTGAAAAAAAATGGCGGGCTCTTTTTTGGTTTTAACTGATGTAATAGACTCGGAAAAATATGAACTTTCTTGAAATGTAACGAGTGTTGTGGTTAGAATTTTTGATTATTATTATACCAGCCTCCATACATTTTGTAGACATGTCCTTTATACTAATATAACAACTAGCATAAGAAATAATACCAACTTGTAAGTATAGCATCGATGAGTTTCTTATTCAACGACTTCCCATTTTTTTACATTCCATATTGATGTTCATGATCAATATTGAAATTTCCACGATGCCTAAATTTCCTAAATCGCTTAATTCTTTAGTCGTTTGAATTCTTTTATTACGGAAGTGACTGTGACCACACTGACAATTATTATTACTACACACTACAACCAAAACTTATACCTACTTGCCATGTACAAAGCTAGTCTATTTCGTAGTACATCAATAGTACGTACAGAAATCGTTTAACGTGACGTGCAGTCAGTCAAAGTAATTATGGCAAACTCAATAATGCCGCATAGAAGCCTGCCTCGTCCCAAGTTCACGTATTAAAAGTTAAAAAGTAGCCCTTGCGAGGCTCGTACGTGTTCTTTGTCTCAAGTTTGCGCTCACCTATAAGGAAGTTCCCCTACAGCAACTAATATTAGTCAATTAGGTATTCAGGACGCGCGCGCGGCGCTCGATGCGTCTAGCTTTCTGCCGCTCCCCGCTCGCTCCACTCTTCTGCTTATACTGCAATGCCAATTAAAAATGTAGTCTATTGACATGAATGAAATATACTTGATGAGTTTAGCTTGTTTTATTTAGAATTTCGACAACTTTGGCATTATAACAAAAGTATAATTTATACAGGGTTACTAGTAATCAAATAGCATCCTCTTAGGGGCTCTTATTATGTACATCAAAACTACTAACTACTTTTGTTCTACGACTTTTGTCAAAGCAAAAAAACAGCTGTTTCATACATTTTGTTGAGGGTGAATGATATTTTTCTATAAAATGTCATTTTTTTGAGACTTTATAAAAGTTGTGCAAAAGTTGTTAGTTTTGATGAATAGAAGTAGCCCCTCAATGGATACTAATTGATTAGGTACCAGTAACCCTGTATAAGACATTTTATTAAAATTCAAAACGTATCAAACAAATATCGTAGTTCAGATAAGATTTTTTTTTTTACTAATTTTCAATTTAACGGAATCAAAATCAAGTAGGAATGATTTAGAAAAATGGTTCAAAATTCAAATGGCCAACTTACTACAACTAGCTGCGCCTTGCGGTGTTACACGCGTGAGCTCGAGATAAAAAGTAGCCTGTGTTAATCCAAAGTCTAAGCTACCTTCACATTATCATATCTAAGCTACCTTCACTTATGACTTATGACTCATACCGAATTTCATCCAAATTGTTTCAGCTGCTTGTGCGTGAAATAGTAACAAACATCCATACATACTCACAAACTTTCGCGTTTATAATATTAGTAGGATAATTGCTCATGCACTTATACATGAGATACAGAAACAGCTATAAAAAAAATCAGCGTGTTTCATTTGTTTTAATGCTTAGAAGATCTTACGCGAACTTACTTTTCTCTCATCTACCCTTTCGTTACGTAAAAAGAAAAATAGATCAAAACAAACGATATTATATTCGAGCGTGAGCTACACCAATACGTACCGATCCATAGTCTGCTCCCTTATCATATCCTAAGAGTTCTTTTTAGAACACTCTTGGGTGTTACGACTTTTATCGCAGGAAATCTCTCTGCTCTCTGCATAATTCATCGCTATGAAGTTGAAACCGAAGTCGTAAAAGAAATCGTTCTATGATTTCATGTCTTCGGCGGGAAAGTTTCTACTTGTCTTTCGCGAATCGATGGCCGCTTCGGGCATGTTACCTATATTACCATGGATTGCAGTTTGGAACTCATACTGTAACTAACAATAAAGATTTGACATTTTAAATGGGTTTTGTAGATCGCTTTTTAGGGTTCCGTACCCAAAGGGTAAAAACGGACCCTATTATTTGTCTGTCACCAGGCTTTATCTCATAAACCGTGATAGCTAGAAGGTCGAAAATTTCACAAATGATGTATTTCTGTTGCCGCTATAACAACAAATACTAAAAGTAGAATAAAATAAATAAATTTATGGGGGACTCCCATACAACAAACCTGAATTTTTAGCCATTTTTCGACAGATATTAACAGCGGTAACAGATAGACGCTTGAAATATTCAGATAATATTTAACTGTATATTTACTATAAAAAACTAAATAATTAAAATAAAATATATATTTAAAAAAGCGGGGATTCCACACAAGAAACGTGATTTTTTTACTCGGTATTATAACGACGACAGGAAGATGCTTGAAATGTTCACAGAATATTATTCCTCTTCAAAAATAATTTAAAATATGTCAAAGGGCCTTCCATACGGTACGAGACCTTTCGTTCACACTTTGCCGATTATTTAAGTATGTGTTAGCATGAATGTTATTGCGGGATCTGTTAGAAATCTTTTCTTCTGTTAGGGTAAAGATTTATTGTTTGAAGTTTATAACCAAAGGACAGGCCATTATGTACCTAAGCTTAGTTCTAATAAACATAGTGATACCGTGTAAGCGAATTGGTTAATGAACCTTATACAGCGTAAGGCA
Source organism: Hypomecis punctinalis (assembly GCA_949316475.1). Lineage (NCBI taxonomy): Eukaryota > Metazoa > Arthropoda > Insecta > Lepidoptera > Geometridae > Hypomecis > Hypomecis punctinalis. The sequence continues at coordinate 14,848,407 of OX438798.1, read as the reverse complement.
TCAGTATTCTAGTATTGGAGAGATATGATGCTATTAAAATCAGTCATTTCATACAAAAACTTATCAATAAATATATTCGTGTGTCAAAAAAAATTAATAACATATAATTTTGATTTATACACCTTTCACAACTAAAGCTACAACTTATAATCCGAGGTCGCTTTTAAATAACTCTTAAGTTACAAGCTCTACCGCAGAGCGCATTCAGGAAACAGGAGATGTCCTGACTAATTTTAAACCAGACTTAAGATTTCAAATCCGCTGACACAGTCTCAGTCTAGTTATGAGTCTGTGGTGAGTTCGTTCGTAGACTACATTTTACTTTTTACATGCTACGAGCCGTCTAACTCGAAGAAACGTCGGAAGCTTCTGCTCCGCAAGAAATGCTTTAAAATACATTCCGAAAATTTCCCCTCCACAATGTTGCGATTCAAAGAAACAAACTTATATTAAAGTAATTTAAATAGCGTCTTTGTTATTCTTTGGTCGAAGTTAGAAGTTATGCATTTTGTATCTTTGCGTAGGTTAAACTGGATGGGGAGCGTAGTTAGATGTTGGTTTCAATTGTAATGTATGGGATAACACGACTTTACGTGGAAGTAGGTAAATAATTTAATTTACCAAATATAATATTATTTTTTTTGTTTTAAACGTTAAACATATAAAATGACTTGTCATAAAACCTGAGATTGTCTCTATATCAAACCACATTTTTCGTCAAATCATAATTTGATTATCTTGGGATAAAAATAAGGTAACGAAAAAAGCATCCGCCCATTGAAACAAGCTGCTGCCAATATTAAATTCTTAAATCTTGGTCCTCCTGCCTTATTAATTTACCTTATTTTTTAGGACCTACTTCAAAACACAATATTATTCTGTTTTCACTTAGCTGTACTTAAGTGTCTTTATCAAATGTAATTTGAGTATAACAGAATCTTTTGCTCTCAGGTTTGACTATAAACTGCTCGCAGTTTTGCTTGCCTAGTAGCAAAATTAACAAAAATGGCGAATGACATATACTTACTCGAACTCGCAGAATATTATATTCTAGTGGCTAGGAATAATAATTACCTATTAATTTATGATTTCTTACACAAAAGAAAATTTTCAGAATCGGATATTACAAAGCATACTATTTTGTATCGAAATATCTTAGATTAGATTTAAAGCTTATCATTTGTTGATTTGCCATGATAAGTAATTAAGTCGATTTCAAGTCACACAATAGCCAGATAGTGTTGATCCATTGATTAACGATCTACAAAGCGGATTTCCATTAGATTTTGCGCGATGAGGGTGTTATAGTATAAATAAAACCAATATCCCCACAAAATGGACCGTGTGCCGGCTAATCCAGTAATAAATCATCATTTAGATGGAATAATCATCATAAAGCTTGCGAGGAGCGGTGGCGGTGGCGACCAGCGGCCGCGGCGATCGCTCCGTGCGAGCTTCCATACATCATGTGCCGATTACATGTATCAAATAAACATTACGGCGGACTTGCCGTCTCATATTATACCGAGGGAGCGTGCGGTTTCACCAATATCGATATCGCCTTTTTCGTCCACAAAATTGATTTACGATTGGATCTCGCCTCGAACAATGTTTTTGTATGCCATAATCGTAACATTACGAAGGATTGACGAACGAAGCGTTATTTTGATTAGACAATCGAACGTAACACATGGGGCACTGCTCTTGCCCATCAGGTAGAGTCCCATGTGTTTTGAACGATAGATATAAATAGCAGCTTACTAGATAGCATGAGCGGCTGTACGGTGATGGTTGAAAAAATATTTCTTTTTCATTTTAGTGCTCCCTACCCTACCTACAAGCCGGTGACCAGTACACTTTAATGGGTTTTTTTTACATTTTACGTTTTCAAACAACATCCATAAAGGTAATAGTTGATTTCTATAAATAAATATAATATTACAGAGATCAATAAGCATCTACGAAATTACGATTTTATTACTTTAGTGGTAATAATTATTTATTTTGGTTAAAACAAAACTATTTTTTTAACTTCAAATGGCACCAGAAATAAGAGTCAGTCTAATTTATAAAAGTCTTCTTTCAAATTCGTTTGAGCTCCTACGTTCCATTCCCAGATCGTTGGTGCTCTACTCTAGCATATGTTGCCGGGGAACAGTCCAAAGATGATGATGCTGATGATATTTATTTATTGTACTCAACTTGATTTAGACTCTTTATTTAAAGCAGTAGCCCCAAAACCTTTAGATAAAGTATCGATCGTTGAAATTTAAAAATAAATGTAAGCAGGCTGGGGGCGAACATGGAGCACCCCTAATACTCGCAAATTAAAAGGCGCGGTGGTCCCCCGCGACTTGTATTTTGAGTCGGCAAAGATTTGCGGAGGGTTCCATTCTCCATGGTCGACATGTTACAATCGATCATTAATTACGTTTAGTCACATTTACACGCCACATGTTACTGTGGGCACGGTGTACCCTCGTTTCGTGTTGACGTCACATATACAAACTTGAAAGCTCTTGCAAAGTGCGAGATTTGGGTACCTATTTATAAGGTAAATATTGGAATCTAAATAATTATACAGTAAATTGTTTTAAACTTCATTAAAAATAGATTTCAAAATATATAACCTTACGAATAACCAAACTAATATTCAATTGCGCGAATTATAAAATGCGTAAAAATATTAAATAAGATTTAATGAAATCCTGTAACTAAAAAGTACCCATCAAAATAAATTGTATTAAAGTCCGACTATTACCAATAATACAAGCCTTTGAACCTAGCTCTACAACTATTTTTTCCGGAACTGAAACTTTAAAGTTTTTCTGAAACTAATACCTTAGGTACTCAAATAGTTTTTCATACCCAAAAATGCATCTTTACTACATATACTGTAGTACAGTGTCGATTAGGGAATGCAATCGCGGTTGATATTTTCAATCCTGGTATTGGCGGGATTGACCAACCTAATCGACCGGGATCCCGGGTATTACCGGGATCTTATGATTTTTAAAAAAAAGTAAGACACAATTTAAAAATTTCCTACATGTAGTCATGTTTTGCTACATTCATTAAAGTTCAATCTCGTAGGCGACTGTATGCAGCAGCAGACAATAGTGTTATCACGAAAACAAACGTTGCTATAACTTACGCGTCAGCAGTCGTAGTTTTACTGTAGTCTGCTGCTGCCGTATGAAGTTAGTGGGTTCAAATCGAAATCCCGTACCAAAAAAATTTTTTGGAAATATTATACGGAATTTCACACCATTAAATGCATCATTATTGATTTAAAATTATTACAGGAATATGTTTTTGCTGATTATTCCTATCAGTTGGTTTTGGCTCATATAGGGTAAAACTATACAATACGCCCCAGCAGACAAGACGCCCCACCGCTCTCACACTCACACAGATGGAGATAGATGACACGAAAAGGCACACATGCATGGCCGCCATTACTTTTTCAACTTTTCTGACGCGAGCACGTGATTTTTGCATTTATTTTTGAAATAGTGATAAAATATGTAAATTAGTCCTTGAACCATATTGTGGTGCGTACCATACAAATTTTCCAATCTTAGGTCCAGCTTTTATTTTCAAAATTACAATGAAAAATACGAAATTATTGATAAATAGCCTACGATTTGGCGAGTTATTCACAATTATTAACGTTTGATGGAACCGGCTTTTGAGGTGGGGCATTTTGTAATTAGATATTTGCAAGATGCCCCAGTTATCAAGGGGTAATACGCCTCAAATCAATGAATGATGAACAGACACCATCAAAAGTTTTGGCCAAAATCCATCCTGTGTCAAAACAGGATGGATTTTGGCCAAAACTTTGACAAACTACCCGCAATTAATTTAAAGAAAAAACTAAGTGTGGTGATTCTGACATCCCCAGAATATATTAACGCTAATAAGCTAATAAAAAAAATCAAAAATCCGTCGAAAAGTAAATCTTCCAAAGAAAAATAAAAAGAAAAAGTTGTAATAGACATGAAAAGTAAAAAGCCAGCAAATTAAAGAACTAAACAACAAAGACCTACAATTTTATACCTATATTTATCATCGGATAGATTGTTCTTTACTACTGTAAAGAAGAAATGAAGCAATAAAGTTCTGATGAAGAGATATCCGCAGAGGACGAAGAGAATAGACGTGTAGAATGCATGGAAAAATATTTTAATCAAGAGAGGATAAAGTGCTCTCCGTGCTCTCTTTGGCGGTATGATTTCTGTAGAATGTATAAACCGCTATGTAATAGCTGTTTATTCATTGAAAAAAGGCTAGAAGAGAAGAAACTAGAAAGAAGAAATAGAGTTGAATTATAATAAGATAAGTTAAAAATATTTGATTTGAAAGTTGATTTCTATTAAACTAACTTCTAAAATATTAATCATCATATAATTATAAGAGATTAATAATAAATTATAAAGTAGATATTTAGCTAAACTATAATATAAAAATATATAAAAAACAATGAAACATTTAAATATTCATGATTTGTTTGTTTTTTTACACTGGGGCATTTTGTAATACAAGTAAGGCATCTTGTCAAGCAATGTCAATACAAAACGCCCCACTTAAGGTTTTTAAAATACCATTATAGTATTTAAATGATAGTTTAAAAACGCCAAATAATTATGTCAAACCATTCATAAATTATTGCCTTTTAATTTAACGCCACAAAATTTAGCAAATGCTTTAATAATAAGGTTTTATCGATGTTTAAAAAAAAGTGGGGCGTATTGTATAGTTTTACCCTACCTAAATAATGACGTGGAACTCCATTTTGTGAACAGAACGGACTTGATTATTAGCGCCTTAAAATCAAATATTGAAAGAAAAATGTAGTCAAGTATTTCATTATACATGTTTTTAACCGGATTAAAAAAGGATACTTTTTTACCCCCACGCGACACAAGGGATACTTACAAAGTTGTATGGTGAAGTATTCAGTGAAACTAATTAAAATAAACGCAACTATTACGCCAATGAATGACCAAAACGGGTATTCAATTGGGCTAAGTCTATCAGACAAAAAAAAACATAAAGTGCACGTACATATCACATATCATCTACCATCATAACCACAAACATTGTGGTATCTGTATTTAATTTCTCCAGTCGGCAGGCACTTATGTTTTCCTTTTTCCTTCAGTTGATTATTATAACAGCCGTAGCGACTAATATGTTAAGTAAGATAATAAGCAGCTATTTACATTGGCACGTGAAAGGCTGCGAGCGGAGTTAGAAGCAGAGCACTGCTGATAAGCATCTGCTGAGTGGCCCCCCTGCCCTCGATCGGCACACGCTCCTAGCAGCCTCGCTATTAATTTCTCCACCCTGTCACAAAGCTAACATAATGTGATTGTATTTGCAAGTAAAATGTGGATAACACTATAATTTTATGCACTGCTATTATCATGTCTGAGGAAAATCCTTGTGTGAACCTTGATAAAGCGTCTGTTGGATATAGTAGCATAAAAACGATATACTGTGATTTTTTCGAATAGGAATGTTGTTATGATATATTATTTTTTGAAGCTCATAAGCTAATGTGTAGTTGTGTGTCAGCGTCGAGGCAAATGTTTTTTTCTGACTTCTCTCGTACGACCAAATCTTTATCAGTAAGTGTTACGTAGTATAAATTCATTTTATAATAGTAGCAGCATTTTAAAGGCTACCAAAGTAGTGAGGCAATAGCATGACAAACATTCTTTATACTTAATTTATAATATTGGGTTTACGTTTAGCGGCGCAGCACGGGACAATTTTGAAACTACGCTAAACTAGAGAGATGTATTCTAACTTAAATTATTTCATGATGACTACAATATTACAGCTCTACTTCATTTTTTCAGGGGCAGATTTCTATCTAATACATTGATTAAATAATCAGATCAAATAGGTTTAATGACCAAATCGCTAGTTCTTATATAGGTAAGTCGGCGAGCGTTTTAGAGCCTTAATCTTAGTTATGTTAGTAAAAATATGTAAATAAAACATATCAAAACTGTTTACCCATACAAATGAAGCACAGACAACCTTTGAACCTCATTTGCTTATTACAAGTATTTACATTCTTCGCGACGAGGCCTCCAAAGTACCTAACACTCAGAAACGAAGCGAAACTTTTCCTTCACCTTGACTTGCCAATAAGGACCACGCCACGTCCCTAAAAATGCAAAGTGAGGGGAGACGTTAATAAAAATTCCACGCTGAAACAACAAATTAAACGAAGCCGAGCCACTCGAAAAGCCATAAGTACTCATCTCAATTGCTACCGATAAGAAATCCAAGCCTCGACAATGTATTCCAAGCACGTTTCGGCTCACGGTTTTTTCTCGCTATGCTTCTGTGGCGTTTAAAACGAATTGACTCTTAAATTCTTCACAACGAAACAGTGTAGGAGTTTTATTAAATCGAGTGTACCCATTCCTGACATTACGCAAATGGCGGGTCCTCCCCTACATCTGTCGCAGGATGCACCCCTTAATAAGTGTTAACGCTCGCCGCCCGCGCTGCGTGGAGCTCTCCGCCAGCTTCGGCTAAATCTCTACAAATTCCTGATACAAATTAATGCCGCGAGAGGACTCCGCGAACGTCTCTTGTAATTTCATTTTGTAATACCACGCGCCCTCACGAGCGAGGGAAAACATTACAATACGTGAAATTCGCCCTACGTGCTTAATACCGAGCTACGGCTTTATTTTGCCGAAAGACAATGTGTTCCTTGGTGACGGAATTCTTATCTGTTTCCTTTTAATTTTTAGGATTATGTATGTGTACAGAAAATGAAAGTAATGTCGCGCATGATTTGTATTCTATGTTGAGTAAGTACGAATAGGTACATAGATTAGATATAGAGTTAAATGAACATAACAGAGTTTTAGATATACAGGAGGCGTATTGCCAAACTGTATACTGACCCAGACACCCAAGTCTGTACTAACTACGTCGTGCTCGTTGAAATCACAAATAATTTGGAGCAAAGTACATACGAGCTCAGAGCAATCTGAGAAGGTATGCATTTTGCTCGCTCGTATGTAAAGCAAACTGTGACACGCGAATATCTCTAACTATAACAACGTGTTTCAAAATTTCCCATATTTTTGAAATGCTATTGCGATTGTTATAACTATTGTGAATTAATAAATTTTAAGTAAAGAAAATCCGTTGTAAAGTATGGCTATGGCTAAAAAAATATTTGAACTGTTATACAGGTTGTTAAAAAAACTATAGGTGTTTCCAATTACAGTAATTATTGTTTTTTCATAAAAAAGATAAGTACAATAAATTGTAAGTACCTTTTTGTAATTTTGGGGTACGTAATAACTCAATATGATACGTTATTGATAATGACAACTAAGTAAATTAATGAATCAGGAACAGAAAATCGGCGACTTTCACTAATAAAATGCTAAATACAAAAACTCAAATAGCAAGAGTTAGCGTCACGCCCTTTGTACTTTATTTCCCAATCGAAAATTACTTATTGATTCACAAGTAAGACTTCAAAACTGTAGTTTGATTGGTTAATCACCAAAAAGTGCAAAAATATAAAATTATCCGTCTTACCACAAAAGATTTAAACACGCTTTAAACACCGTTTAATCGTACAATTTGTTCCGTTAAATAGAGTCTAAAGTGAGTTTATAACTTTTGTGGTGATATATTATTTAAAATATCAGTAAATATGCCAACTGTTTCTCTACCATCATACTCGTACCGCAAACTCTAGCCAAACAGTTAGAATTACACCGATCTTTAAATAAGAGATTTGAAGTCGGATTATTTTTTAAAAGTAACTCTATTTTCACATTTTATTAAATAAATACCCTTTCTCTCCAGGTAATTAACAAATAAAATAATGCAAGTTTTAAAAGACATGATAGCGCGTATTTGATAATCGAATGCATTTTGCTCTAAATTATCGAAGCCTTATACTACACGAGACGCTGGAAAGTATGGACGTCTGGACTCGCATGTCTTTTGCTCTAGTATTTTAAAGCAAAACGTATTTTGATTCAGACACTTTCTGAATAGTTATAAAGTTTGCTCTTTAACTTCAAAGGCAAACCTGTGATCGAACTCAGAGCAACCCCCGTCTGGGTCAGTATATAGTTTGGCACTACGCGTACAGGACTAAAAGTAAGTTCGTATAGGCCGGGTGGCTAGCCCTGGTGTCAGAGTTTTTAGGCCGCCTGAAGGCCTCTGACATGGCTAAACGGTTAAAACAACCGGGACCTACAATTTAACGTGTCTTCCGAGCCACAGGACTATATGAACCTCATAAGGAGTCCTTACTCAGAGATATGAACTCTTGATGTCAAGTGATGATAGCGATAGGTTTGCCAGGTGGCGGTATGAAGACAATAAGATACTAAAGTCTCACTCTGTCAATGTGTAATGTCTCATTTATTAAAGAATAACAACAGCTTATATACTAAATCATGTCTATGAGGTATGCGCTATCTATATCACGTAAACCATCTAAATCACGTCTAGTTAATCGTGCTATCTCTAAACATTCCAACGAGCTGCAACAGTACTTCCCCCTTGGAAAAAAAAAAATGTTATATATATTCACAAACAATTATTACCTAAAAATAGTCGAACCAAAATTAACAAAAAACCTATTAATAATGTTGCAGCGACCTTGTTTACGTCTGTTTGATTACATTTGCAGAATATAGTTTGCTTGCATCAGCTAAAACTGAACCTACTGGCTTAGTCAGCTCCGTAAGGCACGTATCTACATTCACTGATGAACTTGACATAACTCTATTAATACATTATAAAAATTCCGCCTAGTTACACATTATTCTTCAAATCACCTGAATTCCTTTGATCACGTAAATCGATTCGCAGTATGACGCTACTCGAAATGTGATGACAAAGCTCTAACTAAGCAAATACATACTACCTACTAGTGCTCTAATTACCTACTAAAATACAGTTTGTAAACAATCTAAATATAACGATATAAATTACATGCCGATAGTCAAAAAACAAAAAATATTTTACACAATTCGCACAAAAATACTATCACTTATATAATCTTAATGAACTTGGACTTCGACATCTTATGGGCAGTACACAATTTTCGTCTAATTTCACGTTCCTATATTACCATTTTCACTGATTTTATCCTGATTTTGCACAATAGACTAAAACAATGTTGTCACAACACACTTTTTCCGTAATCTCTGACCATTTCAAATATCTTCGTGCGATCGCAGCTTCAGCCATTTTTCCCATATCACATATTCTCAATATAATTATATATATATATATATATATATATAACCGACCAGTCGTTTGGCAATGGAAACGTGTCTGGGCAAATCCTCCAGTACTACGTAATTTTCCGCCACCTTCGATTTGTCCTCGTACGGTGGTGCCAACTTCGAAAAAATACTTGCAGATCCAACCTGAATTTTCGGCGGCAGCATTGGCATCTCAAGTTCATGTGGTCCTATATGTGGCTGCTGGCGTCTGCTGATTCAATTTCATCAATTCACTCGTAAACAAAATACCAAGGGTTATTCGCGTTTCATTGTTGCTACAGAACCCTGGATTTGGCGTTCACTAATAACTTCAAAAATTGCGTGACAAACTGCTTCTCGTCAACCATGTGATTTGTGCTGTTGTTTGTACATCTTCCTTGCTGAATTATGCGTATTTTTCGTTTCTCTGTCCTGCAAAGTTGAGTTCACATCTTCAAACTCTCGAAAAAAATTTCCATAGGTTTTTCTTCTCGTTGTCCAGGTGTCGATGGTGGATGGTGTGGGGGAGCAGGTCTAACGTCATCCAGCGGATTTATCGTCAACCCCCCCAAATCTTCTTGCGTGTTCACTACATTGCGCGATACTCGGGTAGGGGGTTACCACTTTGCCGGTATGGCAGTGGGGCCCCCACTGATACTGCACTCGGGGTCACCAATTTGCCAGGTGGCGGTATGAAGACAATAAGATACTAAAGTCTCACTCTGTCAATGTGTAATGTCTCATTTATTAAAGAATAACAACAGCTTATATACTAAATCATGTCTATGAGGTATGCGCTATCTATATCACGTAAACCATCTAAATCACGTCTAGTTAATCGTGCTATCTCTAAACATTCCAACGAGCTGCAACAATAGGCACTCGTCTACATGTTAACATTTTATGTAAGAATGTAGGCGAACATGAATCTAACTACAAATATGAGAAAAAATAGTTTCACCTTGTCGAAGACATATTTTTATCCATGAAGTAAATAAGTTCATATAAGTTAGCTCTGGTGCCTAATATTTTAAGCTGCCTGAAGGTCAAAACAATCGGGATCTACAATTGTGTTATCCGAGCAAACGTGTTATCCGAGCCACGGTATCTGTCAGTTGGATAATACCCGCCGTCACCCTTCCAAAGACCAAGCTATCATAAGCTAATGGGAGTAGCTAAAGGGAGCATTAGTATACTTTAAAAAAAACAGCAAACTTAAAATTGTATATCTTCTATTTTTCAAGGGTGGGCAAAAGTAGGCAATGGCTAAACCTGAAGAAAATTTATATCGACACCAATGCATAAGCTACTTCCATAGCTTAACTACAACAAAAATAAAGTTCGTAACTAAAGTAGACCAATAGACTTCTCCATAAATCCCACAGCGTTGCCAAATTAAGCGGTAGCCATAACTTACGTAACTTCACTCACGGCAATAACATCATACAAATTGCGATTCATTTCTATTTTTCAGACCATTAACTCCGAACAATAACACGGCAGCGGAACGGCGAGAGTAAAATAAACGGCGAGCGAAATAGTTCGGAACTGGTATCATCGTTGCAAATGTAAATGAACAATTAAACTGGCCGTGGCCAGGACAATGATGATAATTATTTTAGTTTGCTGTCGGCGCGGTTGTCACTCGCCGCCCGGGCGCGCTGGAATGCTCCTCGGACCCCTGTTTTCGCCATTAAACAGCGACACTTCTGCTGTTCATAAATTATTATCAGCTAGCGCTTTCATTACTCCGTTCTGTAACAATGGAGCTCCCGGATGTACGCCGTGATTCAACTTCGATTCGAATACTCCACCACCTCTATTGTTCGACGGCTGAAGTCGTGCCTCATATTAGGCCCGGAGGTGAAATTTTGATTAATTCGTTACACTGTTCTTAGTTGTCGGGAACTCCAATAGAGTCCCCGAAAGGGGTCCGTTTTAGAATTATTGCACCAGCCTGGTTTCTAATGCTGTTTGCCATTTAGCTGCACGGGAATTTCATAACGTGTGCAAGATTAATCGGTGGAAGCAATATCGCCTTCGTTCGTGGACAAGGAGTGAAGTAAGAATTTATGATTACAAAAGGATAGGAAGAATTGCGACTAAATGTGAGAAATAACAATAATGATAAAAATACTTAATTGACCGATCGGTCAATGCATTTACTGGCAAAATTTTCTATCATCTATCCGGTCAACTTCTGTTCATCTGTTGCAAGATAAACTGGACATTTTTTGTTAAGAAAATTCATGTACTCACGTGTATCAGTTTATGTCTCATTTGAGCCCAAGTTTACCTACTCATCACCTTCTGATAAAATGGGTGTTAGCGATACAACCGCCGTTAGTTCTTGTGTTTTCTCTTTTCTACTACAAATATATTTCTCATTGTGGTGTTATTAAAGTGCTCGTGTATTTTTATTGTCTATCCAAGAAAGGCTGTATGCTTGCTTTATCATAATTCTAGTCGTACTATTTCTGAATATGGCGTCTTTCCAGTAGGGACGGTCGGAAGCAAATTGCGTCCAGAATATTCCTGCAGTCTTAATCAAATTATCTGTCCATGTTGTGGCAAGGAATCTCAAGCTACGGTTGCCGGTCTTTCGATTCGACCACAACAATTTGCGAACCGTGACAATAATAGAAACTATACGTAGATTTTAACCAACCTGCCGAATAATGTATCAATGGTTAACCCAAGAACTTTAATCGAATCCGATTGCAGTTCTAACACGAGGGTCATATGACACATGGGCTTCGCATTACTCGCTAATTAAATTCATTGATTCAAAGCTCATTTGTGAAGTGGCCCGCGGGCGCGCGTCCCCGACATATCATACGGCTCGCATTCGACACTGCTCCACTGGTGGAATGCTTTCAACCCGTGTAATTCAGTTAAACGAGTAATTTATGACTAGCCAAATTACTGGCATCACTGTGTCTGGCTATCTGATGCACGGCCCTCAAATTGTAACGCGATTACTGAGCAGCTACTGTAATGAATGCAGCCAGCAATGTTACCATATTTTATACAGTGTTTGCGTATTGTTGCTATAATTTTTGGATGACTTAGAGACATGACAAGAGTGCTAAGAGTTTGACGAATGTATCTGTTTATTTCTTTGTTATGTCTGCTGAATCTTAGACGGTTTTAGGGTTTCGTAGTAAAACAAGCTACTTCGGGGCAGGCGGGTGGTTATGTGGGAGTCCTTCCCATTACTAGACGGTATCCCCACAAAAACCCTTGGGTGTTCCGCCACTACGCCTGGTGTCGGGGCTACGAGCACGCTTTCGCATTCCTCCGCGGCACCCGACAACAATGGCCCAACTCAGGCCTCAACTCGGAGCTTGCGCTTCCGCCAGAATGACGATGTGCCGAACACCAGACACATCGTCATCCACCACCTGGGACCAACCAGCACTGGGCCCGATGCAACGGGTCGGTTGAAGTGGCCCCGCGCCTGCCACTAAGGCTGATGCTGCTGGATAGGGAGAGCGGCCGACGACATACCGACACTCTTCCCCTGCAAGGGGCTACTTGTTCTAAAACAACTGAATCAACGACTTCAAGAATCGAGTTCTTAACAAGAAATTATTATATTAATATATTAATATATTCATTCCTTCATTCTCAGGCCTACTTGTTGAGAAGCTCGATTAAGGAAATCATCGTGCTGAGCTCTTCTATCGAATTTCAGAATGGGTACCTAAAATTAAATTAAATTGATTGCTTAACGGGACGACCATTAATATTTATATTATTTAGTTAAACTTTACGATAAAGATAAGGTGAAGATATATCGGGAGCTCCTACTCCGGTTGGCCAGTGATTGTGTTATCTCCTGTTTTCACAACGAAGAAAACCTGCCTGAAGAAGTCACATTTAGATCGACTTACCATCGCACGTCCACTTTCGCGAGCAAGAAGTAAATCTGAGTGGCTCGCTTACAGAGTGATAAAGTTCTTGTGATTCTTCAAGTGATGAAAATACAGTGAAGGGACAGTGAATTTTGGGGAATTGAAACCTTCCCTAAAACAAACGCCACATCTTGTTTTCTTCAAAAAGCGCCATCTGTTATGACAACTCCAAATCATGTTGACACAATCTATTTCGTGTCAATAGAATCGACACCCGGCCTGGGATCTTCGATCGATTTCGAACCTCACGCAACCGTAGAAGGCAAGTGGAGAAATTTGCTGTAGTACCGGTAGATGGCGCAACTAGTCTCAAGAGGCCGCATTGTTTCTCCGATAAGAAGCGGAATTTCATTTTGCGATTAATGGTGGACAGCAAGAAAACGTCAACCAATATTAATTAATCCTTTTCTTCTTATAATATTGATGCTAAACAATTTTGGACATTAATTATTATAATTAATAGCTATTGACTAATTTTTATTTTGTTGACATTAGTATTTTTTTTTACTTTCATTGACTAAATAGTAATTTAACTGCCTAATTGTATTGTATCCAGGTTATCCAGGTACTTTTTTTGTATACAAAATTTTACAATTTTAATTTTTAGTGATTAGGTACTGTTGTGACCAGTAGATACATTATTTAATATAATTTATTGAATACACGACTTCGACATTTTAAAAACACTAATATTTATTTTTTATGGAATTGCTAAATTACCTTAGCACAATTTTCTGTCATAAGCAACTTATTTGTCGAAGTTTTTTTTTGTAGTCTGTTTACTTTGTTTTTCTCAAGTATTATTGTTATTATTTTTTGTATCGTCTTTGACATAACTTAGTCATGAATAGTCCTTTGCGCGCCTCTTGCCCCCATTGCCTCGATAAGGGAAAATCATTTTCTTTGCCTCATGGCCTCAAAGTGCATATAGGCCGGAAGCACAGAGACATCGCCCATGCAGACTTGTCACCCGCTCATGACGTTTCTGCGCCTCCCTCACGAACTCCCACCAACTTATTGAACTCGGGGGTATCAACGGGAATTGTTGGGTCCGATTTACCTTTGTTAAAAACAAAAATTCGCGTTCTCAGACACGTCCCGAAGGGCGCCAGATGTCTTGCAGCGGGAAAGTTGGCTATGGTGATAGATAAATGCATACGGTCCAACAGCTCCACGGATTGGCTGAACCTGTTGTCTTTCGCTTTTACTGCCTTACAGATGCCAGATCAAAGTGACAAAAAGTCCCTTACAGCGAAGGTCAAAGCGAACATAGAAAGCAGCCAACCGGACTTTCAAGTGAAGTACGCATCACATAAGCCCTTCTCAATTTACAAATCGGTGGAAGCCAAAGTCTACGACGGAGACCTTAAAGGAGCGGCTCGCTTACTCACATCGGACTCTTCTTTCGCACCATCCGATGAAGGTACATTAGCCGCCCTTAAGGAAAAACACCCCGGCCCCTCCCGGCCGCTGCATATTCCCCCGGGACCCGATCCCACAGACCCATGCCTCGCGGTGGAGGTGGCGGACGTCGTGAGTGCGCTTCAATCTTTTCACCGAGGCTCTGCATCTGGAATGGACGGCCTGCGTCCGGAACACCTGCAGGAGCTAACTTCTCCATCAGCAGGTGATAACGGACCTAAACTACTCGAAGCTTTGACGCGGCTCTGCAATTTCCTGTTGAAGGGACAACTTAATGCAGAAATCTGCCCCTACCTTTACGGCGCGTCTTTGTGTGCCCTGCGGAAGAAGGATGGAGGAGTTCGACCGATAGCAGTAGGCAGTACACTGCGCCGCCTTGTAGCGAAACTGTGCTGCCGCGCAGTCAGAACCTCCATGGCCTCCTATCTCCAACCGCACCAGGTAGGGTTCGGCACTCCCCTTGGTTGTGAGGCGGCTATTCATGCAGTGCGTACTTTTGCGATGTGTGACAGCGACAATGTCATAATCAAGTTGGATATTCAAAATGCATTTAACAGCGTCGAAAGGGACGTAATTTTGTCTGAGGTAAAAACATTAACGCCAGCCATTTTTCCGTTTTTGTTCCAGTGTTATGCCGTTCCATGTAACCTTTCTTTCGACGGTGTATGCATTGAATCCCGGGTTGGCGCTCAGCAGGGAGATCCGTTGAGTCCTTTGATGTATAGCTTAGCCATCCATAAAGCCATCTCTTCTATAAAGGCCCCTTTGAATATCTGGTACTTGGACGATGGCACTATAGGAGGAAGTCCTGACACGGTAGAGAGGGACGTGAAAGTCCTCATACCCGCTCTGAAAGAGCTGGGCTTAGAGGTAAATACCTCTAAGTGTGAGTTATTCCCTTGCAGCCCAGCTGCAGCGGCTTCTGGCGACAAGTTCCGATCCCTCATACCCGGACTAAGGATTCTAGACCGATACTCTTTTAGTTTGTTAGGTGCCCCTATTTTCTTAGAAGGATTGCATGCCAGCATGCAGGAAAAAATCGACACACTGGCATCAATGGAGGCTCACTTGAAGTGTCTACCAGCACATGTGGCATTGGTGCTTCTGAGAAATTGTTTCGCGATGCCAAAACTAACTTATGTTATTAGAACGGCACCAACTTGGAAGCTCTCGGAAGAAGTACTAAGGTTTGACAACGCCCTAAAACGGATCTTGGAAGGCACTTTAAATCAAATCAAAAAATCAAAATCAAAAATCAATTTATTTCAAAACTTTGTACAAACATGGATAGTGCAGCCATAGCCATACAAACTAGGTGAGTTCACACCTGTGTTTTGATGGATAGCCTTCCCTAGAGTGAAGCTTATTATTGTACAGATGAAGATGTATACAAGATATATTACAACTAGACAAATTTTGTTACAGTTATACATTTTGCAAATTTATAAATGTTAACAATTAAAATGTATTCATAAAATTATCTGAGAGTCAAAATTCTAGTCATAATAATGTTAGTAAAAATAAATAATACATATTTTATTGTTTCATTCGTAAAAAGGTACTTATTTGAGTTTATAAAGTATTTGACTTGTTTAATTAATTATTCATTACAAACAAAGCATCTATCTATGTAAAGTCCATTTTAAAAATAATATATTAATTATGCAGCGTGTGTGTGTGTGTGTGTGTGTGTGTGTGTGTGTGTGTGTGTGTGTGTGTGTGTGTGTGTGTGTGTGTGTGTGTGTGTTGTGTGTGTGTGTGTGTGTGTGTTTGTGGATTTCATTGCCAGTCAAGGTTAAGTGCAAAGTTTTGCTGCTCGATGGGTCTCAGGAGAGCTTCAGTCTCTTCATAGGATATACTTTTGAGCCATTCCACTAGCATAAACTTACAGTTTGCCGAAGAAAGAGGGTATATATTTAGATGTTTATTTGCTCGGTTATACAGCAAGCTACCATTTCTTTCAAACTGGCGCCCTGTGAGGTCAAGTCTATGAGGCCTATAATCACAAACACTATGGCCTTTGCGTTTGTCATAATAGCTGGGATCGAAACAAATCTGAGCGTGCTTACGGAGAATCGTTTGTTGTATGTAGAGTTGGCGAACCGTCAAGACTGAGCATTCGCTATATAGTAGGTTGGTAGGATATTTTATAGGTTTTTGCGTCATGACTTTGAGAACCGCTCTCTGCGCCACCTCAAGTCGCTTTAGGTCTGTGGTATATGTACCACCCCACACAGTGATGCAGTAGGAGATAATTGACTGTACCAAGGCAAAGTACACGGTTTTGAGGAGGTCAAAAGAAGCAACTGTTCTTAGTCTTTTAAAAACACTCATTACCCTTCTCACTCGTGGAATTAAAGCCTGAATTTGTCCGTTCCAGCTCAGGGTGCTATCCATGACTACGCCCAGGTATTTTTGTTCACATGTTCTTGTTAGGTGAATACATGTACACGACCCAGCTGTTGTATCATCACCGCAGCTGTGGGCTCTAATAGTGAAACCTGAAGAAGGTTGTGATCGAAAGTTGGCTGTGAATACTACATATTTAGTTTTCTCGATATTTAATGTTAATAAATGTTCTGCCAGCCATTTCATCACTGCTTTTAATACCTTCTCCGCATTTTTTTGTGTTTCTTCCCAGGTTTCACCGTGGACCAGTATAGCTGTATCGTCTGCGTATGTAAAGATCTTGCAGTTTTCTAAAGCCAGTTTGCATAGACCATTTATGTAATCGAGGAAAAGAGTTGGTCCCACCACACTACCTTGAGGGACACCATGAGTTATTATTTCATTTGAACTGACGTAATCGTCAATTTTTACCGATTGTGTTCTTCCCGTAAGGTAGTCCTCGTACATCTCAAACGCAAGTCCTCGAATTCCGTCGTCTTCCATCTGTTGAAGTAAGATGGGGATAGAGACAGTGTCAAATGCTTTTGACAGGTCCAAAAACATGCACAGAACTTTCTTTTTCGAGTCCAGTAGTTGTACAATATTACTTGTCAGATCAAGCACTGCATCTTCGGTCGTCTTTCCTTTACGGAAACCGTATTGATTACTAGCAAGTACTTTGTTCTTTTCAAAGAATTCAACTAATCTCTTATTCAGAATTTTTTCAAGTATTTTAGACATAGCAGTAAGCACTGAGATAGGCCTATAATTATTTACATTGTCTCTATCACCAGTCTTGTAGATGGGATGGATAAGAGCTTTTTTAAAGGCTCGAGGGAAGACTCCGCTTGAGATGCAGAGGTTAAACACATGAGTTAGTGGAGGTGTTAAATAGACACTAGCATGCTTTAAAACGCTAGCTGGGATATTATCCCAGCCAACAGCACAATCAGCTCTAAGACCTTTGATAATAGTATCCACTTCCCCATAGTCTGTAGGAAGCAAAGCCATGGAGTTCACTAATTTCTTTGAACTTCTAATCGCATCAAAATCTATTGCTGAGTTTTTATTTGTTTGAGTGACTTTTTTTGCCAATTCACCACCTATCTTAGCAAAACAACTGTTAACCAAATGTTCAGTTGAGCGAGACTCAGTGGTGCCAGGCGAGCCTGCCCATTCGTTATGGTGGTCTGGGTGTGCGTCGCCTCCGGGAGACTGGTCCCATAGCCTTCGTCGCCTCGTCGTACGGGGTCGCAGAACTTGTCACTCGTATTCTTTCGTGTGATGGTGATATAGTTCGCGTCCCGTACGCCGAGGAGGCCGGGGATGCGTGGTCAGTGCTGTGTCCGGAGACTGATGCGCCCGAAAAGCTTAAGTGGCAGAGAAACTGGGACGATCTTCTTTGCAAACATATACTCTCAAGCTTGCAAAGTGATATTACAGGAGTTGAGCTGGCCCGAATGCTCGCTGTTACCAGGCCTGAGTCTGGTGCTTGGCTGCATGCTCTCCCGTCTCCTCGCATGGGTACGCTCCTGGATGTCGACTCACTGAGGGTGGCCGTGGCCCTACGGCTTGGATGTTCTATTTGCGAGCCTCACGTGTGTATCTGCGGAGCACAAGTTGAAGCAAATGGACACCACGGCCTAAGTTGCACACGATGTGTAGGCCGCAGACCCCGACATCACGCTATCAATGACATCCTGAAGCGTGCCCTCGCGTCGGCAGACGTGCCCAGCGTCTTGGAACCCCCTGGATTATCTCGTTCAGATGGCAAACGCCCGGATGGTCTAACGCTGATCCCTTGGCAGAGAGGGCGCTGCCTCGTGTGGGATGCGACATGCGTAAGCACTTTCGCATCCTGCCACCTCCCTGCTACCCAGCAAGTTGCTGGGGCAGGAGCGGAGGCAGCCGCCAGAAACAAACACAACAAATACGCCTGCCTGGAATCAGCGTACGACTTTGTTCCATTTGCCGTCGAAACAGCGGGACCGTGGGGCACCGAAGCTAGGAAATTTGTACTTGACCTGGGTCGCCGCCTGAAGGACAAGGGGAATGACGCTCGGGCTGGCTGGTATTTGGTCCAGCGCATTTCTTTGGCCATTCAGCGGGGCAACGCGGCGAGTATTTTGGGTACATTTGGTTCGGCGCGCAGGGGACTACTGGACTGATTTTTCGAACGAAGTACCTACCATATTAGGTACCCAAGATTTATATACTCCTATGTATATATATTTTTAATGTTTAGATTGCATTTCTTATTTTAGATTGTAAGGTGACTTGTATTTTTTAGTATTTAGTAAATGAATATATGCCTACTAATAAATATTTTAAAATTTAGGTGAGAAACAAAAACGTTATTTTATATGTATAGGTATTGTAATGTTTGACCAGTAGAATATTATTATACAATTTTTTTGAAAGCGAATACTAGCACAAAACTATTAAAGCCGTAGGTTGATATAAAAAGGTATTTTATGGTTATGTTATTTATATTTAATTAATTGCGGTTCCGACTGGAACAGTTAAAATAATGTTGTTATTCTTATATACTACATACATTACATGATAAATATACATACATGATAAAGAATTATCTGCATAGAGTTCAGCGTATGGTAACGAAGTTATCATTAAGAATACATTATGTTTACATATTATGTGACAATATTTTAATGACAAGTGTTCGAGTCAGGAAATGGATTTGCAATAAATCCACATCTCCGAAACGCACGGACAATGTATTTAAACAAAAATTAAAACACCTCGTAAACGGAGAAAGTTAATACTGCGGGCTAACTTGACGCTAGCGCCATCTAGTTTAGATATGAGTAAATACTGAGCTTAAAAAAAATGATTTTATAACTTATTTGATTGCTATTTAGTTATGTTTTATAATAAACATACATATGAATTTATATTTGGACTTATTCACAGTTTAGACAACAAGTGAATGCATGAAATAAATAATAATAATACTTTTATTTCTTACAACTCCGTGAAAATAACGGATATTATCGGCCTTTCCACCGAACACAGCTATATCACACGCTCATTTGCAGCTTGAGTAGGCATTAGTATACAGGCATTAAATTCCTAAAATTCCTGTTTAGCATTTATCAATTATAACATAAATAATATACCTACTAAAAACGTGTAATTTTTCGATAAAATTGTGATAATGATGTGATAAAAATAATTTAAAAAAGTGCGCGAGCAAGATGGAAGTTTTTTGGATAAAATCTTTAATCTAAAAACGTTTTTCACCCCTTATCCAAAAATATATTGTGTACTCGAATATAACTTCCAAATTAATGAGATCAACATCAGGCCATTCGGATCTTTTTATTCGGATCTTAAGCTGAAGTACCTACCAAATCGTAGGTTCCTGATATCCTATCCTACTAATATTATAAACGCGAAAGTTTGTGAGGATGGAAGGATGGATGTATGGATGTTTGTTACTCTTTCACGCAAATACTACTGAACAGATTGAGATGAAACTTTGCAATAATATAGCTTATATATCAGAATAACACATAGGCTATAAATTATAATGATATTACGTATTTTTTTTATAATATAACGGTAAGTGTTAAGTAAGATCTGAGAACTCTGAGAAGCTAATCTATAAAATTAAATTTGATCTCTGCGACAGTGCATTGACAAAGAAGATAGACATTTTAGAGTTGAGATAGTGGTAGAAAAAAATCGGTTTTCAAACAATGTTGTAATTAAATCGAATGAGTAGTTGTAGGTGAGAAATTGGATTTTATTTACTTACTATTATTTAAGATCAAGTATGTACACATGTAAATAACGTTATGATATTAATTAAATACTCATAATAATGTTACGACAGTATTTATCGACGTTTTTCACTATTATCGATGCTAATGTAACATATAATTGGGTTTAATTTAATTACACATGTAAAAATGTTATGATATTAAAATATTGAATAAAATTAATGATAAATTAAGTTTTATTTAAAATATCGTTAGTATAAATTATCGATATTTTAAATAAAACTCTATCTAAAACTCTGTGGTCACGATCATTCGTCGGCCATCACTAATCGGCATGCCCATAAAGTATGATATTGACAGGTACTGTCTTTACTATTTAGAAATTCAGGACTTTATAGGCGTGATTTTTCTGACAGCTGTCGCAGAGATCAAGTTAAAGTTTATAGAGTAAAGAGTGCGCTTCAAGAAATGACAAAAAAAACAACTGTCGAATCGAACAACCGTCAAATCGTTTTTTGTTTTATTTTTTAGATATTCCACTTCCTTTATTAAGGGTGAACGGAACGTGACATGGTCTACTTTTTATCCCGGATAAATAAAGGGTTCCCATGGGATAGCTCAAAAATCAAAATATCATGCGGGCGAAGCCGCGGGTAAAAACTAGTATTTCAATAACATTTTTGTGGTACCCCCGGGTATTTAAAAAAAACTGTCGAATCGAACAACCGTCAAATCGTTTTTTGTTTTATTTTTTAGATATTCCACTTCCTTTATTAAGGGTGAACGGAACGTGACATGGTCTACTTTTTATCCCGGATAAATAAAGGGTTCCCATGGGATAGCTCAAAAATCAAAATATCATGCGGGCGAAGCCGCGGGTAAAAACTAGTATTTCAATAACATTTTTGTGGTACCCCCGGGTATTTAAAAAGTTTTTAATCGTGTATATACCAAGTACACCAAATAGAACAGGCATAACTTTAGCCCCGAGATCATTGTGCAATTTGAGGGCACCACGAAAAAAATAAAGGAACTGCAACACTAAAGATACCATTTACCGTTTCATTTTAACTATCTGTGCTTACATTCTGGGTAATTAATCATAAAAAAAATCATATAAAATTGGACAAAGACGAGATTACAGTTCGCACTATCAAAAAGTTATCAGATCGCATGTAGAGAAAGCTTCTATCCCTACAGGACTTAACTCTTCAAGTTCTTACTTCATAAACACCTTAGTCAATATATGCGGCTTGGCTGTTTCGCTACATTCACATGAGCGTATGGTGAAAAAAATCACTGTTCATTAATTTTACACCGACGAAACAGGAGGTTTACATACAAGTCGACGCGTATATTTTTTTTAAAAGTTAGTTTTTGGTATAAGGTGGTCCGATTTTGATAATTATTTTTTTGTTCGGTAGATCCATAGTTCAAAAGTGGTATCATTTAAATTTTATTGGAATCGGCTTAACCATTTTTGATAAATCGACAATAATGTGAAAATTACTATATCGAATTGTGCACGGTTGAAGTCGGTTATGCCATTTTTTGGGAAAAAATATTAAAGGTAGGATTTAATAGCATGCTTATTAATATGTATAAAGCGAAAATTGGCAAAAGGCATACGAAAATACTGAGTGGGCGACAAAAAGCGAGCCGAAACATATGGCTAAATCAGCGACTTAACACTAAATATTGGAGATACTAAGTGTTCCACTTGTTTCATTGTGACTGTATGGCTTCGAGCAAATATCTATAGAGTCACAATCGTGCAAAAAAAGTGTCCAAGCCAAAACCCTGCCCAAGCTATGGCAGGATTTTTAGTTAGTCGTAAGGCGATTGCAAGCCGACTACAACGCCGCGCGATGTCAAAGTGCTAACAAACACTAATTAGATTACATAACATAGAGATTCCAGAAAACAGGTTTTTGTGCATTATTTAATAAATATCTAAGTCGGTACTTATGACGGCGCTCGGACATTTTTTTACTATTTTCACTTTGGGACAGTGGCTCTGTAAATATTTACTCGAAACTGTAGGGTCAAGTTGGATGCAAGCCGCTTCCAATCGGTGTTGTTGGGGAGGACTATAAACAGCGGCACGTTAAATTGCTGATAATATTGGTGATTACTTTTTTTCACACCTAATCTTTTATGTGACGATATTTAACGACACTTTATTCGTCTATTATCTATTAGTATATATCTATGGCGTAGTGAAAGATTTGACAAATGAGAAATATTCCAAACTTTTTTGTCACTAAAATAAACATCAATTCTACCAAATAAAACGTCATACAAAAATTTGCTAATCTTAAGTGGTCAAAGTGAAACATATTAAAGTGAAAAGTTAGTTGGCAAGTGATAATTGGCTAAACAATTTTCCTCAAAAAGGCAGGAAACCGTATATAACACGCTGCTCTTATGTCTAGCTCGAATCCGACAAATAGTCACACACTTGGTACCCGCCCACTTGATAGTCGCCCATATATGATATTTTTCACCCGGTTAATTGTTATCCAAATAATAATTAACTATTATACAGAACGAGACAGAAAAGTCACATAATTATATTGACTAACGTGTAGAGTTTGTGAAGTAAGAGCTTGTAGAGCTCACTCCTGTAGAGTTAGAATCTTGGCTCTACATTCGATCTGATAACTTTTTGATAGTAAGAACTGTATTCTCTTCTTGGCAACATTTTCCATGAAAATGTTTTTTGTTGGATTTCACTTCTTTTTATAGATAATTACAAGTACTTTTAACAAATTACAAACCTCTACCACCGTAATTTGCGGAAGTCGCATACAAACTTGTGTTGGATATATATTAAAATCCTGCTACACGTGTTTCATAATTTATAACATATATCCATTTGCAGACCTCTAGCATCAACATTTGCTAATTTTAAGGGTTGGGGGATGATTTACTAAAAATCATAAAATACGCGTTTTATTATTTTTAACAATGAGTCTTCATATCAATTTTCAGACTTATAGCATAAAAATTGTGGAAGTAAAATACAAATCATCTCCTAATGGCTATAGAAAATAGCCAAACACGCTACTTTACGCCTGTGTTCCAGGCTTTTCAGTTTGAAAGCAACAAGCTATCCCCGATTATTCGCACGGCACGACGACGTTCAACCGAATCTAAAGCTTCGAGCTGGTATTTAGCTGGTCCATCAAAAAAGTGGCTGCAGTACTCCAAACACGATCAAACTTGAGCTTGGTATAAGTTAGGAAGCTAACCCGGAGTGAATTAATATTTATAATAGAACAATTCGGCGAGTGTGTTCTCGAACTCCACGACCTCATTCCTTCATCTCCTTTTCACAACAGAACAAGCCGGAAGTCACATAAATACCATCTCTACATAGTCGACGCACCACCTGCTCGTACTAAACGATTCACTTCCTTTATAATGCGGACCGCCAGGGATTGGGATGCCCTGCCTCCGTCATTGTTTCCTGACAATTACAATTTGGATATATTCAAGTCAAGAGTGAATAGGTATCTTCTAGGTCTACACACTCCATCTTTGGCTACAACTTCGCTTTTCATCAGGCGAGTTGGTGGCCAAATGTAGCCCTATTCTACATATAAAAAAAAGATATTCATAAGTACTGAAGTACCTTCTAGTAATTTCCCACTCGGTGCCTTTTAAAAGAAAATAACTAAACGCATACTTACATATGTATTGTTTCTATCTATGTAGGTATTCGTATATACGATTTGTTCCTATTTCACAATCATAACCGGTGCCGGATTAGCCACGTAGCAATTGCTATAGACCCCGCGCCTTAGGGGGCCCCGCGCTCCAACGGCGTAGAGCCAAAACTCTACACGGCCTAACTCTGCGAGCCCTTACTCCACAAACTCTACACCTTAGTCAATATTCATAATATGTGGCTTGGTTGTTTCATTATTACAAGAACTATTTGTATAACAGTTAATTATTATTTGGATACAAACCGGGTGAAAAATATCATATGTGGGCGACTATCAAGTGGGCGGGTACCAAATGTGTGATTATTTGTCGGGTTTGAGCTAGAGATAAGAGCAGTGTTTTATGAGCTGCGATAATAATATTGTTACATACGGTAATTAGCAGTGAATAAATCTACGCAATCATACGCCCACGTGAAGTTTGCAAAACAGCCAATGTGCAAATATATACTAAGGCGTAAAATTTGTAAAGTAAAAGCTTGTAGAGCTTAAAGAGTTGGCTTAGTCTAAATCAGTTTTAGAAATTTCTATTGTTTGTGTACCAATACTAGCTTACATACCAAATTTCAGCTTTTTAGAAGTTCAGGAAGTACCCTACAAGTTTTGATGAACGTGCCTGAGTCACTCAGTTAGTGACAATTTTTTTTTCATATTAATGAAAAAAAACTATATTATAAAAGCCATGCAATTCAAACTTTGCCCTTGCGCTTTGCTTCGCTTGGCTCGTCTTGGTCACCTGGGCCGAATCTACCATATGGCTTTTTGAGCTCCAGCCCAGGTCCCATAGATTCAAGGGCCCCCTAGCTAAGTCAAAGTGAAAAATAGACGCTAATGCGATAAAAAATGATAATTTACCAAATTAAACAGATCGTTAGGTTTGCAGCCCTTGCAATCCTGCAATTGATCGAAGCCATTTAATTCAAGTCTACGTTCAGATGTTGGCACTTCGAACTGACAGCAGGCGCGGATCCACGGAGGGGGCCTCCTCGCCATTTTTCTGCTCAATTCCTTTTTTTTTTTCAATTAAAATCGGCAATTTGTTGAAAAATTTTCGCGCTTGCTTCGCTCGCGCTATTTAACTGTCCAGTACTTTTCTTTTTTCACACCCGATGTCACTTTCAAATCTAACTTTTACTGACAAAACATAGAAAAAAATATTTCAAACTCACTACTTTAGCGCCCAAAAGGCGCGTTTCTAACGGCGCGGCGGGTCATAGGACCATGTCGGTCTTTTGCCTGGCGATGGTTTTATGGCTGTCAACTTTATAGATAGAATTGTATAGTTTGTTACTCTCGCATTTAAAAAAAATGCGCTCACTATGTTCGCGTCTAATATATCAGTACACTGCTCTTTTATTCTCATATCTATTTTAAAGTTACTGAAAATACCGTTCAACCTTTGCTGCTTTGATAACCTTTTGACATTATTGTAAAAACCGACAAGTTTTCGCGCTCTGTACATACACACATTATAGCAGTAGAGTGCTCTACTTTGCTCTTTCTCCATTTTTTCCTACACTTTTTTGCAACAAGCACTTGCGCTTTATAACACTACAGTGAACTGCTCTTCTCATACTTCTTATAAAATTATTGTTCAAATTTTTGCGCTCTGTATACACACGCATTTATAGCAGTAGAGTGCTCTCCTTTGCTTTAGTTTTGAATTTACTGAAAAAATAATTAATAGCGCTGCGGTAGGCTGCTTTTCTCACACTTCTTTTGAACTCCATGAAAAAGTGAAAAATTGTCGAGATAGGTGCGCTGGCGCATATTTGCAGAGCAGTGCTCTGCTTTGCGCATATCTAATTTAAAATTACTGAAAATAAGCGAAAAATTTTCGTGCTCACTTCGCTCGCGTATGGCAATAGGTTGGTCCTGCTTTTTTCATCTGTATTTTAATATTACTAAAATAACTAAAAAATTCTTCACGCTCGCTGCGCTCGCGCATAATAGCGGTTGGACAGTCTTGTTTACTCATGCTTCTTTTGAAATTTCTGAAAATACTAACAATTTTTCGCGGTCGCTTTGCTCGCGCTCTCTCAGAATTATTTGTTTCTTTACCATCTTTATAATCTCGGATCAAATTTTCATTGGATCAGATCTTGCTGTCCTATAATTAGAGTAATTAGGTGGGCCCCTAAGTAGTTCTAGAACAGGCCTCCCTAAACTCACAGTCCGGCCCTGTTAGCCACACTACCGTGCATTTGATTTGTAACAGTTTTACCCTAAACTTAACCTTACATCTTGAACCTCACATTGAGAATCTAAAGTAGGTACCTAACCAGGGGCCTCTTGACAGAATTTGCTAGAGGCCCCGCGCTAGCTTAATCCGGCACTGATCATAACATCATTGAAATCATTGACTTGGCATATTTTCTTTCCTAAACCATATTGATAATTGAAACACATCATACGTTTCATATTTCATGTTGTTGGTAGGACTCCTTAATACCTACAAATTTCAACAAGCTAAGTATTATTTCGTTAGAAATCTAACCTAATAGGTATAGTTTATTTTACTAGCAATGGGATTTTCATGTGAATAAAACAAATGAATTCCGTATCAAAATCATGATACGATGTACCTAGGATATCTTCTTACTTAACTAAACATTGCTTTAATCTATATCAGAAAAGATAAACAACCGAAATCAGATGTTCTGATCTGACACCACTAGTTGAATTATTGGTCTGACCAATTTAAACCAGTTACCATTTTTAAACTTTTGATAATAAATTACATTTACTGTACACACATATATATAAATATCACCATAATATTATAGCTAATAAAGACTCCATTTCAATTATCTAGATAAGATACCTACCATGCCAATCAATTTTCATCAGGGTAGCTAGATAGCCTAGTCAATTATAGTAAATGCACCGATTGTGGCCATCTTAGTGTAATTTTTGGCCACTTTGAATTTTAATGATTTTGTACACGATTTAAATGTTAAATAATACTACGGAACTTTCTTTTTAACTTTGACGTTCACGCAGTCAATATTTTATGGTGTTACATACATTGTTTATTATCTATTTATGCCGGGTTAGTGGCCACAACCGGTGAATCTACTCCATATATTACATCTCCACTTAAGGCGCACAAAGTTAAAAAAATAGTGTCGTCGTCCCTTTAATTTCTTAAGTATACAAAATAGGATCTTTAAACTTTCTGAGTTTAAAGATGATAAAAAACTTTCTTTTGAAATTATTTTGAGCAATGTGTAATGATACATTTTTGAGTTACAAAGGTAAATCGTTTTAAACTTGCACACAGCTCAAAAGGTCATTGACCTCACAAACATATTTCTTAGCCAATTTTGTTTTATAGCAGTCAACCATGTTATGACATTATTAAAATTGGTTTTTATCATCATCACAATTATCGTCACCATCTACGGAAGCTTATTATACGCGTGTCTCGACATGCACTTGTCGACTTATTAATCTCTTGTGTTGTGTTAATTGAAATAATATTTACACATTTTTACGTGTTGTGGTTGTAAAATAATAAACACGATTTTTGGAAATTAATACCTAATATGTACTCGAAGTTTCATATGTACGAATGAGATAGCTGTAGCAAAAGTAGGTAGGTATCTACCTACTAGCACGTATTGGTCCAACGGGAATCTACCTTTTATAAAAGCGTTATGTACCTAATTATCTCAAACATTTATACTTAATACCTAACATCTAGCGCTGATGTCTATAGATCTATTTCGGTGATGCTCACCCATTTTGTTTAGTTAATTGAATAGTTTTTTGATAACAAAGCTAAAATAGATCCTGATATTTTAAACCACAGCAAGTACCAATCATGTAACAGAGCTTAGCGATACTAAAAATAGGAATGTACTTACAACTATACCTAGGTAATATACGTTAGCATACCTACTATTTACCATTTCTCCTATACCAAAATGAAAATGACTGTAGGTATGTATATCAAAGAAAGCCTATTCTTAATTCAATTTTTAATTTAAATTGTGTGACATTTGTGCGCCACGATGGGCAAAAACATGCGTTCTGTATTATATTTCGACCTGTTTGCGACTTTGTATGTTGTACACGATTACCATGTTTTCACAAATAAATGATCTTGAATCTTGTATCTCAATAGAATAACAATTTAAGTAATAAGAAACATCTAGGAAACTCAAACCGTGACTTAATGAGGTAGGCTGATTTATCTAACACATAGCGAGTAGGTATGACTATAATTTTTGTTTTCTACAATTTAATATTTTAGAAGTTATTTTAACTCTGAAAATTGTTTTACCCAATGTAATTTGAATTTCATGATTTGCTTGTGCATTTACTTTAGCAAAACTGAAATTTAAGTTGTAATTTACTATTATGATTGGCTTATATTGACTTGTATCATATTTTGATACCAATAAAATAATATGAATATATATCCAAGCAAGTTATACAAGCAGCTTGTCCTGAAACGATTGTTTTAGCTTTCTCCGCGGGTTGTGCCTTCCTAGTTATTTTAGGATACAGATATCAAATAAATAAAAAACCAATATTATAAAGAGGAAAGATTTGATCGTTTGTTTGTTTGATGCAAATTGATTCAACCGATTTGAAAAAATATTTTACTGTTGGAAAATATTTTTTTATATTCACGCTATCCCCGGTGAACATAGGCTGTATTTTCAAAAAAAATTGGGATCCCTACTATTTGTCTTCTTTAGTCAATCGTACCCGGACAAAGCCGGGATGGGCAGCTAGTACCCTCATAAGTTTAAGAGCAGTATTTAAACCTGGGTGTATTTCGAGAAAATTTTGTTCATTGGGTGGGCAATTTTTCATGATATCATTTGTGCACAAAATGAGAAAGAGTACAAATTACTAACGATATTAACAATATAAAGTAAAATGGAAAGCACTAACCGCGGCTACTGAAAATAGTTTGGAATTAGATTTTCATCATCATTATCATCCTCGGTTTATTCCTGCCAGCAAGGCCTTCCTCCCTCTTAGGTACGCCAACTATGTCTGTCCCAAATTAGATTTTACTAGAGAGCTAAAAGCCTTTAAGATGCGATCCCTATATATCCATTTAGGTACTTAATTTTTAGAGCCACTAAACTAGCCTCTTCAAGTTCACCTTACCAAGTATTCATAAATATAGATGACATAAAAAAGAGCACGCAGTAATTCGTTATGAATTTATGTACATTTGGAGTAAAGAAGGTGTTGTTCTCTTTGGTCGCCGCCCACCGTTGTCTCCGTTACGTCGTACGTAACGTTACGAATTCCGCCGGCAAATATTCGTTACGAACTTATTTTCACTTTCACCAAAAATGCTATAAATCTTTTAAAATGCGTTTTTTTCTTAATCTCTATGTATATTACGCTATTAGAGACCTATTGAGGTGTTTAGCAAGTTTCAGCGTTTTGCTATTGAGGGCTAAACATTTGTTTATGAGAATAAGTGTAAAGCGTTATCTAATTACACAGGTATTTATTTATATAAGTTTTATTTTTAGCTATTTTTTTCCCTACATAATTTTAGTTAAGTCACTATCTAAACGTTTAAATAAATTATAATGAAGTATTTAGGTACCTGATGGTGTACCTAAATACAAAAACACTGAGAGTCGTGAAAGTAGAGAGTTTATCTTCAGTTACTTATGTTAAGGCTCGTAAATACTTAGTGTTTTATACAACAACCTTTTGCTCCTTTTCAGATGCGTTTTTTATATTATTTAAGAATGTCTACAAACGTTCTCTTGTCTCTTGCACCTAAACGCGATTTGCTGAAATATTTGGTTTCAGCTGCGAAACTCACTAACCTGAGTTTGTGAGCGTGTTATCTCCAAGGCCAGTGGAGGTGTCAACATCAGCGTGCGCGTCCACGGCGGCGGCGGCGAGCAGCGCGCATGCCCACGCGCACGTGGCCACCACCAGGCGCGCGCACCCCGCTCCGAGCCCGCGCGACCTGCCGTGGCTACCCATCACATCACCCACCGGCTCTCCTCAACACTTACTACCCGCTAAGCTTTACAGTTTCTTTACCGGACCAAATAAACTTCAAAATAAAAACAAGTTAAGAAGTGAAGAGGACAGTTCAGAATGTGTACAAAGTTCATGGAGTGCCGCGAGAGGCTATCGGCGGCGGCGGCGGCGGCGCGCGTGTCGTGGCGGCGCGGGAGCGAGGTCGCGGAGGCACTGGCGGCGGCCGCATCGCGCCGCGGCCGGCTCCTCCGGAGTCGCGGCGCGTCTCCGGCGCGAGGAGGGCCGCTGCGCGCGCACCGCCGCCCTCGACCAATGGCGCCCGGGGGGTGGGCCCGCGCGTAAGACGCACGGAAGTATATGCGAAGGCCTATGTACGGATGATAGCGGACAGGTGGTTTCGCGGCCGTAATTAGCCTCCTGATAACTTATTGCTACATAAATATGCTTAAACGCTGGACGATTAAGATAGCGCCCGGAACGGTGTCGAAGTGCGGACCCCGCCTCGAGCCATTACCTGCCTACCCGTTTTACTTTCCTAATATTATGTACTTTTAAGAGAAACTCCAATATTCAGAGGAGCTCGCGGCGAAAAGGCTTTTTGAAAGTATTAAGTGATCTTGCACAAACTCTTCTGAACAAAAAGGTCTGGCTGCTAGAACGTAATTTCAACTAAAATACTTTAGTAGCTTTTTGAGTAATGCCTCTTTTTTAGATTTCAATAGTTGTCTCCGACAGAATCTTCCACGTGAGTTATCCTTAAAACTAAGTGGCTAATTTTCAATTTGACTAAAATTGTTGATAAAAATTATTCGCGCTCTTTGCTCTTGCGCACAGATGCGCTTGACAGATGGTCTACAGCCCAAACCGCTTAACCTATTCACTTGAAACTTGGACCAAATATGTGTTGTACAACGTAATGGCGTACTAAGAACGGATTTTCGAAAATTCGGTCTCTAAAGGGGTAAAACGGGCCCTCTTCGATTGTATGAAACTTTTATTCCCTGGACCGATTGATTAAAAACTTGGCTTAAATATTCTTCAATGAAAATAAAGAATACTATTTTTTGAATATTTGCGAATTTTTCATCTTGGGGGGCCCATAAATCCCAAAGTTTGTAAAACGAAACATCTTCAACTGGCTGAATCGATAGGGATATTATTTGGTATTGGGAAAGTTATTTTTTAGGTTATAATATGTACCAATACTAGAGTCCTAGATATCCTGAAAAAACTGGAGTCATAGATACCTATACTGAAAAAATTGTCCAATTTTTTCAGAATAGCCAAAATCACCAAATAATAATCGTTTTGACGAAACAAATGGACGAATTCAAATGAGATTTGGTATACCATTACACAAATCAGTGCATGGGCTACTGTTAGGTATCTCGAAAAGTGTGAGTAGTTTCTTAGGGTATTTAAAATAAAATAAATTACAAACATACATATGGAATGTAATCGGATAAAATTTGGTTTAAAAATGTCTACATATCAAGGAAGTGTCATACGAGAACTGGAATGATTACGAGCATCCCAAAAACGTTCCGAAGAGTAAAGCACCAACATTGGAATATATCTCTTTCTACTAGTGTATCCATACAGTAATTTCATTTAATAGGACAATCTACAAAACACTAAGTATATACCGTCGAAAGGTCAATAAAAAAATGAGGATCATTTGTATTTCAGGTGGGATAAATCTGAAATTCAAATATTATTATAAACAGGGTTATCTGCTTACCCTGTATTAAGTAAAAATGATTGGTTGATTAAGACCATTATTACGAACGTTTACTATGAGACCAACCCGAAATTAGAGACAAAAAGCAGCTGTTTCATTCAAAACTGAAACTCGGAATCGACAAAATGTATGTAACAGCAGATTTTTTTCCTTAAATTATAGTCTAGTCTCAAACTATATAGTAAACCTCCGCCTTATAGTAAACCTCCTTTCGGCTAAGTACATCAGTTCGTTTAGTCGCAAAATGACAGAAGCGCAAAATGACAACCGGGGCGCATATTGTACAAAGAGCAAAATGTTCAAAAATAATTACGTCCAAGGCGCACAATGACTAGGAAGCAAAATGTCCAAAGCGCACAATGACTAGGAAGGAAAAATGTCTATAGCTCACAATGTCTAAAATTCCAATTAATACTACAAAATTTATAGGGTTTAATATTGTGTTATAACTGCGATGATATACATATTATTTTGGTGAGTCAACACAGTAACGAGCATATTTTAAACAAAACTACTAAAGATTTTACAAAGTTGTGTGGTAACTACAAAGTATAAATGTAGTATAAGTACCCGACTATCCTCAAATTATATTTTTTTCAATAACACCACTACCGTCAAATTAATATGTTTTCAATAACTTGTCATGTCATTGAAAAACATCAAATTTCATGTCCGTATAATATAATCGGCCAAGTGCGAGTCGCATTTGCGCACGAAGGGTTCCGTACCATATGGAAGCCCCCCTAATATATTTTATTTTAATTTAATTATTTATTTTTGAAGGAAATATACAACTCAATATACTGTGAATATTTAAGGTGGAACAAGTTAGTCGTCACTCCATACAAACGTCCATGGTACAATACACGATTTTTTAATGTTGAATATCTAAAACTAAGATTTAAATCAATTTATTGTGACATAATCTATGATTATTGCTAAAAATAACTGTAATCAAAACTATGCATTCAACTAAAATAAGCCTCAAAACATTTGAATTTTAACACTGATTTTAAGGAAACTTTAGGCTTAAATAAATCGCACAATAACTAGACTGAGTCCATAGTAATTGAGCAATAATCTTAGCATATATATTCTCAAGTTTAAATAACTTTAATTTGAACTAATTCATCTAGCAGTTTTTACAGGATTCACTATGAGCAAAAGCCTTTACGCGCATTTTTACGCGGCCGTGTTTAGGTAAAAATTATAGTTCTATTTCACCCGACTGTGTACCCCGCGCGGGGAGCGGGACGGAACGTGTAGCGCGTGCTCCCAGCGCGGCCCCCGTACGCTACGCGGCTTCGGCCGTGTCCGGCCGCCATTCTCCACTAGCCCGTGCCCGTGGTGAGTTGGTGTCGTTGAACTCTGTGTTATCACGCAGAGTTCAACGACACCAACTCACCAGACCATATAATATCTTATATGATAAGGACGCATTATTCGACGATCGGACGATCATTGTTTTCAACTTCGGAAGTATTGACGTAGGTATATTCTTTGGACTTCTTGCCGGTTATTTGATTATCCTACAAATTGAACTATGGGTAGGTGGTGATTATTATTAGTAGTAGGTATTAACAATTGTACTGGGTAATTCTGGATTAACGTAGGTAGAGCGCGTTTGTTTACGCTCGCAGTGCATTATAAACGGACCGGGCTCATTTTGTCTTCTAGAAGGTACTTATCCGTTCCCCGTACGCGTTCTGGTGTTCGACTTTGCTTTTCATCCCGCTTGCTCTCGTAGCGTAAGTAACTGGCGCGAGCAGGATAAAAAGCGAAGCCGAACGTCTGAACTGTTTCATTATTCTGAGTTCAGAACGTTAGGTTAGATACACTTACGTTAGGTATATTTGTCAGAACATTTCATACAACTCTAATAATATTACGAAAAATATGTAGGTACCTACTTACCTACAGTATGATTTTGTTCAATTGAAAGGTGGTGGTTAAGATCATCATTAGGAACAACTTTTACTATGGGGCGTACCTAATTCGAGAAAACAAACACGTTTTTCTATATGTCGTAGTAAAATTTGATAAACCTTTTTTTTTTGCAAAAATCCTAGGAAAGGAGATCTTTCACAGTCCATACATTTTTGGGCTAATTCCGAAAGTGCCGGCCAAAGTATTTCATTATAGAATAAAAGTAGTGCATATTAATTTGAGCATATTATACTATGGTACCAATCCTCTAGGACCACTCCCTGAGTAGTTATCGAATTTTTAAATTATTTATTTTTCATATTTTTTTCTCTCATTAGAGCTTTTTAATAATTAATTAGGATATTCTATTAGTACATATAATTATGTACATTTTAATTAGTAATTTTACTTTGTTTGGTATTATTACACAGAAAAAAAACCATACTAGCGGTTTGGCAATAAAACCCGTCTGAAACTAAGTACCCCTCGCAAGAAAAGGAAGGGAAAGCCCGCAGCTTGGAAAAAAAATAAAGAGAATGTTGTTGCTGCAGCGGCTACGTCCGAATCGTAAGTTATTAAATGTGTTTCATTTTTACATCATGAAAATTTAGAGAAACACCCTAAACAATCTATGTCATTTCAGATCACCACAACATTATTCTAAAAAGTCATTAAATGACGGTTGTAAACTAAACTAAAATGTTATTATTTTCATCATAGCCTAGTATAAGTCCACCCACAATTTATTGACACTTTTTGAGATCTCAATAGAGAAAAATAAGCATAATATTTAGGATGAATAAGACTAAAAGTATTTTACGATTATTTGACTGTATCGAAAATCTGTACATATTGCTTTCCACCCATTTGATGTCATATACTTTTATTATTTACTAGCGGACCCGGCGAACTTCGTACCGCGAAAGTTAAAGAATGTAGGTAGCTAACCTTACGGTGATACCTACATTGAGATATTTTAAGTTTAATGGATGTTATCCAAAATGTAGATCTCATTGAGCTATCTCACCTTTAAGATAGCATTGATCAAAAGTTGACATTTGCGGAGATAAACCACTTTTAAGTTCAAGCTGTCATCCAAAATGTAGATCTGGTTTAGATATCTTAATTTTGTAAAGACAGTAATGATCTAAAATCGGCAGATACGAAGATAAACCACTATTAAGTTCGACAGCTGTCATCCAAAATGTAGATCTGGTTCAGCTATCTCACTTTCGTGAAGATATCATTGATCAAAAGTCGACAGTTACGGAGATAAACTACTTTTGAGTTCGACAGCTGTCATACAAAATGTAAATCTGATTGAGCTATTTCACTTTTGTGAAAATAGCATTGATCAAAAGTTGACAGTTACGGAGATAAACTACTTTTAAGTTCGACAGCTTTCATACAAAATGTAGATCTGATTGAGCTATCTCACTTTCGTGAAGATAGCATTAATCAAAAGTTGACAGTTACGGAGATAAACTACTTTTAAGTTCGACAGCTGTCATACAAAATGTAGATCTGGTTGAGCTATCTCACTTTGGTAAAGACAGTAATGTTTGGCCGATTCGGAGCAGCACCAACGGCGCAAATATGCTAACCTCGGCAGTGGTTACATATTTCAGCCGTTTGAAATTGAGACATTGTGCCCGTGGTGGCCGGTCTTATTTTTAAAAGTCTTTCTGAGCGTCTGGTGTACCCGACGTGTGTGTGTGGTGTTTATTTGGCTAACGCCAATCAGCGTGGCAATGCTGCCAGCATGCTGGGCACGCTGCTAACTGGCAGTGGGCTTGAGTATTTGGACTATCTATTGTATCTATAGACCTTCAAGGGTCTGTGGATGATCCAATTGATTGTTACGTAGTAGTAGTAGTTTATAACGTTTTACATTATAAGTCTTGTACTTAGTGGTAGTTAATAAAGGCACTTGCTCTATAAAAAAAAGTCAAGCACCCTTGCACCTTGCCACTGTCCAAACCTAACCTGACCTACCTACCTAAAGTATTATGATACCTTATACTTATAAATGCTTCTATTGATTAAGATACGAGTAAGGTTAGAGTGTACGGGTTCCCGCCTTGTCGTGGCGGGGGAACTTAGTAGCCGAGGCTTATGGGCGGCGCGGGAATCCCAGAGCCGCTTCTCTGGGTTTCTTCTGAGACAGCTGAGAAGGCGGCGCTCGAGGTCTCCCGATTTTTTGGGTTTTTTCTCCCTTGGCAGCTTAGAAGTTCGCACTCGTGGTTGGGCCGCTTTTCTGGGCTTTTTAACTATGGCATCTGAGAGGCTGGCCAGTAAGTTGCGTGCCTCATGAGGAGTGCCGCAACTGAGGCGAACTGAGACTTTTATCACTGTTCAATCCTAACCAAACCAACAGAAATGTATGTTCGTGTCAAGGTCACAGTTCACAGTCAAGGTTAATAACCTTAGAGTCAAGATACTTATACTCATGCCATACTACTCCTAAAAATCAAGTCGATTCGTTTCTTCGTATATTAGTATGGATTCTGTACCATAAAGGTAGAATAAAGATACATGTTTAACCTCTAATGGTGGTATATTTAAAAATATTTTTAATGTCAGACAAAATGACGGCCCAGTAGGTATTAAACGTCATTGTAATATGTAGCATGGCATAGGGAAAAACCATTTAGTCCAATTTTAATGTCAGTTGTCACTGTCAATCCATACTATATTCCCTTTTCGAGGAGCTGTAATGGTCAAAAGACAATTTGTCCCTTTGCTATGCTAAGCGTGACATTTATAAAAGTCTGCAGTCAATATATGTCACTTTTCATCTTATTACGTTTCGTCAATCCATATTAGGGCCAATTATGAACGCGCCATCGTAAAATTTAAAATAGGAATGTAAAATGTGTTCTCGCTATCGAATCCCTAAAGAGAAACAGAAACAGAAATATTCTAATTAGCTGTTATAATTACGACGGTGCCTTGAAAATTGGGCCTATTAGCGTCGTTGCGATAAGTGACAGTTTCGCTAACGATTTTTTAAGGGAAAAATGATATGAACAAGAGAAGATGAATAACTATCAAAAAATATAAAAAGGAACGGGATATAAAGTATCCTATGTCCTTCTCCTGGTTCTAAGCTACCTCCCCACCAATTTACAGCCGAGTCGGTTCAGCCATTCTTGAGTTATAAATGGTGTAACTAACACGACTTTCTTCTAATAAAATACTTGATTTTAATACTCGATAATTACCCAGGGATCCTAGAGAGTAGGTTTACAAGTAATAGCAAAATATCATAAAAAAATAACAACTCAATTAAAATTACAAAAACTATATTCAAAACTCGATAACTACCCAGGGAGTGATCGATGAGAGTTAGTCCCATAGTATAAAATGCTCAGAATAATATGCACTAACACTATGTCCTCATTAGTTATAATTTGGCCGGCACTTTTAGATTTAGCCCAAAAATGTATGGAACGTGAACGATGTCCTTTATTGGAGAAGCGAAGGTATCTGGATTGTCAAAATTTTTATTCATCTGTCCGGTTGTTAGTTTTTAGTCATCAGCGACATTTTTAGTAGGCATTTATCAACCGACTGATAATATTTAGCAAAATAATAATAGTCAAAATCCCAACAAGTATGTAAGTAGGTATTAACCTTTTTTAGTACGTAACATTTTAAGAACGTATTTTACTCCTCACGAATTTTTACTATGAGACCAACTGCGAAAACGCGAAAAATGATGAGCCGATCCGTACAATTTGTCGAGAATTAATTAACTTTTTGTATAGAACAGCTATTTTTTTCGATATTTCGCAGTTGGTCCCATAGTAAAAGTTTTTCGTAATGATGAGTAAATGCATCCTTATAATGACAGATATTAAAAAAAATAAGAATGTAGGTATTTCGATCAAGATCGAGCTGAGCATTTTGCTGCGAAATTGAACCGTAGGTACTGCTTTTGTTATTGAGAACATTTATGAATGTGCAATTTGGAGAACTGACTAAGTACCTATACTCGAAATTACTACAAAATGTGCTCGCGAAGTCTCTACTATTTGGATAACTACTTGACGTATTGTATTATTATATTGTATAATTGTATTAGATTAGATTCAATTCAATAAACATGCGACGTGACAACTCTACAAGGCAGGTATTCACGCAGATTGGATTTACGATTACTCATTCAATATTATAGTGTCCGCGTTGAATGAAATGGCAGACGTGAGCGTGCGTGTCGAAATACGCATATTGTGATATTTCATTGTGTGCGCACACGCTACCTCTACTGCTCATCACCGAGTCTGTCTCTTTCTCGAGCTAGACAGTTGAGATAGCATTCATTTTAGCCACGCCCATAGAGGAGTTTGTGCCGTCAAATTGTTGGCTCTTAAAGCATCTTCCTGTGCCGTTATTAATATCGAGCAAAAAATCACGTTTCTTGTATGGGAGCCCCCGTAAATATCCATTTTATTTTTATTTATTTATTTATTTTTAAAGTGAATATTTGACCAATTTTTTGTGAATATTTCAACTACCTGTCACCATTATTAATGCCAAGCGAAAAACGGCTATAAATTCAGATTTGCTAAATGGGAGCTCCGCTTAAATATTTTTTCTCTGTTTTTAGTATTTATTTATTTATTTTATTTATTTATTTATAATTTCCACAATACAACTATCTGTTGTTATAGGGGCAACATCAATACATCTGTGAAAATTTCAACGTTCTAGCTATAACAGTTCATAAGATACAGCTTGGTAACAGACACAGACGGACGGACAGCAGTATCTTAGTAATAGGGTCCCGTTTAACCCTTTGGGTACGGAACCCTAAAAATTAAGGAATAACAATTAATTATTATGAAAGATACCAGGAAAAAAATATGGTTTTACTAGTACACATAGCTTAAGTGTGTTGTTTCATATCGCGTATTTAGATGGCACTGTTAAGCTTCGTATAGATGGCGCATAAGGTTTTATAATACAAATAGCTGTACTCGAACACCAAAACAAGTCACGGAAGTTGATTTAACAGAATAAATAAAATTTTGGACGTTTTGCGCTATAGACATTTTGCTTCCTAGTCATTGTGCGCTTTGCACATTTTTTCTTCCTAGTCATTGTGCGCCTTGGACGTAATACTCTTTGAACATTTTGCTCTTTGTACAATTTGCGCCCCGGTTGTCATTTCGCGCTTTTGTCATTTCGCGACTAAACCCATCAGTTCATTATAATATTATCTCTACACCATCATCTTAATGCCCTCAGCGCCTCCCACCCGCTAGTAGACATCTTTGCCGAAGAATGGACAACAATAATTGCTAAAAATATTTTTTCATATTGCGAAGAAGTCAAATTGTGATCTCAAAATATTCCTAAAATTTAACGGTAGGTATAGTTAGCGTAAAAAAATAATAACACGTTGTTGTTCATTGTTGTTGAACTTTTAATTCATGTTCGTATTTATTCTGTTCTATTTTATATATTTTTTAATTCGTAGTCTTTAAGAATAAAAAATATAAAGCCTAGTATTAAGTGCTGTAAGTTACATTTTTTATAAATAAACAAATTGAAAATCAGGACTCGCTTTTGACCAGATTTGCTCATATTTACAAATCTTGTTAGAATATACTAAACCATCTTGCGAAATATTATTAAAATCAGCAGATAAATAGCGCGATAGCAAATTATATCTACCCGTAGTTACCGAGCTGTACTAGTTACTAAGTACAACACAGTTCATTATTTTGCTATTATACAAGAAAAGTGCATAGTTCATAGAAGTAGGTTCTTAATTGATTACAATGACTTACTAACGTACGTAGTATTAGATTATATATAAGTAGTAATTACTTCTCTCTACAACCTAACATCACATTCCCGAAATGTTTTGTTGTTATTGTCGCCCTACACAAGAAATTTGTAAATAAACCAAGAAACTTACCTAAAAAATGAAATTTCACAACCAGCATAAGCTTCACTATTACAGACCTTAACGTAACAATTTTTCACCATTTTTCAACTTATAAAAATATTAAGCAGCAAGCAGAATGACGACTTTTGCATAAATTATCAGCCATATTGTTTTAGGAAGCGCTATAGGTGCGGCCGTGCGTAGTTGGTAAATTACTACTAATTCTACTAATATGAAAAAACAGTTTTTGTATTGCAAAAATAATTACGTACCAATATTAAAATCAGAACTTTATCGAACTTATTACGGTAATTAGAATACATTTTATGCTAATCTATTTATCAACATGTACGATTAAATGCGATTTAATGATTACCAGATATATGAGATAATCTACCATCCAATAGTTTTATTAATACTGGTAAGTTTTGAGAAAGGAACAACGCCCAACAGTTGTTGCTATCCTGCTCGGAATGTTTTTCCCATTTGATAAGTAAGAAACAAATGTGAACCTTTTGTTTATAGAAAGAAAGTACATTTTTCTTTTTTAAATTTTGCTTCGTAAGCGTTCCAGTTCTCGTATGAAACTTCCTTGCTACATATTTACTAGGACATGGGCTACTGACGTTTTGGAAAACGTCAGTGATTCCCTTGAGAAAAAAATAAGTGTTCAAAAAAGTTCATAAGTGTTCGAAATTTGATATAATAAGCATACAATATGCATCAATATATCAACTGTTATTATCGTTAAGATTCCTAAAGAACCCAATAAGTATATTTTATTTGGTTGGGTTTGGGTAATAATGTTTAGTCAAAACGGTTATATTAATTCTAATGAAATTTTGTATGGAAGTAGATAATAACACCGATTAGCACACTACTAACACGGTAACAATAGGTCCCTTGGGATATCAACTTTTTATACAATAAAAAAAAACATTGAAATGAAATAACATTTTATTAATAATACTGTCGCTGCGAGATCGAAGCAGGAATGAAAAGATCTGCAGAAGAACCAAAGTTACCGACATAGTCTAGCGGATTGGCAAGTTAAAATGGCAGTGGGCAGAGCAAATAACTCGGAGGACTGGACAGGACCGATGCGCTTGAAAAGTTCTCGAGTGAGACCACGTACCGGCAGAAACAGCGTAAGACGTCTACTTACGAGGTGGACAAGTGATCTCATTAAGACCGCAGGATCACGCTGGATACAACTCGTTTCCAACCGGTCTTATTGGAGATCCATAGTGGAAGCCTATGTCCAGCAGCGGACGTCATGTGGCTGATGTATAGATAGATAGATGGATTTTAAAATAGACACGAACGAAGTGTTGACGTTCCGGGAAATAGAATTCTTAAAGCTTAAAGCCCGCGTCCTGCTATAGGTAACAACTATGAAATTAAATGTTTTAAGTACCTTACCTTAAGTGTACCTTAAACAAAGCGTATCAAACCGCAAGATATTGTTTTTTAAGTAAGTACTAAGGCAACACAGGCCAAACTGCGGTCTATTATCATGTTTACTTAAGTACCTACTAAAACAACGCGAGGCAAACTGTGGGCCATAACCATTTTAAGGACGCACAGAACCACTTGGAGCAAACCTCGGGCTACACCTAATCATTTTAGGGAAGTACAAAACGACCCAGGCCCTATCGCGGGCTAATATCAATTGTAAGTACTTAAACAACGCAGAACAATCTGCGGGCTGTTATCATATTAAGCAAGTACTAAAACAACGCGGGCGAAGCAGCGGGCATTCTGCTAGTATAGATAAAATATAAAATAAAAATAGCCTTTATTTCCCATATTACAAAATTAGTTAAGTACCATGTCAAAAAATAGGTTACAATAAAATTTCAATATTATAACTAATTACATGTCAAAAAGAAAAAAAAAATATTATTATTATTATTTCATTAGTTAATTGTTGAGTCATAGCAAAATTTAGACATGTCAGGTTTTTCTTCTGGGATGTAGGGCTCCTCCAACTCTTGCCAATGGCTCCTGTTTTGAGCAGTGCGGGTCTATATTTTGCCATTATTTATGCTAGTATACCTAATAAAAACCCTGTAGGCATTTTGTAGCTTGCGATTTTGTGTTAAGAAAATATTGTTCATACCTTGTGTCTAACAATACATTTATGATTATATATAAATATTTAATAGTGTATAAAACCTAAGTTTAAAATTTCACTCAAGTGTCAAAGGAAACTGTACCTGCAACACAGGCTCTTGGGAGACCTAGTGCGGAGTGCAGCGTACTTAATTAGCCTAAGCAAATTATGGAACAAATAAACTTATTATTAATAGTATCCAAACAAAGCAATGTGTGAGAAAGTAGCCTCACATTGATTTGACAATATATATACTAACAAATAAGTAGGTAAATAAACTAGTAAAAAACAAATAAGTAGAGGCATTTTGAAAAAAATGTTTTGTATTTTTACTAACTCGAATACTCGATGTACCAATATTTTATTTCGCGTGCTTCCTTTAATTTATTGCCGAGGCAAAGTAAATTTAAGGTTTTTCCGGCTGTTATAAAACCTAACGTAACCTCTAACAATATACCAAAATGTTACTATTGTTACGGTGAAACAATATTTGGTGAGTGATGGATGAATATCCATTTCGGTGAGCATTTTATTTTGATTGCTACTTATTGTCAGGGTCGGGAAATGTATTTTGGTCAGCGTTTAAGTTATTTGTTATGTAAATTATTTGTTATTGTAATATTATTTGTTTGTAATAGCATTTTGATACAATTGGTATTGTCCCTAAAAATATTTTTTTGCAAATTATTGAATGAATAAATCACGGAATAGCCATAACACGGACCTATATATTTTTCTATACCTAAACAGTAGGTAGTTCACATATTTTAGCCACTATCTTAACAAATGAAAAGCGACATTGAGGGAGATGAATCATGTAGAGTCTACGTGGTTCATCCAAATTCTGTAATCTGCTTCTACAAGACCAATTTAAATGCATAAATACATTTCTCGATCTCAAGAATAAGTACCAAACAAAATATAATGCTTGCCAAAATGGATAAATGCTCACCAAATATTGTATCATGGTAACTGTAACATTTCGGTAGGTTATTAGGTTTTATTATAAAAGCTTCAACTCATAGAAAACGCTGAATTTAAGTAGGTTGTTAGGTTAAATCGATTTTTATAACAGCCTTAAAATATTTCTACTCTACAAAAAAAAACATTTTCGATTAGTTAGATAAAAAAATAAGTAATAAAAAAACTGTGCCATCAACCACCTATTTTTAGCTCGGTAATACATTAGCAAAATGAAAGCAAGTAGGTACGTCAAATACAATACTGGTAACATACGAGTTAGTGATAGTAAAGTATATTTTGTCTGAAATTAAATTTAACGGAGTTTAAACAGTTTTATGGCATACAATGAAAATAAAAAAAGACTTCACTCTTCCGTAATACTTTCGGAAACACATTTCGGTGAGCATTTATTTTAGCAGGCATCTAGACTTTGCTGTAAGCAAAATAAGAGAATTTCTGATAGGCTAACACAAGCTAATTACAATGACCAGTCATCAAACACGGTTTCAAGCCCATGGGTAGATACCTAATCAAATCACTGTATATATTTGAACAGCATAGGTACATTTATATAATTTGATTTTTTTTCAATCTTTTGACCTTTTTAATGTTGATAGAGTTCATAGAGCCGGTACTTAAGTACTCACTATGTGCCTAGGAGATTTCTGTGAGTAATTATGGAGAAATCATGTCGATTGTTTATAAATTAAATAAATTGACCAAGTGCGAGTGGGACTCGCGCTCGAAGGGTTCCGTACCGTTTGGGAGCCTGCCTCGATGTATTTCATTTAATTTTAAGTTAACTATTTATTTTTGAAGAGAATATACAACTTACTGTTGTAAATTTTGAAATATTTACAGCAGTAAGTTGTATTTGTTATAGTTGTAGTAACAATAAGTTATACTTCCTATTGCCGTTATGCAAAACATTCAGGTTTGTTGTATGGGGAAATATATATTAAAGGGGGCCCTTTGTCAATGTTCTAGCTATTACGGATCGTGAGACTCCGCTGTCCGTCTGTCTGACAGACAGGCAGACGGACAGCGGAGTCTTAGTTATAGGGTCCTGTTTTTACCCTTTGGGTACGGAACCCTAAAATATAGTAAGTAGGTGCCTCGGTTGTGGTCACCTTATATTTTAAACAGAAAAGTATATAAGAAATGCATAGGGCCGAAGTTGTTGTCTGAAGTTAATGTGAAAATGGGAACAAAATGGTAACAATACTTGCAACAACGCAAGTATTTTTCTCATTTACCAAGATTTTTATTTTAAGTATTTGCCAATTTTTATTGCAAGATTGATAGAGTAAGCAATTTTGCAAGATTATAGCGTAAGTTGTTACGGTATGTGATGACTTATGGCACCGAAACGTGGTCTCTTAGTATGGGCCTTATTAACATGCTCCAAGTAGCCCATCGAGCTATGGGCTATGCTCGGAGTCTCTCTGCGAGATCGAATCAGAAATGAGGAGATCCG
This sequence comes from Hypomecis punctinalis, assembly GCA_949316475.1. Taxonomy (NCBI): domain Eukaryota; kingdom Metazoa; phylum Arthropoda; class Insecta; order Lepidoptera; family Geometridae; genus Hypomecis; species Hypomecis punctinalis. Next base: position 14,803,827 of record OX438798.1, on the reverse strand, counting down.
TAGAAGAACCTAAGTTAGCCCAACCGCATAGCCCAACGGATTGGCAAGTTCAAATGGCAGTGGGCATAGCACATAGCGCGGAGGACTGATGACCGATGGGATCGAAACCCACTAAGCATGAAACTTGCAATAAGTTGTAGTAAGATTGTATATGGTAGGTACATTTGTAAATTTCATACATCGTGTTGCAGAAACATATTATGTCACTAACATAGATCTTAATGTTAGGTTGAAACTTATTAAAAATTATGTTACTGTTATATTTCGCATGAAAGTTTGCATTTCAACTTTGCAGGAATATAGCCTGCCAAACCTACCTAAATTTATAAAATTAACATTGTTGCAATAATGTAATTAAAACTTTACAAATAAAACTTTGCAGCAATATTATTTTACTAACTTCACTGTCTGGCATTGCCTGTACCTTACAATTGAAAATTACTGAAATGTTATACTGTAACATTGCGACAATACTCTTTCGTCATATTTTTTTTCAACTTTCCCACAACATTACGAATTGTTCTTGTTATTTACTTAACATTATGTAATTTTGCTCGAACTTTATTTTAAAAAGTAGCCAAATGTTACTGTAGAGTTTCTTAGTACACATTGAAAAACTAGATGGCGTTAGCATCGCACATTGAAATCCTGCATCGCGGTGGCGTTGTGTTTGCAGAAATTGGTATCCCCATTTGTAAATTGAATTAAATAACACTCGCCCTAGTGGAGATACAGAAAAATACACACCCGCCTCTATGACTTGCATTTAGAACTATTGCGTCAAGAAAATAAAAAAGTGCTTTTTAGAAAATGAAAACCGCCCAATGTAACTTTGCGACAACTAAAAAAGCAAGCTACGTGTAAGTTTCATTTGCAATTTGTGTTGTGATAGTTCAGACAAGTTACTAAAACCTTTCAAATTTAAAGTTGTGGAAATGTTTAACGTCATATTGCGGAAAGTTAACTTTACAACTTTCAGATATGTGTAATGTTACTGCAACTTCACTTTTTAAAGTTATAAAAAGTTTTGATGATCAGCTCTAGGCAAGTTACAGGGTTCTCCTACAGCGCGGCCGTTAGAGCCTCGTTTCAAGCTCACTGTAAGCTTGCATGAACGTTGTAACCTTATATTTGTAACTTTCAGTAACGTTATTGCAACTTTTGCTTCCTTAGCGGGGTTTTATACCACTGACCCAACAATGCTTTAGTGTGGCGTGGGTTTAGCGGACGAGGAGATAAATGCGAAGTCACGAACAATCAGTTTATTTCACAGAGGATTACTTATGTTTACAATTATAGAGAAAGCTTTAAGCGAAGGACATGGCGTTCCGCAGCGTAACGCACGCTGCCACCATTTTATCAAGAATCACCACTCGAGCTGTTATAATCACAGTTCACCAGACTCCTCCTCCTCCTCCGAACAAGCTCTCTTTACAACAGTAACTGACAAGTGACATCTGAAGCTGGGTTCCTACGGTGCGTGATATAGTAGACTGACGCGGATCAGCCTGCATGAAGCACCGTGGGAAGACTCTCGTCCGTGGTGGCACAGGCCGTCTGTGGCAGTGCGCCGGTATCCATCGTGAGGCGGTAACTTCAAAGGTGCGGTGCGATGCGATATAAGTTTTTCGGAATCATTCCCCATGATCCCACCGGTAGGATCACAGGACAGGGAATATTTTATGTCACGCGTTAATTTTCTACCGTGATGAAAAAAAAAAAATTAGTTATTTAGGTACACTTACCATAAACGACTTTTGTTGTATGCTGGTATCCACCAGCGACGTGGTTTTCTTTTTACTTTTACTAGATCGCATAATTTGGTAATTGTTAATTTATACCACAGCCGCGGCTGCAGCGACGATACATTTTCTTTCACTTTGCATTTTGAAATGAAGCTATCAAAAGATCTACACGGATCAAAACGCAACGTTGATAGTATGTTTCCGGCTTAATTACCCCATGAATGTTACTACTACTATTCCTAGTCCTTCGAAATTATACTAAGTGGCACTATTTAAAAATAAACTTAAAGCTATTGTCTCGACATATTACTATTTCTAGTAAGTAAGTTATAATCACTAAGTCAGGGCCACTGAATCACTCAATTGGATTATCCATTCACATAATTTAGCTCGTAAAAATGAAATATGTATTTCACTTGACTTTTTAATATTACCTATAACTGAATCATAAGTTTAGGAAAAGTGTATGAAAAAATCGACCAAATTAAATGGTTTTACGAGTTCCCGCCAAAAATCGATAAGACTGTGAATGTATTGCCAATTGATTAAAAAATTAATGTCCGCCATTGTAAAGTCAAAGTCAAGTTGAATATTTTTATTTAGTCAGTGTCAAAACTGTCAAAGTTGATTTCACATCAGCCGATTTTGCTGCTGTAAACAATAATTTTATTTTTTATTTTATTGTTAAATGGAGCTTTAAAATACAAATAAAAATGGATCAAAGCAATCGTCCACGGCGAACTGATTTGGATATCGACAGTTTTCGAAATGACGAGCCCGGATTTGATCGGGCTCGCATGAGGAGACAATCAGGTGGCTTCGTGGATTTGGGAAATGAATCACAGTATGGAACAGGCGGTCACCAAGCTTCAGGCGCCAATGAAATCTTTGCAGATATTCAAGTGAGTATATTATAACAAAGTATTATGTACCTACAGTAATATTTACTCAGCCCCCATTGTTTATCTTCCGAGCAACTGCTTTGTTTGGCATAACTACAGTTATTTTTTCTAGGGCGACGTGCCGTGGTGGAAGTCAAATTTCTTTATATCACAGCCGGTACTCTTCGGCACTTGGGACGGAGTGTTTACGTCCTGCCTTATTAACATTTTTGGAGTAATCGTTTTCCTAAGATCAGGCTGGATAGTAGGCCAGGCCGGTCTAGTAAATGGTATTTTTATAGTCATATTTACAGGTAAGATGTTATCTATTTATTACTAAAGATTATTCAATAATTATTCTTGTATGAAAGAAAATAAATAGAGATATAGACTAATATACTTATAACTCCTGTTTGTTACAGTGTTTGTAGCGCTAATATCAGTACTATCAGCAGTAGGAATTTGTGAAAGATGCAGGATAGAGAGTGGAGGAGTGTACTTCTTGCTCGCTCACACACTAGGCTCCAGAATGGGAGGAGCTTTGGGCATGGTGTACTGTTTCGGACAGGTATGTAGCTATTATTGATAAGCATGACTCATTATATGCCTGCTATAATACTTAATATGTTTATGATGTCATTTTAAATGTATGATACTACTTGGAGCTGCACTCAAGTGAAATAAAATTAATGAACCAATTTAACTTCCTGCTGTAATTGTGTTTAACAATTCATCACTTTAAATATGATATAAACAGTTATTCCTAAACACATTATTGGTTGTTTATGTTGTTATTGGCTCTTTGGATGAGTAATAAGCTACACTTTGCATTCATTTTTGATCATACATCTTCTGCTGATAAATGAAATGTAATAATGAGTTTAGTATATATTTTTGTATTTATATTTTTTTTTTCATATTTGTAGGCTGTGGGATGTGCCTTAAACGTGTTTGGTTTTGGTGAATCCATGGCAAACTTAGTCTCAACGGACAACACATGGGCCGCCCGAGGCTTTGCAGTGGCTGCAGTCATATTACTTGGCACTATCAATGTGGCTGGAGTCAAGTGGGTGATTAAGCTGCAGTTTGTGTTGCTCTTGATCATATTGTTGGCTGCTTTGGACTTTTTTGTTGGGTCTTTTACAAGTACACCAAGTAAGTATGGCTTTTGATGAAGTGAAACAAGTCTTTCAGCATATATTTGCTTAATACAGTTTCAAATAAACAACATATCATATTATAAGAAGCTGATAAGGCAACTTGATTTTGATGTTCTTGATTTATAATGCTATATTTAATGTCTTACAGTTCTCAATGGTCAATAGTGCATACTCCAATATTGATGCCATGTTTTTTTCTCACATACTAAAATGTAGTTAAAATAAATACAACAATTTTAGTCTTGTTAGAATGGTTTCATGTGATTATTATTTGAGATGGAAATGTATTTGTGAATATTATTATGTATTTGTGAATATATTATATTAATAGGTCTTAAACAGTTGGCGATTTAGTAAAAAAAGTATATCAAAATATTTGATCTAAATCTAATAAATCAGTTACTAAATTTTATCAATATGTTTTACAGATGAAGAATTCAAAGGGTGGCTTGGTGGGACAATGTCTAATAACACATGGGCAGATTACCAAGACAATTATACATGGTTCAAGTGCTTTGGGGTCTTCTTCCCCACAATTACAGGCATACTTGCCGGTATCAATATGAGTGGTGACTTAAAAAACCCTTCTGTGAACATTCCAAATGGGTCCTTAGCAGCTATTGGAACAGGGTATGTTGTATTCTCGATTTTCTTAATCTCTAAATGGGATTGTAGGTACAGTTAGTTGTCAAAAAAAAAACATTAATCTTAAGATTATCATGCTCACTGCACTTAAACTTAGTAAAGCTAAAATTGATATGTTTTATCTATAGTTTAGTTTTATTCTGGATTGGTTAAGCAGAGATGCAGTCTAAGTATTAGTATACTCTTGATTTGACCCCTTTGTTCTTTATACAGAAAATTTTTAAAACTGGCTGCCTTGTGAAATTTTTTTTCGACTTTGGCAGGCATTAAATGTTAAAAATTCCCACCTGAAACATAAACCTGGCTACACCCATGTACCAATTAGAATATACTAGTTTTTACCCGCGGCTTCGCCCGCATACGCAATATATCATTATAATTTATAGCCTATGTGTTATTCTGATATATAAGCAATATTATTGCAAAGTTTCATCTCAATCCGTTTAGTAGTTTTTGCGTGAAAGAGTAACAAACATCCATACATCCATCCATCCATCCATCCTCACAAACTTTCACGTTTATAATATTAGTAGGAAGTAGGATATGTAAATATTTTCTTTTTCTTCATTACAGGACATTCTTATACCTCATGTTCATAATAACCCTGGCTGCAACAGTGACAAGAGAAGCTTTATTGACAAATTTTTCAATCACAGCTGAAATATCTGCATTGAGAGTGCTTCTCCTCGCCGGTTTATATGTCAGTTCTATGAGCTCCTGCCTTGGCGCTATGTATGGAACTCCTAGAGTACTCCAAAGCATTTCCAATGAAAAGGTTATACCGGGGCTGGAGATCTTAGGTCGTGGTGTGAGTACAAACTGTTTAAATTGTATTAAAAGCTATGAAATTTTACCATTATGTGTGTAAAGACTGCTAAATAGAAGTGTTATTTTGTACTACTTTTGATGGCATTGCGTGTGTGAAATGCCTATGACATTGTATCCCTTAGATATTAAGATTGAAAGCACACCTGTCCGCGCCGCAGAAGCCGCACTCGTATTATACGGTAAACGCCTATAGTATTTGACTGATTTGGGAGTTTTTGGCGCGGTCAGATTTGCAACGTTGCGTAAGGTTTCATATAAAGATTTATGATTGCAGCATGGATGGGTGTGCGTTCACTCTGAGACAACACCTGTAGGTTTGTCCTAGTGACAACCACAGGCCACCTTACTAGTAAGTTGAATTTCGCGCGCTGACCGAGTCTTAATCAAAAGACATGTGATATTAATGGGGTATAATGTCGTTGGCAAATAATAAAATAGTAAATCTTGACTGGCTTATTAACTAGTGTTCCCTCATATACATCAAAGCTCACAATCCACTGATTTATTCCAGAGAGGGCCGAATAAAGTGCCGCTATACTCGATGGTCGTAGTAGCGATAGTGACGGTAACATTCATCATCATCGGCGACATCAACAAACTAGCTCCCATCGTCACCATGCCGTTCCTTATCACTTACGCTAGCATTGATTACTCTTACTTTGCCCTCGCTCAAACTTTTGATTTGCAACACAGGCGCGAAATGAGGTATGCTGATTTTTTAAATATTTTTTCTTATTGATTTTTTTTAATTTTATAGTCCGAATCAAACTTCTTGGCTGCTGTTAGGGAATGCAATACCGGGATACCCGGATCCCGAAATACCGGGATCCCGGCTGCTATTACCGGGATTGAATCTCGGTCGAAAAGCCAATGCCTGAAATTGGCGCCTTTTAAAATTCGCGCGGCCATTAACCAAACCTTGTTTTTTTAGTACAATAAGATGTTATAAACAACGTTTAATAAACAAAAAAATTCTACCCTCAGTCCGAGAAAAGTTATGAGAGTTAAAAGTTTGTAGATATTCATCAGGTTTTTTGTAAAGATACCGCATAATAGATCATTTAAAACATATAAATAATGGTTATATCGGTACCTACTATATTATGGTGCGCCAAGCACTCGTGATTTGACAGTGGTCAATCCGCCGGCGATTAAGAATCGCCGCACGCACCGCCGCCACCACCGCCGAGGATGTGTATGTAGTTGGCTGTCTCCTGTCCTACTCTAACGCGCACAGGAGCTTGATTTGTTTCAATTTCTCACTTACAAACCGCCCCCTTCCCCCCGCGCCCCACCCCCCGGCAATCAAAAGAATAAGGATTAACTAATTCTCACTCACGCCTCGGTATTCGGTCGGGGCGCGCTTCACTGGACATACCCCGCGCTTTTGCGCCACACACGGACCCCAACTCGCGATGCGTAGTGTCGCGACACCCAGCCATCATTCCGCTGCTGTCGCTAATGCGACGCGAGGCCGCATCGGGCCTCGTCACTACGCGAGCCCGCCTCGGCGGCCGGGGTCGACTTTCTCCCCCGGTGCCAGCCGCTTCAACATCGATATCAGCCACCGTCGTGGCACACTACCGGACAACAACGGGTAGGCGTCGCTTCGCCCTGGCATGAGCTTGACGCCGCCCAACCTGCGTGCTCGACTGTCGTCGTTGAGAAACTGTGACACTGTAATGAGTGAAATACACATCCGGCAAAAGGAGGTCCTCAAAGTTCTTCGAAGTCTAGATGTGAATGTTAAAGCCAGTGGCCCTGATGGTATTCCGGCCATTGTATTGAGGACTTATGCGCCTGAGCTGTCGCCTGTGCTGACTCGCCTCTTTCGCCTATCTCTGAAGACAGGTCAAGTGCCCAAATCTTGGAAGCTTGCTAACGTGCAACCTGTACCCAGAAGGGCAGCCGTGCCGACCCTGCCAACTACAGGCCAATTTCGATCACGTCTATACTCTGTAAGAGTATGGAATGTGTTCTAAACAACAGGCTCCTGGCCTACCTGGAAGCGAATGACTTACTCAGTGACCGCCAGTACGGCTTTCGCCGAAACCGGTCTACTGGGGATCTTCTGGCGTACGCCACATACATCTAGAGTGAGGTCATGGAGAATCACGGGGAGGCGCTGGCTGTCTCCTTGGACATTTCCAAAGCTTTTGATAGGGTCTGGCATGAGAGCCTTATTAGCAAGCTTTCATCTTACGGCCTGCCTGCTGATTTCTGCACATGGATATCAGATTTCTTGAGGAATCGGTCGATACGAGTTGTCGTTGATGGCTGCTCGTCAGACCAAATGGGTATCAATGCCGGTGTTCCTCAGGGATCTGTGCTCTCTGCGACACTCTTCCTACTGCATATCAATTTTTTGCATAACTTTGGGTACGCAGATGACAGTACAGTCGTGGAGAGCTACACGTCCGATGCATGAACCAGCGGGCCACAGATCGAGTTACACAGAGAGGCTATGGTTGAACGGCTCAACTTGACTCAAGTTGAAGGCGGTAATCGACTGGGGTAATGCTAACCTGGTCAAGTTTAATGCCACAAAGACTCAGGGCTGTCTGTTTTCGGCCAAAAGGAGACCCTTTCAATTGTCTCCCGCTTTCCGTGGTGTCTCCGTTCCGTTAACTGACAGCTTGGAACTATTAGGCGTTTCACTCTCATCTTCTCTTAACATTAGCACTTACCTAGAGTCCAAAGCCCAATTAGCCTTCAAAAAACTCGGTGTTCTCTCTAAGGTGAGACGGTATTTCACACCTGAGCAACTGCTTAGTCTTTATAAAGCACAAGTCAGGTCTTGCATGGAATACTGCTCTCACCTTTGGGATGGCTCTGCCAAATATCAACTGGAGGCTCTGGAGTCGATTGAGAGGCGAGCCAGGAGGCTGATTGACAATGACACTTTGACTAAGACGCAGCTGCAAAGTCTTGAGCATCATCGCAAGGTAGCGTGTTTGTCGGCCTTTTACCGGATACACTTCGGAGAGTGCGCCCAGGAGTTGCACAATCTGGTCCCCCCTGCCCCTTTCTTCTATCGTACGGCTAGACGGACGCGACCAAAGCGCCACCCTTTTATGGTGGACATTCCGCGCGTTAGAACCAAGCATTTCGAATCCTCATTCCTCATACGAACAGCCGGAATGTGGAATGCTTTGCCTGGGTCTGTCTTCCCGTTAAAGTACAACGTGAGTGTCTTCAAATCCCGAGTAAATAGGTATCTTCTAGGTAAGCGTGCTACACCCTAGACCGCACATCTGCTTAACATCAGGCAGTGTGTAGTCAAACGCGAACATATTCGAAATAAAAAAAAATATATACGCGGTATGCATAATACACGGTCAATAAAGGAATGAATGAACACTTCATTGCACACAAAGACACAGACATAGACAAAGACATTGTCGAAGCGATTTCTTCCAAACCATCTTTCAAGTAAATAGTCAATTACCGCATTACAGACAAAAACGGATAATTTGGAGATGAGGTTTGCAGAAGGCGAGATAGTTCCAGGTGCAATATCACTCCTAACAATTCAAAAAGCATTCAACAGTTTTTATTTATGTCAACTTAACTCCTAATTTGCGCCTAGGTGATAAAATAACCTTAAAAACAAATAAATCAAAACAAACTTCTAAGTCTTGTAACTTTTTCTGGACTGAAACTACAGCTGCAGCATTTCATAATTATCATTTGTTACACTATACTGAACTATAAAAACAAGGTTTGGTTGATGGCCGCGCGAAAAAAAAAAGGCGCCACCTTCCATACAAAAACCGGCATTGGCTTTTGACCGGGATCCCGGTGATTGACGGGATTACCAAAAATCAAAGATTTTACGCATAATGTAGCCAATTCGTGCGGAATCTAGTGTATTAGACTGCTTCTACAATGATGCTTGAAAGGTTGTTTCAATTTCAGTTCAGATTTAGCACATTTGGAGATGCGCTTACGTTGTATGTAAAACGCACACCATAGTATGAATATTGTACTGAAAAAATGTACGCCACCAGACTAGTAATTTATTGAGCTACTGTGACCCAATGAACCTTAAAAAATCGTGTTGCAATTATAAACTAGAACGCTTATTTATTTGCATAACTGACTAAATACTGGCCTCTGAATTAGCTACTGGACTACACTCGAATATAATTAAAGTTTTGAATCACCATAAATAATCCTATTAAAATGTAAAAGATTTTTGTGTGTACACATCAATTAATTTATGCACGATTTTGATTTTAAAGGCATCGATTCACTAGCTAACTTCACACGGCAGCAGCAGACTACAGTAAAACTACGACTGCTGATGCGTACAGTCTCCTACGAGATTGAACTTTAATGAATGTTGCAAAACATGCCAAAATGTAGAAAACCAGTGAATAACTCATTAATGCAACAGAATCCTTAGATGTGCACACAAATTTATGGTATATATGCTAAATACGAAATTGATACAGAGATTTTGAGAAAAAATGAGAATTAGTGTAGAGAATAAGATAAAATTTGCATTGCTACCGCTTCTATAATTAGGCTTACATAATTTACCGTAGCCAAAAGCTTTAAATCATGTCTTTCTTATGATTTAAAAAAAATACCTCAAACTGACCCGGATCCCGGTAATACCCGGGATCCAGGTCGATTAGGTTAGTCAATCCCGCCAATACCGGGATTGAAAATATCGACCGGGATTGCATTCCCTGGCTGCTGTGAAGTTAGTGACTGAAGTTCTCATAACAGCTGGGCGAAGATTGGTTTTGCGCAGCACTTGGCTAACTTCCCAGCAGCCAAGAAGTTTAATTATTTTAGGTACTTATTCTTTAGATCGCTTATTTTTTTTTTTAATTTCATATTAACATGCCTGATTTTTTGACGAATATGAACATCGTTGTTCCCATTGGCTTACTTTTGTTTGTTAGCGACTTTGTCGGTCAAAAGAATAAGAGTCAAACCAATGATTTATTTTCACAAAACTAACATTTTGATGCTCTAACCACATTTGACCATACACGAAACTACGAGTACGTCTACAAATATGATGCTAGCTCATAGCTGTCTCATTTTATCACTGTAATGAAACAGGTTGGCAATACATTTTTTATCCTTGATTGACCAAGTATGTAGTGTAGTTAAGTAGCGTGCGTAGTTACAACGCGGTTACAGTAACTAGACGCTTGACCATGTGACGTTATTTTGGCGCTTATGTACGGTGTGCAAAAAAAACCGGCCAAGTGCGAGTCGGACTCCCGCACGAAAGGTCGAACCATCATCTATAAAAGATAAGTTTCTACCATCGAGCAAAAATTGCTTAAAAATTCCAGCGATGCGTCGAGTTAATGTGACCGCGTTGTAAATATTTTATCAAAATTTAATCACATTGGTTAAAATTAGCCATAGACATGCAGACGCGTTCAATCCATGTTTATTTTAAAAGTAGACAGCAAAAGCTTTGCGGTGAAGGAAAACAACCCGAGGCAACTTATCTACATACGTCCGGAGAAGAAATTCAATAGCGTATGTATCTTATCTTATCTTATCTTACAGAGGGGCCAAGAAATAACTCGGACACTTCGACCCATTGGGATCTATTGTGGTCCCCTAGATAACTTACTCCTCCCCAGTCTCGTCGAAGATTGTTCTCATGAGTTTTACAACGAGACTAGGAGATACGAGCCTATAGTCTTCTGGTTTTGGATATCCGACGCCTAGGAGACTCATTCGCTTACTAGCCATTGCATCGCATGTGCACAGAAGGTGCTCCATGCGTTCCGTATGTTCCCCACACAACCTGCACATGGGTGTCGCGGTTAGACCCATCTTCATGAGCATGTCGTTGGTACCAAAGTGCCCAGTAAAGGCCCCAAGCAGGTAGCGGATTTGTCCCCTGCTCATGTTCCAAATGCATTCCCGGGCTTTAAACGTAGAGCCTAGGAACTTCTTGGAGTGTTGTAGACCGGTATTAGACAGCCAATAAGTTCGCTGTCTGTGATCTGCAAACTCCCTAAATGCGGCTTTCACGAGACACGTTGAAATGCCTACACATGGCTCTGGACCCACAAAATCATTTGCTGAGCCCTCTCTTGCCAGTTCATCGGCCACTTCGTTACCATGGAATCCTTTGTGCCCAGGGACCCACATCAGTCTTACCCTGTTGTGCCTCCCAAGCCTGTTTAGGGTCTGGATAGCATCCAGAATAAGTCCGGAGTCCACTTTGTAGGATGCCATGGCTTTGATTGCAGCCTGACTGTCACTAAGAATATATATGGATTTACCACTGGTTCCTCTATCTATATTCTCTTGAGCGCAGGATATTATGGCATATGTTTCTGCTTGGAATACAGTTGCCATCTTCCCTAAGCTTTTGCTACATTTGTAGCCTTTTGCGTATATGCCCGCTCCTGTACCTGATTCCATTTTGGATCCATCAGTGTACCACACCAGACTATCTTGCTCTGGTGGATCAAGTCCCTTCGTCCAGTCCTCTATTGTAGGGATTTGGACCTTAAAAGATCTTTCAAACACAAACACAGTTTGCATTTTATCGGATAACATGCTTGTTACCCGATCTAGGCCTTCGTTTTCGTCGAACTTTGTATGGTTAGTCTTTGGCTTAGAGGCATCCCATAGTCCTGCAACAGCAAGACGATGTAGTGTCTTCCTTGCCTCGAGTTCAACCATCATATGCAGTGGAGGGATATTGAGGTATCTCTCAATCGCTGCCGTAGGTGTTGTCCTGAAAGCACCCGTGATGCCAAGACACACTGTTCTTTGTAACCTGGTGAGTGGCGCTTTGCACGAGGCAAGCTTTGTTCTAGGCCACCACACTATGCTGCCGTATGTAATAATAGGTATTATCATTGTCCGGTACAGCCATCGTATCACTTTGGGCTTTAGCCCCCAAGTTTTGCCGTAGGTGGAACGACACATGCCGAACACTCGTAAGGCCTTAGTCGTAATATTTTCCACATGAGTTTTCCACCTGAGTTCTTTATCAAGCGTTACACCCAAATATTTAACTTCGGTGGACCAAGGCAGTTTTATTCCATTGAGGGAGAGCTCTTCTAGGTTACCCAGTTGTCTCTTCCTCGTGAATGGAATAATTACTGCTTTGCTTGGGTTGATAGAGAGGTGATTCTTTGTACACCATTCCTCCGTCATCCTCAATGCCTGTTGTAATAATCCAGAGACTATGTTCGGGAATTTACCATTGACCATTATAGCTATGTCATCTGCATAGCCTACTGTGTAGAATGGTCCGGTATTGAGTTTGGTAAGTAGCGAGTCTACTACCAAGCACCACAATAATGGTGACAGCACTCCGCCTTGCGGGCAACCTCTTGTTGTTTTTGCACTAAGTCTGTCACCCATCAGTTCCGATCTGACTATTCTGCTTCTCAGCATGTAGTCAATCCAGTTGCACATGGTATCGTTGATGCCATGCTCCTTTGCAGAAATGCGTATGGACTCAAATGTTGTCTTGTCGAAGGCTCCCTCTATGTCGAGGAAAGCCCCGACACAGATTTCTTGTCCCTCTAGCGCAGCCTCGGCTCGACTCGCAACATAGTGCAATGCCGTTTCCGTAGATTTGCCAGGGCTGTAGGCGCATTGTAGTTTATGCAGAGGGAGTACTTTCAGTGGTCCCTCTCTTAAGTACCTGTCTACCAGTTTCTCCAGAGTTTTCAAGAGAAAAGATGATAGACTGATTGGCCTATAAGCTTTAGCTTCTTCATAAGTCGGTCTACCTGCCTTCGGTATAAAGGTGACTTTGACTTTCCTCCATGCCTTGGGTACATACCCAAAGGCTATGCAGGCTCTGTAGAGCTTACTCAAATGAGGTATCAAAACAGATGCCCCTTCTTGCAATAGTATTGGGTAGATGCCATCCGGACCCGGGGATTTGAGAGGCTGGAAGCCTGCTATGGCCAGCTTCAGTTTATTTTCATCTACCACTTTCTTTGCCGTGAGCCAGTTATTTTTGGACGTGTGCCTTGTGAGTTCGTCCCTTGTGACTGGTTCCTCTTCATTGCTGTCGCGCAGTATACATTCTGGGAAGTGGGTCCTAAACATCACGCCCAGAGTGTCCTGTCCAGTTTCCGTGAGATACCCATTCTCATCCTTTACAGATGATAGTGGGTTTGTCTTAGTCATGGACATTGCTTTGCACAACCTCATTCCATTTGGCAGAGTTTCGATGGAGGTGCAATGCTGTCGCCAGTTAGTTCTGTTGGCCTTGCGTACCGCCGTATTATACCTCGTTAGCATGCTGTGATAGCCAGAAAAATCTTTCCTGGCTTTTGCATCATTAAAGGCCTGTCGTGTTTCCTTACGTATTTTAGCTAGTTCAGGAGTCCACCATGGTACCTTTTTACAAAAGGCCTTTTTCTCTGGGCAGTTATCTTCCCATGCACCGATGGTGCCCATCTTGATTCTGTCCGCTTCAAATTCTATATCTAGTATGGAATTAAGCTTACCTTTAGGGCTCCCTAGGTTTACTTTTAGGTCCCTCCTGTACGAGTCCCAATTTGTATGCCTTGGGTTTCTCCTTCGTCTAGTTTCGGCGTCTCCCGCCGTCCTAAACCTAAAGCATATATAATTATGGTCAGACAGAGAGATTTCGTCCGATACATGCCAGTTTTCAATATGAGCGCTGGCCCTGTTTGAAGCCAGTGTCAGGTCAATAACTTCAGTTCTTGCAGAGGTCCTGAAAGTAGGTTTATTGCCTGCGTTAAGGATTTGTAAAGAAGCGCTTACCACAAAGTCCAACAAATCCTCTCCTCGTTTGTTGACATCCGAGCTGCCCCAAACGACGTGGTGTGCATTCGCATCGCAGCCAAGTATCAGGTCGAGGTTTTCTTGGTTGCCGTAGTCAACCAGTCTTCTCATTAGTGGTGTTACTGGTTCCTTAAGTTCATATGGGAGATAGGCAGAGGCAAGGATGATTTTCCTTTTCTCTGTTCCCGTCCCCACTTGGATCAAAGTTGTTGTGAGATCCCTGTAACAGAAAGTACGTAAGGGCATTGCCTCTATACCGCCCCTGATATAGATGCAAGTCCTCGCGTCATTAGTTGGACAGTCATAGAACACCATGCCGCCTGTTCCACCTAAGCCTTTTATAGTCCCCTTATACAGATAAGGTTCCTGTATCAAGGCAACGTCGTATGTGTTTAGCTTCAGTTGCCGAGCCAGAAGGGCAGTAGCGGCCCTGCAATGATGCAAATTAATTTGTACACACCTTAGTCCCTCCATCTTGAATGATTTTGATGGGCTTGTGTTGGTAAAGGAGGGCCTTATTCTTGAAGCCCCTCCTCCATCGCCTGGCTCTCCTCGAGGGCAGTCGGCGACTCGATCCCCAGGGTGTCGAAGTCCTCAAGGATGTCGTCCTCGTGGTCTGCCTCTGACGCCCTGGTCCCAATCTCTGTCTCCTGTGCTGTGCCGTGAGCAGAGATTTCTTCGATGGCCTCCTCATGTTGTGGTGGTCCATCCTCGGAGGGCTCCGCTTTTGCTTCCGCAGCTGGTGCCTCTCCTTTGCCTTCTTCCAGGAGCTTGAACAAATATCGTTCAATTCCTCCTGGAAGAGAGTAGCCCGCGGCCTTGATGACCCCAGCGGACACCCCGTCCATGAGGACAATACGACGGATGCCGGTCTGCTCAGTGAGGGTATTCACGACCTTCCAGTCGTCCGTCCTCAAGGCAGGGTTGAGTCGCTGGAGCAATCGAATGGCCCGAGCAGGGTCTTGCAACGCCAAATTGCGACTCTTCCATGCCATTTTGACAGGCTTTGGAAGGTCCTTGGCGTCGACGACCTTGAGTTTCAGGGATCCAAGTTCCACATTGTGGATGGCGCCCCGAAACCAGCTAGCTGCATCGGAGTCCTCGCAGGATACATGAATTGCACCTGCGACGACTCCGGGAGCAACCGTGAGAACAGGCAGGGGATCCGGCGCCACTTCCAGTTTCTCAATTATGAGCTCCTGGATTGGCACCAAGTCCACCGCCTTCAAGTACTCCTCCGGGTACTTGACTGTGACGACAGCAAGTTTCACAGCCGCCACCGCATCCCTAAAGGATCCGGTTGAGGGTGATTGCCCTTGGGTCTTCATCCTCTTGGCCACCATGTCCCCGCTGTCGCTGCTGAGAACAGCACGCGGTCTCTTTGATGGGCCCTCCGTAGGAGTCCCCTCTAGAGCCGCCTGTTGTCTCAGCTTTTGGCGCTTTTTCCTACGCGCCCCAGATCGTCCAACCGGATGCCCGCCTAAATCAGGCTGGCCGCCGGGAGTGGACGAGGTGCTGCCTTTGCCGGTCGTGTCCGAGGCCGCAAGGTCCGAGATCATTTGACCTCTAACGCAAGGGTCTCGTGTCACGCTAGCTTTGGCAGAACCCTTAAGCCCGGTAGGCTGGTTAGCAGTTCCGCCCTTTGGTGGTCCCACAGCAGTGCCGGCCCTCGACAGTGCCGCAACAGTCCCGTCATTCGACAGTCCCACCACAGCCCCACCGCGAGACAATCCCACTGCAGTATCACCTCTGGACGTTCCTGCCAGGGAAGATGCAGTCCCGGCTTGCGCCGGTCCCGCCGTCTGGTGTGCAGTCCCAGCTTTCGCCGGTCCCGCCTTTTGTTGCGCAGTCCCAGCTTTCGCCGGTCCTTTCGCCTTGTGGTTTTTTTTGGTATTCAAATCCATTTAAAAATCCCGATACTTGTTTCATCCCTCGACTTTCCCCACCCGCCATGGAGTGCTCAAGTGGCGATGCTGCGGTAGCACCAGGGATTAGTCGAGTGATATAGCTCCCCCCACATTAGTTGCCCACGAGACCGCACGACACCAACTCACACCGCTACCACTAGCGATGCGAGCGAGCGCCGCCGCCTGCAAGCCCCCAATGGGAGTGAACTCGCCTGGGGGCCGTCTGACCGGACCCCGTAGCCGATTGACCGTAGCTGGCTAGTCTACGGCCTCCCTTGTGAGAAGAAATCCGGGCCAAAGTGGAGTGTTGCCTCAGAGACGTTAAACCGCCTACGCTCATCGGCTCAGCCACCAGGATCCCCTCATCCTTCCGTATGGGTCCCTGCGCACGGCACAAACACGCAGGAGGTCATTACTATCCATCATCTCATCTTTTCCGATGGTGGACACCCAGGGGCATGACCTCGCCACCCCTGTGATACGGCGCCCGGTGATTTCTGTTACGTCTATTTCATAGGGAATTAGACCAAAAACAGGGCGGCAACCACGAGAAGGAAAATCACCGAACTTGCCTTGAGGATC
The DNA here is from genome assembly GCA_949316475.1 of Hypomecis punctinalis. Classification (NCBI taxonomy): domain Eukaryota; kingdom Metazoa; phylum Arthropoda; class Insecta; order Lepidoptera; family Geometridae; genus Hypomecis; species Hypomecis punctinalis. Next base: position 14,787,310 of record OX438798.1, on the reverse strand, counting down.
TACACGACAGTGCGCTCTCCCTCAAAACCACGCCACCTTGCCGTCTCTGAAGGAGACAGACAAGGTAGGACTGCATCGACAAAGCCAAACCCTACAAGGCCTGTCGCTGAAAGCTCAAAGCGTAAGTTTGTTAATACAGCCCGGCCCTCGGCCCATAGCGTATGTAAGTAAATACACCAATCCACACCGGGCCAGCGTAGTGAATATGGGCCAGTAGAATATTAAAAAGCTGCTACGGCAAGGGATGTGTAAAACGCCCCTACAATCCGAAAAATGAGATGTAGACCCTTTAACTATCGACTTCCAGATTCCAAGGACATTCACAACGTGATCAAGTGTACGGCGCTACCGGGAGTGATCTTGACTTGTTGTTTCCGGAAAGGATACGACATAAAAATGTCGGTGTAAGTATGCCCATATAATGGATAGACATTTAAATTCTATTTTATCATTATTTCGATCGAAATCTGAGTAGATCCCACTTATTTAGCTATCTATCTCTCTATATGATTCCAAATCTACAGTTTTTATATTCTCAGACGAATTTTTACTTAAAATATCTATAACTCAGCTTTAGAAAGACAGTAGTTACTGAATTTTACAATATACAGAAAATACAGATACAAATGGTCGTGACATGGATGTAGGGTGTAGTTTTTGATCCGAATCCATGCCGATTCGACTGAGGAAAAAGACAAGAAACTGCTTATTAAAAAAAAAACCGAACATGGATAACTGTATTAACATGTTTTTAGACAAGCTATCGTCGTCGACTCTGATACATATATCATTTGCAAAACTAATGATACATCAACGACATACATCATGCGACGTGAATCTATAACTCAGTTTATAATTTCCAAAATTTTTGTTTATTAGATAGAATTAATAATTTATTGTTAATTTGCACTGAACAAACTAATGTTTGTTGCTTTATCAGTTAAAAGGATAGATTTTTCATTTCGATTTCTTTGTAATATCTGCTATCTTTGGTGGTTCATTCCATCTAATCCGCAATAAAAATGCTAAGTTCTTCGATTAGATAACACATCTTATCCAGTAAATGTAATAATTTGGTGACGCACTGTCTATAAACATTGTTCTATTCATTTACAATATCAATTAATGTTCTATGTTTTACAGAGGTGCTATTTAGAGTATTTTAGGGCGATTTTTTGAAATAATATGTATGTCTAAATTTTTCTTTGCATTCAGTCAATATTTAATTTGAATAAAAGGAAGTCACGAAAATGTGTTGACTTAGTAGGGAAACGGAAATCTGGCCGCTACTGATTTTTCGGTAAAGAAAACAAAAAAGACACAAACACAAATCTTAAACATAAAACTTGTGTACGTCCTTAGATGATTTGACAGAGTACAAACCCTCGTTGGGCCAACGTGGTACATTGCCCTTCAAGGGTTGGGTTAAACTATGCCAACAGTGGAAATATTTCCGTTTGGACAAGGGTTTGGACGCTATCGAATCTTCTAAAAGGCTGATATTGATGATACAATACCGTTGACTGACGAACCTTCAGGCGCAGTTAGTAATTCCACTGCTTTCTTTGCAGAGGGGTACCGACTTACGGCAGACAGGTATTCAGGTGATACATTTAAATACCTATCTGATTTTGGTTGGGTTTGTTCATGTGTGTGTTTCATTTCATACCCGATACGGTATCATAGTTGGAGGGATATCAGTTGTCACACTGACTCGTTATTTATTTAATACAAAACGGTGTCGTCCCAGTTCTCTTTGACGCACAAAGTCTGACGAGGATATGTTAGTACATATAAATTCATACAACTATATAATTATGGAATTCATAAAATTGCATCCAATCGAAAGACAGATGCAATTATCACTATCACTACATAGTATAAAACAAAGTCGCTTCCCGCTGTCTGTCCCTATATATGCTTATATCTTGAAAACTACGCAACTGATTTTAATGCGGTTTTTTAATAGATATATAGAGTGATTCAAGAGGAAGGTTTATATGTATAAACCTTCCTCTTGAATCACTGCACCTGCACCTGCGCGAAGCCGGGGAGGGTCGCTAGTGTTTGTATATAAGTGTACCAGTCGTAACATATCTCTCTCATGTCGGAGGAAAATCTGACGAACATACAAATAAATCATACAAATCCATTTGCGGGATATAATAACATTATTCTTATACTACGGGACTTATCGCGCAATATAATACGAAATAAATAAGTCCCGCGTATAAGAATAATATGCTCAAATTGTGAAAATTTAAAAATATAATAACATTGATTGCAGGAGTTCACTCCGTCCCCCACGGAGGCGGTGGGCAACGGGCGCGCGAACGGCGACGCGCGCCGCCCCAGCGTCAGCGTACATTCTAAGAACAAAAACTGGTACTCGCACCTCTGCAATAGATGGCTGTCTTTGGCCGGGGTATGTAGTATGGATTTAAACCAAGTAACTCGTTGGCCAGCGCGCTGACGAGGCACTGGCATCGTCGTCGTGTCAGTTCTCAGTACCATCAGTTTTTCATGCCAATACAGATAGTAGTATCTAGACAAAGTGAGCACTTTCAGCTTGTGGCGTCCATTAGCTCGTTGAATCGACGACATTGTTAGAATCGCGGGTCTAACCTGGACGAGATTGGCACAGGTCACGAGATGAGTGGCGTACAAGAAAAGAGGCCTATGCTCAGCAGTGGGCTATTACAGGCTAAAAATGCTGATAATAATGATCACTTTCATGTAAATCGCTGACATCAGCGTTAGCATAAATTAAATTACTTTAATACTTCATCGTATTAGTATAATCTATAGAACATAAACCTCCGAACCTATAGATCTCCGATAAGACCGTTTAGAAGCAGTTTGTTTAGAACGCGATCCTACGGTTTTTATGAATTAGTCAAATCATGCTTTCAGACTGCCTACGCTGCGGTAATAGCGCCCTATTGGAATCGTGAAATTGTTTTATAACTCTTCTTCTTTTGTTTGGCGTCGCATTGTTGTGCATTTGCCAGTGTCAAGTATTAAGTTTTAGTAATTTTTGATAATTTATCAAAATAGTTTATGCAAAATAGTCACTGTCGTAGTCACGTCATAGTCCAATAAAATCGCGGTTAATTCAAAACGTAGTCAAGTCATACTTCAGTAAAGCAGTGGAGACATTACTAGAGGCGTCTATGGAGTTTATGGTAACAACACGGAACGACATGATACGTCACATTATATCACTTGCACGTAAATCAGCTCATAATCAACGAAATACCACATTTTTTCACTATATATCATTGATAAAAACACAAGTTTAACAAAATAATACAATAAGGCGACATGACTTCTCCGCGTTCCCGCCAAACTCAGTTTTAAAACTCGTAAATTATAGAATGAAACTAGTATAAAACGCTTATGGGAACCAATTTCGTTGTTATCAAAAGAAATATGAATGTGTTTGCAGGTAGCAATAAAGTTACTCCTAATGTTCCTGGTGAACTGGGTGTACGCGCTGGGCTGCCTCGGCTGCCTGTGGCTGCTGTGGCTGTACATCGGCGCCGCCAACCCGGCCGTGAAGCCGGGCCGCGCCGCAGAGTTCCGCTTCTTCCACTGGCTCAAGATATCCTTCCTGCAGATGATCGGGTGAGGATCACTTTGTAATGTCCCTGTTGAAGTATAGTTGTATGTACTGGGCTGCATGTGGCTATAATATAGCCACCGGTATTGGTGCCGTCTTATCGTGACACCTCACAGGCAAGGCTACGCAACCTAAATAAAGTCCGCTGTCAATGCCGATTAGTTTTCAACGGTCACGCAATCAGTCACACGCAACTGTGTACCGAATATTTCTAACGCACAAGTGCATATTGTTCAGGCATTCATTGCCATGCATTTTATTTTGGTTGCCGGTACATTGGTCCTGCACGGTAACAGGTGAATGATGAGAGATCTTTTAAAGCTGGTGAACTTTTCTAACCACTGCCTTAAATCCTTTTTTTTAGGGTCCCGTACCTCAAACGGAAAAAACGGAACCCTTATAGGATCACTTTGTTGTCCGTCTGTCCGTCTGTCAAGACTCTTTATCTCGGGAACGCGTAAAGATAACGAGTTGAAATTTAAACTGTACACGTATATCTATGATCTCTTGTAGTTGTATAAAAGAAAACCTTCTCAGTTATCGTTTAAAAAATTTAGAGCCGTTTATGTCGTAAAAAACCGCGTATTTCGACACTCACAAAAATCAAAACCTACATGGTACTTCCCGTTGACATAGGACTATGAAATTTTGGCGAGAAGCATTGTCTCAGAGTACACATATAGGAATAATAAATAAATCTGAAAACTGTACATTTTTATTTAAATCACAAAAAAATAGGGCATCAAAATTCACAAAATATGGGTTCAAAATTCAAAGTGCGTAAATCGTATCATGTAAGGTGTCTTATAAAAGAACTTCATTAGCACATGCTAAAACAGGTTTATAATTATTTTAACAATATGTTTGTACAGAACCCTCGATGTGCGAGCCTGATTCGCACTTGTCCGGTTTTTTGTCCTTTATTTCTGTCCTCGGTCGGCTTGTATCAAATAAGTTCTCATGAATCAAAAACAAGATTTTTAGACTCCTCTCCACCACTGAAATCCATTTGGAACTAACTTTACAGGATTATTATTATTTTATTAATTAGATTACTTGTCCATCCTAATATATATAAATTACGCGTCACGCTGTTTGTCCGCGATAGACTCCTAAACTACTGAACCGATTTATGTACAGTTTGATACAACTTGACAGATAGGTTAGTTTATATCTCAATTTATTTATTACACTTTTAAAATATGTCCATACCTGGGCGAAGCCCGGATGGGCAGCTGGTTATCCATAATTTTGACAAGTCGTACGTAAATTATATAAATATAACTGTAACACTATGATACAAAAGCGATTGAGGCGCCTCCTCTATCGAGTTCAGTGGTCGCGAGGAGTCGTAACTTGTTTTTAACTGAAGAGAAGTAGCTTATGTATCTTTCTGTGTTCTCTATTAAATTCTGCGTAACATTGTGCGTTGCGTGGTATCTTGCAGGAAGAGGCCGCTGGAGTACGAGCAGCTGGTGGTGACGCCGGTGCACGGCGACATCTCGGTGGAAGAAGAAAGGCTGAATGATGACAACGAAGACTTCGCGTCGCGCCGCCGCTACCACCAGTCCACGGCCGTGCAGAGCCATCTCGTCAGCGTCGATAGCTAACTCGGAACTTTATAATTAAATAACGCGCAATGGTTGAAGTTATATACCTCAGCAAAAACGCAGTTAGAAAAGGACGGCATCTTTTAATACTGGGGAACAACCATCCATTCATCTTTCAACCGTAAGACATCAACTGCTGGTCGTAGGCCTTAAACAAACGAACAGGCTTCTCTTATGGATTTCCAATAAGATTGATTGGAAGTGGCTTACATCCAGTGCAATCCTGCGGTCTTGATGAGTTAATCAACAAGGGTCGGGAGCGCTACAACAACAATTCCATGGTTAAAGTTATTTCTCTTAGTAGATGTAACAATGTGACTACAATTTGTTCGAAAACGCCCGTTCAGTACGCGGGGCCAATCAAAACCTGCAGGGCGGGAAATAACTCAAACAACTGGAGAGACTGATAGCACTCGGTAATATTATTTTCGTGTTTCTAAACACATCTTCCAGCACAATATAAATACATCTATGAGCACAGTAAAAATGAAGCAGTGCCAGAGAAATCGAAATACGGCGCGGCACATTACGATCAGTCATTAATCTTCAGTCAAGCGTTGGTCACTCTAGGCGGAAATTGTGACGCAAGATATCAGTTGCGGAACTCTGATTTAGAAATTATATTTTGTACAATGAAATGGTTTTTATCCTGCTTCACACAATAGGTGTATAGAAACTTTATTTTTTGTGATAAACATTTCAGAAACTGACGCGTTTGCAGGATTCGAACCTGCATCTCTCTAGGATTCCGGCCCAGATGCTTTGTCCAAATTAAGCTAGAACGCTATCTGCGAAAACGTCGAATTATTGAAAGTGGTTTATCATTTTTACCAACTACTACATTGTTGGAAGCGCCATCTTGTGAGAACTGCTTTAAACCAGTTACAGTCACTAACTGCTTAGCTTAATTTGGACAAAGCATCTGGGCCGGAATCCCAGAGAGATGCTGGTTCAAATCCTGCGTCAGTTTTTGAAATGTTTATCACAAAAAAGAAAGTTTATATTTTGTACAGTTTGCAATGATCGTGTACACTATGCGAAGTATCGGTTGTCCGTTATGTCGGCAAATTATATGAATAAAAAATACAAGTACCGTAAAGAGCTTGATCTTAATTGCTAAGGTGCGTCAGTTTAACCATATAAATGTATAAGAATGTTAGTGCAATGCGTTGTTTGAAGACGTGGGTGGCGCGTTGAGACTATATGAGAGGCTAGTAGGACAGTTCAGTACCCTAAGTCCGTCACGCAAACGCGTCGCCACAGTCGCATGACCGATCTATTAATATTAGTTTCACGTATTGCCGCTGGACGTCTTTTGTGAAACGAGATAGTTGTTGCGTCTTCGATAAAGTTATCGGCCAAATCATACAAGTCGGCAGATTTGAAGTTAGCTACAAGTTCCGCAATATCCAATCAACTCGCAGCTTTATGTGAACTTCAGGCAGGATTGGATATTGCGCACCTTTTAGCTAACTTCACATCCGCCGATTTGTATTATTCGGCCTATACGCGTGCGAGATTTCAGCGTAGGAGGAATTCAAACATGTCTATGGTATTGATTCTACAAAATAATTTGACGACTCTGAATTCCTAATCAAATTTTCATATATGTGAAAGAAGTCAAGATAATTCAGTACCTTCTAATTATAACGTAGTACAACAGAATCGATACCAGTAACTGCCATAGTTGCAGTAATTTTGTGTATATTTTTAAAAGAACAAAGAACGAAATGTATTTTTTGATTGGTGCTTGTCTTTCTATCGCGCGGGGATATTTGAGTACATTTTTTTACGATTTCATTGACATAATTAATATAATACATTATTATAAAAATATAACTTGTTAAAAATACAAGCTTTTGAGATACTGGATATCATGTAGCAGCAGAGTGCTAAGCAAGACTAGTAAAACGAGCCTAAACACGGCGGGCTTATCTTGTATAATACAGGAGTTCCTATGGCCACCTTCCGACCGACATTATTGCATTTTCACGCGATATTCATAAGCGTGCAAAATTTCAGCTTATTCGTAAACCGGGAAGTTGGTCTTATTTGACTTGCAAGATTCCATACATCCATTGCAAGTTAAATAAAAAATTGTAAAAAGCGCAAGCTGTTGAATACTTAACGAAAACACAGACGAAAAACCACGCGAAGCACAGTGACGAAGTCTAACAACAATAATGACTAATCGTCAAATAAAAAATTTTCCAAAATATGTTTCGATGGCATGATTTGTACGGCTCATTTTATATGTAAAACATAATTTCCACAATCTCTTAGTGGCAGCTAATATGATAAGGCCCGCATTGTGACTAATTTTGAAGGCGCCATCGTAAAGATCTTTCAAAACTCTATAGATGGTCTGGATTTTTTGGAAATAATTGTATACGATGGCCAATTCTAAATTTTAAAGCCTGTTTATTGTAATCATTGTTAACCGCAGAATATTTAACTTAATTGACAAAATTCGACCAGTCTTCGCCACATAAAAATAACAATTTCTTTAACATTTAGAACCAAAAAATAAGTCTAAAGTGTCTGTTGACGTATACGACATTCGTAATGAAACAAACAATAATGTGATCTCCAAGAAAGCAGTTAAAAGCGTTCCCGGAATTTCAATAATGAATAATGTTTTATCAATTTTACAATCAGAAACATTATGAATGAATTGCATAATAATAAAAATATATTTTCTGTTTTTGCGGGAAACAAACTGGCAGCGACAAACGCTGCTTCAGTCCTGCTCCTGATCCGTCTGTGTGTCTAACGTGTAAGCGATCACCGATTTTAAGTCATTTTCGATACAGTTTTTGGGATAGACTTCGGGTTGGTAACCATGACCATAGTTGGTCTTTACAACTTAGCGCTACCGTGACTTGGATGACCACGTTAAATTGTGGTTCCCAGTTATTAACCATTAAGCCATATCACAAGCCTTTGGGCGTTTCAAAAACTAGAACATAAAGTAAATATTCTACGTATTGTGTACAAATATCACATCGTGTACATAATAGGCCCAATTATGAAGGCGCCATCGTAATTGTAATAGAAGATTAGAATTTTTCTGTATCCTATAGGCTTTCGATAGAGAGAACACTTTTTACGTTGCTATTAAATTTACGAGTGCGCCTTTATAATTGGGCCTATTAATATGATAAAGTTTTTTTTTCTTCTGTTTAGAGATTCAAAGGCAGTGTATTTCGACGCCAGTTTTCAAATATGAATATTGACTAAAAGAGGTTGCTCTTCTTTGTAAATATGTTCTATTTAATTATTATTAATGATAATTTGTTATATTTATGTTGTGACTGCAATAATATTAATGTAGGTAATGCTTAAGTTTCAGCGATTAGTTTATATATTATCATGACTGAAACAATATTGATTAAAGTCGGTTAGATAATGGATTTGAGCTCCTACTTTTGTAAAATGGCATTTAATCTAAACGCGAGACGCATTATAGGCTAAAATATTTATTTTTTGTATTAGATTGTGCCAGTCATATTTTCCTAAATAGGTGCGGTTCCACCGGAGTTGGCAACTGTGGTCCGTTGGTTTGCACACTGTAGCACGCGTGTTTCTCTTGGTGGAGGTGGACGAAAAACATCTACAACACAAATTCTGTTGCAGTTTCTACAAAAATGTTGTAAAAAAAAATATGGTTAACACTTTTCCGGTGTAACTGCGCTTTAAGCTTTGCTTGCAAAATAGAGATCTCTACCACATATACTATTAAATAAGCCTCTACAAGTCTACATATTGTAGTAATCGGTAACCGTTGCAATAAGGTTTTATCACGTTATCTATCTAAAATAAGATAAAAAAGTAATAATAAATAAAACTATTTTCACTACTGATTCGTTTAATTTCATGTCCATTTTTCGTATACAATATTTTGGCTACTAGCCTTTACTTTTAGTACGGGTATTATGATTCTTTTGTTATTTCAGCCTTGTTTAAAATTAGAAATTATTCGTAACTCTATAGCAAATGCATATGATTACCATTTCAAAATCCTCGGAGGGGCGAAAAAAAAAGGGCTTTTGACATTAAGTGTGATGTGACACGCAGCTGTAATATTGCCAGCATGTTACCTTTTTATCTGGTAGTCGTTACTAATTTATTAACACATATTTAGGATGAATCAAGTTATAAACATGAAAGTCACAGAATATGAAGATGTGGTCTACAACAGTATTAGTGATACTAGACTTAACAGTGTGAAATCAAATCTCAGCACAAAACTGACCACATTTTGAAAATAATATTCGCAACAGCAAAAAAACGTCTGTGAAGTCGCTTTATGGATAATAATTTTACGAGGTAACGCCATAAGATAACATTGTTAATCAACAACTGAAGCAAGCCGAACGCATAGGCCGATCATGTCTGTTTTGCGTTCTCGATTACGAGTGCATGCAGACAGCATTCATAGATTTATAACACGTTATCACATCAATATTACCTACATTAAATTCTATTATTAATGTAATGTATAATAATTATATAGAGTTAGTGTGGGAGTTTTGGCGGGAACACGGAAAAATCATGTCGCCGCATTGTATTATTTTGTTAAACTTGCGTTTTTATCAGTGATAATAAGTGATGATATTCCGTTGCTTATGAGCTGATTGACGTGCATGAGTATAGGCAAGTGATGTAATGCGACGCATCATATTGTTCCGTGTTGTTACCAAAACTCCATAGACGCCTCTAGTAAAGTCTCTTCTGCTTTACTGAGGTATGACTTGGGCTATGTTTGGACTTGACCGCGACTTTATTGGACTACGACGTGACTACGGCAGTGACTATTTATATAATAAATTATTCTCAAAAATTATAATACTTGACACTGGCAAATGCACAACAAAGCGACGCCAGAACATGAAAGAAGAAGAAGTTAGGGTGGACCGGGTGGTTGAAATAAAACGGCATTATTTTTATGTTATGGTTCAAAATATAAGCGTTTGGTGATCCATATAGGATTTTTTTGAAATTTGTCCGCCATATTAACGCTATCCAATCTAATATAGGTATTTTGATCCTTATTTCAAGTGTCATTTATTTGATTATATTAAACATAAAAATAAGATTCGTGTCAAGATAATACTATATCAGCAGTTTCTTTGCCTTTTTGACGCCATCTTGCTGTGATCAAGTCTTAGTGTTACAACTTTTTACTTTTTAAATACTGTCTTTCATTATTCTGAATGTTACATAATTTTTTAGTGTGAAGTGCTTACAAATATCAGACAAACTAGATTGTCTAGACAAACCTAACTTAGGTTTTAAGACAATGTATCAAATAAAAAAAATACGTGTTGCGGTTTACGTGTTTTTATATTTTACACTTACGTATCGAATTCTAGTAACACTGTAATGGCGTTCAATGGCGTTCATTCGTTTCTTCCGTTCTTCGTAAATGTTCTTTGTTCATTGACTATTGACATGGTATTGACTAATGTGTTTTTATTTAACTATTTCTTGTTCATGTGGAAATTATAAGCAATAGAAGTTTTAAGTCTAATATCCACACAAATATGGCTGAAGATCTCAGGAATTACAAGCTTCAATTACAACAGGTAAGTCAAGAACCCATCAAACTAACACCTATCACAACAGAGCCTTGTAGACCTAGACATCCTGTGATTTATAATATTGCTTAATCTTGGAATTCCAGGTGGAAGCCGCTTTGCTCACTGATCCGGAAAATGAGGAGCTTCTAAAACTGAAGTCGGATTTGGAGGAAGTAATTGAGTTAACAAGAGATCTTATAAAAACGCAAGAAGGTGAAGCAAAAGTGACTAATATTCATGGTTCTAGTAATGATGATGATGTTACAGCTTCCCTGCTGGCGGCCGAGGAAGACAGTCAATACGAGTCGCACAAAGCTTATACAAAGTGGCAAGTAGGTGAGAAGTGCTTAGCCAAATGGAGAGCTGATGGAGTGTAAGTAAAAGTTTTAAAACCTGTATCTGACCTGCTTGGTCTAGATCAGTGTTGCTTAACCTGTGGTCCGTTTATCTCCATTTTATATCTGTTTTATCTATGATCATTAGAATTAGTAAATAAATGCCAGCAAATCTCACAATGAATTCCCTGCGCCCGTCTACCGCCCAAGATCCTCACAAGATTTGTGAGTATGAACAACACCGATCAAGAGCGAGTCTAGATATGGACTTAAAAAATTCAGTTAAACAGATGTGAGGTTTACTGTTTGGAGAACTACTAGTAAGGGGAAATTGTGCTTAATTTTCTAGGGCACTGCGGACTGAAAAAGGTTAAAAAATGCTGGTCTAGGTCACCATATATTTTGTTGTTTGAACTTGCCATCTAACTACTGCAGATCTGATAGTATGACTTGAATAAAGTTTTATTTAGGTATACCGCAACTGCATAAGCACTGTTATACTTTTATATTAGTAGACAGGTACACATACCTGACTATTATCTAACCAAAACATAATAGATAAATAGATATGCAAAAGTACAGTTCACATCACATAGACTAAAACATGTGTAAAACATTGATTTTTTTAAGTCTCCTTTCAGGTAGTGTAGAATGTATCACTGCATAGAAGTGTTTGTGCATGCCTTAGCTGTTTATTTTGTAGTATAGATGCACAGGTGCTGCTTTGTTTTAGTTTTATTGTATGATTTGTAATATTAATTTGATGTTTTAGCAATTATTGTATGCTCTCTGAGCTCTAACAATCAACACAAATATTTGTATAGTGTTGTATAAATGAGTATACATCTAATAATGCAGTAACTTTGATACTGGGCTGCTTGTTTTAAAAGTTATAAGATTTATATACCATTATAGTTATACTGTTATAAGTAATATGTGTATATTAATAATTGCTTGTACAACATTCAGATCTTGGAAAAGGCCTTACACTATTAAAGAAACTTGCTAAGTATATATTTTCTTTGTAAGTTTATATGTACAGGCTGTATTTCCGAGAAATATATGTAACTTTTTTAGGGTTCCGTACCTCAAATGGAAAAAACGGAACCCTTATAGGATCACTTTGTTGTCCGTCTGTCCGTCTGTGTGTATGTCAAGACTCTTTATCTCGGGAACGCGTAAAGATATCGAGTTGAAATTTAAACTGTACACGTATATCTATGATCTCTTGCAGTTGTGTGAAAGAAAAACTTCTCAATTATCATTTAAAAAAGTTAGAATCCGCATATTTCGCACTCACAAAAATCAAAACCAACAGGGTACTTCCTGTTCACATAGAACTATGAAATTTGACGAGAAGCATTCTCTCAAAGTACACATATGGGAATAAATCTGAAAACTGGACATTTTTATTTCAATCACAAAAATAGGGCCTCAAAATTCACAAAATGTGGGTTCAAAATTCAAAGTGAGTAAATCGAATCATGTAAGGTATCATATAAAAGAACTTTATTAGCATATGCTAGAACAGGTTTTCAATTCTTTTAACAACATGTTTGTATGGAAACCTCGATGTGCGAGCCTGACTCGCACTTGTCCAGTTTTTTTAATTTCTTAGTCTTGAGCAAAGTTCGCTGGTCATGACTTGATGTGTTCTAATTGATAATTGTGTTGTTATTCCAGGCATTATGAAGCACTTATAGAAGAAGTCTTGCTAGACAGCCTTAAAGTAAAGTTTGAAGGCTACACAACACTGGAAACTGTATCACTAGATGATGTGAAACCTCTAGGAGGAGGCAGCAAAAGGCCTCTAAGTGGGGACGAGAGCAAGTATGTCACTTTGAAATTATCACTGTTTAGCTTTGTTTATGACACTCCATATACGCTGACTGAATGTGCATATAAGTGTGTTTGTGTTGGTGTTTTGGTGGTAAACTGGTTGGTTTGGTTTAGGAATTTTGCCCATAATGACACTTTGGCTCACACTACACAAAACTACAATCATCTCTAAACATCAGAAAACAATCACAAAGAACCAACCTCTGCAGGTGGGTCAAAAGTAACAGTTCACAATGGCATTTTTAGCTTTTTTTAAGCTATCCGAATGGTGAATGAAAACACTTTTTGTCACCGTGCACAGTGAGCTTTCTTAATTTATTTTAGGTTACCTAGATAACTATTAAGAAAATTTAATGACAGCATTATGCATGTACATAATGCTGTCATTAAATTTTCTGTAACATTCAAAAATCTTAAACAAGTCATGAAAATATTTCAGCCAATATGAATAATTTGAGTTCATAGAACGAAATGAAGTAGAAATAAGCTCTTAGACAGTTGCTATAGTGAGAATGAAGACGCAGCACTGCTTACTTGAGCGGACCAGTCCACGCCCGCTCGTCGTACTCCTGGCCTGGTTACTCAGAGGAAGCTATTCGGTTTATATAGAATAGCCTGTATTAAATTATCTAGGCAGTTGCCTAGATAATTTAATGCAGTACTTAGTGATTATGCCATAAAATCAAAATTACAGCTAATATAATAATTATGTAAAATAAATTAGTACCTACTTTATTTCTCATACAATTGAAATTATAGATTATAGGCGAAATTCATATCATTCGGTTTAATTTTATGAGCTAGGTACTATGGATTTTATGCTACATTTCGTCTGCCATGGTATTGTGTGTAATAAACAAATCATCAAGCATGTTTGTGAAATTATAGCAGCTGTAATGTTTATTTATACGATTTTTCTGTTGCAGACATGGAAAAGGCTATAACAAAGAATATCTTAAAAAGAAAAAACAGAAGAAACAACAGAGATTCAAACAGATAGAAGAAGAGAGGGAAACTGAAAAGAATAAGTGGCTCAATTTTCATACCAAAGCAGCTAAGAAGCCTGGAGTACGGAACAAGAGTATATTTGCGTCTCCCGACAACTTGTCTGGCAGAGTAGGTATCGGAACCTGTGGAATCTCTGGAAAACCAATGACTGAATATACTCCTGGTGAAAAGTGGAAGAAAGGTGGATAATGACTGTGTGTATATAGTGTTATAATTAGCTTAATTTAATTAACCTCACTTCAAATGTTCTTTACAACAAATAATGAGATATTCTCGACTTTACACCTTATCACAATCGAACTTGCTCGCTGACTTTGATTCTGATGTACTATAAACTTGCTAGTCATCAATAATAATCCTTTTTTTCTTATTTGTTTTATTCTATGTAAAGTTAATATTCTGAGTAAACAATCTGTTTATGGGAGGCAAAAAGAAATCAATTAAAAAAGTTTTAGCTTTTGTTTCTTTAATTTTTGTAAAAATGTCTCCTTCTTTACGGTTTTATTATATTTTATGTTATTGTGGGCACATCAGATTCGAAGTGTGTTTGCATTGATTAGTGACCATAAATAAATAAAGTTAAGTTTGTGGCGTTACGGAGTCGCCTATAGTTATTTTTGACTGATTCCTATATACACTTGAGTGAGGAATAAACATTATTATAAGTAAGTACTGTTGTTTAATTTCTTTAAAACAAGATAAATTCTAGTCTCAAATTAATAAACTAAGATTAGGGTTATAGCTATCCTTTATTAATGTGAGTTACAAGCCGAATCAAATTTCTTGGCGGCTGCGATGTTTGCTACAAGCTGCACAAAACTGACTGGACCTCACTTAACACTTTCACTGCTGAGGTACTTTTGTAAGGTGCCTGCAAATTCTAAAACGCCCACGCCAGGCGCGGGCAGACGCCTCCGCGTTCAGACAGCGTTGGCGTCTCTACGCGAGTACTAAATAACACGCACGGAATGATAACGCGCCAGGCGCGTATAGCCGCACTGGCCCTTGTACCGCCAGACGACTTTTTTTCAGACTTCTCACGCGCGGCGCGTTTACGCTCCTGGCTCCCCCTACAACCCACCCATGCCTATGACTTAATTTGATGAGCTTTTTAACTGTATTTTTGGAAAAGAAAAAAAAACTTTTTCATAAAAAAATAGAATTATTTTTTTTAGTTTCACATAGACCATTTTGTTTTTATTTTATTTCCGCGAGGATTGGGTTTCGCGCAGCTTGTAGACAACTTCACAGCCGCCAAGAAGTTTGATTCGGCCTATGGCAAGAATTCATTTGGAATTAGTCAGCCACAAAGAAAACCGTAGGTACTCTAACTGATTTTAATCGGAACCCTCTCCTGTCTTGCCTAAAGTTGCGTTGCCAAGAGCTTATTGACAATCTAACTATGCCGCTACATTTTTCTAGTGTCTCTAATGATAAAGGACAGCAATAGAAGTACATACCTATAAAAAAATAAGCATAGATTAATGAAAATACGTGCAATCGAGCTCATGCATTACGGCAAGCAAAGTGGCCTGATGCAGAGATACTATTGATTTTTTTACATAAAAATTAGACTTGTAGGCTAATTTATGTTCAAATCTTGAAACAACTTACAAAAATAACATTGTTGGATTCATTGTATTACCTATAGTAGTCTGCCAGTACGTTTCACTGATTAAATTTTTGTTGTCTTTAGGCACCTACTTAGGACTTTCAAGTATTTTTGTGTTACTGCAGCGACGTTATAATAACATTGCCCTTTGGATTGGCGGCTGGAATTGAATTTATGTGAGAGATTGCTTTTCTATAGTGGTGAGTTTTTTTATGATTTACAAACTTTGTAGATACCTGTCCAGTAGAAAAGCTAGTTCATAAAGGATCAGTAGATTGGAGTATTTAGTCATAACAGCGAAGTAGATACAAATATGTGCCTGCTTAGTGTCCTGGCGAAACGCAATTTCTCAATTTTTTTCGTAACATTTTGTTTTTGCTAGGCATTTATTTTATGAAATCTACACAAAATAGGTGTAGGTAATATAAAAAGTTTAACGAATTTGCCTTTTATAAATATAATTATGTATATTAGTAGGTAGTATTAATATACCTCATGATACATTATGAAGCATGTGTAATAATTGTTGTGATATGGCTGCCAGAGACTGATATACTACATATACTTATTTTTAAATACATACTTATATAGATAGTAACTAAATAACACCCAGACACAGAGCAAACACTTATGTTCATCACACAAATATTTGCCCTGATGGGGATCGAACCCACGTCTCTTTGATCCAGAAGTTAGGGTCACTAACCACTGAGCCACCGAGGCAGTCAAAGAAAGTAGAACCCAATAGTCCGTGAACCCACTGCAAAAATGCCTACGTCAGATGGCGTTTAAACCATTCATTTATTTTTTGCAACACTCCCTATAGTGTTGCAAAAAATAAAAAAATCGCAAATGGCCGGCAGTATGTGGCAAGTCAAGCGGTCTTAAAGATAGATAGGTACTTACCTACTAATAAATTATTTTTCGACACGACCGACTTCAATCGTGAACAATATTCAAGTAGTACCTACGAACGATTTTTAAGAAACTACTCGGCCAACTCTGATATTATGATCTACCAAACAAGAAAAAGAATCATCAAAATCGTTTTGGCGTAATCGCGTGACATACCTACATACATAGGGGAAGTACGTACAAAACGACGTACTGTTTTCTATTTCTTGCATAATTTCTTTATTTTTATACATCCAGGATATTTTATACACAGAAAATTTGATTATTTTTCTATAGTTTTGATTATTTCATAATAGATAAAAATTATAATAATTCGTTTAGAACAGAGGTCTACGAAAAACCATTTTGTCCATACTATACGGACGAAATGGAATAGTCGTAATGAACAAAATTTATTAAGCGCATAGTGCACAAATAAACCATTTAATTGTTTTAGACAAGTCCCGCATTCAATATTAACCGTAAGAAAACAATTACGAGTAACTAAGCTTTTCCAGGTTTTGAGCGCGAAAATAGATGATGATAAGATTCGTCAAAACCGTCTGTAACTGTTGAATTTTTGATTTTCTCTTGCTCTAACTACTTATAAGATTTCATTTTGGGGCAGGTAATTAGTAACGTATTAAGTATTCGTTTTAAAAATCTTATTATTTAGCCATCTATACAACGTTGAATTGGTATGCCATTTCGTCCATTGTATGCCTATGCCGTTTTGTCATTACTGCTTTTTGTACAAATAAAAGCCCAAAAATAATTGAATACTTACGTTTTTTATCAAAACGAAATTAAAATATCAGGATATTAACGTAACGTTACATTAAAACGTCAAAGCAAATAACTTATCAAAACTTTAAAAACTAGCGACAATAAAAAACTTGTAATGGCCAATTATCTTTCCAAAACTATTGACAAAAAATTACTTAGCCAATAATAATAGTATTTTCACAGTACAATAATAGACAGTTGAGGCATACGATGGTATTGACAGAAGAACGATAAGACCCACCAGGTGGTGTGACGTTTTACACGTATATGGCATTTTGTACGTACTTCCCGTACAAAAAAAAAACATAGAGACAAAATTGAGTCTAAAAAGAACTTTAAAAAGTAGACACATTCGCAAAACGTACTGTATATTATACCGGACTTTTAATAGTTCACTGAGGAACATAAGCTTACCCCAGAAGGGCCTAAGCAGGGATTAAGCCAAATCCACCCAATCCATCCACACTGGCCCAGTACGGGTTGTTGAATTTACATACGCTATCGATTTTTTATTCTATAGACGTATTATGCAGGTTGCCTCTCACCTTATTAAATTACACCTTAATTAATTAAATTACCTTATTATAAATAAATTCTCACTTTAATTATTCGGCCAATAAGAGACCCTTTTAATTGTCTCCCGCTTTCCGTGGTGTCTCCGTTCCGGTAACTGACAGATTGGAACTTTAGGCGTTTCACTCTCATCTTCTCTTAACTTTGGCTCTTACATAGAGTCTAAAGCCCAATTAGCCTCCAAAAAACTTGGTGTTCTCTCTAGGGTGAGACGGTATTTCACACCTGAGCAACTGCTTAGACTTTATAAAGCACAAGTCAGGTCTTGCATGGAATACTGCTCTCACTTTTGGGATGGCTCTGCTAAATATCAACTGGAAGTTCTGGAGTCGATACTCCAGAGCCTCCAGTTGATATTTAGCAATATATTTCTCAATCGGAGAGGCGAGCCAGCAGGCTGATTGACAACGACACCTTGACTAAGTCGCAGCTGCAAAGTCTTGAGCATCGTCGCAAGGTGGCGTGTTTGTCGGCCTTTTACCGGATACACTTCGGAGAGTGCGCCCAGGAGTTGCACAATCTGCCCCCCCCCCCCCCCCCCCCCCCCTGCCCCTTTCTTCTATCGTACGGCTAGACAGACGCGACCAAAGCGCCACCGTTTTATGGTGGACATTCCGCGCGTTAGAACCAAGAGTTTCGAATCCTCATTCCTCATACGAACAGCCGGAATGTGGAACGCTTTGCCTGGGTCTGTCTTCCCGTTAAAGTACAACGTGGGTGTCTTCAAATCCCGAGTAAATAGGTATCTTCTAGGTAAGCGTGCTACAACCTAGACCGCACATCTGCTTAACTTCAGGCAGTGTGTAGTCAAACGCGAACCTATTCGATTTAAAAAAAAAATTAACCCGACTTCAATACGTAGCATATACAGGGTTATTTCTAATCAATTAGCATCCATTTAGGGGCTTATTCCGTACATTAAAACTAACAACTTTTGTTCTACGACTGTTATTAATTTAAAATAAAAAGTTGTTCCATAGAAAAATATAGTTCACCCTCGACAAAATGTATGAAACAGTTGATTTTTTTTTGAGTCTTGACAAAAGTTGCAGATCAAAAGTTGTTAGTTTTGATATAAGCCCCTAAAAGGATGCTAAATGATTAGATTTCTAATATATATGATCTACTTAAATACGTGCCATTTAAAATTGAAATTAGTTGAAACGATTTTGAAAAATCAACGATGAAATGTGTGAAAATTACTTACTACTTAGATGATACCTACATTAAGTAATTCGTGCGAACTATTCGAATTCTGTACACGGTTGAAGTCGGTTTTACCATTGTTTTTGGCGAAAAATAATTTCGTTCACAAAGAATCCAGTGGTGTGTACCTACCTATGTAAATCCGTGCATTACTTTCAAATTCTTATTGGCACGGGCCCGGGATCGAACCTGCGTTTCGCGCTAATAACGCCAGCGCAGCGTTATCCCACTACGCCACCAGTCCACCACGACTTCAAACGTACCTACCTATCACAGGAGAATGGGACGTCACTGATCGATTGCCGCGATGCATTACGCAAGTAACCAAATGAAAGCATTTCTAAATATGCAGTGACTACGTAAGCAAGTGTTTGACGGACGTATACTTGTTACGATAACGAGCGTACGCGGCGTTTACATGTGTTTCAGCCGTGTTTATATAGACATACGTGTGTGCGACTGAGCGCACCGCCAGGCACATGTGTGCAATGTGTACCTATGTGCACGAATACTATGTACCTACAGGCATTATATTTGTAAAAGCCGCGGTGCGCCTTTAGTTTGTAACAACTATATTAAAACATGTTTCCATTAAACACATTATGCAACAGGGCACGCGTATCGTGGGCGTGTAAGCAATCAGCCATGTGCGCGCATTGTTTACAAATATCCCGCGAAAATTAGCCCCACAACCTATCCGATTGTAGCTTACAAGACTGTTAGCAATAAACAATTCGTTTGTAGCGAGCTTGATGGATTATGTCGTCGATTGATTTATTCAGGCTAAGATTGCGAAAAGGATGGACGATATTTGGGTCAAATAGTTCATCTGGTAAGGAATGTAGGGTTAGTCTAGTTGAAATGTGTGTCATGCCCTCCTATAGTACTTAGACGCTCAATAAATTGTTTTTTATCTATACTGGTCCATATCCACCAAGCTGGCAGAATGCGGATTGGTGGTTTCAAATACTTCATCAAAATTCTCTAGGGACGTACGGAAGTTGCCTCACAATGTAGGTATTCCTTCACTGAAAAGCCAGTGTCGTGTAAATTCGTACATTGATTCCAAAGAACTCATTGGTATGCGACCGGATTTGAACACATACATTATTCTTGTCAGGCAACAGTTCTCCAACTAGACCACTTGCACTTTGGCTTTTTTTAGCAAAGTTTTATAATGAATTTTATTTCCAAGTAAACAATAGACATCGTAACAACTAACGAAAAATATGTTCTATCAAGATTTAGGTACTTATCGCAATCGCAGTTTTTGGCAAACAATCTAACAGAATCAGATGGGATAGAACATAGGATAATAAATAAGACGTACGTACTCAGTAGTCCAACAGATAGGTATAATTTAAAACCAATTCAATTACATCCTGTTGCAAATCTTTCATATTACTTGTGAATAACTAGAATGCATATAAATCACCTTATTATTTTAGGATTGCTTGTAGATCACGTTCTCGGTTATAATTTATTTAATCTATATCTCAAATAAAACAGCGCGAATAGTTATTGATATTACTGGCGTTATGTTTATTTATACAATTTATCAAGACGTTACACATCATAACAACTATTGAGAGAAGGGAGATTTTATTGAATTAGCGTGGAAACTAAATGTGTATTTCGAGAGTATTTAGTGTGTACTGTCATGATGTAGGTACAACATATTCTAATCTAACAAATACTCGTACCTAAGTAAATTACTTAAAGAAATTACAATAGTGTCTAGACATGTTAAGTTACACGTTTACGGTTTACCGCTAGAAATGTTTCTAGTTTAGCTACTCGAATCATCTGTCTCTGCCAGCATCTGCCTGGATCAAGTCTGCCCTTATGACCAAAATAATATTAATATGAACTAATAGGTGTATAAAATAATATTAAAAGCCAGTATGGTTCAGTAGAGCAGTATAATTTATTTAATTTAGTACAATAGCTTTAAGTTTATTTTTAAATAGTGCCACTTAGTATAATTTCGAAGGACTAGGAATGGTAGTGGCAACATTCCTGGGGTAACGCTTGTGACGAACTTTGCTGATTGGTTCCAAGGAGGTTTCAAGTGCATCGCATGACTTGGGCGGGAAAATGCGATGATGACTTGACAGTTCGGATAGGTTATGCTGAACTGTGTTTAGTACGGCTCGAGTTGTGATTATTGATAAAATAGTGGCAGCGTGCGTTACGCTGCGGAACGCCAAGTCCTTCGCTTAAAGTTTTCTCCATAATTGTAGTCATACGTAATCTTCTGTGAAATAAACTGATTGTTCGTGACGTCGCAATTTATCTCCTAGTCCGTTTAACCCACGCCACGCTACACTGAAGTATTGTGGGGTCAGATGGTATAAAATAATTACCACATTTAATCACCATAACTGATGCGGATCCTTTTATGGATTCGACAAGTATAATAGGTATTCCGCATAAAATAACCTAAAGTTGAAATCTGTAACTCACTGGTGTAAGATCTACAACCCTGCGTTTTTTTTTAGTGACCGGGAGGAGGGGGATCTTTTACAGATACCTCGCTGCATTGGGGTGCAACTGGGTTGTGTGGTCTTAACCACTAAAAGCCGTGGTGGTCAAGAGGTAGTGACACCCGCCTTATAATTGTTAGGTCGCGGGTTCAAATCCTCAGTCCCATACCAATGAGTTCTTTGGAATTTATGTACGGAATTTCACACAATCATCGTGAACACATCGTGAGGCAACCTGCATACGTCCGTAGGAGATATTCGATGGTGTATGTTAATCCTCCAACCCGCACTGGGCCGGCGTGGTGGAAATGGCCCAATCACCCTTCGTGGGTAGGCCTACGTCCTGCAGTGGACTATTAAAAAGTCTGGTATAGTACAGTATAACCACTAAAACCCCCTCGGTAGCCGACTTCTATGCTTTATAGACGTCACTGGGATCTCCGTTGAAACGCACCAGTGCCTTCTAGCATGTAAATTGACGTTCCAGGACTATACAGGCCTGCTTACAACGACGCTGGCTAAGACGCGCTTTTGTCTTCTCCGTACTCGATTGGATGAAACTCATCCCCAAATGCGACAACTCTCGAATCCCAGGTGCCCCTTTTAGTCGGCTTTTACGACAGGCAGGGGACACCGAAACCGTATTCTATCACCATGTTTCCAAGGTCCGTCGGCTGGGGTCTACGGTTCCACTACCCTGATGCCGACGTCCTCTCGCAGAACCGGTTCGCTCACGTTCTCAGCTGCTTCTTTTTGACCGATGACTTTTTCACAAAACTCAGTCATTGCCGCCCAGGAGGATTTATTTGCCAGCATAGAAGTATATAACTATACTTTTTAGAAACAATTCCGGCCCCAGTTTTGAGATCAGGGTCTGACGTTCCATGTTCCACGCTGAGCACTCCTCTAGCGTGTGCTGTACAGAGTCCGCAGTCGCCTCGCAGTAGTAACA
Source organism: Hypomecis punctinalis (assembly GCA_949316475.1). Lineage (NCBI taxonomy): Eukaryota > Metazoa > Arthropoda > Insecta > Lepidoptera > Geometridae > Hypomecis > Hypomecis punctinalis. The sequence goes on along the minus strand of OX438798.1, from coordinate 14,764,805 downwards.
TTGCGGCGTCAATTCACGACCTATTCGGTCCAGGTATGCTCCGAAACATCCATGTCCGGTAAGAATCTGAGTAAGGCGGAATGTGACTCGTTCCTCTTTTTTGAGTCACTCGGTAAAGTTGAATGACACTGACTGCTCGTTGCTCTGAGTTTCGCGGCTCTTGAAGTCTCTGGTGCCATTTTGCTAGTGTAGAAATTTGCTCCCGCTTGCGCATTTCTGCGACCATCGTCCACCACCATGCGTGCCATCGCTCTGGTGGAGACGCTCGTACACTCGAGCATCAATATCCGCCTGGATGTCCAATGGAGGAAACCGCGCTGTCGGTTGCTGCCTCAAATGAGATAGTGCGATACCCCCGCGCTATTCTGATGGCCATCGTTCGCTGAAGCCTATTAAACTTCGCTCTATTTCCCTTAATTCCAGACAGCCGATCGGCCCATTCAGGAGCGTCATAGAGTGCCATGGACCTGACTACACCCGCGTAGAGACTTCGCACCTCTTCCCGTGGTCCGCCGAGGTTAGGCAGTAGTCTATGCAATGCACCTACTACCTGTGTTGCACGGGGGACCATGCGGTTAAAGTGCTCGTCAAAACGCCAGTGACTGTCTAGATCTAGAGTGAGTCTAAGATATTTTAGGAACTCTCCCAACTGAACTTCAGTATCGCCTACCCTTATCATGGAGTTGTGTGGATCTTTTCGTCGTCTAAGCTTATGAAACCAGAGAGCATTTGTTTTGTGAGGCGCTTTTTAGGCCTAACTCATTTATCTTCGCTACTATTCGTGATACACGCTGCCCAGCCAGCTCTTTAGTTTCCTCGAATGTGGTTTTATTGGCTAACATGAGCGTGTCGTCTGCATAGCAGACCACATTGCCATTGACTCCCACAGGAAAGTCCTTAACTTACCGTCCGTTGGTACTTTGCTTAGTACCTATGGACAGACAAAAAGCGACACCAATAGCCCCTTGGGTACGGAATCCTAACAATGAAGAAAATGCGAGAAAATAATGGATCTGGGAACGTGGTGTTATGACTCATACGTAAAAAGTACTCAAATATCAAGGGTGGAATCTTTCTTATTATAATACTTACTGTAATACTTATTTATTTTTAGCAAAATCGACCTTGGTTGACCCAAGCAACACACAACACAACCTCCAAACTGATTTAAAAATTGTATGGCAAAAACTCTCGAAGTTCCTCTACAGATTAAAAAATAGAGCAAGAGAAGCTAGAGCATCGACATCCTAACAATGGAAAAATTGGGTAACATCGGAATAAAAAAAATCCGGACAAGTGCAAGTCAGGCTCGCACATCGAGGGTTCAGTACAAACACATTGTTAAAATAATTAAAAACCTGTTTTAGCATGTGCTAATGAAGTTCTTTTATATGACACCATTCATGATACGATTTACTCACTTTGAATTTTGAGCCCATATTTTGTGAATTTCGAGGCCCTATTTTTTTGTGATGTAAATAAAAATGTACAGTTTTCAGATTTATTCCTATATGTGTACTCTAAGACAATGCTTCTTGCCAAATTTCATAGTTCTATGTGAACGGGAAGTACCCTGTAGGTTTTTGATTTTTGTGAGTGTCGAAATATGCGGTTTTTTACGACATAAACGACTCCAACTTTTTTAAACGGCAACTAAGAAGTTTTTCTTTTACACAACAGCAAGAATTCATCGATATACGTATACAGTTTAAATTTCAACTCGATATCTTTACGCGTTCTCGAGATAAAGAGCCTTGACATACACACAAACGGACAGACGGACAACAAAGTGATCCTATAAGGGTTCCGTTTTTCCCTTTTGAGGTACGGAACCCTAAAAATAGCATACAAACAAATTGAGAACCTCATTATTTTTGGTACTTGTTTGAAAATACGTACGTAATCAAACTAATTAATTATAATCGGGTGTCGTCTGAATCTGATAATGTATTCACCATTCCACTTAAATGTCATTGCAATGAAATGACAATTTATTTGTGGTCGCAAACGTAAATTTTATTAAACGTTAATTTAATTCTTTGGATTTTTCTGCAAACAATCAATATTTTCCCATATACTCTGTTTTATGAAACACTCTAAACATATATCAATAATATAATATAGGTATCTATAGCCTTATTATTCTAAGTCTATAGCATAAACGGATATTAAATCGCTAATATGTAATTTCTTTGATTTTGCACAGAATTTTCTTTGAGTAAGAAAACAACGTTGAATCAAAACACTCTACTAGACATGAACCAATAATTTGCCTACTACTTACTGTACAAAACTTTTAACAGTTCACTGTTGAACATATAGCCTACTCAAGAAAAGCGATCGTGCCGCTCCCCCACGCGCTGCCCCGGTATGGATTGGTGGGTTCATATACGCCATCGAATTTGCGTACTAAATATTTGAATTAAGTGTGGAAATGAAATATTCAGCCTACTTAAAATAAAAATGCTCGCACCAATCAGTAAGTGTAATCAAGAAATTACTTAGCTGCTCGCGATAATGAGATCCAATTAGGGCTTATTTTTGTATACATTGGTCGTAAAAAGCTTCGACTTTGAATTACTTCGGCTATCCATAATCGTAAAGTAATCAGGCCGTAAAAGCACTTTCTATCAAATAGACATAAATAATATATGTTTCTCTATGTAGTAAACCATATAATTTGTAGCTATGAAATATGGTGATCGATAATCGCTGATGTGAGCAGTAGGTAGGTCAGGACATCTATCAGGACAAACAAATAACTCGCATATCTATGTAGCAACATTAAAAGAATGGTAAACTTTAACGACGCGACGACAAATATTGTCTCAAGAGCAAACTTTCCGTAATTGTAATTAAAGAGGGATAGTACACAAGGCAGGATGTTTTTAAAAGTAAATAAGTACACTCGACCTCGCCTGCTCGTGGTCTAACGCAAGTGTGTTCAGAAAGGAAATTAATATTAATTGAATACAAAAGAGAAAATCCATCCATAAAGTAAAGTATACGTATAAGGTGCGACGTATTTTATGGATGCCCCCTCAATACGTTGATGTCGTCGATTTCATCTTAGTTTAGTCGTTCTATGATATTTTCAGTAACGAGTATTGGAACAGTTTTAGTTATAGCTGCTGTCATGTCATCCCAATGGATAGGTCGATAATGGACTGTAAATTGACTCACGATCAGACCCCAGATCGTAGATAATACACACCGACATCATAATCAAACAAAAGCAGTAAGCTGATAAGACTAACTCCCTGTCGCTGAAGTTAGAAACCTGACAAACTAAATCTGGGGCAGATATGACCGAATCGGAAGGGTTGTACAATACACTGTATCTACATAACGCGGTGTAGCTACGTAACTATACATTGTGAATGACGGGCTCTAGGCTTCGTGTGTGAGCCCATTCGTTTTTATTTACGACAACAGATAGCAATCCCGTTCAAAATTCGCTAGTGCAAACATACCCACCATGGCTCGATTACTCTTTTGGGAATCGAAGAGTAGGCGCGCGTATATTACCTACTAGATAGATGAGCGCATATTTCGTGTTCATAAAAGAAAATGATGTCTCTACATCACTAAAATTATATTAGGCGCGTTGTTGTTGTTGCCGTTTTCATTAAACGGTCGAAACACCTTTTAACTGAGGGCTATTTCACAACTCTATATTATATATGTAATGCGATGATCGGAGTCAAATCCAGGCTCTTCAGGCAACAGTGAAGAGATTACAGATTTGAATATTTCATCAAACATCAATATTGCATCCCCGTGAGTGCTTTCTAGCGTTTCTAACCGGTTCGAAACTATTTTATGTAACGGTACACAAATTATGAACTCAATCAAAATATTTGTGGCCGCCTTGGAAAAAGATACTTGCCTACATTTTGCCTTGATGAAACTTTCGGCCAATTATTTATTATGACTCTTAGAATCTTAATCCCAATGAAAAACAATGTTTAGCGAATGAATGATCAGTCCAATTCAGTGTATTCTTACGCGATGATTCTTCTGGTATCGGAAATTGCTTATTTTTCTACTACTAACGGGTAACGGGTACTAACGGGTTGAGTGAAAAAACAGGTATAAGTGCTTATAAAAAGAAAAAAAAAGCTTTTGCTTACGTAATACCCAAACAGATATATTCGAAATGGCACGTTTCGCTAACACAATAACACCATACCAGCCTGCATTTTCAATTTAACTCGCAAACAATACGATTAGCGGTTGTTCTCTTGGGGTTTTCCTTTCCGCATTATTACATATTCCTTTACACAAACTTAGTAAAGACTGCAGTGGGAAATGTTCCCCGTGTTTACCGCCTGCAGTTTCAAATATTATAATTAAACGTTAACTCCGTGTATAACTACTACTTAGCCGTCTTAATAAAAAGTTACAACCTTTTAATCGTCTAATATTTCAGTAAATACACACAAAACAATTTTATCCCCGTTAAGGGTTCGTTATAGGGTCTCGCTCTAAATAAATTATTTAAGTTACGGGCTAGTAACTTTTTATGTAAGCGTAGATAGGCGCCTAATCTCGGCCTGGATTGAATCACAGCGTTAAATATGCAAATCCCATCCGGCTTTTTCGTTTAGAGAACAATCGGTATGCAGGTACGATGACCTGGATATAGTCAAAGGTGACCAACAATTAGAATTAGAGGAGTGCGGGGCTCGTGGGGGCGAGCGCGCTGCGGGCGGCGGTGGCGGCGGTGGTGGGTGCGGTGGTGGCGCGCAGGGCGGGCGGGCGGCCGCGGCGAGCGCGTCAGTCGGCGCCGAGTCCCGCGCGTCTCGTGGCCGCTCCGCCGCGGCGCCCGACTCTCGCTGGCGGGTATTATGCCGGCGCCCCGGAGCCGCTCCCCACGTGCCGCGAGCCCGCCGCCGCCGGCAGCCGCGCCGCCACGCTCGCGCCGCTCCGACCGCCTCCGCGCTCACTGACGCGATCTCGCGACTCGCGTCTCCCAGAATGTAAATATTTATGGATGTCAGTTTTCAGTTGTTTAGATTGGCTGTGAATTTTAAGGTACGTAACCAATGCTGATGTTTTGATTTTGCACGACGTCATTGTAGTGACGGAACGGTTAAGTATTAATAAAAAGTCGTAATTAACCGATTTTAATGAATTAAAAAATAAACAGCATGCCTGTTCGATATCGTATAGTTTTATATGCCTTTGTATATAATTGCTAATGATGACTTCAGTTTTAATGGCGCTCGAAGTACCCTTCTATATTATGGATCGATAGTTAAACTATTAAACGTAGTGGTAGCGTTGGTTTGAGTGATTTTTCGCATTACATTAAATTATGACGGCGGCAAGCGACCGAGATCGACAATGCGCCGCCGCGAACATGCCAAATTGCTAGATACATATTCATATACCTACCAGTATCCATCTACCCTAACTTAACTTTCCAACAACAATCAATTAAGACGTCCTAATGATATTTGCCATCGTTTGCTCAGCCGTGGTTATTATTCATATTGATTTTACTCTTGCCTCCAATCTGTAGCCAGTTTAAAACGAGTGCAGGCTGTATTTGTTTCTGACCTTTTACGTTTGACCCCTGGCTAGGCTAGCACAAATTCACAAAGGAAAATGTGTTGTGTGTTTTAAGTGCTTATACTGCTCCCAGCATAGTGATTCATCTGCAATCAGCAACAACCAAAACTAAACTTATTTCCCATAACGATTGTACCGACGTGCATGAACTGCAGAGTTAAATAAATTTTTAAGTGATAAAAGCAAATTTCCTTTCTTATTATGTCTTAATACTAATAATTAACGCCTATTTATGCCTTTAATGAGCTCAAAAACCCTCCGTGCCTACGTATTAAATAAAAAATGAGTCGTGCGCCTAACAAATTAACAATTTATTGGCTTTTCGAAATATTACGTTTATTTATTGGCATAAAATGTTTAGGTGAAAATGAAAACGACCAGGCGTGTCCGGGTACATGAAGATGCTATTCGTCATAGGTAATACAAATCATCTACTATTTTTATAATTTATATACATATACTTATGTAGACATTTGTAGACGCTCCTATTTTAATTTATTTTATTTTGACCTTAGACTGAGAGAATCATACCAGATTTATTATTTTAATAAATTATTATTAACAATGATTTGCTAGTTGTAGCTAGATTGTATGGTAATGATCACGTATCTACCTAATAGAGTTCCGTAACACATTTGTAAATTTTCGCGAAATACTAATTTTCTCTGCCTACCAATTATGACGAAATATCCTTCAGTGAATTAATATTAATGAATATTTTAAATATTAATTCATTTGTCTACAGAATCGCTAATCTCTACTTTGTCTTGCTTCCCTTATAGTACTTTACTTAAGTTGTGTATTGCTACTAAATTATTTATGTATATTTTTAGTATAACCGCATTTGTTATATATATTATGTAAATACAACAATTGCCCCTTTAAATGCCACAATATTCTCACCGGATTGATAACGTTTCACACTTTATAATAAAGTATTAATCCTCCGACCGACTCTGTATTCACGTATTTTTCAAGTTTCACCAAAGCGTTTTGTTATCTTACTGCACAGTCGAAGATTGCCATAAAAATAGTACCATATGGACCCATCTTGCCAGTTAGGGATTTTATAGGGTAATAAACAAAGGATTGGACTAAAATTTCGCCCCTAGAGGGGACACGACTCCGAGGTCATTACTACCATTGAGTCGTATGTATTTTATTACAGGTGTTCATACCTATGTATATAGATACTGCTCTGTTTCAAGTACGGTACGTACTTTAGCTTTTATCTCTGCTCGATGGATTATGAACTCTTGCTCCTCCAAAGATTAATTCGTTTGTTCAATAAAACGCTGAGAGAATTTATATCAGCCAAGCCAAGCAAAGGTAGACGTTAATTAGCAAATCCGTCAGTTGTGTTATGCGTACCTACTACAGTTATATTGTTTAGACATGACATGTACGTTAATTAGCCTGTTCAACCAACGTTCTACTTGTAAATTTAATCCTAGTAGATAGGCAAATTGCTTTCATTAATTTAGTATTTAATACCTATGTGTAATTAATTACTTTGGTAGGAGTTACCCAAACTCGAGGTTACGTTAATGATCTACCCGCTCTTTTAATTATAGCATTTGAGAAAACCCTTACAAATGGTCAAGCGCGTGTCCAACGTGTTGATTAAATTGTATGTCAGCAATTGAGTGTCAGCTCTCATAACATTTTAGGATAATAATATAATTTGAAATATATATGACTTTATGCGGAAATGACAAAGTAAAGTTTTCTAACCCATTCTGAGTTAGAAAATATTTTAAAGAAATGGTCAAGCGCGTGTCCAACGTGTTGATTAAATTGTATGTCAGCAATTGAGTGTCAGCTCTCATAACATTTTAGGATAATAATATAATTTGAAATATATATGACTTTATGCGGAAATGACAAAGTAAAGTTTTCTAACCCATTCTGAGTTAGAAAATATTTTAAAGCTTCTTCAGAAGCTATAAATTATTCGATTTTGAAATGTATGTGACATAAAGCGAATCAAACAATTAATTTAAATCTCAATTAATTTAAATCTAGTATTTATCGAAGTGAAACTTCTTTAACGTCATTGTGCACTTTTTGGGATGGGGTAAAAAATGTTAAACTGAAATGTTGACCTGATCGAAAATTCGTAAGACGGTGCAGGGCGCTTGCGCGAGTGGGCGTGTGTGATATTGATTTTATCCATTGACATTTGATTTCACCACATAAATGCTAGTACTTTATATGTTCAAGTTTTCACTTCTGTCGGCACTCCCGGAGTGCAACCCGTTTTTTGTGTTTTTTAGGGTTCCGTACTTCAAAAGGAAGAAAACGGAACCCTTATAGGGTCACTTTGTTGTCCGTCTGTCCATATATCAAGACTCTTTATCTCGGGAACGCGTTAAGATATCGAGTTTAAATTTAATCTATATACGTATATATTATATGGTCTCTTGCAGTTGTGTAAAAAAAAAACTTCTCAGTTATCGTATAAAAAAGTTACACTCACAAAAATCAAAACCTACAGGACATAGAACCATTGACATAGAACAATGAAATTTGGCGAGAAGCATTGTCTTAGAGTACACATATAGGAATAAATCATTATACATTTACATTATACATTTTTATTTAAATCACAAAAAAATCGGCCCTAATACCAAATATGAGTTCAAAATTCAAAGTGTAGGTAGTAAGTAAGTATCATGTAAGGTATCACATAAAAGAGGTTCATTAGCACATGCTAAAACAGGTTTTTAATTATTTTAACAATGTGTAATTTTCTATGTATGACTTTTTTGTCGATGATTATATAGGTAGTATACTTAGAGATTTTAACAAATTACTTCCCAATGTTGTGAAATTTTAAGGATTTGTACGGTACCCTCGGTGTACGAGCCTGACTCACACTTGTCCAGTTTTTATTAGTCAAATTACGTTCGTAGTATTTAGTCATAGAACGAAAAGTTCCTAATATGTAAAATAAAAATTTAATTCAAAGGCTGCATAAACCTGCTTCCTGCTCTGCATTAGTTTTGAATCGTGGTTAGTTGTAAAGGTATTGCATAAACGCAAAATTGTTATTAGCAAGTGCCATGTCATAGAAACCGACAAACTACTGTTCCAACCTTAAAATTACTTTTTAATGTTATTTAAAAGTAGTTTATTATATTTTATTTTAGTGAAAAATATTATTTTTTATTTTAGTGAAAAACTTGTACCTCTATTAGAATCAAAACATCCTTTAGTCTAGTTCTCGTAAAGTCCCTCTACCACAGCTACGCACGTCCTTCTCTACCATTTAGTCAAATAAATGTAGAAAGTATAATTAACAATTGTAAATACATTATCCATGTATGTCCTGAACGTATCTACTTCATCATAAAAAATCTTTGATGCTGATATTAATTCTAAAAAATTGCAATTTGCAGTGAATCCGGTGATAGATGCACCTACCACCTACCTATGTACCTATGTGTGTACTTGCACGAAAAATGGTTTTCGCAACAGAGATTGCAATAAGAAAGAATCAGAAAGTTTTGTGATTTACGAGCGCTGAGTTTTCATTTCCCCAGGTGTTTACTTAACGCTTCGGGATCTACAGAAACTGTTTTCCTAAATCAAAATCTATTTTCACCAGAAAATCGGAACTTATTCGAACGTTAAACAAACTCGCTCGCGTATATCCACATACTTGAGGGCTAATTTTCTCGACAGGCAATTAACTGCTGCGGTGTACTTCATATTATATTCATCGTGAGGGAATTATTAAATATGAACTTACGCTCATCTCGATGACAGCTCACCTTACGCTTTCGAGTTACAAGTCTCTCGCTTGATAATGAAGAGCTTTTCGTAGATTATCTTCTGTAAGGCGTATAACGGAGGTTTATTACTATAACAGGTTCTCTGCCACTTATTAAGATCGTTATGATAAAATTCCCGGGAGCTGTTCCCGTGCGCACTTCCGCCAAGGAAACATTGTATATTTCTCTAAGACCGTAACGTGTCAAAGCACTTTATTACTTAGGAGCTACGAGTATTGTGTAAACAAGCTCTTTACGACCACACTCGCCAAAAAAAGGGCACAATAGATAGTAAAATAAAGAATACGTATTGTATATTGAAATATTTTTGTTTTGTAGAAATGTAGAGTTTGTAAAGTTAAGTTGGCTGGTATTCTTGTAAACATTTATCCATTTTGTGGAGCTACCTCAAAGTGACCCTTCATAAGCTTTGCTCTATTGTATTGTGACAATGCTATTAAATTAATGTGTTTGTTTATTTGTGTATCTAAGTATAGTTTTGTAAAAATATTTTATAATCATGATAGAAACTGCAAATAAAATGATGAATTCAAATATTAATACGAATAATGTTTCCACGATCCCAAGCACACAAAATGAATTGCGAGTAAAGAATACGTAAAAGGTCAAACAACATCGCTGAAATACTCTTCAGTACAAGATCTTTGTACCTAATATAGGCCACTAACTGATATCTTGATACAAATCTACTTTTGTAACTTTCATAAGATGAATCTTGCCTTTGCCATTATCTAAATTAAATCTGCAACTGAAATGAAAGAGAAGCATCTGCATCTGATAGAACGCTAAAATATTAAAGTTTCGTTTCATAGTCTGATGTTCCGAGAAAACTAGATCATTAATATATCAGTCTCAGCAGAAGTTCATGAGGAAAGTATTTTCTTTTGCTGATTTGATAACTTGAGCCAAAGTGGGTAAGTTATGCTATAGTAAGTTTGTAAATGCTGGTTTCGCCAGGCTTAATGTCAAAGTCGTGATAAAATGTGCCTTTTTGACGGCCTCTATCACGTAGCTGCAGATATCAACCTGCCAAAATTTATCTACCTACCTATATTAAAAAAGATAACTTGTTACTGTTCATATCGCTAAAAGAACAATACAGAAAAATGCTTTAACATCTGAAATACTCAAAGCTTGAAGCTATCTTTTCCAGGCAAGCTCATCTTAAATGAGTTACAAAAGGCGAACGCATCGAAGTATCTGCTAACTATAAGCAAAGTAGGTGCGGTGTAGATTGGACCGTCTCTATTGGCAAGAGGCGAGTTTATCGCTCGATTTCATCGCGGCTCCGACGTGTTGGTAAACTCAAATGTCACGAGCCGCGACTGCGATTCTATATTCTAAATAAAAGTAGCAAGTTTAAAATAGGCATATATTTTCGTAGGCTTTGTGTATAAAATAGTGGATTAATTATTTGAGACCGTCCAAATATACATTGGGAGTTCGTAACTCGCTTTCATGTAAAGTTTTAGGCAAACAAAAGAATGTCGATAGAGCGAGAGGTGACTATCGCGAAGTAGATAGAAAAACTAACAATAGCGCTTCCGGCAACACTCCCGCAGTCGGGTAGTGAGTGTCTGGTGTAGCGCTAGATGACGGCGCGTGGGCCGGTATGGCAGGTGCGTGTGTTGGTTTCAGTGAGTGTAAGAGTGGCGGCGACCGGCTGGCGACGCCGCGGATGTCGCTGCTGGGCAAGCCGCTCAGCTACCGCGCTACGCGACGCGACGCGCGCTACCGCCGCCTGCAGTCCAAGTTCTACAACTTCCTTGAGCGGCCGAGAGGAGCGAAAGCAGTCTTATATCATATGCTCGTGTAAGAACTAGCTAATTTTATTATGATCTTTTCCGAGTTTTATTTGGCTATCGACGAGCTTATCACTAACGCCGAAGTCAGGTCACACGGACGGACAAAATTAAAAAAAAATTATGCATAAAGCATGCTAGGCTTTCATAACTTTTTAATATTGATAGGTACATGTTTTAAGTAATTAATAAATAATAAACGACCTCTTCAATTTTAAGATTAATCATTATTTATTTAAAGTAATGGAATAATTGCTTGCTTAATTTTAGGAACTTAGTTCAGACTCTATTTTTTTCTAACCAACAAGAAAATCAAAAATCAGTGGATTCCATAACTCGCTCTATAATAAGTCGTTATCCACGTAGGATCATCTAATTTTCTTCTTCCTGTGCATTTTATAATATTATAAAACTTTTAAACTGATATTATAACCTACAGCTGATGATGATAATGGTGGTGATTACATCAATGAGATACTATAGGCTAAGATACACAAACACCGAGGTGACGGCTAAGAGACGGACAAATGTACATTAACACCGTGTTTACGTCTGTGAGACGTCAATTGTACCTGTACAGACATGTATGCACTCGCAGTGCTCGCCAAGGTGTTTAACAGCAACAAAGTGGTGCTGGAGGAAGGTACCAAGAAGGGTAACTTCGTGAGAAACACACTTAAAAAGATATTTTAATTTTAAAATTAATGCCGTCTGTGAGATGGGCACGTCAGTAGTTAAAGTTTAAGTAGAGCGTGACGAAAAGTGCAATAGCAACTTTCATTCATCTGATCACCTGTACCTAATCTCTAAATAAGATCAAGTCAAACTTGCGGATAGCCATATCTGCAGTTTAAATTGATTTTCTTCGCTTTCATAAGCTCTACTACAGTTTATTGATACAATTTCAGTAATCATTATCCTCATAACTTAGTAAGCAGATATTTTTTTTTAAATTAATAAATATGTAATAAAGCTGATGTTTTTTCCGTGTACTGTACCTACCTATACACAGAGTGATATTCTATAATAGAATAAACAAGTTTCTTTTGTGCAAACGTGTATAGTTTCACATCGATCGGGGTGTGGTCAAATGCAACTTCTCTAAGTGTTTACTCGTCTAATCGACTTTTGTATATGGTGATGACATTAAATACTATTCTTATTAGAGCATAACATCATTATACTATGCACAAGTTACACGTATACGAGTAAAATAATAGGCGTAGCCTCTAAGCGGCAGAGTAACTAGTTGAGCAATGAGTGTCATTTCAAACCAAAAATTTGAGTTGCTAAGTTAAAGTAAACTGTTGATTAAAGATACAAAGACCTCGATACTTCGCGACAGCTCTATTGATCCAGTATTAAAAACTGTCTGTGATCTTGCCTTATTTTCCTCTCAAACAAAGACCGAAGTAAGCAACATTCGCCGAGGAACTTCTCAATTAAGAACGAAAATTGTCTTCTATACGTTACTGTCAAATTCACTTCGCCGAGCCTTTGTATCTGTACGTTTTCCTTTATATTAAAATTGCAAATTGTATTAACGGTAGAGATTCAATGTGAATATTCAGCGCGTTCATATTTGCCAATTTACCGCTCATTCACCTGGGAGCGATGTTACGAAAGCTTTTAGCTGGAGACGTTGGCGTGGTTAATCACACTCTAATATTACACGTAGGAAAGTTACTTTTTGTACCCTTGTTTTTTCATTACGCGTTCCATAACTAGACCAGCCGGATGGTTTTTTTTGTAATCTAATGAAAATTTAACAACTAAAGATGTTCAAGTCTAGTCTACACTAAAAAATTGAAAAAATGAACTATGGACGTTCGAAATACTTGGAAAATTTTTTTCTTTACAAAAAGCCGGAATACAATTCTGCGAATTTTTAATCTATATTTAATGACTATTCATTTGTTCATCATCGTGACGTTAGACTATGATAATTACTGTATGCGTACATCAGTGTAGTCAAACGCAAACCTACAAGGAATAAAAAAAAAGATCTTGTAAATCTGTGGAAATTAAGGGAAGGTCTATACGGCAAGAATATATAAAAGAGTTGTAAAAATAATAATAACATTATTTCTATTTTCCCATACAACATTATCCTGCATGTAAAAGTTGCCGTATCTAGTCGTTGATAAATTGACAGTTGGCAGATGAAGGTTTTTTTTTATTCCGTATAGGTTTGCGTTTGACTACATACTGCCTGATGTTGAGCAGATATGCTGTCTAGGGTATAGCACGCTTACATAGAAGATACCTATTTACTCGGGACTTGAAGATACCCACGTTGTACTTAAGCGGGAAGACAGACCCAGGCAAAACGTTCCACATTCTGGCTGTTCGTATGAGGAATGAGGATTCGGAACGCTTAGTTCTAACGCGCGGAATGTTCACCATAAAAGGGTGGCGCTTTGGTCGCGTCTGTCTAGCCTTACGATAGAAGAAAGGGGCAGGTGGGACCAGATTGTGCAACTCCTGAGCGCACTCTCCGAAGTGTACCTATCCGATAAAAGGCCGACAAAAACGCTACCTTTCGTCGATGCTCGAGACTTTGCAGCTGCGACTTAGTCAAGGTTTCGTTGTCAATCAATCTCCTTCATCAGGTGATATGAAGTTCACCCTTAGTTCACCGGATCAACTAGTATCTTTTAATTTTATATCAACAAAATGATATGAACAATACCGGCTAGCGCAGCATAGGAAGTCCACCCGCGAGATGGGCTGGCGACCTTATTAAGATCGCAGGATCGTACGGGTTACAAGCCGCTTCCAACCGGAGATCGATAGGGGAAGCATATTTCCAGCAGTAGAGTAACTACTATGACTAATTGATGATATTTTACATTCAGCGCATTCATTGCGTTAATTTTCAATATGACGACAATTTTGACGATTTCAATTTTACCTATCCCCACAAAGCTGTGTTATGATTATACTTAATTCGTTTTACAACTGAAAACTGTTTTCTTTGTCTCCTATATAGAGTCACTGTGAGCAAATTGCAAAGGTATAGACCAAAGTTTTCGTGTGGTGATAATCTCGTACACAAGCTTCAAAATAAATAATATATTTACTAGTGTTAGTAACGCTGTAAATGTAACGGAGTGTCTCTAGACGGTCTCGACATCAAACACAAAATACGAGATAAACGAGATCATTTCACTCATAATAATAATCAACTTTGCTATGGAGACCAACCGTAAGAACGCAAAATGAGTTGTCAAGTGCGTGACATATGTTAGGCTTCCGTAGATGGTGACGATGATTATGATGATTATAAAAACCACTTCATTTGTTGTTATTAGATGGTTTACTACTAAAAAGTATAAATTAACTCTGTCGGTGTCCTTTCAATTCAATGCACACATGTAGTTTTTAAACTTTCGCGATTTGAATACATTAATTTTATATACTACGGGACTAATCGTGCACTAAAATTACTTTGTTTTTTTTTTTTAATAAATTGTTTATTTTGGAGTCTACCCGTGACCACGGTCGATGCAACTCGGCCGAAACGTCGGGATGAGGAGGTATTTATTTATCTCGTAATTTTAGTGCGCGATTAGTCCCTTAGTATATAAAAATAATGCACACATGACTTTATTCTCCGATACTAGTCGCCGCGGAGTATCTCACAAACATTTATTGGTACCAGTCTCCATTTAAATGTATGTAATTTATTTCGCGACTTTGTCTCCTTGTCTAGGAGCCGCACATGCGACTCGTAACGAGACTCGACTCTAAGTGATGTTTAACGGTGCAGGTTCCTGATGGTGTTCATGTGCTTGGCTCTGTCGGTGTTCTCCACGATCGACGAGTACGAGGCGCGCGCCAGCATCATTCTATTCTACATGGAGACGGTCGTCGTCATTTGGTTCGCTATCGAGTTTATTCTACGGTGAGTCAATAGACATTATTTATTTCTATGATTTTTCTTCGGCTCCCAAATAAAAAATGTGTAATCTAATCAAATAGTAGATGCACCAGTTGTGGCCACTACTCCAGTTTTGTCCATTTTATCTCAAAATTATTACAGATTTTAAACAATGTATCATCGTAAAATAATTTGTTTGTGTCAAAGTTTGGAAATTTCTTGAAAGATATCATTTTAATATTAACATTGTCTACACAATAATCAATAAATTTCAAAGTGGCACTAAGATGGCTACAACCGGTGCATCTACCCTATATGTAGGTAGGTATGAAATATTATGTTAAGTATCCATAAAGCTTTTTCCCAGTGCTTGGCTACTGGTACTCCGCTAAGGTATGCCTCGTATAGATCCTGTAGATTACAAAAAATGCAGATATAAGCGCAGGGACCTTCTGGGGCCTATAAATTATATTCACCGATATGAACAGCTTTTACTATGGAACCAAGATCGAAATCGCGAAATAAAAATTCTGCCGTTCCATATGAAAAGTTCATTGAGTCTTGATAAAACGTATTATATAAGTTCGGGATTGGTCCCGTAGTAAAAGTTGTTCATAATGATGAGTATATAGACCTTTGAAAGTCCCTACACCTTGCAAAACAACACTTTGTATAGTATCGATAATAATTGATTTAATTTATTTTGCGTTGAAGCGAATACAACCCATTAAATATAAACTAAAAGTACAATAATATTGTGTAGTACTCGGAATCGGGCAATTTAGGATTTAGGTTTTTCATGTTTTTTTTTTATTTATTTCATTATCTGTAGCTGCTACTGGCTGCATTTGAGATCCTTGAAACTGTAATAATAATTATGTCTTTGTGTAGCGCCGTAGTAACTAGCTACGTGGCTACGCGTAGCACCCTCTACGTCGAGTACAATTGGGTCTAAGCATTTTCGGCAGTAGCTATTTTTCCTAAACGACAATTTAAAATTTCGAAACTTTTAAATCTAACACATTTTAACAAAAATTTTAAAACGGTCAGCTTCATCAACATTGTCACATGCTTAGTATAAGTTTTTTGTAGCACTTTGTAATTTTTAACATTATATCAAGCTGCGCTATGCTTTCTCAATTTAACCTTTATAGCTACACTAGTTTTTACCCGCGGCTTCGCCCGCATGATATTTTGATTTTCGTGCTATCCCAAGGGAACCCTTTATTTATCTGGGATAAAAAGTAGACTATGTCACGTTCCGTCTTTCAAACCCGAGGCCCTACCTTACCACCCTTAATAAAAGAGGTGGAAAATCCAAAAAATAAAACAAAAAACGATTTGATGGTTGTTCGATTCGACAGTAGATTTTTTTGACATTTTATGAAGCGCACTCTAGAATAGCTTCTCAGAATTCTCACTTATCGTTATATTATGAAAAATTTACGCAATATCATTATAATTTATAGCCTATGTGTTATTCTGATATATAAGCTATATTATTGCAAAGTTTCATCTCAATCCGTTCAGTAGTTATTGCGTGAAAGAGTAACAAACATCCATACATCCATCCATCCTCACATAAGTAGGATTATGATTTTTCAGTATTTAAAATGTCAGTATATATTGTGACTATAGGCTACATCACTATACATGTATGTATATCACATACGTGATACACAAGGTTGACTCACGGTCTGTGCTACGGGCAATAAACGGTCACTAGGGTCCATTTCATGTATTGATTTTATCGGAACTTCCTCGTTGATATTAAATTAATTAATTTTGCAACAATATAACAGTAAATATACTGGTACGTTACGGTGTTCTTTATCAGCAGTAGATGTTACGTCTACGAGGGTAGTTTAACCACTCTACAAGTGCTACGACACTGTAAAAAGATTTACTATGTATCGTAGAAATCTGTACGACGACTGAGATCCGCACACATTGTCTTTTGCTGAACTATAAAGTTCTTATTTGCGTGTTCTTCCTTAAACGGTTTATTCTACACACCTACCCTCGTATTGCGTAGCGCCGTAGCCCCTCTACGAAACTATACTGAGGTCTACAATTGTCTATTTAGATAGGGATTTCTTGTTTTGTTATTGTTTGTACTTAGTGAATATATTTTATTTTATACTGTAGTAGCTTTTATTCGTGTAAATCTTGTACTAAAGTTAGAGTGGTTATTTTATGTAGATTCTTAAAAAATATCACATTCTTAATATTGTGACAATCGTGTATTTGATAAGAAATTAATTGCATGTATACCCTAAAAAATACTTGTTTCCTTCTGTAAGTTGACATACTAAGCAGTCGACCACGAGCGCAGTACAATCGCCGCTACATCCTTCGAGGCGGTACAAATCGGATCGATAATCTTATTACCCTAACTTATTCATGCCAGAAGTAAGTGCAGCAACACGTCGCGAAAGTTAATACGTCGCTATAATTATTGGCACGATATATTCGTTCATATTTTTAAACTTTGTTTTGGCGGTTCGTATTAACTGAGTGAGTTCGGTACACGTGTATCCGACGCGTTTGGAATAACTTGGCTAAACTCCTGCCCGAGCCGTACAAACCTGTAATTACGGCAATTAATTAGTGGAATAGCAGACCTTAATTATCTGTATTTTTGACGTTTTCCTTTATTCGCAGCTCCGTAGCTGTGCTACGAAATGCATTGCTACGAGTAACTAATGTTGTAGTGTAGACAAAGCTATGTTAGGAAGTTTCGGTTAGATATTTCTAGCGATTTCAACCCTTATAGCATCGATATTGAGTCGAAGCAGTGGTCATTACCCGACGGAACAAATAAACTTCTTTTTATTATGGCTACTCGTCTGATGAATAGTTGCTTTGTTGATACGGCCCGTATAATGTGATTTTTACGATCACTACTTCCAAACGACTTGCACGACCGCTTGTGACCACAAATATATGATGTCGTCTCTGTCAGTCCGTTTAACTTCGTCCGAGCCGCCGACTCGTTCGTAGAGTCATTGCGATTGCGACCCAGATTCGTGTGTTATTTGATTAAATTAAAACAATAGCCGGTACACCGCAGCCGGTGGCAATAGCTACAATGGACTGCATTTTACACTACGCTTTTGAAATTTTTATGTGCCTACTCAAACTTTTTCTTAAGATAAACAGTATCGCCGGTATATATGTACATACTATTTGAAATCTCATTGGTACTAAAACTTCACTCAAATTCACTTTGGAAACCTAAAAATTTTCACTTAAAGAAGTACAAACAAAAACGGGTCAAATAGTAATTAAATCCACTTTTATTTTATTGTGATTGATTTTTTAAGCTAAACCTTATTTTATAGCTCAAAATGCTGACCACATTTTTTCAAACGTCTAAAAACATATACTTACGAGAAAAGAAGAAAATCAAGTGCAATTTGTCAGCTTCGACGCTCGTTAGGATGTAAAATAATGAAAAATAAATATATAATATTTAGCTTACAAAATTATCTTCACTTTATTAGTTATACTAATTGATTGCCATTATCCAGTTTGTGGATGTACGAGACTTTAAAAACCATCGTTTAACTGAACTTAGTGTATATGTTGCCCATGGGACAAACAAAGTCGCCAGACTTTGACATTCAATAAAGTAACAGTAACGTCACCAACTCCCTCCCCGTAACATTTAACGGCAAGTTAAATGAAATGCGAGCTTACATTCACTAAATTACTGGTGTTCATCACTTTAACTAATAAGTTAAAGTAGCCGAAAAACAATGTCACATGTGCCCAACAATCATCAACCGACAAATAAATGTAGTAATGAAAACGCTGTGTAGATATATAAACGCACATATTATATTATGATTCGTATGTAACCACGTCAGAACTTCAGACTCTGCGATAAAAAGATCGATTCGAACATTTATTACAGTTTTCAGTTCCGTTACCACTTTCCAGAAGTCTGTTTTTTGTATAAAGTGTGAGGATACAAACAATGCAGTAGATTATATTAGCTTTGTGAAGAAGGCAGGTAATTCGTCACTGGCTAAGACGGATCACTCCGCCTCAACGGTCTAGTGGCCATTATTTTTCCTTTATTTATATTCGACCCGATAGATAGATCGGACGGCGCTCACTTCCAATGTTCTATCGAAAGTGATTCTTGAATGAAAATCACATTACGTAACGCACAAGGTTACTGGAAAATGTTTACGAGTTAATAACCTGTAAAATATGAAACAATTTTGTTTCTTGTTACTTTAGCTACACGTTACACGTGTTGAAAGAAACGTGACCCAAGATCAGTTACGATTATGACCAATCTTCTCGAGATTCCCCTGCGTACCATATTGGGTTCCGTACATTGGACCTACAGCCGACAAAAATACTCGGGATGGAATTACAGAGAGGATTCATTTACGCCACAACGCGCTCCTTTATCCAGTCGTGCTAAAACCGGAGTTCGATTAACCGACCGACTGGCCACGGATATCTTATGTACACTGTTACTACCAATCCTGATTATCTTCACTCCATTGTAAGCACTGCTGATTGATAAATAGATCGACATGTAGCGGGATAAGTGTTCGGAAATGGGTTAGACAGCGAGTAGGCGTGATGCCTGTATCCGCTGAGTGGCGTTTGACTGCTAGTATTTATATGTACAAATGTCTACGCTCGTAAAACGATATGTAACAGAAGGGTATTATGTACTGTGAGGCCGGTCACAGGGTCAGAGCCTTTAATTATTTGCAATACTACACATTTTATCGACAAATCACTCTTATTATTTTATGGTCCTATAACAGTAATGAAATGGAAACCATTTCAGTTCTTAGAGACCACCCATGCAGATATATTATATTCGTGGAAATATAATTTAATGTATTGCAACTACCAAAAATTGATACCATGTTACCGTAAAAGCAGATAACAATTTATTGCGGTATCTGCTAATACCTACTTACCATCCAAATGTAGCTTGGATGAGATTGTTTGCAGTGAGACTAGATTAAATTTCAGAAAAAAGCCGAAGCACCCTATAAAAGTACTCTTTGGTATATTTCACTATTATTCAGCAAAATTTCGCCATAAAACGTTTATTTTTAGGCTGCCAGCGCGTAGCCTGAAATACCCAAATGTACTAAAAAATACCTTTTTACCACAATTTTTTCCTAAATATACTCAAAAATACCGACCTCCGTCTGATTCTGGTCACACTGATTGTTTGTAGCAGCAAGGCCGCCAGAAATTGTTTTTGAATTTTATAAGTATCCTTAGTTCTGATTTTTATCGTAATATATATTATGTACTTAACAATAAACGGTGTATCTATCATAATTACAATACAGATACGTGAAAATAACATGATAAGTTTTCTGTATCTCTCAATATATTTTCTCTGTAATCTTATTAAATCCACAGCTTCGATAACTGTAACGGGGCTCACTGTATATAATTTTAAAATAATTCATAATATTGATTTTTAGACATTCACTTGTAAATGTCAGCTTGGTCCGATTTACAATTCGCTGAATTATATTTTTCTTTTTTTTTCACTCAGGGAAAATCCCTTATGGATATCACCCCACCCCGGGGGAGGCAGGGTGGCTATGTGGGAATCCTACCTGAGCCGGTGCACCCACTAACAATCCAAGGGTGTTCCTTCTCTGCGCATCTGCATCGGTATTGCGGGAACGCTTGCGCACACTTAACTTTAACCAGTCTACTACAAGTTTAAAAACCGTTTACTGAAATATACTTGCAACATAATGTTAAATGCGTTATTTTTAGTCACCATAAAAAATACACTTCATAGATCACAACCAGGATTACTATCTCGGAGGTGCCATGCAAAAATACAACGACAAAGACAACTAACACTCAGACCCAAAACAGATACCTATTTAAATTCATCACTCAAATATTTGTTGAACCCGGGATCAAAAGCAGGCAAGACAGTACTCTCAACTGCGCCAGGAAGGTCATCCAACATTGATTAATCAATCGCTAGCTTCGCGGCCCGACTTCATCCGACCTTTGTTACTTACAAATAGTGTTGCTATTAGTGAAAGAATTTTTGAAATCTTTCTAGAGTGGTCAAAAACAAAAATCCAAAAAAAAGTCATTATAACATTACTGTATGTAACTATGCACTAGCTACCATGTAAACCTTGCTTAACCCATAAAAAAAATTATACCACCCAAATCACACAGGGGTACAAAAATGTCCTATAACCTACATACCTATACACCTACCAAATACACAAAAAAAAACATGAAATATCGGCCAAGCCGTTTCGGAGTAGATCGGTAACAAATACACACGATATTTTTGTATAGGATTATTAGATTAACTCTAACCCTGAAATATTTATTTTTAAACCTTAAAAAAACATTTTAATTTAATTCTTAACTACCTTACCTATATACCTATATAAATACAACTCTAACTGGTATAAAAAATATTTAAATGTCTTGGAAAATTAAAAAGTCCTTCGTAAACTTCTGAAAACGAAGCAAAGAGTGCGGAAAGTTAATTAATTTTTTTTCTTTACAAAGGTTATGGTCGTCAGGATGCAGGTCCCGGTATCAAGGCTCAATGGGGCGCCTCAAATTTTTGCGGCGACCCTTCTGCATTATAGGTAAGCTTATTTATTTTAACTGACCTATATTTTTCATGTCACCCCCAAAACGATTCACCGAACTTTTTTGTAGTGAGTCTCAATTATGTATTAAAATAGGTATGTGTTACTCAATTATGTGTAGGGGATTTTAATTCAAGTATAACACAAAAAAATTAAACGTAAGTAACACCTGTGTTATACTTTAATTAAAATGTGCAAAAATCACGCTAATTTCCATAATTAAATGTGAAGGGGTCTTTCAAAGGTCATCATTATGAACAACTTTTAAGATGGGACCGCCTCTCCCGAAATCGCAAATACAAATCAGCTATTCCGTTCGTCCACTCTTGAAAATAATATACATGGAATAACTGATATTTTTCGCGATTTTGGAGTGTAGCTTCATCATAGTAAAAGTTGTCCAAACGATGAGTATAATTCTAAGAGTGCCTGCACTTTACAAAGCGACAGTCTGTGTTTTTATATAGAGTTCAATTTTGAACGCAGTTCTAAACAACTAAAAATAATCCTGTCATTTTCATTGCGACCCATCTGACGTGCACAGAAACACTTTAATTAAGTTTAGTGCCATCACCTAAAACCTTCAAAATTGAACTCTATGTGTAAAGTACTTATAACTAAACATAAAATGTGTATTTAGTATGTCTGCGTACTAGCATGATTGTTAGCTAACATAAATAAAGCTGATAATAAAGTGACATCCAACTCATGCGCTCTGCATTAAAAGCTTCACAAGCTTTCAACAAAATTGCATCTGAATGGAACATAGCGATTGCAACAGGCTACTTTGCATCGCATGTTATGAATGTCACAAAACGTTTCGTGACTCTTTGCTGTTCCTACGTAAATTGCAGACTGCTGACAACAGCGCAAAATTGTTTTCAATCCTTTCTGCTCCGCTTATTATTAATAGAGCACGTATTTCAAACTGATGTAGGTATAGTAAGCACAAACTGCTAAAAACCTTGGCCTAGTAAGATAATGCCAATCTATAACCTTTTTGTTTTCACCGACAAATTAGCATACCGAGCGAATAGCTTTTGCGCGACCGAAAGTTTTAATGACCAAACTTCATTTAAAGAAAAAGTGGAGAATACCAAACAATAAATAACTTGGCGGTTTCGTGTCTAGTATTGTCAGCCACGTCGACATTTGAAGTAAAAGTCACGTACCGACCATAAAGCGTGACGAAGTGACCCTATTTCAGGTGCGAGCAATCTGCTATGACCTTCGCATTTTCGGTGTGCCCTCCTCTGTCCCCTGGCGCTAGTTTCGTGCGGCATTCCGCTCTCCGGGGAGCCGGCCGCCCGAGACCGCGCGCCGCCGCTACCACACGATATTCTGACGACAATAAAACAGACCTTCCGCAATTATTCAGCCCCCTATATTATTAATGCTTCGTTTCTTTGCACTCGCTCGACAAACGATACCGCGCGCCTTGTTTGCAGACCGTAGGTATTAAACTTAATACCGACATTACCGATGCAAAACCAATTACCGACCGTTTTGGCGATTCATCGAAAGCATAATAGACTATCTTAATATTGTAAAACGTAATACAGTCGGACGATGAGTTTCATTAGCTCTATTTTATCTGATGGGTCTGCAATTACACGTGTTCATTGTATGAAATACTGATGAATGAGAGTTTTGGTATTGTGCCACATTGAAATTTAAACTTCTCGCCGCATGCGATAGATATGCGATAGCCTAGAAGGATTGAGTGTTAAAGGTGTTATTAGGTAGCACGGAGCGCTGCTCACGAACAGACCGGACGTTGGTAGTCGGCATGCTCATGTGGTGAATACTTTGCCGCATAGAGTAGAGCTGGTTGCATACATACATTACTTAACATGCAGCAGCGCAGACATGATTCAGGCTCCACCGTTTCACTACCCCAGACATCTGCAAAGTGAATCATGGACTCATTAGACTTTAGCTATGGTAGAATCATGTCTATAGGTAAGTTCATGTTTCCGTATTCTAAACTTAACCCAGATACCAATTATAATAAAAACTACAGTATCAAAATTTTAAAACTTTGGTCTTTGAATTGAAAATATCAGTCTAATAAAACATGCAAGTGCTCTCTCACAATACGACAAGGAGGGACGATATGCCCAACAAGTCAGCCGCACTGATTTTGTAAAAAAAACACTATTCATCAAAATATAATGTCGTATAGGATGTGACGACGATCCTGACGTTAATGGTGTTTAATTGGCTATCTGTAACGATCCTTTTTTATGTCATGTAGTGGCAAACAGGTAAGAGATCACCATCGCCTAACATCAAAATGCAACCTACTGGACAACTGGACAAAAAATATTATTGAGGATGTTGTACAGATGTGACGATGACCCTAGCGTCCCTGGTGGTACTAGATTCATCCAAGCCAGCTGTAACGAATTTGTCAAAAACACTATTGATTAAGGAATGTTGTATAGATGTGACGATGCGACAATCCCGGCGTCCCTACTGGTGTTGAATTGGCCCAAGCCGATTGTAACGATTTTGTAATCACTTGATTTAAATGTTGTACTCGTACAGATGTCCCGACGACCACGATCATACTAGTGGTGCTAGAATCTGTTAGATTGTCCCAAGCCAGCTGTTCCAATTTTATTTTGTCAAAAATGACTATTAATTAAGGATGTTGTACAGATGTGACGACGATCCTGGCGTCGCTGGTGGTGCTGGCGATGGGCTCGTCGGGGCAGGTGTTCGCGGCGTCGGCGCTGCGCGGGCTGCGTTTCTTCCAGATCCTGCGCATGGTGCGCATGGACCGCCGCGGCGGCACCTGGAAACTGCTCGGCTCCGTCGTCTACGCTCACCGACAGGTTTATTCCTTCCAATGGCTTATAATACACTCGCCCTGCGCTAACTCAAAAATAAAAACAAATATAACTTTGTGACGTTAGGATGGACGGACGGAAACAGCGATCTTATTTGGGTACCTAGTTCACTACAAAATCCTAAAAATATTTAAAAATCGAAATAAAATACAGACAAAAACCTGCTTGTTTTGCTGATTGCCTTTTATCTTTACCCCACAAAAATTTACATGCATACTAAATTGTATGTACTGCTCAATTTATTACATAGGATTAAAACAAGTTGATATAATTCAAGGTTATTGCTGCTTAATTTTTCGACTTACTCGTATATCGGAAGTAAAGTCTGCCAAAATTAAAAAAAAAAACCAGTAAAGCCAAAGCGTAAGAGATAGGCATAAAATAAATTACACTCGTCATTAACAGCTTTCGCTAAGGACAAAATACTGAAATAGAAAAAAATATCAGACAGCAGTAGGTACAATGTCCGAATATTTTTGTTCTTAAATCAAATCGTTTATTCGCTAGAATACCTGCGTCTACGTTCCTATAGTGGGAGTTATACATAATAATTGTTATTACTATAGTAATTTTCTACCGGATTGTTACGTAGCAAGCTTCTAATATAAATCTGTATAAGTCTACCACGGTATTTTCTTGTGCTTTTACCACTATGTTTTCAGCTTTCTTACGTTGCACAAACACCCTTCTAAGTGACGAGACATGTGATTTGGCAAGTTTCCACCGAACGCATAGCAAGTAACCTTACTACACATTTGTATGGAAATTTCGTAGACAAAGTGCTGCATCGCGTAGTTGGGTTTTAAGCCTACATGATTGAGAAAATTTGCTAAATACCTATGACAGAAAACATAAGTAAGTTTATCAAGTACAATTTACTAAGAATATATTTGTCAAAATAAACCTAGATGTACTTATTTGTTTACTATCTTGAAATAAGGCCTAAAAAATTCACTCTGACCCTCGCTCAATCAAACAAATTACTTTAGATACTTAGATACGTGACATTATGAGAATTTCCCTGGCGTACTGCCTATCTAAACCTAATTTCACGTACAAAATTGTTATCATTAGATAAGTACGGGAAATTAGGCTTCAGCACGCGGCCCGTATAAAATCCTCGTCAGTAGGTGCGCTGTAGGCCGCAGCTGTGTGGGTGTAGTGCGGAAGTTGAACGTTTTTCAAGAAATTTGCATTAGCGGCTCGGGGAAGTCGAGCGGAAACGTAATCTAGTCTACGCAACACACAAAAGCTTGCGGCAGTCGCTGCGCCAGGCAGCTTTCGTATGCTTCACGTTGATGTACTTAGAACTTTGATATGACTACACTGGACTTTTGAAGCTTTTGATACGCCTCTGTCTTAAAATAACTTATAATCATTACTTTTGGCAAAAATGGCATGACCTACTTCAACCGTGTACAGAATTCGCGAATATTTCGCACGGATCGATGCAGCATTTTTCACATTATTGTTGATTTATAAATAATGGCTCGGCCTATTTCGATAAAATTTAAATGGACCAATTTCGAAGTATACTCTTTCCAATAAAAATAATCATCGAAATCAGACGTAAAATTATGTATACATTAAAAAATATATACGCGTCGAATTGAGTACTACCTCCGTTTCGTCGGTCATAAAGGAGTATTCTTCTCGATTAGACTTTATATTTTGTTTTGTGTACCTATTACAAACCTGATACTTAACCGATTTGTATATTTGCGATAAGAATTGGTTAAAGTTGATTTAATAGTTTTTTGACCAACTCAAATAAATATTTAATTTGAAAACATATCAGGTTTTCGTAAACACGCTTGCTATCATCAGAAGGTCTATCATAGAATATGAAGTAGTTTGCAGATGGTGGGCATATTATTTTGAAGCAGTGTGTGACATTTATTTTATTATTGCGAATAACCGATTTAGATGAGATCAGCAAAACGCTATAAGGCTATATATATATATAATATGTACCTGTACTAAGCCAAAAGAGGGTGATTAGAACCATCGTTATGAACAACTTTTACTATGGGGCCAACCCTAAATTAGAGAAAAAAAAAGTGCAATTCATACAAAACTGCATCTCGGAATTTATCAAATGTATGAAACAACTGACTTTTTTTCTTGAATTTAGTTTTGGCCCGTAGTAAAAATTGTTCATAATGATGGTCTGAATCACCTCCTTTCCGCTTAGTACCTACTCATCGACATTAGAAAGTATTGTGGGGCCCCACAATACTTCGAAAAAAAAGACTTCGAGGCTGTAGCCCTCCCCTAATCCGGCCCTGCTGCTAGGTAATTTTGGAAATCGATGAGAGAAACTTATATCCAGAAGTAGGTAACCTTTTTTACATTTGAAATAATACTGATAAAGTATTCCGCTATATACGGTATATGAACTTTTAGTGGAAAAATACTTTTAAAATAGAAAAAAGTAAACAAATCGACCGCTATCCTTGTAATGGAATAATATTTTCAGTGATGTCCTTGTCCGTTATACCTTCGGTCGATCGGAATTCGGATAGGACTCGGTATATCCGTCATGCCTGTCTAATATAAGGTCGTTTAATCTATAGGTAAGTAAACGCCCATCCACTTCTAACTCCTTTGTTTTTTAAAACACCTACTTTGTTCAGAATCAGTTCGTGATAAAGGAACTATAGGTAAGCTATACATAACTGCATCCGTATCCGATTTTCATCACTAGTAAGTACTTATAAGTACTACATGTGTAGAGCATTATTGTAGGATACGTGATGGTATAATAATCCAAACATCACATCTCGCTATTCAAAACTATTATTCAGGTCACGTAAATCATAAACAGGTAGGTACCTACATACCCAGGAAAGATTAAAATTAGGTAATTGCAGTCCATAAAACTAAGTGCCGGGCCGGAGCCGCGCACGCCTACTCCACGCTACATTTACTAACAATAAATTAGAACAGATGCCCGCCACCGACTGATTTATACTCTAGTTTACCTAATTTTATTTACCGTGCCTAACGATTGCGTTAATTATGTTTCTTGATTAGTTCATAACCAAACCGGTAGAGAGTATTTTGGCACATGATTCCCAGAAACAATATTTTTAAATCTAGGTATCAGTGAGTAACAATGAGCACGTGGCGGTGCCAATGACTAATGTGGCCGCGACTAAAAATGTTCCGTTAACCCACATTCAGCCGCGTCGCGCCAAACCAAATGATAAAATTCATTACAAAAATCTGCTAGATATTAAATAAGATTTATTTCGGTCGATCAGACGTCTCGGAATGTGTATTCTATAGACACGGAACAGAAACAATGATGGGGCTATTATTATCTGACAATTGATGGCTATCGATATTTTTTTTGTTCTATTTCAATGGATGTATAAAACGTATATTTCACAGCACTTTTAAAACCACTAGATACATACAGGAAAGAACTTTCCTTGACACGAATATTACGAAAAGAGACCGCGGTTCCTAGCAGGCATTATACAAGTAATTGGCCTTTTTATATGATGAAAAAGCTGTGTTAGCACGCGTCAGGGCAACTGCTGGTTCCTTTTTGCATAAGCCAGGTATGCTGAGTAAGCGGGCGCCCTCGCGGGTCCGCCCGCAATTTCCTCCGGGGCCGCGCCGGCCACGTGTGTATCTATCTATACTCGCCTACGTGTAGGTACTACCCAATATCTACTTACAATCGGTTCAGGTTAAAGTTGCATGATCACAATGCAGAGCAAGTCTACTGCCGCAATTCCCACTCCCCGATTTATAGTAAAAAGCTTTACTCGTTCCTCGTGGAACTTTGTTGAAGAAAAGCCTTGCAAGTCGATAGTAAATAGATATAGATCGTTTCTCAAAATTACCTATATATAGTCCATATATAAGTTTGAGAAACAATCAGTACCTCTATCTGTATCTGTTTGTAAATAATCTGTATAGGTAGGATGTATTTATATAGGTATAAGGTAGTTAAGAATTAAATTTCAATGGTTTTATCAGTACCTAGTAAAATTAGTATCCATATGCTGTGTCCGTCGTTCTTAATGTAGAGAATAGAGTAGGTCGTTGCGTATTTTGCTACGTGAACATTCTAACCTATTATAACTTGTTTTTATTGTGAATGTGATTTCACATTAAAACAAGTTATTAAAGCTTTGATTTAGAAATAAATTAGTATATTCGTAATAATAGTATAAGTATTTGTATACTATTTTGTAAGAATTGCATGGGCTTGCCATGTGTATAATTGAATTAATATCTCAGAAAGCCTAAAACAAATTGCTTAAATGCCTAAATCTAATTACATTAGATACTTTACCAGTCTGTTGCTTAAATCTTTAGGTACTTAGTGTCATAAGTACAAATCGATACCTAGTTTTCTAGGTTGTCCTATTGCTTACCTACCTAGGTACTATATTATACATATACTAGCTGGCCTAACTTTCGTCGAACTGTAAATATTAATTGTATTTTTGTTTCAGGAATTAATAACAACTTTATACATAGGATTTCTCGGGCTGATATTCGCATCGTTCTTGGTCTATTTAGCAGAAAAAGACGTCGCCGAGACAAAGTTTAAAAATTTCGCCGAGGCGTTGTGGTGGGGAGTTGTAAGTATCGATTTGGAGTGCGTCTTTGTGTCGTGTAGAGGGCCCACTGGGCCGCGGTTGTCGCGGAATGTGTAGTGCAGAGTGTGCGTTGCAGATCACGCTGTGCACAGTGGGCTACGGCGACATGGTGCCGCAGACCTGGCAAGGGAAATTCATCGCCTCCTTCTGCGCCCTGCTCGGAATATCGTTCTTCGCACTCCCCGCGGTGAGAATCACTCAGTCGCCCTTATTTGTTTATTCAATTTATCGAGCTCGTTACATTTTTGTTTTTCCATTGCGAAAGGAAAACTAGTCTTCGGGAGTAATAAACCGAAACGAGCATTTTAATGTTTTCTGGAGTTAACTAAAATAACAATTTGTTTACGTTTACTTAGCGCGGTTATGTTTTCAGAGTTTTATCGGTATTAATTTTGTATGGCAGGGTATTTTAGGTTCGGGGTTCGCCCTGAAGGTCCAGCAGCAGCAGCGACAGAAGCACATGATCCGGCGGCGCCAGCCGGCCGCCACGCTCATACAAGCACTGTGGCGCTGCTACGCCGCAGACGAGCATTCCATTAGCGTAGCCACCTGGAAGATACACCAGGTCCCCTTGCCGAGCCCGCAAACTAGGTAACTGCCGAATCACACGTCTGTCTGGTAAAGAGGGGATATTTCTGTCGCTCATACACCGCAGCGTCTGCAGTAGGAATAGAATATAATAGAAAACACTTTATTGTACACAGTAAAATATAAGAAAACAGTAATATATGCAAAACTTACTAGTGTAGCTCAAGGCAGCCTTATCGCTGGAAGCGATCTCTTCCAGGCAACCCATTAGGATGATTACGCAGACAGTCGTCAAATATTTGTTTGGCCATATCTTAAACATTTCATATAGTTATGTTAACTTGTTTGATTGAATTAACTTGTAACATTAATGTTGGCGTTTAGAAATCATGTCGTTAACACTCAATTGAATTAAATGAACTGAACTACCCCGGAAAACGAACAAACGTATTACTTAGCCAACATTGCGATCTCACAACCTTCTCCCGAAAAAGTCGGCAGCCAACTTCAAAAGCGGCCCGTTATTCAAATGCAAATTCCCCTGTCAGTCGAGTCGTAACTTAATCGCGAGCAGGAATCGTAAAATAGGAGTGGGTCGAGGAGGGTAATGACGAGCATTATGTATATTTGACAGTCGAGTGATGAGCGCGTCGTTCAAGAACAATGCGTCCTTTGTGTCGCGGCTGCCGACGATCCGGCGGCACAAGAGCTCGTCGCTGCACTCGCCGGCGCCGCACTCCAAGCCGGCGCACCGCTACGACGTCAACGCCAGCGCCGAGAACCTCGGTAAGCCGCGCGACGCCCGCCCCCACTCACTGCACCACTCACTCGATACATCCCCTGATTTGTACCCTTGGATAACTCACGCTGTAAACTTCCGCGGAAATACCTACATTCGTCTTTCAATACCTACTGGCACTGTGCATTTGTTTATCGTAATGCTATTCAAACAATTCCTACCGCAAAAAGTTAGTTTGATCGAAAAACTGAACGCAAACTGTCTATACACGTTTTAGCTTTCACACAATATTAGGTATTCAAACAATTTAGAACTCTTTTGTTAGAAGTTATGATTCTATTGAGTGCCCACCAATTAGGTGAGACAATTTTGGGCAGATGACGCGGTATCCAAGGATACGAATCGGAACTGCCATCGCTCTAATCAGTGTTTTGAATCGATTTCCAGTGTATTTTCGATTCTGTATCTCAAGTGCAAAAAATATATATTAACTAACAAAAAAGTGTTATTTATTATCTAAAAAATTATATTGAATCTCAAGTAATTTTGTTTCAGGATTTTTTAATTATTTTTATATCAGATTTTTAGTGAATCATCGTTCTAGAGATAATTTCGTTTTTATGTATGGGTTTGGTTAAATTAGACTCTTTTTGCTATTGCACTCGAAAATACAGAAACGAAAATACACCAACAATGGGACATGTACAGATTGAAAGTTGAAATTTTCAAAGAATCGCCTGTTTCAATAAACTGACATCGCTAGATCTCCCGCAGATGTTAAAACTACGACCAAACCTCCGTTCGATCGCGTTATCAAACCTCAGATCCTCACTCTACTAATCTGGCTACGCAGCTACGCAAAATTACACGTATCGATCGCTTACCTACTTACCACACGATATATTCAAAATTAATTTTCTTTTTGTTATGTATAATTTAATCCGCTTTTACTACCTTTATTATTTTTAAAAGAACTCCTGTTTACGTTACGTCGGTATAACCGAATTGAGATTGGCTTTCGATTAAAAATTTAATTCAGAATTTATCAAATCCACACTGGCAAACCTAAAAAAGATGAATTGAATGAAAAATACTACCACAAAGCAAAAACCACAGTAGTCGTAGAACCATTCAAAAAGCAAACACTTACCTAGGTACAAGTCACCAAATATGCAGCGCACCAAAACAAGCACTACCATACTCAAGTAAATCCAAGATACCTGACAACACAATAAGACACAGTCTCCACCTCGATAAGTGTATTTCTTATCGAGCCACGAGAGACCTGACTGAGAAGGAGTTGTTGGAATGGAGAGTGATATTTATTACCCTGTTCCGTAGATAATCATACATCCAGAGGGGACCGTGCGTGTTGCCTACTCCATTGTTGGAAAAGCTGCTTTAAAGGTTCTAATTCTCATCTCTTAGACGGCACTATGGCATGACAATTACAGTCGATAAACTTCTGCTGCGTTTCTTATGATCCTTATTACCTAGTGAAAACTTTCCCAGAACATGTGAATACACGAAATGCGAAAATATCATACGTAGCCTTGAGTCCGGAGAGAAGTGCTGCCCCCGGCGAGCCGGCTACGTTTCTAGCTCCAGACACGATGCTAATGTTCTACTTTCTACTTCTTTCTATTATTTTTTCACTTTTTTAAATCAGAATGCACCCGCGTAGATTGAAAAATCGCTTCGAAATGATTAAACTACCTACTTATATTGCAGTGAGAAGCTTCACGTATCTATTTGACAAAGTGGCTTCTAATGGTAACGCTTCCGCGTATGTAAGTGCTGAGTTAGACATGCCAGATGATGACGGTTGCCCGATTTGCGTTCATTTAGCATCATAGAGTGCGGTTCACATGATTTTCAAATTTTTACAAGCGTTTAGTGTAGGAATCTCATGTTACTGGAATGGCTTCAATCAAAGCTTGTCTTTTGAGTTCGGTTACGTATCTAAACAATCAATAGGTATCTAATTTCACACTGCTTTGCATTTTTTATTATGCATGCCAGATAGTACATAGGAATCTGTAAAATATTTATTGTAATGAGCTCTTTACAAGGGAACAAAAAGTTTTTAAACACGAATATACTAAAGAAACACCTTACTGTTTTTACTTAATGATCTCATTTTCATTGGAATATTAGAGGTATCTAAGCGTATCTCGTGTTTATTTTTAATTAAACATGGATGAAAGCTTTGAAATTAATGGTATTAAGCGCAATAAAATTGTTGCTAAAACTGAAATTACTCGACAAAAATATGGCTAGATTCGTTAGCGGTCACTGGGTGAATGTCCATTTGCGTTTTTTCCAATAATTATGGCTAAAGTAACCGTAGTTATACCCGATGGGTTTGTTTATGCTGGCTGGAAACATTATCGTTATAAAAGTAGTTTAACCTCCGTCGATGGTTATCACAAAAACATCAAACAACTTTGATGCTTGTAAACAAGTTTCGCTGTCATAAAAACACAGTCAGAATCTTACTATTTCTTTCGTCTACGCTACAGAAAGCACTTTTGCGGACTCGCCATTTTTGTTTATCCAATTTAAGTGAAAAGGCCTCCAAGTTGTAGCTTTTCATGTCAATATCTATCATCGTTACACGGCGCCTCACGAACGATAGCGAACAAGGGTTCGATAGTATCTCATTGTGTTATCGACACGCAAATATTCTGTCTGACACTTGACCGTGTTCCCAATCTCGAATCACGGCTAATTAATATTACGCGTACAAACTGTTACAGTAAGCTGTTACACTGATAAAGCTTCATATAACTTTTTAGCATGCTATTGTGAAAAATCGATTATCCAGTGTAAAATTCATTCATAAAAGTGATTTGCGCTTGTAAGAAAGGGATAACAAATGGATCGATCGCACTCGCGGTTTTCCAAGACATTAGTAAGCAACCGCTGCATTGGCCTCATTATTTAGGTATTTCTTCATCGCAGCCATTATAACAGCTCCGTTTATTGCTAAATAAACCGACTCGATGTTTTGACCTATGATTAATACAATTTCAATCAATGTAATGTGAACTTTATTTCATGTTCTAATGATACCAATTCTATGTAGGATTTTCTTTGTAATTCGCAGTTTTAGTAACAAAGGTACTTTACGTGTGTTTTTTCGTGTATATTACTCGTCCTCTTTGAATAGAAATGTGTTGACGACCAGACGCAGACTCGACGATGTTGGGATCTTTACCTAACTAGTAGTATTTGAGTATTTTTATGAGATATGACTGTGCGATACATAACGTGGATTGTCGTATGGGTACGGTTTCGTTCAAAGCGATTGTATAATACCAGTAGCAATTCACTCAGAAAGTATTTCTTTGAGTTTTTTCATTAGTAGAATCGGTACGAGCCGCTGCGATGAGTGCCCGCATTAAACTTTGTTCATCGTGTGGTTCACGACGCGGCTTACTTCAAAGGTTCATGAAAATATAAATTCTGAAAGGTCAGCTAAAAGACAGATGCCACCAGCCCGTCTTGCTGAACAGACTTTTTACTGCTTCTAAATATATCATTGCCATAAGTTTTAGTACAATTATTGCTGGCACAGCTCTGTTATTATTATAAGTATAGAACGTATACACGAAGTTTTTGAGCGTTTTGTCATGTCGGTCGGGTCATTTGCTACTGTTTTGCTGATCGTGGACCATCAAACACCCCACCAGGAACATAGTTGTATACAACAGCGGGTGTTGGATTTTAGACCCTTCTGCTAATACAGTACGGTCGGGAAGACTTCGTAGCATAAAAAAAGATATAACAAATCTTACCTAATATAGTCAACATTCTAACAAACAAATTAAGCTGACAGTTATCTTATACGTATACACAATTAGCTACATTGTATGAGATATCATTTTCGACAGCTCAGTAATATGCATGAAGTTTCCCTTGGTAAATAAAATAATAATAAATCCGGGGAGACGTTACCATTTACGATCTTATACCTCTATATCTTATAGCAATTACGCCGCGTCGCATGAACTCATATAATAACATACTTACTCATAAAAGAAAATATGAAAGAATCCATTCCGTGCAGAAGAGATTTTCCACCACCCTCTAATATAAAACAAGATGAAAGACGAATCCTGCTTAGCATAAGCTACGACAAAATCACATTTAGATGATATTATTCAAGCCCATTTTGCATTAGGTGACATTTGAAACGACTTAACCTGGTAAATAAAATGCAAAGCTACAGCTAATTAAAATATTATCACGTTTTAAATTAAGATTGTAGAAAATTTAAATATAAACTTGCTAAATAAATTACGAAATTGTGTCACAAACAATGTTTATCAAGATGAATGTCGCTGTAGAAATAGCTGAGGAAAGCCGACCACTTTATATTTTTAATTCGTGGTGACATTCAGCCGCTCGTTTCTTGAGAATTAAAAACAACTCGCATTTATGATTAACCACCAGAAGCTATGGGACTAACTAGATACCAGCCAATAGGTAAACGGAAAACCAGATGCCAGATGATGCTATTTTAAACACAATAAAACAAAGTGACAAAAACAGCAACTGGCCGCCAGACAACCGCTGTCAAGTTTTTATAATGGGAGAGTCTGGTATCTCACATAGATACAGCGAACACTGTTTATAAGTAATTATGCCTCTATTTTATGAAACAACTTATATTCCATGTGGTGAAACCGTAGTTAAATAAGTTATGAGATATTGTGTAGTGTAGTGCGGATAATGCAGGTCTCTAATAAGTAATTCACGGTTATATGTGAGGGTATAGCGAAGGCCATATCGTAGGAAGCTACTGAACAGAGCCGGAGCGCTAGGACTGACCTAGGAGACACTAGGTTGAGCAAGTGTTGAAGTGAGCGTGTGTGTGGCTCGGCAGGCGCGACGAACGGGCGCTCAGGGCGCGCGCGGCCCGTCAACCCTTCCCTCAGCGAGGACTCGGTGGCAGAGACTGCGCTCTCCAAGAAAAACTCCGACGGTAAGATGTTCCAACACGCAGTTGTGTCTATCGGCAGTTTCCAATACTAGTTTCTCTCTCCGTGTAGCCGTAATCGTTCACTGACTGCTCTTACTGTCGCTTCCGAGTAGTACCTTCATAATGTTAGATACTCTGTGTTCGGGACTAGTGAATGTGGTTTGACGTGACGTAGGAACACCGGCTTCACTTGCGACACTATTCTTCCGACTGCGTATTGTTTCACTGTATGAGTATGATTGTTACACTTAGACTTAGATCTGCTAAACAACTACATTAAAAAATGTGTAAGTAATAGTTTCCAGTCGACACTGCTTGTAATTAATATATGTTTAACTATAGACAACCTTTTACTACATTTTATTAGTAAGTCATGCATAATACATGAAATGAATGTAATTCAGATTAGAATGTATGTTTCACAAAATGTATCTAATATTACATTTTTTTGGGTGGATTCCACTACTTCTTTGGAATTTTAAAATGATAATAGTGGATATAGAGTATTTTCTTATTATTTACATTGCCTACTTGCATTACTTACTTTTTCATAGTTACTATTCCACTGTTTGAATCAAAATTCAAATTCAAAATTTCAAATATTTGTGGTGGTGTTTGTGTTTTTGTTCCCACAATGTATATTATAAGGAAGTATGAGATATTTCCTTTATTTTCATAGACAGAATCACCCAATGCGAATAGTGGAATCCGCTCTACTGTTTGTACTCTACGTAGGTATATCATTTGTGAAACATCATCGTTTAGTGACAACATTCTAAGAAATTAAACTAAATTACAGCGGATCTTGCATTTATTTGCACCCTAAAATTTTATGTACATCCTAGCTTGATAGTTGAAACTTCTTTTATGGATCAAAGTTATCTGCAAACTTAGAAGTTGATATTACAAAAATGTACCTATAGTTATTTTATACCACTCTTTTTTTGAATGTTATTAGATACATGTGATTGAGTAGGTATAGATTATGTACTTAGATAATTATTCGTGTTCGTTCCGAACTTCACCGTATTTACCTACTTAGGCATGTAGAAGTGTCAGTCGTATCGTTTTGAATGAACTATCTAGTAATATTTGTGTTGAATGTTCAAAATTACCCATCATTTTGACTAAAACTCGTTATCAACCGCAGATACATCAAACTATTCTCGTAGGTCTTCTCTACACAATCGTTTCTTGATCCTGAGAGCGCCTTCTTGCTCGTTTCTAAACATTGTTGTTTAAAAACAACAAGCCAAAACGACAACCATAACTTAGGAAATCCAACCACAAGTTGTGTTCAGCAGTAAATATTAATTAAAATACATCGATCCTTTACGCTAACACAATATTAGTTTTAGCACAATTAAAAAGCCATCAAATGCAATAAACAATAGATTAAACGGTTTAGACGCAGAATATCCCATTCACATAATGCCCAAGTAGTCTGGGAATGCCCATTTCTATGAATGTTTCATTCTCACAGTGGCTATTCTAGGAATGCCTAATTCTCAAAATAGCAAAATTAATAAAATTAGTCGGGGTATGCCCAATTCTAAGAATGTCCAATTATGACTGTCTCATTCTAGGAATGCCTTGTACTCAAAATGGCAAAATAAATTGAGATGTTTTTTAAAAAACGTAAATTTTCTATACACAGGATGACCGATAGCTAACGGTAATAACCTCTTATGGTACCAACCGTAACCAAATTCGCGAAAAAGTTAGTAGTAAAAGGTATTCATAAAGTAAAAGTTATTTACTATGATGTACTAAACTTGCCTTTGAGAGGTTCGACGTTACTTAACGGAGACGTTGTGTATAAAATGTATGAATTTTTTAATTATTTTGCTATTTTGGGAATTAAGCATTCTTAGAATTGAGCATTCATAGAAATGGGAATTCGTAGAATTGGGCATTCTTAGAACTATAGGTATGCTATTGTTAGAATTGGGCATTCCTAGCCTAAACCCTTAGAACTATATGTCATTGTTAGAATTGGGCATTCTGAGCCTAAACCGATTCAACTGTACGTTATTAATGATGAAGCTTGCAATAATGTCGGTGGAAACGAAATAACATGAGCAATCGGGGAGTTCGAGTGTCAAAATATTTATTGAAAACACCCCGTTTCTATCCTTACCTACAATAATTGTTATGCTAGGAAATGAAACAAAAAT
This sequence comes from Hypomecis punctinalis, assembly GCA_949316475.1. Taxonomy (NCBI): domain Eukaryota; kingdom Metazoa; phylum Arthropoda; class Insecta; order Lepidoptera; family Geometridae; genus Hypomecis; species Hypomecis punctinalis. The sequence goes on along the minus strand of OX438798.1, from coordinate 14,727,203 downwards.
TCAAATAGAACAGTTCCTTTAGTCGATCATAAATTGGTTAATTTTTGGGTAAGAATGCCGGAGCTGTCTTTTGAAATATCTTCATTGAACTGTAGTATATGGGAGAACCTAAATTTTAATAAACTAAAGACAATGTCGACAGTTTTTAATGAATGTAAAAAATATATTTTATAATGATTGTTCTGTTTCTGTTTATCTGTTCTGAATTGTCAAGGAAAGTGTTATAGGACAATTTTGTTTAATAGTGTTTTTCAAGTTAGCATCCTTAAACCATGGCTATATATATATATATGGCTTTAAATTTCAAGAACTTAACAGACGCACATATCCATGTCCTTTTAGACATAATTATGCTTATTCAATCCCGTCCCCAAACCGTCGCTTGGAAACTGAATTCTTGCCAAGGATAACAGAGTACATTAGACTAGAAGTAATATATGCATGCAATAAATATACGCAACCCTTAAATGAAAGTGCTCCGATATTAATGAATTCATTTAAGAAAAAAATATACTATATCTCTACGTTTAAGTACGTTCTTATCGCCTATTTTCCAACAACCGTTATTTTCAATTGAACAATATCGTTATGGACCTGCCTTTTATTGTTAGAGTTCCGTACCAAACGGTTAAAACGGGATCCTATTACTTAGACTGTTGTCGGTCCGTCCGTCCGTCTGTCTGTCACCAGGCTGTATCTCCATTAATGAACCGTGATAGCTAGATAGATGATGTATTTCTGTTTCCGCTATAACAACGAATACTAAAAACAGAATAAAATAAATATTTGAGGGGGCCTACAACAAACGTGTTTTTTTTGCTCGATATTAACAACGGCAACAGGGTAGGCTCTTGAAATATTCTCAGGGTATAGGCAAAGAAGATATAATAATACTACGTAGTATAGGGTACATGACGGTACGGAATCCTTTGTGTGCGAGTCGACCCGCACTTTTTTTGGGCGGCTTAAAAACTCTGACACCAGTTCTACCGCTTACCATCTGATCTGTATCAACTTACAATATTGTGATGTAACTGTCGTATACGCTACCGTACCAACCTAGTAAACAGATTCATAGTGTGAAATACTGATACAGTATCGTTGTCGCGCTGTTCCGCGTGCCTCTCTGAATAGCAAAATATATTCATGCAAATGCAACTTGTAAACTATGAGATCGAGCAATATTTCACTGAGAATGTCGAGATGCGCTGCGCCGGGACTTTTGCTCTGCCCCACTCGTCGGAGTACTCCATTTTCCATACTGTCTAATTTATGCCAACGTAAATTTGTTTGTGTTGGTACTTAATGTCTTCTGAAATCTGTTTTGTAATTTATGATTACTTTGCACATTCTCTCATATAATATTCTCAATTTTTAAACGCTCAGGAGTTACGGCAGCTTAAATCATTTAACTAATTATGTAAACAGGAAAGAAACTGAACACATGATGTTTTACTTACAGAACAGGCGCCCGCATAAAATTAGAACAGTAAAATAAGTAAAAGTAAATACAAACAGTTTATTTTGAATAAATAAAAATAGAGTTTTCTCGAGAAGTTATTACGTCGCGGTAAGTTAATTTAGTATATCTGTACTTAATAAAGAAAATGTTCAGAGATACAAAACGTGCAGATACTTGTTTTAAATTTCAGTTAAATTGATCAGAATACAACAAACCTAATAGAAGAGATAAAATTATATATAGCCTATATAAGAGGGAAACAAAGCCTGAAATTGTAAGTAAAACAGGTTCCTATTGTAGGCCGTTAGGATAAGCTGTCGTGTCTAAATAAATTTATAACACCTTAGTGTACACAGTTTAGAGCAACAAATGATATATTTATCTTTATCTCTATATAGGTGATGCTTAGGGTACTGCTTTGTTTTTATGACAGCTAAAATGCAAGATCTTTAAAAGAATAAACATACCGAAAGCTTGATTATTCTGTGGCCACAATATTATCAACCAAAATTTTATAAATTTACTAAAACTCGACGATGCGAACATGTTATTACTTTGTTTCATCCTAAATGTATCAAGGACCCTCATATTATATGATTTCAGAGTGGCTTTTCACAATAACTTCTTGAGAAGTAATCTAGGTAAAGCGTATCTACTTAACGAAGTATACTATTCTAAGTACTTGCTTAGAGAAATAAACGATGTTCAGCAATGAAACGATTTACTTGGTGGATACAAAGGGATCCTTAATCTGTGTAACTAGTCACTAGAAACACAAAGGGTTGGTTAGGCAATAGCTAAGCAATAGCCTATCAAGAGGGATAAAGCCCAAGTACTCTGCCTTTTTCATTATGTAGATGACAAGAAATTAATAAATCACTGAAATCTAGTATGTAGGGACTATCTTACACACAAAGATAAGCACGTTGTCAAATAGATGATTCGTAATTGAGGGTTTCAATGCGTATAATATAAATCCTTTTGGCGAGTGTCTGGTAGAACGTAGAAGAGCTAAATATAGTATCGAATGCCATGAACGTTTAAAAAATAGGACGTTATTCTCAATACCTACCTTTAAAATTTTCAGGAAACTGCTAAAATACGCCTTTAATGAATAAAGCTGGATGATAACCATGCCAATATAATATAACGAAAAATCTTCAGTCGTTGATTTAACAACTTAATTTATTATTTTACATCAGACTAAATGCTACCCTTAAGGCACAGAAGATGTGGATAATGTCTACATAATATCTGATAGGTACCCCAATCTTCTATTCATTGACTTACAAAAAGTATTATGACTGGAATATTTAAGAAATTGAAACTTTTTATTTCTAATTATTGAACGTGCATTAATCTGTTAAATGAAGTATACATATATAGACACGATATAAACCGTAAAATATACAACATATTAAAACTCAGAATGTACTACAACCGATTCAAAATTTCACTCATATAAAGATCATGCGTAATAACGTGAGTTCTTTTTGTTAGAAGTTCAAAATAAAAATATAGGTAGTTGAGGAAAACTAGAGTCTTTCATTCTGTGCATTCACCGTGATAACTAACAAGGATTTTCTTTTCACGCAGACGAGGACGACGAGCCGCGCTGTGTGACTCTGACACCTCGACACAAAGCGGCCATTCGGTTTATAAGAAAGGTACGTAAACCCTTACTACGCCTTGTTTCACCTCTATATAATGCTACATAGAGTAACCTACAATCTTATACAATTATAAACATGACACAATAGTTACAAACCTTCGGAGCGCCCTTGTGGCACTCCGTGGTGGCATAGGTATCTACATAATCTACAATATTGACCACTTCAACTCAGGTACCCATGGACAAAACTATTATTGTATTACAACCTTCACAAACTTACACTAAACTTTCGAAAAAATAGTATACATGCCACTAATGTAAATAACTGCGAGTAAATTAGTAGAAAGGAAGTAGAGAGCTATAAACGTAGCAATTTCCATTGAAATCTGCTGCTAATTTATATAGATGTGGCTTGTGACAAATATCCGGCACCGGTAGTGACTGTTTGCCAAGAATAAACCTATAACTAATATCCTGATTGAATTACTTGGACTCCACGGTCGTTGGGTATCGTCTGCCATTTATCCGAGGGATATTTACTCTCGAAGTCGGCCTCGGTTTCGCTGAATTATTCAGCCTAATAACGAGCATCTCTCATTTTACTGCTTGTGATTGTACACTTATATTTTACTTAAAAAATCTTATTCGACGACTGTATCTTTATAAATAGATCAAAATAATTGCAGGTGCTGTAAATGCATTTTGTTTTTAGTTATTAGTTTTTACAAAGTAATTTATCTGTGTTGTGGAATTCTAACAGATGAAGTATTTTGTGGCCCGACGTAAGTTTAACCCTTATTAAAATAAAGGTAGAATGCATACCACTTGATTTTTTTTTAAAAAAAAGGACTTTTTTTTCAACGAATTTAATCGAATTGAATAGCAAGTAAAACGTTGTATTTTTTTTTATCCAACTACTGGCAACATTTCACTAATAAACGTCACCCGTCCTTATAAGTCAATGTCAAAGAGGGCAAGTCGGCAGTTTGGCGAAAAAAATTTGAAATTTGTGCATCGCTGCCACAAAAATTTGAGTTTTGTTCTACGAAAAATCTGGTAAGTGGTTATTGCGTCCAGATTTATAAACTAGGCTATATTGTTGTTGTTTTGCATCCATTTGGTTGAGAATTCTGGTAATCTATGCATGGTTTTCGATCATGTGAAGTTATGGGTGATTGTGGTAAATTATCTACCATTGTTCATTCGTGCCTAACTGTTATTGGATTTACTAATATAGAAACGGTTTGTATTTTTGGGTTGTGAATGGTGCATATTTTTCTTTACTAATATCAAAAATATATGTTTTTTTAATAGTAATTAATTAATAAAAGTCTTACACATAAAACGACTATTTTTATTTACCTACTAAGATAGACCATAAAACTATTAGACTCCTTCTATGTCGAATGCTTTAGAAGAAATATAATGTATTGAACAAAAGAAATGTGAATATGTATATGTTATTTAAATTACCTAAATTAGACAAGCAAACCCAGAGAAAACAACTAGTATAGATTTTTTTCAAACCGGGTTGGACAATGGTAACTATTTTACCACAATCGTAAAATTTTACAAGTCGGTAATGGATAATGGTAGGTTATTTACCACACAAAAAACACCCCTTCCCTCCCCCTTTTTTATATTTTTTTCATCAAAAATGGAATCAGCGGCCCCTAATTACCCAGAAAACACCCTCGCTTTTTCTTAAACAGCCACAGGGGCTCTTGTTTGTTTAAGGGTTAAAGAAGCGCTAAAGCCATACGATGTCAAGGATGTTATTGAGCAATATTCTGCGGGCCACGTGGACCTGCTGGGCCGCGTCAAAAACGTCCAAACTAGGTACTGCAGCCAGCGACCCTTCACACCATGCACCACCATTTACTGTCTACAAGCCATGCTCTCTGTCTCGGCTGTACTCCTGTCTGTCATGTTGTCTTGTAGTCCGAGTTGGCATCGATTCTAATACTTTCTATATACCTAGTGAGTAGTTAGTACTGCATCGCTAAACATAATAAGTACCATACCTACCATGGCTGCTTCGAAATCGCTGATCAAAATACTTACAATTTACATAATTACGAAAGTAATGTCATAATATTTGCATGAGCTAATAACCATTGATATATTTAACATGCATTTTATTAAACATTTAAAAAATATATATTTAAGTATATGATAATAATAATATGAAATAACTGAAGTTTAAACTAGTATTTCAGCGATTTAGAAGTAAATTTAACACTGAAAACTTCAAAACGATTTAAATGGCTAGTCGACTTTCAGCCAAGCCTACGATTTGCACTTGTGTTACGAGTTACTTCTGACACACGTTTTACACCTTTATACTTTTAGGTACTTATATTTTGAAAGGAATTTTTCAGTGAACTAAAACTATTTTACAAAGTGTAGGTTCCCTAATGCTGCATCAGATTTACTCTCGTACCTACCTTACATTAGAGTATGATATACCTAAATACGTATGCATGGCTGCCTTTAGGTCATCAGAATGCCTACATCAACCTTACAAGAAATCAGCAGATACCTCTATCTGTACTGCTCTATTAAACGCGCGATAAAACAACTCTGTTGTGTGGGTGTATTTGTGACTTTAAATCGAACACAATCATATCCAAATGGGACTATAGAAAAATTCCTACTGTCGTGGTCAAAATACTCAACTGTCTTCACAAACAAAACATGTTTCATTATCAGTGCCTTTCATAATATCACCACGCAAAACTGTCGCAGATCTTGTGTATCTGATATTTGTACATAACATGAGCCATCAGGATATGTTTTGTTTTCGTGTAGCTCAAGTATTTTGTGGCACGCAAGAGATTTAGAGAGGCGTTGAAACCTTACGACGTGAAAGACGTCATAGAGCAATACTCCTCGGGGCACGCAGACCTGCTAAATCGAACCAAGAACCTACAATACAGGTGAGATGAGTCCCCACGCCTGTAGCCTGCCACTCATCAACCGCTACTCATCATCTCGACTGCTCAAATATCTGTCATGTGACGTCAAACTCCTTTGCATCTTTTCCCAGAAACTTCATCGATGTTCCGTTACGTTTTCTCTGGCCGTGGCCTTTATAAGTCAAACAGTTTCTGTGTTCAGTGGTGCTTAGAGAACAAAGTCTAATATTAAAATATATTTTTGATTTTTTTCCGCTTCATTACACTAAACTATTTCCTTAATTTTATTTAAGTTACAGAAGTTTACGAGTAGTTTTATTTATGACATAACTAGTAGGTTGTTTATCAAAACCATATTTAATTCGTATGAATTACCTTCTCGTACCTTTAGGTGTTCATTTTAAAATTCGTAACATCAAAAACTATTTCTTTCTTTCTTTCAATTATTAATATTCCAGTGTAGAAAGTTACTTACCAATCCCATTACATTATACATATTATTTATTTTTGTGGTAATTCATAATCCTATAAAGCTGTCGCTTTTAATATTATTCTCATTATAGGTTTTTTAATTTGTGAAGATTTTAGTGCATGTCTTTTGCATATTTTTTACATTGTTAACTTATTGTATATCTACTATATCTTCAATTTTGCTTTATTTAAACTGATTTAAAACTGCACTGTAAAAACGTAGGCTAGAAGTTTTAAAAGCAAGGGTGGTGTAGGTGCAGTGCCATTCAAAGCCAAGATACCACATTTTGTCATGGCGCCTAATTAAAATGGACACAGCTTAAGCTTAAATCTATACTTACATAGATAAGTATATGTATTTTACCGTAAACCATTTAAGTATATTTATGATACAAATTGGTACAAGATCGCCACCAATCTGTACCTAACACAGTATATATTTTATTAACCAACTTATTGATATAATATTAGCAAAAAGCTTAAACTGTGAACTAGGGTTAGATAAATATACCTAATCCCCACATGATTTTTCCTTAAAAATACAAGTACCCCTTTGAATTTTTTACTAATTTACTATGAAGGTAGGCACACCTGAGTAAAACTGGGTAGGTACAGTATTCAATGTCCTACATTTGACTATGTATTCGGCTGTAGACTGGTTTAAGGTCTCTTCTTCTTCAATTGATACATAAAGCAAGCTAAGCAGAAAATATCAATTTCATGGCAACGTGACCTTTAAAATTTTAATATCTCAAAATGACGAGCGCAGTTCCATGCAGAGTTTTGAATTAATATAGTTGAAAATTCTGGTTGACACTAAACGTTCATAGTAAATAAATATAAATAATAATAGACATAAGTTTAAGTTTTTTAAAATGCCCCATGATTTTAATAATGCAGCCAGAAATTATAATTGCCTACCCAAAAGTTTTAACCAGGTCAATGTCAGGTTTGCTTACGTTCTATTTTTACTTCTATGTAGAGTTGCTTAGCCGTAGTGTTTGCCGCTTTAATGAGTATGTAGTTTGTATTCCGTAGCAATTACTTGTGGTATAGTATAACATATCCGATTTTTTTTAACTTTACTCTTTTAATATTTTTTATTCACTTACTCTGCTAGCTTATATTCTGAGCTATAGTTTTACAATAGATTATATGTATATGTGTACTATCTAAATAATGTATACGTATTATATTACCTATGATATGTACTCGTATTTCATAATTCATAGTTATTGTATAGCCGTAATTCGTATTTGAAAAGCGCTTGACCAAGCATATCTGATTAATTTATTGTTCCTAATAACGGCCTTATCTGTGACAATCGCTCAGAAAGCGTAGTAAACAAAGCGGTATGATTTAACGACGTTTCATTAGGAATTGTGCCAGTTTATCGTTACATGGATGAGTAGTTGCCCACCGAGTGTTGCCAAGCAACCTGACTATACAAACTGTTATTAATTACCTTCCCACTTGGCTCAATTTGGCTCTATACGGGTAAGACAGCTGAATAGCCGTAGAGCATTTAATCCTGCCATTATTTACATTGAGTTGCGCCGCACAATGTTAAGGGTCACGGAAACAAGTAGGTATGCCATTGAAATGCAGAACATACATTTCGCCAGTTAAAAAAGTTTAAAGTTTGAACAGGATCCGTGTCAAAACGCTGCCCCCCAGCAGCGGCCCTTTATTTTCGACGTTGGGATCATGTAACGACAATGATGTATTGTTCCTACGTAGGTAAATTTCAGCAACAGTTCACTGAATTTTTCTCTTACATTGAAGGTAAATTAATTTCTTTTCGCTTATGGCTCTTGTGTGATCATCGAATGCCATATCGGTAACGCAAACTGTGCTTGTTTTCTAAAAATCCCAATATGATTTGAATTTGTGTGTAATTCACAGGTTAGATCAAATCCTAGGAAAGCAGGGGTCGAAAGCTAAAGACGTCTACGCATCCAAAATCAGCCTAGCTTCCAGAGTAGTTAAAATTGAAAGACAAGTGAGTGTTGTTTTTGGAAATCTTTAACTTACTGAAAATTTCGTGGGACCTGCATGAAAAAACTACAACGTGTATTTCTAGACGCCGCGACTTAAGTGGGTACATATTCTAGGTTACTTACAAAAATAATATCACTGTATTATAAATTCATAAAGTTCATTGATACCGCCACCATACCAGTATTTTAATAGTCAACTGCTAGACATAGATGTACCCACCACGGATGAAAAGTACAATGATATCCTAGTGTGTAATATGTCCGTCGTCCAGAAATACACCCCGCATACCATGAGGCCTTAATCAATTTCATTTTCATCTGCAGCCTTCTTTATTCCACTGCTGGGTATATGCCTCTCTCTCGTAATGCCTTCTGCCTCGATCATGGGCGTAGCATTGGGGGCCCATCTGGACGGTGACCATCCTAGAAGCTTTTTTATTCACTCCAAAAATAAAATGTATAGACTTTTAAGTTTTCTGTGGTGGGCAAAAGTATTCAACTGTCCCAGCTCTCCAGTTGTCCAGAAAATCTCTTGCTACGTCTTGGGTTTCGGTCCTTTGCCAATCGTGTCAATCAAACACTACTCGTTTATTTCAGGTAGATGATATAGAGAGTAAGTTGGATCATTTAATAGAGTTATTTGAAGAGGATAGACGAGTGAGAAGAATAGGAGGTAGTAGTAATAGCGGCGGCGGCGACGCTGGCGGCGAGTGCTTGGTGGCACTGCGGGGCCGCGCCCGCCCGGCGCTGGCCGACAAACAGGTAAGCTACGTATATGATAGTATCATACCACACCACACATGATTTACTCGTATAAAAATTAAACAAAATTAAAAAAAATGTAGCTGGCCCCTTTTTCATATCACAATCACATTTTTATTTAATTTTTCATTCGTGTCTAAGATTTATAAAAAAGAAATCAGCACTTCAGCAGAGTGATTCTGTGTGGAAAAGTGCACGTAACGCGCCAAAACGTGCGTTTTGTTTTTAAACTCGTGTGAAAAATATTTGTTTTTCAAATAACAAAACTTGAATTCGGTTTATAATTCAATGTAACGTAATTTTATATTCAAAAAACATTTCTCCAAATGAAATTATGTACGTTTTGCCGATAGAGAATCAGGCCCCTGTGCGATAAAGAGCTAAAAAGCGAGAATTCTTAAAGCCATTTTTTAGATTTTCACACCACAAGAATCGTTGTTCGCATTTATTTTTTATTCAGATTAAAATCTTAACTTTTAGTTTACAATGTCCTTCAACAATTTTTTCAATTTGTATTTTTGTCCTCGTTTATCTACTAAATGACCTGATGGTAAGCGCCGCTGTGGTCAAAAAGGAAACCTACGTACACTGGAAATCTGTGCCTACGTATTAATAATGCTTGTTATAATAAACATACTTGTTGACAATAAATATATTGAAATAGTATTAATAATAGTGTTGAAAGTCAAAGCGTACGAACCTTGATTGTTGTCCCAGTGTTCAGAGCCGAACTCGCCGGTGTCGCGGCACGCGGCGGGCGGGGCTGGGGGCGCGGCGCCGCCGCCCGCGCCGCACCACCGCCCCATGAACCGCGGGTACTCCGATCTCGGCACCAGGTTCATGAAGAAGAGAGTCATCGTCAAGTGAGTATTGTACACGTAGGTATCACCCGCAGGCGTAGCTAGGGGGTACGGGTGGATGGTGCCCAAGATAAACTTCTTTATCCAAATCACCATTATTATCATCATCATTTGCAGCCTGTAATCACTGACTGCTAAAAAAAAAACAACGGTTGCACTCCGGGAGTGCCAGCAGAAGTGAAAACTTGAACGTCTTACGAATTTCGATCAGGTCACGTGTCCTGACGTGAGTTTTACATGTTTTACCCATCCCAAAAAGTGCACAACGCCATTAAATAAGTTTTCACTTCAAAAATTAAGTCATTGCTCTCTACATCTGTTACCAAAGCGGTTAATAGTAGATATATTATGTACTCGTAGTACCCGTAGGTACGTATTAGATATTAGTATGTAGGTAGGTATAACATCGCACGAGACAAGTTATGGTGCCAGTATTGGGGAGCTGACGGAGCTGACGCCAGGGAGGATTATATTGTACTGTTCTGTTGTTACATCCATATTCCATATGACATGCAGAGCGTTATGCAGATGAGGACTATGCTCCGCCGCCCGACGACGCGTCGTAACTTGGAAGTACTTACCTAATTTTATGCACTTTTCGTCTCAGTGTGGTTTGGTTGCCCGCCTTTCATTGTCCAACTTTATTGTACGAATATTTACGTTTTTTACGCTCATAGCGTAGTTTGACTAGGTGTTTGTCAGCAATCACCAAAGTTAAACAACATTAGGCACGGTTAGTCTTCAGATGTGTGACCGCGGGTGGCATTTCCAGCTGAGCGCTACCGTGGTTCGGATGACACGTTAAATTGTAGGTCCCGGTTGTTCTAACAGTTTAGCCATGTCAGAGGCCTTCAGGCGGCTTAAAATCTGACACCAGGACTAGCCACCTGGCTGACGGAGACCGGAGACGACCTAGATACCTATACGACCTTACTTACTCTGTCACTTGTTTTGATAATAATAATTTTGTATATACCCACGCTAATAGACAAGTTTTAATAAAAATGAATACAAAATATTTTGAATTCTTGTAAGCCATAATCTATTAAATAGGTACTAAAAGACATCATAGTGTATTTTAAAGATTTAACAAATCTATATATAACTAGTTTTTACCCGCGGCTTCGCTCGCATTTTATTTTGATTTTTATATTAATATCATTATAATTTATAGCCTATGTATTATTCTGATATATAAGCCATATTATTGCAAAGTTTCATCTCAATCCGTTCAGTAGTTTTTGCGTGAAAGAGTAACAAACATCCAATCCATACATCCATCCTCACAAACTTTTGCGTTTATAATACCTATTATTAGGAAGTAGGATTGAATCGTGGTTGTTAGTCTCGCTAAAACTCGAGAACAGCTGGACCGATTTGGCTGATTTTGGTCTTATGTAATAGGTATGTAAGGGAAGGTTTCGGTGAGAATATATAAAAAAGTGGCGAGAAAAGTAATAAAAACATTATATTAATTTTCCCATACAAAAAGTCCCTGGATGTAAAAGTTGTCGTATCTGGTCGTCGGCAGTTGACAGGAGAAGGTAAAATGAAGTTCACCGGGTCAGCTAGTAAAGAATAAAAATATTTGATGAACCTAAATTTTAAAAATAAAACAAAAAAACAAATACAAAATGTTTTATTTTTAATCTATTTTATCTGACAAAAAAAATCGAAACACCGACTCGAGAAGACGAAGAATTGTAAAAAGTATCAAAAAGGCCTGGGTCATATTTTTTCAGCATATTTTTTGTTCAGGAGTATTTTCAATCCATCGTGGAGCGCGAGAGGGGGGAGGTTAGAATCTAATGCAGCGAGGCATTTGATGAACGCTGTCCGAACGAAAAAATGAAGAATTCGGCAGGCTAGATATAAACTACACTACAGCTTACCTAATCTTAAATAACGGTGTTTTGCAGCTAACTGATGATAGGTTATCTACACTAATATTGTAAAGAGGAAAGATTTGTATTTTTGTATGTAACGAATAAACTCAAAAAGTACTGGACCGATTTTAATAATTCTTTTTTCATTAGAAAGCTACATTATCACTGAGTATATGTTACTACTATACTACTAATATAGCCTATGGGCTATATTTAGTACTAGATTACTATACCTAGTACCTATTTATGTCTACCCGTGCGAAGCCAGGACGGGCTGCTAATCTGACATAATTATATCCACCTCTATGCCAAGAATGCATATTCGTATATTTTCACATCCATTACTAAAAGGAAATTTATAGAGATACAAATCCCTCTACAAATCCCTATTAGGTAAGTACTACAAAAACCACTAAATTTCAGTTGTTTACCAACTATTCACTCGCATGTCTAAACTTACGTTTTGTGTGTCTTAAGGGTGTCGCAATTTTCCCGGAAGAAAACCATTTATTTCTCCATTTTACGGCGACCCTCTATAGCTGTTCTATAGCGCATGGGATCCAAGTTCAGGAGATTCATGCTTTTTTAGAAATGTATGAACGCGGTCTTTCAGTAAGGGGTCATGAAATGTAATTGTGCTTAAATATTTATTTTTATGTGTAGGTAAATCATTGCCTCTTTTCGAAGTTATTTATTTTAATGTTGTGCTTCAAAGTAAACAGAACTATAAACTCGTCCGTTAATACAAGTCAGCCGTCAATGTCGAGCTAATCATAGAACGCATTCAATTTGCAGAACATCGTCGAGCCGCAACGGCGAGTCCCCGCGGGACGACGAAGTAGTTATAGTAGTGCCCACCGACCGGGAAGATACGCCCCCCCGTCTCATCACCGACAGCTCAGGTTCGTACCTACCTACTGTATTATACAGAACCCTTTATACTTAGAACCCCACTGCTGCACTAAAACACCACTAATGTAACATACTACATTGTTAATTAGGTACACGCTCGACCTACATCGATTTAACTGTAACACCTGGCTCATGCACATGGAGTTTCTGGAACGAGCAATTTCATTTCACTTTACGATTTCATTTCACTTTATCGCGCCAATATGAAATTATCATTTATATTCCATTCAAGCAATCACGGGCCTTTAAAATGTATGAGGCAATCTCTGTTCGATGCACCGTCATCACACCGCATATGCACACAATGCACAGAACTAACGTAGTCAATGTTGTGAATGCCAATTTAACCAATTGAACCATTGCCTTAGGTATAAATATGCGCATATTACAAAATTGCAGCATCTTATGAAGATTATTCATCATCTACCTCTCTCTGACGATCGACTTGGGAGAGCCCCGTATTCCGTCGCCGAGGGCTGCGTGAGTCGCATACCTACCCCTGCCCTTTCGATGTGTGGAATGTTTCATCCGTACCTATAGTTTAATAGAACCTTATGTTTGTGTTCTCCCTTGTCCAATCTACGAGTTTCTGTCTGGACTATGAATGTGTGTTTTTTGTCTTAAATGTGTTGTATTTAGATGGATATCTTTAGGATCCTATTTTGTTTATGGTTCTTTTGCTAAATTTAATTTAAATTTTATCTTTGACACATATTTAGTCATTTGAAGCGAATAATAATATTTACGAAGATTAATAATTCTGATAAATTTTTAATGTCTTATGTCCCATTCTTTATCAGCAATCGTATTTCATGTCATAGTTTAAAAAAACTACTTTATTTTTACTCTCCCTGATATCGTTCATAATTTGAGCATACTTTACCATTGTTAAGAGAAGTCAGGAGAAAAGTCGAGATCTTTACAAAATATGAAAGAAAAAATAAATCGTCTATCGAAATTCAAGTTTGTATGGGTAAATGTGAAAAAAACTTTATAAATGACTATGTATACCCACCTATACTTATCTTATGGTAAATTATAATTGAATATCATTTTTATTTACGAATACCCACATTAATATAGTAGTGAGGCATTGTAAAAAATATTTCTGTCGTTTTTATGCATTATTGAGTAAATGTTATGTGTAACAATGTTTATAAATCTGGCTTTTTTATCCATACCATAATATGATTATGATTGCATCAGCATGCTTGTCTTGATACCTTTAATTATACAATCCTCTATTACCTGTGTACCTGTTTTCCTACTACGTCTATTAGCATACCTACGTAGTAAGTACTTACTTAACTGGTAAAGTAAGTAACCTCCTGAAAATGTTGGATTCTATATTTATTATGTTTAAATATTATAGAACATACTTACTTACTTAGATTTGCTTCTATCTTAACTTGGAACATTAACGGTACTAACTACTATATTGCCCTACAACTACAAATTCGTAGTTATCAATACTACACTCTACAGTAATAACTATGACATAAATATATTGCTCGATTTCACTATTGAACCCATTGTTGTCTTTCAGTGATCTAGAATCACTGAAAGACAACAAGGAGCCACTTACAAAATAATAATTCGATGACTTAACAATTCCTTAAATTAAGGGTTCGACGGTGGAACTAGCCATTAGTAATAAAATTTTGATCTCAATTTTAGTAGGTAATCTTAATCTAAACAAACTTAGCTATAATAAAAACAGTTGTCCAGGAATACCACCACTTAAGGCGATAACGCAGCATTTATTTCACATTAACCCTGAAAAAGTTGTTCCGAAGCAAACTCGAAAAGATGTTATTTTAATCTTTTTTTAACTACATATTTATTTTTTATCATAGAGAAATAGGTAAATTTTGGTTTCAAAGACTTTTAAAAACCAACTGCAAGATGAACACATTAGGCCCAATAATAAAGACGCCATGGTAAATTTAATAGCAACCTAAAAAGTGTTCTCTCTATCGAATGCCTAAAGTGAAAAAGAAACAGAAATATGCTATTGTAATTACGATGGCGCCTTCATAATTGGGCCTATTGTGACCCTAAACTAAAACCCTGCATTATTCCCTCAACTGATGGTTCATTGGACGACGCAGGAGGGAATACGCACATGCTGCCATTAGAGGTAGTTTAACATATCTGCAGCAAGTTGTTTGAATTTCCTACTGTTTTAAATGTTAGAACTTATAAAAGTTTCTACAGTTAACCTTGACAATGCTGAATTTTTCAATAAGTACATTAAAATCCGCCAGAATTAAAACTATCGCATCTCTTCTAAGGACAGTTTATTATTTAGAAATTGTTAGTAATATAGGGCTCATTTTTGAAGACGACGCCAATGGGCCGCCCAACGCCCTGCGCCTTCACAAAAGAGTCCTCAGAGATGGCACGTTCGAAACGACACGATGGTATTATTCCAGAAGTATGCGCGAGCTGTTCCGTGGAAGTGGAGACGGAGGGCGAAGGGGGCGTGTCTCAAGAGGGCAGCTCGGGCTCCGGGTCGTGGTGCGAGGGCGAGGGGGGCGAGGGCGGCGAGGCGGAGGCCGAGGAGCGCGGGTACGGCTCCGGAGACTCCGTGGCGGAGGACGCGGCGCTGCTGGGCGAGCCACCGCCGCCGCGCCTCGTGCGCCACCAGAAGCGCGACGTCGCCGTCGACCTGCACCTGCTGCGCCCCGACGTGTGACGGCCGCGCGCGCCGCCCGCCCGCGCCGTCCGCCCGCCTCGCGCACTCCGACCGCTCATAACGGGCTCCCTACGTCTAATCCAAACAAACCCACCTAGGGAATCCTATGTAACACCGCAATACTTGCCATTGCACTACATTCGAGTCATTGTGATTATTACTTGTTCACGTACGAGCCAATGTGAAGCTTACGGATGTTTGGCTCAGCTGCAGACTTTCTTCTGCTGGAGTACATGTACCTACTATGTAGTAACATATGGGTCAATTTTTAATAAAGTAATTTGTATGCTAGCTTACAAAAATAAAAATTCAATCCAGCTGTAGCGACTGCCATCCAGAACTAACTCACTTGAACCAATTATTTTATCTTCTTTGCTTGAACTACCAATTAGGAAGTTTTCGGGATAACCCGGATTTTTATCTCATTTGTCGAAAAGTAACAGATTTTATCGATAGCAGTTGATGCCGCTTTTCACAAACTTTTCTTAATATTAAGACAGACTGAAACTATTAATCTCACAGTTGGATGATTATGATTGAATAGGTATCTATCTATACACATGCTTACTATTTTGTGACCCAATGATCATTTAGTGCTGATGATTTCTACCTATATTGTAATATTTTTCAACTGCTAGTATTTTCTTCCTAGGATTTATATACCTAGCTCTAAAAATGAATGCCTTTCGTTACTAAATGAAAGTGTAAGGTGGCAAACCGAAAAAGAATAACAAAAAAATATTGTCAAACAGGCGCCTGCCAGCATTTCATGTAAAGATTGTTTTATTTCATTTCGACCTTAGAAAGTAAGCAGGTAAGTAGATGATGTGG
The DNA here is from genome assembly GCA_949316475.1 of Hypomecis punctinalis. Taxonomy (NCBI): domain Eukaryota; kingdom Metazoa; phylum Arthropoda; class Insecta; order Lepidoptera; family Geometridae; genus Hypomecis; species Hypomecis punctinalis. The sequence goes on along the minus strand of OX438798.1, from coordinate 14,710,791 downwards.
TAGAGTTGGTGAAGTATTGCGTCGTTACAGGACGAGCGAGTGTTAGCGCGTGCGTACACGCGACTCCACGGGAGCTACCCCGACAGATATCCCACGTTGGCCTTCTCCGCACAATAATAGCAAGATAATGACACAAAATGCTGTCCAATCACAAAATTTCCTGGTAGATAGGTGCTTTGTTAAAGGAAAAAGCAATCATAGGTTAGATAGTATTTAACTGTAAGTTACGCTAGATTAAAGGTTGAAGTGTGTCTTAAATCTTGAATAAATCGAATAAAATTATACAACGAGCCAGTATTGTGGTATAATAATATACTGTCACTTCCACTCGGTTATGAACAATTTTTAAATTATTTAGCTATGTAAGTACATAATGTAGTTAATTTGAAATCCTACGCTTAACTCGTTTAATTTAATTAGAGGGTTGCTTTAATGAATAGGAAACGTTTTCATTGTAGGTGCTTTAATTTTATTTATTAAAAAAATCCCAAAGGAATTTAAATTATTGTTACGTTGTACATATTTTATAAGTAGATAAGTTAGATATTTACTATTATAGAATAAATTAGAAAATTTATATTACCTATTGTTCGCATCAAAGTCATATACCTAAAGATAAATAATTGCTGTGGAACAAAATATAGAGGCTAGCTAGTATTTTTCAGACAATGTATATGTATTTTTCCTCGTATATTATGTTACGTACCTACCTAAGTACTTGTCTACTGTAAGTACATATTTTTATTTCAATCACGGCCTAATAATTACCTGTAATGTGTGTAGGTAATTATTTCTCTTCAATTAGACTATAAACAGAATTGACAAAGAAACTGTGATAAACTTTCAGTTTTCCTAATTGCACAAAAGAATAGGTTTTACTTATCGAGATTATAAGGTACCGAAACATCCTTCGGAAGAGAGGTAAGTACCCTAAAAGCCTAAAATTGTATAAATGTGTATACTCACTTTGCTAAGTGAAACGTACCTATGACGATGTATCTACTCGCGTGGTTTGGTACATATTTTATTAGAAAACCCTTTTCTCGAACCAATTTTACGATTTTGGACATGTTTCTCAATAAAAAGCAGGGTAATCATTGCCTGGGATTCAAATTGAATAGATAAGATTTTAAAATTGTTATTGAAATAGAACAATTGTCTGTCTCTTGAAAAGTTATTTTATTAGCGATCTATCTAATCTTTCTATTGAAATTGTAGTAACGAATCACTGAGTCCTACTTGTAGTTGATAATACTTTGGTGGTCACTGTTGATTTCAGTAGGTACATACCTACCGAGTCATTTCCTTGTTACTATCCATACATACTTTGTAAAAACTTTACTTATAGCTCCACCACCTCTAGGCCCGCCGCGCGCCGGAAGGCTAAGCTACCAAGTGTGATGTGACAAAAATCCCTACTCATTTTTTCCTCGCGTCAATGCTACTAGGAAATCTAGTTTGTGTGCCCTACATAATAATATACCATTGTAATAAAGTAATAACAGTTGATAATATAGGTAATCTAATTGCGGCTCATCGCGAACAGTCTGAAAAATTGTATGTTGTTTTCTTCAACAGTAACATCACACGTGATTTGCGAAAAAAAATCTTTAGAAAACTATCTGAATGAACGTACAGTACGTACGTATATACGTACATAGATACAGAGTTTCAGATATGAAATAGCCTCTGGTGTAGTATACGGTGGTGGCGCTGTAGTAGGTACTGTTACTACCTAGTTAACTGTCATGGTGGACCTAACCGATTCAATAAATAAAAACGTAAGTACAATGGGACCTACTTTTGCCTAACTGTTAGACCTTAGAGAAAATGTGATACGCTTAATAATAAATAATTTTTAGTTTTACCTATTTACTACATCATTTCATAGATGAATTATGGGAATAAAATATTTATTCGAATCACAATAGGAATCTGTGCCCTTTGTATAACAACTACCAATAGAATGTTTGTACCTTGCGTCACGTCCCGGCCATGGTATCGCAAACTATGTGAGAAATAATAAAATACTGACTTGAAGCGTTTCAGCCGTTTCCATCAAGTGAAAATGAGAATTGAGAACTACTCCAATCCTACTCAGTATTACCTACCAAATAATTTTAAATAATATCTAAGTATTACCTATGTCTATTTTCTGTCGGTAGAATGTTATGAAAGGAGTACCAGAGGCACTGATGGTATTTCGCACCATGCTCCTTGTGTTCACAAGAATGTATTTATCTACCTACTCTTGGTAATATTGTTATTTTTGTAGTACTTATAATAAGTGGATGCCTAACAAAAATATAATGTACTAATGAAAACAATAGAGTTAGAAAAACAATAGCAAAAAGAGAAGCGTTGTAGGCTTAGAATTCCGAGATTTGCTATGACGTAGCTATGACACGATTTTTCCGCGTTATGATGACCCTATGGTTCTATATGAGGTCGCCCGTGTGCCCTTTTACTAATTTTGTTACGTTGACTTGACAAGTATCTCTTTAGTTTGTGCTTGACAATACTGCTGTCATTTCTAGTACAATATTTGATACCTTGTGTTTGAAACCTTGGTAGACACTAATTCGGTTTTCATCAGTAGGTACTCGCGTAGTACCGCGTAGGTACTAAGTAGTCGGTACCTTAATTAGCTGCTGATTAAAATCTTGTTCTTATACTCTATAAAATTTAACTTAATCTCTGCGACAGTGACATTGACATAGTAGATTGACATTTTTAGAGTTGGGATAGTGGAAAATTCATTTTCAAACAATGTTGTAATGAAATCGAATGAGTAGTTGAAGGTGAGAAATTAGATTTTATTTACTTACTATTATTTAAGATCAAGTATGTACACATGTAAATAATGTTATGATATTAATTAAATACTTATAATAATGTAACGATAGTATTTATCGACGTTTTTCACTATTATCGATGCTAATGTAACATATATTTGGGTTTCATTTAATTACACATGTAAAAAATGTTATGATATTAAAATATACAGTAAAATTAATGATAAATTAAGTTTTATTTAAAATATCGTCAGTATAAACTATCGATATTTTAATTAAAACTCAATCTAAAACTCTGTGGTCACGATCATTCGTCGCCCATCACTAATCGGCATGCCCATAAACTATGACATTGGCAGGTACTGTCTGTACTATTAAGAAATTCAGGACTTCATAGGCGTGATTTTTCTGACACCTGTCGCAGAGATCAAGTTAAATTTTATGGAGTATAGTTCACGGTAACGCCACGACAGTTCTCTTTTTGCACAATTTCTACGAAGGCATCTACAAAATTTGTATTTATTTACTTGGAAATGTACTGGCTGACATGTTTGTACGCTAAATCATCTCATTTTTAGAAGGTATCTACTTACAATATTTTAATACCTTAAGCTATATTAAAATCATTCCACCTTGCATTTTTGCTTCTTACAAATGTACGTGTGAAAAACCTTACCTACGTGGACCTAGTTGCATTTGTAAAGAACAATTTGAAGAATATTTAGGTACTAGGTATATACTTCATACATAACTACACACTCACGATAACTTACACAGTATGAAAAATAAATTATGTTTGAACTTTGGAAACGCCAATATGTAAGTAGGTATGTTAATTAGATAGCCTAGACTACCTACAGCAACAAAATACTGCTGTGGCAATTTGTATAAAGACCAAGTAGTCCACAATAGGTGACTTTATCATTTCAAAAAGCATTATTATATACTTACTAAATAAAGCTGGCTTTTTGGCCAAAATTTAAATAAGCGTTTAAGTATTAGATTTTCTAAAACATGACAATTGCTTAATTATGTACCTACCTAAGTACCTATTGCATATATTATAATAAAGCGAGTGAATAGGTGTTTTGATGTTTTATTTTAATTTCTTACTTATTATAATTTCGGTTACCTAGTAAGTATTATAAAGGTACCTATTTAGAAAAATCTGTGATTTGAACGCTCAAGTCCTAAAACTTCTTACTAAACGAACAGTAGGAACATTTTTACAGAGAGAGTGGGGGGAGCACGAACCTCTCTATAACTGGACTGCGCAGTAGGGTGGAGTGAAAAACACTTTTTTTTAATTTTAAAATTCCTGTATTTTCAATCAACAACCTTTATGTTTAGGAGTTTTTGTGCAAAATTTAAGCTTTCTAATATACTTAATATCCTAAGGTGGCGCGTTGCACTTGAAGTTTGAAAAAATGTAGTTTTTGGCACATTCCCAGAACCTAATTACTGGTAACATTATCACATTATATACTCATAATTTTTGTAACTATAGAAAACAAACATTAAATAATATATATAAATATGTTCTAATTTTATTAATTAAGTGAGAAATTACTTTACCTTAATTTTGACAGCCTTAAGATATGCTGTATGACAAGATGTGCTTCCGAAGCTTATATCCTGAATTCAGTGAAAACATTACGGTACGGTATACTTGCGAGGTCTACTGTTTAGAGAGCTACTAGTTAATAGTTACAGATGTAAATACCGCAGTACACTAGATACGTACACCAAGTCTTGTTCCATTATTTTAAGATATAAAGTTCATTTACTCACGACAAAATTATGGGAATGCTGACTTTTTATTCGTTATATTGGGGGGTTAGTCCCATAGTAAATGTTGATCATAACATAAAGATAAGTACAATGATATACTAGAACGTATTCGAGGTTTAGAAAAACACCCGGTATAGAATGAAGCACTTTATTTCCTTTTTTCCTTACTCCCGCCTACCCCACGGCGCGGCTCTAGAGCCGGATGACGTCAGACGTGTAAATCCGTGGCGAGGGTTTTTTGATTTCGTGCGGTCATGTTTAAAAATTCATAACTCCGTCATTTTTGAAGATAATTGAAAAATAAAAACACCATAATTTATTTCAGACTTGGTGTAATTTAATAAAAATAAAAACTAGAAAACGGGAAACTTCCCTATTCTATGTCGTCGAAAGTAATCATGGATTAAAACTGCAAACATGTTTTGTGTAATCGTATTATCTTATATTATGGCGTGATCGAGGTGCTAGACAAACGGACATCATCTCGATCTTTTAGTTTGCCATTCTCAACACTTCAAATATTTTTCTACACTATCATAACTATGATAAATTCTGGGACATCTTCGTCATCTTCGGTCATCGTATGTCGATATAAATACTCGATACATCTGCTGTGTTGAACGAATACGAACAGTTTCAAATGACAATCGAATCAACTATGACTATGGGTAGAATAGGCATCGTTCAAAAAATCTATAGCAACATTCTAAGATAGTGTAGACTCAGACTTCGTATTATGCTTCAAACTGCACTCAAAAATGTGGCAAACAAATGGGCAGCAACCATCTCGAAACTCGATGCTTGTTTTCTTTGTTGAAAAATATTCTTGAAATCATTTTTATTTTTATATGGTTGGCCAATATATAATATATTATAATTGTTTTACTATGTCATTGTACAGTACATACGTTCAGAACATCAATACATAGGTACCTACCTACTCGATTTTTTTAAATATCTAAACTGTAGACAACTTAATGAAGAATTAAAAGTTAAATCATTTTAGAACACAAATCTAGCTAATGTTTAGATACTGAGAGGAAACTATGAAAAGAACTACGTAATCACAGAAAATGTTGCTTTCACTACATTACCCATTCATCGACTTCATCAATCGACAAAGGAGTTGGTAAACTTTTTATATGGGAGGCGGTCCTTGAAAACCGGCAGCGATGCGAGCTATATTAATGTTTAGTGCCATATTTAAGAATATTATTTCACGCAAAAACATATTTTTGTGTATCGCCGTTTTATTATAATATCTCTTTTTTATTTCACTAAGTAGAAAATATTTAGACTGAACTGGTAATACTAAGAGAAGGTCTACGTAGTCTACGTATCAGACAGGAATCTTCAAACAACCAATAGCGGGCTGGTATTTTAGAGTTTGACATTTATTTATTTTTTAAAACATGGCGACCAGCCCTCTATTGGTTGTTCAATATTGACAATGTCATTTCCTTTTGTTGTTTCTTAATGTCACTGTCAGGTTTTTTTTTCAATTTAGGCTTAATGCAGTTATTTGGTGTAGCACATAGTTCATTTTTCTAATGTTTTTAGAACCCATTTGAAAATTAAATGGCGATGAAAAAAATTCTAAAAAATATGTGTTTGAAAAGATAATTATGTAAGCTTTCTATTGGTATAACTTTTGTTTCTGCAAGATTTCAAAACCCGCATCTTTTCCATATCCTTTCGATGGGGTGCATCCACGACGGCCTAAATAATACGTCTGCGTTTAGACATCTACTTAACTCGAATCACCCTTTAGATATCTAATGAACATTTCGAAAAACGCAGCGTATATTTTCAGAATCGCTTCGATCGCGTCATGGTGCTTGACTCTTCACATCGATCAACGGCCCGCGACAGTTGCGCCGCGAGATCGAATCGCGTTGCTGATCTGGAATTACATCCAAACAACTCCCACTTAGGGTGCGTTCCAAAACGGGCAATATTCACTCGGTGAAGGGTGAAATTCGCTCGATGCTGGTTCCGAAACGCAACGGTGAATTTTACTCTAGTGTTTTGGAACGCCTCCGACAGAGTGAAATTCCACCTGTCAGTTGAAATAATAAAATCAGAGTTGAATTTCACTCGGCTGTCAAAATTGACATAACGAGAGAAGTTATAATGAAAATAAGCGGTTGAGGAAAAATATATTGAATATTTTATCATTCAAATTCACACTAAACTAGATGTTCTGCGACGGCAAAATATTATAAGCATTTTAGATAAAGATGAAATTAGTTATTATATAAAAGTTAATGCTGTTGTTAATTAAAGATCTTTTTTGGGCATATATCCTCAATAGGCGCGCGAAATTCAAATTCTCTTCATTTAGAAATTATCAGGTTGATACAGTTTTGCATAATGACTGTTCACTATTTCGGATTTTATGTATGTACTAAGTCAAAACTACTTATTTTCGCAAAATGACTATACATGAGTACAGTCCGTTTACAGCTACGTGAAGTAGCTTTCTCTGATACCCATGACTGTGTCTCTCTCTAACCTGTGATTGTGTGTAATGACTAGGCAGAGACAGTGACAAATATCAGAGGCAAAACAACCATGAACAGACTGTAATGTATCTCCACCAAGGAAGTTTCATACGAGAACTGGAACGCTTACGAAGCAAAATTTAAAAAAGAAAAATGTACTTTCTTTCTATAAAGAAAAGGTTCACATTTGTTTCTTACTTATCAAATGGGAAAAACATTCCGAGCAGGATAGCAACAACTGTTGGGCGTTGTTCCTTTCTCAAAACTTACCAGTATTAATAAAACTATTGGATGGTAGATTATCTCATATATCTGGTAATCATTAAATCGCATTTAATCGTACATGTTGATAAATAGATTAGCATAAAATGTATTCTAATTACCGTAATAAGTTCGATAAAGTTCTGATTTTAATATTGGTACGTAATTATTTTTGCAATACAAAAACTGTTTTTTCATATTAGTAGAATTAGTAGTAATTTACCAACTACGCACGGCCGCACCTATAGCGCTTCCTAAAACAATATGGCTGATAATTTATGCAAAAGTCTCATTCTGCTTGCTGCTTAATATTTTTATAAGTTGAAAAATGGTGAAAAATTGTTACGTTAAGGTCTGTAATAGTGAAGCTTATGCTGGTTGTAAAATTTCATTTTTTAGGTAAGTTTCTTGGTTTATTTAGAAATTTCTTGTGTAGGGTGACAATAACAACAAAACATTTCGGGAATGTGATGTTAGGTTGTAGAGAGAAGTTATTACTACTTATATATAAACTAATACTACGTATGTTAGTAAGTCATTGTAATCAATTAAGAACCTACTTCTATGAACTATGCACTTTTCTTGTATAATAGCAAAATAATGAACTGTGTTGTACTTAGTAACTAGTACAGCTCGGTAACTACGGGTAGATATAATTTGCTATCGCGCTATTTATCAGCTGATTTTAATAATATTTCGCAAGATGGTTTAGTATATTCTAACAAGATTTGTAAATATGAGCAAATCTGGTCAAAAGCGAGTCCTGATTTTCAATTTGTTTATTTATAGAAAATGTAACTTACAGCACTTAATACTAGGCTTTATATTTTTTATTCTTAAAGACTACGAATTAAAAAATATATAAAATAGAACAGAATAAATACGAACATGAATTAAAAGTTCAACAACAACGAACAACAACGTGTTATTATTTTTTTACGCTAACTATACCTACCGTTAAATTTTAGGAATATTTTGAGATCACAATTTGACTTCTTCGCAATATGAAAAAATATTTTTAGCAATTATTGTTGTCCATTCGTCGGCAAAGATGTCTACTAGCGGGTGGGAGGCGCTGAGGGCATTAAGATGATGGTGTAGAGATAATATTAAAATGAACTGATGTACTTAGCCGAAAGGAGGTTTACTATAAGGCGGAGGTTTACTATACAACGTGTAACAGAACGGTTCAACAATACTTAAACCACGCATGCTCAGACATATTTAAAACTTACCCCATAAGGTCTCACAATCCTCAGTATGTTAGATTACGAGATAAACCAAGTTAAAGTTTTGCGTAAAATAACCTGATGTCAACCCTAAACTTATCAGCTGACGGTAATGACAAAGACTAATAAGTGTACAGAAATATTTTATTTTTGCCTACGTAATCGTGGACGGGCTTTTACACACAAACATTTAGGTAAGTAGGTACAAGTTACAAGGTCCTAGATTGATCTACCTAACTCATCTAAACTGCCTAGACTAGAACATGTTGTAAGTACTACCTGTCGCATAAAATTATTACATCGTCTATGTAACACCCTCTCCGATGTAGTAGGACTGTAAAAAAAAGATTAACAAAGTTATTTTTTTTCTTGTCACGTCTAAGCACTCTGCCTATTCCACCGGCTCCAAGTCATGTCAAAATAAAAAATACATACCTACCTAACTGCATTGAAAGTTAAATTGTATTTAACTTACAAAGCATAGCTTGAAAAAATTTTAAACACGACACGGAAATACCTAGGTATTATTTTAACTGTAAAAAGAGCGAGGCAGAGAAGCCAAGTACCTAGGTAATATTAAAGTAAAAATGTTTAAGAGCTTGTGGTAGTTTCACTCCCCAAATACATTAAATTGCTTGATTTAGTTACCACAAAAATACTACATTAAAATAGAAGTCACGCGTAACAATAGGTATCAATATCAAACCAAAGTTGGAGCATTTCAATTACGCATCTTTATTTTTATTCTTTTTTATCGGTTTGAAGTCCACGTGGACTGTCCACGCCGACAAACGAGCCAACAAACGAGCCGACAAACGAGCCGAAACAAACACTGCACTAATCACGAATGAGCGGGTAATATGGCGGCTCTTTGAGCTCCGCCGCTTTTTTGAGCGAAAAATATGAATAATTAAAAATATGGGTTCCGTACATTTTTTTGTACTAGTATTATTTTATTATGGTAAAATGTCTAAAGCTTTGTTATTTAGTTTTTGCTACATCCATCCATCCATCAGCCATAGGATTTCTACTGCTAGACATAGACTTCCCCAAAAGATCTCTAATAAGCCCGGTTGGTAGCGGCTTGAAACCAGCGCGGTCTCGCGGTCTTGCTGAGGTCGTCCGTCTTCATAGTGGGTGGACGTCCGGCTGCCGTGGGCTGCGCTTGCCGATATGTGGTCTCCACTCGAGAACTTTTCGACCCCATCGGTCACCAGTCCTCCGTGATATGTGCCTTATGTGTGTATTCTTCTATGGATTCCCTCATTCCTGATTCGATCTCGCAGAGAGACTCAAGCATAGCCTTATCCATAGGTCGTTTATTAATAAAGTACCACGTCACGCCACTTTCACGTGAAACTTTTACAATACAATACAAGAACAACTTTATTGACACCATAAGTAAAACATAACAGAAGATGAAATAACGACAGAAGAATGGTACAAAAGGCGGTCTTATCGCTAAAAGCGATTTCTTCCAGACAACATCTCTCTTTTACGTCGTACTCGTACTTTGCGGGCGCTTGTTAACGAGAATGTTTCTACCCAGGAGGTTACGCCGGAGCTACGCACGGTTTTGAGCCGTAGTGTGCGTGCGTGAGTTCAGTCGTCAGTACAATTGTACAAAAAAAAATGAATTTCGCTTGCTGACCTAGCGACCTGATCTACTTTAAGTTCTGGTTCCGTTGAAATCAGTTTAAAGAATAATAATCCATCCATCCATCCAACAGCCGTAAGACTCCACTGCGGGACATAGGCTTCTCCTATAGATTTCCAATAAGGCCAGTTGGAAGCGGCCTGTATCCAGCGCGTTCCTGCGATCTTTATTATATCGTTAGTCCACCTAGTCGGTGGGCATTCTACGCTGCGCTTGCTGGTCCGTAGTCTCCATTTGAGAACTGTATGGTCCCGTCGGCCATCCGTTTTTCGAAGTTTGTGCGCATAAAAAAAACTTTCACTAAAAACGAAATCCGAAATACCTACTACTGAACCCTAAAATTTTGATTCCAATTTTAATAGAAATAATCAGAATATTTTAGTCAGTCGCTCTCTGACCTTGCGGAAGTGAAGACGTTGTCTATCAACTCTTTCGACGATCGCGATGCCTAGACAGGCAGTCTAGGATACCTAACATTCTCAAATGTTTTTTTATGATATTGGTGATATGAATGGCAACAACGGTGCCGCGCACGAGCTAACATTTTGAAGATGGCCGCTTTCTAACCGACGCGGGCGCGCCGGTGGCGGCGGTGGCGGACGCGGACTTCTTAGATGGATGTGTCTAGTGTTTACGTCTGCACAGTACCTACTGGGAACTTTCACGAAAACAGAAACGACCCGGTGCTCGAGTTGGTTCAAATCGCGAGACGCGCATTCTGCAGTATTTTGAAGATAGCCCAAGGACCAGCACGCGTCGGGCAGGAGCGGCGAGGTCCGAAGGACGTTCAACAGCGCCCGCGCACTATGCGCGCCGCGTCCGCGAGCACCTGGACGAGCGGTTTCCGGGGCGGTGGTCCTACATGAGGCGCGGTGTGCTGACCACCCAGGTCTCCGGACTTTACGTGATTAGACCTTTGATCATGGTACATTGAAATGTTGTTTATTCTGTGCCGTGCGACTCCAGTCCAGAGAGAAGATGAACCCTTTGCATCGTGGCGGAATTTAAATGTGGTGAACGTGAGAAAATCTATGGCTCGACCACGGCTCGACGTACTCGTACCTACGTACCTACTCGGTTGTGCTGCGACCGGGGAGGTTTGCATTTCGAGCCTTTCCTTTGACTTTTATTGAGTGTTTGTGGACGCCCTTGTGTGTGTTAATTTTAAGTAGGTTCCTAAGTAGGTATGTGGCAAATAAAATAAGTGAATTTAAAAAAATGTATCAATTTGTTTTTTTCTATCATTTCTGAGTGCCCATAGGACCTAATTACCTATGTAGGTCATTTTAAACGCCACGATAAGATAAGGTAAGTACATGCTTAAGTACAAGCTAAGTAGTGTCAAGAAACCTTACAATTAGGTAAGTAAATAGATATTTGCCAAAAACAGGATACCTAAATTGATTATCTACTCATGAAAATTCCTAGGTACATATTCAAGTTACGCACTAAAGTAAAACGTTACCTACTTTCTTTTTGCGATCCACGAATTTATAGCTGTTTTTAAAACTGAATTAGGTCTCGACTAGGTCAAGGGACTAGGTCTGAGAATCTGTAGGTAAGTAGCCTCCTTCAACAGCATTAGGTAGCCTAACTAGTTAGCGTGTCAGGCCGACGGCAGCGGGGGAACCAGCAGCGGGGCGCGGAGCCAGCGGCTTTTGAAACGAGGCCACCGACCTCACTAGTTTAGGGTTGTCCAAAATAATATGAAAAAAATATTTTTTAGTTTTATATGGAAAAAATAAGATGACTTTTGAAGTTTGAAATTCATACAGGTGATTCGTGACAGGATACACATACATGCCGTTCAGTATTGTTGAACCGTTCTGTTACACGTTGTATAGTTTGAGACTAGACTATAATTTAAGGAAAAAAATCTGCTGTTACATACATTTTGTCGATTCCGAGTTTCAGTTTTGAATGAAACAGCTGCTTTTTTTCTCTAATTTCGGGTTGGTCTCATAGTAAACGTTCGTAATAATGGTCTTAATCAACCAATCATTTTTACTTAATACAGGGTAAGCAGATAACCCTGTTTATAATAATATTTGAATTTCAGATTTATCCCACCAGAAATACAAATGATTTTTCCTCATTCTTTTATTGACCTTTCGACGGTATATACTTAGTGTTTTGTAGATTGTCCTATTAAATGAAATTACTGTATGGATACACTAGTAGAAAGAGATATATTCCAATGTTGGTGCTTTACTCTTCGGAACGTTTTTGGGATGCTCGTAATCATTCCAGTTCTCGTATGACACTTCCTTGATCTCCACATACACATCTTGACATAAAACCTAAGAAAAATTGAATTTCGCGCGCCCTTCGATGCTATTGCCGGTGCTACCAGAGCTTATGTGCGATTTGAACGTACGACAGATCGAAGAGTAACATTTTCTTGGAAAAAGGATGATTTTCATGATAAGTACCTATTTACAGAAGAATTTTTACTGAGAATTTATATACCATTTTAGGAAATGATGACCTACATAGATAAAAACCAAAAATCAACCATGTAGAAAAAGTATCGGTAAAGAAACAAAAGGAACATTTATTGCATAAATGGTAACACTTACCTAATTCATTTTTCCAAGATCGTTCCAAAACATAATTCGCTCCGTGTGATTTTCACCCTCTACAGCCTAGTTCCGAAACCAAAATTCATCCGGTAAAATTCACCCGACAAACAGCTAAATGTTTTGGAACGCACCCTTAATGAATAATAACGATTTTTACCTTCTTCAAACATCTATAATTTCTCTGTTTATGTAAAAATGTCTGATATTAAAAATATTTTCAAATTCAAAATGATTCTAAAAGACAACTCCAGCGCGCCCTGTCTCTCGACAGGGTGCGCTGGAGTTGTCTTTGACTTTGAATACTGAAATGAGGTGTCTTTATGTTCGATTTCCTATCGCTTTTTTTGCAACCTTTGGTCGCTTACAGCCATTAAGTACCGAACCAAAAGGAGTCGACACTGCAAAGTGTACCCCTCTACCAAAAGTACGCGACCGGTGGTCATGCTCTTTACATAAATATATCGGTCTGTGTGTTTAGTCTAGGTTTTGCATAGTATACTTAAACTTTCGCGTTTGAGTGTAGCTCCATACATTTTTGTACAGCGCCCCAAGTGGAAACGAGCAAGAACTAGTCGTAAACAGATTTGGTAGTATAAGATTACAAAACGGCAGTTTACATGCTGTTTCGTTCAGTCATACACAAAACAGCGTGTAACTTTTTGTATCAAACGGCAGTACGAGTGTGCACTTTGACAATTTACCAACCGTATTTAAAACAGTGAACTTGAAGTTTACTGTTTTCAAACTCACTGAGAAATATTAGGTGAGAGCGTACATTATTTCTTCAAGAAATTGTGCAGTGTAGCCTTAATGTATTTCGAAGGCTGTATTTTGTCGCAAGATTCATCGCAAAACCCAAAACTTTGCAATCAACTTTGTTAAAACGTAAACATATACTTATGTTTACAAGTCAATACTACGGGACAAAAGAAAGAAAATCAGCATTACCTAATGCAGAAGACTTACTAAGTAAGAATTAGGTAACTGAACAAGCCCCCTTTGGGTTATATAGATGTATGCCAAGCTTGTCAACAAGGAATATAGTATCGTGAATACAACGCTCAACAAGAACCTGTGTCAGTCAACGAAGTCAACAGTATAGAATTAAGCTCAAACAATAACATCTGAAGACTGGTGCACCAGTCAAAAGCTCAAGAGACAAGTTAATGCCAGTGCCAATCCGGAGTATCAAACATAAATCTTCTGCTAAAATAATCTCCTCCTGTGTGTTTTCCACAATGCATGCTAAGTGTAATAATGTGAAAAGAACTCGGCGCTTTTGAGATAAATATGTGTTTATCCAGTAGAAATCACACACATATGCAATAACCTTCCAATTTCTTGTAATTGATTAGGTGACTATCATGCCTGATCTACTATTTATGTTTGTATTGAATATCTCTTGTTTTTGCTTTAAAATGAACTATCTATTATTATAAATTGCAATATTACTTATACATGTGTGAAACTTGTGTGAAATGCATTGCATAAATTCAAACTTATGAATGTTGGGAAGTAAACATTAAAGCATAGCACAGGATTTTTCCTTTTTTGCCCTTAGCACTATAGGTAGTCAACTGTTCTTGTATGAGCAAAAGACAAGCAGTTGTTAGGGATGATTTATATTAGACCCGGCCGGGCAAAGGCTGTGGGTCACTAATGAGAGTCGTTGCATACATTTAATATGAAACTTTATATTATATCGAGGCATAAACATGTCCCTTCTGGGCCCAGCATTGCCTAATATAAATCATCCCTTAATGTAGACAGAAGTTATTTTACTGTTCATTGTGGGAACCTAACTATCAATACACAATAATTAATCACTTACATTTTTCATTTGAATATGTATATTTTATTAAAATAACGAAAATTCATACATTACTAAATGAATTGTATATTTATAAAACAATAATTTTATATATTATGAAACAGTGGAAAGCAGCGGCAGGAAAATTTTCAACGTGCTAAACTTTTATTTGTATTCAAGCAGATAGGCTTCTAGTATGCTGTGATTTTAACTTCCAGTTGTAACTCGCAGTAGCTACTAGGTTGTTTGTTTACATCGTCTTCACAGCTGAAAAAAAGAAACAATTTATATTAATTTCTACATTTCTCATTCATATGAATGTAGGTAAGATGATTATAAATTGAGGTCTGATAATCTAATCCTAAGCCCTAGGTATTATGATCAAGTTAAACTAAGAATTTTTGATTTGGATTAAGTAGTGAAAATCACTTGTTGGCTATGAGAAGCACCACCATTATCAGCCGAAGGAAATCCACTGCTGGACATAGGCCTCCCCTATTGATTTCCAATAAGCTGGTTAGAAGCAGCTTGCACCCAGCCCGTTCCTGCAGCCTCAATTATTCATCTGTCTATAGTAATTATATACCTACCCTGAAGACAGCCTATGTTGCACTTGCCGGGGTATGATTTTTGAATTTTCAATGCGCTGAACATTTATTTTTATTCAAGCAGATAAGCTTCTAGTACGCTTTTAACTTCCAGTTTGTAACACGCAGTAGCTACTTGGTTGTTTGCTTAAATCATCTTCACAGCTGTAAAAAAGAAACAATTTATATTAGGTAATATTAAGTTTTACATTTCTCATTCATATGAATGTAGGTAAAATGATTATAAATTGAGGTCTGACAATATAACCCTAAGCCCTACGTATTACGGTCAAGTTAAACTAAGAATTTTTGATTTGGATTAAGTAGTTAAAATCACTTATTGGCTATGAAAAGCACCATCAATATCATCCGAAGAAAATCCACTGCTGTACATAGGCCTCCCCTATTGATTTCCAATAAACTGGTTAGAAGAGGCTTGCATCCAACCCGTTCCTGCAGGCTTAATTATTCATCAGTCTAGGTATAGTAATAATATACCTACTTACCCTGAAGACAGCCTACGTTGCACCCCGGCAAGATGTGGTTTCCATTCGAGTACTTAATTTACAGCCAATATTTCTATGAACTGTTAAGTATTGCTAATTCTTTTTAAATTGAAAATAGTGAACATTGAAATGTAGGAATTAAATAATAAATTCAAATAGGTTATGTTTTGATTCGATTTTTTCCTTGATTTATATCGGCTACCAGGATCAATTTATAATTTTCCCTAATTTGTGTTATTTTTCCCTAAATGTCAATATTTCAAAAAAACATTTCAAACTTATTTGAAAGGAAAGTTCTTACTAAATAATTTACGACAATTTCGATTAATTAAATATTTTCCCATTTCACTTACTTCATCTTACTCGTGTCGTATTCTTATTCCGTATAATAATTTGGTGTGTACTTAGGTATCCATAGTCATTCTGTCAACCTCGCCTTCATGAATCTGGTTTTGCTTTTAGAAACACCGTTTAACGTCAACCCACACGATGTGCAGTTAAAAGAAGAATTCCAATCCCACTTGATATAATCATTATCCTTTCGTGGCAATGGCTAATTGTTTATTTTTTAAATGAGAGCATCATTACTCTGGCGATTCCAATTATTTTACGACTTTGAAACTGAAATATAGATAAAACTATAGTAATGAAACTATGAATTATTTTCCTGACAATATTATTATTTTTAATTTAATTTCCCCAAATTTATGTAATTTTTCCACTAGTTGGTAACCTTTTCGTAAAAGATTATGACTTGACAGTGACAATGATATCTCTCAGCCGAAATTTAAAAAAAAAGTATTCAAGCATTTGCCAATGTTTATTTTAGAATATTTAGTCATAAAATAATGTAAATATAATATTGCTCTATTACTTGTTAAATTCCATTCTTTATTGTAAAATAATGTGGATATCGCTATATTAGTCATTCATGCTGTGATTGATAATCACAAGTAAATTATACAAAATGTTGGTCTATTAATGTTTCTCTTTCCCGCCAATACTATTTAGTTTTCAAGCTTAAACAGTGGGTTTAATGTCAAATGCTTGAAAATGGCGACGTATATCCCTATCTCTTATTATCCACTGATGTGTGAAAGAGAAAAATGATGTTCATTCGTTTTCATTCTTGTCACGAAACAGTTGGTTTTGCTGTCTAGACTGTTTGTCATATGAGACACTTGGACTGCCGAAAATACATCGAACATGCCGTTTCGTGTTTACTCCAGACTCACTACAGTTTGTGAATTGAGTTAACTTGGACTAAGGCTACTGGTTGCGCTTGTGTTGCTTTAATTTTCAGCAGTGTTAGTTAATTACATTTGTGTGCGTGTAAACTTGCTTATAATTTGGTTTGTATGCGTTTCTTCACCCCCCACTGACTTGGCAGACTTAGGTGCTTAGGCGTGTCGATTCCTTTTGGTTAGGTACTTAATGCAGAAGGCCAACTTGAAAGAAAAAAAAAAAAAAAAAACTGATCTACTTTTTGCAGAAGTATCTCGACCCAACCGTACCTTGAAGTTAAAAACCGTACCTTTTCAGAAAGCCAACCGTCCTTTTTTGGGAAATCATACTGGCAGCACTGGTTATCAAATACGTGCCGCATGGAGTTTTGGCGGGAACGCGGAAAAATCATGTCGCCTCATTGTATTATTTTGTTAAACTTGTGTTTTTATCAGTGATAATTAGTGTAAAATGGTGGTATTTCGTTGATTATGAGCTGATTTACGTGCATGAGTGTAGGCAAGTGATATAATGTGACGTATCATGTTCTTCCGTGTTGTTACCAAAACTCCATAGACGCCTCTAGTAAAGTCTCCACTGCTTTACTGAGAAGAAGAAGTTGAAAAAAAGCATTATTTAAGACTTCGACTGAAGGACTCTGTATCCATGGTCATGAGTAGGTTTAATAAAAAAAAAAATACGTGCCGCACAGTGCCACAGAGTCTTTAATCTAAGCCGCAGAGGGACTCCTTCGTATCTCTTTAATAGTTTGTGACTGTGGTTTGTAGTCTGTGGTGGTTTGTGACTTGTGTTTGTGCTCCTTTGGTGTTTACCCCAGAGTGTATACCTACTTTGTTTACTTGTTTTACAAGTCGAGCGTGGTATTTATTTTAACTTGATTGTTGAAATCTAATTTTGTAATTATTTTTAGTAAGCAATCAAATTTATAACAGGCCGTGAGATAATGCCTAGCCAGTACGAAGAAGAACGCGTCTGGGAAGCTCCAAATCACAATCAATATGAAGTAAGATATCTTCAGTTATATTTAATATTAAATTCTAAAAATTTGGTCACAATACTGTCAAGTGTAATAACTACATCTATCTACCTATTATCTATAACAGTGTACATAATAAAATTTACAGGAAGAAGGCAGTGAAGATGTTATTGAAAACCCAGAAGAAGTGCTACTGGAATGCTTGGAAAAGTTCAAAACTCCAGATTATATTATGGAACCAGGAATATTTGGACAACTTAAGCGATATTTTCAAGCTGGAGGCAATCCTGAGCAAGTAATTGAACAACTCTCAATTAATTATAGTGCTGTGGCTCAGATGGCAAATCTTCTGGCAGAATGGCTTATTCTTGGAGGTCAGTTTTTTGTATGGGGAATTATCTATCTCTATCAACTATAAAAAATTATATGATAACTGCTTCTTCTACTTCTTCATGAAAAGCTATTAATTTATTATTAAATCAATAAAAGAGCGAGATGATGAATAATTCTGAATAGATTTGGAACTACAAATTTCATTTGTACTGTTGTTGTTTTGTAGATATTAATTACCTACCTACCCATTGACATTTTTAGGAGTAAAAGTGACAGAAGTACAGGCGATGGTGGAAAATCATTTGAAAGATATGATACTAAAAACATTTGACCCAAAAAAAGCTGATACAATCTTCACAGAAGAGGGTGAGGTTAGTAGCGTCTTTTTATAATGTTGTATCCTATCAAGTAAATAGCATGTTTATTAATAGCCCTCTAGCCAAGCCATTGAAAAAACATGACATAAATCCAACACCACTGGGCCAGTACAGTGGATATCACCCAATAATTTTTATGTGGACAAACCTAATTGCAGATGTACTATTAAAAGTCCAGTACAGTGCCTCAATGGAAATGTCATCGGCAGGATTCTTTGTCGGAACATTTAGAAAATAAAATGTTATGTATTCAAAGGTTTACAATTAACAGTTTAGATACATTTTGAGAAAAGTATGGGAATTGGTTCAAGCCAACTCCCATACTTTGCTCAAAATATGTAATTTTTGGAAATATTCAGGTAATAAATATCCAAACAACAATGTATGAAAAACATAAATGTGTACAAATAATAGCTAATCATGTTTCATAAGTACAATGTTTATTGTAGACCCCGGCATGGTTGACAGAAATGATTGAGCACCCCACATGGAGATCATTAATCTATAGATTAGCAGAAGAATATCCCGATTGTCTTATGCTCAACTTCACCATAAAGGCAAGTATCTGTTTATTATCTACGATTTGTATTGAGCAGCGAATGTTGAATTTTGCTATTACTAAAAATCAATAATCACTGCCACTTATCAAATAATATTTCAATATTATATTTATCAATAAAATCAAATTAAGTAAAATTATGCAGTAGAGTATTAAAGTATATCAGAATACCTATTTTGATTTTACACTCCTATTTGTGACAGGAAATTTTTATAAATACCTAACCAAAATAATTATAATATTACATGACAATAATTAATGAAATAATTGTTATTAATGATGATTATAATTTATGATATAAATGAGTTCTGATTTCTTAGTAATTGCTTGTTCCATTACTTAATGCTCAGTTATTATCAGTGATATTGTAGTTACTCTGTCTACTCATTAACACATAATTGAACTCAATGTGACATTTTATTGATGAATAATTGTCAAAAAAATTTTTGCAGCTGATATCAGACGCCGGGTTTCAAGGTGAAATCACCAGCATATCTACAGCAGCCCAACAGATTGAAGTATTCTCAAGGGTGCTCAAGTCAGCGATTGTTGGATTCCTACAAAGCTCTGATGATTGGCAGAATAGTGTCAATGAATGTGCAGTAAGTAATAAATAAGAGCTATTTTCCCAGACTTTGGTTCTCTGATGCAGGAATCCAAAATAAGTCTTGGCCTGTGAGACCAGAGAATGTATTGGTCCAATACCAACTCATGGTCCAACTTATAGCTATGTCCAACTGTACGAATTCTAGAATATGATAGTAGCCTTCACTGGAAGTAAGGGTATGATCATGCCATACAATAGGACCATAATTATCATGATGTCATATGGGTTTCCCTGATATAACCAGTTGGACCTTTCTTGAACTATTTTCGAAAGTTGGACTACAGATAAATTTAATTCCTAGTAGTCCAACTGTTGGATCATGAATAGTTTTACTCACCCGTGGTCTTGGAAGAGTTATCCTAACACAAATTATTTTTCGTTTGTGTGTTGATTGTTTCAATGTGTAACTTCCTCACTCCCCGCAAGCTGACAGAATGTAGTGAATGTGAATCATTGTACATTTCAAGTCCTGAAGATAATAGACCATGCCCGTGGTACTACCTGATAGACATATGTAGCTGATGGACCACAGGTCGGGAACGCATTGGTCACGGTTTTCGCAATTTTACGTTTGGTTCAAAATTGCATAGTAAAAGTTCATGTAGGATCAGTGTATCTGTAGCTTAAAACATTTATTTTTGGATTTATGCAGTTACTAAAACATTTTCTTGCATTTATTACAGAAAATGGTATGTCATGGAGCCCATACTTATGTGTATAGTCAAGTGATTGTACACATACTAGCCCAAGAACCCAGAGGAGGTGCTATCATGAAACGTCTTAGTCAAGAAATAACCCGATGTGCACAACAAAGGTATACTGCTAGTTACAGCAGATGATTATTGAATTGTTTAGATTTGTTTGTTTTACAAGCAGGGGTGAGATGAGATGACTATAATATAGAAATAGGATTTTACACTACATTTTATTTGTGTTCATATTGAGTACAAATTATTATGTAAACCTAATCTTTCATAATATTTTTCTTTGTTGGAGTAAAGAGACAGGTTATGTGTTACATTATGCCCATGACAGCACATTTCCAATGCATATAAAAAACAAGAGAAGTGTATATTCAGCAGTTGAATAAGAAGGGTATGGATGATGGGGATGAATACAAAAATAGTCATGTAAATTTAATAATAACTAAAATCATTAATTGTATTAAACATATAATAATTTTATGTATTAGCCAGTCCAAACACTTTTAACCATTTGACAATGTTTTTTAATTTCATATTATGGTGCCCGGTGTTTTGATGACTAGACATCGTCAGCGTCAAGAAATGCTGGTCAAATGTAATTGACTTTGGCACCAAAAGCTTAAAAAGAATACATGACAATGGTTTCTTAGTGATTTTAGACTTATTCTTTGGTCCAAAATTGTAGCATAATCAACAGCAGCGTTGTGTCTCTTGCAGCGGTCACGACGTGACGCCGATCACGCTGGCGCTGACGGCGGGCGAGGCGTGGCGCGGCGCGCGCACGGCGCTGGCCGCCATGCTGTCGCGCGGCGCGCTCAACCCGGCCGACATCTCCGTGCTGTTCCGCGCCTACACGCAGCCCGAGCCGCCGCCCGTGCACCTGCTGCGCATCCCGCAGTTCTTAGGTACAACTCGGACCGCCTGCCAGCCGACTGTGGTTGCGTGAGACCCATCCGCTAATTTCCCCGAAACTTTGACAGTGCAGTAGCTACTGCCATGCCCCGTTTATTTATAGACTTCTGAATTTCAAAAAGAGGAAGTAAAAATGATCACAATTAAGTGTCACAACGAGTCCGAAAATGAATTAAGTACACAAGGGATATTTTAGTTGAAAGCGCGTGTGACGTGGATGTCGAGAGTTTTCCAAAACGTAAAAATGTATACTAAAGTTTCACATAGTCATAATTAAAAGTTTATACGGATTTTAGGTGTAAATTACTTTAAGGAGCATTACATTCATTCTTAATTGTCGAATAGTATACATATTGTAACAACATGCATTACAATAATAGTTATATTTAGTTACATGGTAAAATTGTATTTCGCAGAGCTACTAGTGGACGCCCTGTTCAAGCTGGGCAGCAAAGTGAACCCGGAGCACAAGTCGAAGTACATGTACCTGCTGGCGTACGCGGCCAGCGTGTGCGAGGGCGCCGCGCCCGCGCGCCCCGCCAAGGACGAGCTCAAGGCCACCGTGCAGGCCATCGAGAAGGTGCACGCCGTCTGCTGCTCCTCCGCCGGCTCCAGCGACCTCATCGCCGAGCTGCCCACGCTCTACCACTGCATCAGGTATCACTATCAATACATAGTATAAAGCAATACCGCTAGTGTTGTGTGTCTATCTGTGTACCCGCTTATAATTATCTTCCAAAGTAGACAATACTAATCTAGATTGCAATACGGTTTACACTATCTTTTAGAATATTTCTTCTGAAAGGTATAATTCATCCGTAACCTGGCGAAGCTAGGAGGGTTAGTCATATATAAACCTACACTGGCTGTAATTCGAACGTGCCGTGTATTTCTCGAACGTCCCGTCAAGAATGAGCTCAACTACCATCGAGAAGGTGCAGGCCGTCCGCTCCAGAGATTTTATCACCGCGCTGCCTGTTCTATCCCTGCATAATATATCTCGTATGAACCTACAATTACTGAGCGTCGAACTTACGAGTACATGACTTAATCTGAGTGTACATAATTGTGTTTCGCATTCGCAGATTCCCCGTGGTGGGCATGGGCGTGCTGGTGTGGGTGGAGTGCGTGGTGACGGAGGCGTCGTACTTCAAGCTGTGCACCGAGCACTGCCCCGTGCACCTCGCGCTGCTGGACGAGGTGGCGTCCTGCCACCCGCTGCTGCACCACCGCCTGCTGCGCCTGCTCGTGCACCTCTTCGAGTCGCCGCAGGACGAGCTCGAGATACTAGTACAGGTAACATGTACACACATACGGCTGGCACTTGTCACATGGACAAACTGGCTTTTTGCTACCAACTGTTGAATCATCTGCCGCTTAATCTATATAGTAACTAGTAACATTAGACATTTTACCGAGATATTAAAAGATAACACAAACCACTGTAAAACACCCGATGACAATGAGAACTACCTACTTTTCACAAACCAAAAAAATCTCATCATATAAAGGTTTTAATTGGCTGGTGGTATGACTAATCTCTGTCCACAATAGACATTATTGAATGATTATTTGCTATCATACATCATACATGATATTATAAATACGAAAAGTTTGTTGGTTTGTTCCTCTTTCACGCAGCAACGGATTGACTTGATTTTTGGCATGGTTAGAGTTCAAGAGCCGGAAAGTGACATAGGCTACTTTTTTCCCGAAAAAAGAAAAGGTTCCTGTGGGATAGCACAAAAGTCAAAATACCATGCGGACGGAGCCGCGGGCAAAAGCTAGTGTTGTATATAATTTTCAGTCAAAGTGATAAAAGTTAATGGTAACTCTTTCTTACAGTTGGAGTTAAGAAAAATGCTTCTGGATCGCATGGTGAACCTGTTAAGTCGAGGCTGCGTCGTGCCCGTGTTGCGCTACATCAAGCAGTGTTGGCAGCGCGGCGACACCGACATCTCCTTGATACGATATTTCATTACCGAGGTAACACAATAAGTAATCATTCTTTGAAATTTAAATATATTATACTGGGTTTGATTAGAGCAATTGTGGCGGCTTATTTCGTTATTGAAACATATTTCTTACAATGGACCACATTAGTAAACTAGAGAATAGTGTTGAGCTACTGGTAATAATTAAAACTCTTGAAACCACGCACTAATAAGGTGGCTTGGCGATCAAGAATATTACCTTAATAGAATAACATTTCTTGTAAAAAAGTAAAAGTAGTGAAGTATATCTATTTTATTATTTGGTTATAAATGTGTGAATATTATACACGTTGAATATTTGTGACCAGTTTTAAACTGTGAATTAAAGTTAGATTTCGTTTACTTACCTAAGAACAGATTAATCTATTTTAAATTTAGATTTTTTGTAAAAATATTACACCTATATTTACATCCTTTTTAGGTCCTCGACGCCATAGCGCCGCCTTATACATCCGAGTTTGTGCAACTTGTGTTACCCATGGTTGAAAATGAAGAGATTACGGGCACCATGAGAGCTGAAGGCGAAAACGACCCGGTATCTGAATTCATAGGTAAATATCTTAGCTATACTCTATAAAATTTAACTTGATCTCTGCGACAGTTACATATTGACATATTTAGTGTTGAGATAGAGGTGGAAAAAATCGATTTTCAAACAATGTTGTAATGAAATCGAGTGAGTAGTTGAAGGTGAGAAATTGGATTTTATTTACTTACTATGATTTAAGATCAAGTATGTACACATGTAAATAATGTTATGATATTAATTAAATACTCATAATAATGTAACGATAGTATTTATCGACGTTTTTCACTATTATCGATGCTAATGTAACATATAATTGGGTTTAATTTAATTACACATGTAAAAAATGTTATGATATTCAAATATACAATAAAATTAATGATAAATTAAGTTTTATTTAAAATATCGTCAGTATAAACTATCGATATTTTAATTAAAACTCTATCTAAAACTCTGTGGTCACGATCATTCGTCGCCCATCACTAGTCGACATGCCCTTAAAGTATGACATTGACAGGTACTGTCTGTACTATTAAGAAATTCAGGACTTCATGGGCGTGATTTTTCTGACAGCTGTCGCAGCGATCAAGTTAAATTTTATAGAGTATAGTTATTGTTATTTTTTAAAGCCATATTGCTTTAATTTTCCTCTGAACAACTTAAAAGCCTAGAGATCGTTTAACTGAGTATTATCTTATAGTATGCTTTCATAAGCCCAAGGGATCTAAAAAAATTCAGTATCTAATTTATCGCTCATCTGATTGCTTGAAAATTACTCAGCTTTTTTTTGTTTAAATACCGCTGTTGAGCTTATTACGGCAGCACTATCCAAATCACACTTAATGGCGTATAAAGTTAGCTACAAGCTGTGCGAATCCCCACTCCGAACCGAACCTATGAATATAATTATGTAACTATCATACTCATAAGAATTCACTACTGTGAAAGTACCGGCTTCATGTTCACAGACGCTTTATGCATTAAGTTTGATCCGGCCAACTTGTATCATGACATAATCTTGAAGATCAGCTTATAAATAGTAGTAATCAGACAACAGATTAAATATGTTTCTTTTTTGTTTCAGTTCACTGCAAAGCACACTACGTTGCAGTATGAAATAGAAATAAGTGTTGTTATTGTAATATATTTATTTTAATAGAAAACAATTTGTCTTATTCAATATTTTTTTTTATTAAATCCCTCTGGCTGCCTTTCTTTCATAATATCTTTTGAGAGCTTCAGTGAACACTACACCTACAGTTCTCTTTTTCCAAATATCTATTTTTGGCTTCACTTCCTCCACAATCTTAGGTGTGTCCGATTTCTGTAAATCCTTTTCTTTTTTGACTTCTACATCTTTCTCTGGGGTTCTGGGTTTATTAGATACTTTTTCGGTCTCATTTTTTATTTCCTTTGGCTGTTTGTCATCTAACTTCTTATTATCAGTTTCCTCGTCGGTAGACTCGTCAATTGAGAAATCTGAGTCTGCATCAATATTTTCATCTATTGCTTTGTTTTTCTTCGCTAATTTGATGTTATCAAGGTTTAATCTGTTGATTTCTTCTTCGGAATCTTCAAGCTCACCTTCAGACAGATGAGTCTTGCTTTCTGTAGATTTTCTTTTCCTGTAATTTCTCTTAGTTGGATCTGCTTTACGAGCAATACTTGGTTTTTCAGATTTTTTATCAGAAATGTTTGCTTCTTTTTTAGCTTCATTAGTAGTGACTTTATTATTATCTGTGGGGAGTTTCTCTGGTCCCATCTTTTGTTCATATATATGTCGATAAAATCCACCTGAAACAATGAAATAGAATTATTAGCTTTATAACCCGGGAGGTAAGCTCAAAAAATGCAACTACTTTCTAAAAGCTGAATTTTTGGTATTAGTTTATCATCTTGGTGTATGATAATACTCTGAAGTCAGTCAGCTGGAATGCTTGGTGTTTGGTGGGAATACCCATTTGAATTTACAAATAAATTAGTAACAAATGGTGTTATGAATAAATGACTATATACCTATATCTTACAACTACTTCTAAAAGGTAAAAATTGGTGTATGGATAAATAATTTAAAAAAAGACCACAGCCATTAACCCGAATCAAGTAACAGAGCCTGTTAGTCAGGCAAGCGGCGCTACTTTAAAGCCTGACCTTTTAAGAAGTAGTAGCAAGATACTAATAAAATTTATTCAAACGAGTATCCCCATCCAAACACTAAGCATCCCAGCTGACTTATACACCACCATGACAATGTAATACCAAAATTCAGCTTTTAGAAAGTAGTTGGCTTTTTTGCGCTTACCTCCCGGGCTATATAGGTCAAATTAAACTTCTTGGCGTCTGTGAAGGTGGCTACAAGATGTGCACATTCCTGCCTCGCGCAGCTGACAACGAAATTGCTACTACGTAATGTATGTGCAATTTTGTGTATACTCATGTTCATAGACGCCAAGAAGTTTTATTCAGCCTATACTATAGTAACAGCCTAGTAATTAAAAGTATTTGTAACTTCTGTATATACAAATTTCGTGTCACGTTGTTAGTCCGCGATGAACATTTTAACCTAATTTTGCTTTCTGTGTGCAGTTTGATCCAACTTGAGAAATAAGATAGTTTATATCTTAATTTATAATCCCAATTTATTTTTACTGGTGATATTTTTAATGTTATTATGCCAAAACAATGTTCGCCGGGTCAGCTAGTGTATTATAAGTTAAAGAGGCAAAAAATTTGGTTGTGTTACCTAGATCTCTTTGTTTTGTAACATCTCCAATGTTCTCCAAGTATTCTTCTCGTTTTTCTCTTTCTTCTTCTTCCCGCATTTCTTCTAATTTCTTCTTATAAGCAGAAGTAACAAATACTTCCTTATCCTTGAACTCTTCTCCTTCCTTTTCTCTTTCCTTTTGAATCTGTTGAATTTCACTGGGTTAATCAACTTTAAAAAAAATGACAAGTATACTTCCACCTTAAGCATCCATTTATTATGCATTCAGGGGCATGCATTATATGCATTTTTATTTTTGATAAGTATGCTGATCACTACACTGAGTAAGGGAATTTATATTAGACTGGGCCTGGCATGTGGGGCGCCCCATCTGTACCCTGTCAGGGCCATGGACGGGTCACTTATCTAAGCCATTGCATACATTTTGTATGAAACTGTTTATATTACAACGTGAAGTACACATGCCCAGTCTGGCCTGGTTATGGCCGGCCGGGTATAATATAAATTGTACCTAAGAGCAGAAGCATTGAAGATCTGTGTTGGTGCAAATAGCAAAGTGAATTATAAGATCCAAAAATACAAGTTTCTATAAGTTCAAAAATTGAACTCCAGTTTTGGGCAAAAATTATACTACTTGAGATGAACATCCAGACAGTAGGATTATTTTTAACTCTTAGCCAGTATATGCCGAATCATACATGTTGGCAGACGTGAAGTTAGCTACAATCTGCACAATATCCAATCAACATACCGCTTTATGTATGCTTCTGTCAGGATTGGAATGCACAGCTTGTAGCAACTTCACATCCACCAACTTGTATGATTTGGCCTCTAACAGTAGGTACTTTACAGTAAGTAGTTAACAGTATTCTGTTATACATACCTACATATTTGTTGGCAAAATTTGCCTGATTCAATGAATGAATGCATTTAGAATACTGTAGCTGATTTAGTAAAGTTTATTGTTCTATTACATTTTCTTACCTGTCTTTCTATACGACGCTCATTTTCAATTTTCCGTTTGTTAGCTGATTTCATCAAATTTTCAATGTATCTAGGTTTCACATCTTCCTTTTTCTTATTTTTTTCTTTTTGTTTAGTACCAACCATTTCATCATAGATTTCATCATACTGGTACACTGTTGGATCTTCTATTACTGCTTTTTCTTGTGTTATTTTGGCCTGCACCAAAAAAAAATATCATAATCTTTTTTGTATAACTCACAAATTAATACCAATTTAATAGGATCATAGTATTAGCAAGCAATATCATTTTAGTAGGTAAGTAAGTAAAGAAATACAGTTTACAGAAAGTTATAAAAGTGAAAATGTTTTAATACATATAGCCCAAATCACACAACTTGACAGCTGTGATGTTAGCTATAACCTGCTAATAAGATGAATAAGAATAATTTATTGGCCTTATAACAGTTTGTTACACTGGGCAAGTCATGTTACATTTTAAATAGCATACTTATAATCTAATATACATAACAATAAAATTTAATATGAAATGTAGAAAAAATTTGCATAATATTAATAAAATAAGAAAACAATATAAGTAAGTCCTTACATATTTTTACAAATTAATTTATATAACAATTTTGAAGAAGTTGATGACTAGATCCATACAAAATCCTTGAACTACAAAAAAAAGTGGAACATATTTTTAAAGAATGTCAAGATTGTGAACATTGTTAATTCAATTAAATGTCTTTTATTATCCATGCGAGTTACACATCTCCAGAGTTACAGATATCTGTGCATGTGAGAATGAAGATTCAGACAGGTTCAGTGTCATAAATTCATTCAATGAGTGAAAAGGATTGGTTTTGAAGAAAAGTTTTATTTTTCTTTTGAATTCTTTGGTAATATTTTGTGGCAGCTTATTAAAGACACAAATTTTATTATAGGTATATGCCCTGTTTTTGTACCTTGGTCAATCTGTTAAATGGCCTGCGCAAATCCTCATCCTTCCGGCATTTATGTGGCTTTTTATTTTCATTTTTCAGTAATTGAGATTTTTCATCAAAAATTTCTTATAAACAATTATGGATGTACAGGCATATCGCAGTCATTATTTTGAGGTTTTTAAAATGTTGTCAAACCGATGTGTACTTTTTTAGGCCTAGCATAATTCTCAGTGCTCTCAATACCTTGACCATGTCTATTTCGTTGCCCCAGACAGTAATCGCATACCTTATTCTCGATTGAATATGTGCAAAATATATTGCTAGAATTGCTTCTTTGTCTAGTAGCAGTTTTAACTTCAGCAGCTCATAGTTTGCACTTGTCAATCTTTTGCATAATTTTCTGATGTGGGCTGAATGATTAATGGTGCTATCTATTGTGTAACCAAGAAATACATTTTCTTTTACACTGGCTTCTTTAGTGTTTCTCTGAGATTGTTAATGCATTATGGTGGTTTTGTCAGTATTAAGGATAATACCATTTACATAGAACGTTAAGAGTACGAATAGCTTTTTCGATTTTAACTTCTAGTGATGAGGATAGCTTAATCCTGACTGAAACTCACTTAAAACCTAGGATTTGGTGTTCCACAGCTTGTAGTTAACCACCAAGTTGTTTGATAGAAGTTATATAAGTCCCGAGGCACTTTCTTAATTATAGTTTATCATGGTTTACCTGTCTGTTGATATTATCACTTGGACGAAGCAATGCTGGCTTTTTTGTAGTTTCTTTATCAGAATCTGAATCGTCTCCAAAAACGTTTCTTGATGCTTGAAAAGTTGGACCTTGTTTTCCCTTTTCAGGTAAAACCAAACCATATCTGCAAAAAATACTTGTAATAAATAAATACACCTATTCTATTACGACCTACCAAAATGCTCATTTAGAGGGAATGTTAAGTAACATTACAGCAGGCAATCATACTTTTTACTAGACATTTTTAAGTAGTAATGCACAACAAGTAAATGAAGCGTTGTGTGATGTGTCCGTCTCCGTTGAGGTCCAGCCAATGACGTTTTTGTTTGTTATTAAATTAATTGTGACTGCCGAAAAAAGTGTAGGCCATAGGCGAAATTTGGACTATATGCACAACCGCGAGGTCTACTAGTGAAAAATGAAAATATCTCGGCAAGTAAAGCTCAACTCAAATTATCTCAAAAAGTTAAAATTCAGCAAAACTAAAAATTCCACAGCAGATATCGTTGAAAATTCTGGTTCGGTCTGACAGGGTTACCAGAATTACCAGATGACTGTCTTGGTTTCCCTCCAAATCAATCTTGAAATTTCACCAAAATTCGGGTTTTGAGAAAAAAAATACCCTAAAAAGTTCCGTATTTTAAAAAAAATAAATAACTAAATATTTTTTTCATTCTAACGGCACGTTGAATATCACCATATCTGTCAAAATCTTAGATTATAGAGGGAAAATGTGAATGGTCAAAATTGAACGTCAAAGTGAGTAGCGCAAACAGCGGCTGAAGTTCCCTCTGAGTTTTGGCGGGAACGCGGAAAAATCATGTCGCCTCATTGTATTAATTTGTTAAACTTGTGTTTTTATCAGTGATAATTAGTGAAAAATGGTGGCATTTCGTTGACTATGAGCTGATTTACATGCATGAGTGTAGGCATGTGATATAATGTGACGTATCATGTTGTTACCAAAACTCCATAGTCGCCTCTAGTAAAGTCTCCACTGCTTTACTGAGATATGAATTGGACTATGATTGGACTTGAGAGTGACTTTATTGGACTATGACGAGACTACGACTGTGACTATTTTGATAAAATATTATCAAAAATTATTAAAACTTAATACTTGACACTGGCAAATGCACAATAATGCGACGCCAAAACTAAGAAGAAGAAGAAGTTCCCTCTATAATCCTATGAGGAAGGAATCAGAATGGAGTTGCCCTAACGACGAGAAAAACCTGCATACCCACCGCACATAATACGGCGGATTAGTGTTGTTTGTTACTACCACACTACACTTATCGATTTCCCCGTACTTATCGATAAAACTATCGACACAAATTAATTTTAGCCGAATCAAACATAATGGCAAACTTTTATTTAAAAAACCGGACAAGTGCGAGTCAGACTCGCACATCGAGGGTTCCGTACAAACACATTGTTAAAGTAATTAAAAACCTGTTTTAGCATGTGCTAATGAAGTTCTTTTATATTTATTTAATCCTATATGTGTATTCTGAGACAATGCTTTTCGCCAAATTTCATAGTTCTATGTCAACGGGAAGTACCCGGTAGGTTTTGATTTTTGTGAGTGTCGAAATATGCTGTTTTTTACGATATAAACGACTCTAACTTTTTTAAACGACAACTGAGAAGTTTTTATTTTACACAACAGCAAGAGTTCATTAATATACGTATACAGTTTAAACTTTTTTTAAATGACAATACTACACTACTACTACATAGAAAGCAATTGGATCATCCACAGACCCTTGAAGGTCTAAAGATAATCCAAGTGCTCAAGCCCACTGCCAGTTGGCAGCGTGCCCAGCATGCTGGTAGCATTGCCACGCTGAATGGCAATGCTTATACGTTGAGCCAAATAAACACCAGCATTTTGGTCACGCGTCGCGTCCACCAGACGCTCAGAAAGACTTTTGAAAACAAGATGAGCTCCCGGCCCCCACGGACCCAAAGTCTCAACTCCAAATGGCTCAAATATGTAACCACTCCCGAGGTTAGCATATTTGCGCCGCTTGTGCTGCTCAGCCGAATTGGCCGCCGCTCCAGCCCTACTCTGAGTCTCAGGAAGATGTGACGGTGCCAAAGTATCGACGCAAGTTGCGTCCCATACTAAGGGCCGTCCACACTTCCATGGGACCAGCGTCATGCCGTCAGGCCTTTTGCCATCACCACGCGCCAACCCACTCGGTTCGAGTACGGCTGCGATATTGGCGGTGACAAAAGCCCTGCGTATGACATCGTTAAGGCTGGCGTGGCGTCCAATCCGACCAGCGCTTCTTGAGCAAGAGAGACCGTGGTGACCGAGCTGGTCAACTGCAGTACCACACTGACAGCGATGGGCTTCACAACACCTTGCACCCAAGCGTAAGCTGACAGCTAGACGAAATGCAGTTGGGTCTAAAAGGTTACCAGTATTGAAAGAGGGCAATGCTTGCAACCAAAGACCGGACTCCCAAACAGAGACTGCAAGGATACGAGCGCGATCCGCGACGCTAGGACACGTGTCTAGAAGAGATTTCCGTGCTAGTTCGCAGATCGGCCGATCCCACAGTCTCTGCGACGATAAAGTCTTTGGAAGCTCGGTATTTGGGCAAGCGACCCTCCAAGCATTCGTTGCCTCATTCAAATGAGCTACATCTACGCCAGAATGGCCTAAAGAAGGTGCGAGGATTTTTTCAATCAAGTTCTGAGTACGATGAATTAAAAAAAATTAAAAAAAAAAAAGAAAAAAAAAAAAAAAAAAAAGTTTAAACTTCAACTCGATATCTTTACGCGTTCTCTAGATAAGGAGTCTTGACAGACACACAGACGGACAGACGGACAGACGGACAACAAAGTGATCCTATAAGGGTTTTAAAAATTACAGATGTCAAGGTTGCAGCTGTCATATTCAAGAATCCACACTAGAATGGTAGGACGAGTTTTTTGGCGGGAACGCGGAAAAGACATGTCGCCTCATTGTATTATTTTGTTTAATTTGTGTTTTTATCAGTGATAATTAGTGAAAAATTGTGGTATTTCATTGATTATGAGCTGAATTACGTGCATAGGTGTGGGCAAGTGATATAATGTGACGTATCATGTCGTTCCGTGTTGTTACCAAAACTTCATAGACACCTCTAGAAAAGTCTCCACTGCTTTACTGAGGTATGACTTAGAATTAAAGTGATAGGACTTAATAAGAACTACATATCGGATGACAGCTGTCAAGCTTAAATGTGGAATATCTCCATAACTATCTATTATAGACCATTGCTTTCTTCACTAAACTGATATGAGATCTACATATCGGATGACAGCTGTCAAACTTAAAAGTGGATTATCTCCGTTACTATCGATGCTAGACCATTGCTGTCTTCACAAAAGTGATAAAGCTCAAAGAGAGATATGATATCTTTCAGATGACAGCTATCAATATTACGGAGATAATCTACTTTTAAGTTTGACAGGTGTCATTTAAAATATAGATCTAATTGCGCTCTGTCACTTTTGTGAAGTCAGCAGTAGTCTAACTTCGATAGTTACGGAGATAATTCACTTTTAAGCTTTGACAGCAGTCATTAGAACAATCTGATAGATCTCATTGAGTGTTATTACTGCTATTAAGACAGTAATGGTCTAGCTTCGATAGTTACGGAGATAATAATACTTCTTAGTTTGACAGCTGTTACTTTCACACCTGTCATGCCATTTTACTTGTATTAATTCTGGAATGACAGTTGTCAAATTTGACATGAAAAGTGAAATGAAATAAAAATTCAAAATTTCAGCTAATCAATAACACAAATAAAAACTAACCAAAATATCGATAGTTTTTTTTTATATAATAAGAACATCGCTATTGTTTTTCGACTCAATATGGCGGACCAGGCACGCGCGACACGTCACGAAAAATATAGACACTATAGCGAAACTGTGCTGTATAATGTTGGTCTATTCTTATTACGTACATTTGAAAGAGACGCCTATATGAATATTATTTCGGTTTTTAAACTATTACATGTCAAAGTATCTAAATGTCATTACAACATCTCCTTCTGATTCCTTCCTCAATGCTATAATCTAAGGGCTGAAGTCAGATTACTGTCAGTGTTATTACCACAGAGGGAGCTAGTAAGCTCGAAAGAAGGATGCGCGAGCCCATACATACCAGGACCTGTTATATACGAACAAACTAATTTTTCCTCACTTATTTTCTAAGAATGATATGTTCACCAATGTGATTTATGACGCTTCTAAAACTGTTCAAATATGTACAATTTGGCTAAAATTGAATATAAAATAAGAAAAGACGAAAACAATTTTCAAGCTATAAGTACCTATTTATAGACATGTACACTAAAGATTATGGATTGCCAGGTTTGTTATGTTCAGAGTGCTCTAAAATGGTGCTCGATTTTAAAAACTTGATGTCATGTATTTTTAGTCAATATTGTCTCAATGATATTTATATTGATTTTTACAACAGTGCATGTCATCTTGTCTGTAATATCAGATTACTTTTTGGAGTTCATCGATTTATAAGACGTTGTCACGTCAAAAAAATCAATGTCTAGGACTGATATAAAAAGAAAATAAAAAATGGAATGAAGAAAGAAAATTCGGTATTCATCCATTTCATTAGCAAAAGTACAAGAACCGCAACTATAAGTTAAGAATATAAGTAAAGCAGCTATTCGAACCTCGGCTGCAGCCTGCGGATGCAGGTTGCGAATGGAGATAGCACACACATGAGCCGCTGCTTGTATCCGCAGCCGGGAATGATTCCGATGCTGGTTGCCTACGTCGTACATCGCAGGTACGTTGGACTTGTTTAAACAGGCTAACAACACTTGCAGCCGAGGCTCGGTAGCACATGCTGCCGCAGCCGTGTTCGGAATCTTTTTGTAGAAATTCATACAACTAGAGCCCTTAGTCCAGGGTTTGTGTTGTTCACTTTTGCGTTCGCGTGTGGCTCCATACATTTTGGTTAGTTCTTCATCGTTTCGGCCAGGGGCGCTGTACAAAAATGTATAGGGCAATATCGAACAGATGTAATTTCAACTTATGTGTAAACCTGGACTAACGCCTCAGTTGTGTAGCCACAGCCGGCCTAGTGCAGCTGCTGCAAGTGTAGTAAAGCAAGTGAAAGATTCGAATAGCACCCTTAAGGATTATTACGAGTAATATTAAAATTGCCACGAATTTCTCGGATAACTTCAACTACTGCTTTTTGTTTTTAGTAGTAAAGTATATGATAAAAAGTACATATAAAAATAATAAGAATACTCTTTCTTTTTGATAATCTTTCAGTATACAAAAATGTATGTTTCTATAAAAATGTATAATAACACCCCAGTTTGTAAACATTACGGGCTAAAACGAGTTAACGCTATGTGCCAATAGTTAAAAAAGAAAATAATTATTACATCAACACGTCAACATTTCCAAAATTGCTAAGTCTGGATACCGAGAACGAAGTCTGGCAACACTAAATACGTAATACTGATTGACTGAATTTGACATTTCCTTTTTTTAGACAGCAACAGTAATAAAAGATTGATTTTTTTTTCAAATAATTCGCCCATTTTTGGACACTAAAGTCTTTAAGACCATACCGCCACTTCTTATGTATGTTAATCCGTAATGTAAAAACAATAAAAAAAATCATTGTAATTTTTCTGGTGGGTTAATTTTAATTTTAATTAGTGATATGAAAACAGCAAAAAATCCCTATATTTTTGAAGCACATATCATTTTTAGAAAATATGTTTGGTTTTTTACTAACAAAAAAAAAAATATTGACAGGTTAATTCCGTGCATCCTTCTTTATTACTTAAACTTTATTAACTTATTTTTGCCACCAGTAGGCTATCCGAACGCACCTTTAGATTATAGAAGGTATTTTAAAACACCAAATCCACCCAAATCACAGGAGCTCTGTGCACCAAATTGTACGGGCAGTAAAGCACGGCCCGTATTTCATGTCCCATGCCACCAATTATCAGGCTGTACAATAAATGTCGTACAATACTGTTCGGACATTATCACCTTGTGCAAATAATGTACAGCCCGTATTCTGAGACCCAATAATGTACAGCATGATAAAACCTGTCCCGAAGAAAAGGACACATAATATCATGCTGTACATTATTGTGTTGCAAAATACGGGCTGTACATTATTTGCACGTAGAATTTTGCTCCTATTGGTTGGTTTGTCTGTGACTTCTGTTAGTTCCACAGAGATATACTAAGTGCCACACAAGTCGGCGGATGAGAAGTTAGCTGCAGATGACACTTTGCAGTGATTCGCTAATTATAGCGCATGTGTGCACAATGCCGACGCCGCGTGGCGTAGTGTTGAGCACGGGTGTAGGGAGCATACGGGATGCATGAGGTTGGCGGGCAGGCGTGCCCCGGCGTGTCGTCTCTCTGGTTCCCGCGCATACCTTTAAAGTATCCTTAACTCGTAAAAAGGACAAGTTGTTTCTGGCGCTTCGCCGGCCGCTGCCGCGGCACGCTCGCTCGGCTCGCGCATTGTTGTCACTGTTCAAAACTAACCTAACCAACAGAGTCGAATTACCTTAGAGAAATTAACTCGAATTACCTTGCCATAAAATAACCAAGGTCCAGGGACACAAAATATCAGGCCGTACAATAGCGGGCAGTGCAATACTGTGCCGGACATTATCGACACCATGGAAGTAATATGTACTACGTACACCGTTGTGCGTATTACATATTACTTCCATGATCGCCACAGGCCGATAATGTACGGCCTGTATTTCACAGCCTGATATTCGATGGCCAGGGATACAAAATTAAATTATCATGCCGTACAATATCAGGCTGTACATTATCGTGAATAACTGTGTCGTACATTATGGTTTCATATCAATTTTGAAATATTTTTTTGTAAAAACGTTAGTATTTTGTGATATTCGCGGTAATTCGCGCCGAATTAAGTAGTAGAAGTGATTTTGCCTGTTAACAAGCGTGACGAGATAAAGGGTAAATGTTATTAACCTCCAACCTATAAGTAAGAGTTGTATGTCCGTTCCGATGTCTTATTTAAAATTCCCTTTTTACAACACCTATGGGTGCTGAAAAAAGGGAATTTTAACATTATTTTACCATTAGAAACGAGTGCATATTTTCAGTGCACTAATTTTATATGTACTTACATAAAAAAATTACAAGTGCATTGAAGTGCAAGAACGCTCCATCTACTTCTTGCTAGGAGTGCAGAAAAACTTAGGTTCTGGCGTCCAAAACAATGCTGCGAGTGGCAAAAGTCGTAATTCGCGAGCCCATTTTATAAAATACGGTATTTTTGTAATAATATTAGGCTTATTGACGGCAATAGTCCAGTTGGTGATGATAGAGTGGTTCCAGTTGAGCATTATTATTATTTTATAATTATTGTAGATAATTATTTTTTGTTTACAGAGCTAACTGGTCTCCAAAGTGTGATCCTTTTAAATTTTGGGAATCAGCCTGAAAACTTGATTTTGAAATAGCTATTGCTTTAGTCTTCTATGATGGAACAAAAAGTCAAAGCTGACCAACTACCTTGTCGTGCTGGTGACCTGTATGTACGTTTATATT
The DNA here is from genome assembly GCA_949316475.1 of Hypomecis punctinalis. Taxonomy (NCBI): domain Eukaryota; kingdom Metazoa; phylum Arthropoda; class Insecta; order Lepidoptera; family Geometridae; genus Hypomecis; species Hypomecis punctinalis. The sequence goes on along the minus strand of OX438798.1, from coordinate 14,673,836 downwards.
GTGAAAGAAAGGGCAAAACGGATCAAGTAAGTTTCCTGTATTATAATTTTGTTCTATTAAACTTCAGAAAGGCTATTGCTTGGCAACTGCCGTGGGCCTCAAGAAATGCTTCTGTAAGTGCACATGTATAATGTGATTCTTATATTATTCATAACAAAGAGTAACATAGAGTCAACTAAAAATCAATGAGTTTATGTTTCAACTGTCATAGAAATACATTTTTTCTTCATTTCATAACAGATTTAAAATATACAAATATCCTGTGATGAACCTATGGATGTTCTATGGATGGATGGATACAAATATAATTATATTTAACAATTATTTACAGGAAACTAAAATAGAAGCTAGAAAATCTTGGGCATCTCTCAGTCTTTCTAACAAAATGTTATTTAAAAAAACAATTTCAAAAAAACAAATACTAAGCTATACACATGGTTTAAGTAAATCGAAGATTTATCTGAAAGAAAAATACCCCAAAAATAATGAAGAATGTGGCATGGAAATTGAACAGCAGGAAAGAGGTACATTAATAGATGAAAGTTATTCTATGGACAATGGATCACAATGCAGAGAGGAAAGCAATGCTGAAACAGAGTAAGATAATAATAATATATTATATACATCAAGCAAATATCTACAGAGCCACAGTCCCTAAGTGAAAGTAGTAAAAAAATGTCTGAGCGCCATTATACACACTGACTTAGATGTTTACATTATATACATAATTCATAATGTCCCATTTTCTCAAATCTCGGCGTTATGTTAGCACTTTGGCATCGTGCTGCGTTGCGATCGCCTTACAACTAACTAGAAAGCCTGCCCACTACATATCTTGGGCAGGGATTTAGCTCGGACAATTTTTTACACGCTTGAGACTATTGATATTTGCTTGAATATTATGTAGTCTACTTTTTTTAATATGAATGTCCAGGTATTATAGATGTTGTAAAAAGAGTTTTAATTAGAGAAAAAAACATAAAAACTTAATTCTGAATATTCTGATTGGTCACAAATAGTCATGTTAAACAAGTAATAGTTGACTGTTAATGCCACATGGTTTACTCAAACATATTTAATTTTACAGAAGTAATGCAATGTTAGAAGATCCTAGGGTATCACAAATAAGTGACACAGAAAGACCAGCACCTGAGCTTAGCCAGATAAATCATACAAATGACACAAACTTGGAAGAGACAGACATGCAAGAAATTAACATTGGAAGTCCTACTTTGTGTGACCAGACTCCACATAATGGAGAGTGAGTATATGTCCAATTATTTTTTTATAAGCTGAATCAAATTTCTTGGCAGCTATGAAATTCGCTATAGGCAATACGAAACTCAATCTTTGTGCAGTTGTTAAGTGAACTTCAGTCAGGTGGGTGATTCTGTATGAAAACAAGCATGTAACGCGCTCTAACATGCTATTTGTTTTTTAAATATTCGCGTGAAAAATATTTATTTTTAAATAACATAACTTAAACTCGGTTTTTAATTTATTTTAAAGTAATTTTACATTTAACAAACATTTCTCCATATTAAATTCATTGAAATAAAATAATTACTTACCGTGTTACGTTACGTTTTGTCGATAGAGAACCCAGGATTGGGTTATCCGCAGCCTGTAGCTAACATCACTTATTACTTTGCAACTATAACCCAAAACTGGGCATCAACATCACAATTATTATACAAGTTTGGGGGATGCAATATAACTGCCAAAATTATTTATATGGTATATATCTGATATTCCATATTATTTAATATTCCAGTGACAAATTGGAAGATGCACTAGAGACACAAAGTACTGTAAGCAGTATTCAAAGATCTGTGCCCTTGATAGAACCAACACCACCCACACTTAAGTAAGTTTGCAAAATCATAATCTTGATCTAGTTGGTATTTATGTTTGTTCTGAATAATTTTCTATTTGAACTTATGTACCAAATTTCACACCACTGACTTTCCGCCCCCCTACCGCCTAAAGCAATAGCAATCGTAATAGCAATCGTTTATGACTTCATTTTAGTCATTTGGCACCGCCTATGTGACTTTAGCCATCAAAGTTGTTCATTCAACGATTGCTTTCGCAATCCGCGCATAGCAATTGATGGCTAACGTCACATAGGCGGTGTCAAATGACTAAAATGAAGTCATAAACGATTGCTATTACGATTGCTATTGCTTAGGCGGTAGGGGGGCTGGTGAAGAAAAACACTGTGGACCATATCTGTAGAAGTGATTGATTATGTTTGTAAAACCACCAACCCGCACTGGGTCAGCGTAGTGGTGGATATGGTCTAATCACCCTTTGTGGGTAGACCTATGTCCTGCAGTGCCAAAAGTACCAAAGCCTGGAACAGGGCAGAATAATTTTAGTACAATTTCCATCAAATAATAGGAATTTTAGCCTCAATTCAGGGGCTCTTGTTCTGAAAGTGATAAGGATGTACAAGTAATCACTGTGAATATGTCTGCAATTATTATAATTGTATGTATATTGTTGCAGCTATGGCAGAGAACTGTATGAAATTCTAAAACGCCCAGAGGATGTAGTATGGCCAGAACTACCTAAAAAACATAGAAACCACTACAATACTGCTGTACGCACTATTAAAAGAGAATATATAAAGAATTATACAAAATATTTAGAAAGCTTGTCTCGACAGCAACTATATGATCACTATATTAAAACTTTTCACTAAAAATAAAACTACTTGTCTATCTATGTCTGTGTTGATCATTTTTAGATATATGTATATCAAAATTAAATTGGTGATTCTAATGCTACTTACAAAGGACTTATTTCTTGGGACATGTCACAGAAAAAATAAAAACTAATTGATAGAATAGTACTTGGTTACAAATCATAGGTTCATAATAATTATCAGATGCATTCTTTAATTTTTTGTTTAAAATAATATAGGTTTTCATTTGACATGCTGTCCGACAGTGTCCGATATTAATATCGGGCAGTATATTATAGTATAAATGTATAGGATACATCCATCTTACTTACCTAGAAGATTCCTATTTACTTGAGATTTGAAGACACCTAGTTTGTACTTTTGTGGAAAGATGGGCTCACATAGTGTTCCACATTCTAGCTGTTCATATTACTTCTAGCATAGACAAAAATACTTTTGATAATCTTTGCTTCTAGCATGTTGTGGACTGTAAGGTATATTCCAATCAAAATAAAAGAACAACTAAGTAATTAATAATAATTGTTTATTATTGTACTACATCAATGGATTACAACAACAATGAGACAGCTATGAATCATTTCACAATACTTAATTCTGTGATGTTTTGTGAAAGGGCAACTGGTGTCACTTATAATGTATTTCTAACCATCAATGACAAGCTAAATACATAATATATTTATGCAATATTATTTTACCATGATAAATATAGTTTTTTATGAAGACACTATGCAAAGTAAAATAATCCTTGAAATAAATTAAGGTTATTTAATTAATACTTAAGGCATAAAAGTAGAATTCTCATCTAAAGGATGTTTCGTAACAAATATTTAAAATACACATCTATTAATAGTAATAATTTGTGTGCTCATTTACCTTATTTGTTTCTAATTGGAATAGTAATACTAAACTTGGTAGTGGAGTAATATTATATAGATTTTATTGTGGAGTAATGTTTATTTACCACACAGAAGCCCTAAAGCCATACCAGCAACAAAGGATGCCATAAAAACATGACTTTCTGTGGCATGGTAGTGATCATCACCAGTGAAATTAGAATACCATTTTTTCGCTTTCACTTCTTTTTTCTTCAATAATTCTTCTGCTTTGTCCAATTTTCTGTCTACAAAACGCTCCAACTGAAAAAAAAATACATATCTAAGTACAGCAATAAATGCTACTAGAACTTTTATAAAAATAATAACATTAATGCTAAATAATAAATAAAAAAAGGTCTAGCCAATGACAAGATGAATGAATGAATGCTAAAAAATTACAAATAGACATCAAATCACATTCATGTTATTTTATTATGATTTTAGTAAGCAAAAAATGTAGATATAATAGTATGACAGCATAACAAATTAAAAATATTAAGCAAGTTCACATTGTTATCAGCTGGTGTTTTGTTAAATGCTTTTTATTACATTGTAAGGAAATTGGTGTTTGTTAGTAAATATGCTACATATTTTATGTATATATGAAATAGTCACCTAGGAAATAATAAACTAATTTAAAATAGTTCAAGGAACATAGCTGATATCCATACCACATTTGTTTGTGACTCTTAGTAATAAAATAAGGGCATGATAAATATTAACAAGTTGAAGGTTGGTAAAAAATAATATTTTTAGAAAAAAGTCACTCGCCTTTTACATTTAATTCTAATATGTTTATGAAGATGCAATGCCAAACAGAAATCCTCCAGTAAAGCCTGCTGAGTAATATGAATTTTTTTGGATAAATAATAAAACCTGCAACAAAATAAAAATGTATTTTTTGGGCTATTCCACTCCCATGAGTAAAGATGAATTTAAAATAATCAGAAACCAGCATACTTGAGTTGATTTGAAAGTTTCAAGAAAAATGATATAGCTACAAATGCATGCCTGATGCAAACTAGGATATCAGCTATATACCTATACAAGTAGTGTTTTATTAGTATGCATTATTTTGTATTTACAAGTAAAAAAATCTGCTCCCCATTAATTAGCCCTTTTTCTTTGTGTAGGTACTAAATTTTGCTTTTATTTTCTGTTCTTTGTTCCTGTTATTAAGATTTATGGAAAGCAGCACTGTACAGATTTGCCATTTTTCACAACCACTGCCCTCTTAGTGTGGGAGCTGTGACAAAATCTGCCATCATCAATATGATGAAAAATGTTGATGTTCACACAAAAAAAAAAACTTTGTACAAAAGATAACTAATCACCTAATTCAACACAGATCTAATTCTTCAAGTCAGAGAATTAATAAAATAGTTGTAGGAGTCTTACTCATCTTTTGATGGTGATGACATTGGGGTACATAATTATATTGTAATAGCTTCTATACAGAATGTATGGCCAGGTTATGTTTGTATTAGTACATATGTTAGGGTAAAGAGTACTTCACACTTACTTTTTCACTCCAGTTGGGTCCTTTTCCAGTCGCCTCTTTCTCAATTTTGTCTGTGATTTTATCAACCTTCTTGTTAATTTTATCCCAGTTTATATCAATGTACCCTTTCTGACTTGCAATGTGTAATAATATAACACTACCACCCAAGCCAACAGCAGCAACCTTTCCAATTTTCATGGAAATGAAACCAGTGATCCTATAAAGAAAGCAAATTATTACATAATTATATTGATCTTAAGTTGCTTAGTTTTTCAAATGAATCACTGAATAAGACTTAAGTCAAGGATAATGATATTGACATGATGATCTCATCACACATTAGATGGAATGATCTCACATTAGGTAAAACCAAATATTCATACATATCATGAAAATTAGTAGGTAGACATTAGGTACAAATGTGATGTTTATTTTGTGAAATAAGGCCATCAAGTCAGGGTTCTTAAGTAAATTCCTCCAATAATAAATATCCTGTAGGTGCCTACATGAAATGCTTAGGTGTAGAGACTCCTATATTGTAACTAGGTACATTATGCAGTGTGCATTACACACTGTTACTTATACTTATTCAAATAATATATTAAAGTAATTTAAAGTAGAATACAAAGATAAGTTAAAACAATAATATTGAATCACATTTCTGATGCAACCAAAGAAACCCGGTACCAAACCAAACGATATCTGAGCAGTCTACAGACATTCCAATTACTATCAAGTGATTTCTTTCCCAAAATAGCAGTGAATTGCATTCTTACCATCCTGACGCAGTTCCTAATATTAGCTGCTTTGTTGCGGATGTAGTCCCGATGTCTGATATTGCTTTTTCGATGAAGTTCTTTGCATCATCGACAATTTTCTTTGCGTCTTCTGTTGGGTCTTCGTTTCTCGGTCTAGCCATGTTTAGATGTTTTCTAATTTGAAAAGATCGACTTCTTCTTCTTAGTATCCAATTTCACTAAAATTCGGGCAAAATAAAGCAAGCAAATTATGAAATTCAGCTCGCTATCAACTCTCGATTTTCTCGATTTATTTTTCAATTTTTCGTTTCAGACATATGACAATGACAGCTCAAATCACATGACATTTTTTCTTGTATGTTACCAGTTCTATTAATGTTATTGTTGTACCATAGAATAAGAACAGTAATAGAAACCGTACTAAAATAGCAAGAGATATACATCACTTTGTCCTATTTTAAATATTAAATATAAAAGGTGTTAGAAAAAGACAACCCGAACTTAAGTCATTTCGAAGGGTTTCACAAACTAGCATTGAGCTATCTCGGCTGTCCAAATTCAAAAAGGTAAAAAGTAGGAAGGTAAAATGATTAGTGAACCTTCTTACTGGAACTAAAGGGTACTTTAAAAAGACAAAAGACCAAGTTTAACCAAATTTTTAACCATTTTGACATTCCAACTGGTGATTTTGCCGTATGCGTGTGCCGTATGATTTTGACATTGCGTTTTTTTGTTCCATTCACTCTCGCGTATGATGTATAACAAGCTATGAATAAGACAGCTGTACCGTAATTTTTATTTGAGTAAAATACTTCTATTACTTGTAATTCTTCTCAGTGTTGTACATATCGCTGATTATTTTTATTAAAACTAATATAATGAAGGGTCGTCAAACTCCCGCGGGCGCGGCTTTAAATCGGGTGCGGTCATCTGTGTTGTATAATGTACCGGTTAGCGGTTGTCTAAAGGGTCCATCAAACAGAGGCGGTACGAGCGCTACAGCGGTACGAGCGGCACGGCGGTACGGCTTGCCTGCACACACTGGCGCGGGTGCGGTCGGCGAACTCGGCGAACGCAAAGGCTCCATCACACACAGGCGGTACGAGCGGTATAGCGGACGGGCGGGCATCTGTATTGTACTGGTTATCTAAGAAGGGCTCACAAAGGTCCGGTCGCGGCTCGCGTTTGTAACCAATTGTCCGCGCCTCGACCGTGGACAGATCGCGCGGGGCCCGACGCGGGCGTGCGAACATGCGATCCAGGGTTGCTATCAAATAAAGATTCATTGCCGTGTTTCTGAGACTGATAAACTACAAACAGGAGGTAATCACTTTTTGCAAAAAGTCGTCATTGGTGTCGTTTTATAGGTTTTTGGGGGTGTAGATTTCAAACTTTTCTAAGTTCAAAAGGAACGGCAGAGCTCCGCACAAGATTTTGAAGGGAGGGGTGGTAATCAGTGATGAACAATGTGCTAAAGAATTCGCAGAGTACTTCTATTCCGTGTACAGTCCCGAACGAGCTAAATTAGATGTAAGCGCCGCGATCTCGGAAGCGGGTGGTACTAACGGGGCGGCGCGCCTGCATTTGGACTCGCTGCAGTTGGAAGACGTCCGCAGCGCGCTCCAGCAGCTAAAACCGAAGAAGTCAGCAGGTCCGGACGGTATACCGCCCTACATCTTCAAGGATTGTAGGAAGGTGCTGGCTCAGCCGCTTCATCATGTATTCAATCTTTGCTTGAAGTGGGCCGTCTTTCCGGAGAGATGGAGGGTGACGCGAGTAGTACCGGTACCAAAGGGGAAATCGTGCACAAAATTAGAGGAATATAGGCCTGTAGCAATACTTTCTACGCCAGCAAAAATATTAGAGGCGGTAGTACAAAAGAAGATATCGACTCAAATAAGCACTCAACTTTCTGATGCGCAGCACGGGTTTAGGGTCGCACGTAGCACTACTACTAATTTACTCAGTCAGATGGCGTATGTGGTTCCAGTAGTAGATGGTGGGGGGCAAGCTGACACTGCATATTTTGATTATAAAAAGGCGTTTGATTTGGTGAATAATGATGTGCTACTCAAAAAGCAAGCCAGCTTCGGATTCACCCCACACCTACTCAACTTTTTTGCTAGTGTGCAACGTTTTTGCTAGTGCATGTGTGTAAAAGAGCCTTTACCGCTCGTACCGCTCTACCGCTCGTACCGCCTGTGCCTTCAACTCGAGATCTGTGATTCCAATTTGAAAGACTTGACAATGGTAACACTGCTATTGTGATTGTTTTTGTTTTAGGTTATATTGAGTTATAAATAATTTTATTTTAGAATAATTAAAATAAATACTGAGTGCTCATGCAGTGAAGTGGTAAATAAATGACGCTAGTAAATAAAATAATAGTGTTAAGATCAATCTATGTTTCAAACATCACAATTCATAAAGAACCAATCCCAGGAAGGCAATTGTTACAGCGATCGATGCAAAGTTAATAATTATTTAATTAATATCTCTATTCCACAAACTAAGGAGATACTACGAGAGTAGCTTTCAAACCAATACCATGATAAGGCAATATCTGAAACCGCACTTTCTTTGCCAAAACCTTAAAACTACGCCAACCACCAAATATCTCAGAATCTATCTGGTCAGCAGACCGAAAAGCAGTCTGAATTTATGGGTAAGTAACGACAGTAACTACCTATAATTATTTTATTCTACATAATAATTTTACTGTGTGTAATGTGTATTTATGAAAAATATACCAAGTAAGAGTTCTTTCTGTTACAGCATAAAGATATCAGTACAGAAATTAAAGTAAATATCGAAAAACATTGGCATGATGAAGTTTCAAAAAAGAGTGGATCTCAAGAGAGATTGAAAGCTTACTATGTTTTACCAATGTTTCCATACCCTTCAGGTAATTTGCATATGGGACATGTTCGTGTTTATTCAATATCGGATACCTTAGCCAGGTTTCAGAAACTCAATGGCAAAAGTACCATTCATCCCATAGGTTGGGATGCTTTTGGTTTACCAGCTGAAAATGCTGCAATAGAGAGAAATATTGCTCCACATACTTGGACCAAGTCAAACATCAGTTCGATGAAAAAACAACTGCTGCAATTGGGCTTTAATTTTGATTGGGATAGAGAAATATCCACATGTGATCCTAAGTACTACAAATGGACTCAATATATCTTTCTAAAGCTATTTGAAAAGGGCTTGGTTTACCAAAATAAGGTAAGAATCATTGTTTCAATAAGCAAAGATATTTATCTAAATTCTAGAGTTTTTTTTAATCATCATAGCTATTGATGATAGCTATACAAATCAATAGTGAACTTGAATACTAAAACTAACAAATCTATTATTATCATTGCAGCATCTTTTTAATTTTATGAACTTTAAATTCTACGTATCCACTTGTACTTGTCTTGTCCAGTGCCAACTATTATCTCAAGCATCTTGAAATGTGGAGTTACAATAAACACTAATTGAAGTGGAACACTAATTTACATTGTATATGTGGCCTAATGCCATTTTTTAATTAGGATCTGTAATGTAACAGAACCATTAATTTGTCATTGTATTTATTTATACAGATTTAATCAGTATGAATGACTTTTTTTGTTTTTAAAATGTGAAGGCAACATTATATCTCAAAGATTACATCCATATTTTCTTCTTTCTTTCTTCTTTTTTTTAGGCTCAAGTTAATTGGGATCCAGTAGACCAAACAGTGTTGGCAGATGAACAGGTAGATGACCTCGGCTGCTCCTGGAGATCTGGAGCTAAAGTTGAAAAAAAGTACCTCACACAATGGTTCATAAAAACTACAAAATATGCCAAACAATTGTATGATGGACTAAATAGTGATTACTTAGAAAACTGGAAGGATATTATTAATTTACAAAAACATTGGATAGGAGAATGTGATGGAATAGTAGTTACTTTTAAAGTAAATATTGATGAAAAATCTCTAGACCTAGATGTGTGGACTTCAGAACCATTCAAATTAATTCATGGAAACTTTCTCACTATTAGCAGTAGTAATACAATCATCCAAAGTCTGAACAAAAATAGTATCACAATAACTGCAGTGAACCCACTCAGTAATACTGAAATGCCAGTTTATATAACTGACAATGTGGAATATCCAGAAGGAAGAGATGTTTATTTGGCATGTCCTGCGGCAAATGAAAGTGATGAGAAAATAGCCTTGTCCTTAAATATTCCTATTCAATTATCTGAAATAGACATACAAGAGGAAAACCAGAAAGCTATCAATAAAGCTTTAAATAAAGGAGGCTATTTTGTTAGCTCAAAGCTAAAAGATTGGCTTATATCTCGGCAAAGATATTGGGGTACTCCTATACCAATAATACATTGTAATTCATGTGGTGCTGTCCCGGTTCCATACACAGATCTTCCTGTGAAGCTGCCAGTAATCAGCTCATCTGCCTCTGGCATACAAACATTGACAAAAGTAGATGAGTGGGTGAATTGCAAGTGCCCTAAATGTGATTCAAATGCAAAAAGAGAAACAGATACTATGGACACTTTTGTTGATTCATCTTGGTATTATTATAGATTTTTGGACCCACAAAACGAAAATGCTCCATTTGACAGGGAACGTTTAGAAAACCATACCCCTGTTGATATTTATATTGGAGGAAAAGAGCATGCAGTGTTACATTTGTACTATGCTCGTTTTATGAGTTATTTCCTACATTCCCTCGGATGGACTCCTTCTGCTGAACCCTTTAAAAAGCTCCTTGTACAAGGGATGGTGATGGGTCAGTCCTATAAATTAAAATCATCAGGAAAGTACCTCCCACCAGAGAAAGTGGAAAAAATTGGAAAAGAATACAAAGAAAAGGAGACTGGAGAATCCATACTTGTACAATGGGAAAAGATGAGCAAGTCTAAGTACAATGGCGAAAATCCTGAGAGACTGCTTTCAGAATATGGATGTGACACAACACGCTTGCTTATTTTAGCAGATGTGCCTCCAGCTACGCCAAGAAAATGGTCTGATGCAAGTAAGGGAACTAAAAATGGTTACTAACTGATAATCTAAATTTATATTTGACTCACTTGTAATAATTAAGTTATACTTTCTTACAGCTCTGCCTGGAGTACTGAACTGGCAACATAGATTATGGATGTCAATTCGAGAGTTTATGAAAATAAGAAATGAAAATTCTAGTTCACAAACACTTTCAGAAGAAAAAATTAAAAGTTTTGAAGAAAAAATTAGAGATGCTCGAAATTATTTCACAGCCACTGCTACTTTTCACTTCAAATATTCCCAGAAATTGAGTGTGGGCATTTCTAGACTTCAAAGTTTAACAAGCGCTTTACGGGTACGTTACGTTGCTACGTATAATGATATGTAGATAGACGACGGATTTATATACAGGATATCATGGCATTTATAGCACTCATTATTACAACAAACATTTACTACTGTATCAACCCTCAAATTGCAAAAAAAAATCATCTGTTGATACATGCAATAAATTCATAAATTCCTGACGAAATGTATGGAACAGCCTATTTATTTCGCGATATCAGGGTTGGTCCCATAGTAAAAGTTTCTTGCCTCCAACCTTTCTAATTGAATACCTATTGGGCAGGTCTATGCCCACGATATTGGACGTCTTATGTATAACTGTACTAGCCATTTTATTACTCCACTGCAGGACGTAGGCCTACCCACAAAGGGTGATTGGGCCATATCCATCACGCTGGCCCAGTGCGGGTTGGTAGATTCACATACGGCATCGAATTTCTTGTACAGCCGTATGCAGGTTGCCTCACGATGTTTTCCTTCGCCGAAAAGCCAGTGGTGTGAAATTCCGTACATAAATTTCAAAGAACTCATTGGTACGGGACCAGGGATTTGAACCCACGACCTCACGATTGTAAGGCGGGTGTCACTTCCTCTTGACCACCATGGCTTATGTATGACTAACGTGATTATAATGACAAGGTCTATGTCCAGTGGAGGTGGATCTATGGCAGACTCTGTGATGGCAGACAATATGACGATGATCTTATCCATCATCACCATCCACAGCTTTCTTTAACCCACTGCTCAGAATAGGCCTCTCTTCGTTTGCCATCTGCTTCGGTCTTTTGCCAATCGTGTCTAGATGATCCGATATCGATAATACGATCTTCTAAAATTTTTAAATTATTCTATTTGTACTATTTGCTGCAGAATAAAGTCCCACCAGAAATAATATCAAAAAGCAAAGATTTCGAGGAAGCGCTGGCAGCTCTGCTAATAATGTTAGCACCAGTGGCGCCGCATTTCTGCTCGGAGCTGTGGGCGGGGTTTGTGTCGGCGCCGCACCGCGTGTGCCACTCCTCGCGCCTCATCCAGTGGGACCGCGGAGTGCTCGAGCAGCGCTGGCCCACGGTTGACGACGAATACAAGCTCTCTGTTCAATGCAAAGTAATATTTCTGATTTCTAATTTTTTTTGAAGACAGTGTTTTTTTATTATAGGCTTGCGTTTAACCCATATCTTGCCTAATGTTATGCAAAAATTCGGTCTAAGATGTAGCAGCTTACCTTAAAATATACCTGTTTAATCTGAATTCGAAGCGAGTGTTTACGAGAGGTGTAGTAATACTGTAACCCAGAGGCGTAACTACCGCCGTATCAATGATACGGGGCCCCTAATGTGCGAAACTGTCCGTCTGTCATACTTAAGGTGACGCATTGATAAACTATAGTTTCAAAATCGAGTACCGCGCCCCTTCACTCGGACAAAATTTTACGCGGTCTCACTTGACAGGATCACGCCAGAGCGGCGGGCGGCAACGCTGGGCTAGCGTACGTGGCGCTGCTAACGGCGCGGCGGCGGCACGCGTCAACTCAATTTGCCTAGAGCATAGATAATCATGGAGTCGCCTTGTCCTTAATCAACAATTTAAAAAAAAGGCAAAAATTATTTTGATCTTTTTAATGTTTTTTTTTTTCATACAATACAGGGTTATTTCAACTGCTGTTTTTAAACTTTCGCGATTTGAACACATTATTATTATATACTACGGGACTTATCGCGCTCTGAAATTACGAGATAAATAAATAACTCATCATCCCGACGTTTCGTCCGAGTTGCATCAACCGTGGTCAAGGGTAGACACTCCGTAGAATAGTGAGTCTACCCGTGACCCGCAACAAAATGTATGGAACAGCTTTTTTTTTTTAATTTTGAGAAATGTTGCAGAACAAAAGTTGTTAGTTTTGAGAAATGTTGCAGAACAAAAGTTGTTAGTTTTGATGTACATATACAGAATAAACCTCTAAAAGGATGCTAATTGATTAGAAATAACCCTGTATACAAATTAATGTTGATTATGTACAGGTATCATAATCAATGAACTTATTTTTATCGTGCTTCACACACTTAGAAAAGGGTTTGGATGCCAGAAATAAAATATTTAGTTAATCGGTTTAAAATATAAATCATTTATTTACCGATATTTGGTAGGATAGGTGCGAGTGCGGTCTAGCACAGCTCTATAAGAACAGTGGTGAGGAATTCATAATAAGCATTAAAGTTGTAGAACAAAGGGGTATTTTACTATAATGTAAACGTCGTGAAGGAAAGAGAAACACTCACATACATTACATGTTAGAGTGAGATAGATTAGTTTTTGTATCATATTCCAACACGCCCCCTCAAAAATTAATCTATTTAAAAATCAATTCCTATTTTGATAACGAAATTTTATACAATTAAAATAACACAACACACCTTCCTACCTTGTCTGGGGATACATTCAAATTGGTTCAACATTTGTTGCGCAGGATTGGGGAAAACCCAGAAAAACCCAATCAAACCAATTATTCATCTTAAATATACTGTTTCAGTAACTCTACAATTTAAATATCAAAATGTTATTTATTTATGCATACAGTGAGTTACATAGGCTTCAGTAATTGAAACTACCTTTTCAATAAGGTATAGTATTGTACTCTGATTCATATTGTTCAAAGAATTCAAACAAATAGTGTGCTTTGATGATTGTTCTAATACACTACCACTATAAATATCATAACAACATTACTTCTCGTGACATAAATATTTGGCTCAGTTCTCAAATGTCCTTTTTAAATTAAATCTGTGGTCCCTTTCAACTCTTTCAAGTATCGTACGAGTAGGTCCCTTTTTAAAATGTATCAAATGATTGTTATTGTTATCAAATCTGCTGGATGTTTACAACATTATGTCGGTTGATTCTACAACGGGCTTTTGTATTATCGTTAGAACTTCTATACTATCTATTCTACTATCGTTATCGCTAGATCGTAACGATCTACCAGATAAGAGCTAATTGTCTCTCATCTATTTCCTGGTTCTATAGAGTTCACTCTATTGACCACTGGCTTTATAAACCTTTCGTTTACCACATCTCACACCTTGTATTAATTCGGTTCATACTAATTTAGTGAACTTACTTACAATATCTCTTGACTTCAATAAATTAATAAAAATAAATTCATTAAACTTAATAAATTAGTAATTTAAACAAAAAAAAATAGTCTTCAATAGAATAGATAGCATTTTATTGTAAGTGTGTTCAGACATAATGGGTAATCCTACTGCTGCGGAAAACTGCTTCAGTTGCGCGTGACCACAACCTGCTGCCATTATTCCTGCAACAACATCTTTGTTTACATCAGCCAAAGATGATTTTATTTTGTTTTTATAATTACACATAGAGCAGACAAATGTAAATTCCGATTGTAATCCAATTCGATGTTCAGAAACTAATTTCATTGAGGCTAATCCGCAGTCAAACAGAGATTCATGTTGAGAGAGTTGTATTAGTTGTGATGTAAAATGATTAACATCTATTACTCGATGCCCCAAGTCGGGTATTTCTGTATGAATCTGAAATTTAAGCACATATTTTAGTATTTATTTAGTTTGAATTTCTTATTATGTAAACATGCCTTAGCTATAACAAAATCCTTACTGTAGTTTCAGAGGTACTTTCGAATATGTATGGAATATCTTCATTTTCAGGGTTTTGTTCATTTAACTGAAACAAAATTACACAAGTTCAACTTGCAGACGAAGTAAAAAACGACATTTTCAAAATATAACCAAATCGACAACATCCTCTTTTTTGAAGTCGGTAAAAAGACAAGACAATAATCGCGATAGTTTAAAAAGGTACTTAAGTTTACCGTTTCCACCGAATCCTCTGATGTGGGCAACACATTTTGTAACTCTTCATTTTCAGGATTTGGTTCTTTTAACTGAAATTAAATTACTTACATTACTATTAAAGGAATTAGACATGTACAAAATGGAGTACAGTGGCGGAGGTATAGGTACTAACTACTCACTAAATACCTGGAAAATCTTTGTGATAAAGCAGGGAGAATAATTTTAATTTCGTTTATTTAAAAGAAGAAAAAATAATAACCCTATCGACAACTTCCTCTTTTTTGAAGTCGGTAAAAGACAATACTATAACCGTGATAATTTAAAAAAAGTGTTTAAATTTACCGTTTCCTCTGAATCCCCAGATGTCGGCAACACGTTGTGTAACTCTGCGTATGTTGGTGATATTTCTGGGTGGCTACAAAATAAAATGATGTAATTATATAATTATTAAAAAGTTAAAGCTAACACAATTATTTAGGTGATAGAACATCACCTAATAAATATCATTATTTTAGATAGGTTTCTAAAATATCAAGAGACGACTCCATAGCTTTTTGTTCTGATATTTGTTTCCTACAGTATGGTTAGTTTGTACAGACAAATCTTAGTAGGTACACACTTGAAAATAAAGAATAGACGGAGTATTATTACTAGATACTTTAAATTGATTGCTGACATGATAGATAGGTACTTGGCATGGACTCACTCTCTATCTACTGGCCCTGTTGAGGATGTGGATTGACAATCGTCAGGTTGCAGTTTCCGTTTTTTTGACCTAAAAAAATTGTAAATATAGGTAAATGCAGAAAAATTGAAGTACCTAGGTAGTAAGAATGTGATAATCCATAATCTGTAGACGAATGTGTATTTGCCAAATATAGACTTTATTATTAGGGCATTAGAGTGCAACTATTTATTGCAAGTTTATTATATATGTAATTCGACTTACCCAAACATTCCGTCATTTTTTTTAGGTTTTCTTTTTCGTTTTTGTAAAAACAATTCTTTCCGCTTATTTTTCCTCCCCATTTTCTATGCACACTTGTTCACTACTATTTACACACTACCAAATAAAAATACTAAGTACCTAACTTACTACCTACTATAATAATGTTCTAAAGCTACAATATAATATAGTACACTAAAGTCTAACTTATAATTTTGAAAATAATTCTGAAGTAAATTACTCGGTTGTCGTCGCACAGAGTACCTAGAAGACAATAACCAAAAACAAACAGCACGCATCTCGCGCCGTCCGTACTTTGCGGCGTTGCCAGCCCGACGCTGAGCGAATCATGCGCTCGTCGGAGTCGCAACGTCGCACCGGTACGGCGGCGGCGGCCCAGATAGTGCCGGATCAAATATTCTGAGCAAACACTGTAGAGTAAAAGCTAAACTAGAGTAGGCGCGAAGAGATTTGATTGAGTTTTTAATTAATTACTCATAATATACAATTTAAAAAAAAAAAATTCTCGGTTTATAATAAAGAAAAGGGATCTGGCTATTTTATTCGTAAAAAATAATGGGGTGTTGTCGCTGATAATTCTGAGCATTCGAATTACTAAAATTTTTTTGGTGAGCAATTTGTTTTATTTTTTTTTTAATAAAGCCGGTTACTTTTCAAAATTTTGTCCGGTTCATTCAATTTATTAAGATTTTCCCTTATCTATGACATTTTTTAAATTTGAATCGATATCATTCATCCTCTCACATCGCGCATTCAAAAGTACTCGTTTTTGCCGTTTTCGTGTTTCTCGGCCCGGTGCCTCGTCTTAAGTTTCTATAGAGCTTTCACTTCATATCGTTTTGCTTTTACTCTAAGTTTATTCCTCAAATCAGGCGTCCTATTCTCACTGTTACTTCACTTCTACAGCATTTTGTGCTATAATCTGCGCCCTCATAGCATTGTGTTAATGGTGACTCGACGTTTATACGACTAATTTCTGGACTTTTATAAACTAGTCAGCAAAAACTGGACGTGGTTGCGACTGTCACAGCACAACTTTTTGCTTCATTTGGGCCCCCAACTAATTTTGTTACGGGGCCGCTCTAAGGCACGCTACACAACTGCTGAAACCACACATCAAACACATTATGAAGAACATTTACTAGGGCCCAATCCTGAAATTGGAAAATAAATCAGCTATTGCTTATAAAAAGAACATTGAACTTCTGCAAAATGGAAACAGTTAATTTCTTTTGCAATTTCAGTGTTGGTCCCATAGTTGTTCATAATGACATGCCTGATCTTTGGTTTCTGTATTACTACACCTTTCGTAAACACGTTGAAATTGGTATAGGCCTAATTAAATAACTTGGCGGCTGCTTGTAGCTAACACCACAGCCGCCAAGGTGTGTGATTCGACGTATAATCCTCATTGTTACATTAAATCTACAGTAATGAAACTCTTCGGATTGATTTCTTACATTGATATTAATTACATTTGTCTATTTGCCATGCAGGTAGACGGAGCCGACAGAGCCGAACTCAAAATCAAAGCATGCGAGCTGCCACATCTCAGCCATGAAGAAGCCTTGAAAGCGATGATTAACCAAGCTCCTGTACAAAAGATGCTCAAGACTGGAATCTCACGAACCAAGTATGAATTATATCCTGACTGTAGAGCCATACTGCATATTTACACCCACAGAGATGTGAAAATGTCAAATAATGTAGTAGAACCTAAAGAAAGCTTGAATAATTAACTAAGTAGGTATCTCTAATTAATATAATTTATCAACTTATCGTTAATACATAAATTATAGTTACGAAAGTAGTAAAATTTTATTTTCCTTGACTACTATTTAGGTACTTATTGGACTAGAATTTTGTAAGTTTGTCGATTATCTCCTCGGTTTCTTCCCTCTGAATATTTCATCCTTGTATGCTCGCAGGTTCGCAGCAGAATCCTGAAATTAATAAGTATTTTCATATTGGTATGTAAATCACACAAGAAAATCCGAATTATTTTATAAGCTTAGGTATAGGTATGCTAATTTATATAATATGAATATGTGAAACTGGGCCCGATTTTAAGGTCACTCAATGAGTGCGCACACATGTCAGCTAACAATTTCACGGGCCGTTTTTTGGAGCTGGCAGAATCGTACTATTTATCAGCCATAGGACGTGTACAGCATGTACTTGCATCCAGAGCGATGCTGTGATTAAATGAGGACGTCTTGTCACCTTGTAGGTACGACTTAAGCCGCGTTTACCTCTACGTAGTTACTAGTACTCTGCGCTATATGCCCTGCCCACTGCCATTTTGATTTGTCAATCCGCTGGGCGATCACTTTGGTTCTTTTACGAACCTCCTCATCTCTGATTCGATCTCGCAGAGGAACTTCGTGCTTAGCTCTGTCCATAGTTTGTTGGGCTACTTGGAGCAAACTAATTAGGCCAACGTAAGAGACCATGCTCAGAAATATTACATGGTACTATAAAGAAATCACATAGATTTTTACCTTTCTGGCCTCTCGCCACTCGAGGTTTCTAAGGCGATTTAACCCCTTGAGATTCCGGTCAAGGATTTTGAGGAACTCTGCGCGGGAAATCTTTGGAGTCTCCGTGGTTCCATTGACTTCTACAGGCGCCACAGTAGATACCTGATACAAAAATTCAATACTTAGAGAACAATAATAAGAATTTGTTGTAACTTAAGCGTACTTCGCCAACTGTGAACCGATTTGAAAAAATATTTTTTTAGTGCGATTAGGCACTCATGGTGGTCCCATCTAAATGTTATCAAAATCGGCGGAAACGTTTTTCAAAAATCAACAATAATTGTAAATATTCCACTTCTTTTTAGGGTTCTACCCAAAGGGTAAAAACGGGACTCTATGACCTACTAAGACTCCGCCGCGCTGTCCGTCCGTCCGTCTGTCTGTCTGTCACCAGGCTGTACCTATCTCATGAACCATTATAGCGAGAAGGTGGAATTTTTTACAGATGATCTATTTCTATTGCCGCTATAACAACAAATACTAAAAACAGAATAATAAAAATGTTTAAGGGGGGCTCTCATTCAACAAACATGATTTTATTGACGTTTATCACTCAATAACAATAACGGTAACAGGTAGACGCTTGAAATATTCACAAAATATTCAATTGTATATTCACTTCAAAAATAAATACTTAAATTAAAATAAAATAAATATTTAAGGGGGATTGGTCCCATACAAGAAACATGTTTTTTTTATTTGCGAGATATTAATAACGGCAACAGGACGATTGAAATAATTTAACTAAATAAATAAAGGGGTACTCTCATACGGTACGGAACCCTTCGTTCGCAAGTACGACTCGCGCTTGTCCGATTTTTTTGAAATCGACGTTGACTTGAAGAGCATTTTTTGCACGTATAATTATAGGAAATCCGTTTCCCGTACCTTCATGAAGAAATAAAAATTAATTTCTAAAAAAGGTAACAATGTGTAAAATGATTTGAACAACTTACGCTGTCGTCGACGAATTGGCCATTCACCAAATCAGATATTTGTGTGTACGCGCTTTTGGTGTCATTAATTTGCTGTAAATAAACAGAACAAAATTAAAGAACAAGAAGTAATAAATTATAAAAAAATATGTATATCATATAACGTCCAATCATAATACCCTTATTACCTGTACGATAAGATTGAAAATAGTTCCAAAAAATCCCCACTTTGGCGTAGTAGCAACACGCTTTCCTGACTTGAGTGCGGTTTGCCTTGACTGGCGGTCTTTCTGTATAACGTCCTCGGCAGTTGGCTAAAAACGAAAAAAAATAATCATGTGTAAATTAAAATTAATGTTACTGTTATTTCATTATTTCTATTATAAGCCAAGGTACACGGTGCATTTATGCGGTTTCTTTTATGAGTAGGTAATAAAATTAATTTTCGGTTCAATAAAACTATAATTTACGTGAGAGGCCGAGGACGTAACTGAAATACCAAGCATTGGTAATATTTATTAGTATTTTTTGTCACACTACTTGTACCTATAACTGAATATTTACATACATTTTTTGGGCTACTAGGTGTGAATCTCATTTATGTTATATTAGTCTCATTTATGTATAAAAATACCAATATGAAAATGGGAGAGACAGACAGACAAAACTCTTTATTTACAACCACAATTTGAAAAATAAACACTATTTACACATATACGACAAAAATATGATTATAAAGTGGCGGCCTTATCACCCATGGCGATTTCTTCCAGGCGACCTTGAAGACGATTCGAAAACCTGGTTTTACTATGTTCTTAATTGTATTAAAAATTCGTACCAGTGATAGCATATCAAATTATCAGTTTCATACTTACTGGTTGCGCGGTGAAATGGGGGGCGACGATGGCCACGATTACAATCGTGATCCACACGGCGCTCTGCCCTCTCAGTGCCATCTCTACACTATGTTAAATCTACAACAAACACAACATTCGAATGCGTGTCAACTTATTGAGAAACACACAATAACGCTGCATGCAAGGCAAGGCAACCCTGGCAAGGTCGGATGTTTAATTTATTAAGCAAACGTAATTTGTAGTTATGCAACCTTTCACCTTATTAATGACTACTCAGGGTTCAGGAACTTGGTGACGAAGTAAGGCCACAGGATTTGCATGTATGTAATCCCTGCCATTGTTATCTAAAGGCGGCGTTGGCAACTTCATAAACTTACAATCAGTTAGCGAACAGAAAAAACAAGTGCTTATTTAGATATTGTATCCTATTGTATTTATTAGTTACATATACTTATTTGTATGTTTTTTTACGTAATTACAAGATGAGCAACTCTCGCTCTAATAGTGAGTGAGCGTCACAATTAAAATCTTAAATGCAATTCAGACGGTTGAACTCGATTAAATTAGAATTCCTAGTTAATGTGGCTACAAATAATGTCTGCCACTTAAAATATAAGGAAGTTTGATCATTGTCTACAGTAATGCATCTGGAAATTACGACCTTCAATCCGGAAAATTATCAGGTTTTGCACACTAGGTAAATGCTAAACGGTTGAAAAAAAAAATGGTAAAGCAATTGTTCTGAAAAAGTACCTACTAACACCACTAAATCTATATGAGGTCCGGCGTATTAAAATAAATACGTGTAAGTATATTCGAGAAAGTAAATTGAAGTACCTACTTGCAAGTTCCTGCCTAGGTCCCTATCAAGCGTGCACCGCGTCGAGCTTGGAACGAGTATCTAGGAGCAAGAAAATGTGATTACACTTGAGCAGGAAATCAGCGTCGTCGGGGCGATGGCATATGTACAAGTACATTATAAGGTACTTAGGTGTGATTACCGGCGGTCACACAAAAACAACACGATTGCTGGAGCGGCAGCGCTACCTGCTTGCCTATCCACACGCAACACTCAGGTTATGAACTCGTGACATTAACTGGTTTGACTTATTTCCGCTATTGTATTATGTTGTGCGTATTGTACTCTTGCCTCTTAGTAAACAGAACATCTATTCACCTTCTAAAGTTCTACGAGTTAAACGTGCCGCATCCTAGACCGCGAAGGTGTAATTTGAATAGTACCTAGTAGGTATACTAATAATAGATATATACATATATATACGTGAAAATAGTTTTGTTGGTAATTATTCGCGTTTTTGTTTCTCTTGCCTGGGTGATAGAAACCACATTGAAGTTCATTTTTCATATTTGTTCGAACCACTATACTGATTAAATTTAGGTAAAACCAAAAATGATAAGCTCACGTAGCTTGCATTAGAAACACCTAGGTCTCAACACCCTAGACCGCATATCTGCTTAACATCAGGCAGTGAGTAGTCTAAACACAAACCTATACGAAATAAAAAAAACTGGGACTGTCGTACATCTACCATTTACCTAAATATTCGGTAAAGAATTTCAACTTGAGGTGAAGAGATTTGCTAGCCAAGCTTTAGGATCTTGCCACTGCGCACAGCGCAATAGTTCCTTCACCGTTTTCCTTCCGAAAGCTCAATATTCCTCAGCAACTTAGGAGTTATCGATAAAAATAATATTCAACGATCGCACTACGCCACTGGCAGTTCAAATCCGAAAATTATAGCTGTCGCATACTATAGTAGCATAGAGTTGCAGCATAATATCGTAACATAATATTCAACTTTTATGCAGTAGTCTGTAAGAGGTTACGCCCCACCCTGTGCAAGTTCATAAGTACCTACCTTCATAAGTTTACGTTGTTCACACGTATTGCCAAAAATTACCATGCAAATAACGTATCCAAACTGTGATGAAATGGCCTTCAAGTAAATAATAATTAATATTTACTTATTGTAAAAATAATAATTATACATTCTTGACCTATTCTTTTATGACTTAGATATCATAAATTATAAGCAAGCATTTATAATTATAATATAATTAAGTAGGTAAATATATTACAATTAAATTATAAATCGTAATGATTTTCGCAATTTTCTTCAAATACTGCTAATAATGCGAATTAAGTAATTATTGCAATAATTGTAAGACAAATTATTTCATAACACACATTATCACTGAGCTTTATAAACCACTGCCTTGCCAAGGACACCGATCACCAATGAAAAAAATAAATATCCAAAACACGTTGAAAGACACAAAAGAATATTCGATTATTTTACCACAAGTGTAAAGTGCGGATACGAGGTGAGTTTGAGAGGCGCACGCGCACCGGCTTCGCGCGCAAAGCAGCCGAGGGCACTGGAAGCGCAGCAGCGGGCGATGCGCCGGCGCGGCGCGCGGCGTCTCGCTGCGGGCCGCTGCGGTCAGCGGCCGCGTGCGGAGTCCGCGCCATCGGGGCCAAGGCCGCGGGAGCGGATTGCGAAGTAGCTAGGTGGGTATTAGTTATGTCAGCTTCAGTTTGCGTTCTACTTATGCAACGCTTCTGACCATTTAATGCAGTTCGATGGCCCGGTCATTATTGCTTATTAATAAGCATTACATATTTGGCTATAATAGCTATTTACATAAACCTCGTAGACAATGCGAAACGTTCATTTATGGTATGTTCGGTAAACACCTTCCGTTCGGAGTTTCGAAAGAACATGTTTGTGGAAACTGGAATGTACAGAGTTGCTATAAATACTTACAACACAACTGATGCTAGAGTAAGCATACTTGTCCTAACTAAACGATTGCGACAAGAGTTAATAACGTTGGAAAGGTTACAAGCTATTTTATGGCACTTAGCGAAAAGATTTTAGATGAACTAGTAGAGAAATAAAACAAAAATTAATCTTATTATCTACTTTATTTGGTTTTAAAATTTAAGTCTACATAATGATACAGATACTAAAGAACAGTACAACTAGGTATCTAACTATTCACACTAAATGCATTCTTTTCTACATATCAATTTCTTACAATCATCATCATCAGCCCGTAGCCAGTATCGACCCACTGTTCCGTCTCGAGGTAAACTCATCCATTCATACCTAACCAACTTCTTGCCATCACTTTAAAGAAAAACAAAATTATACTTTTTGGGAACTCTATAGTGAGTATTTTTACAAGGTTTTTGACTAATGATCTTTATGTAATTAACTGATAATTTTATTTTTTATTAAAAAAGATATAAAAATAATTTAAAAAAATACTAGCAGACTAATTAACTAACTAACATGACAATAAAAATAAGTACAGTACCCACAGTTCAAAACACATTTAAATATGAACAGTAGGTATGTATATACAATACAATACAATACAAAAACACTTTATTGACACCACAAGTAGTAAAACATTACAGAAAAAGAAATAACGACAGAAGAATGGTACAAAAGGCGGTCTTATCGCTAAAAGCGATTTCTTCCAGACAACCTCTACTGTGTGGAAACATGTGATTGACGTGGACGGTGGTGTAAACATAAATGAATAAAGTAAAGCTATAAATATCCAAAAACAATAAAATACACTACATAATAATAGACATACATAAATACTTCTTATAATACATACAATAAAAATAAACCTACTTACATACATAAATAAATACAGATAGTTAAAACGTAAGCGATAAGTAATATCAGTTTTTAAAACTGCTTAGCAAGATAGTGTTCCTTGACTTGAGTCTTGAAAGATTCAACGCTCTGCGCACGCCTGATGGTCACCGGAAGGTCATTCCAGAGAGCCACAGCCCGGACACAGAAAGAAGAATCGTAAAAGACAGTATTGTGAGATGGAGTTGATAGAAGAAGATTGCTAGATGACCTAAGATTGACAGAGTGAGTGTCACAGAGAAAAGTGAAGCGTGAGCTTAAATACGAAGGAGAAGAAGGCTTAAAGAGAACGTTGTAGAGAAGGGAAAGAATATGGGTATCACGGCGAAGACGGATAGGGAGCCACTTAAGCTTGTTACGGAATTGAGTAATGTGATCATAAATAAATATAACAAACTATGCTAGTTAGCCAAAGGACAACTAGAACTTTTAGTACACGGCTTTCATGTAAAAATCATGTCGTCATAATTTTAAGCATTTTCATTGTGCTAACTTATTATTACCTAATTCAAGGTGTACAACATACATTTATTACTTTGTCAGTAAACGTGTTTCCTGACTAATTACTATAATTAGTTAATTAGAGCAAACTATTTCAATTTCAAATTATTAGAAAATGAGTCACAGATTTGCCTACTTTTAAGCATGTAAAAGGAAATACATGTCAAGAGATGGTATCCATTATAAGGGTGACATAGTCGCCACTCAAGCAACAAATTATAATAATATTTAAAATAGTTTGATTAATAATAAATAAATATTGGGGGACATCTTACACACGGTTTCTGACCCCAAACTAAGCAAAGCTTGTGATATGGCTGCCAGAGACTGATATACTACATACATATTTTAAATACATACGTATATAGAGTACCTAAATAACACCCAGACACAGAGCAAACACCTATGTTCATCACATAAATACTTGCCCTAGGTGGGGATCGAACCCACGCCTCTTTGATCCAGAAGTCAGGTTCACTAACCACTGAAGAAAATCTGTACGTTAAACTATGGCTTAACTTTGGTTGAAGTAGGTAAAAAAATCTAAAATCGAATGTCATGCAATAGTACCCATCAGTAATCTAAAGCTTCTAAGCTCTTTTTCGCACTCCTATATATCCATAGAATATATCGTTGCATGGCGCTATACTGCAAGCGTCTTAAAACCTACAACTGCGAAACATCGTGTGAAGATCCGTTTCATATATGCTAATATAATATATCGTAAATGACACCACTGCTAGGCAAGACAGTGGTCGAATGCTTAGAGAATTTCGTCTTTGATTAAAAAACAGGCGTGGTTCGTAATAAATTTAGAGCGCCAACGCGCGAAAGGTACAATTCCGTAACCGATTGCTTTCTACAGCAGCAGACTACAGTATAGTTAGTCCACCCACACGTACACAGACGCTATGGCAGAGTGGCATACCAGTGTCTTAGTGGCATATAGTTATTTAATGATATCTTGGATGTGTGTGCTCGTGCTCATAGGTCTCTAGGATTCGTTATGAGGCAGTCGCGGCGATTTCAGAATAGACGTACGATTCTCGCCCTCTACTATGCGTTTGTGCGGAGTAATCTAGAGTACAACTCCATTATCTGGGACCCCCATGAAATCAAGTACAAGCTCATGGTAGAGAAGGTGCAAAAGCGGTTCGCTCGTGCTTTATATGCCAGAGAGTACGGTTACTATCCGTATTTGTATCCGTTCCTTTTTGTAGCGGGAATGGTAGGTCTCGATACATTGGAGCTCAGGCGCAAGTGCGCTATTATGATACATTTTTACCTGGTGCTCCGCAATAAGATCGACAACCCGGAAAGTCTATCGCGCCTTGCGCTCGTCGTACCGGAGCGGGAGCGGCGGCCGCACGTGCGGCGCCTACTCGCGGCCCCGCGCTTGCGCACGTGCACGTCTCAGCATGCTCCTAGGGCCCAAGCTATCTCTCTGATTAACGGCTTTCATGCTCACCACTCTGATCTAGACATCTTTGACATAAAATATAACTCATATGTAAGAATTTGTATGCATTATTTAAGTTTCAATTAATTATTATTGTATTAACGTTACTGACATTAGTTTGATCGTTTTTATTTGTTTGTGTCCATTTTTGCCTTATTATTCTTTGTAACATTTTATTGAAATTATTTTCACATTTATTTTAATTATTTTGACATTTATTTAGATTATTTGATATTTATTTAGATTATTTTGACATGTATATTATCTCTGTACTGAATGAAAATTGTAAAATACCCAATGACTCGTCATGCGCTTTGGCGTTGCTGTAAGTATGATGAGGAAATGAAATAAATAAATATAGAAACGAGTAGTTTCACAGCCACAATTTGCTACTGCTATGTGCAGTCGGCAACGGAATTGTACCTTTAATGAGATGGCAGTGTTAGCTTTCAATCACATGTGAGTGTTCTTGTGACTAACGCATTGACCATGAGTACAGACCGCTACCACTTGTTGATGGCGTAATGCTGTAATCAGTGTCAACTAGTCACCGTTGACGTTATCACATAGTGTAGAAGCAGGTACCCCCTAGGAAAGCGTGCTTCATCCTAAGCCTAAGCGTTAGACTACAATTTACAGACAGAAGTATCTCGTATATCAATAGCCGGACACGCGCAGTTTTTATTTATTTCGGAAACCTGGATGCTTCGATTTTATACAATACAAGGCGCAAAGTTTCTTATGTTAACTAAACGGAAAAAGCCCTAAGTAGTTCTGAAAAACTGGTTCTGAAAAATTCCGAATATAAAACCGAACGTATGCAATAGTCTCATAGAATTTCGAGTCCGGAAACCAACGGAAATGAATGTATGCGGCCAGCCTAAAACAAATAGGCAAGATGTGATCAAACACGAACCTATTTTATGATTTTACGATGATATTTGAAGATACGAAAGTTTCAAACCGCACGATTTCCAATCGCACAGTTCCCGCGTGTCCGAATGGGCCCACACCCGCGCGTGAGCAAGAGCTCGCGAACGGCAGATAAGTTGATCCCGTGTGTGGCGTGTTTATTGTTTACGAAGTGAGGAGTTCCATCTTCCTGTACTTCTTGCGGAGCGTGGATACGGGGTCCTTGTAGAGCACGGGGTCGAGGCGCAGCACGGAGCGCACGAGCGGCATGTAGCCCCACGCGGCCGCGAACGTGTTGAGGCACGACTGCCGCTGCACGAAGTGCTCCGGGTCGCGCCACACGGACCTAACATATTAATAAATATTAGGGGAAATCTTACACACGGTCTCTGCCCCAAACTAAGCTTGTGCTTTTGTGGTACTTGTTGTACTGCCAGAGACTGATATACTACTTAATCATACATATTTTTAAATACATACTTATATAGATAATACCAAATAACACCCAGACACGGAGCAAACATCCATGTTTATCATAAATGCTTTGCCCTGGGTGAGAATCGAACCTGGGTGAGAAAGGCATTGACCCAGGAGTCAGGGTTTCTAACCACTGAGCCACCGAGCGCGATAAAAACGCGATTTAAACTCAATAACGGCTGTGAAGACGAGGTGAGTCGGTGCGTAGTAGTTGAAAGAGTAACAAACAAGCCAATAAATCATCAAACGCACTTTTGTAAGTTCAATACTAGTATAGAATATATTTCATTCATTCGCGAGTGCGGCTCTTGTCGGTAGAGCAAGTTCCATGTCTCGCGGTCGTCGGCCAGTGTCTCCACCTCCTTGTATGACATGACACCTACCATTTCTTTGATCTGATCTAAAAATGCTCTCCGTGGTCTTCCTCTTCTACTTTTCCTTCTATTATGATTTTCATTAGATTGTCATGTCGTAAAAGGTGGCCAAACATCTTTCCCATTCTATTTTCTATTGTCAGAATTTTTTTTTCTCATTCACTATACTATAGAATATAATTATTTTATTTTATTTATTTTATTGTAAAGGTACACAGAACAGGACACATTCAATTAAGAGCTAAATTTTATACAGCAAAAGTACAGAACTGGAAAACGTCCCTTAATATGTACTGGAAAATATCCCTTATTATAGTAAGGAAATTAGGCGTTACCGGTGGTGCGCGGGCTTGAACCGGCGACGCTGCGCGAGCGTGAGCGGCGGGCGGCGCGTGAGGTGCGCCACGAGGCAGTTGAGCAGGATGTCCTCGCAGTTGGCGGCGCGGCGGACGGCGCGGCGCAGCGCGGGCGCGCCCGCCGCGTACAGCGCCAGCGTGCCGCGGTGCACCAGCGCCGCGCCGCCCAGCACCATGGAGTACGACGAGCCCCACTTGCTGCTGTACCCCCACGCGCCCTGCGCACGCAACCATACAACGTTAACAGTTGGCGGCGCGATGCACTTGACGGCCGCGCACAGCGCCAGCGAGCGAGCCGCCGTGCACCGCCGCTTATTCAATAACGCCTTGTCACCTAGTAATAAACTGAAATGTTCAGCTTAGTTGAATTATGAGTGTCGACTGTCGAGTGATACAAGGACTGTGCCTGTTCCCATCCGCCGACATGTATGGCGCGGGGTATACACAGAGAATGTAAATAAATTCCAAAGCAGCGGTGGGATAGTCGCGGTCACCTTGGCCTCGTCCCAGTAGTGGTTGCGCGCGGGGTAGCCGACGAGGCGGTCGGGGAAGTGGCGCCACACGCGGAAGGCGAAGTCCAGCTCCTCGGCCAGCAGCGGCGCGTCGCCGTCCAACGAGAACACGCCCGCCGTCGGCACGGCCCACAGCGGCGCCCACCGCGCGCCCACGCCCTCCCTGAACATATTATACCGATGTACCAAGTGAAATTTTAATCTATACTAACTATATCTGTACAGTTTGGTCTCATAAGGAAAGTTGGGCAAACGTTCAACGATATTCTAACTAGAATACCCTCATCTAGAGAAACACCCCGTATAGTTGCCCTATTTGCCCTCCTTCACTAACAGTAACAAAACAAACAAAAAAAGAAAACGCACACTGAAATGCAATCAAACTATAGCCTATTGAAGCCTTTTTTATTGGCACAGGCATTAGTCCTGTTAAGCTTGTATGAAACATCTACCACTGCTAAGCAGTAATGCCAATATTAAGATGGATTAGACAGATTTAAGTACCTATGTATGGATTGATTTCCAAATTTTATTTTGCAAATCTGGGGCGGGCCGTTATTAAATATTATAAATACCCTGGATAGTGCGTAGTAGCGTCTATGACGAGCACCGGGAGAGGTTCCCGCGTGTCGCCCGCCATCCGGGATAAAGATTTCAGAGACGGCGCCGCACGCTCACTGTCCCACACCAATACTACCTGCAACCAATATGTAGTTATTTTCTAGATAAATGTATACGACTTATTAGTTATACTTATTGTCAATAATAAGTATTGTTATTAGACATTTTTATCAAGGCATAGGCTACATTAAGCTGTTGGGTCTATGTTACTTTTTGGAAATAATTTAACCAAACTCAAAAAGGAGGAAATTTACAATTAGGCTGTATTTTTTGTGTACAACCTCAACGATTTTGATAATTTTACTTTTATTTGAAAGCTGGTTCTTCTCCTGTAAACCCACTCAAAGATCACGATATAAACGGTAGTTACTTAGTAATGTTTATTGACTTCGACTAAATTGGTGATGTATCTACTGATATTGTATGAAGCTGGTTGTTATAATTTATTCATGTAATTAATATCTAAGCATCGGTCACATTGGCCGATAAATAAATATTATTATAAACATAATGTTAGTCTATTCGCAATATTTTAACCCCTGATGCAAAAACGATGGGGTGTTTGACGTGTATTGAATTGAAACTCCCGAACAAACCAATTTTGTTTTTTTTTTTGTTTGAGAGGTGAATAAGTCGTGAGTGTTTTTAGATATGATTTATCAAAATCAGTTCAGCCATTTCAAAATTTGATCTGCTCTTTTGTTAGCTGCGTTAGGAATTTTATAGCGTTGGAGAATTTTAAAATGTTTAATTCAATCTTGAATTCTCACCTTTTCACAGAACTCGCTGCTGGCGATATTGGCGAGTAGTTTATGTAGAGCGGGCGACGTGGCCTGCACGTACAGGAGGGCGGTGAAGGAGTTACCGGGGGTGGGGGGCGGCGCCGCCAACGGGACCGAGGGCGCGGGCAGGGGCGCGAGCGGCGCGGGGGGCGCGGGGGGCGGCCGCAGGGCGGGGGACGCGGTGGGGTAGTGCGCTCGAGAGTCGCCGTATGAGGGTAACGTGCCGAGGGCGCCGGGCGACGCGTTCCAGATTAAAGCTTCTCGCTGCCGGGACCACTTGTGTGCCATCACGCGCTCTAGGATGATCTGTAGGGCCGATACAACATGATTGAAAGAGTATTCTTTTGATAATAATTGCTGTACTAAAGTAATCAAACGCAACGGTGGTTAGTGATGACCTACTGACTCGAGCCGCGGCCATCCCATATTGGGCCAGTCGCGATTGCATCACTTCTTTTTGTTCTCAGGTTTGCCAGTCAGCCTGAGACTTTTCCTGCTCCGGTGAGACGAGTTCATGGATGTTATAATAAGCACAATTGTATCTTTACAGATTTCCAATTTATCATACTGTACTTAAGTTTGTTTTTGAGCCATATCTTAATTATAGACTTCATTTATTTATTTCATTACCTCAACAGTAGTAAAAACAATCTTTTCTATGGATGAAAAATACAACTCCCACAGCAGTTGCGTTTGCTGTCGTAAAGCAAGAATACGCTCTGGTGGTACAGAGCGCACTAGCTCAGGGACCTGAAAATAGATGAACATTAAATTAATACCCTGTTTCACATATTTTTTTACTTAGCAGACTGCCAAACGAAATAAATTTAAATTTTTACTTATTGAGGTTGTTTCTCTAGAATTAAAAAATTGAAGGATATTATTGTACTCATTGTGGTGACTATCTATAGGGCCAACCCAGAAATCGCGAAATATGTGCGTTTCATAAAATTTTGTCCAGAGTCAATGAACTTTTTTTATGGAACTGCTAATTTTATTTTCGCTTTGGGAGTTGCCACACAACAGCAACAAAAAGTAATAATGAGTACAATAATGTCTTGGAATGTATCCATCTTCTAGATATGCACCTAATAGAAGGGCCTATTTAATTGTTTTTAATCGAGTTGGTCTGCCTCTGTGTGAGAGGCAGACCACCAGCATGATAACGTCATCAAACTTGTCAGGAAGCAATGAATGGCAGATAAAGAAAGGAGGCTTTATACTCAGCAGTGGGTGGAACAGGCTTAATAGATAGATAATTGAGTCGACAGAAATTCAAAAACTTACCTGTAGTAATAAGCGCTCATCAGCCCATATGACTGCTCGGCGCCAATCTATACGCTCGTCGAACGGCAATCGCCAGCTGTTGCTGAGCAGAACCGGTATACAGCCCGCCGCCAGTGCCTCAAGGAACCGATATGAGCCCAGGCGGCGGCCTCTTGCTACCAGGCAGAATGTAGAATTGGCCAATAGCTGTTCGTAATCAAACCTGCAGGATAAAATAAACAATAAACTTAACTCAGTATTAGTAATTGAAATTTTTGTCTGAAACAATTTCTACAATTTGGTTGGCTTGCCTTAAACCCCATACATTGCAAACAAATAGGTTACATAATTAAGTAAGAGAATATGTATTGACAGCTACTTCCATTAGTAAATACTCCATCAGAGGTCATAAAAAAGCATGGTGCTTTGCTTTTGTTATGGATCCCCTAGCTAGACCATATGTAAAATTAGTGTTAAATACTCTACAATAATGAAAATGACCTGTCTTCTGAGCTATATTAATTTTTTTTTCACTGTGCTACCATTTACGCTCTTATGTGATAAGATCTTACAACTGATTTGCTAAAACTCAGAAAATGACACATTTAGAAATAAATCATTTTATCATAATGCCTATGACCCCTTAATTGCAAGACTACATGTTATGTCACAAGTTTTTGCTCACTTGTCATATTCTCTGTTGTCTTCATCACACCTTTCATCACGTAAATCTTTCCATGACTTCCCGTGGCGACAAGTAGTAACCAATATAAGATTGTTGCCATCATGCAAGTGCCACAGTGAGTTCCTGGTCTCACTGCCAATGCCATGTACATATCTTTTGCCTTTAAAGGCCAACAAATGACGTTTTGGAGCTGGAAAGGGATTGCCTGTAGCCGCTGGTGGTGCACCACCTCTTTCTGGGTGTTCTTTGTGAAATAAGGGTAGCGAAACATCAAATCCTTCACGGAATATTGTTTCAGAAGCACTAGCTCTAGCCAGAATGGCTTCACCTGCATCAAAACCTAAAGCATCTTCTGCATAGTCTGGCCACGTGCCTGCATATAAATTAAAAATAAGATGGTTTCTTCCATTTTTCCAATAAGGCAATCGAGTCAAGTGAGATCCCACATCAGGGACATGCTCAGGTGATAATGGATCTGCATCTAAAGTGTCTATAGCAGGGACAAACAGACAAGCTTGATTGGGATCTCTTGTAGCATATCTAGATTCTCTTAGAACTGATAAAACTTTGCGATATGATGCACTCACTGTGCCTTCACTGGGATAAATATATATCTTGGGATCACTACCACACTTTGAAAAATCAAAGCAAGTTTCCATTCTGCATGGTATAGCAGCTGCTGTTGGCTGTCTTTGCTGAGCTATGGGGGCTTCTTCGAGCTCTTCAAGAGTAGCAAAAGATGGTAACTGGTCGCGACGCGAACTTTGAACATGCTCGGATTTTAAATGATAACTTCCAAAGTAGCAGTAAATCAGAAATGCACAAGTTAAAAATAGAAGAACAAAACGTTTTCTTGCCTGCATTTCTGCTTCTTTTTCTTTACTTTTATTACCGAAAACTATGAAATGAATTGGTTTATATAGTTTGAACTATTTTATTGCTTAGCTTTGTTGAAATGAATTTATGGCATTTGAACTATTTGATCGAAGATTTATGGAGTAAAAGTGCAGGTTTTTCTTTCCTTTTCAAGTCTGAATTTTCCAAAATAATTTCATCTCATCATCTGTTTTTAATTTTTTTCTGATTATCATAGATTTTTTTTTTAAATTTTCATTTTTTTTTTATTTTTGTTTCTTTTTTCATTAAAAAAAAAAAGATAACTGGACAAACCGCTGAGATTTGTTGTTGTCTCTGTTTAACCTGTGACGCTGGTCGCTGGATAATGATTAGACAGAAACAGCAAAAAGAGAGCTCGGAATGTCAGAGGTTGATAACTGTAAACGGACTGTAGGAATATCTTTACAATCACAGAGCGTATTGGTTAAAGGGACCATCAAACACAGGCGGTACGTGCGGTAGAGCGGTACGAGCGGTAAAGGGCGGTACGGCAGTACCGCGACCGGACCTGTGTGAGCCCTTCTTATATAACCAGTACAATACAGATGCCCGCCCGTCTGCTATACCGCTCGTACCGCCTGTGTGTAAAGGAGCCTTAAAGCGTACCGCATACAGTAGCTGTTTGCGGTTGCGACCACGATTTCGTTCATTTGCAGCGCTGTATAGTAGACCGTATTTTTTTCACATTATTGGCGCTCGTGCTGTTGAAAATCTGCCCTTTAAAAATATGTCAATATTGGTAGATGATTGTGCTCAATAATTGAATGATTAAAAACAACAAATGGGGAATTATAATATAAATGTTCATCGTCTGGCATCTGGCAACTAACTACTATTTACATTCCATTCTCTTTGTTACATTCTCTTTGCTGGCAACACCCGTTAACGCGGACGTCGGGAATTGGTCGGGAAGCCAATCATTTCAAAAGTGAAAAATATAACTTTTGTGTGAAATTATTGACATTGCAATCTAATCGAAAGTAAGAAAAAATAATTGTGCATCATATTTGTTTTGTATCTAAGTAATAGCTATTAATATTACAGTTAACTTTAGCGACGCGCTTCGCCTCGCTGTCATATTCGCCATTTTAGCTTGCATTGATCTTAAATTACGCTAATATTTCCGTGTTTGCCTCGTTGGATAGGTTTTCTGGCGTACATGTAAAATCATACTTGCCGGAATTTAGAAACCTAAAACGTATTAAAAGTATGCCCACTAGCCCAACCTCAAAACAGCTTGCCCGGCCTCTTGACCCATTTTTAGGGTTCCGTACCTAAATAAAAAAGGAGCTCTGTTACTAAGACTCTTCGTCTGTCACTGTGCTGTATCTCATAAACCATGTTTAAAAATGAATAGAGTAAATGAATTTAGTAACCTCTATTATAGATTAAACAGTGTTCGACAATAATTAGTTGGTTGTAATTAAGTTAGATACAAGCTGCTCAATATCCAATCCTGACTGAAGCTCACACAAAGCCGCGGGCTGATTGGATATTGCAAACTTCATTTCTGCCAACTTGTGTGACACATAAGTGAATAAAATGGTTTTATTCCTTTACCATGCTAGGATTTATCCTTGTATGTATGTCTAATATACTGGAAAGCGTTAAGGAAGTGAAAGTTAACCTCATAAGCCTTTGGAAGAACTAAAATTTAGTAGTCAGTAACGCCGAGACTTTTAAGGGGCCCCGTAGTAAGTATCTCTAAAGGAATTAAAACTTTAATGCCAATTTTGAAATCAATAATTTGCGCCAAGTGAAAAAATAAATAGTCTGTGGCTTTAACTATCGAACTTCATGTATCCGAACTTATCTAACCAAATAAACAAAATGTCATGTGTCAAAACATGATTCGTTTCTGCGAAGACAGATCAGAAGAGAAGATGTGAATGATATTTTTTTCATGTAAACCTAGTTTCAATTGTAAAATAGGCTTGTATTGTATAAGTTAAATCACTGCGTAACAAGAGGACATAAAGGATTTAAATTCTGAGTTAATCTGAGTTTTGTAACAATTTTTTTTGGTAATTAATTATTTTTACACAGAGTTTTAATATTTGATATATAATTCTGAGACATTAATTTAATCATATATTTGTTCTTTTCAATGAACTATTGGTTTTCAATAAGTACATATTGTAGTGCTGCAGTACTAGAGTCTAGCCCCACGTTGGGTGCCAAACTGTAGTGCTGCAGCTGATTTTTCATTTTTACCACCTGATGATCATAATCATTGATCTAAGCCATATTATATTTAACTGAACAGTGTTCATGTTTATTTTTATATTATACACATTCATATCCTACTAATATTATAAACGTGAAAGTTTGTGAGGATGGATGTATGGATGTTTGTTACTCTTTCACGCAAAAACTACTGAACGGATTGAGATGAAACTTTGCAATAATAAAGCTTATGTATCAGAATAACACATAGGCTATAAATTATAATGATATATTGCATATGCGAACGAAGCTGCTGGCAAAAACTAGTACTACATAAAACCAATTGTACCTTCAAAAGAACAATTTATAAATCATAAAATAATTAAAATATTGTTGACCTTACGTAATTACATTTATTACTATCATTCTTAATGTATTTATGAGGTACACATAATTCTGAAAAAGAGTTTACACATATTTACTGTGACTCTTAAAAAAAAGTTTTTTTGTTTCATTTTATAGTCAGTTCAAATCCGAATATTCTTTCAAAAGAGATTTTTTGTTAATATTGTTTGCCTAAACCAATCTCTATCCACCATTATATAAAATACCGAACATAGAGAGAAATCTTGAATTTTTACTTGAACTGATTGGCGTTACTGACTATAAAATATTTGTTTAAAAGCACATTAGGCTAAGGATTTGTCCACAATCGCCTTTGGTCTTACGAGGTTGAGGGAAGGTTTAAATAGTGAGAAAATTTATAAAAGTTATGAGAAATTTAAAAAAACATTGTAATCCTGCATGTAAAAGTTGAAAGTTGTCGTTGACAGATGTTGAGACAAAGTTCACCGGGTCAGCTAGTAAATAAATTAATGACATGTGTAGATGTCGTCTCGTGGAAGAGGTTATGGCGGATACGGAGGGCGGAATAACTACAGCGGCGGCGGACGTGGCGGGTACCGGGGTTCATACCGCGGGAGCAACCGCGGCTCCTACGAAAGCCGCGGCCGCGGCGGCTACTCCTCCTACAACAGCGACTCGCGCTATAACACCACCACAAGATACAACAACCGAGACAGGGTCGAAGATTCTTACAAGAAGCCATACAGATCTGTAAGTACACAGCTACACTGGCCAGACACTAGTGGCTGCAATTGCTGCAATACCAGGGTTATTTCTAGACAACTGACATATTCTAGAATACCATTGTATGCATTATAATGAAGAATGATCACTAATTTTGAATTTTAGCTTCATGTATTCTCTATCAAAAATAAAAAATACATGTGAAAGAATTATTTTGATATGTCAATTAATTCCCAAGTTATAGCATTCGCGCCGTATGACGTCATTTCACAACACTCGATCAGTCCGTTTGGGCTCTTCCGTACTGCTGCCTTACGTTTCCCTAAAAATCGTTGGATATGTCCAATCCTAGTTCGCGGAAATCCTGTGTTGTGCCAAAATGTACAAGTACTACGACCAAGACACCGGAATAGTACATGGTTCACCGAGAGGAGAAAGTGACCAATTACCGTCGAGGGTGTCGTTTGAAGCCCGAGCCGTAGGCGAGGGCTTTAAAACACCCGAGATCGGGAATCGCACTTTCTCTCGAGTGATACATAGTGCTTTATACTACACCTACGAGGAAAATAAAAAACTAAATCGTTACTAATTGAAATTTATATTGAAATTGTTGCAGTTGAAAACTGAATCCTCAAACAACACACAAATTGAAAATGGCGCCAATGGCGTCTGCAATTTTCACATGTTCTTTTTTCAAATTGTTTGACACCATCCAACACACAGCTAGTGGCCAGTGTCATTTTGCGAACTTGGAGATAAAAACTCACTGTAAAAACTTTTTGGCTTTTGATATTTAGGTTACCAGCGCATAGTCTTACCCAAAATTAAAAAAGAAAAACCACGTAAGAAATGGATTTTCATACACTTTTCTCTCCCGCTCAGATGCGTTTTCTCGCCGCATATTTGTTCGATATGCAATGACGTACTTTCTACCGTAAATTTGATAAAGTATCAAGGTACTTTCCGAGCAGGTGTAGTATAAAAGTATACAACCTCTTAACCCAGTTGTTACGGATATCCCTTTTTTCGGAGGATCGTTCTGATTTTTTGTATTCGGTCTAATTATAGGCAATTTTCCGCATATAGTAAATGCGGAAAAATAAATAAAAAATTGTAGGTGTTACAGAAAAGCTGGAAAATGGTTTTTGATATATGGAACGATAGTAATATGTACTGCTGTAAAGCAGATGTACCGTAAACATTAAAAAAACAAAACGAAACAGTTGCGATGTTCTGTGTGCCATAAAAAAAGCTATTTTTTTTGTAAAATGTAAAGTCTCTTTACACCCCATAGTTTGTTTCGAAACCTATCACACACATGCCGAGTAAATTATTTTGAGGTTCTTACTACATTCCTACTTACGTCAAAGAAGATATAATAATACCTTACGTAAAGTGGTGTTCCTAAAAAATAAAATGAACATTTTTTTTATTTAGAGAGTAATTTGTATTTTATCTATTTTACCTATCTAAACTGCTAAAATATATTTTTTTTAATTATTTACGGTACAACTGCTTTATAGCAGTACATATTACTATCGTTTGATATACGGCACATCAACTTTATAGACAAACTAGTATTTCGGGCGGTGCGCGGGCCGCAAGCGGCCCGCGTGGCCATTCTTCCATCTCTATACGAACTATTATTGTCATTGAAGAGGCCCGCGTGGTCATTATTCCTTCTTCATACGAATTGTTATTGTCATTGCAAATAGTTGAAAAAGTACCAATGTATGGTGGCCATCTTGAATCCGCCATCTTGAATTTTCATCGACCCCACCAGGTAGATCTCTCGATTCCCTATGACATTTGGTCAAACACTTGTTATTAAAGTTGTACCGTTTCCGAGCTATTGACGTTTCAATTTTGTATGGCGGCCATGTTTTTTTGTTCGGCGGCCATCTTTTTTTTCAATTCTCCAAAAAGGTCCCAGGGTTTTATCAATTTTTTGTTCAACTGCTTTAGTAAAATTGTTTATCGTTTTCGAGATACGAGGGCATCTCACCATCAGGGTACGACTTTTGTCCAATTTCGGATTTTTCCCAGAGGTTTTGGAACACCCCCTATATGACCCTATATTCACTTTTTCCCCCAAACTTCCCAGTTTGCCCAAACATTTCTCTATGTCAGTCAGTCAGTCAGTCAGTCAGTCAGTCAGTCAGTCAGTCAGTCAGTGGTAATTTAACTTTATATATTATAGACAAATAAGATTCATAAATTGTTAGAGAACCCAATAAACATATAAATTTATAGTAAAGATAATACTATAAATATTAATATTTTTACATCAATTACCCAATTTAAATACAATTAATATTATCTATTTACCACAAAACACTCTTGAGACAAATAAACACGATATATCAACACGTCCAACTCAAACTAGAACAAACCACGTCTATTCGACTAAGGAATCATCCAGCTATCATCACAAACAATAAACAAAAAAATTTGAAACTATCCATGTTTTGTTTAATATTGTTTATTGTTCATTGATCCAAACGCTAGTAATAAGTGGGTTAATATATTTGATTTTAATCATTTATTTTTCAAGTAAATATATAACTAGATATTCTGTGGATGTTGCCGTTATTAATATCGCAGCAGAAAATCATGTTTTTTGTATGGGAGTAAAAATAAATCCCTCTGTAAATATTGACTTTATTTTAATTTAACTATTGATATATTGAAGGAAATACAAAATAAAATATATTATGTGCATATTTCAAGCATGTTGTCGTTATTAATATCAAGCATGAAATAATGTTTCTTGTTCTACATTGTTTTATTTATTTAAAATAGTTACATACTTAACCTAACTTAATTTTTATCGTTATGCTAGGTATTCAAACTTTTTAATTTTTAGGGTTCCGTACCCAAAGGGTAAAAACGGGACACTATTGCTAAGACTCCGCTGTCCGTCTCCAGGCTGTATCTCATGAACGGTTATAGCTAGAAAGTTGAAATTTTCACAGATAATGTATTTCTGTTGCCGCTATAACAACAAATACTAAAAACAGAAATAAACAAATATTTAAGGGGGGAATGGGAAATATTTCCTATGAACTAACCTGATTTTTAGCCGTTTTTCGATCGATATTAATAACGGTGACAGGTATCTAGATATTCACAGAATATTTAATTAAATAAGTACATACTTCAAAAATACGCGTCGCATTTCGACGGCAAAAAATCATTATTTATTGCTAAATAATGAGCAACCATAAGTCCGAAGAAGTTTATTTTAGGTAGGTTATGCGATTGTCTTTTATTAAAACTTTTAT
The DNA here is from genome assembly GCA_949316475.1 of Hypomecis punctinalis. Taxonomy (NCBI): domain Eukaryota; kingdom Metazoa; phylum Arthropoda; class Insecta; order Lepidoptera; family Geometridae; genus Hypomecis; species Hypomecis punctinalis. The sequence goes on along the minus strand of OX438798.1, from coordinate 14,634,431 downwards.
CCATCTTTAAAACAATTTACACAGCTAGAAGCAAAGAAAGAATAGAAAACACTGCGCGGGACCTACTCACTGATACTGCCAGGCGCGAAGCGTTGAAAAATGACGTCATCCGGGGTTCAGTGAATTTAGTGGGGCAACAAATTTACGCGAACTTTGAATGCTTGTAAAATCAAAACTACTTGGTATTTTTAAATAAAACAAAAACTAATGTATTAGTATACATAAAAGCTTTACTGTAACAAAGTTTCAAGTGATTTTACAAACCTATGAACATTCCTCATTATATGATCAACATTACTTTGGAACAAACCTTGATTGTAGGTAAATATTTTATATTGTATACCTAATCAAATTATTTAGATAGCTAATTGCTATAGAAGTTACCCTATAACATATTCAATTTTTAAAAGGATGTAATAAAAAAAAACATATTTGCCTATACATAAGTTTTCCGAATATTTAATATTTCTTCACCTAATACTAGAAAATATTTTTGGCCATGGATAGTGAAACTAATAAGATGTAAGTAATAAAGTCCCTAATTTCCATTGTCAATGGCAAGTCAAGTCAGGTGTTATACTATACTTATAAGTAGATTATCCACCCTAAATGTTACTCATAAACCTACTTTGAAAATGTTTAATGTGTATTCTATTTCAGGATACATCTGCAAGCTATTCTAGCCGTGATTATGGCGGCCGCTCTGGCTCTCCTGAGCGCAAAAGAATGAGAATGGAGGTCAGTATCTAATAGTAAGAGGTCAATGAGGTCATGTTGTTTTATGTTATAGGTAGATTCATTATGTCTAATGCACAAAATTTTGATGTGTGCAAGAAATAAAAAAAAAACAAATCTAAAACAAAATATGAACATAAAAGATTGGATTACCCGCTCTGATTTAAGACAAAGATGATTAAGAAAATCAGTTTTGGGTCATGAGGATATCTTGGGTTATGAAAATCTCATCAGTGGCAAAAAAAATGTGATATGAATTGTATTGACCAAAGATTGAAATGTTTAGCGAGTGACACTTGTACACTACTATTTTATTTGCAACACAACAAGGCTCTGCATACAATCCAACTAGTAGCTGAGAATGCAGGAATTACTACAATTTTATATATTTTACACATCTACAATTATGTATTTCTGTTGGAAGGTTTATGTATGATAAAAGTCTGATGAACTTATGATTTCATATACATGAACTGACTACTAAACCATTGAGATGTTGAATTATGGTGCATTCAAACTGATTTGGGAAACTGAGATGAAAGCATGATATTATGAGATTTTGTTGCAGCACTTTCTTTTAGAATAAGGCTGGAGTGGTTCATATATCGCAAAGAAATTGTTGATATTATGTAGTTACAGGTATACAATTATGCTGCATATGCATACATTCATCAGGTTGTTCAGAAAAGAACTCCCATGATAACTTTCAGAGCATACAGAGAATATCTCTGATGGTATTTCATTATATTCTAAGAAATTTCAAATATCATACACTGAATAGTATTCGCCAGTACATATATATGATTTTATGAAATGTTTCCTCTCCATGAGCTATCCATATTACAACAGCGAGTTGCCAAATGACATATTTGTTCGATCAATCTCGTACTTTTGCACAGAATTTCTAAAATCGATTAGCAGGGACACCTTCATCTGAACGATCAAGTCGAAACAATGAAATAATACTCGCATTATACGATCCGAATCGGACTCGAACCGTCATAAAGAAACCTTTTCTTCCTCTTCAATGGGGCGTCAATATCCGAGCGAGAGATATCATGGGACCTTCAGAGAGAACGGTCAAATAACGAGAGGTGCCGAAAACGGATACCGCTACCGTTTATACTAATCTATGCGATCTCATTTGTAAAGGATGTAGAAAGAACCGTAGAGAATTGTGTACAGGGTTCGTCGAGCGATAGACGTAGCCACGATGGCGGCGGCCATTACGGGGGCTCATACAACACCAGACAAGAGAGTTACGGCGGCGAGAGACGGTCGTTCAGCGGCGAGGACCGCAGGAGGTCGCCGGCGCGAGATAGCTACCGCAAGCCGAGCGGCATGGGCCCGCCGCGCGAGCCCATGCGCTCCACGCTGCGCTCGCGCGCGCCGCGCCGCTCCTTCCGCGGCCGCACGCTGCGCTCGCGCGCCTCCTACCGCGGCGCGCCGCGCGCGCGCGGCACCTACGCCCCGCGCCGCTACACCGACAGAACGCTCGGCTACACCCGCGCTTACAAAACTATCAAGAGAAGGTAATTACACATTCTGACCCGTTTTACGCCTTCCAGACGACTTGTCTCTGTTTGAAACGTTTCCGCCGATCGTTGGGAGAGGGCACGTTCGAAACTATTGAAATGTTGCCACCTGCCGATGTGAGTTCTGTAGATGAGGGTGGTTTCTGTGATGAAAAGATGCAGGCGACTATCTCACGCTGTGATGAAAGGACTGGAAACAAAATTTGCCACTGAATGATACCAATCGGTTCCGGAATCAGGTTGGAAAATATAAAAAGCTTCACTTTTAATACTATTCTTTTATCTGTTGGTCGTCATTTGCATAGAAATTCAATATTGTTTTTCCTCAGCAGCTCGATTAAGTCTAAAGATGAAGCTTCTTCCACTGAAGAGGAATGGGATGCCGATGATAAGGAAGAACCCACTGAAGAAAAGAAGGAACTGAAGATCAAAGATGAGGTTAGTGTCATGCTCTAAAGATAATTATGTTTTTCTGTACTAGACTAAGATTATCGTGTCTGTACACAAAGTACAGTGCAAGTATAAGTATAGTTCGCGCTACACAAGGCGGCGCATGAGAAGTTAGTCGCATTGCGCATGTGTGCACGCACAATGCCGATGCCGCGTGGCGTAGTGATGAGCACGGGCGTAGGGAGCGCCCGGGAGGCATGAGGTTGGCGGGCGGGTGTGCCCGGCGCGTGTCTCTCTGGCTCCCGCGCAAACCTATATTTTGCGTTTTGCGCAGCGTTCTGAACATAACTTCCCATCCGCCGATTTATGTGGCGCGGATTGCGTTGATAGAGCTCCGACTAGCGATATTGTAGGATTTTTGTACTCATCATTATGCTTTTACTAAGGGATTTACTCTAAAATCGTGAAGAAAATTATCTGTTTCATGTTTTTAATCTCAAGCCAACGAAATATCATATTATTATTTTTTCTAATTCCAAGTTGTTCACACAGTAAAATTTGGTTGTAATGATAGCACTATAATATCCTATGACCATTGTCTAGACTCTAGAGAAACAATTTAAGAGGAGGAAACTTTGCGTTAAAATGTAAAATGGTTGTTTTAACCGCATAAACATGCGAGAGGTTATTAGGCGGCTCAAAAACTCTTGACACCAGAGCTAGCTACTCGGCCTATACAGATTTGCCCATTTTGACTGCTAAGTAGATTGTGTGGCCACAGGCGGATGCGGAGCCGTCGTCGGAGGCGGAGGGCGGCGACGCGGGCGAGGAGACGGACAAGGAGCCCGACGCCGCGTCGGACGCGCCGCCGCCGCGCGCGCGCTCCTACGTGCACCTCGCCTGCGTGCACTGCAAGGAGAAGCACGCTACCTTCGCTGTATGTATATACTTCACTGACTTCAAAAAGGAGGAGGTCCTATGTTTGTCCATATGTATTTTTTTTAATTTGTTCATTGATTTTTTCGCCAAATATTAACCGATTATTAAAATATTTTTTAGTTCAAATACTCCCGAGTTCGGATATAATCCCGAAGTAGTCCCATTTACATTTTATCTAAATCGGCTCACGGACTAATTATAATAATTATTTAGTCATCATGCCCATTGACATAATAGTCCGAGATCCCACCGCAAGAACATACCGCTCATAGCGTACATGGTTCAAAGCAATTATTTTACGTAATTACTTGAATAAGAGAATATATTTAAATAAGGTTGCCTTGCTAAATGTGGCTGCAAGTATTTGAAATTTAATAATGTTTAATTAATTTAAAGGAAAACATATCCTTCATTTGTTTTTTTTATAAATTTATTGAATAGGAGAGTACATATAAACCAGATTGCCTTGCGAAATGTGGCCGCCAGTATTTTTGATAAAAAGTTTGATTATTTTTTGACAAAACCTTTCATTCACTTGTTTTTTATATACATTACGAAGCTTAGAATATATCTATACTAGGTTGCCTATCTCACTTCTAATTTTTGTCTGTATTTCCTTACATTTCGTTAGGCAACCTTGATTCTAGGCTTCGTAATGTATAATTATAAAAAACAAGTGAATTAAATGTTTTGACAAAAAATAATCAAGAATACTGGCGGCCTCATTTCGCAAGGCAACCTGGTAAATATGTATTCTCCTATTAACACATTTATATAAAAGACAAATGAAATATTTATTTTCCTATAAATTAATTGAACATTATTAAATTTCAAATACTTGCGGCTAACTTTCGCAAGGCAACCCTATTTAAATATTTTCCTATTCATATAATTACGTAAAAAATTGGTTTGAACCGTGTACGCTATGAGCTGGTTGTTCTTGCTGTGGGATCTCGGGCTATAAGTTTCTCAATAGAGATTGTGGTAGGCCTACTGATATGGAGTTGGAAGCTGACCTCGCGTGTCGCGTGTGTGCAGGGGTACGCCAAGCACCTGATGTCGATGAAGCACCGCGCGGCGATGGGCGGCGTGGCGCGGCGGCACAAGGCGCAGCTGCTGCGCATGCGCGTGGCGCAGCGCGGGGCGCAGCGCGAGCTGGAGGCCACGGCGGGCGCGGAGCTGGCGGCGCGCACCACGTTCTGCCTCGTGTGCCGCCTCAACCACCGCACCACGCGCCACTCGCACAACCTCACCGACACGCACCGCGCCATGAAGCGCTTCCTCATGCCCTTCTGCCGCACCTGCCGCCTCACCTTCCGCTCGCCCATGATATACGAGCACCACATCTGCTCGCTCGAACATCTCAAGGTAACTCGAGCTATCACTTGTCTCAACTCTTTATACGGCCTGAATCAAACTTCTTGAAGACTGTGAAGTTAACTACGAGCTGCGCAAGACCCAAGCCTGCACCTCGCAAAGGGATAAAACCGTTTTATCTACTTTTTACCAACCTCCATAGAGGAGGAGGTACTATGTTCGTCTGTATGTTTTTTTTGTGTATGTTCATCGACATTTTCTCCAAATATGAACTGATTTAAAAAAATATTTCTAAGTTCGAAAGGGTATACTTTCGACGTGGTCCCATCTAAATTTTATTGAAATTGGTGGACCCGTTTTTGATAAATCAATAATAATGTACATGGTGGAAGTCGGCGTTGCGATTTTTTGCGAACAATAATTATAATATATAATATATCAATGCTTATTTATACTTTGTTTCCACTCCGAAGAGAAACATTGGCGGAAAGACAACATGTCTTACGGCTAGACAGACGCGACCAAAGCGCCACCCTTTTATGGTGGACATTCCGCGCGTTAGAACAAAGCGTATCGAATCCTCATTCCTCATACGAACAGCCAGAATGTGGAATGCTTTGCCTGGGTCTGTCTTCCCGCTTAAGTACAACGTGGGTGTCTTCAAATCCCGAGTAAATAGGTATCTTCTAGGTAAGCGTGCTACATCCTAGACCGCATATCTGCTCAACATCAGGCAGTATGTAGTCAAACGCAAACCTACAAGGAATTAAAAAAAAAAAATGTCGTTTTGACATGCTAGAGGTGCTAACAGAACAGCTGCGCGATGATTGGGTTTAGCGCAGCTTGTAGCTAATGTCACGGCTGCCAAGAACTTTAATTCGGCCTATGAACATATAAATGAACCTCCAGAATGTCAGACGCTATAACCGAGGCTGTCTTTCCGCTATGGTACATTCAACATAGGTTAGCGGCGTCAATGGGATCTACAAGTCCGCAACCTACATATAGTTATTGTTTAATAGTTCTAATGATTATCTGTATCAATACCTTTCCGATTCCGATTGCGATCGTGTTTCATGACACCAGCTCACAATATGTAGTGGTTCTCACACGAGCTTTGTTTGTGTCGCCATATTGATTAACAGACATTTTATGAATAACAGAGGAAGGCCGGCCAAGCGGTGCGCCGCGCCGCCAGCCCCAAGGTCGAGGCCAGCGGAGACGAAGGAATGGACGTGGATCTGGACAACTTCATGACTCTGGACTCTGTGGGCGATGTAGATGGTGAGATATCTCTTTTTTTTTTAAAAAGGGCCATCCATAATTTACAAGACGCATTTCATGTTGACCCCTTCGTCAATAGTAATTTACTAGTAATTCTCCGAAAAGCCTAGCCTCGCTCTTGACTCGCAAATCTTAGGATTTGGATTGGACTAAACAATCTTGTCAAATACATATCGAAATCGGCTGTATAAATAGCTCTATAGTTAATTTTCCCCCGTTTAAAGGGAAATACGCCACAAAAAAAAAATTTGAACCTGTCAAATTTCGTTGAGATTCGTTGAAAAATGCGACCTGTAAACGAAAAGTTACATCTGGCTGGACTGATTAAAGCAAAATTGCTGTGTTAAAACAAAGATCTTATGCTCGATCAGTTAATGATCCCAAGAGAAATCAGTTATCCGGAAGTGGTGAAGCCGAAAGGAGGTGATATAGACCATCATCATGAACAATGTTTACTGTGAGGCCAATCTGGAATTCCAAGCTGCAATTTTTGGTAAACATAAACCTGTATGTTTAAAATTGTACCTTGATTGTAGAAGTTGAAGATGACGATTCTGGCGGCGAGAAGAAAGATGAGACCTCTCCTAAGAAGACTAAGGTCGAAATAAACATCGGTAGCGAACATATCAAGAAGTTGGAGGTAAGAAGAGCTCAATTACATAGTTACCATTGATTGAGTTGTATGGTTTCGAAAGAAAATTCAGTAAAAACTAAGGATGATATCCATCTCTTCCAGAAACGCAGCCCGCATTATGTATGAACAACATTGTCGGTCAGGGCATCAGTCAGCTGTCCGGGCGGGGAAACCGTTCAGCGGCCTGGGCGATGCGGGCAGGGCAAATAGTGGCGTTTTATTATGACCGTAACCATTGCCCTGTCCACCTACCTGCCCGTACGCATTCCTGCGTTTCTTCTGCGTGATCGCACGGTCACATCGCATATCTATACAAAATATATGATCGACAACGTTATTCCTACGTAATGCGGGCTACGTTCAATTTACCCTGACCGTAGACCGTAGAACGCATCCAGTGTGTCAAATCCTTGATTCGAGTTCTCCATTACACGAAATGTTGATGGGATGGTATCGTAAATGTGTGTGTCAGGTGTACTGGTGCGAGCTGTGCCGCGTGTACCTGCCGCGCGCGGAAGGCGGCGAGCAAGCCGAGGCTCTGCGGCGCCACTGTCGCCTGCGCATCCACCTCGGCCGCTACGTGCAGCACCGCGACACGCGCACGCTGCGCAAGCACGCCGAGCGCATCCACCGCCAGCTGCACATGCAGAAAGGTACCGCGTCCTGTACATTAAACTGGACGAATGGTATAATTAAATACATGTTTTTATGCGCGCATCTAGAGTTGCGAACTATGATCCAATCGATATCGATGGACACGGACAAATGTTGGGGTTTCTGAAGACATGTGGTTGACTAATGTGACAAACATATTTTCCGTGGTACCACATCTCATGTCAAAATCTTATATCTTAGTTATATTATAGGCCGAATCTTATAAGTCGGCGGATGTGAAGTAAGCTACAAGCTGCGCAATTACTAATCAACGTGCCGCTTTATTTGACCTTCAATTGGAATTGGATATTACACAGCATATGGCTAACTTAACCTCACAACCGCCGACTTGTATAATCCGGCTTATACATGTTATTTTTAAGGCGCAGTTCCACCGGAGTTGGAACTATGACCCACTGCGGTTTCTCTCGACGGACACAAGTCGTCGACATAAATGTGGCAAACATATTTTTGGTGGAATCGAGTCTCGTGTAAACATAAAGATCTTATTTGCCTTAGTTATTTGATTGATTTCACAAATAATATGATTTTGCCATTGACAGAAGACGAGAAAGAAGCCGCGGCTGCCGAGGGCGGAGAGAAAGTAAAAGAGGAGAAACCTGACTCCGCCGAACAAAACAAGAAGCTCGATAACGGAACCGATGCTTCTAATGCGTCTGGTAATTTTTTTGACATTGTAATGTAAATATGAAACTCGCTTTTATTTAGAATATAATAAGTAAAACCAATATTTGTAATTGTTGCTGATCTACCAAGAAAGTCAGCACAGAACACACTCACGTGTTTACAAATACTACTTATTGTTTGTGTAGACTGAATCATACGACTTGGCGGGTGTGATGTTAGCTACATGATGTGAACAGCCCAATCTGGACCGAAGCTTAGAAAACAGCGCGCAGATTGGGTTATCCGCAGCATGGGGTTATCATCACAGCCGCCAACTTGTAACATTCGGCCTATAATAGCTTATATTTGAATGTTTTATTTGTTAAAGGTAATGAAGATAAACTGTGGGCCGACGTGGACAAAGACATTGGTGAATTTCTGCGCGAAGTGGACCCGCAAGGGAACGAGGGCAGCGATGACGAGGAAGATCATGGAAGGTAAACACCAATGTAATGTTTCTTCTTATTTTTCATACTTACATTCTGCATGCTTGTGGAGTTTTTGTGTCGTTTCCCTTCACAGCTGTAAAACTATTTGATGTCCCGCCTGTTGAGAAAGTTGCCCCAGTGATGTAGAATAGACTAGTTGACAATATTTTTTTGATGTCCTCCTGTACAGTCAGTACAAATCATCTAGTCCGATCTGAACACAACGCGTATACCTGCGCAGAAGCAAAAAATGGGTATCAGCGGGAGACATGCCACGTGACAGCCCTTGACAAATCACGGCGTAAAGCGTATTTCATTAGTGTGTTTTCTTTCTCTGTGTGTCGTAGTCACGTTCGCTAGCTCCACCCACTGAGTACAGTCGCGCGCGACATTTTTGTCATGTAAACTCTTTATTAAGGTTTTTTGTAGAATTTTCGTTTCGTGTTATTTTTGATTTTGTTGTTGTTTCTTGTTACTTTGACTTTTAACCATTAAAATAAATATTCGTTATTAGATTGTTTATTTTCATAACATAAGCGTGATTATTTTTAGGCTTAAGTTATAGTCAGGTTACCTATATACTTTAGCACCATTCAATAGGAATCTAGATCTAATATGTACCTAATCCCAATAACCAAAATAACAATTAAAGTAATTTAATCGTACATAATATTGTAACGCTTGACTGTACCGACGCGGGCCGCCATGGTGCAACTTCAGATCGGACTAGATGTTTTGCGATTATTATAACGGCTAACCATAAATAGAGCCGATTAACGAAAACAAAAATAAAATCAACTTAGAAATAAAGAAGTTCAAGCATTTTATTTTCTTGCTAGACAAAGAGCTCACTATGCTATGCTTTGTGGGAAAAGGACAAAGCATCCCCTCTTAATCCCTACCAAAATCTTTACAAGCTTAATCTCTGAACTGGATAAGCCAATTTTAGTTATTTTTTCAGTATCAGGATTTCTTATATAAATTAGGCACACATTAGATATTACATTTAGAAATTATTCTTGTTACAGATACGATAAATTCCGCAAGAGTGACAAAAAGGTGAAAAACGTCGACGGTGGCGAAAATGAAACTAATGCAACGGACGCTGCCGTTGAAACGAACAACACCGAAGTCGACGCACCTGCTTAAAGCTTGTTCAGACTGCTGCCCAAAAATATACAAACTACGTTATCGAAATCCAACAAAACACAAGAATATTCTTCATTATATCTGTTGGTCTTTTTGAAACGCGTTTTTAATTATAGGCTTTCGTGTATCGTCATTAAGGACTATTAATTCAGTGTATAAAATAATTTAGTTAAAGATATTACTATTGGAAATATATTCCTATATTTATACAGTGTGTCCCATGACAAATATATTTCAGATTGGTATAATAGGAATTCTTACTTTCTCATCTATCATGGAACACTATCAAATTGAAAGTCGACACCAGTTCGGTCGCGCGTGGCTACAACAACAATATGGTAATAGGCCCAATCAAACTCAATGACGTCTTTGAAGTAAGCTGCGCAGACGCCTCTCCGCGCGCAGATGACATAACGTATGACTCGATATTGACTTGTTCATTAACGCATTAAAATTTGATTCGGACTATACCATAAAATTAAAGTAAAATAATATCTATACATACCTATAAAAAATGAATCGTGGTTGTTAGTATCGCTATAACTCGCGCGAGTACTCGAGAACGGGTGAACTGATTTGGCTAATTTTGTGGAATATTTTTTTGAATATTAAAAGTTCTTATTTCTCATATCTATAAATAATTGGGCGGTTTTATCGCATAACGGCGCCTCGGCCAGACACTCTTTGTATGTACCAAAGATTTAAAAGTAAAAGAACAAAAGAAATTACTTTGTGGTTTGTTGTTAAAATAAAAATTAAATTAATTTTTCTCCCATACATTTGTAGCCAAGCCTGGGACATACTGTATAATTTATTATTCATAACTTTGAGTAACTGTAAACTATAATAGTAATTACTAAGAAAATCTATTATTATAGATTAAGGTTTTCTCTTTGTGTGACTAAATAATGACATTGATTATGCTGATACCTCTTAATTTTTTTTTCCACATTTATTTCTTGTACTTTATAAGTAATTTTGCTAAACAAAAGCTAATTCAGAAAGTATAGGCCGAATCACACAAGTCGGCGGATGGGAAGTTAACTACAAGCTGTGCAATATCAAATCTTGACGGAAGCTCACATACAGCTGCTCGTTGATTAGATATTGCGCAGCTTGTAGCTAACTTCACAACCGCCAACTTGTAAGATTCGGCCTGTACCTACGAGTATGACACAAGTTTCTTAGTGTCAGTTCTGCTGAATTTGGTCAATCTGTCTGTTTAAATGTAATGTTATTTTTTTAATCCAAATTTACTGGAATTAATAAGTTACTATTAGGTGTATAACAAAATTGACGTCATTGTTTTTTATAGAAAATGAAAAACAGATCGTATTAAATAGGATTCCTATGATATATGTAATTATAATTTAGAATGAATAGTATAATAGGCCCAAAATGGATAAATTTATTTGTAATTTTTTTGAAAAGTGCTTTTGTTAGCCACCATTCGGACACTTTTTAATTAAATACATTAGGCTATCTCAATACCATGGTTTATCATATACCTACGCATTTTTAAATAGATATAAGAATATAAGTACTGTTATGCCTGTAGCGTGTATTTGCTAAATTATACCAAGGTGTATTACGCGTCACCACAATCGCATGGTCGATCAGTCAAAATTAGTTTCACTTCGCGGGACTTTTTTCGTAAAACGGCGTGCTTATAGTTTAGTTCCATGTTTAGGGAAAAATTGCCAAATAACGATAGACTTCGGTGAAGTTTCTGTGTATTAAATATATGATCCTCTTGTGAATTTCGGAAAATGAATTAGGTTTACTATAATGTACCTTATGTGTGTTTAAGATATTCGTTGTTTATATTTCGAGCAGATTGCATCGTCTTTTTGTGCCGCCAACACGTCGATATATTTTCTAGATTATCCTAAAAGGAACTGACATTCTTATATCACAAATTGAAATGCGTGCACAACCTTGCCACGCACCGCATACTGCTTCAGTGGGAAGGAATGTAATCTAATGGAAAGGTGATGTCCACAAGTGGTATATTATTCAGAGAAAAATCTAACCAAGATTATATATACATCATTTGAAAGCTTGTTTTATGGGCTTCTGAAAAATATTTAATTTAGATTTTTTTATCCCTGCATTTTTTTTTAAAGTGAAAAATAAATTATCTGAAAAAAAAAAATGTACCTTTTAATTTTTTCTAGTTTAACAATAATAAAGTGCTTCTAGTGTTATTTTACTTGCATTCAAAGCTGATTCTTCCACATTTACCTCTTAATTTGCTAAAATTGAAAATTATAACCTACCAGTGTGACCAGTTAGTAGGTACAATGTGACAAAACATCACTTAAAGAGTGTGTCTAATTGGTAAAAATGCTTTTATTTAACAATTTGGAGGTTACTTAATCAGAGTTCCTAGAGATAAACTACCTATTGAGCCAAATATATTTATTTATCCTAATAAAATCAAAATAAATTTAAAAAAAAAAGCCGGGCTTTTTTTTTCAATTGATGTAATAGACTCAGAAAAATATAAACTTTCTCGAAATGTAACGAGTCTTGTGGTTAGATTTTTTGATTATTATTATACCAGCCTCCATACATTTTGTGAACATGTCCTTTGCATAGGAGCTCATAGGGCTAAATAAAATAAATGTCCCTTTTTATTTTAATGCGTTCGTGTGAGAGAATCATGTCACCCACCAGTAACTAGAGCTATCTAAAATATAATTCTAAAAATACTGCACAAAATCGACATGGATGTCACTTGTAACTTTTTAGTGGGCAAACGACCTGTATTAACGAATATAAAATACAACTACTTAAAGTACTACTACTAAATCCAAATCATAAGTTCTATCTAGACATAATCTAAATGCCTAAGACTATTGCTCGGACAGTGTTTCAACTGCAGTTGGATTTTTTATTTCTTTTCGGAAACGTAATTTGCATTTTTCTGTTGGTATAGTTATAATTATCTAGTTCTTACGGTTTTACTTTATAAGCAATAAATGTATTACCTAAAATGCTTTTTTTTTCTCCTATAACTAGCTTAGTGATTACCCACATAAACTCAAAAATCAGGGTCTCAATTTTATTTTCTATGAAAGATCAGTAAGGATTGCTTACACAAGTATTCGGTTCAGCACGATCGGCACTGCGCCGCCCCGGGTGGTAAAATTAACAGAACAGGAGAACTAGGTCTCTCTTCTGTGGTAAAATTCTTATAGATAAATCATTCGGTTCGGTAAATGCCGAACGGCTTTCGCTAGGCTTGTTCGGCAAAAGCCGGACGCCAATCTCGAAAGTAAATATAACTCATTTCCGCGTTATTTTAACCGCTAAGCCATTCCAGAGGCCTTCAGGTGGCCTAAAAACTGACACCAGCCCCCCTACCGCCTAAGCAATAGCAATCGTTTATGACTTCATTTTAGTCATTTGGCACCGCCTATGTGACGTTAGCCATCAATTGCTTTGCGCGGATTGCGAAACCAATCGTTGAATGAACGAACCAAATAGGCGGTGCCAAATGACTAAAATGAAGTCATAAACGATTGCTATTGCTTTAGGCGGTCGGGGGGCAGGGCTAGCCAGCCGGCCTATACGAAGTTATTTCTGCGCTAAGCTCATTCGCTTTCGTCGGAATGCTCATATTCTTCATCGCCTCTACATCCTCTTCAATCCCTCAACTCTTACATGAAACACCTTTTCTACTAGCACACTTTACATTCCCTCTCCCTCAGGTACAAAGAAAATAACGCCATCCGCACGCTGCGAAACTTTTTATGAAAAATCATTTGCTTTTCATGCAGTTAGCTATATTATTATACTATTTATACCCATTCTGATCGGCACAGGCAATGCATTCCGTCTGTGCCGATCAGAAATGGGTAAAAATAATCGGCCAAGTGCGAGCCGGACTCGCGCATGAAGGGTTCCGTACAGTTGGAAGCCCCTTTAATATATTTTATTTATTTAATTTTGTAGGGAATATACAACTTAATATTCTGTGCATACTATTTCAAGCATATGCCTGTTGTCATCTACACTAATATTATAAAGAGGAAAGATTTGTATTTTTGTATGTAACGAATAAACTCAAAAAGTACTGGACCGATTTTAATAATTCTTTTTTCATTAGAAAGCTACATTATCACTGAGTAACATAGGCTATTTTAATTGCAAGAAAAAAATAAGGATCTCTATTAAAACTATAATAATGTTACCCAAGGTGTAAAAAAATGCCTAAAATATTCTTTACATCGCGTGCGCTGCGAAAACTATTGATGATGGAATAAAATAATGTACTACGACTTTATAGAACACACCATAATTTACAAAAAATGTCGCGACAGCATATATCTAACTATTATAGTTAAGCCGTAATAACTGTTCTTTTATTCTTAAAAATTAATTTAAATACCGTCCCAGGAAAAGGATCTTAATTTGTATCTTGGTATTAATCCTTATCATAATAAATTATTTCATATTCAAGACTGTTTCAATAGCTTTATGCAACTTTTTAAATTATTTAATTCAGACATTTTATTACAAAGATATCACGAGTTCAAAAATGTAAGTATTATAAAAGTTCCGTTTCGCCGCTCTCCCCGCTTGGCAATTGATGTACTTTGTACAATGTACATAATACAAAATTCACTTCGAGCAAATATCTATAGGTAGAGTCACAATCGTGAAAAAAGTGTCAGAGCCAAAATCCTGCCCAAGCTACGTAGTGGGCAGGTTTTTAGGTTTTAGTTAGTCGTAAGGCGATTCCAAGCCGACTACAACGCCGCGCGATGCCAAAGTGCTCGGTTACAGGCACTTATTAGGTGACATAACGTCGAGATTCGAGGAAACGGGTCATTGAGAAGGGTGCTTGGGCCATATCCACCACCAGTGTGGGTTGGTGCAGATTGCCACACAATATTTTCCTTCGCCGAAAAGCCAATGATTTAAAATTCCGTACATAAGTTCCAAAGAAACTCATTGATACAGGATCGGGATTTGAACCCACCACCTCACGATTGTAGGACAGGCGTTACTACCACTAGACCACCAAAATTATATATTTCCGCCATTAGTGTGTCGATTTATGTTTTATTGGTAGTAAATAGGTAGGTATGCAGTGGCGTAGCGTACCTTGGAGGAGCCCTGAATCAAACATAGTTGGGAAGCCCACATCACTCATTTCTCACAAAAGAAACAAAAATGCTTGCATTAAATTGAAATAAATATATACCGCCATACCGCAAAAGATTTATACCTACACGCTTTAAACACTGTTTAGCCGAACAATTTGTACTGTTAAACATTCTCTAAAGCCTGCGTAAAACTTTTGTGGTAAGACGGTTATTTATAAGTTGTCACTTCCTCCTAGAAATTGAGCTAGCCAAACAATTCAAATGAAATATACATTTTTCTTGCCTTTTTTTCAGGAAATTGATAATGAATATAGAATATAATTAGCTATATCCGCTAGGTGAGTCTAGCTGAAGACGATTTCAGTTGTTATAAAATGTCTGCCTCTTAGGACAACTTTTGGAAGAATGCTTAACCCGGGAAAAAAAGAGATGATTTTTTTTCGGGAAGCACGAGATTAAGTGACATTGTGGATAACATTTTACTAGGTTTTGCTTACACACGTTAAGGCCCCTGTAGCCCGGGAGCCCCGTATTATTGACACGGCTGATACTGCGGTAGCTACGCCCCTACACATAGTATGTGAAACGAATTGTCGATGGGACCTTAAAGTTCTCGAATGTAGACAATGTATTGGCAAGTGTAAGGTCTTCGCGTGAATCTAAGATCTGGTCGTGACGTCCGGAACACGTTGGATGCCAGCGCTTCGATTCCTTCCATCACAGCTCTTTGGGTTAGCAAGTTGAAGAGGCCTTAGGTAGGGCACACAATTCGTAGAAGTAGAACTGATGTCCAATGTTTTTCAAAGTTCTCGAGTGAAGACAAGATCAAGAAACTAACTTACATGGGTAGAATGTATAGACTGGGTCTCTAATATTTTAACGTCGCTTTCATTCTCATCATTGTCATTTTCTGAAATCAGGGCTATATATTATGTACAGCCGCCCGACACATACGAACTCACTTTTATTTAGATATGCCAATACCTACTATCTCGTTTTCATAAACTTCGAACAGTATAAGACTACGGAAACTCACGATTTGGGTAGGTTTTAACTCATCATAATGGTTCATCCGGTATATGTGTAGCCAATCATACCCGGGCAAAGCCGGGACGGGCAGCTAGTTATTAATATAAAGCAATATTTAAATATAGCCCTTAAATTTTTTATTTGATTAGGTATTTATTTTTGAAGTAATTATTTAATTAAATATTCTGTGAACATTTCAAGCGTCTACCTGTCGCTAAAAACTCAGGTTTGTTGTATGGGAGCCCCCCTTAAATATTCGTTTATTTCTGTTTTTAGTATTGGTTGTTAAAGCGGCAATAAAAATACATCATCTGTGAAAATTTTAACGTTCTAGCTATAACCGTTCATGAGATACAGCCTGGAGACAGACAGCGGAGTCTTAGTAATAGGGTCCCGTTTTTACCCTTTGGGTACGGAACCCTAAAAAGATTGCGTGCAGTTCTCTCGTTGATAACCAATAGTGCTGTTGTCTTATTTATTTTTTGTAGTAGTTTTACAATTTAATCATTTTTTTGTTATGTACTTTCATTATTTAGAAATGGTAGGTACCTAATTTAAGGGAATTATTTTTTTAAAATGTAAATGTGTTTTATAAGTAGGTACGAATTTATTTTGGTTCGCTCACCCCCGTCTTGTTCTTTATTCCTATTCCATCCAGCGGTTGCTCGGCAGAGATCGCTATAAGCGATAAGGCCGCCTCTTGTTACACAATAGTATTGTTTTTTATCTGTATTTTTCTTATGTTAAGAATAAAAAAATTATGTATCTATTTATCTACAAGCAGCACAAAACCCAACCCTTGCGCAGCTCAGCTGGTAAGCTCCAGTCAGGAATGGGATATCCGTGGTTTGTGGTTGACTTCACAGCCGTCAGCCGCCAAGAAGTTTTATTTGGCCTATGATGTTAGTTTTCAACGGCACTCTACAGGCCCGGACTTGTATAGGTACGTTCCAGTAAGTAAAATTGCAGGATATTTGAAACCTAAGATTACTATGGTTTAGGCCGCGCCACGCAAGTTGGCGGACGTGAAGTTAGCTAAAAGTTGCGCAATAGCTAATTAACATGCGGCATTATGTGAGCTTCAATCAGGATTGGATATTGCGAAGCTCTAAATTCCTATCCGCTAACTGGTGTGTAGGAGCATAAAGCCGTGTATCGAATGGACAGCGCGTCATAATCGGTCTCATCAAGCAGTTAGTGATACCATGGTTTTCAAACACCTTAATCCATAAGCAGCTCAATTTGAGCCGGTCATCCCACACACGCAACAACTACTCAATTATAAAGTCGGCGGTAGGTTTTTAAAGTTTTATTGACGAAATCACTTTTTAGACTTAGGTTCCTTGACAGCTGTGGGAGCCTTAGTGACATCATCAGGGTTTTCAGCGGCGTCCTTCAGTCTCTTCGCGCGGATACCAACCAGCTTGGCGAGGGAACGAGCCTGTAAGATATCATATAAAATTAATACAAACTGTATTTTGGAATATTATTAACTGGTTGACTTTGCAGATCTAAATATCTACAGGGGTACAATTGTATACAGATACAGTTATATATTACATTAATATGGGACCAATCCTGAATTGCAAAAAATCAATGAACCTATAGAGAAGTTGCAAAACCTTGTATTAGACAACAACAACCTTATACAGAGCAAAGTAAAAAAAAATACAGATTTTTAGTTTCTCACTAATGTAAATTCCATTTAATCCAATGGAGCAGTTGTACCACTGCCAAACTTGAGCCACCCTTATATTGAAGAGCAGGGCTTTCATTCGCTCCGGCTAATAATGTTGAATCCTAAAATGTGGAACTTGAATCCGTATGTCTCATAATGTGGAATGTAAACGAATCTTACAATGTTGAATTCGCAATTCATTAATAAAGCGTCAAAGTGACAGCTGTCATATTCTAGACATTGTACTAGAGTTGCATGGCAACGTCAAATTGACAGCTGTCGTATTCTATAATTCGTATTTACATTTCTATGACAGCTGTCTACTTGACAGCTTTTTTATTATCGATTGTAGACCATTGCTGTCTTCCCAAAATCACGTTGAAGTTTGACAGCTTTCATTAGAAATGTAGATCTCGTCGAGCTCCTATCACTTTTGTGAAGACAGCAATGGTCTACAATCGATAATTATGGCGATAAATCACTTTGAAGTTTGACAGCTGTCATGCAAATGTAAATACGAATTATGGAATACGACAGCTGTCAATTTGACGTTGCCATGCAACTCTAGTACGAAGTCTAGAATATGACAGCAGACTCTTTGACGCTTTATTAATGAATTGCAAAATCAACATTGTAAGATTCGTTTACATTCAACATTTTGCAAATTCAACATTATGAGACATACGGATTCAAGTTCAACATTTTACGATTCAACATTTTGCGTATTCAACATTATGAGCCGGGGCGCTTTCATTCTTTATTTAGATATGGGCAAATACATGGATTTCATTTAGAATAATGTATTTTTTACTTTTTATTCAAGGGCCACAGACTATGAGGTATTCTCTTTGAGAATCTTAATTAATACTACTATTTACAAATAAGGGGGGATACATTTTTTATTATTAAACTTTGACTGAAACCAAATGTATGGGGACTCAAGAAACGGACCCTTGTGTCTGTGGTTAGTAAATTTCAATAAATATATCAAATGTTTATTAATTAATGTGAAATGTTTCACATTTATTTCTAAAAATAAATTACAGGGTATTATTATTAATTATTATTATCGGTAGAGGTGACACATGACCAGAATGCTGGCATGTATTTTGCCCAAAAGCTGAGTATTGCTATTCAGCGAGGCAATGCTTCCAGCATTCTGGCCACGTTACCCTCTGCGGCGGGACTTTTAGACTAGGTTTTACTTTATTTTGTGTTTCTTTTTGTATTAATTTTCTTTTTAGTTTAAGTAGGTAGGTTTAGTAATAGTGGTAATCGATATTTGTTTTGTTTTTCTGTGTAAATAAATAACCTTGTCACCAGAAAAACAATAAACACGCATCCTTCTTACATATTTTAATTACAGGGTATGTAAAATGTATGATTTCATAGATAACATACATACATTGCAAGTTAAATAAAAGCTGTTTAAAACATCCTGATGGACAGGTTTGGGTACAGACATGATCAGATTTACACCCTTCAGAGACGCTGGCGCGAGACATTACTGCCATATTGAATAATGACTGGCCTAGGTTGACCAATACAGTAAGCGCCACACAAATCGGCGGATGAGATGTTAGCCGCAGATGACACTTCGCCGTGATTGGTTAATTATTGCGCATGTGTGCACAATTCCGACGCCGCATGTCGTAGTGCGTAGGGAGCGCGCAGGAGGCATGAGGTTGGCGGGCGGGTGTGCCCCGGCGTCTCGTCTCTCTGGCTCCCGTGTATACCTATATTTCGGCTTTTGCTCAGCGTTCTGCGCATAACTTCCCATCCGCCGATTTGTGTGGCGCTTAGTATACTAGAACTTAGCAGATAATAGATGAAGAAACCACTTACGCCTCTGAGGTATTGGTATGCCTTGAAGTCCTTCTCCTCGTCAGTGATGGCCCTGGCAATCGATTTAGGTGCCGGCTGCTGTACGGGCATCAATGGGCCACGGAGCTGGGTGGCCAGCTTGCGTTCCTCTTCATTGGCTTCACCCTTCAGTACCTATACATTCACAAGTGGTTGGATATCAATTTAGAAATTAGATAATATTAAGCCCACATGCCTAGATAATATATATATAGGGAGGGCAGACATGGAAAGACACCTGACTCAAAACCAGAATGGAAATTTAAAATTATCACAACAAACATTGCAACACAACAGCAGTTGTGAATTAGGTATTTTACCTAATTCACAACTGCTTAAGAAAAATGAAAGCAGTAAATCACAATCATGTGCATGGAAGGAACTCTTTGCAGTTGACATTATAGCAACATTTGATTAGTGTAGGAACAGTGTTTAACTTTACTGTACAGTACAGTCAACTTACCTTTTTGCCCTTAGGGAACAGAATGAGGCGAGCTCTGTATTCCTTCAGTCTCTGCACATTAATCTGTAGTGATTCAACAGATTTGTTGCGCCTGCGAGGGTCTACAGCGATTCCTATGGTCCTGGCAAAAGCGGGGTTTAGTCCTGATGCCTGAAATAATTAAGTGTATATCACAAGACAAGAAATACAACACATATTTCAGCTCCGCTTAGCTAAACCTTTGATGGTTGGCTGCTCATACTTTTTTTAGACAAATATCAGGCAAAAGTGCATTGTGGACTTGAGCATTTGGATTATTTTTAGATTTTCAAGGGTCTGAGGATGATCCAATTGCTATTTATGTAGAAGTAGCATATGTAGTTTTAACTTATAAAGTAGTATTGTATTTACTTGTAGTTCCTAGGACATATGTACATTCAAGTTTAAATGAGATATGTTTCATAGTACAATAAACAGTAGGTCCATTGCATTGATTTTAATCACAAAATAGATGAAATTGTGGCCTTAAGTCTGACATGGAACCTATTTGTTTACACTAAGTTCTGTCAACTTAATAAATTCTTCTCTTTAAATTGTTGAGATGCAACATCATGCTGTTATTATTCTGTTTCACTATTTGTTAATAGTAATAATGCACATAGCTTTTGACCATTTTGTGGATGTAAAAATTAGTGTAACTACCTATCAATAAATGATGAAGATTGATTTTAGTGAGGTGCTAAGCTAAGCAGTTAATGGCAAAACAGGTCAATATCCCAGGACAAACAAAAATTGTTAGGTTATGTGCCTTTCAATCTTTCTTTATTTAATTGGGTGCTTGGTTTTATAGGTTTCTCACAAAATAAAGCCGTACTTACTCTGATTTCACGAAGAGTAAATCCTCGTCCAGCACGAACTTTAGTATGGTATCGCACTGTGGGACACCGGACAACAGGGCGCAGTGGGCCCGCTGCTGGGCGAGGGGCAATAGCTTTTGCTTTCTTGATTCTGTTTTGTTTTCTACGATATCGGCGTGCAGGTTGATTGAACCACGTTTTAACGAATCTTTGCCAATCCTTATGGAAATGGCCATTAGGTATCATATTATTTCCCTTCCCCATGTTTGTAAAGCCGGAACCTTACCTACAATATTAATACACAAAATACAATAAACATCGGATATAAAACATACATTAGCACATATTTCATTCACATTCAAAAACAATAACTTAAGATTGATTTAATTTTTTAGGATTTAATTCAAGAAACTAACCAATACAAGGAAACTTCACTCAAAAAAGAAATAGAAATTCAACAGTATCTTGGTGGCTGTTGTCAACGTCAATGTCAACCTTTTTACCAGTCAAGTCACTTATGACATTTTTATGAACAAGACAGTGACGTTTAATAACTTTTTTATTTTGGCATTGCATTTAAAGTTGAAAACAAACTATCGGATCTACAGAGTGATCGGACTGACAGAGTGATCGGATCGGACGCGAGCCGCGATACATACTGCCACAGGCAGGGGGCGTGACCGCGCCCAGTCACACGGTCAGGTGCAACGGGCAGCACCTGAGCAAAAACGCGAAAAGTTGTACATTGGACTTTTCTACATGTCCCCAGATTGTATCGTACTGCTGCGCGACTTTCATAGATATGCAAGAATAATTACCATATTATTTTGATTTTAGATGAAATTGGCATGTCATATTTGTTAAAATATTACACATAAAACTATATTCAATAAGGAAGTTTCCCATTTCCTAGTTTTATTTTTATAAAATCACACTAAGTCTGCAATAAATTATGGTGTTTTTGTAATTCAATTATCTTCGAAAATTACGGAGTTTTTACGGCACTGTCCGGTGAGTAAATTTATTTGTTTTTTAATGTTAAAAAGTGTTCCCATGACCAAAATTATGTCAATACTTAAAAAAACTATTTAAGATTACTATAATGTGAAAATATGTGTGATAAATAATTATAAGCAATTGTAGAGATTTTATAGTTTTGTTTATGAAGTACCTACTCGATTCCGTCACCTCATGTCCATTACCATAGCAGTGGTAACGTATAGACTGGACTTAAAAGTCACGAACAGGATCACGTAAAGCGAGGTTTACATGGTGTAAACTGGTCTTTTTCTATTAATTTACCTATTTTTTGCACATATTTTCTTACAGTGAGAGGCGAAAGCAGGGTTTTCTTTCTAATAGTCTTAATAAGAGTGTGAACTGTAGATCTACAGTTCACAAGACGTAGTTGAACATTATTATATATATACAGACGTATATTATTATCATTGCTGAAATCAGTTGTGACAAATACTATTGTAAATATGCGGAAGGTAGATGGGCAAGAACGCGAAAAGTGGTACATTGGACTTTTCTACACATCCCCAGGTTATATAGTACTGCTGCGTGACTTTCATAGATTTACAAGAATTATTACCATATTATTTTGATTTTAGATGAAATTGGCATGTCATATTTGCTAAAAAATTACGCATAGAACTATATTAAATTGTAATATCAATTGTTTAATTAAATAAAAAATTGGACGTATTTTAGTTTAAATAGAGCGAAATATGTATTTTTATGATATAGCCCGTTGAAGGATGATTAGGGACAGGGCGGGCTCAGGACCGGCACGGAACGGCCCCGGACGTGGGCTCGTACAACGCACGTTCCAAACATTTTGTCTTATGTAAATCATCTCCGCGAAAAGCAAAAATAAAGAAGAAATGTATAACTCCCTACTCCCGAACTTTGACAAGATTTATCTTTGTCATTTATTGTGAGATTAACAAAATCTAAATCTTTATGTATAAATAGTAAAACTAACTACAAATTACGCAACATTATACACATGTTGTTCGTTTATTTACAGAAAAAATACAAATACAAAATACAAACGCCTGTGTATATTTGTCTTGTCAAAATTGATCAAAAAATTATTCGAATTCAACCAATCTACAATATTAATTAAAGCTATATTTATTTTTGTTTCCAGCGTATTATTCTTTTCCCCGACAAATATGGCAGTGCTGTCGTCAGCAAATAATACTATAGGATGGTCGATTGCCTGGGGTAGGTCATTAATGTAGAATATGAAGAGAAGAGGCCTAAGCACACAACCTTGAGGAACGCCATGTGTTACCGGACCAGCAGAAGATGTATATTTTTGTTCCATTTTTATTCTAAGACAGATCCTCGTGATTTGAGTCTTTTGATACCTGTTACTAAGATAGGACGCAATCAACTTCAGCACATTACCTCTTACTCCGTAGGCCTCCAGTTTACGAATCAGAATATTGTGATCCACATAGTCAAACGCCTTGGTCAGGTCCATATACATTGCGTACACTGGTACTTTCTTTTCCCGACCTGCTAAAATTTCCTTGATCAAACGGAAAATGGCAAGGTTTATTGACTTCTTTTTCCTAAAACCTAGTTGCTCATCAATAAGAATGTTGTATTTGTCTAAGTAAGAGAATAAGCAACCAAGGTTATATTTTTCAAATTTTTTTGATAATACTGGTATTAAAGCAACTGGTCTGTAGTTATTGATATTTTATCGATCCTGTTTTTTAAAAAGTGGTTAAATAATGCTAAGCTTTATGCGAGTTGGAAATACCCCCTTTTCGATGCAGAGATTATTAATATGGCTCGGTACTATAGAAATGGCCACATACTTCACAACTTTAGTACTTATTTCGTCATATCCCGTACTTGATATGCTTTTCAACGATTGTATAATACTAAGTATATTTTCTGGAGTTGATGGGCCCATAAACATAGAGTTTAAAGTTTAAAGCATAATCTATATAATATTTTTGGTGTACTTTGGCTTAAAATAGATTAATAACAAATCACAATTACAAATAATTCCGGGATTTCCCTTTTATGTTAGAAGGAGGATCGTGCCCCAGCTGGAGACGTAAATGGGCATTGATGACAAATAATTCAAGTTAAAAATTAGATAAAATTATAAAAAAGGCAGTAATTACTCTTCCGATTCACATAATGAGCAAATGGAAAACTCTTTCGATGTGCATTTCTTGCAAACAGTTTTTTTACAAGCTGACATCCATGACTAGGTCAAAATTAACTCAACCGCGCTTTGAGGTTAATTTGATTTAAAAAATATATCTATTGCAATTACGTGGTTGAAGACTCGTATAAACAATAATGATCACATTTCATAAAAAGTAATAAAAAATTAGGATTCTATGTAATAAAACATTAAGTAGGGCAGGAAGAACATCGAAATGGGTCAAATTTGGGACGCCCGCGCTTCTAGTGTTAAAGATGGCGGATGTCACCGTTTGCAAAAGTCGTCATGGGTGTCGTTTAATAGGTTTTTGGGGGTGTAGATTTCATAACTAGCATCCATTTTGGAATTAAAGATGGTGGACGTCACTTTTTTGAAAAATTCGTCATGGGTGTAGTTTCCGAGGTTTTTAGGGGCGTCGATTTCAAAAATGGCATCTATTTTGGAATAAGAGATGGCGGGTGTTGCTTTTTTGAAAAAGTCGTCATGGGTGTCGTTTTTGAGAATTTTGGGGTATAAATTTCAAAATTGGCATTCATTTTGGAATAAAAATGGCGAACAACACTTCAAAATGGATGCCATTTTTGAAATCTACACCCCCAAAAACCTAGAAAACGACATCCATGGCGACTTTTTGGAAAACTGACGTCAGCCATCTTTAATTCCAATATTATTCCGAGATGCCATTTTTGAAATCTACAATCCTAAAAAAAGAAACACAACACCCATGGCAGCCTTTTCAAAAAAGTGACGTCCGCCATTTTTAATTCCAAAATGGATGTCAATTTTGAAATATAGGTACACCCCCAAGAACCTCGAAAACTACACCTATGACGACTTTTTAAAAAAGTGAGTCCACCATTTTTTATTTCAAAATGGATGCTTTGTTTACTACGGAAGCCTAAAAATGAGTGTGACTTTTCGTAATAAAGTCTATTAAGATTTTTCGTGACAAAGTCTATTGGTGGAAAAGTTTTCGTGTTTAAGATTTTTCGTGATAAGATCTTTTCGTGATAAAGTCTATTTGTGACAAAGTTTTTCGTGAAAAAGTGGTTCGTGAAAAAGTTTTTCGTGGTTAAGTACTGACACGGATTGCGTGATATGTGTCAAGATTACATCTATAAAACTAAAACGTTGTTTAACACCGTAAATATGGATTCCAGACCATTACTGTCATCACAAAAGTGAAGGTACTCATCGAGATCTACATTTCCGATGACAGTTGTCAAACTTAAAAGTGGTTTATCTCCGTCATTATCAATTCTAGACCATTGATTTCTAAACAAAGGTGAAATAACTCTTCGAGATCTACATTTCCGATAACAGCCGTCAAACTTGAAACTGAATAATCTCCGTATATATTAATTCTAGACCATTGCTTTTATGGGGATTGGTTTTATAGAGATATTTAGGGAAGGCCTATGCCCAGCAGAAGGCGTCCTATTGAAAAACGATGACGAAGGACGACGAGTTAGGGGTAAGATAACTGCGAATCCTGCCTGCAGTAACATTCCAAAGAAATATTATATCCCGAGATGATCGAGATGTTTTGGTCATCCTACTTGGAAAAGAGACACAATCATCTGATGTGGTATCCTTGTCGGCACGTTTTTCTTTGCCAGTACTCAATCCTGTTTATATGATAAATCCATGGTTGTAACAGTTACTATTATCTGTAGTAAAGGATTGCAGTACCTACAATTATTTTGGTTAGGTTTGTTTACAATTTAATTTAAATTGATTCGATTTTTCGATACGATCCGCATATAGTGACTGCCTCGGTGGCTCAGTGGTTAGTGACCCTAACTTCTGGGTTAAAGAGGCGTGGGTTCGATCCCCACCCAGGGCAAATATTTGTGATGAACATAGGTGTTTACTCTGTGTCTGGGTGTTATTTAGTTACTATCTATATTAGTATGTATTTAAAAATAAGTATAAGTAGTATATCAGTCTCTGGCAGCCATATCACAAGCTTTGCTTAGTTTGGGGTCAGAGGCCGTATGTAAGATGTCCCAAAATATTTATTTATTATTATTTATTACCTTCTCGGCCTTCACGAGGTTCTCATCATGTGGGATGGTGACGTTGACGAGAACTGCCCAGCGTTGGGACCGGTCGATCACCACGATATCAGGACTATTGGCGACAATAGTCCTGTCCGTGATTTATTTATCCTACTAATATTATAAACGCGAAAGTTTGTGAGGATGGATGGATGGATGGATGGATGTATGGATGTTTGTTACTCTTTCACGCAAAAACTACTGAACGGATTGAGATTAAACTTTGCAGCAATATAGCCTACTAATATTATAAACGCGAAAGTTTGTGAGGATGGATGGATGTATGGATGTTTGTTACTCTTTCACGCAAAAACTACTGAAAGGATTGAGATGAAACTTTGCAATAATATAGCTTATATATCAGAATAACACATAGGCTATAAATTATAATAATATTGCGTCAAAAATCAAAATATCATGCGGGCGAAGCCGCGGGTAAAAACTAGTTTACAATAAATATAGCTGGACAGACTTACAGTGATGATAGAGTTGTCCCAATAGAGCAACGCACGACCAGGCCACCGACGCAAGCAGGTCCACATCGGGTCCTGAGGGGATAGTCCAGGTTTACACGTAAATAGAAACTACAGCTGTTTCCGTATGGCGCTATACATTTTTGTACAGCGCACCTGGCGGAAACGAAGTAGAACTAACGAAAATGTATAGAGCCACACGCGAACGCGAAAAATTAAGTAAACTACACAAAACCTGGACTAATGGCTCTGTTAGGGCCCCTATAGAAACGCCCGTGCAGCTCGTTGGTCTTCCATACCGCCATGCGATTATCGGTGCTGACTACTCATGACAGACGAGCGCGGGTGTAGCATGCGTTGCAAAGCTGAGTCTGAGTCCATTATTTATATCATTATTATAGATTGTATCGATCCACTACCGGATCGAATCCTATTGTATCGATTCAAATATCGGGTGGATACATGGTGGATCGTATCCTTTTGTATCGATCCAGGCAAGTATCGGATCGGCCCCCCGACCACCTAAAGCAATAGCAATCGTAATAGCAATCGTTTATGACTTCATTTTAGTCATTTGGCACCGCCTATGTGACGTTAGCTATCAAAGTTGTTCATTCAACGATTGCTTTCGCAATCCGCGCAATTGATGGCTAAAGTCACATAGGCGGTGCCAAATGACTAAAATGAAGTCATAAACGATTGCTATTACGATTGCTATTGCTTAGGCGGTAGGGGGGCGGATCGAACATCCCTACCTAGAATATGTCAGCTCGAGAATGCTATGTGGCCACAGAAATACCAGAGGGATAATGTAGTCGATCGAGAAAAGAAAGAAAGAGATGTAATGATATAATTTGACCTGAAAAATGTCTCGAATCATTAGCTAGTTACCGTGTTTTTTTTTCTCAGTAGTGTCAAAATCCAATTCGTATTTGACAGTTTTGCAGCCATAGGCAAGATTTTCCATACATTTTTGTGATTGAGAATTGCCTCAAGCGACGACAGCGCTATCTCTCTATTTGTAATAGCTCTGTGTTTGTGGCCTGCGGCCGCATCCGCGGCCTGGCGACTGTGACTATATGTTTCTTAAAACTATATATTAAATTCAATCACAAAGATTTACAGTAGATTTTTGTACAGTTCCATCTGGAGATTGGAAAGTACATACACATAATTAATTTAATTTATTGACATTTACGTGTAGAACAACCTTTATTTGTTAGGTTGGTGCTTCTGAGGGGGCTGATCGAACGCCATCTTGATTTTTTGTCAAACGTCACCTTTTCCTTTGGTGAGCAAGGTGTGTTCACGTGAGGTTGTGTGTTCCCTGAGATATAGGTCACACAATCCTCAGAATTTCGTGAAATATTCTTGTAAAATAAAAAAAAAAATCATAAAATACACAAAAATCCAAAAAAATAGTAAAATAATAAAAAACAAACGGGAATCACTTGATTTTAAGTTAGTGTACGTAAGCGTGCAACGTGGTCTAAGGAATGCGATAGTCATTGTAAAGAGAAAGTGAAGTTGTCTTTGCCTTCGTTTATGCTAATGTCTACATAAAACTGCAGCAGCAAATATATCAAGATGAATTCTGGTCCACCGAATTATCCCATGGCTTCTCTCTATGTCGGAGATTTGCACTCCGATATTACCGAAGCCATGTTGTTTGAAAAATTTTCAACCGCGGGCCCGGTCCTTTCAATTCGAGTTTGTCGCGATATGATAACTCGTAGATCCCTTGGATACGCTTATGTAAATTTTCAGCAGCCTGCTGATGGTAAGTTATCATTTTCTTAATTTTGTTAAAAAAATGTCATAGTCTAGAACTCATGTGTTTTTGAAGTTTGAATTAATATGCCATATGGTTACCCACTATTTTTTAGTTTGCTAATAATTTAAAGATAATGATAGTGAACTTATTATTTCTATTGCTACATAAAGTTGCTAGCTTTAAATAATTGTAATATCTTACAAGTTACATATCAAACAACTTGCGCAATTTGAACTGTTGGCAATATCAAGCGCATACTTATATCTTTATGTTGCAACAACATTTGTAATCAATGCACTTACTGACTCGTGTTGTACTAAACAGCTGTTAAATAAATTATTATTTGTGTTTTTTTAGCTGAAAGAGCGCTAGACACTATGAATTTTGATATGATCAAAGGAAGACCAATTAGAATCATGTGGTCCCAACGAGACCCTTCTCTGCGCAAGTCTGGTGTGGGAAATGTTTTCATCAAGAACCTGGACAAGACCATTGATAACAAAGCCATGTATGACACATTCACTGCCTTTGGAAATATACTTAGTTGTAAAGTGGCTCAAGATGAAACTGGAGGCTCTAAAGGCTATGGTTTTGTTCATTTTGAAACAGAGGAAGCTGCCAATAAGTCTATTGAAAAGGTGAATGGTATGCTGTTGAATGGTAAAAAAGTCTACGTTGGTAGATTCATCCCTCGTAAGGAACGTGAAAAGGAACTAGGAGAGAAGGCTAAACTTTTCACAAATGTGTATGTGAAGAACTTTGGTGAAGATTTTGCTGATGAGTTGTTGAAGGATATGTTTGAGAAATATGGTCGCATAACAAGTCACAAAGTGATGTATAAGGATGATGGAAGCTCAAGGGGCTTTGGATTTGTGGCCTTTGAAGATCCCGATGCAGCTGAAAGAGCTTGCATAGAGTTGAACGGGAAGGAACTTGTTGAAGGAAAACCATTGTATGTTGGACGAGCTCAGAAAAAAGCTGAGCGTCAAAAGGAACTGAAACGCAAGTTTGAACAGCTGAAGTCTGAACGTTTGACTCGCTACCAAGGAGTAAACTTGTATGTCAAGAACTTAGATGACACTATTGATGATGAACGTCTCCGTAAAGAATTTGCTCCTTTTGGTACTATTACATCTGCTAAGGTAATTATATTTTTACTAATCAAATATTACCCTTTTTAAGATGTGAAGATATGATGATTGGCAATGACACAAAAAACATGATTATATTAACTGTGTACCATCTTTTGTAAAGATTAATTACAAAATCCACATCTGGATAGACGAAAGCAAAACAGAGGTCTCTGTTTTAGGTCGATTATGTACCTAAGACAGAGACCTCTACTTCGTTCACTTTCGTTACTTTCTTTCATAAATAAATATTCTAATGATATTATTTATTATGTTCAATGACTTTTTATATGTCGTAAAATTGCTGTTAGTTGTTTAATTATTTTGATTAGTCTCACTGTCACACATGACCAATGATACTGATACATTATGCAAAGTTTCACACAAAAACTGAGGAGCTCCAGAACAAAATCCACATTTTACTTGATATTTAAAAAAAAAAAAATATCCATAGTATCTAACTCTAACTGTGATATACATAACCTATATCACATAGGTTGCAGCACATCTTATTAAAAATGTACTAAATAAGGTTCTAAAAATGGGCAGCCGGGACTAAATCCGACAAATACATTTTATTAGAAATTTTGATTTTCTGAACTAATAGCGATAAATCCTATACAAATTTTACAACATTTACGACAAATGTATTTTTGTTCCATTTTTTAATAATTACATTAGCATTGGCCCAAAAGGCGATAATTCCATATTTAAAACTAAAATTGTAGCAAAACTATTAACACTACATTTTTTAATATTACCTATCTGAAAGCCCATTCATTCTACAAGCCAAATTAACAAATAACATAATCATTCCTATGTTAATCATTCATTTGTATTTCCTGTAAAAACGAAAAGTGGATTTATCTGCCTTTGTTCTGGAGCTCCTCAACAGATCCTGAGGCGACATCTAGCCTATAATTAGGGTTCCGTACCTCAAACGGAAAAAACGGAACCCTTATAGGATCACTTTATTGTTTACTAGTTTTTACCCGTGGCTTCGCCCGCATGATATTTTGATTTTTGACACAATATCATTATAATTTATAGCCTATGTGTTATTCTGATATATAAGCTATATTATTGCAAAGTTTCATCTCAATCCGTTCAGTAGTTTTTGCGTGAAAGAGTAACAAACATCCATACATCCATCCATACATCCATTCATCCATCCTCACAAACTTTCGCGTTTATAATATTAGTAGGATATCACTATTATCACATTGTCCGTCTGTGTGTATGTCAAGACTCTTTATCTTGGGAACGCGTAAAGATATCGAGTTGAAATTTAAACTGTATATGTATATCTTTGGTCTCTTGCAGTTGTGTAAAAGAAAAACTTCTCAGCTATCATTTAAAAAAGTTAGAGCCGTTTATGTCATAAAAAAACCACATATTTCGACACTCACAAAAATAAAAACCTACATGGGACTTCCCGTTGACATAGAACTATGAAATTTGGCAAGAAGCATTGTTTCAGAGTACACATATAGGAATAAATCTGAAAACTGTACATTTTTATTTAAATCACAAAAAATAGGACCTCAAAATTCACAAAATGTGCATTCAAAATTCAAAGTGAGTAAATTGTATCATGTAAGGTATCATATAAAAGAACTTCTTTAACACATCTAAAACAGGTTTTTAATTATTTTAACAATTTGTAATTTTAGATGTATGACGAACAAAACTGAAAAAACAACCTTTTTGTCGATGGTGATTTTATAGATAGAGATTTTAACGACTTACTTCCCAATTTTTTGAAATTTTCTAGATTTGTACAAAACCCTTGATGTGCGAGTCTGACTCGCACTTGTCCGGTTTTTTTTTTTATGTCACATTCTATCTGACACCAAGCCAAGCAGCAACGCTTTATGTTAAGGTGACTTTGTATATGAGTTCTAAATAACCCTGTAAATGAAATCTGTTATTTTATATCCCTACATTATAAATTTATTGAATAGTCTAGCCACCTAGCCTTCTGAATAGATCATTCATTTATTCATTTTTGCACCCTTATACATATGAAATGTGGTTCTTCACCACTAGTACCATGAATAGTACCATGATGGGACTACTGTTAATAATTTTCAACACTAGTTCCATTCAGAATGAATCTCGAAATAATGGAACTAGTGTTAATTTTGAGTTTACATTAGTACCATTCACAGTACCATGAATGATGGAACTACTGATAAAATGATTTTTAACACCATCATTATAGTTTCTGATAACAATGGAACCAATGTCGATTTTGTTATTACTAGATTATTTTATATTATACAGGATGACTGGTAAACAATTAGCATCCTTTTAGGGGCTTATTCTGTACATCAAAACTATACCTTGTAAAATATAGCTTGATACGCGACACATTGACATTGACATACCCGTAATGACTCACTCATATCAAATACCATAATTTTTATAGTCAAAATGTTCGGTACACAATGTTGTACTTCATGCTCGTGAATCTCGACCATGAAATACAACAATGATACTGAACATTTTGATTATTATTATTATAAAAATTATGGTACTTGATGTGCGCGAGTCATTACGTGTTTGTCAATGTCTCGCGTATCAAGCTATATTTTACAAGGTATAACAACTTTTGTTCTGCGACTTTTGTCAAAACTCATATCATTCACCCTCGACCAAAGCGTATGGACCAGCTTGTTTTATTAGTTTTGTCAATGTCGCAGAACAAATGTTGTTAGTTATGATGTACAGAATAAGCCCCTGAATGTAATTTGTGCTTTATATTTTTTTTTTTTTCTTTTACTTGTTTCGATAAATAGTCTAAATTGTTTTTTAAAGGGAGAAGCCATTGACTCTGAGATACAGTTAATAACTAGTTCAGAGTCAATGGACAAGTGAATATGGTTAAAAGTGTTTTAAGGCAAATGAAGTTATTTGTATTTGTAATGAATGCTAATTGTTTACCAGTCACCCTGTATAGGTGTAGTAAATACTGGCACTTGTGAAATTTTCCACTGTGCAAAATACAAAAACCTATATAGGTACAAACTATAAAATAATTATAAACCTGTTTTAGCATGTGTTAAAGAAGTTCTTTTATATGATACCTTACATGATACGATTTACTCACTTTGAATTTTTAACCCATATTTTGTGAATTTTGAGGCCCTATTTTTTTGAGATTTAAATAAAAATGTACAGTTTTCATATTTATTCCTATATGTGTACTCTGAGACAATGCTTCTCGCCAAATTTCATAGTTCTATGTCAACGGGAAGTACCCTGTAGGTTTTTATTTTTGCGAGTGCAAAATAGGCGGTTTTTTACGACATAAACGGCTCTAACTTTTTTAAACGGTAACTGAGAAGTTTTTCTTTTATGCAACTGCAAGAAACTATAGATATACATATACAGTTTAATTTTCAACTCGATATCTTTACGCGTTCCCGAGATAAAGAGTCTTGACATACACACAGACCGACAGACGGACAACAAAGTGATCCTATAAGGGTTCCGTTTTTTCCGTTTGAGGTACGGAACCCTAAAAACAACTAATATTCAAATCTCATTCATTTATTGCGACATAATATTTGTAAATGGTTCCTAAGTAACTACTAGTTCATCAAGTGAGGCTTTTTGATAAGGTCTAAGCTGCAATACATTTGTTTAAAAAGGATGGCACTGGTGTTAAAAATCATTATCAGTACCTAGTTCCATCATGGAACTAAATGGTACTAGTGGAAATTCAAAATTAACATTAGTTCCATTATTTCTAGTTCTATTTTAAATGAAACTAGTGTTGTAAAATATTGACAGTAGTTCTGTCATGGAACTGATAATGGTACTTGTGGCGACGAACCTGAAATGTAATCAAATTATTTTTTCTAGGTCATGTTGGAAGATGGTCGCAGCAAGGGCTTTGGTTTTGTTTGTTTCTCATCACCTGAGGAAGCAACTAAGGCCGTCACTGAAATGAATGGCCGTATTGTGGGAACTAAACCACTTTATGTGGCTTTAGCTCAGCGCAAAGAAGATCGTAAAGCACATTTGACATCTCAGTACATGCAGAGAATGGCAAGTGTTCGTATGCAGCAAATGGGACAAATCTTCCAGCCTGGTGGTGCAGGAGGATATTTCGTACCAACTATTCCACCCGCTCAGCGCTTCTATGGTCCAGCTCAGATGACCCAGATTAGACCTTCTCCACGCTGGACTGCTCAACCTCCTGTCAGGCCCAGCTCCCAGACGGCAGGTTCTGGATATCCTAACATGCAAGCAACTTTCAGACCTGCTCCTAGAGCCCCTGCTCAAGCAGCTATGCGGACTTCTCTGGGAGCTAGGCCGATCACTGGCCAGCAAGGAGTGGCTGCCGCTGCTTCTATTCGTGCACCTCTTGTTTCCCAGAGTGGCCGTCCTGCTGGCTATAAGTACACGGCCAACATGCGCAACCCGCCGGCTCCCCAACCAGCTGTCCACATCCAAGGACAAGAACCGCTTACTGCTACCATGTTGGCCACCGCTCCTCTTCAAGAACAGAAGCAAATGCTTGGAGAACGACTTTTCCCACTCATTCAAAGAATGCACCCAGACTTGGCCGGGAAGATTACTGGCATGCTTTTGGAAATTGATAACTCTGAACTTCTCCACATGTTAGAACATGGAGAATCTTTGAAAGCCAAAGTTGACGAAGCTGTTGCTGTTTTGCAGGCTCACCAAGCTAAGCAGCAAGCTACTAAAAAGGAATAACATTATTGCACCATAGTTGCTCACTATATAATGTGACCAGCTTATAAGTTTTCAAGAAAGTAAATCTTGATAATTTTATGCTTTGAACACCATAAGGAATAGTTATTATATGATCCCGCTCATAAAAATATATAAATAAAAATTGAAAAACAAAAAAGTGGACTACACTCCTACATAATTATAATATAACATTTATATCAAGGAGTGTAAATCTGCAAACAAAAATAACGCAACTGTGTTAAGAAGTGTTGAGTACTCTCGACTCTTTGACTTTTTACATTGACTAGAAGTTTGTTTTTATGTTTATTCAGTAAAATACATTTCTTGTCCTGTATCTCAGAAAATGGAGGTGGCTTTTTGTTCTTGTCTTTTTTTCCATAGTCAGTTTACATTAAATTTTGTACCTTGGATTGTAAACTTGGTCCCTAATGTAACTGATTAATTCCTTTTTAATTTGTTAAAATATATTCTGTGGAATATTCTCAATAGCAAGTTGTTTTATTTCATTATCCTTATCTTACATCTAGACCTTATCTGACGAATCTGATGCACTCCAGCTATGCTTCTAACAGTACCAACATACCGGGAAGCGCATTGTAGGACGTCCACCGACATAGAGGAATATTACATAGGAAAAATCAAAATTATCATTTGCATGGCACTGTCCACCGACAAGGTGGAATGATGATGTAATCAAGACCGCAGAAACACGCTGGATGCAAATCACTCCAAATATTATGTCTTAGGTATTGGAAATCCATAGGGAAGAATAATCGTAGATCATCCAATGTTGGACATACAACATTGGATGATCTACGATTATTCTTCAGTCCAGTCCATGTCCATGTTCTCAAAAAGAGAAGTACACTAAGCAAAAAGTAACTGCTTTAACTTAAAATAGGCCTCCTACCTATTTTATTTGGGCTGACATCTTGCCTGATGTGCAGAGAAAGGAAAATGAAATGCCTACCTAGATACCTAGCTGATATTGAGAAGTGTGGATACCTTGGAAGAGTTATCCTCAGAGATAAAACGTCCCTGGTGGATACGAAAGCATCTTAGGATGAGGTCAAACAAGCGTTTTGTGAGACATGAGTTATAGGTAACTAGTCCTGAATACTACACAGCGATCGAATTTAATTTGTGAGTCGTGGAATTTAAGCTTATTTGGTTGTAGTCACTCAAGTCTTGAATGTAGGTATTCCACAGACGGCGATTGAAAATGAGTAGGTAGGTACCTACCGAATAAGCGTAAATTCCACGACTCACAAATTAAATTCGATCGCTGTGTAGTATTCAGGACTAGTTACCAAAAAATTGGTCTCGTTTACCACGACCGCAGGGAGCCCGAAAACTTTCCACCAGCGCAGCGTGAGCACCTGCTCACACTGGTACAGGGCTTCGCGCGTCGCAGTTCGCACCATTCGTCTACCTACGTATTTGAATTTGGTGTTGCCGAGTGCCGACGCCCGGCCTAGGGAAAACCGATTGAGAACCGAATAGCTTTTTCGCCTGAGCATCCATAAGTACCTAGGTATTATAAGCCGAATCACACAGTCGGCGGATAAGAAGTAAGCTGCTGCGCGAAACCCCTATCAACGCGCAGCTTTATGTGAGCTTCAGTCAGGATTGCGCAGCTTGTTTAGGCCGAATCACACAAATTGGCGAATCTGAAGTTAACTACCTACAAGCTGCTCGATATCCAATCCTGACCGAAGCTCACATAAAGCTACGCGTCGATTGGATATTGTGCAGCTTGTAGCTAACTTCACATCCTCAGACATGTATGATTCGGCCTACCTATAGATAACTTTACATTCGCCGACTTATACCTTATATTTATACCTAGGTATGTGTATAATATTCAATGATGTTTAATATGTCTACTTCAATGATAATATTAGCAAACCTTACACGAGACCTTTGTTGGCCGCCCACGTCTGCCGGGAGAGCCTTTACTTCCTTTTATTTTTTTAGAGTAGGTAGATGTCTCCCGTACCTTAGTAATATTTTTCCTGAATAATAATTATACTGCACTTTCTCCATACGTTGCTTTGGGTCCCCTTATTCCACAGAATCTTGGCTAGGTCTGATGTAAGTGTCGGGGCCGCGGAGGAGTGCGGAAGCGTGCCCGTAGCCCCGACACATGGCGCAGTGGCGGAAACACCCCAGGTTTTTAGTGGGTATGCCATCGACTAGCGGTGGAGACTCCCACACACAGACTAATATCATAACCACCGGCTTCCCCAGGTTTGGTGGTATCCATAAAGGATTTTCCTGGGTCAAAAAAAAAAGGTCTGATGTAAGTAGTTCCCCAAACCGTTATCTTTGAAGCCATTCCACCGGAAATACCCGGCAGACGCCAGGGCGGTGGGTGGGTGCGATAGGTATTGTACTTCTGGATTCCGTGGGTTTTAATACATTGATAGGTAGGTATCACATAAAATTATGAATATTTACGGATACTACATGCCGCCAAATGTTTCAAACTGATATCATAACGCGCGTCACACAAGTTAGCGGAAATGAAGTTAGCAACAAGCTTCGCAATATCCAATCAACGCGCAGCTTTGTGCGAGCTTCAGTCAGGATGAATTTTGCGCAGATTGTAGCATACTTCATTTCCGCCAACTTGTGTGACGCGGCCTATACCTACAGGTTGCTTTGTAAAGTGCAGAGGCTTTCAGGGGTGTAGGCATATGTACAACATTATGAACAACTTGTAGGTAAGTACTGTGTCCACCAGAGGCCTTATTACGAATTTGCAAAGTACATAATATACGAAAGCTATATTAACATAAATACCTACTAATTATAACAGGTACCTAGAATTCTATTGTATATTTTTTATGGCCCTATCCATACATTTTTGTTAGTTCCTCTTTGTTTCCGCCAGGGACCCGTACCTAGTATGCGTCGTAGGTACGTTTCGTCGGTCAAAAAATGTATGGAATATTATTCCATACATTTTTTGACCGACGAACCCATTAAGTACCTAACCAATAAGTTAACTTAAGGTAATAGAGGCGATATAAAAATAATGGACGAACCGGACCGGAGAAGGTACTCAATTCGACGCGTATAATTTTTTTTTTATGTGTAACCACCTTGGTAGCCACGCATAACTTTTTACATAAGTAGTGGTCTGATTTCGATAATTCTTTTTTTATTGGTAAGAGTATACTTCGAAGTTGATCCCATTCAAATGTTATCGAAATCGGCTAAGCCATTTTTGATAAATCAACAATAATGTGAAAAATGCTACATCGATCTGTGCGAAATATTCGCGAATTCTGTACACGGTTGAAGTCTGTCATGCTGTTTTTGCGAAAAATAATTATGTAGTACAGCGACGCGACGCCCGTCCGGGTTTTTACAAAAAATCTATGGAAAGTGCGTCATACAGGTCCGTCCCGTACCCGCCCCGTCCTAAATCACCCAAACACATGGAAGCTACTGTCTGTACAAAAAAATTGATTAGTCTAGATAAAATACCTAATAGATAGAACAGGTCATAGGTATATTAGATATTTTTGCCAAAATTAAATCAAAACACAATTTATACTAAAGCTATTTTTATTTGATAAAAACACTTTACATTTTGTGAACATAAAAGATAATAAACAGTTTTCTATTAAACATAAGTTAGAGTGAAAACTATACCAATAATGTTATTGCAACACTAAACCAATCTTATTTGGAGTCATGCTAGGGCATCGCCAATTATATAAATAGTACTGCAGGTTTCCATCCCCTATACCAAATTTGAGTGGCTCTAAAAACTCTTTGTTGTCCATCAAGTCCAAGGCATTAAAGACATCGAATCCAGAGTTTTTGGCAGTAATTAATGCATCAAGCATTAAGTCAATCCATTGAGTCTTTGTTGATACATTGTAGAATGAGTATGCAGCTTTCAGCGTCTTGTGCACAGGATGGTACACAACGGTTGATGGCAATGTGTAATAACTGACAAAATCAGTTATAGCACCATTAGGTGTTTCTACCACAAAGCTGTCAATTATTCCAACTTGAGGTAGGAACCAATGCTTGAAATCGTCTTCAGAAAAAATTGGAGCTAAATCAAACTTCCTTAGGTAATCATTTAATAGTTTTACAACATTGGTAACATCTCCAACTTCCATTTTTCGAAAGCCTGGTGTTTTTGGTGAATCAGGAAGTTTAAACAGTTTTAAGGTCCTCTGCATTGTCATATTCCTGGACAAATGACTGAATTTAATGTCTATCAACTTTTTAGGGTTAAGGGATCTATGCCAATATCTGCATGTAGCGATGGGTTTGGGCAGTACGATTCCCGCAGTATACACTCCTTGGAATATGCCAGTTAAATTGACTCTCCGAGTAATTTCTCTAATCAACACAGGGGCCACTCTTTTTGCTCGAAGCTTTTTATGTACACAGAGAAAATTTATTTCAACGACAGTTTGCTCATGTTCATATATTCTCAGTTGAGCAGGAATTGCAGATATAAATCCAACTAGCCTACCAGATTTCACTACTCGAACGCCACAATGCCATTCTTTTCTCCAACCTGGAGGTTGGAGGGCCCATTTAAGGAACTCAGTCTGATAATCAAAGCGGAACATGCAGTCATCATCTTCAACATAGTTTTCATTGAGAAGGATGTATAATTCTTTCAAAACTAATGGATCATTCAAATTCAATGTGTCCCATTGAAAACCATCAGGTAAAGTATATGGTTCAGACCTAATCTCCTCTGGAGTTTTTGGTAGTTCAATAGGTTCATTGCATATTATTTTCTCATCCATTTTTGGTACAGGTTGTGTAGACCAAAATTGATAAGATTTTTGCAAGGCTTCTTCAGTCGTTTTGGCGGGCTTATGTTGTAAATTTAAGACTTCCATAGCCATTTTTAAGTCTTTCAATGATAAATTAGGAGGAACATCGGTAGAATTGGCCACTGCAACTACACCGTCAGGTGTGGTTGGAAGTCCGTGGTCGCCATCACCGCCACCGCCACTACGCTTTTTCTTATTTTTTGATTTCTTCTTTGTGCTGTCTTCGTTTTCATTTTGATGATCGTTAGACGACGAAGCTTTCGAGTCTTCCATGGTACTATTTTACACGAAAAATTAGACAGAATTTCAGAATCGACCAAAGAGAATGTAATAGTATGGAATCGACCAAAGAGAATGGAATCGACTTCAAAGTTCAGATTTTTTTTGGCTTCAGTGCTACCAGCAAAGAAAATATTTACTTCTAGGCTGCCAGTGCTACCAGTAGTTTCTTTCTTCGTCAGTCAGCAATTCAATATGTAACCTAAAAATAAAAAGATTTTGCCCAATTTAGATCTTAAGGTGCCTCCACACACTCCAGGAGGCGGCGAGGCGAGGCCCTCGCATCAATGCGTTAGCCAATAGCCATCCACGCGAGGAATAACGAGTAGGTAGTTATTCCAATTCTCGCTCACAACACAGACACAAAAAACTAGACGTCCGTACAGGACTATGTGCGCTTCTGAATATGTCCAATGTGTGGACTGTTTGTTTGCGTGTTTGCCTATTTGATCCCTTTGATGAGTCGACACGCCTAAGCACCGAAGTCTGCCAAGTCAGTGGGGGTGAAGAAACGCACACAAACCAAAATATAAGCAAGTTTACACGCACACAAATGTAATTAACTAACACTAGCTGAAAATTAACGTAACACAAGCGCAACCAGACCGATATAATTATATATAGTAGCCGGCAAAGAACTTAGACGTTAAACCATAGCTACCTCTCTCTTGTTTTCTCTGCTAACGAAAGGGAGTGTGATATTTTTTGGTTCAACTTATGTGCCGGGACCAAGAGCATGAAGTCCGGTCGCGTACTTTTGGCAGAGGGGTACGCTTTGCAGTGTCGACTCCTTTTGGTTAGGTACTTAATGACCCATGGTAATAGTTTGTAAAATATGCCAAATACACAAATACAAATAGCCATGTGGAGTGTCCTGAAAAACTGAAGATTCAAAATATAATCATCGAGGTGGTACAAACAAGCCATGCCATCGCATTACCTACCGGCAAGTTAAGCATCCTCCAGACAGCTGCGACCTTGCTACAACTGCGGCTATGGTGCGACGGCCTAGTGTTAGACCAATCACAAAGCCCCATATTTGAAGTGCTTTCACAAATAAGCGTTTTTGTCGCACGACTTTAGCGCTTCTAAGTCGCGCTGCAGTAGCGTGACTCGAATCCACACAGATTTAAGTAGCGCAGCTGCAACGCGACAGCCGCGCGACGACGGACAGTCGTACGACAGAAGCGCGACTGCAGCTCTCCGAGCTAGCGGTAGCAGATACGCCGCTTATTAGTGCTATTAAGGCTTGCATTGTCCGTTTGAATTTACTAACCAGATACAACGGATTGCGAAATTTCAAATTATCCGAATATTCGAGCTTTTCGGATATCGCGATAGCGTGACTGTGAAGAGAGGCTGGCGTTAACGACAGCGTGACGTTAGCGACAGCGTGACGTTACAACTTAGCAGCACTACAGCCGCTGTAATGTGAAGGAATTCGATGTGCAGCACTACAGTCACGCGACAAAAACACCTCTATGTAAAACCGCTCTATATCAAAATCTGTTATTAGAGAATATCTTAGCCGCAGCCGCAGCTACATCTAGGCCGTAGCTGTCTGGTAGAAGTTTTTAGAGATTTTTTTGTTTTCTAGTGGGATCGCTACAAGTGCTACAACACCTAAACTTGTCTAAACCATAACCACGAGGCCTCTGATCAAAGAAAATTATACTCAAGAGCCTCTGATCGACTAACAAAAGACTTCTGACCTTAAACGTTTTGTTTTTAAAGGCTGTTTGGCTCGTCGAAAAACAAAATGTTGTCATTTCGGAGTTTGTCTCGCAGTAGCATACAGCGAAATTAATAATAATAGCGAAAACACCCGAAAATATGGGTTAAGATTTAAATAGTAAAAGACTCGGTTATCACACTCCAATTTAACTATTGACAATTTAATTTAAGAATTGATAGTAGAATCAACGACTAAGAACTCAAAAATTATTTG
Organism: Hypomecis punctinalis; assembly: GCA_949316475.1. Lineage (NCBI taxonomy): Eukaryota > Metazoa > Arthropoda > Insecta > Lepidoptera > Geometridae > Hypomecis > Hypomecis punctinalis. The sequence goes on along the minus strand of OX438798.1, from coordinate 14,593,282 downwards.
AGAATGTCCGTAAAATTACCACCCAAAAGCCGTAGACCAAAGAAATAGTATTAGTGCTCCATTTGACGCTTTCCTCTTCTGCTGTAAACCATTTCTTTTAAAATAGCCGTGTCCTGTACAAACGTTACGTGAAATTGATAATTTTAACTAAAGAAAGAATGATGTATCTTTTTCACGCAACACTTTAGTACTGAATACGCCTATTTTAAATGAAACTGTATAGGCCGCGCGTAAGTTGGCGGATCTGAAGTTAGCTACAAACTGCGCAATATCCAATCCTGACTGAAGCTAACATAAAGCTTCACGTTGATTGGCTATTGCGCAGCTTGTAGCAAACTTCACATTCGACAACTTGTGTGGCGCGTTCTATAACATGCTAAAGTTAAAAGAGTCAAATAGAACGTTACGACCTTAAAACCGTGGTTTTAAAGTCGAAGTTTTGTACGTCGCACGTCAATCAGGGGCTTTTTAGCTATTCTGTACTCTACTAGTCTAGCAACATTATTGTGCTGATCGAGAACGACGACGGCGAGCGAACAGATTTTGCAAAAATCAATAAAAACGAACCAATTCTAAATAATCTACGGCTAGAGGTATGTCTTCAAAATATAGATTGTGTTTCCAACTTTTCGTTGTACTTTGCTGGCTTTTAAAGTAATATCGTGGGAAATATTTCTACAACTATGAGTTCGCGTGACAGTACTAAATAACACGAAGCTAAAACATTACTTTATTTTGGTGAAAGCTATTGAGCTGGCTCACTAGACTAGCTGTACCTATCAAAAGTATCAAAACGCATTACGATTGCATTGCTCTTGCTTACGCGTCAATTTTCGTTTCAGGTATAATTTCAAAAAACTTCCAGGCGGCTCCAAATGGACTTGCCTATTACGTGCGCTTGGCATGTTTTGCCGTAATTCTGTTTGAATTACAAAACTTGGCATAATTTTTTCACCGGCTGTCTCATTATACCTTGTAAGTATTTTATATTTAACTTTTATTACGTGATCTATGTTCCATTGTTGTTATTGAAATATTGATTAGGGTACCTAATTCTTTTTGCATATAAAACCACCTGAGAATAGGCTTCGGAATCCTCTTGGTTATAGGCTGCATCATAAAAGTTGCTGGATGTGAATTAAGCTACAAGCTGCATGCCCTATCAACATGCTCTTTTTTTATTTCAAATAGATTTGCCTTTGACTACACACTGCCTGATGTTGAGCAGATGCGGTCTAGGGTGTAGCACACTTACCTAGAAGATACCTATTTACTCGGGATTTGAAGACACCCAAGTTGTACTTTAACGAGAAGACAGACCCAGGCAAAGCGTTCCACATTCTGGCTGTTCGTATGAGGAATGCTTTATGTGAGCTTCAGTCAGGGGTGCGTATACACACTCCAGATAATTTTTATGCTGGATAAAAATTATTCTGACAGGAGTCTGTGAACGGCTTCATAGCTCTAGAGTACTCAAGACCAACCATAGCGCTTAAATCTACTTCAAACCAATCACATCTGTTGAGCATTTGAACAATCTGTCAAATTCGATTCGATAACAACTAGCTGACCAATTATAGACAAGATAAAATGTATCTACCTGAAAACCTCAATAAAACTTAGCCTATTCAGGAGAAAAATTATACCAGTGGGAATGTGTGAACGGGGCAGATTAATTTATAGCCAGGAGGTTTTTTCGCCTGACGGATGGCCTAAACAGGTGACATAGACTTAGCCAGGCTAATTTTTATCTTCGTCTGGAGTGCATAATCATACCCCAAGTTTGCATATTGCACAGCTTGTAGCTAACTTCACATCCGCCAACTTGTATGATTCAGCCTATAACAGTGATAACCATTCTTCTATAACCCCCAAGGCCCATGCTTGCCTTGGGGGTTATAGAAGAATGGTTATCACTGTCAATCCCCCTTCTGATAAAGGGAAGCCTTCACCCAGTAGTGGTTGTTTTACATATATTTTTTAAATTGTACCTATTACTATTATTGTAGATATTAATAAGTGTACTACACTTATAAATAACATTAAGTAAGTAAGTAAAGTAAAAAAAATAATAAATAACATTAAAAGTGTTTTTGTATAGGTTTTGTTTATAGTTTATACTATGTTCAATGTTTGAAAAGTCTAAGAGGCTAGACCAGTATCAAAAGATTACTCCACAAGGACAACTAGCCTCTATCAGCAGGCCAATCGCGTTATTTTTTGACAGATGCGTTCCGTCTGTAATCATTTAAAGTTCGGTTGCAATAATTGTAGTTAAGTCTCGATTTAGCTTTAAGGAATTTGGTATTGCGCTAAACTTCATACAGCAACAGTTAATTTGACAGCAGTTATGTTCCAACTCTGATTGAGTTGCGTTTCAAATTTTGTCAAAAACATTAGTGCAATAAGAATATAGACAAAAAGTTGAAGTTCGGTTAAAGTTCAATTGTGGTTCAGCTGTAATTTTTTTGTGCGATTGACCTGCAGGTCCCTTAGTGTTAAGTTGCAGCAGGTGCTGCAGGGTCTCAATTTGTGCCACAGTCACCGAGTCCACATTCTAATCTCTAATACCCATTGTACTTGCCCACTTGAGTTAGGGACTTCTAAGTGGATCATGCTTGGTTATATCATCAAGTAGGTTCTTTAAGTATATTTATGTATGTGGCAAGCACAGTGTAGGCTGTCTGTAATGTTTACTTGACTTGTAACAAATGGTGTTATGAATTAACTTTATATTATATTATATTTTTCACTTCTAAAAGAAACAAAAGATCAAGATCATCATAATATTCTGTAAAATTTATTTTTGTTTTAAATTTTGTAATATTTATGTTAACACTTTTTTTATTTAAAAAAATAACAATTAAACTGTTAGTTCCTAATATAATTATTTATGTACATATTTTACGTGGCTGTGTTAGGTTGGTAAAATATATGGTTAGATATAGGTATCTAACTTATGTACAAAACAATATAGTAGTTTGTGCACACACAATATCTCCTGCTCACCATCAAATATATCTCATCTTCAGACAAAACAAGTCAGATACCACCATAGAATTAGAACTAAAGTAAAAGAAACCATACTAAAATAGCAAGAGATATACATGACTTCGTCCCACTTTAAATATATTTAAGAGGTGTTAGAAAAATCAAATTGGCATTGACCTATCTCGGCTGTCCAAATTCAAATAGGAAGGTAAAATGAGATTTTGAACCATCCCACTGGAACTATAATAGATCCAACCGTTTATTTTCTTTTTGACAGCACCAATAGAACGTATCTGCGTCATGTTACGCAAAAGTTCTCTTTTAAATACGAGGTTTTAAAAATATGACAACTGCCTAAGTTTGCTCCTTGATCCCGTATAATAATCATCTTTGACTAATTGAGTCCATAAGTGCAGTAGTTTTTTTGTAAATTACATAAAATAACAAACGTTTTTAAAAATTTACGTTCTGTGGCTATCGTGTATATTATACGGGATCAAGGAGCAAACTTAGGCAGTTGTCATATTTTTAAAACCTCGCATTTAAAAGTGAACTTTTGCGTAACATGACGCAGTTACGTTCTATTGGTGCTGTCAAAAAGAAAATAAACGGTTGGATCTATTATAGAGAGTTCAAACCCATCGACGGTTACCCTTACCCATGTATAACTATATATATTATTATCGCGCATGTGTGCACAATGCCGACGCCGCGCGTCGTGGTGATGGCACGGGCGTAGGGAGCGCGCGGGAGGCAGGAGGTTGGCGGGCGGGTGTGCGCCGGCGTCTCCTCTCTGGCTTCCGCGCATATCTATATTTCGGATTTTGGATTTATTAGTCGCTTGTATAAACTAGGAGCCACTTTGCCCTGGCTGTTTGCAGGAAAACGAAACTGTAGGGTATGTTCTGTGGCACTGTAAAGCAACAGAAAACACTAGAATAGCTAACGGATTTCAAGATGCTTCTGCATTAACATCAGCTTTGTCATCCACTTCGCCATCATCTCATTCACCATCTAAGCTACTAAAGCAGCTATGCCAGCGGCCCAGAGCCACGCTCCGTTACTTTAAGGAGCTGGGCTGGCTCGGGTAGACTCAGGGGAAAATGCATAAAATGCATGCAGGACTAATCGCCCCCACTTCGAATTAGAATAGATTTTACTAGTTTTTATTTGAGCAAAATTTAGTAAGTATTCTATTACTTTAGTTCTAATTCTATGGATACCACACTCACTCATAAACATTCCATGTCATAATTATTGTTGTATGAAATAAAATGCAAAGCACTATGTTGAAGTTTTGTCAAAAATATTATCTACACTGATTGAGAATAAACATAATATCTATTGATCCTTAATATCCTATCAATATGCTGAATATACTGATGATATGATTCATAAGCTATGATGTTATAAAACACCAAATTGTGCTAAATAAGAAAAATCTAAATAGGTTAATCGGTATAAGCATAAAAAGGACTTTTATTATTATACATATACTTATATAATTGTGTTTCATATTTCTTACAGTGATTAAACATGTCCGACAAGGAACAAGTTATTCAGGCTCTTAGAGCCACCCTTTTATCAGTGAAGGGAGCACTAACCATTAAGCAGTGCAACAGTAAGTAATTTAAAACTTTGTTACAACTTAACCTTCTTGCTAATTATTTATTAACTAACAATCAGCGCAATGGGCTTCGCAAAGGTTTCGCATTCATGTTTGGATTGTTGATATTATTTATCTAAAAAAAAATTGTATAGCAGCCTCAAGTGAGTCCAAAAGATGGCAGAACAAAATATTATTTTAAAATAAAAAAGTTTCCTGTAAAGAAAACAAGAAAGAAAATGAAGTCATTTGCTTAATTTCAAATTCAATGCAGTGGATGCCTTAAAATTTCCGTCAGTTTGATGAACCAAATGTATTAGACGCATATTTTTTTCTTTTCTCAATTAAACAAAAAATGATGGAAAGATATAACCCGTTGAAGTTCCTTGTGACGTCACTCTTAGGTAGACTATTTACTATAAATAAACAGTGACGTCACGAGCTCCTACTCTCGAACTTTGATTCGCTTTATCTTGTTGTTGCAGGGCCCTCCATGGGCCCGTTTTATGTGGTTACCCGGCTGCAGCTAGTTCAGCCACCCGGTGTCCTCCAGGAAGTCCAGCAGCTCGCCAACTCCAGCGCAGGTCTCCTGGAGTGTCCTTGGTGCCCCGAGGAATTTCTTGCGTTGTTTTTCTGCTGCATTCAAGCAGCATATGCGCGGTTGTTTCCTCTACCTTCATGCAATCTCTGCACAGAGGGCTGTCTGTAACACCAATTTTAAACAGGTGCTTGTTTAGACAGCAATGTCCCGTGACTACTTCGGCTATGAGTCGGAGTTTGTCTCGTTTAAGGTTCAGCAGGCGTCGGGAGTATCTCGGATTTAATTCCGAGAAAACTTCCTTAGCCTGCCTACATCCCTCAGTACTTGCCCAGTATTCCTTGTGTTTTCTAGCTGTGTGTTGGCGTTTCCAGAATCTGCCCTACAGGGAGCCTACCTGCACATATCCTGGCTAGCTCGTCCGCTTCGCTTTATCTTTGCTATTTTTCGTTTGACTGGCCAAAAAACCGTGTGAAATATTTTTTGTATCTTGACGGTCCAATTACGATATTACTTTCATTTCATCCAGTCATCACGCCTATCATCTACATCAAAATACATAAATATTGAATATTATTATTTTGATATAGAAGTATTTAGTAATATCATTATTTGGTACTGCATACTTTCAGGGGATTATAAAGAACTGCAGGGAGAATGGATTCCATTCAAAAGGCTGGGATATTCATCTCTGGATAAACTCTTTCTGGACGTACCTGGATTTAAGGTCAACCAAGTGAATGGCGAGTGGTATGTTGACGCCATTGCCAGCCAGGACTCGCAACATATCGCAGCTATGGTGGCCAAACAAAAGTCGGCTAAAAAACCTACAATTAAATACCCCGTAAGTTTACATATTTCAGCCATGAATGCTTCACTACAAAATTATTAAGTTGTGGCTAAAACACAGATAAAGTTACAGAACAAGGCCAAATGCGTCCAGTTCATTATTAACCAATATTATTTTGTAATATCTCATTTACTTATGGGATTTTTTCCGCGATTTGTTGAGCTCCCGATATTTGAAGCAGTTGCCTGCGCCGTGCCATGATCATGGGTTTCTTAACTCAAAAGTTCTTGCTATATTCTATCCTGTTTTAGTATGTCATTAACTTATTTTGAAATAATAAGTAATAATCATTGATTTACTTTTCAGAGTCGTTTTCCTAAAAGGCAAGGTTCGTGGCGGAAACCTGTATCGTATACGCCCAATTATAATAATCAGTACTCTAGTCAGTATTACCGGGCAAAAGGCGATTCGTCACCATATAACAACAATTACAAGGTATAAGTTATACGAGTCAGTTGTTGCTTTGCAAAAAGGGACTTTCAGAGATAATGACGAAAAAGAAATCGGCTGTTCCATATGTTTTGTCAGGCTTCAATGAAATAGCTGCCTTTGTTTCGCGATTTTGACGTTGGTCGCCTAGTAACGCTAACGAGTATGTGTGTACCTATGTCTCTTAAGTCCCTGCACTTTGTAAGGCAACAACCTGTAAAGTTATGCGACTCTGCAATTTTAAATTAAATTTGTACTTGAAATGTACTAATTTTACCGAGAATTTTTAGTCACCGAGTTAGTACATTTCTGGTACAATTACGTTATGTGTAATGTTCGCTAAAATTGATTTCAGGCTGTTAAATACAATTACAAGACCAATGAACCGAAACAGACCGCCTCCGCTCCCGTCAAGCAGCCGTCGAAACTGACCAATTCTAAAGATTATAACACGAATTCGAAAGATTACCATACGAATTCGAAAGATTACCATACGAATTCGAAAGATTACCATACGAATTCGAAAGATGAAAGGAGAGAATATAGTTCTATAAACTCGAAAATTAAAAATTCTATACCTGTGTCTCTCCCATCTCATCAGGATGTTATTGCACACACTGAGGAGGTATGTAATTTTTTTTACGAAACATCTATTATATTTAAATAAATAGTTTGTGACGAAGACCTCAAAGACCTCAATAGAGTTTCTCAACATGTGGGTTTTAAAACGGACATAGATAAGACGAAGGTCATGTGTAAAGTCCGAAATATCTGAGAGCTCGGTTCTTGAAGTCGTTGGCTCGTACCTAGGACGAGTAGCCCAATTAGGTAGGTCCAATATCAAGCAAGAGATCAATCGTCGAATCCAACTCGATTGGGTAGCGTTCAAAAAATTGCGTTGTGTCTTCTTGTCCGACATACCTACCTCAGTCCCTCAAGTAAAAAAAAATCGATCATTGTGTGTTGCCAGTGATTAAATATTGATAAGGTGACTACTACTGCTAAATATTACCACAATAGACGTTCATTTTACATACCTTTATACTCAAAACAGCACGCGTCCACCTCACAGCGTTGACGTACCGTACTGAATATAGGAGTTACGAATATTGCGTATCATAAAATGACGGTTTGAAGATAGGTAGGTGGTTTTATTATTCATTCATAGCAATTGACACGATTTTTTGCTAAAAATATTAAGTATACCAATCGATAGGCTTCAAAATTCTACACCAGATGGCATCAAAAGTTTAATTTCAGTATTTAGTGGAGTTACGCATTCTGAAAATTATGCCGACGATATGTAAAATGCAAAAAGAATTAACATGTTTTTATTATTTGTAGTTTAATAATCTTCAAAGCCGTGTCACCAATAACGAAAACAACGAAAAGCCGAGCAGAAAGGCGTCTGCATCTCAAAGACTGTCGAATCTCAGGGACCGGCTCAAAACCGTGGACTGCATCCCGCTGCAGCTGCCGGCCGCTTCCAACGAAACTTGCGTGGTTAGTACAACAGTTTCATTTTGTTTGATAATTTTATTGAATGGTGCTACGAGAAAGTTGCGCGCGTGGTCTAAAACTAGCTAGTTTTGCTCAATTTGCGCAATCCCGACAAAAACGGCATCGTCTCGCTAACATTAACGGCCTACGGCAGTGATTGTTACACTTTTCTAGTCAAGAGCCACATAAGACTGTGAAGTATCACTGTGGGCAGCACAATGATGAACTTGAGATTATAACATACTATAGTCCGGCAATCTCGTGCGCAACCGTCCTGCGGGGTGATAGGTGGCGGGGACGAGGTACCCAAGATGCCAGCGGGTAGCGGGTGGTGTAGCGGGGAAGCGAAAGAATGCTAGAATGACGCGCATGTTACTATATGCTCTGTCACCCCGTGGGACGGTCGCGCACGAGTTTGCCGGACTATAATAGCCCGCAATTTTTTAGGTTACTGCGCAGCCTATGGCATACGCGAAGTAAAAAAAATAAGCCATAGTTTTTCGAATTTTTTAGTAAAATTTCAAAACGGATATAAGGAAAGCAGATCAACCCACTGCTATCTTGCAGAAGCGTAGCGAGCGCCAAAATTTTTCGGCTTATTTCAGTCATTTCAAAACAGATTATGAACAAAGCAGCTAGACAAACCATACTGCTATCATTCACGACCGCAGCGAGGCGCAAATTATATTGATTTTTTTCAGGCTTTTCAATACAGGCGTAAACAAAGTAGACCACGTTACTACTTAAAAAATATGCCCGAGTGCAGCGAGCGTGAATTTTTTTCGGTATTTTTAGTAATTTAAAAGCAAATATGAACAAAGTAGACTATTATATATCTAGTCTATACTCAGAGTATAAATATTTAAATTATCGAGGCGAGGGCCGCATCATTTACCGGACCGTGGTTTGACGACCACTGGTCTAAGGGAAGGAACAGAACCGAAAGAGATATAATGTCGGTATGCGTGACGATGGCTTGATTTTGTACTACGGTTTGGGTTCCGGACGACTCGTGTATCGAATTCTCGGGACTTTGGCGTAATTTTAGTTGTCTCGAGTCCCGAGACTCGAAACGAGACAAGTTTGTCGAATATATTATGAATTATAAATTAAAAACGATGTTTCAGTGGCTAAAACCAACTGGAAAACGTACAGAAAGTTAGTTGTAAATGTACAGTAGGTAGTTGTAAACGTACAGTAGGTAGTTACAACTGCATAAAGCCTTAAACACAATTAAACTGACATCTGTTGATAACGAGAGTGTTCTTGTCCGGTGACATTATTGCAAAAATCAGAAACAGGTTGTCGAACAAAGCTGTTGACACTCTGATTATTTTAAAGTACTATTTTATTAAATCAGCAAAGTCATTAAATTTGTTATTTTTTGGTTACTGATTCATAACTGAAACAAATCTGTAATTGACAAGTTTTCATATTTCACAAGGCTATGAAATTCCAAAACCATTTCGAGATATTGCGATGCTGATGATTATGCTTATTTTTCCAAAATTATTGGTGCAGTAACTACAAAGTTATTAAATAAAAACCATCCGTCAAGCCGATTACGGATTCATAATTCATGTTCAGTTGCCTTTGATAAAAAAAAAACACTAGCAATATAAAATGACAGTTGACACTGACTTTCGGTTACGTTTTGTTTTGTTATTGTGCTAAGCTAGGCTTAGCAAGGTTATACGCAAGTATACGTATGCTCGACTCGACATAAATCTTATCATTAAATTCATAATTTACGTCCTAAAATTGTTTGGTGTTCTCTTGGAAGTTTTTATTTGATCTCTCCTGATTACTTACGTTAACAAAATGAAAGTTTCGGACGGCTACACAATGGCCGACAGCCGTAATCTACCTAAAGTAGATTACATGATGCTACTGCAATATATGCGAGAAAACGCACAAAACACGCAGTTATAGGATCTAGTCGCCGAGAATCCATTGTGCCCTAGAAATTCCAATCTATGGCCTTAGATTCTATGCCTAGCCGATGAAGATAGATGACTGATTAATTAGTTATTATTACAATATAAAGGCTAAAGATATAGCGTAGTAATTTATGATTGAATTTGTTATTTTCGTGGAATGTTATTTAGTTGTGAATTCATGAGCGTTTTGATTGTCACTGACACTACTGACAGTGACAGCAAAGCATGCGCCTATTTTTTTTTAGAAAGTGGCTACAGCATTACTCTTTATGAATCCAGAATTTTGCAGTTACGACCTTTTGGAATAAGCTCTTTTTCAAAAATTAATTTTGCGCAAATTATGAGTAATATCGAAAAAATAAAAAATACGTGTTTCTTAATTTTCCATATTCTTTCAGAAAAAAAATAAAAACAAATACGTAAAATATTTGAAATGTTGTCAATTATGAGAATTAACAATATTGTGACTATGACCAATGATTACTGTAAGTACTTTTACTAGATAAATACTAAAGTTATTAAGAATTAGAATGATTTTTAACTAAGTTCGTTTTAAAATTACATAAGTATAAGGATTAATTGGTTAAAAGTAAGTCTGTATGTCATTAACAGAAATAAACAAAGAAGTCTCGATGTCCCGGGAGTTCCCGGGACTTTGGAATTGTCGGGAATTCCCAAACCCTATTTTGTACCTACCTTGACTGTCCTCGACGTTCTAGTTTATATTGGACTGTGACCAAAAATACTAAATAACATATAGTTCCATGCCAGTCAATAGATATTTTTTTTTTAAGATCACAGTGTGAATTGTATACTCAGCAGGAAGTAAGCGGCGCGGTGACGCACGTGGCCCCGGCGCTGTCGCTGGAGCCGCCGCCGGACACGTCGTCGTCCGTGGTGAAGCTGGAGTGGACGTGCAGGAAGCTGGGCCTCGAGCAGCCCGTCTATAAAGTGCACAACATGCCGCAGTCCAAACACGGGCCCGGTAGCTACTGCAGTGTCAAGGTTATAAACATTTCATGAACTTTTATGAACAAATATTTTGTGTGAACCTATTCATTCAGATTGTTTGGAGCATTCTGAATGAATGATTGCCGTAAAACAAACAAAAATGTCGATTCTGAATACTATATTCCAGGGAACTGTACCAATTGTAAGCAGAACTTAGCAGCAAACTTTTCAAAAAATACCAGATTGTTTTAGAAGTATCTTGCTTTTATTTAGGTACTTTGTTAGCCAAATGTGTGCACCCATATCCATGTAATATCTCCTCCCCTAACGAAATCAAAAGATGTGTCAATGCGATATAAACATTTTAGCGGTGACTGTGTATAAAAGCGTTCAACAAGACGCTTTGGTTCTATAAGCTTACAGAGCCAAAAAAGCTTACATACCAAAATATTCCATGGACTAGTTTTTGCTACATGGGTTGTTATTGCGCCATGTCTCCCCTAGTGGCAGACGGTATAAAGGTTAATTCGGCCCATAGAATGTGTCGTATGTTGCAGGTGGGCACGACGTACACCGCGTCGTCGTACCCGGTGCCGTCGCCGTCGGAGGAGCTGGCGCGCGAGCTGGCGGCCGCCAAGCTGCTGGCGGCCGTGGAGAGCGCCGAGGCGGCCGGCGTGCCCACCTCCGAGCCGGCCGCCGCGCTCGCCGCGCTCGCCGACCTCGTCGCCGAGTGCGACGCCGGCCTCTGGGCCACCACCGTGCCGCACATCTACAGGTAACGTGTCATATGTATTGTTACACGCCGTGTTCATATCTACAACAGCTACATGCCGTGTTCACATTTATACTTACATGCTGTATTGACGTCTATATCTACAGGTACCTTCCAATCTCATGTATTATCCGCGCCGCACAACTCAGCGGATAGGAAGTTAAGTGCAGAACGCTGCGCAAAAGGCAAAGTATAGGTATACGCGGGAGCCAAAATGACGAAACGCCGGGGCACACCCGCCCGCCGGCCTCGTGCTTCCCGCGCGTTCTCTACGCCCGTGCTCACTACTTCTCCACTGCCGTCGGCATTGTGCTCACATGCGAAATAATTAACGAATCACGGCGAAGTGTCAGCCGCGGCTAATTTCTCATTAGCCGACTTGTGTGGCGCGGAGTATACACAGGTATTCGTTGTACTCACGCCTAGAGGTTCGGGCCGTGTTCACATGTATAGGGATCTGCCTGGTCCACTTGTACAGATACAGCCACCGTGTTCATGTCTACGGGTACCTCCCGAGCTCATGTATTTAGGTACACACCGTGCTCAAGTGTGTAGGCACACGCCGTGTTGTGTATAGCTTGGGATCAACAGCATCACCCTATAGATTCAGACACTAATATCATACTCATTCGCTTAGAAAAGAAAAATAACAGACGCGCAGTGTAAGCTACTTTCGTATTAAACGGTATAGATATTATTGGGACTATGCTATTGCAAGATTAATCATACTGAGTGTTCGGTGTTGATATTTGTATATTCTATAGCCCGACCCAAACTTCTTGGCGGCTGTGTCATGTTAGCTACAAGCGGCGCCAAAGCCAAACCTGACCGAAGCTCACTTAATAGCTGCGCTAAGATTGGGTTTTGCGCAGGTTGTATAGCTAACTTCACAGCTGTCAAGAAGTTTGATCCGGTCTATACATTTATTTTATTAGTTTGGAGATTATTAGATTTAGAGTCTGGACTCAAAAGCGTAATATTATTTGGCTCTGGTGCTCCCTGCCGTGTATGTATTCAATATTTCATGCACAGGATTACCGGGCGAATTATTATTTTTGTTTGTTTTTTTAAATAAATAATATTCATTTTGTCATAATTATGTGTCTAAAACTATTATGTAGTATTATATGTCTTGATCTTCCGAACACTCGGTATGAACAAATTCTTTACTGCTTTTGTTTTTAATTCTAGACAGTTTCGCGTTTGACAACATCCTGTCTGACCTTTATCGGAGATGCTATCTAGGGTTGTCTGAAAATGTTCGCCCTGTTCTTTATTTACAATTATTTAATTTACTTGAGATATACCTTCTTATCGATTAAATTAAAGTAATACGTAAATAATGGGGTCCACGAGTCCTCAAGGCTGCAGTTGCGATCGATACAATTTTCTGTTTATTTTTTTAGGGAGAAGTACCGGGAGAATTTGCCCGCCAACTGGCAGGAGCTGGTGGAGAACTGCCCCCGCATTATAAAAGATCGCTTAGTGAACGGGCTATTCGTCTTGCTTCCTAATAAGGAGGTGCGTAAATCACATCGTTATTTTCACACAATGTTTTCAGCCCGCCAATTTTGCTAACATTAATGTACTTGTACAGTTTTATACCGACGAAAAATCCAATATCACAGTGATTTTGGATATTAATATTATAACCACAGAATAGGCCCTATTACACAGGGCACAGAAGGAGCCTCTTCATACAAACCTAGACTTAAAAATGTGAAAAATACAATTTGTACCATAGACAACTTTTGAGTGAAGTTGCCACTTGAAATAGGGATTTCAAAATACATGATGAAAAGAATCGATTCCTAAATTGATTCGAGTCTAGGATGACGTCATGTCTTATCACATGATAAGTCCGACTGGCTGAAATTTCGTCAATATATTCACATCTTGACTCTTTTTAATAGGTGGACTTATGTAAGTAATTATAAATACGTTTTTATCGTTCATTCCAGAAGTTATAAACAAAAGTCAATAACACTATGAAATAACAGCTGGTAGCCTTAAGTACCTCTAAATTCGATCTTTTCTCTTCCAGAAATATAAAAAACATTATTTGATTAGTAAACCTAAAAAAATACATACAGACGAACATAGAACCTCTTCCTTTTTTTAAATCGGTTAAAATGTGAACACATCACGTGATGCTGCTCCGTATTGTTAAATCGATCTAAAACTAGTAGTTCGACCCACATTGACCTTGCGACCTTATTCCTTTACATGGCCGGCCGCCCGGGTCAAAATCAATTTTGACCTTAAAGTTAATCGATTTGACGAGTCAATATTCGATCTCATACGAACATTATCCGACATTCCTAACTGACCATAGATAAATTTTCCACTCTGTTTACATTGTCAAATGATTTCATTTTCAATATTTTGCTTTTGCTTTTAAATCACATAGAAAGATATTTATTACTTACTGGTGGTATGTGACAATGTGTGTTCGTTATTTCTTTTGATACCGAGTAATTTCGGCAAGATGGAATGACGCAGTTCACCATATTTACCTTGTTGCTTTGAGACGCGACCGCAACGCCAGTCTAATGAAGACTAGTGTTCAGATTGGTTGATTCTATATGTATTGGTTGATATTGTTCGGCGACATTTCATTTGGTACGATTAGGTGTCTATCTTGAAGGTCGCTGATTATAACACATGGAAGCACAACTGCAAAATGCTATATTTTATTAGATGCAAGAATTTTCAGACTACCACAAAACTATAATAAATTGCAACATTAATCAACACCCTATTTATAAATGTTCAAAATTGAAGGACGCTAATCGTAACTTGCGATGGCAATTATTATTTCCGTTTTCAATAAAGAATAAAAGTGAAATCCTCCTTTGTTAGAGCTTTCTTTCATACATTCATAAACATTTTAAAATCTCGAAGATAACATGAAGATTTTTTGGGTTTTTTTTGGAAAAATTCAAAGATCACTTCCTAACATTTCTAATTTGTTCATTATCATGCTTACTTTATGTTAATTTGCAAAATACAGTAACATGCATGAGCCTTTAGGTTTAGTAAAATATAAGATTCTACCTGGGATTCTTATACAACGTGTAACAGAACGGTTCAACAATACTTAAACCACGCATGCTCAGACATATTTAAAACTTACCCCATAAGGTCTCACAATCCTCAGTATGTTAGATTACGAGATAAACCAAGTTAAAGTTTTGCGTAAAACAACCTGATATCAACCCTAAACTTATCAGCTGACGGTAATGACAAAGACTAATAAGTGTACAGACATATTTTATTTTTGCCTACAAAATCGTGGACGGGCTTTTACACACAAACATTTAGGTAAGTACGTACATGGTCATAGGTACAAGTTACAAGGTCATAGATTGATCTACCTAACTCATCTAAACTGCCTAGACTAGAACATGTTGTAAGTACTACCTGTCGCATAAAATTATTACATCGTCTATGTAACACCCTCTCCGATGTAGTAGGACTGTAAAAAAAAGATTAACAGAGTTATTTTTTTCTTGTCACTTATACCTACCTTTTTGCATGTGTTAGTAGCATTTACAAAAACAGTCCTTGGCTATGATATTTTATGTGGCCTAAAACTGACAATAAGTCTGACTATTCTACCGGCTCCAAGTCAAATCAAAATAAAAAATACATACCTACCTAACTGCATTGAAAGCTAAATTGTATTTACTTACAAAGCATAGCTTGAAAAAACTTTAAACACCACACGGAAATACCTAGGTATTATTTTAACTGTAAAAAGAGCGAGGCAGATAAGCCAAGTAGGTAATAATGTTTAAGAGCTTGTGGTAGTTTCACTCCCCAGATACATTAAATTGCTTGATTTAGTTACTACAAAAATACTACATTAAAATAGAAGTCACGCGTAACAATAGGTATTAATATCAAACCAAAGTTGGAGCACTTCAATTACGCATCTTTATTTTTATTCTTTTTTGTCGGCTTGAAGTCCACGTGGACTGGCCACGCCGACAAAAGAGCCAACAAACGAGCCGACAAACGCTTGAAGTCCACGTGGACTGGCCACGCCGACAAAAGAGCCAACAAACGAGCCGACAAACGAGCCGAAACAAACACTGCACTAATCACGAATGAGCGGGTAATATGGCGACTCTTTAAGCTCCGCCCCCAAAAATATGAATATTTAAAAATATGGGTTCCGTACATTTTTTTGTACTAGTATTATTTTGTTATGGTAAAATGTCTGAAGCTTTGTTATTTAGTTTTTGCTACATCCATCCATCCATCAGCCATAGGATGTCCACTGCTAGACATAGACTTCCCCAAAAGATCTCTAATAATCCCGGTTGGTAGCGGCTTGAAACCAGCGCGGTCTCGCGGTCTTGCTGAGGTCGTCCGTCTTCATAGTGGGTGGACGTCCTGCTGCCGTGGGTGGCTGCGCTTGCCGGTATGTGGTCTCCACTCGAGAACTTTTCGACCCCATCGGTCATCAGTCCTCCGTGATATGTGCCTTATGTGTGTATTCTTCTATGGATTCCGTCATTCCTGATTCGATCTCGCAGAGAGACTCAAGCATAGCCTTATCCATAGCTCGTTTATTAATAAAGTACCGCGTCACCCCACTTTCACGTGAAACTTTTACAATACAATACAATTCAAGAACAACTTTATTGAGACCATAAGTAGTAAAACATAACAGAAGAAGAAATAACGATAGAAGAATGGTACAAAAGGCGGTCTTATCGCTAAAAGCGATTTCTTCTAGACAACATCTCTCTTTTACGTCGTACTCGTACTTTGCGGGCCCTTGTTGACGAGAATGTTTCTACCCAGGAGGTTACGCCGGAGCTACGCACGGTTTTGAGTCGTAGTGTGCGTGCGTGAGTTCAGTAGTCAGTACAATTTTACAAAAAAAAAGAATTTCGCTTGCTGACCTAGTGACCTGATCTACTTTAAGTTCTGGTTCCGTTGAACTCGGTTTAAAGAATAACAATCCATCTATCCATCCAACAGCCGTAAGACTCCACTGCGGGACATAGGCCTCCCCTATAGATTTCCAATAAGGCCAGTTGGAAGCGGCCTGTATCCAGCGCGTTCCTGCGATCTTTATTATATCGTTAGTCCACCTAGTCCGTGGACATCCTACGCTGCGCTTGCTGGTCCGTGGTCTCCATTTGAGAACTGTATGGTCCCGTCGGCCATCCGTTCTTCGAACTTTGTGCGCATAAAAAAAAACTTTCACTAAAAACGAAATCCGAAATACTGCTGAACCCTAAAATTTTGATTCCAATTTTAATAGAAATAATAGGAATATTTTAGTCAGTCGCTCTCTGACCTTGCGGAAGTGAAGACGTTGTCTATCAAATCTTTCGACGATCGCGATGCCTAATGCATTGGTGATATGAATGGCAACAACCGTGCCGCGCACGAGCTAACATTTTGAAGAAGGCCGCTTTATAACCGACGCGGGCGCGCCGGTGGCGGCGGTGGCGGACGCGGACTTCTTAGATGGATGTGTCTAGTGTCTACGTCTGCACAGTATCTACTGAGAACTTTCACGGAAACAGAAACGACCCGGTGCTCGAGTTGGTTCAAATCTCGAGACGCGCATTCTGCAGCATTTTGAAGATAGCCCAAGGACCAGCATGCGTCGGGCAGGAGCGGCGAGGTCCGAAGGACGTTCAACAGCGCCCGCGCACTATGCGCGCCGCGTCTGGATGGCGCACCTGGACGAGCGGTTTCCGGTGGATGCGCGTGGCCATGAGGCGCAGTGTGCTGACCACCCAGGTCTCCGGACTTTACGTGATTAGACCTTTGGTCGTGGTACATTGAAAATGGTGTTTATTCTGTGCTGTGCGACTCCAGTCCAGAGAGAAGATGAACCCTTTGCATCGTGGCGGAATTTCAATGTGGTGAACGTGAGAAAATCTATGGCTTGACCACGGCTCGACGTACCTACGTACCTACTCGGTTGTGATGCGACCGGGGAGGTTTGCATTTCGAGCCTTTCCTTTGACTTTTATTGAGTGTTTGTGGACGCCCTTGTGTGTGTTAATTTTAAGTAGGTTCCTAAGTAGGTATGTGGCAAATAAAAATAGTGAATTTAAAATATCTATCAATTTGTTTTTTCTATCATTTCTGAGTGCCCATAGGACCTAATTACCTATGTAGGTCATTTTAAGCGCCACGATAAGATAGGGTAAGTACCCACATGCTTGTTTACTTTCAAGTGTCAAGAAACCTTACAATTAGGTAAGTAAATAGGTATTTGCCGAAAATAGGATACCTAAATTGGTTATCTACTCATATGAAAATTCCTAGGTACATATTTAAGTTACGCACTAAAGTAAAACGTTAGGTACCTACTTTCTTTTTGCGATCCACGAATTTATAGCTGTTTTTAAAACTGAATTAGGTCTCGACTAGGTCTAAGAATCTGTAGGTAAGTAGCCTCCTTCAACAGCATTAGGTAGCCTAACTATCATTTCCTTGTTGATTTTAAACTTAAAACTTCAAAAATTAAGGCGTGACGGCCGCGCCCGTAAGCAAAGTTAGCGTGTCTTGCCGACGGAGCGAGCGGGGCGCGTTGTTGGCGTGCGGCGCGGACGGCGGCTTTTGAAACGAGGCCACCGACCTCACTACTTTAGGGTTGTCCAAAATAATATGAAAAAAATATTTTTTAGTTTTATATGGAAAAAATAAGATGACTTTTGAAGTTTAAAATTCATACAGGTGATTCGTGACAGGATACACATACATGCCGTTCAGTATTGTTGAACCGTTCTGTTACACGTTGTATATTAGTTATATAGGTAATAATATAGAGTTCCGAATGATTCATTAACAACAATTACAGAGCCGACTGCACGCAGCAAAAGACTACAGTGTCGTCAGACACATAGACAAACTGATATTTTTTTTCTAAAAATCTTTTCGGACAATTTTAATAGTAAGTATTTTCGTCCAAAATGTGTAATGCGCGAGTGCGATACTTGCCAAACCCATGAACGTAGGTACTAAAGAGTAGACTGGGAGTTAGAACTAAGATGGCATTATTGCTATTGTTAAAAGGTTGAAAATATTAACTCCGCCTTGACTGTCTTTAAAATTTGTCCGCCATATTACTGAGACGTCAATGTGACATTTGACCAGTAGTTCAAGTGTCGTTTGTATCAAGTTATGTCGTTGATTATAGGGTATTTCTACTCCTTTATTCCAAGGCGTATTCGAGTAAATATCTATGGTTGAACGGCCCAACTGTATATCCCCTATAAAGTCGTTGTGACGACAGGGATCTACGCGCGCGCCGGAGCCGCCGACGGTGGAGGAGCTGGACAGCGAGCTGCCGATGCTGCAGTTCCCGCAAGAGCAGTACTGGAACGTGCACGTCACCGTCGCCAGCTCGCCCATCGAGATATGGATAAGGATCATGGGCCCCGACTACAGTGTGAGTTCTTTTACATTTTTAACCAACTCACTTCATTGAAACTTGTGTGAAAATCCATTATAACACCGCCTTGCTCAGTGAGCCGCCAGCTGACGGCGGCGCGCGTATTCCCTGATGAAGGATGACTATGTTGTACCTTCATGTATGTAACATGAACGGTTTCATTATTGTTTTAATGTAAACGAACTACTAATCGGGGGGCACGGCAGTGACCCCGCCAAGTCGAGCGCGAAGCAAACACCCTTTGCCGTACCATCCTTTACTGGAACCATTTCGCCGCATTTTCAGGCCCCTATTTGAGAACCTCTGGATAAGAACGCAGAAATTTTTGTCATCCAGTAAGCTATAAAATCACGCTTAAATTAAAAAAAATCAAGTCTGTAGGTTCCTATTGGTCTGTAACCTATTGGTTCAAAATTGGGTTGCAAGATTCTACCCGTACAAACATAGTTACATACATACTGACATGCACACATTCCAACTTATAAATATAAGCTTGTAAAACAATCCGGTAAAAGTACAGTTTCTGTCATCTGAATAATGCAGTATTCACTTATTGCGTTTGTCTATATCTATACTTACTAATATTATAAAGAGGAAAAAATTGTATGTTAGTATGTTTGTAACGAATAGGCTCAAAAAGTACTGGACCAATTTTAAAAATTCTTTCACCATTTGATGCTACATTATCACTGATTAATATAGGCTATTTTAATTGCAAGAAAAAAAATAAGGATCCCTACTAAAACTACAATAATGTTATCCAAGGTGTCTGACTACCGAGTTTGACCATCAGGAGGGACCCGTAAAAAAATGCCTAAAATATTCTTCGCATCGCGTGCGCAGCGAAAACTATTGATGATAGAATAAAATAATGTACTACGACTTTGTAGCACACCATAATTTACAAAAAATGTCGTGACAGCATATTATGCTGTTAAAATAGTTAGATATAATATATCTAACTATTATAGTTAAGCCGTAATAACTGTTCTTTTAATCTTAAAAATTAATTGAAATGCCGTCGCAGGAAAAGGATGTTAATTTGTATCTTGGTATTAATCCTTATCAAAATAAATTATTTCATATTCAATACTGTTTCAATAGCTTTATACTTACAACTTTATAAACCCGTAAAAAAATGCCTAAAATATTCTTCGCATCGCGTGCGCAGCGAAAACTATTGATGATAGAATAAAATAATGTACTACGACTTTGTAGCACACCATAATTTACAAAAAATGTCGTGACAGCATATTATGCTGTTAAAATAGTTAGATATAATATATCTAACTATTATAGTTAAGCCGTAATAACTGTTCTTTTAATCTTAAAAATTAATTGAAATGCCGTCGCAGGAAAAGGATGTTAATTTGTATCTTGGTATTAATCCTTATCAAAATAAATTATTTCATATTCAATACTGTTTCAATAGCTTTATACTTACAACTTTATAAATTATAAAAAATAAATTAAATTATTAAACATTAAAGATCACGAGTTTAAAAATGTAAGTATTATAAAAAGTTCCGTTTCGCCGGTCATCCCGTTTAGCTATTCATGTACTTTGTACAATGTACATATACCAACCTTTTTTAATAGTCCACTGCAGGACATAGGCCTACCCACGAAGGGTGATTGGGCCATATCCACCACACTGGACCAGCGTGGGTAGCCGAATTCATATAGGCCATCAAATGAAAAATTATCGTCTCAAGTGTTTAAAAAAAGCCTTTTTCTTTTACTGCATATAATTTTGACGAATGGTTAAAGAGCTAATATGAAATAGATATACGAGGGCGGGTCAAAAAGTTCGCGGAATGAAAGGGAAGGGGGGTTAATTTAAACACGAAATTATTTTTCCTTTTCAATATATTCTCCATTAATCCTAATACACTTTTCCGACCTTTCAAATAATTTGTTTATACCTTCAAAAAAAATGATTTGTCATGGCTTTCAAAATAAGCAGAAATTGCCGACTTCACTTCTTCGTCATCCGTAAATTTCTTTCCACGAAGCTCTTTTTTCATGTTTGGGAACAAATAATAATCACGAGGGGCCAAATCTGGACTATAGGGAGGGTGGTTTGAAGTTTCGAAGCCGCACTTGTGTAAGGCAGCCATCGCAACATGACTCTTGTGAACGGGTGCGTTGTCGTGCAAAAGGAGCACACCTCGAGACCATTTTCCCCTTCTTTTTTCATTAATTGCTTCTTTTAATTTTTCTAATAGTGTAGCGTAGTATTTCCCCGTGATATTGACACCTTTATCTTTATAATCGATCAATAAAATCCCCTCGGAATTCCAAAAAACTGTAGCCATAATCTTTCCGGCCGATTGTGACACCTTAAACTTCTTAGGCGGTCGTGCGCCTTTTTTGCACCACTGCATTGACTCCTGCTTCGACTCAGGTTCATAGTGATGAACCCAAGTTTCATCTCCAGTCACAATTCGGTTCAGAAATTCATCCCTGTTTTCACTACACAGCTCCAAAAACTCGCGCGAACACTCGACGCGCTGCTGTTTTTGAAGCGCTGTGAGCATTCTCGGTACCCATCTTGCACTGACCTTAGACATGCCAAGATGGTCATGGAGAATATTCAAAAAGGTCGTAGATGATACTCCAGACATCTCTGCGATTTGTTTCTTCTTCAGGCGTGCATCTTCTAGAACAAGTTTTTCAACTTTTTCAACAATGTCTGAGGACGTTGCTTCAATTGGCCGACCTGAGCGCTGATCGTCTCCAATTGAGTCTCTGCCTTGCTTGAAAAGACTATGCCACTTATAAATCATTATTTTTCCAGGACAAGAGTCCCCGTAAACTGATGACATTTCTTCCATAATGTTCTGAGGCGTTTTTCTTTGCTTAGTGAGGAACTTAATCACGGCACGATACTCAATTTTCTCCATAGTTGATATTTTCTTTCCGATTGACTTGTTTATCCAGCGATATCTCAAAGGTTAATGAACCGATTGGGCTAAAACTTAGTATTTATAATGGTGTTGAGTCAACAAGTAGCGACAGGTAAAATGACTACCCCCTCCCCTCTCTAACCCCTCCATTCCGCGAACTTTTTGACCCGCCCTCGTAGTATGAAACCGCGATCACGTAGTAATCTATTGAGTAGCGACAGTGCCAATCATATTCTTACTATGTATCTCTCTGAAATCAGGGCTATGTATTATGTACAGCCACCCGACACATACAAACTCACTTTTATTTAGATATGCCAATACTATCTTTCTTTTACATAAATTTCGAACAGTTTAAGACCACGGAAACTCCCGCGATTTGGGTAGAACTCATCATAATGGCTCATCCGGTATGTCTAGCATGTGTGTGACGTATACCTACATGTCGTGGTAAGTATATGTATAGGCACAATACTAATAAAAATCTGTCTTTTTTAGCTAATCGTACCTGGACAAAGCCGGGGCGGGCAGCTAGTTCTAAATAAGGCAATTTATTTTTGACGTATTTTGACATGCCATAGAGATGAGCAAAAATACATCAAACAACAACTATTTTCTTTAGATTTTACCTTAATTATGCTATGATTAATGTAAAATGTTGAGGCCTTTAGCACACTAAGAAACAGATCGTAACTTTCTCGAACAATTAAAAAACGGAGTGATTAACTATTCCATTTTTCGTTTGTTGTCTACTAGCTTTTGCTCGTGGCTCCACCCATGTTATATTTCAATTTTTGTGCTATCTCATGGGAACCGTATGGAAATATATCCGAGATAAAAAGTAGCCTATAAAAAGTAAGTATGTCACTTTCAGTCAAAGTCAAATTATCTTTATTTCATAGACAAATTACATGTTCTTGAAAACGTCCGTTAACAATGCTTTTATAATATGCTTATAGAATTATTATTTAAAATTAAATTTTATTTCAAAATACTTAAAATTTATCAAAATACAACCAAAAATTATCAAATACTTACCTACAACAAATTAACAAAAACAAATTAATAATAAAACAAGATTAATAAAATAGAAACGAAAATAATAATTGTCAGTGTCATTTGACAATTTGGATGTCAATAGTATCGTCAAGTTTATATTAAAAAAAATATATTAAAATGAAACATATAAAAAGGTATCTGCAATAGCATCGTCAAAGAAAATAATTAAAATTAAAAAACAATTTAATATAAAAATTAAAATATGTCACGTATTCTTGAAAATGCTTTTATCTAAAATGGCGTCTGTCACTTAATAATAACTTTTGTTTAGAAGATGTTCTTTTACATAATTAAGGATATCATTTTTTGCACTACTTTTTACAGTTTCTGGGATCTTATTATAAAAATCTATTCCTAGACAGTAAAAACTATTAGATCTTTTTGCTAGTCTCCTGTATGGTGGTACCAACTTATTTTGAAATCTGCAACTATGGCCATAAGAATCACAAGCTTTATTCATACCATTCAAATTTTCTAAAACATATAATACATTATGGTATACAATTTCCCCAGTCATGGTCATGATTCCCAGTTCCCTAAAAGCGCCTCTACACGAATCAAGCTTTTTAAGACCTAGGATATAGCGCACAGCTCGCTTTTGTAAGAGGAACACTCTCTTAGTGTGACACTCGGCCAAAATAGTATGCCATAGGTCAGAAGTGAATGGAAGTAGGCAAAATAGACAGAGCGTGCCGCACTTGCTCCAGCCAGTTCCTTTATCTTTTTTATTGCATATGTAGCTGAACTGAGTTTTTTAGACAGTTCATCGATATGAACATTCCATTTAAGTTTTCTATCAAGAAATACTCCTAAAAATTTCACTACATTTGAAAGTGAGACATTTAAATCATTCAGCGTTTGATTGACTACAGAGCTTGATTGCGAGTTGCTATTTGTTCCAAGGTTAAAGTTAATAATAAGCGTCTTATCAACATTCAACAGCATATTGTTTGCCGCGAACCAGCGTTTAATATTTTCAATAATATTACTTATTTTACCACTGATTCTGTTATCATAAAAAAAAAATTAATCCGTTGCTGCATGGAAGAGGAACAAAGCAATAAACCAACGAACGCATTTTCAGATTTATAATCTTAGTAAGGATTTAATTCCCAATTCATTGTCAAAGTTCAGTTTCACAAGAACATACAAAAAGGATTTTATTATTTACCACATATTGAAGTAAATGATTATGAGTTACATACTTAGTTATGGCAGTAATTATTTCTTTGCTGCACGCACGAAAAAGTGTCACGTTCTGTATGAGCCGAGCGTGCAAGTGAGATTGCGAAACAAGCGATAGAGAGGCAAGATCGACCTAAGCGTTCGACTTACATTGATGAACCTTTTCTATGAAATAGCTGTTTTCTGGTTGCTAATTCCATAGTTCGTATCCAATCGGAAAAAATAGCAATATTTTTTCTTATAGATTATACCTACACATAAATTTTTGAATGTACTTACTATGTTTTTGTTTGTGTTTTTATGTAATAAGTGAACAAAACTGCGTGTAAGTATTTATTTAATAACTGAGGGAAAGTATGCTTCAGAGCTTATTGTCTGCTTTATGATGGGCTAACAACATTTTTGTTTGACGGAGTAGTGTCGTAAATGTTTCGATTAAATTAAAATAATCAATTGAGAATGAAAAAGTATTAACATCTAATCCGAATATGTTTAAATAATAATTTGAGTTAAGCTTTTCAACAGGCTAAAGCTTTCTCACTGGTACATTTTCATGTATGATCAATGAATTCTAAAAGCCCTATTGAGTATTTATCAATCATAGCACGTATTATTATTGAAGAAAAGTTAGTTTTGATAGCTCGTGATTTAACAGAAAGATATGAAAATACTGTTATTTTCGTTGTTTTATCTCCTTCGTCAAATTAATATGATAAACTCATAAAAAAGATCTTGTAAAGTGAGACTAGACTGTGTACGGTAAAAATCCATTACGTAAATAAATGCGCTGAGTTAAACAACCACATTTAATGCTTAATTTGAATGGAATTTCATATTTTCTAATATGATTTTTGTTCAAGGCCGCCATCTGTATCAGCCTTTTCAACAGTCCACTGCAGGACGTAGGCCTACCCACGAAGGGTGATTAGGCCATATCCACCACGCTGGCCCAGTCCGGGTTGGTGGATTCACATAAGCCATCGAATTTTTTCTCCGGACGTATGCAGAGTTGCCTCACGATGTTTTCCTTTACCGAAAAGCCAGTGGTGTGAAATTCCGTACATAAATTCTAAAGAACTCATTGGTACGGGGCCGAGGATTTGAACCCACAACCTCATAAGGCGGGTGTCACTACCTCTAGACCACCACGGCCACATCACCGCCATATTTTACAAGCAATGTCCAAAGGTAATAAGATCCGAAAATATGAAATTCCTTTAAATAAAAATTGTTATGTAATAAAATTATAGGAAAATTGTTATGAAAGAAAATTATAGGAAAATCATTTTCCAAAACAAATAAAGCAAATAGTTGAACACTGTAAATGTATAAAATGTATAAGGTAAGTGCTAGGTAACTCGATATATTTTTGTATTATCTCTTTTTAATCGATTTCACTTTGAAATAGTAGCGCGAAACTCACTTTCTAATGTTAATTATAACCTGTTACTTCGTTAATTACTATCTGCTGGCATTAATGAATAGGTACTTTATACTTACTGTAACATTTGTATAAATATTGTATACGTACTAGAAATTATTAGGAGAAACCAGATAATACTATTATAATATTAATAGGAATAAATAGCCTATGGCACTTTCCGACCTATAAACTAAATCCAAGCAAAAATAGTATCATATGTATCATATGGGAGCAAAATAATATTTTTATGACGAGGGCGCTTTTTTGAATCAAGAGCGATGTGAGGGATTCTAGAGTAGAATTCTTCAGTAGAATCCTGAACGTAGCGAGGGAATCAAAGTACGTCGCCCGAGCCAAAAATATATTTTGCGCCCGAGTGGTACGAGTACACTCTACTTTTCATCACCTCTATGAGAAAACAAAAGGCGCCTCATATTTTATTGTAATAATATTTTTTAATAAAACATAGAGTAACAACTAAATTGAAATTAAATGGTATCTAATAATAAAACAAATGAAAACTAGGTTAGGTACAATAAAATATGAGGCGCCTTTTATTTTATCATAGAGGTGATGAAAAGTAGAGTGTACCACTCGGGCGCAAAATATATTTTTGGCCCGGGCGACGTACTTTGAATCCCTCGCTACGTTCTGGATTCTACTTTTACTCTAAAATCCATCACTTCCTTCGCACTGGGTTAAAAAAACGCCCTCGCCGTAAAAATATTATTTTGCTCCCATACGATACAATCTACTATTCATTCATTTTCTTGGCGCTGAACACTAACATTTTTGTGATTTCCTATGACGTATCGCTGATGTATAATTTTACTTTTGTTATTATTTTATTTACTATTGATTATTATTGTCTATGATTAAGAATTTTTAAATTACATATAATAGTTTCTATATTTTAATTTTGTAAACTGACTTGCCTTGTATGACCGACATGTTATAAATGGCCAATAAATGATCTGAATCTGAATCATTACAATCACTTCCAAATTCAAAAAGTGCGCGGCAAAGATGATTCCGGCGCAGTTATTTGTTCCAAATTAAAAAAGTGCGCGGCAAAGATAATTCCGGCGCACTTATAAAGTTCCTTATAAAAAACACCAACTTTGGGCGCACTTAAAGGCGAACCAAGTAGTCCTTTTCGAATAGATGTGATGAAAAATAAATTTACTTTCGTTATACTAGTAATATTAGGTATCGATTACTACAGACAGGCATATAATATAATTATAGTCATTAATATTAGTGTTATCATACTAATATTATAAATCCGAAGTTTGTTGGTTTGTTCCTCTTTCACGCAGCAACGGAGCAACGGATTGACTTGATTTATAGCACGGATATAGTTCGAGGGCCGGAAAGTGACATAGGCTATTTTTTTATTCCGAAAAAATAAAAGGATCCTGTGGGATAGCACAAAAGTCAAATTCCACGCGGGCGGAGCCGCGGGCAAAAGCTAGTTATCTATAAAACTATTAAATGTAGGGTTTATACCCTCATAGGCTACCTAATGTGCGTGTAATATAATATGAATTATAAAAGTGTTTTTCTCCCTTAGGCAATGCTTGAGGATCTTCAGAACGAAATGAAAGATTACTACGAAAGAGGCGGGACGCCAGTCGACCGTTCAATGTTGATAAAAGACGCCTGGTAAGTATTGATTGTTTTTGGCACTGATTTAACCGGCCCCCCTACCGCCTAAAGCAATAGCAATCGTAATAGCAATCGTTTATGACTTCATTTTAGTAATTTGGCACCGCCTATGTGACGTTAGCCATCAAAGTTGTTCATTCAACGATTGCTTTCGCAATCCGCGCAAAGAAATCGATGTCGATTTTGATGTTAATTTCGATGTCGATTTAAATGTCGATGTCGATGTCGATTTCCATGTCGTTAGTTAACCCACTTTTTGTTTCAAACCTAATCTACTAAAGCGATTGGTCCTGGCACTTCGCGGGCCGCTCTCGCGGCACGCTCGCTTCGCTCGCTCGGCTCGTGCATTGGTTGTTATGTTCCAACCTAACCTGCTTTTTGTTTGTCACCTAATCTACAAAAACAATTCGTTTCTGGCAGTTCACGGTCAGTCTTTGGATCATGGCATCGATCGATCATGAGTGGCATTTACAATTGAGCGTACCATGGCTCGGATGACATATTAAATTTTAGGTCCCCGTTATTTTAACCGTTGAGCCAAGTCAGAGGCCTTCAGATGGCTTAAAAATTCTGACACTGGGGCAAACCACCCAGCCTGTATGAACTCACTTATTATTACAACACCTTTCATAAACACGTATAATTAAAATTTAAAAAAAAGTAAATTTCTATTTGTAAAATTTCTGTTAATTGAAAAAATTCAGATACGTTTATCGAGACGAGACCGTACCCTCTCTTTTCAACCGAAGTAATGTTCGGGTGTTTCCGCTCCACGCAACCACCCGACTTTTCTGCCAATTGTAACTATTTTTCCTGGCCATATATTTATTAGTCTGACATTTTAGCGTAACATATCGGACCAATTGTTTATATACTCCTGCCCATGTTTATTTGTCCCCGATAAGTAATTCTCCTGATCCTAATACCTTTTCAAATATTTAGGGAACTGCCCAAAAAAATTCTTCCATTGTTTTTAACCGACTTCAAATAAGAGGTTCTCAATTCGACTGTTATGTTTTTTGTATATTTGTTACGCGATTACGCCGCCAATTATGAACCGATTTTGATAATTCTTTTTTGTTTGGTAGACCACACTTCAGAGGTGGTCCATTTATGTTGTATTGAAATCGGCTGAGTCGTTTTTGAAAAATTAAAAATAATGTGTAAATTACTACACCGATATTACATACATGCGTTTCTTTGTTTGTTTGATCCGTGCGAACTATTCGAATTCTGTAAACGGTTGAAGTCGGTTATGTGATTTTAGCGAAAAAAATAATTATTCTATTTGTGCGATTGTGCTCATATTCTTAGTAGGCGCCCCGTGGAGAGTAGTTTACTGCCCAGTAATTCGCGTCTCGGTAATTCGTTGTTTGATAAGTTGAGTATTCGTCTGCCATTTAGCGTGTTAAAAAGTGTGTGGTGTGCAGGTACGCGGTGCATCTGGAGGATACGGACTGGCAGCGCGCCAAGGTGCTGGACATCTACGAGGACTCGGCCGCCGTGTTCCTCGGAGACCACGGCGACGACGAGGTGGTGCCGCTCGCCCGCCTGCGCATCCTCGAGCCGCAGTTCCGGAAACTGCCCGCGCAGGTTACTTTATAATTAATTTCCTTGCCTACTGTCTCCTGACACCGCGTGCAAACCGATAGCATACATCAATTTTTTTTTAAATATGCTAGGCATGATGTCTGTGTAGAAAATAATTAGTATAATTAGTCCGTCAGTTAGATTATCAAAAAATATTGGACACGTATTTTTTCTTTTGTAAACAAACAACAAACGTCAAAGTTTGGGAGTGGGGCTCGTGAGTCGTGACGTTCCCTCTCTTACAGAAGTCTATACATATATTTGTACTAGCTTAACCCGCGGCTTCGCCCGCGTTGTTTTAGTAAGCATATGAACTTGCTAAACCTGATAATAGCGTGTAGTTAAGCCGGCGTTGTCTAGTTTTTGCTTATTTATAACGATAATAGCCTCGTGGTTTGCCCCGCGATGTCATAGTACTGGTTTAAAATGATAATAGCCTGCGGTTTAAGTTTAACCCGCGTTTTCTTAGCATTTGCTTAAAGTGATTATAGCCCGCAGTTTGGCTGCGTTGTTCAGTACTTGCTTAAAATGAAAATAGCCCGCGGCTTAGCCCGCGTTGACGTATTAGTTGCTTAAAATTAAAATAGCCCGCGGCTTAGCCCGCGGCTTAGCCCGCGTTGACTTATTACTTAGGTTCTTAATATGACAATAGCCGCAGCTTGGCCCACTTTGTCCTAACATTTGTATAAAACGACATAGGCTGAGGTTTGGCTGGCGTTGTTTGAGTACTTGCTAATAATGATAATATCCAGCGGTTTGGCCTGCGTTGACATAATACTTATATACTTAATATGAAAATAACCTATCCCGAAGGAATAGAATACATTTTTCAGGATAACTTTGACTCCAGTATTAGTAAAATATATTATAAGCTGCTCTAAAACCAAATATTATCCACATTAATTCAGCCAATTGGATGTACATAATTGGTGTTTAATCTTACTAACTTTGGGATTTTACCTGGCCCCCCATGTTGATAAAACCGCAAATCTTGAACAAAACGTATTTTTTTATTTTGTTCGAAGGGTACATAAGCCAAGTTTCAAGTCAATCGGTCCAGGCAATAAAAAGTTTCATACAATGAAATAGGGCCCATTTTGCCCCTTTAGAAGTCGAATTTCCAAAAGTCCTTCCTTAGTGGATGCCTACGTCATAAAAGAAATACGTGTGCGACATTTTAGGCTTCTAGTCTTAATGGTCTGGCCTGTGCGTTGATACCTGAGTCAGTCAGCTTTGCATTTTATTCAGGTTGATTTTTTTCCAGTGCATATACTTTGCATACGGAAAGCATAATAAACAAACAATTAAACCCCTACATTGGTTTTACATTACAAAAATATTCAAATAACTTCAAGAGAAAGTATACAGATAAACGGAGTTATCAATGTCACCCTACGTCTGAGTACCTACGTGGCTGCGTCGTACCTACGCCCTAGACGTTTTGTCTGGAGTGTAGGTTGCATGCAATACAATTTTCTTTGGAATAGGTTGACAAAAAATTGATGATAAAAAGTCGATCTTTTTATGTTCTATTAATGATATCTATGGCGCGATAAAAATTTGTGTACTGAATAAATAGTCATGCTGTATACAGGGTTATTTCTAATCAATTAGCATCCTTTTAGGGGCTCATTCTGTACACCAAAACTAGCAACTTTTGTTCTGCGACTTTTCTCAAAACTCTAAAAAAATAATTGGTGTTCTATAGAAAAATATCGTTCACCTGCGACCAAATGTATGGAACAGCTGATTTTTTTTTTTTGAGTTTTGACAAAAGTAGCAGATCAAAAGTTGATAGTTTTGATGTACAGAATAAGCCCCTAAAAGGATGCTAATTGATTAGAAATAACCCTGTATTCACCAATATTCCCTTAAAAATTACTTAATTTTAACAGCGGTATCTATTTTCGATACTGATCACATTCGTCAGGAAAAAAACTGAAAATAGGAAGTAAAAAATGTCTCAATTATTTGGTAATAAATGGACACTTATAACAACAACGCAACGGTTTACGCATTTACTACTACGTGCATCTGTGTGCGTTCGGCGGTCATTGATAAAGTGAAGCTAGATGCACCCATCTGGCCTCGTGCGTCTTCGCTCGCTGTGACAATTCGAAATATTACGTTAGTTTGCTGGTAACCGCGCTCTAAGCAGGTCAGAGACCGGTGTTGTACTGGTGCAAAGAAAATTATACTCACCGGTGTCTGTAGTCAGTTCAACCGTATCAGTTAATTTCAGTGCTCGTGGATACACTTTCAATTCGGCGGGAATACATCCGTACCATTATCGAAATGTACAAGAACGTAATTAGTGTCGATGTAGGTGAAAACATTCTGTTTTCGGACGAGTGTTTGTTTACGAAAAAAGTGCTACAATTTGCATTGACAATGGGGGTGAACATTTCGAACGATTATTAAAATACCTGTTATGTAAGTGTGAATATCTTTGTAATTAGCAATCACTGTAAATAATTTGATTCCAACTTTTTAAATAAGCCAAAGTTACCTAATTTTTCTTTTAAAATCTAAGTTATTTTACAAAAGCGATATTGGAGTGGCGTGTAAATAGCCAACTCCTGGGTGTGATTGGTTATGTAGATTATTTTGATACGAAATATATATGTAAACTTAATAAAATAAGTACCTTAGATAGGAACTTCGTTCGTTCGTTTCAGCCATAGGACGTCCACTGCTGGACATAGGCCTCCCCTAAAGATCTCCAATAAGACCGGTTGGTAGCTATCTCCAATAAGACTGGCCCCCCTACCGCCTAAAGCAATAGCAATCGTAATAGCAATCGTTTATGACTTCATTTTAGTCATTTGGCACCGCCTATGTGACGTTAGCCATCAAAGTTGTTCATTCAACGATTGCTTTCGCAATCCGCGCAAAGCAATTGATGGCTAACGTCACATAGGCGGTGCCAAATGACTAAAATGAAGTCATAAACGATTGCTATTACGATTGCTATTGCTTAGGCGGTAGGGGGGCGGTAGATAGGAACTTAAATAAATTAAAATAAAAAGAATTAATTTGTTTTTTAGGAGGTAAACATGTAAATTTTTAATGTTTTACAAGACTGAAAGAAATAAAAGGCTATTTTATTTTATTTTAAAGGAAATAGTCGTGTATAGATGGCACTTGTGACATCACGCGGAACTTTGACGGGCTATATCTTCATAATTTTTTGTTTAATTGACCAAAGAAAAATACTTGTATAATATTTTTTTATAGTCTATCTGACGGACTAATTATATTATTATTTTTTTAGTCATCATGCCTATTATTATGTCGAGTATAGTACGATTCAAACTTAATGGCAACCAAATAGAGAGGATGAATTCGTCACATTTCAATGAATCGATTCTGTAGGGCGTGCTCTGCCGGCTGGAGGGGGCGGAGGAGCTGGCGGCGCACCCGCTGGGAACGGCGCTGGTGACGGATCGGCTGTTGGGGCATGTGCTGGTGGCGGCGCCGGGCCCGCGCCTCGACACGCTCGACCCGGCCGTGCCGCTCGTGCTGTACGACACCTCCACGACGCAGGACATCAACCTCAACAAGGAGATCGTCGAGGACTTCTGCATCGCCGGCGCCTTCAACCTGTCGCAGAAGCAGCCGTGCGAGGTGGAGGTGGGCTGCGTGACGGAGGAGGGGCGCGTGTGGGTGGCGCGCGCGGGCGGCGCCGCCTGCGTGGGCGCCGCGCTCGACTTGCTCACGGCCGGGCCCTACCGCCGCCCGCTGCCCACCGCGCCGGCCGCGCCGCCGCCCGTCCACCACGCGCTCTACATCGTGCGCACGCTCGCCGGGGACTGGTAACTACTCGCACTCTCTACACTTCGTACTAGTATAGATGCTTCCAAACTAGCTGATATTTATCTACACGAGCTTTCTCAGTGCTTAGCGACTGCTACCGGGTGGGGATGCCTCCATTAGATCTCTCAACGATTGATTGATCTATTCTCTATCCTCAGTGTTGGAGCACCGAGGTGCCCAATAGGTGCTCTATTGTCTGCACCCAGGGACGTTTTATCTCCGGACTACGATTTGCGTTCACTACAGTCATTTTGTCAACTTTATGTGAGGCGCAGGAGAGGAGGTGTTCACTGAAGTTTCAATCTAAAACATATGGGGATAAAGACAAAACGTTCAGAGCCCGCGTTGCTGAAAGAGCGCTCGATTCTGAGCGCGAGAGCTGAAACCCGCTGCCGCCAGGGGCGCGGCGAGCGCGGCGCTCACGTTTCGCGGATAAATACAATCAGTGATCGGGAGCGATGAACGAGAGGATGAAAAATGTACCGAGAAAAATAACCTTATGGCTATTGCAATAGGACTACTTTTGTATGTACATTTTCGTAAGTTACTCGAAAATGTACTTTATTCGTTTGTGCTGTAGGTAAAATTTGGTTTGCTATATTTATTTATTAGGTTGGTCAGTAACTAACAAAATTAAATATAAATTATTCTTTATTACCTAGGTATATAAATGATATTTGTAAAAATTAAAAGATTTTAACGTTATATAGGAGATGACGGCAGTTTTTAAAAGTTAAAAATGAATCACAAACTTTTACTATGAGGTCAACTCTGAAATCACCATTCTAATTATCAAAGTACGTAAATTGAATTTTAATAAGTATTCAATAACTTTGAAAGTTTTTAAAGAAATTTTGATTTAGAATTTCACTGTAGTGCCTTGCAGGGATTTGATCTGCTGAGTGGGCCTGATAAGTATTAACACATTTAGATTCAGATGATTTATTTGCTCAACAGTGAAATGCCAAGCTGTAGTAGTGTGCAAACATAATTGTGTACCAAAATCAAGGGCAGTGTTTCCAGTATACTTCTTGGCTCATTCCGCCACTTATTTTAGGAAGGTTTTGAATTGTTTAGTGTATAAAATCATGATTATTATCTCAGCCGGAGTACCCAGCGGATGAGCAACTAAAAATGCCAGTAGGTAAGGCACAAAGTTTTTAAAGAGTAGAAATTACTAAGAGGTGGTTAGGGCTCAGTGACGTTACGGATACAAGATTTTTGACTCTTTCGCGAGACCAAGCTTTTCGAATCCTTATTCCTCATACGAACAGTCGGAATGTGAAACGCTTTGCCTGGGTCTGTCTTCCCGTTAAAGTACAACGTGGGTGTCTTCAAATCCCGAGTAAATAGGTATCTTCTAGGTAAGCGTGCTACACCCTAGACCGCACATCTGCTTAACATCAGGCAGTGGTTAGTCAAACGCGAACCTATTCGAAATAAAAGAAACCTTTTTTGGCGAGAAAATTTTCACTAATTGTGTTTTTACAGCGAAAAGCATTTAGCTTATATCCTGAAGAGTCTGTGTATCGTTTAAAAATTTGAATGAATTGGTCATTGCTGCGCAATCAACCAAAAAATAGATTTTTTGGAAACGCGAATTCATAACAAGTGACGGGTATTTGGAGCGGAGTGAGGGAGAACATTGCACTCGTTTACTTGTAGGTGTGTACTATTTTTGTATACCTTAACAGAGGGGTACGCGCCCCTAATTCTTCTCCAGTAGCTAAATCCTCCAAGTCTGCACCGCTCCACCGCTCCACCGCCAAAGAGTTCTCGAACACAGTGCATAATTATGTTTGATAGAGTTTGCGTCAGAGAAACCCCATTTGGCCATTTTATACTTGCAGCGGCTACTTGGATCTGGAAGTTATACTTACTCATCTCAAAGTTTACACTGTTATTTGTACTGCTTTGTCTTCAGCATCGCAATCTCACACAAAATTTACGCCACTGGAGCAGTTATACCAGCGGCCCAGGGGACCGTTTGTTTTAACTTCGACACATTGTATTTGTATGGAAAATCTCTACGTTGTCTACCGAGTACTCCATACAAGTTCCGTATATACGACCAAACCGTGCGAAGTTCAAAAAAGCTTCCCAGAGCTATTTAATTTTAAGGAGCTGGGGACCTAATTTTTAACCCCTGGGCTCGAGTCGGGTAGACGCTGGAAGGGGAAATTTACCAAACACCTAATGCGAGACCGTGTTGTTGTCTGCAGGGTGCGGTGCAGCATCATCAGCGGGCTGGACGGCGAAGGCACGGTGCGCACGCAGCTGGTGGACAGCGGGCTCATCCTGCGCGCGCCGCTCTCCTCGCTCGTGCCGCTGCAGACCTTCTCCCCGGCGCTCAACGCCTACCCGCCGCAGGTCAGCCCGCGCCGCGGCTCCACTGCCCGCATTTATTGCACTCTATCATATAATTAGAACTAAAGTAATAGAATACATACAAAATTTTACTCAAATAAAAACTACGTTACAGTAGCCTTATTCATATCTGGTTATACATCATACGCGAGAGAGTGACCTTCCTAATGAAACTAGAGAACCCTCTAGTTCCATTAAGAAGGTTCTAATCTCTGGTCATTTTACCTTCCTACTTTTTACCTTTCTGAATTTGGACAGCCAACATAGCTCAAAGCTAGTTTGCGAAACCCTTCAAAATTACGTAAGTTCAGTACCTTTTTTAAATTTCATTTTTAAAGTGGGACGAAGTGATGTATGTCTCTTGCTATTTTGTACGGTTTCTATTACTTTAGTTCTAATTCTATGCACTCTATCCATCCATCGGTCATAGGACGTGCATTGTTGGACATCTCCCCTATGGATCTCTAATGAGACAAGTCGTAACCGGCTTGCATCCAGCGCAATCCTGCGATATCGATAAAATCACTTGTCCACCTCATAGATAGCCGTTCTACGCTACTTAAAATGCACTGTGTAGGCCGAATCAAATTTAATGGCGTCCGTGAAGTTAGCTACGAACTGCGTAAATCTCTACTCTACCGCCGCTGACACACGAACTTGCTACTGCTCAACGAGTCGCCTAGTGTTCACACATACTTATACTCATTTATTGATAATAATACATTTACGTCAAGAATATTTATTGTAAAGAAATAGTAGGTAATCATTTTAAACAACAACTAAGAGTCATAAATTCAAGAAATAAATAAAAAAATATATTATTTATTAAATATTTATTCTACCCTTACATTAAGTACGATTCGGTGTATGGCGAGAATGTAAGTGTAATCTAAGTAGAGTGGTTGGTGTGCGGCAGGCGATCCAGGTGCGGCTGGGCGCGGCGGAGCGCGCGGCGGGCAGCATGGTGGCGCGGCTGCGCGAGCTGCTGCTGGGCGCGCGCGTGCTGTGCCGCGCGCTGCCGCCCGGCGCCTCGCCCGCCTCCTCGCCGCCCGCGCCGCACGTCGAGCTCTTCGTGCGCACCGCGCCGCAGAACATACTCGCCTCCGTCAACAACGCCATACTCATGGAGTACGACTGCCTGCAGCTGTTAGTATACCATGCCTCTTCCACACTACATCCTCATTCATTTTTTGTCACAGTTTTGTTTTAGAAGCTGCTCGAACTTTCTTTCTTTTGGGTTTATTTTCCTTATTATTATACAGATAAACTACTTGTTGTATGTTTACGAAAACTCATTTAGCGGCCATGAATAGGCAGTGTTTATGAGGTACATACAAACAAAATTTAAAACTAGTGGTCAGTTGACGCACATTATTGTATCAACTGATTTTAACCTTAGTGTTTAGTTGATGCACTCTCGCGTGTAGACTGCCCATTTTGGTTTAAAGGTGTAGTAGCTAACCAGACAAACGTTGTTTTGCCATACAAAAAAAAATCGATTATAAATTAAGTCACTATCTTGTTTCTGAAGTTCGATCAAACAGCACACAGTGATTTTGTGAAAATCGGTTCAGTAGTTGAGGAGTTCATCGCGGACAAACAATGTGACACGAAATGTTTATATATAAAGAAGATTTACCTCGTTAATACTACCTTAATGGCTGCTAAATGAGTTTTTGTAGACGTACAGTGTATTACAGTGTATTTATTTGTAAATACCAAAACAAAACACAAAAATTTGAATGTAACCTAGTGAAACCACCTTATTATATTTATTTGTGTGCAGGGGCAAGGCGAGAGAGGAGGTGAGCACGGGCACGAACACGGTAGAGGCGCTCAACAAGAAAAAAGAGCGCATCTTCCGCAGCGTGTCGAGCGCGGGCGCCGACGAGCGCGAGCGCGGCGCCGCGCTGCCGCCGCCCGCGCTTCCCGCGCTCGGCATGTGCTTCGACGTGCACGTCGCCATGGCCGCCAACCCATGGAACTTCGTCGTGAGTACATCCTACACTGCAAAGGCAAATCTATCCTAAATATATATTCTGGTGAAATCTGTATCCGTCTACTCCCCTTCAGACCCCAGTCCAAAAGGGTCACAGCGGGTGTGGCGGTATAAGTTAGCAGATTGGGATGAGATGCGGTGTTTCTTTGCATCTCATCCTTGGCAGCCTGTCTGCTTCTATTCTGATGATCCTTCTTCGTGCGCGGATGCCGTGACAGACTTGCTTTGTACAGCCATGGAATACTTCATTCCATTTTCGGACGTGCCTCTGTCCAGCAAAGCTCGGTCCTGGTTTGGGCCTGAATGTGGACGCACCGAAGCGCAAAAGCATATCAGGCATACCTGGCTTGGGTCGATGCTTGTAACAGTAAGGCGAACGACATACTGATCTGAGGAAGAAGACTTACAGTAGGGCTTCTAAGTCCTGCAAAAAGGTTATGCGGAGGGTTCGCTTTGAGCATATTAGTCGAATAGCGAACAAGCTTGCTTCTTACCTTGCGGGTAGCAAGGCATTCTGGTCCCTAGTTAAATCAGTCGAAGCGAACTTCTGCCACCCCTCATTGCCTCCGTTGCTGAAACCCAATGGTTAGCTGGCTCATACCGCGATATAGAAGGCAAATTTATTTGCATCTCTATTTGCGGAGTCTTCGCGTCTGGACCCCGGTAGTGCGAGACCTCCAACTTTGCCAAACTGTGGCACCTCAATGAGTGAAATACATATCCGGCAAAAGGAGGTTCTCAAAGTTCTCCGCAGTCTAGATGTGAACAAGGCCAGTGGCCCTGATGGTATTCCAGCTTTTGTACTAAGGACTCGTGCGCCTGAGCTGTTGCCTGTGTTGACCCGCCTCTCTCTGAAGACAGGTCAAGTGCTCAAATCTTGGAAGCTTGCTAACGTGCAGCCTGTACCCAAAAAAGGTAGCTGTGCTGACTTACAGACCGATTTCGATCACGTCCATACTTTGCAAGAGTATGGAACGTGTTCTTAACAACAGGCTCCTGGCGTACCTGGAAGCGAATGACTTACTCAGTGACCATCAGTACGGCTTTCGCCGAAACCGGTCTACTGGGGACCTTCTGACGTACGCCGCACATATGGAGTGAGGTCATCGAGAAACACGGAGAAGCGCTGGCTGTCTCCTTGGATATCTCCGAAGCATTTGACAGAGTCTGGCATGAGAGCCTTATTGGCAAGCTTCCTTTTTACGGCCTACTTGCTGATCGATGCGCTTGGATATCTGATTTCTTGAGGAATCGGTCAATACGAGTAGTTGTAGATCGTTTTTCGTCTGACCAATTGGCTATCAATGGCGGTGTTCCTCAGGGCAAGTTCATGCTCACTGGACATCGACTTTTAGATTTTCGATTTTTAACTAAAGATATATTGGTATATCTACTCCTCAATTGTATAAGCAGGTACTTATGAACTTATAGCTCACAGCGAAATTTCGTAACAGGTCCAGCCTAATTAAGAACTTATACTTATGAATATTAATATGATTGTAATGTTCACAATCAGTATAGCTACTCCTCGATTTTATCAGTTCTTTCCCACCGTCCGAATTTTCTCAGGTGTGCCGTCACCAATATCAAGTTAGGAGCTTTCAAGTTTTATCCGAGAGGTGAGCCGTTGTAAAAAAAAACTTTCCACAGTTCACCCAGGTGATCTAAGGAGGTGGACGGTAGGAAAGAACTGAATTTTATAAGTACTTATGAACTTATAGCTCATCGCCAACACGTCCAGCCTAATTTTAAGTATTTAATTATAAATATTATGATTATAATGTTCACAATCAGTATAGCTACTCCTCAATTTTATAAGTACTTATGAACTTATAGCTCACAGCTAAATTGCGTAACAAGTCCAGCTTAATTTTATTACTCACAAGTATGATAAATATACAGATTGTTTACAGGTCCAGCCTAACAGCACCAGGAACACCCTACAGACCATGATGGCGACGTTGCAAGTGGAATGCCCTAAGATGTCGGAAGCCGACGCGCCCACCACCCCTGCTAGCGGAGAACTGTACACTGTTTTCTACGACAAAGACTCCTCGTGGTACAGGTAAGCCTTATTGTAGCGACATTATCGAAATGTGCTTGCTCGACTGCGAAATTCAGTAACGTTACTGCTGAATGCTGGGAGAATAAAGACCCATTCTACTTACTTTACTCACTGTATAATGTATACAGGGTTATTTCTAATCAATTAGCAACCTTTTAGGGGCTTATTTTGTACCACAAAACCAACAACTTTTGTTCTACGACTTTTGTCATAACTCAAAAAAAAATCAGCTGTTTCATACATTTTATCGCGGGTGAACGATATTTTTCTATGGAACAACAAATTTTTTTTTAGAGTTCGTAGTCGTGGTGTAACAAAAGGTGTTAGTTTTGATACACCGAATAAGCCCCTAAAAGGATGCTAATTAGCATCAATCAATTGATTAGAAATAACCCTGTATAGGCCGAATTAAATTTCTCGGCGTCTGTGAAGTTAGCTACAAGTTGCGCATATCCCCTCTCCTCGCGCAGCTGACATAACGAATTGGCTATTGCCCAATGTCTCGTGTTCACAGACGTCAAGAAGTTTGATTTGGCCTTTTGAATTCCGCTAATTTTACAATTGTCAGTTTTGTCAGATATTTATTTGCAATCTCCACTGTGTAACTTATTTCGCTGTTTGCATTTGCGTATACCCTGGATATGACACTTGAACCAATCGACTCCAGTCAGCCAACTGTACATCGGCTTTGGTCAGTCTTTGTGGCTTTTTTCTAGTGCAACTATAAGGAGTAGCCACCGGATTCCGAGACACAGTTTTAAACTAATTCGGAACCGATGGATTCATAAATAGCATGAAAATTTTATGTCCTATTAAAGATCTCTGAATTGGAGTAATCTTTTGACCGCCAATGTTACCTATATCACGTCCAACGATGTCTTTAGTATATTCTAAAAAAGGGCTCCACATATGAAATTAAAAAGAAAATTGAAGCGTGGCCGTCATGTTAAGATTATGTAATTTGTGTTGTCAGGGTGACCGTGGCGGGGTGCGTGTCGACTGAGATGGTGTCCGTGTATTTCTGCGACTTCGGTGACCTGGCGCTGTTCGCCACAAAGGACTTGCGGCCCGTGCCGGCCGCCGCGCCGCTCGCGCGCTCGCTGCCTCCGCAGGCGCTCAAGGCTCGCCTCTACGGTACGACCGCGTCCAAACGCCGATACAATGCAAAGGGGCCAGAAATAAAAAAAAATATAACTTTAAATACTAGCTTTTGAGATCCTGGATACTACATGCTATCCAAAAATCTCAAAAGCAGAGTGCTAGCCAAGACAAGTAGAACAAGCCCAAACACGACGGGTCTATCTTGTTTAGTACAGGAGTTCCACACTCACACCTGCCGACTCCATCGTCAGATCAGCTCCATGGTACCATATTAATGCATTGTCACTCTTTATACATATGCGTGCAAAATTTCAGCTCAATCGGAAACCGGGAAGTTGGTCAAATTTAACTTGCAAGATTCCACCCGAACCTACATCCATTCCAGGTTTTAAATAAAAGCTTGTAAATAAAAACCATGATTTTTGTTAGTTAAATCCCGAATAACTGTGGAAATTCTTTGAAGGAAAAGCGAGGATTATAGGGCCATTTCAATTTTTTTAGTTATCTAAAAAAAAAATTAAAAGTGGCTGTAATCTGCGAAATGTTCACTTGTCTAGAGTAGCATATTATACGGTTTTACCGGCGGTGGTCACATTTTTGTTGACTACATGTTTGCAAAAACTCCGAAAGTGAGATAATTTAAGTTATAAATGTGTTTTGTTCAATAGTACCAAACCAACTCCTAAAAAACAGTTATTGCGTGCACTGTGTCATATCAATATTTGAGGTGGATCCATGACTTAGACAATTATTATGATTTCCTCAATTGCAGACGTGTGGCCGCTACATCAAGACTGGACAGTTGAGGATTGCGTCCGTTTCCAAGAGCTTTGCGTGGAGCAGCAATTTGTAGGCATATGTAAGGACATAGGCAAGGACCCTCTGAACCCCAGCGAGCCCCTGCTCACGCTCGACCTCATCGACACCACGACTGACGAAGACGTGTATCTCAACAAACAATTAGTCTCCGAGGGCAGAGCGCGCCTCGCCTCTGCCTCGACCTCTTAATTAGTTAGTTTCATGTTATGTTGTTATACTCCTTAATAGTGCAGGGTGCGACAATTGAATATGGCTGTAAGCAGAATAGCATTTTTTAATGGAGATAAAGGCTGACGCGTGTGTCAACATGGCTGCTGAGCAGTGACCGTTCCAGTGCTGTAACAGTTATAACACATTACCAGTGTACTGTATACTCCCGATTATCTGGACAGATTTCGTGATATAAAATGATTTTGCTACCAAATGAAAATGTTAGTATTTCCTCGATAAATACTTATACGATTTTCTATTGAAGGTTCGTGACAGGTGATGGTGTGGCACTGACTTGAAATACCTACCAAATTACAAGTATCAAAAATATTTACAAAAACATTACATTCCAATTTTTTATTTGTACTCAGTGCTTTCAACATTGCTCACTTCTTCATCAGGAAATATTGTGCACACTGAATAATAAAACATAAATTGACACTTTTAAATTAAG
Organism: Hypomecis punctinalis; assembly: GCA_949316475.1. Classification (NCBI taxonomy): domain Eukaryota; kingdom Metazoa; phylum Arthropoda; class Insecta; order Lepidoptera; family Geometridae; genus Hypomecis; species Hypomecis punctinalis. The sequence continues at coordinate 14,551,608 of OX438798.1, read as the reverse complement.
TAATTCTATCCTAATTTAATCGATGTATGCCTATGAAACCGTATTAAGAGGGAGTATCTACATTTTATTAAGAATTAGCATAGATTGAAGCTGATCGATAGCAATAATAGTATATAAATCTGGTTTTCGTAAATGTAGATAATCCCTTATTGTTGCACACTGCGAATGTTATGTTATAATATTTGTATCTTAGTTATAATTAGAGCTTTTGTTTAGATCTTCTAATTGTAAGTTTTTAAGTCAAAAATACTCTATATTTTACATGTTACAATTATAAAGACATAACATATATTTTCTAATTTAAAGCATGATGATTATTCCACTTTTATGTTATAGTTACATTAGAAGTAAATTCTGTGTATACCTATATAGGGTCTGTTTGGGCAGCAATATAATTTTGATCATGTATAAGGATCATTCATTCACAATTATATTATCACACAATAGGCAACACGCAACGCACCCTCAGTTTTATAATTTAAAGTAGTTTTAGTAAGGATGTTCTTCCAAATGTTAATACAGTCTTATAAATTAATATTGACAACATAAACATGTATTAATTGTACTCACAGTAATACAAAACATTATAGCCAGTGTATCAGTGCAGCTTTGGGTTATGTTAACTGTTAGTCACTTAATTTACATTGCATAGTAAGTAATTTCATCTGTATTGAAATTACTTCTAATTTTGAATGTTGTTTATTTTTTTGTACGAAATTTTAACCCACTTGTTCACGTCGAATGCTGGTTAGTATTTTAGTTAACCAAAATGATTTAAACAAATGTAGGTATAGTAAATTATCATTGAATTAAGTTACTACATGAGGAGTGACTGAAGTTAGTTTTTTTTTTAAAAAAGCTATAATGCAAAAAATAATACTACTTTTAATAGCCTCATCCCTTTGACCTTCCTCTTGATTATTTCCAATACAGTTTTTTTACATTGCCTTAAAACTATACCTTTTTGAAATAGGTACTTTTTTGAAGCAATTTCTCAGAAAAATTAAACCATACGGCGCGCGGCGTGAACAAGTGAGACTCCATTTCCATGTTGATGAACTTTAATGACTAAGCTATGGATGAAACTTGATTTTGTCTTTCATATGTGCGATTCGTACCACGCCTGCTCTCGCGAGACACCTGCATGCAGGCACCTCAGTACATACATCACATATTTATTACTTTGTTTGTTTCATAGTCGTTATCCACACGGCCTAACCTGACATGTGTGCGATATATCTAGACTAAATTTTGTTACCTATAATTAAAAAATCTATATCTACAATTTGCATATATATAGATACGGCGCACGGCCGGTTTGCGTTTCACTTCACTCAAGTTTTGATGGATATTTTGCTTGTAGATAATGTCTCGTGAGAGAGTGTGGCTTATAGATTAGCATTGTCAATATTTGCGAATAAACAGTTTTATAAAACAATGTAAATGTTTAATTCAATTATCCCCTATGCCATCAGGTTTCTTTAATTACAGTACATACTTAACGAGGGCATAGCCAGGTTTCAGTTTAGGTTTGTCTATCTGTCCTCTGGCTTTTTGAGTGGAAAGTAGTATAAATACATATATGTCGAATCCATAAAAGGATCCGCATCAGTTATAGTGATTAAATGTGGTAATGATTTTATACCATCTAACCCAACAATGCTTCAGTGTAGTGTGGCGTGGTCGAGCGGGCGAGGAGATAAATTGCGACGTCACGAACAATCAATGATAACAATTATAGAGAAAAATTTAAGCGAAGGACATTGCGTTCCGCAGCGTAACGCACGCTGCCACCATTTTATCAAGAATCACCACTCGAGCCGTTCTAATCACAACCAACCGCGAACAATTTCTCTTCACCACTAACAAGTGACATCTGCCATGTCATTATCGATTTTCCCGCCCATCGGCCAATCATGCGATATCACTTGAAATCTCCTTGGAACCAATCAGCAGCGTTTGGTATACTGAGCGCCTCACAAATTGAAAGATGGGAAGTTAGCCGCAGAGACGCCGGCGGCGCACACCCGCCCGCCAACCTCGTGCCTCCCGCGCGCTCCCTACGCCCGAACTCACTACTTCGCCATTTGTATAGGCATTGTGCACACATGCGCAATAATTAGCGAATCACGGCGAAGTGTCATCTGCGGCAAAGAAGATATAATAATACTGCTCTGTGGCTAACTTCCCATCTTTCTTGTGTGGCGCTTAGTATACAAGCGTTACCCCAGGAATGTTGCCACTTCCATTCCTAGTCCTTCGAAATTATACTATATAAGTGGCACTATTTAAAAATAAACTTAAGGCTATTGTCCCGTTATATACATAAATATAATATAGGCCGAATCAAAAGTCCCAGATGTGAAGATAGCTACATGCTGCGAAATATCCAATCCTAATGAAAGCTCACAAGTTGCGCGTTGATTGGGTTTCGCGGAGCTTGTAGTTTGTGCAAAAAGAGATGGGTCGTAGGCACCACAGGTAGGCACGGTGAACGTAGGTGGCGTAACGTTGACAACACTGCTGTCAATGCTAGTACAACAAAGTGTTTGATACTTGGTAGACACCAATTCAGTTTTTATTAGTAGACTCGCGTCTACAAAGTAGTCGGTACCTTGGCTGCTGACCTATAGTTAGTTCACCGTATCGCCACGACGTTTCTCTTTTTGCACATACTCTAGCCAACTTCACGACTTGAATGAATCGGCCTATAATTGTTTTGTGATCCTAGCTTGTATTTAGCTAAGCTGTTACTCAGTGGAATATAGACTTAATTCTGCTATCACGAACAAAAGATTACATAATTTTTTTTTGTATAAAAGTATAAAGGCGAGCTGTGTATACTAATGTGTCTAAGTAGGTATATCAAGAACACAGAATTGAGACAAATTCTATTCAAAATATTTTATTTCAGAATTCTTACATGAAATGCTGCTTAGTTACATACAATATTAATTACAGGACTATTATGAGAATGATCACATTATTATTTTTTAGAAATCTGTTTTGGGCTCTGCAATCAGAAGTCTGCAATCCACAAAATTTGTGGATTGTTATATGAGAATGATCACATTATTTTTGAGAAATACACAAATATGGACTGTTATCGATAGACTCAGACCAAATAAAAAGACTGTTGTGAACAAACAAGTGAGGCCGACCAAATCTACACCTCGCCGTGTACAATTACACACACATCCAGGTAACTATGAAACTACGCCTTGGCTTGTCAGTCAAACCACGGCCCTTCAGCGACCCACTCACACATGTATAAAAAACCGGCCTCACTTCACTGTTCAATGACGTTCTCTCTGGGTTTTTTTAATTGCTCTGAGTGGATAGACTTGTAAGTATATTTTTTCTTTCATAGCATAACTGTTTAGTGTCTGTCCTAATCCCAATCACTGAGCATTATGTTCAGTGACACCTTTAGGGTTTAGGTGATCTAGCTCTTAGGGAGCTCATTATCAAAATGGAAATCTAAGAAAACTCATTTATAATATACACATGTATCTATATATATCTGCATATAGCTATGCATGCATAGTCCTTCAGTGATGTGAGCAGAAAGAGAAGGTACCTATAGATTTTTAACCAAGTACATTGTATTATTTACGAAGATCTTCTGAAGATATGCCATATTTCTTTTTCAGTGCATCTATTTCTTCTTGTTTCTTCTCAATGTCAACACCCTTGAATGCTTTGTTGGATCTATAATACAATACAACTAAGTATCTGTTGCAGACGTTAAATCCCGACAGATGGTCACAAGCATTTTTTGCATCAAAAATGTCTTCATAAACCACAAATGCAGTACCTCTTGTTTCTGGGGTGTTTCCTCTGAAATAATGAAAACAATAGGTAGGTTATTAATAGGTAAAACTCAAGATATTAAATGAAAAGTTACATAAGGTAAACGGGAAAGTAAAGATATTTTCATAAGATAATGTAATTAAACTTACACGCGAATTTGTCTGATTGCACCATATTTGCCAAATATATCGTACATTTCTTCTGCTGATATTTTATAAGGCAAATTACGAATGTACAATATTCTGTTGACTTCTGGTGGTAGTCGAACCTGTAAAAATTAATGGAGTTAGACAAAATGTTTCATTCTACACTATGATCTTTCTCACTCATTATCCTACCAATATTATTAACTCCACATCACCATAAAGAATTAATAAATTATGCCTCCTCTTAATTTAAGCTATTCATTATGGATTTCACTGTTCCACAAGACCAATCCCACTAAGCATGAAACTTGCAATAAGTTGCAGTAAGTTTGTACATAGCACATTTGTAAATTTCAAACATTATGTGCAGGAACATGTCAGTTACATAGATCATATTCTTAGGTTGAAACTTACTAAAAGTTATTTAGTTACGTTACTGTTATATTTCGCACAAAAGTTTATATTTCAACTTTGCAGGGATATAGCCTCCCAAACATACCTAATTGTAAGTAATTAGCATTGTTGCAAAAATGTGATTGGGACGTTACAAATAAAACTTTGCAGCAATATAATTTTACTAACTTAACTGTCTGGTATTGCCTGTATCTTACAAATGAAAGTTACTCAAATGTTATACTGTAACATCGTGACAATATGAATTTTGTTATATTTTTTTTTCAACTGTCCTACTACTTTACGTATTGATATAGTTATTTACTTAACCTATGTAATGTTGCTGGAACTTAATTTTTGAAAGCTGTAGAATTTTATAGTTAACATTGAAATACTAGATGGCGTTAACAGTGCACATTAATTTTCTGCATCGCAGTGGTGTTGTCTTTGCAGAATTAGTATCCTCATTTTAAATTTCATTACAACATTCCTTACTATAGATAGAGGAATAAAGTCTTTTGTTCTTCCTCATACAAACCCACCCCTCAAACTTGAATTATAACCTCAATAAAATTAAAAGAAAATGTTTTTTTAGAAACTGAAACTGAAATCCTACATAAATGTAACTTTGCGACAACTAAATAAATGAAAAAGCATGTGCAAGTTTCATTTGTAACCTATACGCAAGATAGCTGAAGTTAGTTACTATTACTTTTCAAATTTAAAGTTGTGGAAATGTTAAACGTTATACTTGCGGGAAGTTAATTTTACAACTTTCAGACATGTTTCTTGTGTAATGTTACTGCAACTTCACGTTTTAAAGTTATAAAAAGTTTTGGTGATCAGCTCTGGGCAAGTTACAGGTTTTATCTAAAGCGCGGCCGTTAGGGCTAAGCTCGCTGTAAGCTTGCGTGAACATTGCAACCTTATATTTGTAAGTTACAAGCTCATTGATGATACTTTCAGTAATGTTATTGCAACTTATGCTTGCTTAGCAGGAAAATAATGAAGAATCTAATTTCTTTAATGTATTGTTTGACTCAATTCTCAGTACCTAGTAACTTTATATGTTAGTTGCCCAAATAAAATACAAAGATATCTAGTTGACTGCTGTTGACCTATATTCGCATTTCAATAAATATTGTGTTCTTGACACTATTTAAGTGGAAAGCACAGGTTGAATGTAAACATTGGAGAAAATTTATGACTTTAGTTATCAAAATTATTTTACAGTGCAAATTAATGATAGGTAGGTACTTTATTTTGATCAAGATTTAATCTACAAGCAGACACATAACCCAAAAGACGGTAATAGAACTAGATTAGGAATACTTACATTTGCACGCCTTTGTAACGCTAACGCCATGGTCTCTAGTCAATCACCCTAACAAAATCTAACCAAGGTATTTCTTCAACTCGATCACAGAAATAACATAAAAAAGCGCTTCAGATGAGAAATATTAGACTTTGATATTAGAAAAAGTCGTAAAATCCGATTTCCGATTTATTTGTTGTCTTTTTATTTGAAGCAAAGACCAAACAGAATGTAATAGTCAGTGTTACCAGATGGCTGTCGTAGTTTCCCCCCAAATCAATCTTGGAATCCCCCAAAATTCAGGTTTTGAGGAAAAAACCTACAAAAAATCCGTAATTTTTTTTGAACTATGTCGTAATAGACTACTTATAATTATATTGTTCTCACTCTTACTATTTGGTAATGTAGACACAACAGCACTCTTGTCGGTATGTCTGTAGCAATGTATGCAGTATCACTACTCACTACGTCCCGACAATGTCCATACGTGCAGTTAACTGGTCGAAAACATCTGCTTCCAATGATTTTATTTATAATAATAACTAGCTGCCCGCCCCGCCCCGGCTTCGCCCGGGTACGACTGGTTAAAAAAGACATTTTATAAGTATTGTGTTTATATACCTAGCATGTAACCAAGTAACGTCACACACATGCGCACAGTTATTTTGGCGCGTTTTCATATTACATTAGCTTACCTATACGCAAATATTTTCACCATAGAACACCCACTACTAAATATAGGGCTCCTTTATTAGATCTTGAATAACACCGAATAAAACTTTTGCAAGAGGTTTGCATCCAGCTTCCATCAATGTATCCACCAAAAAATGAGGTTCTCAATTCGATTGTGTTTCATTTAGTATGTAAGTACATATGTTATGCGATCATTCCGTCAATTAAATTTTGACTCTCAATAAAGTATTGTAGTCTTGAAATGTACCTATCTATTATAACGTCCATTGCTAGACATACTCGTACCGGACGAACCGATAGGATGGGTTGAAAGCTACTCGTAGGTACCTGAATCGCGGGTGTTCCCGTAATCTTAATCTGTTCAACTATTAACATAAAATAAAGATAGTATTGGCCATCTAAATAAAAGTAAGTTCGTATGGGTCGGGGGCTATACGTTATCTATCTCTGGTTTCATTGTTTTTAAACGGTTAGAATATTCAGTCCATCTACATTCTACCTACGTAAGTTAGTTGACGTTTCTACTATATACTTGTATTTGATCTTTTCTTCATTTGATAACTTTGTAAAATATTCGCCATCAGTTCTACTTCTACGAATTGTGTGCCCTATCTAAAGCCTCTACAACTTGCTAATCCAAAGAGCAAATTGAACCGATGGAAACGCTGGCATCCAACGTGATCTGGTGGTCTAGACCTGATCTTAGATTCACGTGGAGACCTCTTCTACGCTTGCCAATAGGTACATTGTCTACGTTCATGAACTTTAAGCCCTCATCGATCATTCGTTTTACGAACTATGTGTCAGTACCTATTAACTACCACTACAACAGAAATTTTAAATCGTCGGTATGTCGGCTCGCCTTACTTAGGGGTAGATTTGGAGAACCAAATCTCAAGGTGTTACATAAATCAGCGCACTAATAGAGGTGGTACCTATATAGAGCCGTGGTGGTCAAGTGGTAGTAACACCTATCCTACAATCGAGAGTTGTTGGATTCAAATCCTAATCCCGTATCAATGATGTGGCAACCTGCATACCTATGTAGCTATGTACATCCGAAGGAACTTGATGACGTATATCAACCAACCCGTACTGGGCCACCGTGATGGATATGACCCAATCACCCTTCGTAAACAGACCTGTGTTCTGCAGTGGACGATTAAAGAAGACTGGTATATAAACAGTACTTATAGGAATAGGGGTGATATAATACATGCACGACGCGACAGCGTTTATTTTTTTATATTTCTATGACTTAAAAAAATATCTAAGTGTTTCGGAATAGCCGATTTGAACGATTCAAAAAACAATTTACTTACATACATATAAATTGAAACAGTCTTGAAAACAATATGATTTATTTGGATAAGGATTTAAACAGAAGTATGAATAACATGGTCGAATATTAGTCGGTATTTCTATTAACTTTTAAAAAGTAATAAGTTATTGTGACATAATGATAGTAGTTGGACATTATGGTATTGCGAAGTTTTTTTGTAGATATTGATATGTTCTTTAATATTGTACAACAGACTTTTGTTCTATCATCAATAGTTTCCGCTGCGCATGCAACGGAAGAAGTTTTAATTAAGACATTTTTTTACACGTTAGGTTACGTTACTTTAGTTTTAGTAAGGATTCGTAATCTTTTCTCCAACGGTGAAAGAATTTTTAAAATCGGCACAGTAGTTTTCGAGTTTATTCATTACAAACATACCCACACACACACACGTAAATACAAACGTCCGCCGCGCGCCGGCCGGGCCGCTACCGCCCGCGCCGCACCGATATGTCCCTGCATTTTAAATCTGTAATATCTTCGAAAATATTCATTTAAATTACATGCTGTAAATGGTCATATTGATCTATATTGAATGGACAATGTATTTAAGGTACTTAATTGGATAAGCATTAATTATGTATTGCTTAAAATAACTTTCTAAATAAGCCATTTTTTCCCGTAAAATGTAATGGATAAAAAATGGTTATTGTGGGCTATCTTTAAGAGATAGACATATACCATCTTGGACTTTTTTGTTGATCTTTTTAAGGTGTACAATACCGTAGTACATTATTTTGATTTACCTCGTGGGGTTCAGTCAGCGTTTGCAATGTAAGCCCAAAAAAACGTGTTTATTTACGACATTACATTAGAAACCTGTAAATTTATCAGTGTTCCTCTACAATATTATGCATGTATTATACATATAAACCTTCCTCTTGAATTATTCTTTCTATTAAAAAAAACCGCTTCAAAATCCGTTGCGTGGTTTCGAAGATTTAAGCATACATAGGGACGGACAGACAGCGACAGCGACTTTGTTTTATACTATGTAGTGATAGTGATGTTGGATGGACCTCGTTACACACACACGTTTCGATTTGACAGACGGCTATGAGGAACGTCCTCATGGACGTTCCTCATAGCCGTCCTCATTATTAAATTTAAAACCCTCATGGGTTTTAAATTTAATAATACGTTAAAATAACCATGTGTATGGGCTGCGTCATATAAGTTGGCGGATGTGAAGTAAGCCACAAACTGTGCAATATACAATCCTCACTGAAGTTTGTAGAGAAACTAAGTAACTTGGTTATTATCCCTACATTCAAAATTTCAAAAGTGTTATTATGCGGTTAGTCCTTTTATTTTCCGATTCGGTAGGAATCCTAACCCGTAGGTAGGTCTCTTATTTATTTTAACTTGACGTGGTGCTACAAACGTATCTCGTTTGATTTTTTCCCACAAACGGGACGCGTTTGCAGCACCACAAGTTAAAAAAGCATCTGAGTTAAAAGAAAACACTACGAAAACATTACAAGCTCACATAAAGCGGCGCGTTAGTTTGATATTGTAACTGGTGGCTAACTTCACATCCCTTTTATAATTCGGCCTATACCTACTCAACTTGTTTTTCTGTCTCTTTTTTGGTGAGAAGGATGAGTAGGTAAATGAGAAGGAATTTCATTCAATATCACGTCTAACTATAATTCTGGTAACGTTCAATAGGTATTATAATGTACTTTTGAAAGACCCCCAATTTCCTCCGACATACAATTTTTCCCCCCGAAATTCCCCCTAATAATGTTTTCCCACCCCTCCCATGAGCATAAAAAATCCAAATTTGGAGGGAATCCCTCCATTCTGGCAACAGTGGTAATCGCAGAATGACATTGACAGTGAAGCCGTGCAGTGAAATGGCAGTGAAGCTTAGCTTACAATGACATTGAACGGGAGCGTAGAGCGCTGGCGGTTAGTGATCATCCGTAGATTTGCTAGATGTTCCATAGAAGTTAAAATAACTCTTTTCAAGGCATTCTGTCAATGTTTTTATACCAGCAACCTATGGGTGAAATATACCCAGAAATCGATAAGTGCTCTACGTGTGCAATATAATAATATCTTTAGGATGTTGTTGGGGCTGCCTCCATACTGTAGTGCATCTGGTATGTTTGCGGATGTCAGAACTGATGAACAGATGGTTTTGCTGTAATTATTCGCAAAAAAATAATCTCCTTACTGAAGAGGGTGAGAGGCAGCCAAAATAGCATTTTAAATAATATTAGCGAGAAGTACGATTGTTCAATACTAAAACATTGGATAAAAACTATAATACCAGGTACAAATAAAGCATATCAAATTAAGTAAATGTGCCATTAGTCTAGTTAGTTTAAATAATTGTTGATCTCGCTAAAATAAAATAAAAAAATTGATCTCTTTAATGTTTAATAATTACTATAATTTTAAAAGATGCGATTGTTACCTGTTTATTCATATTAATATATTACTTATTTTGTTTCATTTAAGTGCCAAAATTGTTGTATAATGTACCTTAGTTTAAGTTTATGGCTATGTAACATTGTACTATATGGATCTGTGTTATCTGAAATAAAGATTATATTATTATTAGATTATCGAAGGGACAGTGAAGTGATCGCTTATTCCCATAGTCAAAGTATCTAACTATCTTCTTTGGTATAACTAGTCAGGGCGCTAAATAATAATAATTACGAAAATAAGAGAATGCGAGATGTGCAAGTTTATCTGTCTACGTGTGCAAGTATAAAGAGAGAACAGGACGAAAGTACTTAATATCTTTTGTCTCTATTTGCGTATACGTTTTTTTTGTCTAACTCTTATGTACGCACTGCCTAGACGTAATAGTCGGGCAAAGTTTTCGCTCCAAAAACTTTTTTTTTACTTTTTAGCCGTTATCGTCCCACTGCAGGGCAAAGGCCTCCCTCCCCTCTTTCCATTTTTCTCGGTCGAGAGCTTTGGTGTTCCATCTACTGTAGTGGGAATCAAGCTCGTCTCGCCATCTTTTTTTTTGGGCCTACCGAGAGGTCTCTTGATGGTGGGTGTCCACATTGTACAGGTTTTGACCCACAGATCTTCGTGTATTAAGGCCCAATTCCATTTCAGACTTCCAGCCTACTCTCCGACATCTAGGATCTTGGTTTTGGGAGTGCAGTTCTGAGTTTCTGATACGGTCAACCAACATCACTCCAAGAATGCTGCGCTCCATACCTCTTTGGCATACCCCGAGCTTGGACTTTTCATGTTTAGTCAGAGACCAAGACTGTACGCCGTAGGTGAGTCCATAAGTTTTTTCTTTAGTTATAGTGGTAGGTTACCTTTCCTGAGGTCTTTCATCGACCAATAACTCTTCCAAGCGCTATCAGTGCGCCGCGCAACTTTCATTTCCTGACGCGCTTAAAAAGAGATTATTTGGCCGAGATAAAGGTGAAATGAAATGAAATAATATTTATTCGACATAAAATACACAAAGATTAAACATTATAAAACCAAAATTGTAAAACAATAAAGGAGTTAAATGACAGAAATGTCGAAAAGGGCTCATCTCAGCATTAATGCTGAGTGCAGGTAGATACCTTACAGTCAGCGCTAGTTTTCAGATGAGCCCGTTGTCGAGGGTATAAATAAAATACAAATATTCGTAATAAATAATCGTCCAAAAGTAGGTATGGACAAAGAGTACAGAAATTACAGAAAAATACCATATCAAAAAATCAAACAAAGCAACTACCTAGTTCACATTGAAATTAATAGAAATACTTACATAATAAAATACAAAATCAAATTTACATAAAGGTGATACAATATAATTATATAACTATCCTTAGCAAAAAACACGCGTAAAAATGGTAAAAAAAGGTAGCTTTGGACATACTCAATCTCGATCCCCTCTACATCGATCTTGTTTTCTGTGCTGTTCGTCATGAGCTTGGTCTTCGACATATTCATACTAAGTCCAACTTCGAGGCATGTATGATTTAGATCTTTTATCATTGAGCTCAAATCTAGGGCGGTGGAAACAAAAAGGACGATATCGTCGGCAAAAAGGAGATTGGTAAGCCTCCGTTCACCAACGACGATGCCCTTGTTTTCCCATTTGTCTGCTAGTGTCCTGAAGGCTTTTTCTAAGGTGGCTGTAAAGAGTTTGGGTGACAACGGATCTCCTTGTTTGACGCCTCTTTTTACATGGAAGAATGGTCCGGTGGTGTGAAGTTTTATGGCTGCTGTGCTAATTTGGCAAATATGTTGTAGCAAGTTGATGTAAGTTTGATGTATTTTTTGTTCGTGTACCTAAGGCTTGAAATAATTATGGAACAGTGGTTCAAACTATCAAAAGTTTTACTGAAGTCTATGAACGAGGGGAATTCGGTATTCTTGGTGTTTTTCGATCAGTTGATTTACAGCCGTGCGATTCTCGTATTACGCATAACTGCGTGAGCTTATTTCACCTCACTCCCCTGTCACTTCACGTTCACTTAAGCGAACACCCGAATTGGAATTCTCAACGTAAAATAAAAGCGGCCGACGTGAGACGATCATAAGTGACCAATGGTCGCCGAGGGAGATTTAATAGGTGCGCTACACGTCGTACTACTTCGAATCGGTATTATCGGTTTTTTAATAACTTTGATTTCTTTAGGTTTTTAGTTGATTTTCTTATAAATACACATTAATTATAAACTTAAAATGCATACAACTTATAATTTGTGTTAAGTTATTGCCTTAATCTACAAAAAATCTTAATATCATAATATTGGCAAATTAACTTAGAAGCGATATGCCAAAAATGTCAACCGCATTAAAAAAATACTCTTTGACTCTTCAATTTTGTAAACAAACGAGTAATTTACACTTTATTTCGAAGTTTTTGCTATTAATTTGACTTGAAACCGAAGTAAAATGTTTCAAAATGTGCATTGGAATGTTAAGATCCCATTGATTGCTCTAAAAGTATCAAGATAACACGGGGCTTGCTCGGCGCTCCACTTGTAACAAAAGTTATTTGGTGCAACTTGGATTTAAGTGTAGTTTTTGTGGCAAATATTTTCAAACCACTTCAAAATGTTACTGTGTGATTATATTTTAACAAAGATTAACTGCATAAGCTTTTACAACGCAGCTCATTACGGACGCTTTTATTTATATTACACGAGATTGAAAACATTGACAGAAAATAAATTTCATCATGAGGTAAGTGTCTTTATATTGTAATTGTATTTTTCTTATTATATCTTGTATATTCAGAATATTTTACCTATTTCTTTCATTAGGTTTATACATTAAAGTTACTACGATCCTGCAAGGGGTGGTAAAAAGCATTATTTTATCACCTACTTAGATTCTTGTTAGATTACTTACATATCAGATAAATTAATAACCACTGATTCGATTTTGAATGCCATCTCTTCTCTGTAGGTACCTTTTATGCAAGTTTAGTTACAAGTGTTACAATTTTTATTTATTTTATTTTCAGCCACACTAGTGAGCGCTCCATGTATCCAAATGCAACTCAAATAGATATTCTCCTCGACCAACTAGAAAAAAATCCTGATATAGCAAAAGGATATCTAAAAAATCAAAATGCAAGGCAAAGAGCTCAAGCCTTCTGGGAACAGGTCCAGCTGCAGCTTAATAGTGTTGGTGGTGGTGCAATAAAAAGTTCAAAACAGTGGATGAAGTATTGGACAGATAAAAAAAGCGCAACAAAAAAAAAAGCTGCACAGCGAGCTGCCAACAGGCGTAGAACTGGTGGAGGGGTGGGTGTCCAAGTAGAAATATCAACATTAGAAGAGAGAATTGTGGCATTATTGGGTGGTGAAAGCTTTGCAACTGGAGACACTCATTTAGCAATACCACTTTTTCAAGATTCAGTCCAATCCAATATTCAAAATACCCAAACCAATAGCAACATAACAATAGAATTACCAGCGATAGTTTATCCACAAAACACTACTGAAGAACTGTGTACCCCAGAGCTCATATCAAATATATCACCCACCATACTTGAAATAAGCAATCAAGCTCCTCTAGCAGCGCACTCTGAACCACTACCACCACCAGCACCAGCCACTCCTGAACCACCACCAGCAGCAATAAGACGAAGGCGTTCACCAACGACACCAGCACAATCACCACGACATCGTCGTAGTTCTCTCCCAAACACTCCGAGAAGACGAAGAATTCGGGCTCGAGCGTCGTCACCACCAAGCCAAAGGCAAAGTCAGTTTGTTCATGTCACTGATCGATTTGTTAGACTCGAAGAACGACGTATTGATTTGGAGGAGAGTAATGCATCTCTTTTAAGAGCTGTCCTAGAACGTACAGCTCAAAGAGAACATACATTATTGGAGGCTCTCAACAATGTAAGTACTCAGTTAATTGAGCAACAGTTATCGCAAAATATTGTGATGGCTGAAGCCATAAAAACCTTAGGCGAAGGCCTTAAAGCATTGAGTGAAGCTATTAAAAAACCTACTGCTTAGTTAATATTTTGTTTTGTGATTTGCCAAGAAATTTATTTAATAATGAGTAATAATTATTTAGTTTCGAGCTTCTCCATATCAGTTATTTTTTTGTTAATAAAGTCTACTCCTTAGATCTATGGAATGTTAAATAATTAGGCAATTTATTAATTTTTTTAATACATAATTCTCAATTATTTATAGCAACATATTTATTTGTAATTTGTTACATTTACAAGCACTTTTTAAGTAACATTAGTTTTTTATAAATATTTATAGCTTCATATGACCTTATATTTTGTTTGTATTGCAATGGTTTATTATTATGTTTTCTAGATAATCATCTTTTTTAGTTATTTTTTTTTCATGAAACTGTTTTATTTTTTGTAATTTTTTAGCAATTTTTTTTATATATGTTTATCGCATTATATTTAATATTTTTATAGCCATAGCATTCAGGCTAGGACTGTTGCATTGCTAAGTTAGACTATGGTTTCAAGAGTTAAACTTATTGCGATTTAATTTTGTGTGATTAATCACACGCTTTATTAAAAAAATCATATTTTCACCTCCTTTCGGCTTAGTACACCAGTTCTGTATAACCCTGTAGCTGTATACCAGGTACCACCAGGGACACAAATCCAAGTTTTACAAAACATACCTACCTAGTTTGTGAAAGTTTTGTTCTGAAATATCGGGAGTTTTAAATGTTATAATACATGCTATTATTTTTTTCTGAATGATAAAATACTTCAGTTTACAAACATTATTCCCTCATTGGACCTATAATTATTTCATATTGAAGCCACGAAGACGTAGATGCCTGATATACTTATTATGATTTTTATTTTAGTCTAATAAATAATGTATTATTGTAAAACACTGTGTGTGTATGACTATTCTAATTCTAAGGTTAATTAACTTAACAACATTTGGAACTTGGACTTGGAATTTTTCTTTATTGGCGAAGTTATCCTTTTTAATATTAACATGCATGGCGTTTCGCGTGATAATATTAAAAAGGATAACTTAATTCCGCCAATAAAGAAAAAATGCTAAGTCCAAGCATCAAATTTCTTTTCAAGTCATTATTTTATCTGATATTTTGTCATAAAAACTACCATTGAGTTTAATTTAATTTTAAAATTTATTTGTTATACTTGTGTTACATTATATATATATTATGTTTAAGCATAATACCAAAAATAATTTATTCAAGTAAATAAACAATATTGTATTGTGGGTTTATTTTTGCAAGTACAATTTTTCTATAGATATATATTTAATTAAATAGAATTATTCTCATACAATTATAAGATTCTTCTTACTATAAATACTGCTGTTTACTATGTTTACTGCTAGGGTAAGGAGGAATACTTTTAGGTTTAATTAAATTAAATTAATTAACAATTAACACACTACTTTAACACTAGGATAAGCATATTATTATCTGTTAATATTACTTGTAAATTAGACAATTATACTTGTTTTAGTTAAATGTAATTGTGAAAACGTTACAATTTTGATATTAAAATACTAATTTTTTAAAAGTTCCTATTTTTATTACCCTATATAATATTATATTACCAAAAATAAAATTGAATCATTTTAAGATTGTAGGCTTTAATATAGTACATACATAATACACAAGGTTACTCGATAGAGTTCCTAATAAGATAGCAGGAGGTCATGAGGGACCATTATTATGGACATATTTTACTATGGGGCTCACCTAGAATTGAATAAAAATGTCAGGTGTCCTATAAAAAAATTACAACGTGGAGGTTTCAAAATATGTGACTACGTGACACACCTGATTTTTTCATGAATTATGGGTTGCTTGATCGTATAAATAATAAAAGTTGTATAAAATAATGATCTGAATAACCCGCTTCTTGCTTAGTAGGTACACTTTTTCTGAAAAATTCTGTAGGTGTTACCATACAAAGTGCAAACAATAATAATCTTAATGCAGAGTACATAATGTTTTTTTGCAAACATCTAAGATATAGAAATGTTACCTAATGTGACGAGTACGCCACAAATTATCTATCAAATGTCTTCGTCGTGCCAAGCCTCGAGAAAGTTCTTCCTGTGGTCCAGGGCCTGCATCTGCCAGATCTCTGTCTTGCACCTGTTGCAATTGGGAAACAAGACTTCTTTCTTCTGCGTCTTCCGCTGGAGACAATATTGGTGCTACAAGACCAGCACGATTGCATAAATTGTGTAGTACACAACATGCAGTTACAATTTTTGCAACCATATCGGGATGATAATGAAGTACTCTGTGTACTAAGAGGCAGCGGAAGCGACCTTTTAGTATCCCTATAGTTCTCTCAACGGAATTTATGGCAGTTGCATGCAGTTGATTGTAATGACTTTCAGGGCTATTATCTTCTGGTGTCGGCACCACTGGAGTCATCATATAACGCCTTTGTGCATAGCCCGAGTCACCTGAAAATGTAACAATTTTATTATTAAATTATCAATGTTTTACATCTTTATGACTAAAATAAGAAGATAAAATTTAAACTATGGAGACTAAGTTTGATTACTAAATTGTTTTCTTTCACTTATTGCTATTAAAAGAGATGCTGTTATATTTTTATCTTATGAAAATGCTATAGAGTTTATAAAATTGTTACAGAACGAGAAAATATATGTCACTAACCCAACAGGAATAAATCTTGCCCACTATTTATTAGACCACGCAAGTGGTTCTGCAGTTCGCTATTGTTAAAAATAAATGAGTCATGTGAAGCACCTCCAAAGCTTGGATCAATATGCAATATGTTTAAATCAGCATCAGTGACCTGAAACATAGTTATACTAGCTGACCCGGCGAACTTCGTTTTACACAACTTTATAAATTATAGCCTATGTGTTATTCTGATGTATGAGCATTATTACTGCAAAGTTACATCTTAATCCGTTCAGTAGTTTTTGCGTGAAAGAGTAACAAACATACATCCATATAAACTCATAAACTTTCGCAATTATAGTATTAGTAGGATAGGATAGTAGGATTATTATAAAATACACAAAGGGCAAACAACTTAGTAATATCTCTAAATTTCAGGTTTACTCACCAGTTGGACATTTCTTGCGTGATATCCTTTTCTACAATAGTAGCGCTCCTCATTTTCAACGGGCCTAACCATAGCTACCAATGTGCCATCAATGCAACCAAGTACCCCAGGTATTTTAAATTTTTCATAAAATCTGAAAGAAAAAGCCAACACCATCACTAAATACAAATAATGTTACTTTTACTCAGATAAAATTCAGAGATTCCAAAACATTATTATATTTATATTTTGTTTTTCGTCTTTATATTTCATAAAATTCCAATTAGATAAGTGTCTATTAATAAGTCAGTTACAATGAATACAAAATGTACCTTGCTATTAAATTTTGTCTTTCTGTTGCATTTTGAGGAAATCTTATATATTTTTTTACAATATGTGGGTGATTTAATGCTTCTACTACGTCTCGTATGCATCGCGATGTTGATGCCTGTGAGAGGAATGCAGTAACATTTCTTCCTAGTTGTTTTTGATAGCTTCCATTGGCTAAAAATGAAAGTGTGCATAGTATCTGAAAAAAAAAGTAATGATATAGGTAGCATACCTTATGCAATGTAGGTACAAGTATTTACTTATTTAGCTTTTTGTGTCATATTTTTATAAAGATACCTTCGTCCTTGTTGGGATACATCGTCGATTCGTCAAATAAGGTTGCAAATCATCTTCAAGACAGTCAATTAAGTTTTCTGAAAGCCTATAAAGCCTGATATATTCTTCTTCTCGTGTTAACAAACAGAGCCGCCGCAAACCATATGATTGACGGCGGCTTTCCCTTAAGTCTAAGTCTTTGGCTTCTTTTAATATACTTAGCATTAGAAAAGAGCGAGCCATACTGAAATATGCACAAAACAAGTAAGTCACACAATCACTTCATTTCTCCAAAGATTTCAACATTATTTTTTGTGTATCTTGCACTAGCTTACCTTAATGACTGTAGTAGAAAGTTTAACACCAATAACTATTACCTATATGAAACACAAAAATCAATTTGTTTGGTTTTTTAATATGAAATGTATTAACTCACGCACTCCTCACGCAATAATCGCTACAAAATTAGTAACTTTTCGTTTGACATTAGAAATCGAGATTCTTAAGCGAAGTGATAACTAGGTGAGGTGAGTTTGTGCTTGTAGAATACGAATTTCATAGCGAACGGCGACATTGATCACCCAAGATTAGTTCATATCACTTCGTACTCACGCGGGTGGCGCTTGTAGCGCTAGGTGAGTTTGTAGAATACGAATTTGACATCTCACCGCTAGACTGGTGCTCACTTCGACGGTCACGCAAGCGAGTTATATTACAGAATCGCATGGCAGACCAACCGATGACCTGCAGGATCGGTTGTTCGCACAAAAAAAGATTACTATTAATCATGAAAATAAAAATTGTTGGATTACAAAAGGTATTAAAATGTCATGTAGGCATAAAAGAGCCCTTAAAATACTGATCAGTGACTCAAATTAAGTATCAGAAAAACCCCGAAAGCTTTCAGCTTGAGCTCTCAAATCGTTTTGATTGCCTGGAAAATCTCGCGTCGGTGGACGGATAAATAACAGGCTCGTAAAAACTGTCCAAACGGTGGGTGCTAAATTCTTTAGACCCAAACGTTCAAAAAGAACTAAGAAGTTATCGAGTCACACTCTAAGTAGAGATTTTCTCATGGCCGAACGATGTTCGTTAATACTGCAGTCTTCCGATGACGCCAAGTCATATAGGCGGCTCAATAAACAGATCTCAAAATCCACGCGAAACGACGTTCGTCTCTTTAATACCAAACATAATTTAAAGAGAAGATTGAGCGGAATAAAGGCTCCAAAGTGTTTGCAATACATCTGTCTATTGGGCAAAGCCAGCTGACAAAGCTTAAGAGAGAAGACTTCAGTATAGCGTCGACCAAGGCAGAGGTATTGGAGGAGAACGAAAGGTTCTATGGGTAGTTATACGCTTCGGTAGCTAATCCTGTTAGCAGAATTAATGTTAGAATGGCCCTGAATCAGCTTAACAACAACAAGGCACCGGGTGATGATGAAATTACTTCAGAGCTTCTGAAAGCGGGTGGAACACCGGTACTGAAAGTCCTTCAGAAGCTCTTCAATACCGTTGTTCTCGAGGACATAACGCCAGAGGCATGGAACAGAAGCGTGGTGGTGCTATTCTTTCAAAAGGTGACAACACTTTATTGAAGAATTATAGACCCATCTCGCTTCTGGGTCATGACTATAAGCTGTTTTCAAGGGTCATTACGAACCGTCTCGAGCGCAATTCACAAGTTATCGAAGAAACATCATGGCTCCACTGTCTTCGAATATTGAGCCACCAATTCCCACCTTTTAATTAACCTAATGAGCTCCCAGTTGGAGTGATGCGACAAAGTGATCAATTAAACTAACCGTGTAGGAATGCCCACCTAAATAGTCCTAGTATTGGCGACACTGCGAAGTCGAAATCTTTACAAACAGAGTTTTAATCATCATTAAGCCGGAAATATACTATCGGACGCGGCTTACAGACGCGACTGACATCCGTTGTTTCCAGTTTTAAAATTGAGTTTTAAAAATTACGTTTTTAAACCAGGTTTTAAAGACTGTTTGGCTCGTCAAAATACACAATGTTGTCATATATAGGTACTCGAAGTTTGAAAATGTATGTTATCTTGCTGTAGCGTACAACGGAATTAAAAAAAATAGCTAAAATATGGGTTAAGAGTTGGAAATAATAAGAGGTACCTATACCAATTTAATCCAAGAATTGATAGTAGGACTAACAGACTACGGAAGTCATTTGAGAATGTCCGAAGAAAATACCACCCGAAAGCCGTAGTATACAGAAATAGTCGTAGTCTTGGCAACACGCGAAGTTTTAATCTTTAAAACCGTTCTCGAGTTTTAAAGTCGAAGTTTTTTGTACGTGGATCAGGCCCTTTAAACGTTATCGCGTCTAAAAGGAATTAAATTAATATGTGGTATTTAAAACTTTATTTACTCATTGCAACGTTGCAATTATTTATTTTTGTATGTTATCATCTGAAATTGAAAAGCGTCGTCGCATACGCTGCCGATGTAATAAAATAGCACTTGCACATAGAAGTAGTAGCAGAGCTACTGCGACTCCACACATGGCAAAAACACCACCCCGTAGTCTTCCATCGTCTGTAACGAAAACAAGTAGGTAGGTTGTTGGTTGTTACTTATTGCAAAATCAGTAGTTGAGTTGAGATACCGTTTAACCATGCCAGAGGCCTTTAGGCGGCCTAAGAACTCTGACACCAGGGCTAGCCTCCCGGCCTATACGAATTTACTTACTTACTTTTAGTTGAGATATTGGTGGATTTGGGATTCTGACATAACCCTATCTCTCTCGGGGCGGGGTGGTATACATGCAGGATCCCTAGAGAATTAATTATTCTTCGCCAAAAATGGCACAAGCGACTTGAATCGTGTACAATTTTTAGATTTTTTATTTTTTCAAAAATGGCTCAGCCGATTTCGATTATATCAAATGGACCCTTGAAGTACCTATCATACCTATTAAACAAAAAATAATGGGTGTTTGCGTACTAATGGTCATAATCATCGAGATCGTTGCATTATTGACGGACATACCTACAAAAAAAAAAAACATAATAGTCAAATTGATTCTCCTTTTTTGGAGTCTGTTAAAAATGATAAGAAAGCAAGCAGAAAGTAGTCGGTGTGAAGTCGGGTAGGATAATTTCCGTTTTTGATTAAACTTTTAGGTAAGTAGGTAGGTAGTTAACCTTTTTCTAAAGTCAGTTGTTCTGTTTGCTCTGATTTTCTAAAAAGACTTGATAGTTCAGGCAAGTACTGCAGCCAAAATTTCACTTCTCTAGAGACATCATTTCCGCGATCATTATCTTCCTCGCGAATGTCATAAATATGAGCATCTCCAGCTTTATATCTTGCCCATTTGTTTTCATTTTCAGGAGACCTGAAAAATAATTCAGCTATTTATACTTGAATATTTAATCCTGTCAAAAAATGGCCTATATTATATAAATATATATATGTGTCAATATATATAATATATGTATATTTACATATATATATTGTTCTTCGCAAAGTTTTTGAAGTTCTCGAAAAACCGTGCGGTTAAAAACGATTACCTACCCATATTTTACAAAGTTAACAATATGTCGTCGAAAAATAGCCGAGAATCTTCTTTCATCGACTGTGGCCGCTCGTCGGGCTACCTGAAGCACCAGAGCATCTCCAAGTAATGATAGTAAATCGGATCCATGAACCGCTCCTGTAGGTAAAGAATACTAAACTTGTTATAAAAGATTCTAACTCATTAAGTACTTAATGAACTAACTAGGTAGTCCCGTAGAACTTTAGGCAAGTTAGAAAAATAAATTACAATTTTACACAAGTATGCACTTAATTAAAAAATGTGGGTACTTAGTTATTTACTTGCCTGAAAAGTTTAACTGTCTTCCATGTAGATCTACGATAGCTGGCTGGGAGTACCGATACACGTACAACTTGGAGACACGTCTCGCCAGCCTTGCGGCCAGGAGAGCGCCTGCAGCACCCCATTTCGCTGAGGTTTCGATGCGAGCGAGAAGTTCAACCACATCTTTTCCATCGCTTACTTTCCAGGATTTATCATTCCAATACTCCCATCGGACTGCTCTGACTAACTGTGTATCAAATAACAGTATCATTTTAAGCTTGTTAAAATCTGTTTAACATCATTATGTTGGATATAGAAGATATTAAATAAGACCAGTTGGAAGCGACTCGCGATCAGCGAGATTCCGCGGTTAATGTATTCAACGGTGAATGTCTTGCGCTGCGCTTGCCGGTTATTTGTTCCATATAAAATATTTACTTATATAGCATTTCTAATGACGTACCAATTCTGATCGATGAAGATTGAACATTTTTAAAAGATCCGGTATTGATTTATTGTTTACATAATCAGTCACGTACGAAGCGTTCCATTTCATTAGGTCCTCGAAATTTACATCTGTAACCAATAATGTAGTTCACATTTATAAATCAACCTTGGTTACGCTACATTTTCACTATAAATATAATAGGTAATATACGGACCATTGTAGTTTAGTGCTTCAAGGTCAGTGGTCCCCAATAGTAGGTCAACGTGCATGGTAGACTGCTTTGTATTTGACAAAGCTGCAAGTAACGATGTCGGTAGGTACTGCTCCGATTCCGGTAAGTAATTCTCAGGGACAGGTTGCATTAATTTTGACCAATTTCTCCTCTGCAAACCACAATAAATCATGTCTGTAAAAGTTTGAACTTGATATTCAAATGGTATAATTCGGTAAAAAAATCCAGAGTTCATAAAATATGAAAATGTCAAAAGCTAGCAACGAACCCACCGAATATACCGATAGAACTTCTGATAAAGAACGAGTCCGCATACAGTGTAATACTTCTTGTATATCTTTGCTCACACATCCTAAAGTGAATGCTATGTCTCTACATGCTTTTTCAACTACGTCGGCATCCGACATTTGCTCTTCATCTAGAAGTTTCCAAATATCACGCGGAGACATGATAATCGCTCTCTGGAATAAACCTGGAAATAAGTGATTAGGATTTACTCTCGTTACAGCTGCACACAGCAGCGATGATGAAGACAAAAAGTCATAAAATATTTAGGTAAGTTAGAGTATCAGAGTGTTTTACGACGAATTCACAAATCAGCTACTTAATCTTTTAGAAGAATTTTTTTATTGATTGCTATAAAATAACAAAATATGCTTACCAACAGCTCTTGGAGATATTAGATGGTGCAAAACACTGTCAGCGCCGGCAGAATGTCCTAATACTGTGATCATATTTGGATCTCCACCAAAAGCTGCAATATTTTCTCGTACCCACAAGAACGCCAAATACTGGTCAAGTAAGGCAAGATTTCCGCGAGCTGAGATAGACTTCAATGTAAAGAATCCCAACAAATGTAGTCGGTACGCGACTGTAACTACGACGACTCCTTCTGCAGCCAAATCCTGACATGGTAAAGATTCTCCTCCATGCGTCCAAGATTCACTGTATAGGATTATTACAACCGGAAGCTGAATGCCATCTGATTGCTATCTGAAAAACTTTTAATGTGTTGGTACATAACTTATGAGTGGTTACATAAAGCTACCTTTTATTAATGAAAAGAATTGATTCCAAGATAACACATGTATAGGTAGTTTGATGACTGGAAATATCACTGGACTTGGAGGACCTATTTGTGAATTTAGAAGAACATAAATAGGTACTTAGTAGGTGAATGTCTACATCAAAGTTTGATATTAGGTATGCAATGCAGTCGATGGTTTCTTGGATATTAATAAAAGAATCAACCTAACCCGTGGAGTCCAAATGTTAAGAAAAAGACAATCTTCGCTGTAATTGGTATCTGTCCGAGAAACTTCCGAAGGACAGTGTGGTGGTATTCGATGTGCCTGTAATGTGCGTCTCCAGCCAATATGCTTTTCTGGCGCCTTAAAAGAAAAATAATAATCATCAACTTGTCCTACATCTGTTTTCTTTTAATTTCTTTATATCTATCTATACCCACCGAAAACCTATATCTTCCGATAGGAGGTGTTGCGTATGGGATCCCATAATATATTTCGACAGGCACTAAGGATCTGTCTGAATACACTTTTGTCTGGAATATGCGTGAATCAAATAATTAATCAGGAACTGTAATGATACATAACATTTTAATTTCCTATGAATGAAAATGATACTTGACTCACCCCAACGATTCGTCCTTGAGGTAAATTCACAGATGCCT
This sequence comes from Hypomecis punctinalis, assembly GCA_949316475.1. Lineage (NCBI taxonomy): Eukaryota > Metazoa > Arthropoda > Insecta > Lepidoptera > Geometridae > Hypomecis > Hypomecis punctinalis. The sequence continues at coordinate 14,527,594 of OX438798.1, read as the reverse complement.
CTTGTGAAACTGATTGAGATAAAATGGTTATACCGATTATACACAAAACCATAATTTTTGTGCCGAACGTCATAATAAAGTCCGTTAAATAAAACTAACACGAGTCGAAAAGGCTTCCAGAGTCTTGTGTTTAAGTTTTGGTAAATTCGAGAATTTTCAGTTAGGTAGATACCAGCTATTTGAATTTGTTTCCAAAGCAATGGTTGCGTGCACAGGCAAATGTGTAATGAAACTGATGTTTTGGCACTTTGTCCATGTGCCGTGTGCCATAGCCATAGCATGTCGAGATCGACACAACAGAAATTAGATGATACAATGATTGCGCTTCGGCCCATGACGGGGGCACCGTAACGATGGCTGAGCTACTATTGTTCTTATTTCACCACAACCAGCTAAAACACCAGAAATATTTATACCTACTATGTAAATTATTATCTATACATATAGGTAATATAAATACGAATAAAGTTAAACGACAATTATACGTGGCATACGCTATATTTTTAAAAACGTTTCATGTAGGTATAGGTTTATTAATAAAATTAGTTACAAGTGAACGTAAGCAATTTATAAACGCACGCTTTTGCACAAAATGTAAAAATGTGATAAAAGTAGGTATATAAGTATCAAAAATATGACGGACAGATAATGTAGACGTAGGTATAGATGTAGGTAACGATCACAAGATTTTATTTGACAGTGCTGTACGCAATATCAAGCTTTTTCATCAAAATCTTGTAATAGTAATGAGCGGGTTGATTGTTAGCAAACCCTATAGTTGCTAGCATCAGCCCATAGCCTAGTAGAATGGAGAGCAGCTTATGTCTCGAGAGCCATTGACGAAGGCCTCCTGAAAAGAAAATTTATCTAGATAGGTACTAGAACAAAAGTATAACAGCGAAAGGGGATATTTACCTACTGCTCATACCATTTCTGTTGATGCTACTTGCTGTAGGGAACCTCATGGAAGCTGGCTGTTTGGCATAAACGAGCATGTATCGAACTCTGACCAAGTCACAGTTGGTAACGATGTACTGAGAGATAGGAGCATCCGGCACTACAGTCGGGAGGAGCTTCTTCTTATCGTCCTGGTACAAGCAGTCACCTGAAAATTTTCCATTTCTATATTGTGAAAATTTTCAGGTAGGTACGTGGCGAGTAGGCACCTTACTACTTATTTTAATTCTCTAGTCCTTAGCTAGCATAAAATGAAATCAATTTCTCTAGAAGTTTTCTATATCTAGTTCACAAGTAATTAGAGATAATTTTCAACAGTAGATTATAATAACTGGAATTAAAATAATAGGAAAATTTAACCACGATCTTGGGTTCGTGTAGTCTTGTCATCTTGAACCCTCTACTCTAAATAATGCCCGAGCGAAAAACTCCCTCGCTACGCTCATGGTCCACTATGTCGCCCGTGACGTAGACACGACTTAGTTCTCTTGGTACATAATCTTCTATTGATCTATCTATGTATATCATTGACAATTTCAAAGTTAGGTTTTGTATCGAACAAAACCGGGATATTACAGGCCGAATCGTACAACTTGGCGGCTGTGATGTTAGAGAGTATAGATGTTGTTTTTAAACTTTCTCGATTTGAACACATTATTATAATATACTACGGGAGTAATCGCGCTTAATTTCAGTACGCGATTAGTCCCGTAGTATATAATAATAATAGAGAGTAGGTACCTATAGAGCTTATTAGAATGAATACCTACTCGTAGTTCAAAATGTATTTTTTAAAGATTTGAGGGGCCAATGCATAGTCCTTTACCTCCATTTGTAACGGGTCGCTGGTAGTTGATACCTTCGGGCGCATCGATCACCTCGCACATGGCGACGCAAGAGAGGTGTCCCCCGATGCAGCTGGAGCCCCACCCGAAACCTCCGTGGCTGTACGGCAGACTTACGCTCAGCTCCGGCGATAAGTACACGCCGTTTCCCAACATTGTATTCTGGATACATAACCATCATTAATATTGGAGACTAGTTTAAAATAAAAACGAACCACGAATTTCTAAGCAAGAAGTGATGTTTGGCCACCTTGTACTACATGACAATGTATTGAAAATCATAATAGAAGGAAAAGTAGAAGGAAAGAGAGGAAGGGGAATACCACGGAAGGCATTTTTAGATCAGATCAAAGAGAAGGTAGATGTCATGTCGTACAGGGAGGCGAAGACACTGGCTGAAGACCACGAGACGTGGAAGTCACTCCACCGATAAGAGCCGCGCTCTTAAATTCTGAATGAAATTTCCGATGAATGGATGATCATATTAAAATGATGCTTGCTCGTAGTCATAGTTAGTTAGCGGCATCTGTATTTATGAACTGAGAAGAAGCACATGGGCGGAGACAGGTCAAAGCTACGTTGATTGCAGAGACTTGACTGAGCTCGCAACGTAGAGAAGGATGGAAGAAAATTAGGGCGATTCTTAATCTCCGAAACTGCTGCCCTGAGCTCAAGCCCCTCATATCAACGATCTAGATCCGCCACTGCTAATTAAATAGATCCAAGCCGGACGAAGTCAAGGCAATAGTAGGTATTTTTTAATAACTAATATCCCCTTACCGCATAGCTACCCATTTTTAAACCTTTGTTGTATGCTTGGAAGAGGAAGATAATAGACCATCGTTGTATGTTAGGTCATTTCTGGCAACTTTCCCTATTGGGGCCACGTCTTGCCATCTAGGTAGATTACCGCGTTGAAAACTTATTGACATAATATTTGAATCAGTCGGGCTCATTTTCGGCTTCCCTTCTATCTAAGGTCGGGCTTCATTTTGATATTTTTTTTTAGTAGTTTCAAGTAGCCTTTTTGCCTTTTTTGGCTTGGGAAGCCAAGAACGGAAACTAAACTTCAAGGATTACCAAAAATATGAAAGTAGAACTTAGTACCTAGTTACCTAGTTTAGAGATTATTTTATCTGAAAGTAGCATAACAGATGTGGAATAACATGCAGTAAAGGTAATATTACGTTGCCTTATATATGGTTGTATTATATGCATTGAGTGCAATTTTGGCATATTTCTATATAATATGTGGAAATATGCCAAAATTATGGCTATGCATGCTTTGGTAGGGGGTTCTGTGATGTGTCGTGGCTTGCTTTTTTATGATTAATTATCATTACCGTGATTACCTCAATGAAAATAATTATAAAAATTGAATAAATATGAATAATAACATAAAATTAATACCATTATTTTAATATAACGTCAATAATAATATGTATGGTTTAAGTTATTTACACTTTGCGCACTAAATAATTTGATTTGCAATGATTTCATGTATAATAATAAATTGTTTTATTATTATCGATGATGATTATTATTGATGATGATTAATCACTCTTATCTCAAGACTGCATATAATTCCATATCTGGGAATCTCATTTTTATTCTCATAGTAATGAAAATAAAAAGTATCATTCCATATCTAGGTATCATACTTACTGCATAAAATGACATATGTTTTTTTTTTGTTTTTCCAGATTTTCTTTGGAAATGTACTAAAAAAAGTATTTTTTCATTATTTTTATAGCATCTGCAGGACCGATACTATAGCATAATATGTTTTTCCCGATAAAAAAGGAAATCTCATGCAGTAAGGGGATATACTTATACTAAGCTACAAATTAGTGTACCGACCTTAGTTAGATGCTGTTGTAAACCAAAATTCAAGATAGTGTAGAAATTCTCTAAGCGATTTCCATGGTAAGCAAAGAAAACTTGATGATTTTTGGCTAAATCTTTCCATTTAGATTCAGTACAGGATTTGTAAGAACTGACGACTTGAAATATGCATTGAGGTCTCGTAGCTGGCAGACTCGAGTGGGACAAAGACAGGATACCCTCATGCTGAAATTCAAAATATGGTTATATTTATCGGTACAAAGATGTAATTATGCAAATAATAGTGCCTAGTTTTCTAGTGCTATTTATATACTTAATCCACTATCTATTTAAATATTGCCTAGATATTTGAGCACATTAATTAAAAACAGTTCTTTATACTACATAGTGGTGTTTAGGAGTAAAGAAAAATCCAGTTATCAAAATGAGGCTCATATCTATCACACTCGTGCCTTCGGTTGTATCTTTGTCCATTTTTGTTTTCTGTCTATTGTGCAACTAAGATTTTTTAATAATAGAATTTAAACTATATTGAAACTCAATAAGTACGTACTGCTTCTTGTGGAACTGTTTTTAGTGATGGCTCTTTTAATCTTACAAGGACGTAAAATAGTAGATCAATGATGTCGCTGATATTTGGCAAGTTTTCCAAGTTATCTAGCTGATGAAGCACCAAGTCCAGAGCCGGTACATCCGTTATAACACTTAGCTGAAAAAGTTACTTATGTTAAATACGACTAGGTTTAAAACATTGAATCTAGACTTTCTAGTTTTCTGTGGTGGGTAAAGAAGTTTCACAAATTTCGGGGGTGCGAGTATGTCACCCTCTGTATAGGGTAGTCAGTAGGCTCAATTATAACGGCGCCTTCGAAATTATAATAGCAATTTGGAATATTCCTGTTTCTTTCTCACTATATGCATTCGGTAGAGAGAACACGTTTTACGTTGCTATTCAATTTACGATAGCACCTTTATGAATGGGCCTATTGTCGGTTTTAGCACCACCAGTGTCCTGGGCGGGTCCTGGCCCTGCCTTTTTACGGCGCCCTTAACTGAAATTAAAACCCAAAGTTACAATAAATTGTACAAGTATTGTGATCAGAGCAATGTTTTGCTCACAGTACAATAGTGCCACAAACCACGAGCGCAGCGAGCGATAAATTTTCCAATGTTATCTTTCAATATTAACTCATAATATTTAATTTCAACACAAGGAGTGTGCAAAGAAAATAGCTAAAAAAGCCGTGGTGGTCTAGTGGTTGTAATACAACTCACATTCAAGAGGTTGTGGATTCAAATCCCGGTCCCTTGCCAATATGAGTTCTTTGGAGCTTAGGTATGTAGGTAATGTAAGTAGTATGGAATTTCACACCACTGGCTTTTCGGTGAGGGAAAACCACACTTGGACACTTGTACACTCACTCACTCAACTCTAGAGTATAATTTTATTTGGGGAAAACATCGTGAGGCAACGTCTGCGTACGTCATTAAAAAGCCAACATAAAAGTCTGGGGCCTAATAAAAATAATTTTAAGGCGTAGGGATGGCTGGATCATCATTACAATACAACACAATATAACTTTATTGTACACCAGAAAAACAGATTAAATAACAAAGTATACATTTTCCTAAACTTAGGTGGTACAACGGCGGCCTTATCGCCTTAAGCGATTTCTTCCAGGCTACCTTTGGATGGACAGAAAATCAGAGTACAAATATGTGGTTGGTGGTGTATAATAAAAATAAAATGTGGAAAGAAATATAATTACTTACAAACTAAAACACAATAATTACATATTAAGTTTAATAATATACTACATCTTCAATAAGATAAATATACATACATAAACAATTACATAAATATATAATAAATACAATAATATAATTTATCTATATATATAAAAATGAAACCCGTTTTCCGTTGTAACGACATAACATGAAAACGGCTTGACCGATTTGGCTTATTTTTTTTTGTAGTTTTCTAATACTCTGTACAATGTTCTTACGGAAAGCGAAACGAAGTTCGCCGGGTCCGCTAGTATACAATAAATATCATTAAAAGCTGTAAGACACTTTTTGCTGGATCTAATCTAGGTATGCCTCCATAAATATTTTTATCACACCAGTTGGATACATGCAAGAAAAAAATGTTACGATATTCCAGTTGGTCGTGATATTTAAAAATAGGTAGATACCTATCTATATTATTTACTTAAGCATTTCGGCCTCCGCTGGAGGAGTAAATAATTTTCTTTGATTTCGGCTGGACGACAAAAACGATAGTACCGTGAAACCCTCCAACTTAGGCCACATTTAAAGACAACTTGTTAGTACACAAAAAAAATAGGGCCAAAGTTCGCTCCACTTCCTGTCAACATTATCCGCAGCGTATATCTTCTGAGTGTTTAGCCCTATTTGCATACAGAAATACAGAAATATGTCTGTTTCTGTATTTCTATTTGCATAAGAGCTATAATAAAATTCTGGCCAAAGAATACGAAGGAATAAAGAAACCAAAGGTGGACATTTTCGCTAGATATCACAGTGGCAAATGTTACCTGCCAATTTTTGGCAATTTTCATACAACTGATTTAAGGTACTAGGGTTGACAGGAAGTTAATGTATTTTTTATTGTTTAAACGATTTTTTTAAGATCAAGATTCAACGTCAACTTGATGGCGAGCGTTAAAAATACTTAGAAAACTATAGTTTGAAACCTTGGAAGAGTTATTTGAAACCACTAGAATCATATCAGCAGAAGCTTGAAAACAAATTAAATTAAAATGAAAAAAAAAACATGAAATAAACTATTTTGTAATATTAAGATACCTAAGATAAGTTATAAAGTAGCCTAATTAAAGATACCAAACAGTTAAGAGCAACAATCTAAATTGTGCAATATTTACTACCAGGTGGCAGCCCTAACGCGTAAATTACAGCGACCAATGTTATGACCATCCAGCGGTATGGAAAAGTGTTTTGTAACATTGGCCGCTCACATTTCTCAAACACAAATACCAATAGTAAGGTATAATGTGCATCAAAAGGTCCTCCTGACATTAACCATTGTATGACATATCCGGAAATTACTTACCCAGGCTTCATTTTAACAGACTGACAATAAAAAATTCAACAGTGGATATTAGTCCACTTAGTCATTAGTCAATTAATTTTAATATATAATATAGGTATGTATAATTTATTTTGTATCATTGTTTTAAAAATGTACATATCTTACATATTTTTAGCGGTACGAGCCAATTTAGTTATTTTTTGTTTCGTCCAAAGTTACCCAGAGTCCAAACTTGGAGGATTTCACGGTACCTACTTCCTCATAACTTACCAGTTCATCCATATCTTTGATTCCACTTTTCATGAACGATGGAGGAAACGGTCTGAGACAACTTTCATGTCGGAAACTTAATGCTGCTGCTACAAATAAGCTCCATTTTATATCAGCAGCTTTGAAATCTTTTTCTAAGATTAATCTAAAAAAAATATAGTCAATATAAAAATCATTTCAAAATCAACGTATAATAGTTTCTTGCACTTCTACTACAAATACTAAAACTTAGCTAGATCTATGTAGCTCCTATAGTATATGTATAGTCAATATACTAATAGACACTAGCGTACCGTCACTTTTCTTTTGTGATGTAACTACGTAAGTACAGGTTGTATAAATAAATTAAATAGGTACATAAGAGTACCTACATACGAGTTCTCGATATTTGGAAAACAAGGAAAATATAAAATGTTTCTGTTATTAAACAGTTTGACTGGTATATTATTGATGTTTAGGTACAACGTTATTATTCTTTCACCTCAGATGTACAGCCTTCTTCTCCAGGGAGTCTAACTTTGCTTGATTATTGTCGGATAATGTTTCAGATGCCGAAGCTAAATTACAGTTAGTGGCTGTATCAGACAACGCTTCAGGTTCTCCATCCATAGCAATTTTGCAAATGTATGTTATTGTTTAATTTTATTAATAACTGGTCGACATAATTTTGGATTCATTCAAAATAAACATGTCAGTTTTAATTTTAACATGATGTCAAAAAATAATAAAACAAAATCAGCCAGTAACTCGCATTTTTTATATTCCTTGTATTAAAGAGCAAACCAAAAAGGACGTCCACCTACGAGGTAATCATGATTTCATCAAAACTGCGGGATCACGCTGAATGCAAGCCGCTTTGAAGTGTTCTTATTTTTATATTCTCTTTGTTGGAGATTCGTAGGGGAGGCCTATGTCTAGCGTGGACTGTATATATATAACAAAGTACTTTGTGGACGTCACATGGCTGATGAATGAATGATGAAAGAGGAAAAAAATATATAGCGTCCTAACATAGTGAAGTATATAAATGCTCCAAGCGTCCACAGAACAGTTTCCTTCTCTCTTCTGTGATAGCATCCCTGGGATGCTAGTCGTATGATTGATCATTTACGTACACGTTCAGCCGTTTAATCCAATTAAATTCTAGATCGCAACCGCGCCCGCACCTTCTTCGCAGCTGTCTGGAGGAGCCTTAATTTGGAATGTAGATATTTTGTTTGATTATAGTCTGTTCACCAGTAATTTATCTTTAACATTTGTTGCTGTCTCTTTCTAACTTGTGATTGTTTGAAATGACTAGACAAAGACAGCGAAAAGACAACTATATGTGTCACAGGTAAATAACTGAACAGATTGTAAAATTGTTTTGACAGTCATTTTTGTCTGTGGCTTTTTGAAATATGGCAATTTTCAATTTTGTCGCATAGAGCGTACAACTGTCACTTGTCAATACCATCCACAGATCCCATGATATTGCCAGGTTATCATCAGATCGAGCTAAGTTATTTGTATCGTTCCAAGGTACTTTGACATGTGTTACAACATTTGTTTTAACAAATATTTTATCACAGTTATGATTTCAATAAAAATGAAATACTTGATTGCATATTTAGCTGAAACCATTCCAATTTTATTTATAATTATAAAATAAATTGGTTGTCTATAAAATAGGTTGACGGATTATAAAATTTTATGTAATAACCTCATATGAAAACATTGTTGAATCACTAACTGAAACAAGCCAAACATTTAGGCCGATCCAGCCTGTCTATCGCTTGTTCCGCATTCTCCCTTGCACGCTTGGCTCAGGCGGAACTTGACAATTAGGCATGCTTTTTCGTGCGTGTAGCCAGCATTCATCAATTTATAAGACGTAAATAAGCCGTGATTGTCTAGTGGTAATGGCACCCGTTTTTGTTGAAAGAGGTTAAATGTTCTGCTAGTTATTAGACTCTTTATTAGATAGATGTTGTTCTTATTTCAAATTATAAAATGTGTAGTCTTTTGTTATTTTTTTTCACATTGCGTGTGTTGTCTTAAACCTGAAAATATACCATCTATATTTTCTACTTAATTTATTGAATTCTTATCGAGGACAACCAGTTCTGGGCCAGCGTGGTGGATATGGCCCAATTACCTTTCGTGGGTTAGGTTAAGCCTACATTCTGCAGTGGACCATTAAAAAGGCTAATTAGTATAGAAAAGAACGCCAAAAAATTGGTTGTCCATGTATGGGGATGGTCGCGTGTTCGGGTGGAAGCAGAATTTAAAATTTGTGGTTGTAAGAGTGGGAGGGCAGATAGTGGTTCCTAATTTCGTATACTAATATTTTCGGATGATAAACTAATGGCTTTAGCAAATACATATATTATATAATTATTATGGTCCGCGTACCACGTAGGTGGTAGCTCTCTCTATATTTGCACTTTGCAGGTTGAATTCAGATTTCAGTTAATTCTTTTGTCAAGTATATGGCAGCACTTTACGTCCCATGTCTCTCATTTACCTGTCTTCAGACTTGTGATGGAAAATGGCGTTTGTGTTGTCTTGAAGAGCTGTAAACACACGTATTGCTTTGTTGTACCTGAGTGAATGTATTTAATTATATCGAACTAAGTGTATTATATAACTTTTTAGTGCTTATTATAAAGTGGACTAATGATTTTATTGACTGATGTCTGCCGTGGCTCCCACTATCCCCGGTTTGTGCTAAGTTTGCTAAAGTTTCAAGGAACAGAACAGTGCTAAAAGGATGCCAAATTAATCATTTTATCTTTGTTTATTAACTACATTTTGGCTATTATTGACTACTTGATAATCAATGTTCATATTCACCTTTGTATTTAATACGTATTGCGAGCGACCTATTTTCTCTCTGACATTGCTCCGCGTGACGCGTTGTTGGTAATTATTCGAAAGAATGTACTATCAGCAGTTATTTCGCTGAGGAAGCAATAATTTATGAATTATGTATTTAGGTACCTATCAACTGTTTTACTCACTGCTGAACTATCATGACTTATGATGACATGATATTTTATTTGCATGAATTGTTTGTTAAGTACTTATTATTCAGTCAAAGCCAAATAATATAATTATTATTGTTTTGTACAATTCTGAAGCAACTTGTGGGTACTTGTCTTAGAAGTACATAATGTTAAAAGTTTAATTTCCAATTCCAATTTGTGTAATACTAGCCGACTGACGAACGTTGTTTCATGCAATATCTTTATAAATTAAAGTCTATGTGTTATTCTGATGTATATGCATTATTATTGCAAAGTTTCATCTCAATCAGTTCAGCAGTTTTTGCATGAAAGAGTAACAAACATACATACATGCTCACAAACTTTTGTATTTGTAATATTAGTAGAAAGTAGGATTTACTAAATAATTTTGGCTATATTTATCAATACTTGGAAGCTTAAATGCTGAGTTTTCTAGCTTTTTAGAATAAACACACTGACAAACTCTATAGTTTATAAATTATCTTATTAAAATTGAAGTATTAGTCATAATATCATTATACATTATATTTCTGCAGGGGTTGACCCAACAAAGGATTTACAAAAACGCCGTGCAGGCAGTGTCGGGTAAGATCCAAATTTTAGTTATTTTTTCTCATAAGAATATTGTGCCAGCAAAATGATGTGCTCAAATGAAAAAATATAACAAAATGCAATACCACTTTATATGCTAAACCTATTGGATCATCCACAGACCCCTGAAGGTCTAAAAATAATCCAAATGCTCAAAGAAAACTAGTGTTGAATTGTTTTTTAGAGAAACAAACATTTTTGCATTATTTACTTGAAATATTATAATCATCACAAAAGCACTATGTCCTTTATAATATGGGGTTCCTTATGCTAGTACTCGAAACCTACCAAATTAGCCTATGTACAGACATAAACAATATGTGAGTGATTTCCTATCTACTATATATTTCCAGTAAAATTAGAATTACTTTATTGTTGACACTGATGTTTTGTATAACAGGTCAGATGAAGACGACGCAAGTGGTGGAAAATACACAAGGATGGAGGAGGACAATATTCAAGACAAAGAGAGGTTTGCAAGGTGAGATTTTCAATTACATGTACACAGTTACATGTTACTGAAGTACTGATTACTTTGATGTATTTTTAGTTTAACACTTTTTTATGAAATTCTGTTAAGTGTTAAATTTTGTTACAATTTAAACCTACTTAAAATCTACGTCATAGAATAATTCTTAAAATAATTTATGCTATGAATGGCTTAAATAGAAATATAAATTACCTAAATTATGGTCATTACTTTTTTGTAATAACTTAATAAGTATTAACCATTACCTAAATCACATTATAAATGGTAGGTATGTCGCTTTACAATGATATAGATCATATAATTGGTTCCCTTAACTTAAGGGTCTTATAAGTCTTATTGCTGTCTTGTTTTGGCACACTCTGATTCCCCATTTTTAAGGCACAGGTTCTACCAAATGCTACCTAAGTAGTTAGAGAACTGTGTGAAGGTTTATAATGTTATAACATGTCACCATACAATACTTTTCTGCATGTTTAATATTGTGTTGAGAAAAAAATCCTGAAGATAACAAGATTCTAGTACAAGGACTCCATAAATACCTATTTAATGCAACATATTTACCACATATTTGTTGTTATAATATAGGTAGTAGTCTCCTAGTAAATAAAAATGAACAATCTTTTCTGTGGTAGTATAAAACTAATTATGATTCTAATAGTTATAGCCATGAACAAACAGGAGTTGTAATATGACAACCTATTTATTTATCTTAAAATTTATAACCATATTATGCTCTATGATCCTATGTACAACAAATACTACATAGCTTCATATAGCTAGCCCTAGTTTCGGAGCTTTTTAAGGTATTCCTATCTGAGAGACTCTAACATGTCAAAGCTGAGCCTGGAAAATATAAATACATGTATCTTTTCAAATTAAATTAGATCATGTTTAAATTGTGAATTTCATTTTGTCAAGAGCAATGAACTTGAATTAATGCAAAGATAACTAATTTTATTCTGATTTTGATGTAGTTATAGAACCATTTAAACATTCCAATTTAATTGAATTGAAGTTATTCAAGAAAGTCTATTAAAAATTTTATACTTTCCTTTACTGATTTCATAATTTCTTAGGCTATCCAGCTATGTTGTATGGTAAAAACTACAAATTAAATGGTAAAAGGAGGTGAAGGTCTTATATTCTCAAATGATATTTATTTTCTCACGACCCTTGTATGATGTTTAGCTAGTTATTAATGAGGCTATGTAATGTCTGTTTTCATATTACAACTTTTTATTATTTCATCAGTTCAGATTTCTGGAGTTTTTAACAAGTTGTAGATATAAAAGTACTACAAAATAATAACATTGCTACAGATTTTACAGCTGCTGTATCACAATACAAGGTGTTGTTTTTTTGCAAATGGGACTTTCAGAGGTCTATATAGGTATCTACTCATCATTATGAAAAAGTTTTACTATGAGACTAACCCCGAAATAGCGAAAAAATACAGCTGTTCTGTTTCACAAATTTTGTCAAGACTGAACTTTTTGTATATACGAGTTGATTTCTTTTCGAACTTTCGGGGTTGGTCACATAGTTGTTCATATTGAGGAACATATCAACCTCGTTAAGTCCCTGCATTTTGCATAACAACAGTCTGTAAAAACCATTATACACTTATATGTTTAAGTAAAAAACAACATGTTATGAACTAAACGATAGGGACATGCAAGTCACACTTGGATGCTAATAGGCACCTCAATGTGCTCTAAATCATATTATACCATATCATCATGCTATTTTTTATACCTTTTTAAACTTCACACTATAGTAAAATTGCTTTTGAGAAGCCTTGTAAGATTTTTTAATAATTTCAATCAATTCAACTTTAATACAAAATATGGCAAAAAGTTACCTACCATATAACAACCTTCGGCGTAAAAACCTGATCAAAGTAGTTTGCTACTCACTATTTTAATATATTAGAGTTAAATAATATAATCATTTTTTTTATTAACCTATACTGTCCCACTCCTGGGCAAAGGAATAATAAATAAATAAATAATAATTAATCATTTTAGAGTAATCATAAGCTACAATATTCATTATGTATTATAAGCAGTATTTTAAGGTGGCATACTTCTGGGCAATATCAACATGCTGACCTTGTATGATGGGTGAAACTAAGCTGTTTCAAACTATGAGTAAATGAGAAAGTTCTGCTTAAATATTCTGTTCTCCTAATAATTTGTCAAGTGTTTTACGCACTAGATAGAGGCTAGAGAAAACTAAAATATTTTCTGAGAATTTGTACAGCACTGTCTGTTAAAATTGAGTTGGCGCATTTGCATTGCCATATTCCAACTCTATCGAACGTGATCCTATCCTATTCCTCCTCCTAAAGCTGGAAACATACTATCGGACGCGGCTTACGGACGCGACTGACAGCCGCGACTCGATAGGTATCTAGATAATGAATGTACACTGAGCCGTGCACACTATCGGACATAAGTTGCGGACGTCACCTGGGGTGACCTTGAGCCTTCGGACGTCTGAGAGCGATCTGGCGCGCCGGATGTTTTAAGACGTGCACACTGCTAAGTCGCGGCTGTCAGGCTCGTCCGTCAGCCGCGTCCGATAGTATGTTTCCGGCTTTATCCTATTTAGCTTAGAGACTATTAGTACAACAATCAACAATCAATGAGGACCATAGACAGAATATATAAAAAAGTTTGAAAGTATAGAGTTGATATTGCCATAGAAAGTATTAAAAATCCTGCATTGCTTAACAATCTTTATCGATGTTCCAAGTTAGCTTTTTACTTTTTCATGTAAAAACGACACTATTTTAGCCACAAATTACATTGTCATGATTGAAAACGTGTCTTATCAAGCAAGTACCGCGCACTTTCCTTTAAAATATGCATAATGATATTTAGATCACTGTTTTACGATAATTTTATGGATCCTTTCGGAAAATCTTCTATACGATACTATTACGCGACATTTCCTAACCCCGACAGACATTTAATATTTTATCTACTAATAGATCTTGGGAGTTAAAATTAAGCCTCCAAGACGAGGTTTGACTTGACACGACCGATGTTTCAAAATCTCAGCTTGTGATACGAAATTTTCTCTAGGATACAAATTTTTAAATCAGATTTGGTAGAGCAGACGTTATTAGAATCGTATTCGCTCTAAAATAAATATGTTGCAGAATTGATGTTGAATTGATCTACATTTTTAATTTGTGGAAAAAATAGAAAATAAAAAAATATCTACTTAGTTACTTACTTGCTTCATACTGCGCATACAGTAACAATCAAGTGTTATGATGTATTCTGGTGCTTCATTCTTATATTCTCATTAGATCCTTGATCGCGATCACGCATCACAGAGTGAAGTGAGCTTACGAGCTCTGCCTTTTTCAATAACGGCTTTTTTAACATTTTTCTAAAATGTTTTATTGTGTCCGTAGTCGCGAGAATCATTGTGAGATTGAACGTCGTAGGAGGAACAAGATGACAGCATATATCACGGAACTATCTGACATGGTTCCAACATGCTCCGCGCTGGCGCGAAAACCCGACAAGCTTACCATACTGCGTATGGCTGTGGCTCACATGAAAGCTTTAAGAGGTAAACAAATTAATACTTGTCGAATTTTAATATTCTAAGTCCCACTAATATACTAAAAGAACTCAGAAATATCTTTTGCATAATACAGTCTTCCTGAAAACCAATAGTGCATGCAGTATTTTTCAGAAAACCATTCTCTAATTAGTTTTTAGGCTAAAATGATGAGCAACTGATGTTAGCTACTTCAGGCCATCAGTATTGAAGACTATTGCCTTTTTAAAGTTTACTATAATCCTATCCTACCACTTAGTCCTTCACACCACGGGCTTTTCGGTGAAGGAAAACATCGTGAGGCAACCTGCATGCGTCCGTAGAAGAAATTCGATGGCGTATGTGAATCCACCAACCCGCACTGGGCCAGCGTGGTGGATATGGCCCAATCACCCTTCGTGGGTAGGCCTATGTCCTGCAGTGGACTATTAGAAAAAAAGCTGGTACAGTACTTAGTCCTCGCCTGCGCGGTACAAGGGCGCCGGGGGAGACGGGTGCGCACCTGTCTCAGTCCCCTTTGATTATAATTATTTCGATTGTAATTTGTATGTGTCTTTTCAGGCACAGGCAACACTTCCACTGATGGTACATACAAGCCGTCTTTTCTGACTGACCAGGAATTGAAGCATCTTATTCTCGAGGCAGCTGATGGTTTCCTGTTCGTCGTGAGTTGCGACACCGGCCGCATTATTTACGTGAGCGATAGTATAGCTCCGGTACTTAATTATTCACAGGTACGAAAACTTTCCCATTCAACTATGTGATAATTAATTATTTCAGTGTTATTTTTAAATAAACATTATTTGTAGGGAGAGTGGTATTCGTCATGTTTGTACGATCAAGTACATCCGGACGATGTAGAAAAGGTTCGCGAGCAGCTAAGCACCCAGGAACCGCAGAACACGGGGCGTATTTTGGATCTGAAGACTGGAACTGTAAAAAAAGAGGGACATCAATGTAAGTATTTTTGATGAAATCAGAAAATATGTTTCTTTATTGCTCAGCAACTCTTATTAAGGCTCACTGTTCTAGTCACCCATAAACCCTTTATTTCCGAGATCTGCAAAAATCAACTAAATTAGTCGTAAATAAAACCGGCTAATTTCGAGTGGGGCTCGCGCATGAAGGATTTCGTATTCGTACCGTATTTGAGCCCCCTTAGCCCATTTCAAGCGTCTACCGTTATTAATATGGAGCAAAAAACGGCAAAAAATCACGTTTGTTGTATGGGAGCCTGAATATTTATGTAACGCAGTAGACGCCCGTTGTAGGTATGGAGTGCGGTGTTTACGTAATCCGGTTCTGGGAAGCCCTATTGTTCTGTGAAGCTTTATTGTGTTTTTATTGGTGCCTTTTGTATTCGGTTTTATGGCTTTATGACTCGAGTTTATTTGTTTGGTGTTTACGTATTTGAAAAACAATAGGGATTCTCGAACTTTCAAGTTGTTTACTTGTTAACACAATGGCGTTTATTGAGATCGAGTAATGTTGCGAAATATCTCGTAGGTTCGAGACTGTAGGAAATAACGAATATAAATACGCCGGCCGACCCTTGGGGATCAGTGTTTATTCGTTTACCGTCGAAGCGATAACTACTCGGGTTAGAGTGCGATACCAGTGATTGTAAAGTGACTAGCTTGTGTGAATATCAGTGCCAGTGTAAAGTGTTTGCGCGAACCAGTTGTGTCGTGTGTTTTTGTGATTTTTGTGAAGTGATTGTGTGCAATAAAGTGCAAAGTGAATAATCGGCGTTTTAACTAACTATCCAAGAACCCATCTCGTAACATTTATTTTATTCTGTGTTTAGTATTTGTTGTTATAGCGGCATACATCATCTGTGAAAATTTCAACTGTCTAGCTATCACGGTTCTTGAGATGCAGGCGTCAGACAGACGGACAACGGAATCTTAGTAATAGCGACCCGTTTTTACCCTTTATGTACGGAATCCTAAAAATTAACTAAAAACTAAGGTGAAAATCAGTTGACGCACTTTTGTGAGACTACTATTTAGTTACGAAAATTCACATTTTCACTTCATGTTTGAACGCTAGCTTATTATTGGACGTTTGAACATATCATGTATATAGATACACTAGTTTTTACCCGCGGCTTCGCCCGCAAGATATTTTGATTTTTGTGCTATCCCATGGGAACCCTTTTTTTATCCGGGATAAATCGTAGACATGTCACACACACTCAAACGTGAGTCCCTACCTATGTAGTACCACCTTTAATAAAGAAGGTGGGAAATCAAAAGAATAAAAAAAACGATTTGACGGTTGTTCGAAACGACAGTTGTTTTTTTTTTTACATTTCTTAAAGCGCACTCTAGAATAGCTCGCAGATAGCAGAATTTTACCTACTTAACAGTTATCGTTATATTATGGAACATTTACGCAATATCATTATAATTTATAGCATATGTGTTATTCTGATATATAGCGATGATAGCTATATTATTGCAAAGTTTCATCTCAATCCGTTCAGTAGTTTTTGCGTGAAGAAGTGACAAACATCCATCCATCCATCCTCACAAACTCACAATTAGAACAATTCGAACGTCATAATCGTAATTGGTATAAATCTTACCGTCTAACCACAAAAGTTTTATGCATGCTTTAGACAATGTTTAACAGTACAAATTGCACGATTAAACAGTGCTTAAAGCGTGTTTGAATCTTTTGAGGTAAGGCGGTGTAGGTTTGCCAGGGTGTGTAACATCACATTAGGAACTCTTTTAAAAAATAATACCAATTTTACTAAAGTAGCAGATTCGTAAGTTCGGCATGGAGGTGATGTTTTGTTGTTTCCCCGGCAGCGTCGATGCGGCAAGTGATGGGTTCGCGGCGCGGGTTCATCTGCCGCATGCGCGTGGGCGGCTCGGCCGAGGGCGCGCACCTCGGCCGCCTGCGCGCGCGCAACTCGCTCGGGCCCTCGCACGACGGACACAACTACGCCGTCGTGCACTGCACCGGATATATCAAGAACTGGCCGCCCACAGGTACCCACACTCTACGCTACGACTGTTTGTAGTAACAGCGTCTACACTACGCTTACACTCTACGTCTACACTCTACGACTACACTTAACATCTACACTCGGTTGTGGGCCCTCGCATGACGGCCACAACTACGCCGTCGTGCACTGCACCGGATATATCAAGAACTGGCCGCCCACAGGTACCCACACTCTACGCTACGACTGTTTGTAGTAACAGCGTCTACACTACGCTTACACTCTACATCTACACTCTGCGTCTACACTCTACGACTACACTTAACATCTACACTCGGTTGTGGGCCCTCGCATGACGGCCACGACTACGCCGTCGTGCACTGCACCGGATATATCAAGAACTGGCCGCCCACAGGTACCCACACTCTACGCTACGACTGTTTGTAGTAACAGCGTCTACACTACGCTTACACTCTACATCTACACTCTGCGTCTACACTCTACGACTACACTTAACATCTACACTCGGTTGTGGGCCCTCGCATGACGGCCACAACTACGCCGTCGTGCACTGCACCGGATATATCAAGAACTGGCCGCCCACAGGTACCCACACTCTACGCTACGACTGTTTGTAGTAACAGCGTCTACACTACGCTTACACTCTACATCTACACTCTGCGTCTACACTCTACGACTACACTTAACATCTACACTCGGTTGTGGGCATCCCTCGCATGACGGCCACGACTACGCCGTCGTGCACTGCACCGAATATATCAAGAACTGGCCGCCCACAGGTACCCACACTCTTCGTTTTCACTCTACGTCTACACTCTGCGTCCACACGCTACGTCTACACTCTACGTTAGCACTCGTAAGTCTACACTGCGTCTGCCATCACAGTAAAACTACTGCATTCAAATTATACACTAAACATATCCTACTGCACTACATAAACTAATATTTCTATTATACTACGCCTTCATTACATTGCATCTGCCACTATACTACATTGTCACCTAGAGTTAGCTATAATATCCAAAGACACAGATAACGACGTTCGTACGGGATGAATCAAACTTTTTGGCGTCTGTCAACACGAGGCGAGTGGTTGCGTAGCAGCACGTATATTCATATTAAGTTAGCAGCACAAGAGAGGATTTGCGCGGCTGGTGGTAGCTAACTTCACAGACGCCAAGAACTTTGATTCGGCCTGTACCAGCTGTGCTAAATATATCGTACACATTGCAAATATCAAAACTGATTTTCATAGCACAAATACAAGTTAGCCGACAGCCGTATTACAAAGATATTGTTATGTTCAAAGCCCATGTGAACATAATTTTACCTATGTTGGGAAATCAGACTTGTTTCCAGGAATGCAGATGGAGCGGCCCGTCGACGACGAGCTGCACGCGTCGCACTGCTGTCTCGTGGCCATCGGGAGACTGCAGGTACTTGTATTCTTCAAATAAAATTACATATTCATAAAAATCAATTATTATGCATTGTTTCATCGGAAGACCTCGACATCAATCGCATTTCATGAGTCTCGCAAAAGCTTAAAGCGACTCGACCAATTACAAATATTCTCAAACAAAAAAAAAACGAACAAAATGTTCAAAGTGTTATTTTGTGATAAACATTTAAAAAATCGTCGCGAATACAGGACTCTAACCTTAAACAAAATTTTGTATTTTTTTGTTTGTTCGCCTCTTTGCATTTACTTACGTCCTTACTAAAGAAAACGAAGTGATCCTATCAGGGTTCTGTTATTTTCCTTTTGAGTTACGAAACCCTAAAAAGAACAAAAAAGACCCAAATAGCAACAATATAGTAATTTCAAAGTTATTAAAACACCTCCGTCAGATAATAGACTGCTCGCGCACTCAACGTGGAGGTCGGCTTAGGGTATGAAATATTTGATATCGTGTGTAGGTGACGTCAACGCCGAACGCGGCGGAGGGCAGCCTGTGCGGCGGCGGCGCCGAGTTCGTGTCGCGGCACTCGGCCGAGGGCCGCTTCACGTTCGCGGACCAGCGAGCCGCGCAGGTGGTGGGCCACGCGCCGCACGACCTGCTCGGCAAGCTCGCCTACGAGTTCTACCACCCCGAGGACCAGCAGCACATGCGCGACAACTTCGACCAAGGTGACCCGCTGTCTTCTTCTTTTTTTATGTTTTAGCGTCGCATTGTTGTGCATTTGCCTGCGTCAAGTATTAAGTTAATAATTTTTGATAATTTGTTATCAAAATAGTCACTGCCGTAGTCACGTCATAGTCCAATAAAGTCAGGGTCAAGTCCAATTGTAGTCCAAGTCATACCTCAGTTAAGCAGTGGAGACTTTACTAGAGGCGACTAGTTTTGTTAACAAGTTAACAACACTGAACAACATGATACGTCACATTAGTTATATCACTTAATCATGCACGTAAATAAATAAAAACACAAGTTCAACAAAAATAAGGCGACATGATTTTTCCGCGTTCCAGCCAAAACTCGACCCGCTGTCGCCATTAATA
The DNA here is from genome assembly GCA_949316475.1 of Hypomecis punctinalis. Lineage (NCBI taxonomy): Eukaryota > Metazoa > Arthropoda > Insecta > Lepidoptera > Geometridae > Hypomecis > Hypomecis punctinalis. The sequence continues at coordinate 14,507,456 of OX438798.1, read as the reverse complement.
TTCAACATTACGTATTAGTGATTCAGTAAGATGCGTCAATATTTCATATTCGTGAATCAGTACGACACGTAGGTGTTGGATCAGCGCGCTGCGCTAACTTTTAAATAAACTTTCCTAGAGGTTCTAAGACACAGAGGACTAGCAGCATATTATGCGCGACAACTTCGACCAAGGTGACCCGTTCTTCGCCACTCATAATCAACATTACATATTAGTACGACGCGTCAACATTATTCATATTCGTGGATCAGTGACGAGCAGGTTTTGGATCTCGGACATGCGCGATGACTTTGACCAAGCTGATACGCTCTAGCCAGTCATTTTTAATCAACATTTCATATTTGTGGATCACTATGACGCCCAAGTGCTGGACCAACGCCTCGAAATATATTTAAAAATGCAAGAATACGTTGCATGTAAGCCTTTTCCATTCAATCTTATTGGAAACTTGTTGATAATCTCTTATTCCCGGTATGCAGACTTGAAGATCTATAGACTCAGGACTGCTCACTGTCAGGATCGCCAGGTGGTCTGTAATTTTTCATACAAACTTATTACGCTGTTTTCTTCCAGGAAAATGCTTTTAGAGTTACAATTTTCCATAAAATTAAATTTAGCTGTTTAGACTACCCTGTCTTTTCTTTTTCTTGATAAATTAATTATCAGGCAAAATATGATCCTTCAAAATCACAAATAAATTCACCATTTTTACCGACGTCTTTAAAGACCCACCAGAATAGACTAATTAATTTCTAACAATATATGAAATGACAGAATCATGAACACATATTTTTTATATTTTGCTGTAAAAAATACTTGATTAATTTAGTTTTTGAAGAAGAAAACAGCGTAATAGGACATGTTGTCTTGCCATGATTTTTATAGGTATAAATCACTCTGAGCAATTGTCCCTGTCGCACGATGCGGGGTAGGAGGTGAGGGAGGTTCAAACCTACACGTACACAAGCACTAGGGATGTAGTAATAGTCGATATTTTTGTCGATGCTCTAGTGATGTCCATCGATATCGATGTTCATTAAAAATATTAGTTATTTTTTCAAATCTTGTAATTTGACCGATGTACGTTTGTTACATCACTACATAGTATAAAACAAAGTCGTTTTCCTGTCTGTTTGTCCCTATGTATGCTTATATCTTTAAAACTACGCATTTGATGCGTTTTTTAATAGATCAAGTGATTCAAGAGGAAGGTTTATATGTATAATACACCTGTGCGATGCCGGGGCGGGACGCTAGTTTTATATATAAAAGCTTACTTTTAGAGATTTGTGTATTTGTAAAAAATAACAAACTGGTTTTTTAAAAATAAATCAGGTAGATCGCAAATTTTACGTCCTCAACATAAATTCAATATTCGTGTAGTACAAGTAAATAATACTTTGTGTCATCCAAGTTCATTTAATACAGCCTTAAAAGTGTACAATAGTCTACCTCTTCACATAAAATCTTTATATGGAAACAAATTTAAAAATAGCTTATAAATATATATATATATATATATATATATATATATATATATATATATATATATATGCGTTGAATTGAGTACCTCCTCCGTTTCGTCGGTCAAAAATAGAATAAAATAAATATTTTTTCATGCCATACAACAGACGTGATTTTTTGCACGATAATTATTAATAAACACAACAGGTTTATAGTCTGTAGAAGAACGATGTAAGATATTTCCATAAAAAAATAATTAACTTATATTTAGAAAGAAGTAATTTCAGTAAAAATATATTATGTAACTTGCAGCACCTACACAAATCAAATAGCCAAATTGCTACTTTTGCTCGCTGCTTCTGATCAATTGTATAAGATAATAGATGTGTACATTACATATTACGTTTTTGTCAAACTATAATTATTTGAAAGAAAATAAATAAGCCTAATATAAATAAGCATAATAAAGAAAAATTAACCCATATCACAAATAATGTAGCTTCCTATTGACAGAAAAATAAATAATCTTTAGCAGGGATATTTTTGTTCGCTATTCGCCATACCTACTAGGAAACCAGAGCAAACGTAGAATACGCGCAAGATAGCTCTGCGCACGGCCAAAATTAGGAACCAATTCAATGCCGCCAGGGAATACAGAATGCTAGTGATATAACGTACGTGGCGCCACGGCTCGCGCGCAGTTATCTTGCGCGTACTCTACGTAATATCATATTTTGCTACAATTCAAAATAAAATATCGGTCGGCTAGTGTGTTCTTTGGGGCGCGGATGGGGTGCGGGGAGAGTTCGAGCGCAGTACGCACACAAATACAATTGCATCACGACACACATTAAAGTTCCCGCAGGTTTGGGCGCATCGCGACGGCAATAGTTTAGTCCAAATACATAACTCTCAATTTTCTCTTAATATTTATTTTGTTTGTGAAAACTAAGCATCCTAATATTCCACTACCTACTATTTGTGATTATTGTTTGTTCCAGTGTTGAAGCTGAAAGGCCAGATCATATCTCTTATGTACCGGTTTCGGACCAAAAGCAGAGAGTGGGTCTGGTTAAGAACTTCCGCCTTTGCCTTTTTGAATCCATACAACGATGACGTAGAATATATTGTTTGCACCAATACATTAGCTAAGTGAGTATTTTTTTCAATATGTGTCAAAATTTCGCTTTATGCCTAATGCTTTAAATACTTAAATTAAGATTAATTAATAGACAAATCCTTGTATTTATTTGTCTTATCTGATTTTGAGGATATACCTTTTTTGTTTGGTAGCATTTAAATATTATCGAAATCAGTTGAGTAGGTTTTTTTAAAATCGATAATAACTTTTTTTTTATAATAATCTTTTTTTTTCATCTTGTAGTTAATACATCGATTCGAACGAACTATTCGAACTTTGTACTTCGCTTGCCATGATTGAACTCGAATGAGCCATTTTTGGCGAAAAATAATTATGATTATCGTTGTACCAGCCGGTCGCTGGGCGGCGGCGGCGCGGGCGGCGGCGAGGCGGCCCCGGAGGAGGGATACGACTACCACCTGCGGCATCGCGACGTGTACGCGCAGCAACCGCCGCTGCACCACCACCACGCGCCGCCAGGTATGTTATCTCCTCGTGTCAGACGGGCGCTGGGCGGCGGCGGCGCGGGCGGCGGCGAGGCGTCCCCGGAGGAGGGCTGCGACTACCACCTGCGACACCGCGACGTGTACGCGCAGCAACCGCCGCTGCACTACCACAACGTTAAAAAAAAATTTGAATATGATTTGATTTTTAACTTTTTTGTTTGATTCGTCATCAAAGGTGGTCAAATTCTATCGAAATTGGCTCAGCCACTTTTGATAAATCAACAATAATCCAAAATTGAATGCACCAATTCCAACAAACTAGCGGTGATCGGTCAGGCGGCGCGCACGTCGCACGCAGGGTGCGCGCCGCGAGCCGAGGATCGGCTTTAGGCGCCGAGCACACCGCCGCGGCATTGAAATTTATAATTGAGTTCATTTAGCGCTAGTTTCTTAGTAGCGAACGGTTCACCAGCAGAGTTCCTGACGACATCCGTAAAGTCTACATTGCTAGAGTTTTGTTTTTCTCTTTGTTCATTAACCACATTCCACATTGTTTTTGTGGTATTACTGCTATTTTTTATTTTATTTGAATAATAATTGCATTATCTCGAAGAAGGTTGTCAAAGAAATGTTCAAGTTTCCAAGCAAGTTTGAGAAAATAATACTGACGACACTCGTTTTGTGTGTGACAGCGGTAGCGGGCAACGTGAGCGCGCGGTCACCGGGCGAGGCAGGCGCGGGGCCGGGCGCAGGCGCGGGCGTGGCGCCGTACGCCGCGCACTACGCCGCCGAGTACTCGCCGCACCGCGCCGCCAACACGCCGCCACACACCACCTGGACCACGCTGCGCCCGGTAACTATACACCGTAGTATTGCGGGCAACTTGAGCGTGCGGACGACGCGGGCGCATTTAGTCCCAGAGTACAAGTTGTTCATAATGATAAGCACCTCTTCTTGCACTTTACAATACAAAACTTCGTTGCACGGTTCTTGTGAAACGATTTTTTAATTTGGCATTCAGGTAAGCTTGATTCACTTTGTATGTATGTTACAGAGCGGCGGCGCAGGCGGCGAGAGCTACGCGTACAGCGGTGAGGGCGGCGGGGCGGCGGGCGCGGGAGCGGCGGCGGGCGGCGCCGACGGCTCGCCCGCGCGCTCGCCGCCCGCGCCGCCCTACCTGCCGCCCGCACACTACCACCACAACCACCACCCGCACCCCGCGCACGGTCAGTACTACTCACCAGATGTACTTACACTACTACCTTACATTACACTCATCACAGAGATCTAACTAACCAGAAAGTTGTCACTTGAGGCCATTCCCAACCACAAAAATGTATCGAAAACACAGAGCTATTACAACCAGAGAGATAGAGCTGTTGTCACTTGAGGCCATTCCCAACCACAAAAATGTATCGAAAACACAGAGCTATTACAACCAGAGAGATAGAGCTGTTGTCACTTGAGGCCATTCCCAACCACAAAAATGTATTGAAGACAGAGATAGAGCTGTTGTCACTTGAGGCCATTCCCAACCACAAAAATGTATTGAAGACAGAGCTATTACAACCAGAGAGATAGAGCTGTTGTCACTTGAGGCCATTCCCAACCACAAAAATGTATTGAAGACAGAGCTATTACAACCAGAGAGATAGAGCTGTTGTCACTTGAGGCCATTCTTAACCACAAAAATGTATTGAAGACAGAGCTATTACAACCAGAGAGATAGAGCTGTTGTCACTTGAGGCCATTCCCAACCACAAAAATGTATTGAAGACAGAGCTATTACAACCAGAGAGATAGAGCTGTTGTCACTTGAGGCCATTCCCAACCACAAAAATGTATTGAAAACACAGCTAATACAACCAGAGAGATAGCGCTGTTGTCGCTTGAGGTAATTCTCAACCGCAAAAATGTATGGACAATCACTATTACTTGTTGTCTCTGTCAAATGTATATATTGGAATTTGACAAAGATTTGACACTATTGGGGCAAAAACACGGCAACTAGCCACTGAAACGAAATATTTTTCGGGTCTCTTTGTATCACATGCCATATTAAATCAATGCATCTCTTTTTTTCTTTTCTCGATCGACCTCATTATCCCTCTGGTATCTCTGCAAAAATATATTGAGATACCTAAAGCTGTCAAAACTGTCAAATATGAATTGAAAAAACCCGGTAATAGCCACTGAATCGATATATTTTTCATGTCTCTTTCCAACTCAAAACCATATGAAATCAATGCATCTCCTTCAGATTTTCTCGATCGAGACATTATCCTCTGCTATCTCTGTGACAGCCATAGATCCCGGCGGTATGAATACTACGCAAATTAACGCCAACTTGTTTTGTTTTCTGATCATGTCCTAGTTTAGCCATATGTGCAGGCAATTTTTTAGTTGAGTCTCAGATAGATATAATTATCTAGATATCCGGCATAACCAAATTTGAAGCCCAGTGTTACATCCTAACGATTAATTTCATATTATGCCACAATAGTCTGAATGGCCACATTATTCTAAGTTGTTTGATAATATTAAAATAAAATGAATGGGCATGATGACTAAAAAAATATAATTAGTCCGTCAAATACATAAAATATCATTTACGTATTTTTTATTTGAAGAGTTCCTCTCTCTCCAGAAAGTCAGCCAGCCTCTGGCCCCTGGGGTTCCGTTGTCCATATCCAAATTGCCCCACTCTCAGCTCATCATCGCTTCTTTTGCCCAACTTTGCGTTGAAGTCCCCCATAACAACAGTAAAGTGATGAACTCCTTCTTCCAGAAGCCGCCTCACAGGAAGTGGACCTGGATGAGCCCCGATGGTTCCACCAAAAATGAGATAGACTTCATCATGACCACTGAGAAACGGATATTTATTGATGTCTCCGTGATCCACAGAGTGAAAACCGGTAGTGATCACAGAATCGTAAGAGGCACATTGGATATTAACGTTAAACTCGAAAGGTCACGCCTGATGAAGTCTATGCTCCGGCCTACTCGTGCCCATATCCAGAACCCCGAGAGCTTTCAGCTCGAGCTCTCAAATCGCTTTGCTTGCCTGGAGAACTTTGCGTCGGTGGACGAGATTAACAACGGGCTCGTAGAAACTGTCCAGGCGGTGGGTGCTAAATTCTTTAGACCCCGTCGTACAAATAGACCTCAAAAATTTTCCGATCAAACTCTAAATCTTATGGCCGAACGACGCTTACAGAGACTGCAGTCTTCCGATGATGCAAATTCATATAGGCAGCTCAATAGACAAATTTCAAAATCCGTGCGGCGCGACATTCGTCTCTTTAATACTAAACATATTAAAGAGACAATAGAGCAGAACAAAGGCTCCAAAGTGTTCGCGAGGAATTCGTCTATTGGGCAAAGCCAGTTGACAAAGCTGAAGAGAGAAGATGGCAGTGTAGCGTCGACCAAGGCAGAGGTATTAGAGGAGATCGAAAGGTTCTATGGACAGCTATACGCTTTGGTCGCTAAGCCTGTTAGCAGCGCGGCCAAAGATCCAAGAGCCAAGCTGACCCGACACTTCACCGAAGATATCCCGGACATCAGCCTGTACGAGATTAGAATGGCCCTGAATCAGCTTAAAAACAACAAGGCGCCGGGTGACGACGGTATCACATCAGAGCTGCTGAGAGCGGGTGGAACACCGGTACTAAAAGTCCTCCAGAAGCTTTTCAACACCGTCGTCCTCGAGGGCATCACGCCAGAAGCATGGAACAGAAGCGTGGTGGTGTTGTTTTTCAAGAAAGGTGACAGCACCTTATTGAAGAACTACAGACCCATCTCACTTCTGAGCCATGTTTATAAGCTGTTTTCAAGGGTCATTACGAACCGTCTCGAGCGCAGGCTTGATGACTTTCAGCCTTGCGAACAAGCCGGTTTCCAAAAAGGCTTTAGCACCATGGACCACATTCATACGCTGCGGCAGGTTATACAGAAGACCGAAGAGTATAATCTGCCACTTTGCTTAGCGTTTGTGGACTATGAAAAAGCCTTTGATTCGGTCGAGACATGGGCTGTGCTTGAATCTCTCCAACGATGCCGTATTGACTATCGGTACATCGAAGTGTTGAAGTGCTTGTATAATAACGCCACTATGTCAGTCCGAGTACAGGAAGAGAGCTCCAAGGCGATCCCTTTAAAAAGAGGCGTAAGACAGGGAGACGTAATTTCTCCGAAACTGTTTACGACTACTTTGGAGAACGCCTTCAAGCTCCTGGAATGGAAAGGGTTCGGCATCAATATCAATGGCGAATACCTCACTCACCTTCGGTTTGCCGACGATATAGTAGTCATGGCAAAATCGATGGAAGAGCTCAGCACGATGCTCGAAGGCCTTAATCGGGTTTCTCAACAGGTGGGTCTTAAGATGAACATGGACAAGACGAAAGTCATGTCTAATTCCCATGTTTTACCCACCCCGATTTCTGTTAGAAACTCGGTTCTTGAAGTCGTTGACTCGTACGTCTACCTAGGACAAGTAGTCCAGTTAGGTAGGTCCGACTTCAACAAAGAGGCCAATCGCCGAATCCAACTCGGCTGGGCAGCGTTCGGAAAATTGCGTAGTGTCTTCTCGTCCGACATACCTCAGTGCCTCAAGTCGAAAGTTTTCGACCAGTGTGTGTTGCCAGTGATGACTTATGGCACAGAAACGTGGTCTCTCACTATGGGCCTTATTAGTAAGCTCCAAGTAGCCCAACGAGCTATGGAGAGGGCTATGCTCGGAGTCTCTCTGCGTGATCGAATCAGAAATGAGGAGATCCGTAGAAGAACCAAAGTTACCGACATAGCCCAACGGATTAGCAGGTTGAAATGGCAATGGGCAGGGCACATAGCGCGGAAGACTGATGACCGGTGGAGTCGAAAAGTTCTCGAGTGGAGACCACGTACCGGCAAGCGCAGCGTAGGACGTCCACCCACAAGGTGGACAGATGACCTCATTAAGGCCGCAGGATCGCGCTGGATGCAAGCCGCTATCAACCGGTCTTATTGGAGATCCATAGGGGAGGCCTATGTCCAGCAGTGGACGTCTTTTGGCTGATGGATGGATGGATGATTTTTTATTTTGTCAATTTGAACAAAAATTGACCAAGATAATTATAGCCCGTCAAATTTCCGCCTGACGTCACGAGTGCGCTACGAATACACAGACTACGTCGCACTAGTGACGTCACGAGTCCCCACTCCCAAACTTTGACAAGGTTTATCTTTGTCATTTATTGTTTGATTGACAAAAGAAAAAATACGTGGCTAATTTTTTTCAATAATCTGACTAACGGTCTAATTATAATAATGGTTTAATAACCCAGTCATCATGCCTATCCCTAATATTTCTTGCAACTAATTTGTTCGTGCTTCGCTTGTGCTCCGCCCGTGATCGAGTGGGTTATCGTAGCCGCAGCTAATCTATTACGCGTGTTGTGCAGGCATGTGGTCGTGGCAGGGCGGCGGCGCGGGCGGCGCGGCGGGCTCGGGCGCGGAGGGGCCGCACGCGCCGCACGAGCTGTCCGACATGCTGCAGATCCTCGACCAGAGCGGCGCCAACACCTTCGAGGACCTCAACATCAACATGTTCAACGCCAACTTCGAGTAGCGCGCACCACGCCGCGCCCGCCTCGCACACTACTCTCCATTCGTTACCCTACGGCTGCCGTGCTATCGACGGAAAATACTCGCTCAGTTATAACGAACCTTTGAACCTTTTTGGACATCAATACTTCAATTCGGGAAAATAATCTGGGGTGCATTTTTTGAACTTCGAACGCCTAGGAACGTATTAGGAACGTATTACGTAACTTTGACAGATTGTATAGAGAATCTCTATGTTGTTTATGGAATTTGCGAGTACTCCATACAAGTTCTGTATACGACCAAACCGTGCGAAGTTCAATAAACGTCACGCCTTTAGGTATTATGTCTATTTGTATTTATGTAATACTGACCGCGTAGTAACGGGGGCGTGAACCACGCAGGCGATTTTCACCTCATATCGCTATTCAGTCACGATCGACTTGCATTGTTTTATTACTTAGTGATTTGATCACATAATAATGTTGATAAGCAATGTAACTGAGATACATATCCACAAACATTAATTATTCGTTAAAAAGTTGGTTTTCATATACGGCGCTACCTAAATTTGATCTTAGACTTCCTGCCGTCCTGTGCAATATCGAGTAAATCTCGTCTTTATTTCTTACTTGGGTCCATTTCGATGTGACAACTACAATAATTGGTCAAATACTCTAGATCTTAAGTCGCGTCGAGTGGGGGAACAACGATAAAATTCAGAGTAGTGTGTGATTCGCTTAACCCCTTGAACTCGGTCAAACAATTTACTTTTGATATTTTTCGAGTAAAATATAAAAGGAGATCAAATAGTAAAGTGAAAATGTATTGGTATACCGTCGGAGTTATACCCGTGTATAAAGCTTGATTCGTTTGTATGTACCAAAAATGTTGTATGTTACAGATCTTATTTACCGTAAAATTAAACTAGCACAATCGCGAATTCATAAAGTAAGACCAGACACAGGGTGTGCCTTTTTTTGGCGAAATTTTGTAGTAACACTTTTTGTCTCGTTTTGGTACGGGTACTAAAACGAGACAACTGGTTCCGGGGAACCTGCGATATAGTTGAACTTACTGTTCTCCCTTGAGGTGTCTATTTCTAAGTTAGGCCTTATAAGCGTCAAGAACTCTAATCACTACATCGTATAAAACAAAGTCGCTTCCCGCTGTCTGTCCCCATGTATGCTTATATCTTTAAAACTCTGCAACGGATTTTGATGTGGTTTTTTTAGTAGATAGAGTGATTCAAGTTTATATGTATAATAGAACTGCGCGTAGCCGGGGCGGGTCGCTATTTAAAAATAAAACAAGGTTGACGGATTACGCCAAGCTTTTACTGTTCACTTGATACCTTACTGCGAGGTATAGCCCGAATCACACAAGTCAGCCGCGCGAAACCCAACCTACGCGCAGGTTTATCTGAGCTACAGTCACGATTGGATATTGCGCAGCATGTCGCTAACTACACATCTGCCGACTTGTATGATTCGGCCTATAGTAGCAATCGGCTACCTCACAAATATTGTGTGAGACGAGAATAGTTATATGAGCAGCTTCATTGCCTAGACACCTCTAGTGAGATCTTTGTGATTGTCCTAAAACCAAATGTTATCTTGTGCAAACACATTTTTTGACAACATAACTAGAACTTGTGTTGATACCTCAGTTTGATGGTAAAACATTCAGCACGTAAAATTCGATTTACAGATTACAACTTAATTGACCAAGACAAGTGTAAACTACAGATATTGGCATTGATTCTATTGTATGCTTTGCTGAACCAAATCTGTTTGGTGGTACTAAAATGATCTACGTCCGGTTTTGTTTCTGTATCTGAGAAAATGATAGCAGCGATTTCAGTTCCATCAAACAGAAAAGGTACAATAGGATTGCTATGAATGTATGCTTTTATTTGACTGCATTGTGTCTGTCAAATTCGTCTGTGTGGGTTTGTTATGAATAGGTTTATAATAATTTTCTTCAATAGTAAAATTTAATAAACTGTACTAGATTTTTTTATATTCTATATCATAAGTATGGTTTTGCAAGTTGTTATATTTTTCTTTATACTAGGTACATAAATTGTTACTTGAGTAAATAAGTACCTACTACACATTATGTGACATGATCCACCATATTTTTGTTGGTACACATTATGTACTAGGTAAGTACCTACTTGTTTCGATTCCTGTGAAAATAATTCCACACTGAATAGTGTATTTTACCAATATTCACTTATTTTTTTTTTAAATATTTAGATTAATTTTTACGTTATTTTAGACAAATGAAAATTACATGATTATACATTAAATAAACTAAGTAATACATAATGCATTTGCGAATAATTACTTTCGTATATTGATTTTATTATTATTATTATTTTTTGGTTAAAATAAGAGTATCTGAATTTTGTAAAATGAATTTTTCATTAAATATGAATGATACGAACCCATACCTTGTTTTTATTGCAGTGCTGCAGATAAAATTCCTTTTGTTTACTTTCCAGAATCCTGATCCCCACCTTCTATCTCTGTATTTCTGCCACTTGGATTCACAGCTGGCTAGGCACCACAATAAAATATGTGGAACCGCTAATACATACATACCTTTTTCTCCTTTTTTGAATTCACAGTTAGATTCTTATCGGATTCATAATGCATAATAGTAAGAAATAACTTACTGTGGGATTAAAGGATGATTTATATTTGGACAGGGCCCATATGTCGCACGTTCCATACATTCCGTCCGGCCCGCCTCGTCTAAATCATTCCTAACTCTGATAAAAGTACAGTAGAATAATTTGTATGCAGAAATAGATTTTGAACGCCAACCTAAAAAAAAAGAACTTAAGTAAGTCACTGTCAGCTGTCATAATTCTTCTTGTTGTCAATTCAATGGCTTGGGCTGTCATCAATATTTTGATTCTGGTCTTCTGAAGGTGTTTGTGTAATTCTGTGGTATAATTAATTTCATTTCAGTGAATTTTGGAAAATACGAAGAATTTGTGAAAGAGATTTCATTTTAAACCTATAGAAATGATAATAAAACATTAGTTTATAAATAACTAAAAAATAAATAAACTTTATTATGGCTCGTACAGGAAAAACGGCGCAAGAATTCATTAGAGACTCATTTTCACCTATTTTAGCAGTATTGTGCAGTCCTAAAGTGGAAAATGTCGTGTCCAAAAATAATCTTACATTTACTGAGCTATTACAGCCATTTACGACAATGGACTGGGAAGGTAAGATCTCTAGAAAACATGTAATGTATACTTAGATTTTAGACTTTGATACTACCTACCTACCCGTTTACTGTTCTCATTAGTGTACCTATGTGTGGTTTTATTAATCCAGAAAAATGACTAAGAGATACCTACTATAAAACTCTTTGTATATCTTGCAGGTCAACTTAGAGAACCTGGAGGAAGTGCATGTATCATAAAAAATTGGAAGCTTATCTTCAGAGATGTGAACTGGAAACCACTACAACCAACCGAAGCAAGAAGGCAGTTAAACAATGCTGCTTTATACAATTACAGCGATAAAACAGTTACTTGTGAACTAGGTAATATTCATTATAAACGGAATATTTAATTTTAACAAATAAGCAAATAATGTTTTCTTCTTTATGTAATTATCTCTGCATTATATTGTGGAAGATAAACAATAGCTCTATGAATACATCAAGCTTGAAGCATTGTGAAATTGAATATTTTACCATACATAAAGAGCATAGCCCTGTAGCAGTTTGCTGAAATGTAATTGAAATTTATTAGCAGTGATGGACATAAAAAAGCTGTTTTGCAACCAGAAAGTCATATGGTACACAACATAGCCACTTTCAACAGGTCTTATTGGAAATCTATAGGGGAGGTTATATACCACCCCTAGGCCAGCAAAGGACGGGAATGATGACAAAAGCAAAAAATTGTTCTGTGCCATAATATTAACCTACTCATATGTACATAGTAATTAGTGTAGTGATAAATAGTGAGAGTTGTTACTGTCTACTAATTGCATTGCAAATTGGCAGACATTTAAATAGATCTATGTATGTTTAACATCATGAAATTAATAAAAAAAAGTAAACTGTACTGGCTAATGTATTTACAGCCTTGGCCAAAACTATTAGCACCCCATAAAATATGTGCAATTCATTTATTTATAAAAAAAAAATCTGTGCTATTTGCAATGTTCAATGTTTATTTCAAACAATAAATTGACAGAATTGAATGTAACATAAATAATATATGTTTCATTATATAAGTAGCTCTGAATTTGAAGGCTTAAACTTTAGCGAGATTTATCCTGCAATGTTTAAACTACTCATAAGTTTTTTTTTATTAAATAAAACACCGGTTTTAACTCACATATGATATACGGCCGAGCCGCTGTGAAACCGATTCTAACGCGAGTTTTAATGAAGTGAGTTTTTTTTTTGTCTCCATTGTGTCAAGTAAGTAAGACTATCCAGTAAATTACATCTGTACACTGCAAAATTAATCTTCTTTTTGCCTTAAAATGTTTAATTCCATAGTAATAATAAAGATGTAGATGCAATATACTGCATTGGCCAAAACTCCAAACCTGTATATTTTGGCACTAATCACTATATAGTACAAAACAAAGTCGCTTCCCGCTGTCTGTCCCCATGTGAGCTTATATCATTAAAACAATGGATTTTTATGCCGTTTTTTAATGAATAGAGTGATTCAAGAAGAAGGCTTATATTTATATATATAAATATATAATACACCTGTATATTATATCTATACCACATTTGTAACATACAAACTGCAATAAAAATTTTGACTTTGACCTGTGCAAAGCCAAATAATGTGCAAAGATAAATAAAATCTTGGATTTTAAAAATCATCAAGAAATAAGATGACATACTCTTAAAAAAATTTACTATTGCAGGTGGTCGTAAATTTGACATTCCACAATCAACACATTGGTTTGATGCTTGGAGAGAAACATATCTGGAAGTGCAGTTCCCTTCAGACCACGAGTTCACCAAGCACTTTCTGTCATGCATCATTGTGGGAGTGGCCCATGATGAAAATGTCATAGATAGTTTCAATACTATGAACCAGCAATATGCCCAGCTGCAAAACGTCACCCCACCAAAACTACCGAAATGGTTCAACAGTGGAGTGTTGAAGTCATACTTATTGATTCATGATGCTTCTGTCATTTCAAGAGAAAAGTATGTTTTTTAGCTTCCTCAGAGTTCATGTACATTATTAACATCACTGGCAAGATTGATTCCATGATTGGGTTGTATGGTGAGCTTCGAATAATTATTTAAAATTTCCGACATTAAAAAAAAATCAGACATGATCAAAAATAAAGTAAATAAGTTGGTGTAGGCTGACTAGGCTGGGTAGCTAGTCTTGGTGTCGGAGTATTTAAGCCGCCTAAAGGCCATGGCCAAACAGTTAAATACAACCGGGGCCTACAATTTAACATGTCATCCGAGCCACGGTAGCGCGCAACACTTAACAAAGTAGTAAACAATTAACTTAAATAAATCACGGATTCAGTCTTGTAAGTGGTGTTAAGAAGTATCTTTGTTATAATTATCACATTCTTAAATATAAATTTTGTGTTTGATATATATTGTTATTAGATTCATATTAGAACCATAATACTCTGTTATAGAGCGCAAAGTGCTTGTGGCAAACTTAATTTCCGTCAATTTGTGTGATAGTCGGCGGATATTAAGTTTGCTACAAGTTGCGCAATATCCAATCAACGCGCGGGTCTATGTGAGCTTCAGTCAGGATTGCATATTGCGCAGCTTGTAGCTAACTTCATTTCCGCCAGCTTGTGTGAGGCTTTCTATATTTTGTCATAGAAATATACTTTTCCAATTCCTTATTGAAACCATTTTTATACTCACTTCTAATTTGCTTTATTTACAGAGCAGATGTGACATTCGAGACATTAAAACAAACATTTGGAGCCAGTAACTGCTTTATTCTATCAATCAATTCTAAAAGTGCGTCGGATCCAATTTTGACTGATCTTTGGGCTCCATTTGTGAAGAGGACATCTGAGACTAATGTATCTAATACTTTTATTATAAACGCTGTAAAATATTCAAGCTTCTGGAATGTAGAATAAAGCATATGACTTATATTTTACAGACTGAGATGTCGTCGTCATTTACTCAACCAACTTCTCCTGCTGAACCCCAAACATTATTTGTACCACCAGCCACCAGTGGTAAGGATAAAAAGCTAATACTCTATTTTTATTTACTATTTAAACTAATGGTTTCTGCACATTCGAATAATCTATATAATGAGAAATGACTGAAGTAATTTAATGTCGTAACGACTATAGTTATGATCGCATTCGAGCCTTCGAGACGGCTCCGCGCTCGGCAACTTGAGAACTCCGGCGAATGTGATCGAAACTATATGTAGTTGTAACGACTATTGAATTATGTGCGTCATTTCCCATCATACATATTATAAAAAACAATAGGTAGGTATGTACTATAATAAATAATTTTATGAAAAGTTTCTGAATTCGTCTATTGCATTAATCTACTTTTTGGTTTATAGCAGCTGAAGAAGGTCCTGGGCTCACATCATCAGTTCAGGCTGATAACTCTCATCCATTAACTTCACCTGATAATGATATTTATGATAATGCAAATAGCTTGCAGGTAAATGATGCTGTTCAGTAATAATTATAATGTCAGTGTAGTTTTGCAAGTTACAGGATATAAATATTGTATGGACCATGAGGATAATTTTACATACTGCTCTTTTGCCTAAGTGTATGTCTGATTTATATAAGCTGGGTGCTTCGAGCAAATATCTAAAGTCACAATCGTGCAGAAAGAAAAAGTGTCCGAGCCAAGACCCTGCACGAGCTACGTAGTGGGCAGGCTCTATATGTATGACGGCGCTCGGACATTTTTTACTACTTTCACTTAGGGACTGCGGCTCTATAAATATTTGCTCGAAGGCTGGGTGCTATGGTTTGACCCTTTTGTAACCTGGAAAGTTTTGACAAAAAACAGAAAAATAAAGTTTCAGTCAGGAAATAAAATATTTTCGAGAGGCGTCTTCTATTTCTGTTATATTAATAAGACTCTTTTTATTTATTTTATTTATCAACCTTTATTATCTATTTCAGACTCATTCCTTTTCTGGGAGCTGTGAAAGCGTCAGCGTTATGAGTAAAGTGCTAGATTTTTCCACGGAAGTCCATGGAATTTGCTTAAATATGAATGATATTGATGATATTAAAAAGTTCTTACAAGACTATGCTCAGAAAGCGTTGTTACCCTATCTAGAGAAATTAATAGCTCAGCTTTCTGAAGTGGTAAGTTTGTTCAGTAAATCGCACGTTTGAACTCAAGAAACGTAATTTTAATGTACTCTTTGATTAATTATAGTACATAATCAAATGGTGTAATGTGATTATTTTTTTTTTTAGGTTGCCAATAGGAAAGGAGTGAGCAGATCGTTCTTCACAGCAATTGCAACAAAACGGTGGTTTGGTACAGGGAAAGGCGGAAATAGTGCAGCCAACAATACTGTCATGTATGTGTTACATCATCCCTCTATAATCTAAGCTTACATCTTATTAGAATCTATTTTTAATTCGTCTAGTTTTCTCCTGAACAGTTAAAATACAAGCAAAACATATATTTCGTCCCACAGCTTGGGAGTAATTTACAAAACAAAAAAGTGGCATGTAGATGTAGGACTAAAATTGGCTATTTGAAGAAACCATTGTTTTCGTTTTATTATCGATCAGAAATATTTCGAAAATCGTAGGAAGCAAGGTTTCATTTCGAAGATCAAAAGTCAACAATTCTAAATATTATTATTTATATCAGTATGTAATTTTCGGAAATATTCTGGTTATGAATCCGACCTACGAAGTTCTTTAAAAGCAATCGTGGGGCGATCCATCTATTGAGCTGGAAATGAATAATCGGACGTTAAGCGTAGCGAGTGGGATTTTTATTTAAAAATTGTAACATTCTGGGATCCGGATACCTGCCAGAACGGAAGAACGTTTCGCCCATGTTTATGTTTATATCAATAAAATACAGCTAAGGAACTAAGTTCAGTCAGTTGTTGCTGGAGGTTTTTGTATCATTATTTATTTATCTTTATTAAATGTGCAGTTACACGGCGGACTGCCCGGAGCTGCAGCTGCG
The DNA here is from genome assembly GCA_949316475.1 of Hypomecis punctinalis. NCBI lineage: Eukaryota > Metazoa > Arthropoda > Insecta > Lepidoptera > Geometridae > Hypomecis > Hypomecis punctinalis. The sequence goes on along the minus strand of OX438798.1, from coordinate 14,490,623 downwards.
GCGGCTGGGTGACCTGTGGTTCATGTGCGGGCAGTGGCAGCGCGCCTTCGACGCCTACCACGCCGCCAAGCGCGAGTTCTACGCCGACAGCGCTTTTCTATTCTACGCCGGTGCGCTCGAAATGGCTGCGCTTAGTGCTTTCATGGCGGGCGACGCTAACCGCAAGACGTATGCTTACATGGAGGAGAGCATACTCACTTATCTCAACACCTGCAGGTTAGTATTCACGGAAATGTAGATTACTGTGAAGTTGACCTGTTTACGCTGCTTTCAAAAAGCTGAGTTATGTAGATACGTACGATGGTTGGTATCTGTTATTTATTGCAAATATTTCTGGTATCCAACAACTTGATTACTAATGTGGACAAGCACTTATTCTAGCTAGACTAGCTGACCCGGTGAATTTCATATCATCTACATCTATTACACTACGGCGTTTAGCGCTACCAACGACCAGATATGGCAACTTTTACATCAGGACATTTTGTATGGGAAAATTAAATCGATGTTTTATTATTTTTCTCGCACTTTTCTTATTTTTTTCTTGTTTAAGAACCTTTTCCTGACGGCTACAAACTCAATAGAATTTGCGTAATCGGTCCAGCCGTTTGCGCGTGCCGTGAAATAGGGATTAATTTTGATGTATTACTCGAAATGTTGAAAATATCTGTTGGTATACTACAAGGTATATTTTGCGGTAGGATGGTACAGTACGCGGTGCGCGCGACACTAGTATCGGCGGTGTGCCTGGCGGCGGGCGGGCAGCCGGGCGAGGCGGCCAAGCAGCTCATCCGCATGACGGCCGAGGACAGCGACCTGCGCAGCGCCATGCTGCTCGAGCAGGCCGCGCTCTGCTTCCTGCCGCCTGCGCCGCCCGCGCCCAGGAAATACGCCTTCCACATGGTGCTCGCCGGACACCGCTTCTCCAAGGCCGGACAGAAGAAGCATGCTTACCGCTGCTACGAGCAAGCCTATCAGGTAGGCTCAATGCCGAAGCATCCTTTCGACAAGTCACATATACGTGACGGCCGATGCCAGCGACCTGCGCAGCGTCATCGCTTCTCCATGGCCGAGCAAAAGAAGCATGCCTATCGCTGTTAAAGCAAGCTTATCAGGCCGGTACAATGCTTTGACGGCTTTTTAACATGCTACAATGAGATACACCTTGAAATTGTGTTGAGTGAGACGAGTTTTAAGGTTTAACATTCAACACAGACCTAAAGTAGTAGCCCAGGTGGAGTCATGACCGCCCTTCCCTTAAATTCGAATTGAAGGATTGATATGAAAAACATTTTTTTTTAATTTAGCGGCTTGTGCAATTCATTGGCCACGCTCATCCCTACTTAAAATAATATAAATGTGGATGTAGTTCAAAGGTTGGAAAGTGACAGGCTACTTATTATCCCGAAAAAAAAGGTACCTGTGGGATAGCATACAAATCAAAAAACGCGAGCGAAGTCGCGGGCAAAAGTTAGTATTACCATAAAGGTAGATTTGCGCCTGAATGCGACAGATTTTGAGAATAAGTGTTTTCTAATTCATTATGTATCGACAGGTGTACGGCGACAGCGGGTGGCGACTGGCGACGGACCACGTGCAGTTTGCGCTGGGTCGGCTGGCGAGCGCGCTGCGACGCGGCAACGAGGCGCTGCGCTGGCTGCGAGCCCCACTAGCGCCGCCCACGCCCGCGCCGCGCCACCACCACCACCAGCAGCACGCCTTCCTGCGCGAGTACATGCATCAGCACCAGGTACCGTACCGTAGCTAGAGAACTATAGTGACGATGGACCACGTGAAGTTTGCGCTGGGTCGGTTGGCGAGCGTTCTATGTTTCGGGCCCGCTCCTCTGTCCTCTCCAGGCTCGCAACCAGCGAGTTCACAATTCCTCGCCACCCCCATCTGCAGCTGATCAAAAAATCTGCGTACATTTGTATGCCTAGTTCCAATCTTGTCTAATCTATCTCCACAGCAAGGAGAACTCGGAAGAGTTCAAGGAGCGGAATGTCCTGCCAGTATTACCATTGCCGCTAGTAGAACCAGCACCGTAGTTCTATGTATCGGGCCCGGGCCGGCAACCAGCGAGTTTGTTTTCCCTTGCTACACGCTATATCTGCAGCTGATCAACAATTTTCTAAAATTCTGCCTAATTTTTTTATGCCTAGCTCTAATTTTGTTCTATTTATGTCCACAGCAATGGATAGAAAACTCGGAAGAGTTCAAGGAGCGGAAGATCCTGCCAGTATTGCCATTACCGCTAGTAGATCAGCGCGGCACCGCAGTTCTATGTATCGGGCCCGCGCCTCTGTCCTCGCCGGGCCGGCAACCAGCGAGTTCTCTCTCCCTCGCCGCGCCTCCGTCTATTGCTGATCAGAAAATCTTTGCGCGTCTTGAGGAAATGCTGCTACAGGTGGCGCAAGGCTCGGTACCGATGATATTCAAGCCAACAGTCGATCTGTATAGTGATGCGACGGATTGCGACCCGGTCGTCCCGCAAGGAGGTCAGTATATTTTTATCGTTTCCCCAAAAAATATTTGCATTGGCTGAATAAATTTAATAGCGTTGCAAATCAAAATTCTAAAAGTTGTAAAAAAAGTTACTATAAGCTGCGCAGATCCCCACTCCTTTTTTGCCATTGCAATCTTTTATAGATATCACCACACCTCGGGGCAGGCGGGTGGCTATGTGGGAGTCCCCGCCCATTGCTGGTTGCTAGATCCCCACTCCTGGCACAACTGACGTAACCAATTTGTTGATGACTCGTTTTGTGTTCAAAGACGCCATAAAGTTGATTTGGCCTACACCTTGTTTTATGTCTTTGTGTGGGTATTGGATGTGTATATAAGAATTGGTAAAACAAAAAACCAATTGGGCGAAATTTCAGGCTGAAATTAGCTCATTAACTGTGGGACATCTACTTACTCCTGAAGATGTGGAAACGTGTTCGACCCAGATAACTCAGAAAATAAAGAGAGCAAAAGAGGCCGCCACTACGCTCGTCAAATCTAATATATGGAGGGAAGAACTGCCCGCAAAACTAAAGACAATGAGAGACCGGAAACGAAGGCTAAGGAAACTCTGGGCACACACTCGATGTCCGCGACTGAAATACGAATTGAACATTTTAACCGAACGTTTCTCGAATGAGATAAACGCATGGAGAGGGACAAGCTGGGATGAACACATTGCCCAAGTTAGCGATAACCAGTCCAACCTCTATAACCTGAATCGTAAATTGACCCAGGCCAAAGTTGCAGTCTGTCCACTTTTAGATAGTACTGGGAAGCGTCACTACTTAGCATTGGAAAGAGCTGAACTCCTGGCGGACCATTTGTCCGAACAGTTCCAACTTCACGATACTCCCTCGAATGCAGAACCAGCTGTATACAGCCACCATGCTCAAGTCCGGGACTTTTTAAGCCATCCAGTCCCGCCACTGGAAGATAACGATTTCATCTCGCCAGCTGAAGTTGTAAGAGCAGTTAGAGGACTCAAAATAAAAAAGGCGCCTGGACAAGATGGCATTACAAATGCCGTCTTGAAACAGCTACCATCCAGGGGACTAGTCTGTCTAACAAGGCTATTTAATGGCATATTACGTTCCGGACACTTTCCTTCAGAATGGAAGACGGGAAAAGTTATCGTGCTTCCAAAACCAGGCAAAGACCGTCGGCTTCCAGCCAGCTACCGACCTATCACACTCCTGCCCAACATCGCTAAATTATTTGAGCGGCTACTGTTGAGGAGGCTACGACCACACCTCACCCCCCGAGATGAACAGTATGGCTTCCGAAGTCAGCACTCGACTACGTTGCAACTTACAAGAGTACTTCATCACCTTGCGGACGAGCTTAATAAAGGATGGCGCACTGTCGGAGTTTTCCTCGACATAGAAAAGGCATTCGACCGAGTGTGGCATGAAGGACTCATTTACAAAATCATAAAATCCACGACGCCACCCGCCATCATAAAAGTCATAGCATCGTCATTGGCTGAAAGAAAATTTTTCGTAACTGTCGAAGGCGCTGACTCCTCGCTAAAGCAAATTAAGGCTGGGGTGCCCCAGGGCAGTTGCATGTCACCAGCCTATTATGCCAAATATACTGACGACATCCCAATTCTAGAAGAGAAACACCGTCTTCCCGGAGAACGTGGAGTGACTCTTGCTTTGTTTGCTGATGATAGTGCTTATTTCGCCTCCTCTCGGAACTCTACTGTTGCAGCAGGCAGAGTACAACGCGTCTTAAACTTACTGCCAGAATGGCTCGATAAATGGCGCATGGCAGTTAACGTTGGTAAAACGGCTGCACTTCTAACCGGTGGTCAACGTGTACTACCTTCCCCCCTTAAGTTAAGAGGGGAAGAGATCAAATGGGAAAGTACGATAAAGTACTTAGGAGTCCATATCGATCGGACGTTGAGGATGTGTCCTCATGTAGACCACGCTGTAAGGCAGGCAAAAGCTGCAAGGTCACTCCTCCGCCCAGTCCTTAAATCAAAACTTCCACTACGTACTAAAGTTGGAATTTATAAAACATATACACTAGACATAAGAACTAGACTCACCTACGCAGCACCAGCCTGGTACGCGCTGTGCTCAGAATCTCAAAAAAGACGATTACAAGTTGTACAAAACGTCACACTACGCATGTGCACGGGAGCCGGGCGATATGCACGAAACGATGTTATCGCGCGAGACTTGAAAATCGAATCTGTGAGGGAATTTGTGGGTCGCTTAGCGCGCAAAATGTATGATCGTGCAGATAATGGGCCACACCCTCACCTGAGAAGCATTGCGCCATTACATGCACGACCCCCGGACGTTAAATCACGACGAGCACTTCCCCGTGAAATAGCTGTGGATACGGAGGAAGATTCTGCTGAACAGATGGTCACAGTCAGCTAACAGCTCATGCAGTCTGGCCTAGATCGTCAAGACCACAACGCCGCTGTGGAGTGACTTCCTGTCCAGACTAGGAAATGTCACCAGCGGCACAACAAATTCCCCAGGGGTTATGGCCTCTGGCGCCCAGCCTTGGCAAAGGGGAGTATTCCCCGAGGCCAATTCTCACCACGCCTAAGGAGGTGGTGGAAGGACCGAGATGATGATAAGAATTGGACAACTTTGAATCCAGTATTGCCAGCCTATAAAAGTCTGAAAGCGAAATTGCATGTGTTGCAATTTACAAATATTACTTATTATGGAAACTTGGTGATTTTAAACTTTTCATATACTTCCAATATTATAAAAAGGAAAGATTTAATTGTTTGTTTGTTTGCATCGAATAGGATTCGAAACTACAGAACCGATGGCGAAGCCGGGACGGGCTGCTAGTATATTATATTTGGAACATGACATACAGATCAGCTTACGTAGTGTCGTCTAGTCTTGACTAACTAGTACTTTATCATACATAACCCACCATAATGCCAATGTGTATCTTTCAGAACCAATCCAAATATCCATAACCCTCTGGAACCCGCTCAATATACCAATAGTCCTGAAAGACTTGGAATTGCTGTGGAGATTCGTACCGGCAAGCGAGGAATCTGCGCCCACGTCCGAAGTGGTACTAAACAATGAGCCGGCGATAGCTGCGGGCGGGGCGTTAGAGAACAGCGCTATCCACGGACAGAAGATTAAATCAGTGCTGCTAGAGGGAGACTGCAGGAAGGTGCTGACGTTCACTTTGACGCCGATGCGGGTCGGAATGCTGTCTGTTCACGGCATGGCTTACAAGTAAGCAGAGATGTTATCTGATTGTTCCCCTTTTCACTTTAATACTAATGTTGAAACTGCCACTTATAATAACTTATTGCTGACATGAATGTAAAAATTTGACTTTTCTTGTTCTTAAAATGATGAGTTCCTTGAAATTGAGATTTGTACCACTTCTTATTAATCTCTCTAATGGTAGATAGTGAAATCTTGAACATATGAAATCATAGAGTTGTAATAGCATTGTATATGAAGTACCATCATTTAAGTGGTAAAATACAATATCAGACACGCACACTCGCGGAAGCGCCCTGCGCCGTCTTACAAAGGAGATATTGCAAAAATATATAAAAATTGGGCTACCAAAGGGTACAGTATTTCATAATTTGCTTCGTTTCTTTCGGAAAATGATTTTACGGTTATTTTTTACAATAACAGTGTCCATCAAAAGTAATTTCGTGTATTCGGATTGAAAATTACATTGACATTTCATTGCGATTCGATGGATGATATTTGATTGTTAACTAATATAGGATTTAAACACCTCGTAGATAAAATATTTTATTTAGTATTCTCTCATAATCCTAGTAATATATGGTTTTTCTTCCTCGCTCCATTTCCACATCATCGATCCTCTATTCTCCTTCCTTTTTCCGCCTCCCGCCAAAAAGTATTCATCCTTAATTCTCTTTTTTTTTTTCTAAATATTCAATCTAACTTGTCCCGCGAGTTTGATTACTAAGGAGGTTTCTATGTGCTACGTGATTAGTTCTGCTGTTCTGTGTGATCTCCATACACTACTATAAGAATACAGCACTGTGAATGGCGGGGCAAGTCACGAAATAATTCACTAATATAATGATAAAATGTTCTTGATTATATATGATAACACGAAAATAAAAACAAACCTCTTCAACGTTTGCCTTGGACTTTCTCGGTGACCCGTGGTTTCTGTTTATTCATTTGCCAGTGTCAATTATAAGTATTTAATATTTTTCAATGTATTGGTGAAATTGTGAAACACCTTCACAGAGGCCACAGACAAGAATTGAAAATGAAATTGAATTGATATTTTATTTTTTATATTTATATATTTTTTTTATATTTTATAGTCATATATAGTCGTAGTCATAATCCAAAAAATTCACGGTCAAGTCAAAGTCTTACCTCATAGCTGTGAAGACGTCTCTACTCTCTTACTATAGGCGTCTATGGAGTTTTGGTAACACTATGAAACCACTCGATACACCACAAAAAAGCACTTGTCTATACTCATGCACGTAATTCAGGTCATAATTAACGTAATACCACAATTTATCAATGACAGAAACTCAAGTTGAACAAAACAATACAATGCAGCCACACGATTTTTCCAGAACGCCCCTAGAAAGTTTAAAAAACAAGTTCAAGCCTGAAATATCGAAGAATCACACATAAACTTCATTGGACCTGAAAAGACACGCCAAAATGAAACAAAAGAAACGTATATAAAGTCTTAATTGAAGTATGAAGTACCTATGTACCATTTACATCTGAAAAGTTTTGCTAACAAAACTAAACTCTTCAGTGCATTTTTTACATATAATAATTCTATGTATGTTGTATCAAAAAGGTTACATGTGACCAAAATGGCAGTAATTCGATGATGTGAAAGTACTCATAAATTAAGCATTTAATGCGGTTGTTTTACTCTGCGCATTTATTTATCATAGTTTATCGGATTTTTTGAGCTACTGTACCTAGTCTGAGCCCTTTTTGCAAGATCTCCTTTTCGATCAGGTCACGATTGAAGTCCTGAAGTCCTGACGCGAGTTTAACTTTTTTTACCCATCTCAAAAAGTGCACAACGCCGCTAAAGAAGTTTTCACTTTAAAAAAATGGAAACGATCCTTCCATTGTTCTATGATTTGGTCACAATATTTTCCTTCTCTTAAAATCTGGATTCTGGTAACTGCCATAGGCCGCGCCACACAAGTTGGCGGATGTGAAGTTAGCTACAAGCTGCGAAATATCCAATACTGATTGAAGCTCACATAAAGCCGCACGTTGATTGGCTATTGCGCAGAATGTATCTAACTTTACATCCGCTGTGATCCGTCAACTTGTGTGGCGCGGCCTATATAAGCCCACCGCCATAGGAGGCAAAAGCGCAGTTGCTTGAATTTCATCACATGAAAATCTTTCCAGACTAGTGAATGTCGGCGAAGGCGGCAATGAGAACGGCAACGGTATCACTATCACCGGGAAGGTGGATCTGACGAGTGGCGTGAAGAGCACCGACAGGCGCCTGCAGATCACTGTCATACCGGAGGCGCCGTGCTTACAGGTATGCTTTGCGAGTCCTTCTAAGGAGAAAACGCGGAAAGCTTTCCTATACATACATGACTCTGTTTAAGTTGACATCGCGATGCGTCACGTCTTCGATTTTTGCTAATTAAATACCGGGCTTTTTTCGACTCTTTAGACTTCTACTTCTTCTTCTTGCTTGTAACTTTTTGTTTGCCAAGCATTTAGTAGTATGTGAATTATCGTTAGGGCTTGTTCTATATGTAGAGACTAGGGCATGCAACCCGGTTAACCGAAAACTGAAAAAACCGGGTAACCGACCGCATTAGAAACTCGGTTTTTTCTAGTTATAAACCCGGTTTTTTCGGGTTTTTCGGTTTTTCTACGATTTTTTTAAAATTCACATATTAACTCCTTCGTAATACATTATTCGTATTACATTATTGTCATCTAGTTGCTCTAACACTTTTTTTCCATGTATAAAATTACGCCTAATGTACCATTGACCAATGACTATTATATAACTACGTGCTAAGGATGAAATTCAAGTGCGAAAGTCCTCATTCTCTCTTTCTCTCGCTTTACATAGTGAATTAGTGAGTATCGTCATATAGGCAGAGCGCTGTAGCGTTAGCGTTAAGCGTAATGGGACGCGTATTGTCTCGTCTTGACCGAAATGTTATCAACCGCCGCCTTTTTGTATTGTCACATTAGTCTGACAGTCTCTGCTAAGCTAAGTAGTAAAACTAAGCGTGATATATTTTGCACGTTTGTCTAATATTTGTAAATTATACATAAAGGAAAGCTCGGTTGTTGAAATTAACAAACAAAAGAAATATCATCTCCTCATTTCTGATTCAATCTCGCAGAGAGACTCCGAACATAGCCCTCTCCATAGCTCGTTGGGCTGCTTGGAGCTTACTAATAAGGCCCATAGTGAGAGACCACGTTTATGTGCCATAAGTCATCACGTGCAACATACACTGGTCTAAAACTTTCGACTTGCGGCACTGCGGTATGTCGGATGAGAAGACGCTACGCAATTTTCCGAACGCTGCCCAGCCGAGTTGGATTCGGCGATTGACCTCTTTCTTGAAGTCGGACCTACCTAACTGAACTACTTGTCCTAAGTAGACGTACGAGTCAACGACTTCAAGAACCGAGTTCCCAATATAAATCGAAGAGGGTACAACATAAGAATCACATTTGACTTTCGATTAGACCATGTTCATCTTAAGACTGTTGAGAACCCGATTGAGGCCTTCCAGAATCGTGCTGAGCTCTTCTATCGATTTTGCCATGACTACTATATCGTCGGCAAACCGAATGTGAGTGAGGTATTTGCCATTGACATTGATGCAATCCTTTCCATTCCAGGAGCTTGAACGCTTCTCAAAAGTAGCCGTAAACAGTTACGAAGAAATTACGACTTATGCATTTTTTTAAAGGGATCGCCTTGGAGCTTTCTTCCTGTACTCAGACCGACATAGTGGCGTTATTATACAAGACTGCAACACTTCGATGTACCGATAGTCAATACGGCATCGTTGGAGAGACTCGAGCACAGCCCATGCCTCGACCGAATCAAAGGCTTTCTCATAGTCCGCAAACGCTAAGCAAAGTGGCAAGTTATACTCTTCGGTCTTCTGTATAACCTGCCGCAGCGTATGAATGCGGCTTGTTCGGAAGGCTCATAAAACCTACGCTCGATACGGTTCGTAATGAACCTTGAAAACAGCTTATAAACATGGCTCAGAAGTGAGATGGGTCTATAGTTCTTCAATAAGGTGTTGTCACCTTTCTTGAAAAACAACACCACCACGCTTCTGCTCCATGCTTCTGGCGTGATGCGCTCAAGGACGACGGTGTTGAAAAGCTTAGGGAGAATTTTAGTACCGGTGTTCCACCCGCTCTCAGCAGCTCTGATGTGATACCGTCATCACCCGGCGCCTTGTTATTCTTAAACTGATTCAGGGCCATTCTAATCTCGTACAGGCTGATGTCCGGGATATCTTTGGTGAACTGTCAGGTAAGCTGGCTCTTGGATCTCTGGCCGCGCTATTGGTTATATAGGTTATTGGTTTGGTTATACACAACATATTTATACATATACGCGTCGACTTGAGTACCTCCTCTGTTTCTTCGGTTGAAAACATTTGATATCATCACACACGTTAATTTTCTCCGCCTCATCTATTCTCAAAGTACCGCTGCAACAAAATTACAATCTTCTGGCCCAGCATTTGCAATAGAGAAATATGTTAAACAGGGAGACCCACTGTCCCCGAAAATATTCACGGGCGTCCTCGAAGAAGTTTTCGGAAAGCTGGCGGCAAGCTGGGATGGAAGTGGTGTTGATATCGGCAAAAAAAAGGTTAACTAATCTTAATTTTGTAGACGATATCGTTATCTTCTCTTCCTCAGCCAGAGAGCTACAATCAATGCTACAAAATCTAACCACTGCAAGCCTCTAGGTTGGATTGCGGATGAACATGTTAAAGACCAAAGTGATGACCAATGGCATCAAACGTCGGGTAACTGTCGATGACGAAAACATATACGTTCACGATTACATCTATCTTGGGCAAATAGTCACCTTCCAGACGAGACAAGACCTAGAAGAAAAGAGAAAGCTTGGAAGAGCTATTGGGCCATGAAAAAGCATATGAAGAGACACCTTCCGATCACACTAAAGCGCAAGATGTATGTAATCTTTCCATTTTGACTTATGGTGTACAAACATTGTTTTTGACAAACAGGTGTCTTTAACTAAAGTCTAAAAGTCCAAACTCAAGGTTTGCCAAAGAGCGATGGAGCGCAGTATTCTCGGTGACCGGCTAATAGACCGAGTACGAAACACCGAACTGCGTTCCAGAACTCAAATCAAAGATATGGCTTTCACTGCCGCTAAACTGTAGTTGCAGTGGGCCGAGTAAGTCAGTCGCATGCCAGAAGACCTCTGGGATAAAATCACCTCCGAATGGGGTCCCAACTCGGTGCGGCCTCGTAGAGGCCTATCTAATAGAGAGTCTGCACTCTCTATTATATAGCGCGAATACATTTAATCCAAATTGGCAGGCATCAGGACAAGACCGACGCAACTGGAAATCTCGAGGGGAGGCCTTTGCCCAACAATGGGACAGTACAGGGTCATAAACAAACAAACAAACCATTATTTTTAGTATTTTCATATACTTACCAAAAAAAACCCGAAAAACTCGAAAAACCCGATTTACCCGGTTTTTTAAATCAAAAACCGAAAAACCCGGTTTTTCAAATCCACCCGGTTTTTGCATGCCCTAGTAGAGACCAAAGAGAATGTAATATATAATACGATCTTATTTAACAAATAAGAAAATCTCTCTCAGCACCCCAATATGGCTAAGGGATAAAACTATTTTATCCACTATTAATGTCAGTCGTCAATGTCAATCCATCCTCTATTTCCTCTTCAAGGGGGTAAATTGGTGGGTAGACATTTTGTCCCTTTACCATGCTAGGGTTGCGGGATCTATACTTTTTAAGTCAGGGGAGTAGCCGATTATGTTCTCGAGTGCTTCAGAAATCTTAGTCTCGGTTGTCGTTTCCAGATGACGTTTTCAGAGTGTAGCCCCGAGATTCTAAACGGCGAAGTGCGCACCATCCACGTGGAAGTGAGCAACGCGGGCCCGGGCGAGCTGCGCAACCTGCACGTGGCCGTGTCGCACCCCGCCTGCCTGCAGCTCGCCGCGCCGCCCGCCGCCGCCGCGCGCCGCCTCTACCGCGACAAGTACCGCGACCCGCCGCAACCCGCCGGTAACTACTGTGCTATATACACGTGTCACATCCTGACCTTCACCGTACTTTCTTCTCCCCTGCCTGTATCAGTGTCGACACATATCTCGTTGAATGTATTTGTGAACAGATGAGCGTGCAGCTCGCACCAGCGCGTGGCGCGAGCTGGCGGCACGTCACGTGTCGCGTGTGTCGGTGGTGGCGGGCGGCGCGCGCGCGGCGCTGCAGCTGCGCGCGTCCCGCGCCGCGCCCGCGCTGCACCTGCTCGCCTACTACGAGACCGGCGGCCGGCTGCGCCCCTACCGCCTGCTGCGGCACGTGTTCCACATGACAGTAGCGGTGAGTGACGCGGCACGTGTCGTGGGCCCGCGCTTCCTCTCTTCACCTATTACAACATTAAAGACCAGCCGTATCCGCTGCAGACCGAGCTGTCTGATGCAGCCACTACCTACGCTACGAACTTGCATAATGTAACAACACTGAGCAGTTCTATATTCCGTTACAAGCTTTCAGCCGCCAATCCCATCCGCTTCAGCCGATCAGTGCGGCATAATGTTCTAATCTCATTATGCTTCTGTTGAATTTCTAATCTAAACTGTGTACCGTTCACTTTTAATTTCATCTCTTCTTATTTCTGTTATAACTATCACACTAAACTTCATAAGCTTCTGTTTGTAGTTTGTACTTATGTTATATTGTATAATTTTCTTAAATTCTCCATTTTTCAATCACTACTATTTATAGACTTTTATGTACGAAGGCCGTTTGGCAACCCGGAAATAATAAAATAATAAATATCAGTAAAAGTAAGTATCTTTATTGTATTGCAGGAAGCTGTCGAAATTTCGGTCACTCCTCGCCGAAATCTATGCACAAAGAATGAGAACGTATCGGAAAATATGACATTAGCTGTGGAAGTCAAAAATATATTAGAGCAGCAGAACGATATGTCGATAGAGCTATTGGAAACGGCACTTCTCGGCCGCCAATGGCGGTTGACAGCGCTGGTCGCCACCGGATGCAAAAACGACCCATTACAACCCCGGGAACGAGTACATTTCATTTTAAAAGCAAAAAGAATAATAGAACCTTTGCCTGAAGAAGTTGTAGACCATTCGCACATCAAAATTTCCGACATGGATTATCAAAAGTTCACAGTCGACGTTCCGCCTTACGATAGTTTCCTGACCGATGGCGTGTCCTCTTTTCCCGAAACCAACGACGCATTAATGCAAGGTGCTAAAGAACGGACGGGTTTGATCCAATCGATGTTTTTACTTCGGTGGAAAGCAACAGACAGAAATACGGGGCAAGTGGCTATCGGGCAAGAATGCCTCTGGCTGGATTGTTTCTCTAAGCCTCTGAGTAAACCCCGCAAGACCGAGCCGGTCGCGTTACAACTCGACGAATTAGATAATAAACCGGACTATGACGATCCTAGTAAAACGGTAAAGAACGATAACGTCGTAATATTCGGCCTCGAGCATTCCAGCGAAATCCGCCACGACTTCCAGACGCGCAAGATATGCTTGATCCCTATAACTTTGAACATAGTCAACTGCTACAGTATACCCGTTGAAGTTTTCATCGACATGAATAAGCAGAAAAACAAGTAAGTTTGCACGCTGCATTGAATAGAATAAGAATCATTTATTGCAATACTATGTACAAAGATGTTAGTTTATTATACTTAAATTACGAGTAGTGTCAATAGTAGACCCTTAACGGGCGTGCAATGTTTAGTTAGTACATTAATTTAATAAATTAGCTTTTTTAAAAAATATATAATTTACAGATGTGGATCATAAGTAATCATTAACAATGCAAAAAATAAAGTAAAAATTTATCATTATTATCATCATTGAAATACTCCTATTATAAAATCCTTTGGAAAGTAACCACTTCTTTAATTTTCTATTGAAAAGGGATCTTAGGCAAGGGAGGCTTTGTAAAATATGGTTTGCAACTGTCAGTCATCTTTAATTTAAGCATTGATCTTATGTCTTAAAAATTATATCATTTTCTGTTGAGTTCCCCCAAAATATGATTCGGATTTTGGGGCATTTATTCCGTTCTAAGAGGACAGAATCAACAATACCATAATAGGCAGTGATTAACGTATCAATATCTACTGTGCCAGCAAGTTGACGCAATACATAAGCCAAGCTAGAAACTTTCTTTGATAGAACATCAATTTGTTTTGTCCAATTTAATTTTTTATCAATCATTAGGCCAAGAAATTTTGCATTATCTACCTCTTTAATTACATTATTTTTATGGATTACTTTAATGTCAGATTTCTTGTTATCTCTCTGTTTGAAATGCATTACATTTGTTTTCCCTACATTAATTTTCAGATTATTTATTATCTAGCCATGAAATTACAGATGTCAAAGAATTATTAATGTCAGTTTCATATGAATCTATGTTCTTACGACCGTATTATACTGTCATCAGCAAAGAGCGACATTGGTTGCGTCGTCGCATTGGGTAAATCATTTATGTATATTATGAATAAAAGTGGGCCTAAAACGCTACCCTGTGGGAATCCATATATTGTATTTCGTTCCCTAGATCTGAATATTTCTTCTCTTTTAGTTATGTTATTTATTCGACTAATTTCTGTTATTTGTTTTCTCCCAGATAAATAAGACTTAATCAACTTCAGAATATTACCCCGTATCCCATACGCTTCTAGTATTTTTTAAAGTATTGTGTGATCAACATAATCAAATGCTTGTGTCATGTCACAGAATACTGCACATATTGGCGTTCTCTTATCAACATTTTCCAAAACTTCTTTCAAAAAATCTGACTGCCATATTAAGTGATTTATTTTTTCTGAAACCTTTTTGCTCTTCACATAGAATATTTTTTTTCTCTAAGAAATAATTTATGGCATCATAAATATATTTTTCTATTATTTTTGAAAATATAGATAACAATGCGATAGGTCTATAACATTCCTTTCTTTCTCATTGGATAATAGTTGTTTTCAATGCTTTTGGAAAAATGCCAGTTTCAATGCATAAGTTAACTATATAGCTAAATGGCATGGAAAGTTGATTTGATACCGATTTTATTTACTTTAGTTGAAATGTCATCATACCCTACACTACTACTGTTTTTGAGACTTTTTATAATACTGGTGAAATTTTGGGGCATGCTAGGGGCCATGAACATAGCGTTAGTACAGGTTTTGATATTTGAGGTTACCTTCTGTCCAGAACCTGGAATAGGTGTAACTTTATCAATATAGTAGTTATTGAAAGCATTAGCTATGTCTTGTGGGTTGGTAATATCTTTATCATTCTGTTTAATTTTTGAAATAGACTGTTTTGGTAGTTTAAGTTTAGATCTGTTAATAATACCCCATGCTGTGTTGGATTTATTATCTGATGTTCTAATTTTGTAGTTATTTTGTGCTCGTTTTATTAACTGTATTATCCTTTTGAACAAGTTTGAGTAGCTAAGATATTTGTTTTTATTTGATTCAGTAGGTTTGAGTCTAAACATTCATAAAAGTTTCCTCTTATTTTTACTACAAGATTTTATGACCCACTTTGTTTTTTTTTCTACTTTTACTATGATGGTTTTGTATGGGAAATAATAATAAGAAATATTCATAAGCATCGTCTACGTCATTGATGCTATATAGTTCTTCAAATACTACATTAGTAGTACAATCTATTTTTTTAATGTTATTTTTATACATGTATCGTCCAATGCAGACCGCATTAATATTTATCATCAGACTAGATAGTGGTTAAACACAAATGGATAAGAAAAATGCACTTTTATCTGCTCGTGATAAGGTAAATTTAACCAGCCTGTGTAAAACGAGCTTCCGCGCATAACATACAGGCTGTCCATGAACATTCAACTTAACATCCTACTCCAACCGAGAATGCCGGACGCTCTGTATATGTGGTCAAGTTGGGCAACCCGTAACCAACACACATAGTAACTGCAGTTATAGCACGTAAAGTAGCACGTAAACGTAGAAAACCTTTGTACTTAACACTGTGTTTACAGACCTATCGGAATAGCATCAAGGATGATTTATTGATCGAGCGAAAGCGAAGATCTCGGTTTTAACACGACGATTTTCCTTTCGTTTGTCCAGATATTGGTTTTTCTCTAATGCTCGCATTTTTCAACGAATCTCGACGAAACTTGGTACACGGATTCTATAAAATAATATTTTTTGTCTTCGGCGATTTTTGATAACCCCCCCAAAGGGAATGGTTACAAGCAACAATAAGAAGTAATGCAAGACCAAAGTAGGTACCAGGCGCCCAGAACAAAACAGAGCTTACCTACCTTTTCAATTGTTTAGGCTATGTTCTCATCTAAGTTTCCTCAACAAATTTCCTTGCATTATTTGAGAAAAGTACTATACAAGGCTTGGCCACAACTAGGCCTTGATGAACACACGTATGTGTGCCTCAGCTTCGCCTCGGCCCACAACTCGCGCAAGTCCATCAATGCCTCTGTTGCCGCTGCAGTAATGTAGGTACTATTCTGCATTACTTGTGCGTACTAAAAGCTAATGTGTTGTTGTTTTAGGGAGAGCACTGGGTCGCTGGGGTGGGCGGGTGCGCTGAGCGGCGCGGAGGGCAGCCCGACTCTGGGCGTGTCGCTCAGCCTGCAGCGGTTCGAGAGCCGGCGCGTGCCGCTGCGCGCCGTGTGCGCCGCGCCCGGCTCCTACCTCGTGGGCGGCGCCTTCGCCGTCACCGCCGCCGCGGCCGCCGACCTGCGCGTCTCGCACCTCAACGACAACACCTCGCTGCTGGTCGTGCAGCCCGCGTGAACTATCTACATCTTATAATTTTCAAGCAAATATCTATGCAGAGTCCGAGCTAAAACCCTGCCCAAACTACGTAGTGGGCAGGCTTTTTAGTTAGTTGTAAAGCTATTGCAAGCCGACTACAACGCCGCGCAATGCCATAGTGCTCAATTACAAGTCACCTTATTAAAGTGACAACGTCGAGATTCGAGAAAACGGGTCATTGTGAACTATTCAATGTAAATATCTAAGTCGGTATGTAGGACGGCGCTCGGACATTTTTTTACATCTTTCACTTAGGGACTGCGGCTCTGTAGATATTTGCTCAAAGCAACAAACAAACAAAACAGCAAAAAATTGTCCGTGGGTTAGATTATCAAAATATATTAGATACTTATTTTTTCTGTCAACTTTAAAAAAAAAACCGGACAAGTGCGAGTCAGGCTCGCTGCGACTACGAGTCGGGCACAATCATCTTCATCATCTACAGAACCCTATTAAATGCATGTCTCAAAACGCGCTTGACAAGCTATTGAGATTTGTTTTCTTCATAGGATGTGCAGAAAATATCATAACCACCGTATGAGTATGGCCACGAGAACACCTATTGTCCTCTTGGTCATACCAATATGACCACGAGAACATGTATATCCTCCACAAGTTGGAATGTCAAAATGGTTAAAATTTGGTTCCATTTTGTCTTTTGCGATATAATCGGAAATTTGAACCCTCTAGTTCCAGTAAGAAGGTTGATCATTTTACCTTCCTACTTTTTACCTTTTTGAATTTGGAGGGCCGAAATAGCTCTATGCTAGTTTGTGAAACCCTTTGAAATTACGTAAGTTCGGGTGTATGTGCATCTTTTTCTAACACCTTATTTAAAGTGGGACGAAGTGATGTGTATCTCTTGCTATTTTAGTACGGTTTCTATTACTTTAGTTCTAATTCTGTGGATTAAACATTTAGAAGAATGGAACGAATAGCAGACAGCTGTGGCTTGAAGCATCATGAATAATATCTAATTCGTTCTAACCACATATAGATAGATACCGCATGAGTATGTACTTACACATATAAAAAGCATACTTTCGTTCCCATTACTGTTAGTCCGTGCTCCCCGGTTGTCGCCGCCAGATAATATACTGAAATCTACAAAATGCCTAATACCGTAATTCGCAGTAAAAACTCAACTAAAATGGTGGCAGAAATAATGGCAACGTTACCTTACTTGAGTAAGTTTTTTTAATTGCTTGACAGGTGGCACTGTGCGGTATCTATTTAGATTCATAAGTGTAATTTAAAATTAATACGGATACGACAAATTTTATTTCTGGCCTTTTCAAGGTTTTTCTCACCATTAAAGTTTTTACTAATTATGAGTTGTATTAAAACAATATCTTCAACCATAATTATGTATGTTGTATTCTCAGTAGTTCAGAACCATATTCTGTTTATAGTTTCCATCCATTAAGGGATCGTGCATTAATCATGCTTATTAGCCTTAGTAGTAGTATGGTGTTTATAAATTGCTGAAAAAAATTGTGCTATTTGGTGATTTTTAGACTCGACCTAGCTGATCAAGGCTACCGCTTTTTTTAGATCACACAATCAAAAATATAGTACATTTGATGTCTCACTGCGTCACTGCACACTGAGCCTGATATCCATCTTGCGTTATTTTTTTGATACCTTTTCACTCTTTCTGGTTTAACGTGATTAATGGACTATCCGTAAGATGAAGTATTTGTTCTGTATATATAAAAAGTTGTAAAACTATAAACACGTTATGTTCGCTTTAAACTAATGTAGAGACACAACTACCTAACAAGCATTACTGCTGAAATCGGTTTTCTTTATAGCCTGTTTTATGTGTTTCAATAAACCTACCTGATTGTCCAGCGGCAAAGTGATTGAACGAAGTGAACAGTTTTGCGTAGAAGTAAGCATAATGATATTCTCCTCGCGAGTTCCATTTATGCATATATATTGTATATTTTATGGTAAGTCCGTCATAAACTTTTTAAATGTAACTTATTATTGTAATAGATATAACTAGCTGACAGTTGATCTATCAAATATGTAACGTATTTATTTATTTGTATATCTAGATTTATGCTTGTGTTATTAAAATTTCGTTTTTTATTCATTCCACTTTTTTCTTCAAAGTTCGCAAGAGCAAGTTAATTGTAATTGATGTTCATTTCAGCCATAGGACGTCCACTGCTGGACATAGGCCTCCCCTAATGATTTCCAATAAGACCGGTTGATAGCGGCTTGCATCCAGCGCGATCCTGCGGTCCTAATGAGGTCATCCGTCCACCTTGTTGGTGGACGCCCTACGCTGCGCTGGCCGGTACGTGGTCTCCACTCGAGAACTTTTGTAATTGATGTAAAGATTTATATACCACTGGATTTTTGGTGAAGGAAAACATCCTGAGGTAATCTGCATACATCTGTAAAATTAAATGGCGTCAACCCGCACTAGGTCAATGTGGTGGGTAGATATGGCCCAATCGTCCTCCGTCGGTACTCGGTAGTCTTGTGCTCTGTATTGTACCAGCCTTTAGTCGTATACCTATCTATCTAGCCACTACACTACTGACTAGAAGGGCATTAATGCCATCAATGATACGGTGTTTAATTGTTTATGATGTTACATTTAGTACCAAAAAACAAGATGGTCCCTAAACTCCGTATAATCGGTCTTTATACAGAAGTGTACAACCTTAGAAAATCTTCACAAGCTGTAATAAATAATTTTATTCGTTATTATTCTATACAAATTAAAGAAAAGTAGTTTTTTTTGAAATGCTTAAATTATAGAGGGAATGTTGAAATGACGATGACTGTTTTTGTAGTACCGACATTGTGAAATTTCGCGCGTTCAACTATGTATATAACAGCCACTTAGCCAGTGCTGCCATTGCTACTGCGCCTACTGCACTGAAAAGGACTTTAGTATATTTTAAGAGTCGTACGAAAGGAGTTTCCCGAAATAATTTTAACGGATAGACCATGCAATCGTGGTGAGGATTCTGGGCACGTATTCTGAGGGACTTCTTTCGTGAAACGGCAGAAACGCACTCTAGTAAACACAGAGGTACCAGAAGGATAATGTAAAGGTCGATGGAGAAAATCTGAAAGAGATGCATAAATTTAATATGGCACGAGTTAGAAAGAGACATGAAAAATATCTCGATTCGGTGTCGATTGCCGGATATTTTGCACGGAACATCAAATTCCAATAGTGACAATCTCGGAAAAAGATTGTCTAGGTTTTGCGATTGAGCATGGCTCTAGGTACACTCTCGTTACTTTTGCAAGACTCATTGAGAGCCTTTGAAGCATCCTTCAGACAGCTGCAGGCGCGTGCGAGGCTGCGACCTAGTCATACACAGTCACAGAACTTGATTAAAAAAAAATAGGCTTTGTGATTAGTTGAACATTCGGCCGCAGCCGTACCCGCAGCTGTCTGGGCACCATGTACACACTCAGTCAAAGAGAATGCAAATGGTTTCGTCGAGTGTAAAATAAAAAAGTGCCAAACACCCCCAAAAAATGCTAGATCTAGTTCTCCAAGAAAGAGGCTGGTAGCACTAGTTTACGCAACGGAGGGGCTGCTAGCAAATAAATTCATCAATCAACATACAATAAAAAGATATATAGTTTCAATAGTAATAAAAGTAATAATTGTTATTTTAATTTATTATATTGTTCACAGTAAAATAAATAGAACAGTTCTACACTACCTTAATTTATTTTTAGAATGATGGTACATAGTAGTATTACCAGTTAAGAACAGAAGAAGATAAATAAAGCCAAGCGTATTGCGTTATTACGCTAAAGTTAACTCTCGGCAGCGTCGGGCTTAAACCGCCTTGCCACAAAAGATCACCCTGCAATTTAATTTTGTACTATAAAACAATTGTCTACTAAAGCGTGCGTAAAACTTTTGTGGTAAGACAGATAATATTGTTAATATGTCACAGAGTTACCAGAGAGATAACGTGGTCGATCGAGAAAAGAAAGAAAGAGATGTAATTATTGAATACTACATGAGTTAGAAAGTGAGATGACAAATATCTTGAAGAAACTAGCTCCTGCTATTTACCGTGATTTTTCTCTTAGTAGTGTCAAAGTCCAATTCATTTTTGACAGCCATGGGCAAAATTTTCCATACGTTTTTGTGGTTGAGAATTGCCTCAAGCGACAACAGCGCTATCTCTCTAATTGTAATAGCTCTGTGCTATTTAACGATGGCTCCATCGGGCTTTGTGTTTGACTATGTTAAAATTGCTGTGATTTGAAACATTACGGTAAGTTTTACCACTAAACAAAATGTACTAACGTTCTATTTTGCACACAGAGTTTAATAGCATACAATAGTTGCATAGTGAAGAATATAACTAGACAAGGCGCCATATAATAATAATTACAAAAGTAAGATAAGGCGAGATGTGCAAGTATAAAGAGTGAACAGTATGAAAGTAATATCTTCTGTCTCTATTTGCGTACACGTTTTTTTTGTCTAACTATTACGCACTGCCTAGACATAGTAGCCAGACTAATGTTTCGCGCTAAAAACTACTGTTGAATTTTTGATGAGATGCTTAAGTAAATCAACATATTTATGAACTATTACCTATTTTCTATTAGTATTATGCAGGTTTTTACGATTATCTAGGGTCTAAATATGATAAAATCATAACAACGTGTATATAGCTATCTAAGTATGTATAGCACATCTTATTTCTCACACCCTTTACGCGATTGACGATTCTAGTCATACTTAACTATGAAAAGTTGTCTCTATAATCTTAGATAGTTGTATTAACTCTATGATTTTGCAGCGCTTTCTGCTTACCACATAAAAAAATACGGTTGGCACTTCTGGAAAAGGAGTGGTTGTAATTTTTGGATTGAATACTTTGGTTATAGGTGGGCGTCCATCTTGAAATTTTACTGGACGTAAAGCCGGTTTATAAAAAGTGAATTTTGTAGTTTTAATTTCACGTTAATCGTTAATTTTTAAGAAGTTTCACGTATGCTGGAATTACGCTTATAACGTTTAGCTTAGGATTAACTACAGTAATGTTTTAGGTATGAATGTCTACTGAAGCATTTGATCATTTGGCTAGTAATGGCGTGCGTTTTTCTCTTGGAAGACACTTTCATATTTTATTTCATGTCGTCAGATCCTATGAATAGTAACACATTGTGCTTGTGAACCATGATCCATCAGATATATTTGTAGTGAGAACCATGGATTTGCCATCACATCAGTTTCTAGATGAGGAACAGTAGTGAGCTGGATGTCGTTTTTAGGTTATACATCATAATACTGTAATTGAATAGTGACTCGTAATCCTACGATTCGTTTCGTTTGATGGAGCGTGCAGTTGTCTAAACTTATTACCAAGTGTACGTGTGGTGATGTGAAAATTAAGTGACATGATAACTTTTATTTGCAGTATCGTTACTCAAGACATACGCGATTTCCGGAAAAACTATAGCTGATAAATCATTTGGTTTGCGGAGACGTAGTACGATGGCAGTACCTAGTCGAGCTCGGGTATATGCTGATGTGAATTCACAAAACCCGAGAGAATATTGGGACTATGAGAGCTATGTGGTGGACTGGGGCAACCAAGAGGATTATCAGCTGGTACGCAAGCTCGGTCGTGGCAAATACAGTGAAGTATTCGAAGCAATAAATATTACAAATAATGAGAAATGTGTAGTCAAAATATTGAAGGTAAGCCGCTCCATACTTAATTCATGAAGCAACGCAACATTTAGACAATTGAAGTTTTGATAATTCATTATTGCACACATTTAATTTTAATTTTATTTGTAGCCTGTCAAAAAGAAGAAGATTAAAAGAGAAATAAAAATATTAGAAAACTTAAGAGGAGGCACAAATATAATAACATTACAAGCTGTAGTCAAAGACCCGGTATCTCGCACTCCAGCCCTCATATTTGAACATGTGAATAACACAGATTTTAAACAACTTTATCAAACTCTGTCAGATTATGATATAAGGTAAGAATTCACTCAGTTTAAATAGAATTATTGTGAATGTTATAATTACACTTACGGTTTTGATTGTACCTTACTGTACCAGGCTTTTAATAGTCCACTGCATTACAAAAGCATACCCACAAAGGTTGATTGGGCCAAATCCACCATGCTGGCCCAGAGCGGGTTGGTGGATTCACATATGCCATTGAATTTCTTCAGTTCATGGCACAAGGTTGTTAATCAAATTTCTATGTACAAATGCAGGTTGCCTCACAATGTTTTCCTTCACCGAAAAGCCAGTGATGTGAAATTCTGTACACAAATTCCAAAGAATTCTTACTAGTAAAACTACTACTGCCATGAAGAACATGTTTATTACTTGAAAGTATGTCATTTTGTCACAAAGGCAATTCCAGTTATGTTTGCCAGCAAGCAATAGCAGAAACTGCATTTTGCAGGTTTCTGTATGGTTTCATACAAAAGTGCTCCATAACAAACCGATTTTGTATTAAACTGGTCAGCAGCCCATACGTTTTTGTACAGTTTTTGTCAGACTACTCAAACACTGCAATGAAATTAAGACTAATATGTAATGCAAAATTTAACAAGTTATGATACTATTGACCATATGCTATTTGTAGTAAGAACATTATCTGTTTGAATTTAATAACTTTTATGGGGTTGTTTGACAACTGAAAATATACTAAACTTATTGTAAGTTAAATTAATGAATGTGAAAACTAATAAAATTTTATTTATGTTCACAGATATTATTTGTACGAACTTTTGAAGGCATTAGATTATTGCCACAGTATGGGCATAATGCACAGAGATGTGAAACCCCACAATGTGATGATTGACCATGATCACAGAAAGTTGCGTCTCATCGACTGGGGTCTAGCAGAGTTCTACCATCCTGGACAGGACTATAATGTCCGAGTAGCTTCTAGATACTTTAAGGTAATGTTCTCATTATTTTTTTACTAATCTGTATTAATTGGGATGATTCATTACAAAATGAATATAACTAAAGAGTAGATAACAAATTGGTGTTGCAGCTGAGGCTAAGCATGACCTTTTCATCGGTAGACCCACTAACTTGTTTGCTACTTCATCTAGTTTAAAGTAAAAGTTTAAATACTTTGGCATGTCATTTTTAACACCATACTCACCTCTATATGTATTGATGAGTCTGCTCATGACTAGAGCCACAATCATAAAGTTTTTTGAGTAACATTTAATAATTATTAGTTATAATTTATTTTAAGGAGTCATCCTTAATAAAAATATTTTTTCCTATGTATCATAATATTATAAGAAATGCTTAAAATGATTTGTGGTAGTTATTACAGGGTTATTCACATAGGCCATATACGTATAGCGTATACTAAGCCAAAATAAGGTGATTCAGACTATTCTAATGACAAATTTTACTATGGGGTACTACCCAGAATTCAAGATAAATAATCAACTGTAATAAAATCCATTAAAAAACACTACTCAGAATCAACAAAATGTATGAAACATTGATATTTTTCCCAAATTCTGCATTGGCTAAAGAGTGAAAATTGTTCATAATTTTATTAAGAATTAAATGTATTGATTGCAAAGTAATTGAACAATTTTTGTCTTGAAATACTGTAGTATTCTATGATGCCTTGTATATAAGGTTTACAGTAGATAACGGTAGTCACTACACCAACAACTGTCAGATGACCCCTGGCATTGTTGTTTTCGCCAATGGTGTAAGGTTTTTGGCTATGAATCTACATGCTATTGTTGAGCCTTTTCTCATTACTACAAGAATCACAAAAGCTGTCATACTTATGAACAAATAATTGTATTTCAGGGTCCAGAACTGCTGGTGGATTATCAAATGTATGACTACTCGCTGGATATGTGGTCGCTAGGGTGTATGTTAGCATCCATGATTTTCCGCAAGGAGCCATTCTTCCATGGCCATGACAATTATGATCAACTCGTGCGAATTGCAAAAGTGCTGGGCACTGAAGAGTTGTTTGAATATTTGGACAAGTACCATATAGAATTAGATCCCAGATTTAATGATATACTTGGAAGGTAATGAAAAAAAAAAATATAATAAAAAATTAAAACAAGGAATTTTATTTAGTTCTAATACATTGTTTTATGTTTCAGACATTCTCGTAAACGATGGGAGCGATTTGTGCATTCTGAAAATCAGCACTTGGTGTCGCCTGAGGCGCTGGACTTCCTAGACCGCCTGCTGCGCTACGACCACTACGAGCGCTACACGGCTCGTGAAGCAATGGATCATCCATACTTCTGTAAGTATTTGTTATAGTGTATTACCGGCTGCCCTTCTCCACAGCCTAACTGTGGGAAAGGCCCACACATAAAGTTATGGTTCCTTGTGTTCATAGATAGTCCACATCAGTCTTATAATAATTATAATTTATCAGATCTCTTGTGGTACTAATGTGGCTTCCCAGCTTGCGTCATTGCACTTTGCACTTGTGTGTTCTATAAATATACATACACAAGTAATTAAGTACCTAATCGCTAGCTTTTTCTGATATCTGTTGTAGCAAATTACCTAAAGTTCAATAATTTATTGTTATTATAATGTTGGTTAATTAATTCCCAATTTTCCTTTAAATTATTGCCTTACATGATCAGCTTGTTTAATTTGTAATATGGTGGTTACAGATCCCATTGTGAAAGAGCAGGGCCGATTGGTGTCTTCAAACTCGCCGACTCCGAATGCATTGCAAGGACCAATAAATAATGCAGAATAATTGTTAGTGAGAGTGAAACAACTCATTGTAATGCTATATATTGAGTATATACATGTGAAAGATTCCCGAGGACAGACTCATGCCATGGTGCATGGTTGTTGGTGTAAATACAATACAAAGCAAAACAGTGAAGAACACCATCTCAGCACTACAGACGTCTCCTGATTGGTTCCACTGTTTTACAAATGGATATATTATTTGGAAAGACAATATAATTTAGTGTTTAAATAATAGTAAATCTTGTTTATTCATTGTTTTGAAAGTGTTTTATCTCTGGCATAATTTGTCACGAAATGGAAGTGCTACTCGATTCAAGTTCCGAGTAATGATGGTGGGTGGGCTACGAATTTTCCAAATACCGTTTTTTGTACATGAAATTCGATATTATGAGATGATAAAAACCAAGGAATTTCATTGCACTTGATCTTTTGCATTTATTAACCTATGGTATTGATATTGTAATTACTTGTATAATATAATATTGATAACACCTGCATACCATTTGCAAAATACTGGTTAGCAGCTTTTCGTTGGTACTCTACTTAATTAAAATTTTGTATTTATGTAATAGAAGTAAAATGTAGATATGTGTGATATAAATACAAAATTTTAAGATGATTAATTAATCGTTTTCTTTTATTACATATTTTATTAGAAAGGAGACCAGTAAATTTAATTACTCTAGACAAATGTCGAAGTAAAATGTTGTTTCTATTACCTACTAGTATATGTTTTAAGTTTAGTATACCTAGCTAAATCAACCATCTTCTTTTGGAAGGTGAGCCTCATGAGTTTAATTTATTTTTAGTGTGATAACTCCAAGTTGTTGCATAAAATTTTCTTAAATAAACAATACTAACTTTGCCTGGAAATGTTTTGGATTATTTATGTGAAATTTTCTTTAATATTATGCACCTCGTTATGGAAATCTAGTCTGGATAAAAATATAAAATATTACATTTTTGTAGGATATTCGTCAGTTTCTAGAGATAATTGCAAATTGACCACAGAGCAGTAGTTTAACTCGTTGATTAGGCCTAGAGCTGTAAGCAATTTGAATTTATTTATTGAGATTGTACTAGTTTCAACGAGAAATGCACACAGCAAACCTAAATACGCCGATATTTATTCGATAGAAAATATACCTAACAACAACTTTTTTGGTAGTGTGACAGTTTTTATGGCCCAAAATAGCTTATAAATTAAGTAATATACTAACCGCCACACAAATCGGTGGATGAGAAGTTAGCCGCAGATGATACTTCGCCGTGATTGGCTAATTATTGCGCATGTGTCCACGGGCGTAAGGAGCGCGGAGGAGGCATGAGGCTGGCGGGCGGGTGTGCCTCGGCGTCTCGTCTCTCTCCGCGCAAACCTATATTTCGGCTTTTGCGCAGCGCTCTGCTCATAACTTTCCATCCGCCGGTTTGTGTAGCGCTTAGTATACTTTGTCTCACATAGAACGGTGTGAAAGAAATGCATAAATATTACATTGATGTTTTTTTCATAGAAAAGTTAATCCATATTTTCACCTGCACTAAGTACCTATAGACAATTTTTTTGTTTTTCAATGCCTGTAGATGGATTGCTCCGCCTGTTGCTAGTTCGGAGCCTAGTGGCCCTCCTACCAAGGATACCAAGTCAGGTTTTTTCACACATACTCATAGCCAGTCACTTATTGTAAAGCCAATTTACACGTCAGTGTTCATTATCACTACATACCTAGTATAAAACAAAGTTGCTTCCCTCAACGGATTTTGATGCGGTTGTTTTTAATAGATAGAGTAATTCAAGAGGAAGGTTTATATGTATAATACACCTGTGCGGAGCCGGGGCGAGTCGCTAATAAACATAACAAAATAATGTATGTAAATAATAACTATAGTACTTGAATCCGATTTGAAATCAATAAAATGAAGTAATGTAAAAAGTAACTACAGCATTATCTGCTTGCCCTGTTAAGCTGAAAGGGGGTGATTAAGACTATCATTATAAACAACTTTTACCATGGGACCAACCCGGAAAAATTGAAAAGCTGTTTTTTACAAAATTGCAACTCAGAATGGACAAAATGTATGTGACAGCTGATTTGTTTTTTCAAAATTCGGGTTGGCTCCATTGTATAAGTTGTTCATAATGACTGTCTGAATCACTTACTTTCAGCTTAGTAAATCAGTTACGGATAACCCTGTATAGAGAAAATAAAGTCTCATGGAGCTACTCATGGTGCAATGAACTGATCAGTTTATCACATCAATGCCAACTGGGAGCTAAATATATTAATTCAACGGTAGGTAGAGATGGTGCGACACACGATGTGATGATCGCATCAGTTCATCAGATGTCCAGTGGGGGCCTAATTCAATTAACCATTGCATAGATTAAGGACAACTAATCTATGACCATTGTTGGTAAGTATACTAAGCTCCACACAAATCGGCGGATGGGAAGTTGAGCAGAACGCTGCGCAAAAGCCTAAATATAGGTATGTGCGGGAACCAGAGAGACGAGACGCCGGGCACACCCGCCCGCCAACCTCATGCCTCCCGCGCGCTCCCTACGCCCGTGTACACATGCAATAATTAGCGAATCACGCCGAAGTGTCATCTGCGGCTAACTTCTCATCCTCCGATTTGTGTGGCGCTTAGTATACTGCTATGGTTCGCTTATTTAGACCATCTCGATGATTAACTGAACTGATACTGATTCAGTAACTGGCGTAATTTCAATTTTACACAAGAAATAAAACTAAAATTGTTTTTTATTTTATTTCCTACGACTTTGGTTCCTATAAACTTTATCTAGGATCGATATTTTTCGACAAAAACACGAGGAAACAGGGATGCTATTTTGTTTCTTCAATAACTCTTGTGATTTCAATGTTTTATATGAAATGGTCAAAGGTAAAGTTGTTTGAAAGGTAATTTTCTATCTTTGATTCCCATTAACTTTTCTAGGGTTGCTATTTTCGATAAGGGCACGGGAAAAGGTTGATGTGTAATTTTGTTTCTTCGATAACTCTTGCAATTTCAATGTTTCATGTGAAATGGTCAAAAGCATAGTTCTTTAAAATTTGATTTCCTACAACTTTGGTTCCCATCAACTTTTTCTAGGACATATATTTTCGATAAAAACATGAGAAAAGCTAGATGTGCTATTTTACTCTTGTAAATTCAATGATTCATGTGAAATGATCAGAAGCAAAGTTGTTTGAAATTTGATCGAGCAGGTTTCGAAAATAATTAAAAACTTCCACTGAGATGGTGGCTAGATTATAGAAACTACAGGCCGCGCCATACAAGTTGGCGCAAATGAAGATAGCTACAAGCTGCGCCATATCCAATCCTGACTGAAGCTCACACAAAGCCGCGCGTTGATTGTATAATTGTCGTCGGTATCTAGGGACTCACGGAGCGGTTTATTAGGACGGGGCGGGCGCAGGACGGGCCGGAAGGTGCCCGTACGACGCACGTTCCATACATTTTTGCCGTGGCCCGTACGGGCTTTTACACAAAATGTATGGAACGTGCGTCGTACGCACGGGCCCAGTCCGGACCGTCCTAATATAAATCATCCCTTAGCCGCGCCCGCCGCAGTTGTTCCTCGGGCCCGCAGCTTCTGTAGAATGCAGATATACATATATGTAAAAAAAATTAAAGCAGATCTAAGTTAGATTTTACGCCCAAGGTGTGCGCGGTTGTTTGCGGCTCCCCCTGCAACTCCAGCCGCAGTCAACCGCGAGCTCTGCGTTCGTTTGGCGCGATGGCGGTCTGATCTTCAACCATACATATCTTGCGATGATCGCCCGCCGTGTTTGCAGGCGATAATCTCAACGGCTGCGTAACCGCACAAGCAACCGATCGCGTGAGTAGGTACAGAAATAACACCACAGTTCCGCCACCGCGGCGGGCACGGGAATAAGCCGCTCCCTGAGTTCTTACCCTTACAAAACACCGCATAGCTCACTACTAGAATCGTAGAACGATTCTCCTTGATTGAGATCACAGAACATGATTTCTTGCTCCCTTCTGTGATAAGACTAAACAATGCTGCGTTTGGTGATTTCATAGCCCACAGCGGTGGCTTTGAAGTGGCAGTGGGCAGGGCACAAAGCGCGTAGATCTGCTGATCGATGGGGTTGGGAAATTCTGGAGTGGAGACAACAAACCGCAAACGCAGAGAAGGACGTCCACCGACAACGCAGGATTTCGCTGGACGCAAGCCGCTTTGTATTGAAAATCTATAGGGAGGCAGCAATGATCCTATGGCTGATGATCGCGATAAGAACTAGGTACATATATCTAACATTTCCCGTATTTGCAAAACTAATCATCCAGCAGTTTACAACCAGTACTTCAACTAACTCCTCCAATATGCGAAAGTTGCAATTTACGCTGTGTCGCCAGTATGTAGTCAAGTTTCGTAGGTAATAATGTAAGTTGGTCCCGACAGAAAAATATGCACGCTTGGACTACGCGGCGGCGAGCTATATCCTCCGGGTGTTTTGGGACATATAATATATCGGGTAATGATATAACGGTCGCAGGGGCGCGCCGCAGTGACGAACGAACTTGTGGGTTTGTATCAGTGAGTATACGATTTACCTACCAGGCGTGCAGCCCTAGCACGCGATACGTTCTGCGTGGCCACGTGGGGCTGTAGGTATTTATTTCAAGGATAGGGCTGAGCTTTAATTATTTAGGGGCCGAGTCACAATACTGTTAGATACCATTACCGTGACAGATCTTGTACAATCAAGTTACAAAATAATACACAATATTATATTCTAATTATTCACTTTTAATCTGATCGTCATGACTGGTGAACAATGTTTAGTAAATGAGGTGAAGTATTGTTGATCTCTGAGTAATTCCTACTACAACTATAGCAGAGATGTTCATTTATGTAGGGGAATAGTGCTTCATCCCCATCGCCATCTCCGCGGCGATGGTTGCCGTGTGACATGGTTCTTGAAAATACCGTGGCTTCCAGTGCTGACAAATTGTTGTTTATCTTGCTGAGGCCACTCTGTGAACAAAACATTGAATCAAAGTATTGAATAGATATAGGTATATTTCACAGGTAAATCAATACTTTTTTTAATGTATACCAGATTATCAATACTAGCAAAGAGCAGCGCTCATAGCGTAATTTGGCTAGGTGTTCGTTAGCTATCATCGAAGTTAAGCAATGTTCAGTCAGTCTTCGGTTGGGTGACCGCGGGTGGCATTTACAACTGAGCGCTACCGTGGCTCGGATGACACGTTAAATTGTAGGTCTTGGTTGTTTTAACCATTTAGGCATGTCAGAGGCCTACAGGCGATTTAAAACACTGACACCAGACAGGGCCAGCCACCCGGCCTATACGAACTTACTTCTAGGTACTAGCAAAGAAAATAGTATAAAAATAGGTACCCAGAACCTGATTTAGAGTTAAAATCTCGGGGCAAAAAAGTAGTGGAGGCCCCTTGGTCACAAAGGGATAAGTACTCCTTCAAGATGGGTAGTAATGTATTATATTATACCTATAATACTTACTAAGAAGACTTGGAATTTTGATATTTACTGCTTGCCTGAATAGAGTGAACAAATAGGTATACCTAGATCATCGATTTTGTCAATATTTAAGAATAATATTTTTCATCACATCTATTCGAAAAGGACTACTTGGTTCGCCTTTAAGTGCGCCCAAAGGAGGTGTTTTCTATAAGGAACTTTATAAGTGCGACGGAATTATCTTTGCCGCGCACTTTTTGAATTTGGAACAAATAAGTGCGACGGAATGATCTTTGCCGCGCACTTTTTGAATTTGGAAGTATTTGTAATGTTAGTGTTCAGCGCCAAGAAAATGAATGAAAATAATGTAAATATAAGTTTTCATTTGTTTTATTATTAGATACCATTTAATTTCAATTTAGTTGTAACTCTACGTTTTATTAAATGATAATATTATAGTAAAATATGAGGCGCCTTTTGTTTTCTCATAGAGGTGATGAAAAGTAGAGTGTACTTACCACTCGGGCGCAAAATATATTTTTGACTCGGTCGACGTACCTACTTTGAATCCCTCGCCTCGCTACGTTCAGGATTCTACTAAAGAATCTACTCTAGAATCCCTAATTAAAAAAAGCGTCCTCGACGTCAAAATATTATTTTGCTCCCATATGATACAATCTACTATTACTGACTAAATAAAATGGTAGGTACCTCAGCCTTTTTAATTATCCTCTGGTGGATATAAGCCTACTCACGAAAGGAGATTGAGCCATATCCACCACACTGGCCCAGAGCATTCACATAATTACTTCTGCAGATGTACACAATGGATGTGCTGAATAAACCAAGATAGCAACTTTAAAAATGTCCTTTTGCCTCTGTTGTCAGTTCATGATCATAATAGCAGCAATATGTTAAATCAAAGAGAATGTAAATAGTATTGAATGTCAAGAGATATTTAAATTCTTAATAAGTTATTATATTCATAATTTAAAAAACGGTTTTTGTTTTAGCTATAACTTCCTTGTTCTAACATAATTCTTTCCTGATTTTGTCCTGTTGTCAGCCATTATAATGATGTTTGGGGTATGATTTTACCTTAAAAAAGCTATATCATTCTGCCCATGAAAAATAGGCTAGAAGAAATTTTTTTTGATGTCCTCTTGTAACAGCTAAACATCAACAGAGCCGACTAATGAAAACAAAAATAAAATCAACAAGCATTTTATTTTCTTGCTAGACAAAGAGCGCATTATAGCAGAATATGACGTCCCGGTCCCTAAGTTTCATACATTCACCATACTTATTATGCTTTATGGGAAAGGGACAAAGCATCCCTGCTTAATCCCTACCAAAATCTTTACAAGCTTATATTTCAGAACTGGATTAGCCAATTTTAGTTATTTTTTCTGTTAACGAACCATAATTAATTGCAGAATACACTAATCTTAATACTTTTAGATAATTAAATACTAGTCAACTAGCGTATTATACACAAGATGCTGACAAACATATTTCAGCTAAAATAAAACTATTTTTTAAGACAGAATCTGGTTTGCTATGACAATATTAAAATAATCTGCTCACCTCACATATGGCACATTTCTTTATTTCAGTATCATCTGCAACGCCAATTTTATCTGCAGTCCTGCATATTGCAGATATAGTGGATTGAAAATTTTCTTGCAGATCGGCCACAAACGAACTTATAGCAGTTTGTAAGCTGTTACTTTTTAAGCCATCATTTGATACTGGTACTAGATTTTTAAGCCTTATGTAATGGTCTAGCTCTTCCTTGCTTATGTCTTTCATCGGTTTTAGTATCTTAACATTTCGGTCGCGAGTGTCAAGGAATCCCTGAAACAGTGAGAAATAGTCTATTAAATATTTTGAGAATAATACATACCCTTTTTTTATTGAACTTAACTATGTAATTTAATACAGAGAAGTTATCTGTTTATTCTAGACTTGGAATCGCTTGTAAACTGAAATAGAAAATTACACAGCCTCGTTGATCATAGATAAAATAAGAATTTTTGTATCTGTAAACAAAAGTATGGATTTCCACACCACTGGTTTTTCAGTAAAGGAAAATATCACGAAGCAACCTGTAAAATGACTGTATAAGCAATTCAATAGTTTACATGACTAGTAGTATGCACTAACCCACACTGGGCCAGCACAGTGAATACAACCCAATTGCCATATGTGGGTACGCCCTACATTCAGCAGTAGATTATTAACAGATATTCTAAAATTGATTTTAAAATGTCTTACAATATCATTTTCTACTTGAGATCCTCTTCCAATTGCAATATTTGAGAGTAAATTTACAGCCAGAGTACTTGTTGTTTCCGCCGTAAACACATATTTGCAATCCAAGAGTTGTGCATACCTAATGAATAGGTTTCTTTTTACTTTATTCAGAAAATCGTTACATGCAGTAGAGGGCATGCTCTTTAAGATGTTTTGTAATTCCTCTTTCAATTCAGGATTCTCTTTTGAAGGGAATCTTAAATCTTTTTGAAGATAATCAGATAGGTTGACAATATTAACAAGAAATTTGTATTTTTCACACTGCGCCATTATTTCATTGGAAATACTGCTGCTCTCTGTTCCTGTAATTAAATAATTAAAAAGAAATTTATAGCAAATAGATTTTTACAAGTTTAATAATCAGATATAATAGCAGCATACAAAGCAGTCCAACCTTTGAATTACATAATTAACAGTACAAAATAGACTGGTATATATGTAGTTAAAATTGTAAGTTTAAATTATGTGTTTATAAAGTGTAGACTCAAATAGAAATTTTTGTATTACACCAGGACAAAGACATCTTAATTATTATTTGTCCATAGTTCAAATGGTTATATTATTTTCTCTCCTATTGTTCCACTGTGGTCCCGCTGGGTATATGCAGTGGACTTTTATACATCTCCTATCGTACATGGGCTCAGACACTGTAGGCATGTAAGTGGGTGATCCATTGTACTCAAGGGCTCTGCAATCCCACTACCCAGTCAGCATCCGAAAATCTCACTAGGCTAGGTTTACCCAGCAGCGGCCAACTTGGCTCCGGAGTCGATATTTTGACTAGGACTAGGAGACATAATTACATTGGAATTAAACTGTTCTGAATTAAAAAAAAGTATTTTGTGCCAATTACCTGCTATATGTAAAAAATATGGAGTAATCCGTAACTTTTTGTGTATGTCTAAGGATATTCCATGATGAATCATATCAAGCAGTACTGTAGAACCTGGTCCACCTGATAAACATATCATTACTTTCTCATTTTTGGATAAAATCTTATTTTTGCCAATACAGGCTCTAAACTTGTGGTTTGTATTGGTTAGGAAACATTGATCACAATAGAGATCCTTTTTTCTCAGCAATAACGTACTATCAGAATCACATTTATTGCACTTCATATTAACTAAATCGCTTCAAGA
Source organism: Hypomecis punctinalis (assembly GCA_949316475.1). Lineage (NCBI taxonomy): Eukaryota > Metazoa > Arthropoda > Insecta > Lepidoptera > Geometridae > Hypomecis > Hypomecis punctinalis. The sequence goes on along the minus strand of OX438798.1, from coordinate 14,456,305 downwards.
ACTTCAATTCGAATTAAAGTACCTATTTATTTTATTGAAAAATTAATAGGCAGAGAAAAAGAAACGAACTGGCTATTTAGATTTTGTTTTGAACTGTCAAAATAAGGTTACCATCTAAGATTATTGCCGCATAACCCTATATTTGGGGAAAAGTTAGGCACTTTAGGGAAACAATTCTTAATAAAATTATGATTATATTGGCAGGTGCATCGGTTCAGTGTAAATATTTTGTTTCGAATTTGAAACAAATCTACAATACTGAGTAATGTTATGGAATAATAATAATAATAATTATTATAAGAGAATGTGGAAAATAATTTAATTCCTAGTTCTTAAAGGTGAGGTCAAAGAAGATATAATAGGTGGTCACAGCCGGTGCATAGCGCTCGTAGCGTAGTTTGACTAGGTGTTTGTCAGCGATCACATTGGCCATTTCGCTGACTTGACCTTCACTTTTGGCCACTTATTTTACTTCACTACTTCATAATTATGCAGCTACTCTACACTTATAATTATCATCAGCTTAATAATCAAGATATTTTCTATTTTTAGTAAAATTACTAAATCATTATCATTTCAGTCACGTAACATTCATAGTTTGGCAAGGGCCTATATATTTCTATGTATTTTCTATAAGCTCAGTTGGAAGCGGCTTGCATCCAGCGTGATGTTCTGGTCATAAAAAGATCACCTTACTAGATAGAAATATGCCTTCGTATAAATAATATTATGATGATGAAATATTATCATACGAATCAGTTGATTTTATTCTTTTAGTTGCTAAGTTGGTCCTGCGTCGAAGTATAGGTTGGCCATAATGATTCAGGCTGAATCAATCTTTTTGACATCTAGGGTGCATTTACGAACTCTTTTATTTATTAAGAGTGCGTAAAAAAGTGGAAAAGTTTTCAAGAGGAGACTGGAGACCACGTACCGCAAGCACAGCGTAGGAAGTCTTCTGAAAATCTTTTCAGAAGATCTTTTTCTTGAGAACTTTTCCACTTTTTTACGTACTCTTAATAAATAAAAGAGTTTGTAAATGCATCCTAGATGTCAAAAAGATTGATTCAGGCTGAATCATTATGACCAACCTATACTTCTGCGCAGGATCAACATAGAAATTAAAAGAATAAAATCAACTGATTCATATAATAATATTTCATCAAAGACCATAAGGAATAATTTGTGTCACAGGCCGTGTCCGGGACGGGTCAGACATGAATCATCCCGGCCCGGTGTAACATAAATGATCACGTCTTATTAAATAATATGTCGAATCCATAAAAGGATCCGCATCAGTTATGGTGATTCAATGTGGTAATTATTTTAAACCATCTGACCCAACAATACTTCAGTGTGGCGTGGCGTGGGTTAAGCGGGCGAGGAGATAAATTGCGACGTCACGAACAATCAGATTATTTCACAGAAGACCACGTATGATTACAATTATAGAGAAAACTTTAAGCGAAGGACATGGCGTTCCGCAGCGTAACGCACGCTGCCACCATTTTATCAAGAATCACAACTCGAGCTGTTCCAAACACAGTTCGCCATAACCTCTCCGAACCAGCTCTCCTTACCACTCTCAAGTGACATCTGTCAAGTCGTCATCGCATTCTCCCGCCCATCGGCCGATCATGCGATATCGCTCGAAACCTCCTTGGAAAACAATCAGCAGCGTTTGTTACCAGCGTTACCCCAGGAATATTGCCACTACCATTCCTAGTCCTTCGAAATTATACTAAGTGGCACTATTTAAAAATAAACTTTAAGCTATGGTCCCGTTAAATATTTTATACTAAATAGTTGATGTTTAATCATGATGTCAGGTTTAGTCTCATAGTGAAAGTTATTCCTATTGATCAATACCTATATAACAAACTATACTCCATAAAATTTAGCTTGATCTCTGCGACAGCTGTCAGAAAAATCACGCCTATGAAGTCCTGAATTCCTTAATAGTACAGACAGTACCTGTCAATGTCATACTTTATGGGCATGCCGATTAGTGATGGGCGACGAATGATCGTGACCACAGAGTTTTAGATAGAGTTTAATTTAAAATATCGATAGTTTATACTAACTATATTTTAAATAAAACTTAATTTATCATTAATTTTATTGTATATTTTAATATCATAACATTTTTACATGTGTAATTAAATTAAACCAATTATATGTTACATTAGCATCGATCATTGTGAAAAACGTCGATAAACACTACCGTTACATTATTATGAGTATTTAATTAATATCATAAAATTATTTACATGTGTACATACTTGATCTTAAATAATAGTAAGTAAATAAAATCCAATTTCTCACCTTCAACTACTCATTCGATTTCATTACAATATTGTTTGCAAGTCAATTTTTTCCACCACTATCTCAACTCTAAAAATGTCAATCTTCTATGTCAATGTCACTGTCGCACAGATCAAGTTAAATTTTATAGAGTATAAGTCCCTTTTTCATAAATAAATCTTAAGCTTGAAATATGCTATCGGACGCGGCTTACGGACGCGACGGACAGTCGCGACCTAGACTATGAAAGTACAATGAGCCGTGCACACTATCGGACATAAGTCGCGGACGTCACCTTCGGACGACCTTGAGCGTTCGGACGTCCGAGAGAGATCTGGCACACCGGATGTTCTAAGACTGTGCACATTGCTAAGTCGCGGCTGTCAGTCGCGTCCGATAGTATGTTTCCGGCTTTACAATTCGACTATTAGATTGTGTGGAATTTTGACTCATTGCTTATGGCAATATTCTACCCAATGCGTGTTCGTGGCGGGTACCCACACCACAGAGCTATTACAACTAAAGAGATACAAAATCAACTTCAAAAATGTATGGAAAATCTAGCCCATGGCTGTCAAAACCATAGGGGCGCCCTAGCACAAAAATAACGTATCATAGCTACGTCACAGCATATCTCGGAAACATGGCGTCGATTTTGCCCCGCCCCCTTGAAGCGTTGCGCTAAATCAATACTTCGAAAATCGATTCGAAACTCGAATCGATAAAAATATCGATTTTTCCGAGAAATACCTGATTGCCCACAGAAATGAGACCTTCTCTCTTCTGTGTGACTGCCGATGTAAAGTCAAAGTCAAAGTATTTATTTGCATGATAGTAGGTAAAAAAGATCTTAAAATTATACAAATATACATATCCGTCCACTACCAACCATAATGAGGCGTACAAAAAAAATAAATCGTAATTTATAATTGAAATCCAACAAAACTAAATAATTTAAACATTCGAAATCATCGCCGAGAAGTTCTAATAAGTAATTATTATATGTATATTATTCTACAAGGTACATTAATTATTACAAGCTCTATTGTATGTATTTAATCGACATGAACTTTTGCTAAGGAAATCGTCCACTTTATAAAAGCACTCTGCCACCAGCCACTTCTTCAACTGGAAACAAAATCTACCGTATGGGAGTTCAACCAACTCACTAGGAAGAGAATTAAAGATTAGAGCAGCCATGTGAATACAATTTTTCCTAAACATCTCGAGTCTAGGCTGTGGTAGTTTGAGACGCACTTGAGGAGCAGTTCTCTTATTTATATTGTCATATGGCTCAAATAAAATTGGATTGCTCAGTACAAATTTGGCCATTTCATAAATGTACAGACAAGGAACTACACTTATAAAGCGTAGTTTTTAAGCTATACTAGGCCCAATTATTAAGGCGCTATCGTAAATTAAATAGCAAACTTAAAAAGTGTTCTCTCTATCGAATGCCTAAAGTGAAAAAGAAACAGAAATATGCTAATTAGCTATTATAATTACGATGGCGCCTTCATGATTGACACACGTTTTAAATTTACTATCATAAATATGTATAACTTTCCTCATTACTTCGCACTTTCTTAACCACTCAAAAAGTCGTAGAACAAAAGATGTAAGTTTTGATATACAGAACAAGCCCCTAAAACAATGCTAATTGATTAGAAATAACCCTGTTTAAAAGACATCATTCATTTTGGGCTATATCTGAAAGAGTGCCGACCAAAACAATTATTTAGGCAATAATATTCGTAGATACATAATATTATCCTGTACATTTTACCCCACATGACCAACCCTCTAGAATCACCTCCTGTGCAGTAGTTAGTTACCGAGTTTTGAAAACAATTATTTAAAAATAAAGATTGTATCAACCAGCTATGAATGAAACTGAGACACTGTTTAATGTATCAACATACACTTAGGCCAGCGAACGAATATTTTGATATATTTGATAGTAGACCCTTTTGTGTTCTCTATTGAACTTAAAAACATTTATTTGAATGACAATCATCAAAATCACTGAAGCCGTTTCCGAGATCCAAAATCAATATTAGGTAGTTTAGAAAATACTAAAAAACACGCTTTCTTGGCATATCAAATAAAAAGAGTAAAATAAAAGAGTGTTTTTTAGGTTTTTTTTACCATATTTATTTTTCAATATAGATATAGATTTTTTTCTATTTTTTTTAGTAAATTTATTGTCATCCATCTTTGATAGGTGTGGAAATTTAAAGAAAATGATATCGCTCAAAGTAGGTCAAAATCGAGCTGAAAGGGGTTGGTTACAAGCAAGCAAACATACAGGTTAAACTAATAAAACCATGTTAATAAAATAAATAAATGACAAGCCAACACATATTAACTACAGTAAAAAGCGTCTAATACTACTGAATATGCAATGAACGGTTCTAATAACTTATTAGAAATAAGCAGGTAAATTGGTGAATATTTTTGTTAATATATGAAAATAATTAATTTCAAAATTCGATAACTACGCAGGGAGTGATCATAGAGGGTTGGTCCCATGGTATAACATGTTGAGAATTATATGCATTAATACTATTTGGTCGGAATTATCAGGATTAGCCCAATATGAATGTTGTCTTTTACAAACCTAATAGTTAACCAAGATTCTACTTAAAAACATAGGTAGTCATTAATTGGTAGTCGGGTTAAAAGGAAGTTTGGCAAAAACGAGTACTATACAACCATAGATTTATTATGACTTCTACCGATTATGCACCGAGAGAAGTATCGAATAACATATTGCAATGCAATAAAATCGTAACTTTGTCCATCACTATTTGAAGTAATGTAAACATTCAATATATTTGCTTTTCTCAAAATTATCGTTTTATGCTGTGTTGTGAATTAAAATAGATAGTTTTAAACGTCATTTATAGTTCCTGCATTGAACACTTATTCATATTTCAAAAACATAGACGTGAAAATACAAAAACTACGACTAACCTAAAAATTATAAACATTCGCTTTTGTTCTTAGAACACGATTCGCAGCCCCAAACACAGCAGGTAACCATGGTTGTTTTTTATTGTTTGTGCCCTTATAATGTTATAAATTCTATTTATTTACACGTTTAATACAATATTTGTAGAAATCACAATCAGCTTTGCTATAGCCAAAACATAAATATGAAGATAATTTCTTATTGGTTGGATGGTCTCAGAATAATGACGGCTACAACTGTCAAAAGCCTTTTGGGGTATAGTGGATGGCGGGAGGTGAAGAATTTGATTACATATTTTTAATGCCATAATCTTAAGACATAGGGAAGCAAACAATAAAATTAAAGCAATGAGGTGATGTAATGAGAGTTGAAGGGCAAAAATCAGAATATAATCCACGCCCTTCGTTCCTACAGGACCTCAAATTAGCCGACCACTATAAGGTCTGAATCTTTGCGGGAGGACATAAGAATTTACTTCGTATCTATTCCCTCTATAATCTAAGGTCAAAACTGACAAATATGAATTGGAATTTGACACTACTGAGACAAAAACACTACAACTAGGCACTGAATTTTTCATGTCTCTTTCTAACTGATGTCATATTAGATCAGTGTATCTCTTTCTTTTCTCGATCGACTCCATTATCCCTCTGGTATCTCTGTGACCCACACATACAAAATTACCCATTGTTTTAACTATTTTCACTCAATACCATTAAAGGACATGTCCACAAAATGTATGGAGGCTGGTATTATATTAATCAAAAGTTCTAACCACAACACTCGTTACATTTCGAGAAAGTTCATATTTTTCTGAGTCGACTACATCAGTAAAGACCAAAAGAGAGAACTTCCCATAATTCAATTTGTGTGGCACTCAGTATACACGTTAGAAATCGGATCGTGTAAGTCACGACGAATGTCACAGTAACAGCTGTCAAACTTCAAAGTGATTTATCTCGGTCATCATCAATTCTAGACTACTACTGTCTTCACAAAAGTGATAGAACTCGACAAGATCTACATTTCTGATTACAGCAGTCAAACTTAACCCCTTACCGCATGGATTTTTAGATTTCAATAATTTTAATTTATGATGTTCCTGTGCCTCAGGGGTATCTATAAAAAATAAAAAAAAAATTAAAAAATACATAGTTATCTAAAAATTAACAAAAAATAAAAAGTTCCAATTTTGGCACAACATGCACTCTAGTTTATAAAAACATGTGTTCCGAATTCGTCACAATATGCAGCAGTACTTAGTAGTCGTATAAAAAAAACTATTTTTTATAAGCTTAAGTTTTTATTTCGAAAATCAAATGCCAGGTGCAGAATTCTGAAATGGGAATGTGTTACATAATTATAATCATGAAATTAGGATATTTTTTTTATTTTGACGTGTTTCAAGTTCGGTTTCAAGTTTCGGTTCATTTAAATCTTCTACTTGATCAATTTCATATTCTTCATTATCTGCACTCTCTTCATCGCTTTCTGGTATATATACCCTGTCCAATGGCACCGGAATGTAAAAATCTTCGTCGTCTGTGATATTTTCATCAGCGTGACCATATTCAGTATTTTAATACTTTTTCGGTATATTTTATCGATTTTTCCAAGCATTAGTATTTTTATAGGTATATTGGCAGAAGTCAGTATTTTTGGGTATATTTTGGATAAAAAGTTATGGCAACACCGTAGCGAATACCAGGGGAATTCCCGAACGTCTATATTTCATTTTTCATTCAGGAGCAAAGGATCAGTAAGTTGCAGATAGGACAACATAGGACAATTAGGACATGGCAGGTGTCCGCCGAAGTAAAATTATTATTAGTACCTATCGAATCATCTAGTACGGAGTTTCTGTTCTGCACTCAACATAATCTTTGAATTTATTATTTCGATAAATCGGGAATTTCCCCAAATTTGTAGTACGTTTTTGTCATCATATAAATAGAGCGCTTTCCTTTTGTTTTTATTTTACTTGACGCATCTATCCGGAACGACATGTCTAGTTTTCAGCAAAGTTATTTGGCTAAGTGGGAACAAATTCCGGAGTTTTCTTCGTGGCTTTCACGTTATAAAGATGACGAGTACGCCGCCTTTTGCAAAGCATGCAGTGCGAAACTCCAAAGTAGATTAGCATCTATAAAACAACATGCAAATACTGAAAAGCATAAATCGAACTTAAAAAAATATAAAGGACAGTCAAAGGTAAGCATACATTGATATAAATAGCATTACGGTAGCTAAAATCAAGAAATTCTGTTGTTGTTGTTCTGGATATATTTTATTTAGTGAATGGCCTAAATTGTCTAACAAATTTTTATTTCTTTTCAGGTTGATACATTTTTCAAAAAGGTACCGCTGAAAGACGAAGTCAAGAAAGCTGAGCTCCGTTTTTGCAGTTTTCTTGCAGAACACAACATTCCTTTTAGAGCTATGGACCATCTTAGTGAAATTCTAGTGAAATGTTTTCCCGACTCCGAAATTGCGAAAGAATTTACCTGCAAGAGGACCAAAGCAGCCGCTATAACTTATAACGTTTTAGGACCCGAATTTGAAAAAGATATGATTGAAGACATACTTCGTACTGCATCTCCGTCAGGTAAACCAGTTTATTCAATTGTAATCGACGAAAGTACAGATGTTACCACAATCAAAGTATTGGCAATAGTAATCAAATACTTCTCTGAAACCGAATGTACAGTACGAACCAAATTCCTTGATTTAGTTGATTTAAGTGGTGAGACCGCTGATCATTTATTTAATGCTCTGTCATCAAAGTTATCCGAATTAGGTTTAGATATAAAAGACGTGATGGGATTCGCTGCTGATACTACAAATGTGATGTTTGGTCAACATTCTGGCATTGTTGCAAAAATTAAAGAAGTGAACCCTAAGTGCTTTTTTATAAAATGTGTTTGTCACTCTGCAGCATTAAGTGTTAGCCATGCTTGCAAAATACTGCCTAGAAATTTAGAACAGATGGTAAAAGAAGTATATGGATATTTTTCTCAAAGCAGCAAGCGTCAAAGAGAATTTGCTGAGTTCCAAAATTTCACTGAAACTGAAAACCATAGACTATTACGTCACTATGATATAAGATGGCTATCGCTTCATGCTTGTGTTAGTAGAATAATTGAGCAATGGAGGGCACTGCAGTTGTTCTTTCAAGACCAATACTTGAGTGATCGCATTCTATCATCAGAAATGATATATCATTTTTTTACCAGTGATATAAACAAATTATACTTCTACTTTTTAGACTACATTTTGCTGATTGTAAACAAATTTAACATAATTTTTCAAGGCGACTATCCGTGCATTGCAAGATTATACGATGATGCATCTAGTATGTACTTGTCAATTTTGGGTTGTTTCATGAAAACTAATTATATCAAAAGCACGGACAACGTATTTACGTTAGACCCAAAGTCTAATATAAATTATTTGCCATTAAATGATATGTACTTAGGGATCCAAGTGGGTCAAGAATTAATCAAACACAGGGAAAACATAAACATGAAAGAAAAAATTGCAGATTTTTTCAGAAGGTGCCAATCGTTTTTAATTGAGTTGAGCATACAATTAAAATCACGTTTGCCTTTTGAAAATAAAATTTTCCGAGAACTGAAATTTCTTGACCCACACACTGCCGTGAATAAAGAATTTCGCAGTTTAAAAAATGTAATAGAAACTTTCCCATACGAAGTACAGCCAGAACAAATGCAGTTAATTGATGAAGAATATAGAACTCTTAAATTTGATCGCGAAGTAAGTGATTTGTTACAATCTTCGAGCACTGGCTCACCCCTATCTTGTGAACAATTTTGGGTAGAAGTTGGGAAAATTTCTAACAGTGATGGCACGTTCAAGTACAAAAATTTAACTTCTTTTAGTAAATCTCTATTATGTATACCAGTATCGAATGCTGCATGCGAGCGCATCTTTTCACAGATAAATTTAATAAAAACGGTGCAAAGAAACAAATTTAATAACAAAAATGTATCAGCAATTATTAAAACAAAGCAAGGCGTAAAAGATCAAGGCGGTTGTGTTAATTTTAATCCTTCAAATAAAATGTTAAAATACAATTCTGACATATACTGTGATGATGATTGAATAAACTTTAAAATTTTGAAAATCAGTATTTTTATTGGTATATTTTCCCTGTGCAAGTTGGTATATTTCAGTATTTTTTTGAGGTGCTGCGGTATTTTCGTAAAATATAATCTGGTCACACTGATTTTCATCTTCACTGATGTCAGGTATATTTGCACTACATAGATTTCGAGGGGAAATTGCATCTAAAACAAACAAAAAAAGCAATTTATCTAAAGTTTATATTTCATAAATAACAATGCCGTCCATCATCTAATGATCTCAAACTTGGGAAGCTTGTTGTTTTATCATAGAGATGCCGTGGCCACCTTTCTTCGCCATCATCAGACTATCTGTATGGTACCATTTTATCGTATTGTTAAATATATATATAATCAGAAGGGGGGTCTAATTTTGTTTGCAAGGTTAGTTAGCCAAACATACATACATAATATATAGAGAATTGTAAAATAAAACATGTACTTTATAATCTATAATCTGTAACAATTTCTGGCATCCTGGTAACGTCGCATATGAGCCCCAAGATACAAGCCTGTGCTTAGTTTGGGGCTCGCCGTCTAGCTTTTTATTGAAATTATTGCCGATCTGTACTTGATTATTTGTAATCGTAGAAACTCTAGCCATTTGCATTGTATTAGTTTTAAACTTTTTTGATGTATTACTTTTGTTGTGTATTTCTTTTGGTAATAAACTAAATAAATAAATAAATAATAGGCTACTTGTACCACACTGCATAGTGTGCCAAATTTGTTTTGTCCTTCTACTGCATGATGTTCCAAATTTGACGGGTAAATTGAAACTTGACTGCATGATGTTCCGAATTTAGCACTAAGTTTAAATAACAAATTAATCACAATTTAAAGGTTGAAACTTACGTTTTTTGCCATAAAACCGTTGTGGGTTCATATTTCTTCACTCCTAGACACTTTTTTTAATGGTATTTAGCCTTTAACAAATAAAAATATCTCATTGAAAACTCCCAACTTCACGCTCGACCAAAATGGCGGAACGCACTGCTTTACCGACGAAATTTCGTACTCATATAACTAGTTATAAACGCCATCTGTATTTTTCTGGATTCATACGTTCATTGGCTTGGCAAATAATGCGAAACTAGATACATAGATGGCATACATAGTTTGTTATAAGTGATTTTTGAAAGTGTTCCAAATTTGTCCCGGTATGCGGTAAGGGGTTAAAAGTGATTTATCTCGGTTATTATTGATTCTAGAATACTGCTCTTCACAAAAGTGATAGAGCTCAATGAGATCTACATTTCATATGACAGCTGTCAAACTTAAAAGTGATTTATCTCGGTTATTATCGATTCTAGACTACTGCTGTCTTCACAAAAGTAATAGAACTCAACGAGATCTACATTTCGGATGACAACTGTCAAACTTCAAAGTGATTTATCTCGGTCATTATCGATTCTCGACTATTGCTCTCGTGACAAAAGTGATAGAGCTCGACGAGATCTACATTTCGGATGACATCTGTTGAAATGTATATAAATCTTGTTTTGCTGTCTGTAAACCATTTGGTTTACAGATAATCTGTGTGAAATCGGATCGTGTGATTTGTCACGAGTGTCACAGTAACAGCTGTCAAACTTCAAAGTGATTTATCTCAGTAATTATCGATTCTAGACTGCTGCTCTCTTTACAAAAGTAATAGAGCTCGACAAGATCTACATTTCAGATTACATCTGTTGAAATGTATATAAATCTTGTTTTGCTGTCTGTAAACCATTTCGTTTACAGATAATTTGTGTCATACTCCCTGGCAGGACCACATCGTTATATCTATATAATAGATAGTAGAAAAAAAATGTACATAATTTGTACAGAAATATGTACATAAGTACTTTTAGAGTAATCGTCAAATGAATGTGGTTCTGCCAGGGAGTATACTCCCTGGCAGGACCATACCCGAAATATAAGTTTTTTCAAGGAAGTGATGCATGTAAATAATTGTACAGAAATTGTACACCTCAAAAGCGCTTACAGCTTTAGTCTATGTTAGGTGCTTTGATTATTTATAATTTATCTAAGGTTAGGTGAATAAAATTTTAATCACGTTTCATTATTTCGCAGAAAAGTTCGCCTGTTTTAATTTACATAGCAGCATGAGATCAGAAACGTATCGTATTTGAGTAGGCGTTGTCATATATTTTGTAGTCGCCATTGAATTCCAAAGACGTGCACTGTTGGACATAGGCCTCCGCTATAGATCTCCAATAAGATCGGCTTGAATCCAGCTCGATTCTGCGGTCTCAATCATGATCATGTCAAAATCATGATCTGTAGAAGTAACATGAACCAAAGTTATCGACTAAGCCCAGTGGATTGGCAAGTTGAAATGCTAGTGGGCAGGGCACTTAGCATAGAGGGCTGATGACTAATGAGGTAGCAGAAAGGTTCTCGAGTGGAGACAACGCACCGTAGGATGTACATCCATTAGATGGACGGGTGATCTCATTGAGACCGCAGAATCGAGCTGGATTCAAGCCGATCTTATTGGAGATCTATAGCGGAGGCCTATGTCCAACAGTGCACGTCTTTGGAATTCAATGGCGACTACAAAATATATGACAACGCCTACTCAAATACGATACGTTTCTGATCTCATGCTGCTATGTAAATTAAAACAGGCGAACTTTTCTGCGAAATAATGAGACGTGGTTAAAATTTTATTCACCTAACAGACTAAAGCAGTAAGCGCTTTTGAGGTGTACAATTTCTGTACAATTATTTACATGCATCACCTCCTTGAAAAAGCTTATATTTCGGGTATGGTTGTGTTATCGTCAAATGAAAGTGGTCCTGCCAGGGAGTATACTCCCTGGCAGGACCACATTCATTTGACGATTACTCTAAAAGTACTAATATTTCTGTACAAATTATGTACATTTTTTTCCACCATCTATTATATAGATATAACGATGTGGTCCTGCCAGGGAGTATGACACGATAATTTGTGTGTCTAGATAAATCAATACAACAGATATCTTAAACAATTTATTTATTCACTGCAATAATAACATCTTGAAAATATTTTGTTACAAGAGATGAACAATAGTTTTCTCTTTTAGACTTTGTTGAAGGCAGCAATATCAATACTTTGGACCTGTAATAAAAAAAGGTAGTTGAAATATGTACTTATTCTCTAAATATATTTTACACTTAGGGGTACTAAACTTGTCTCATAAAACACTTTTGGGAAAATGGTTAAAATTATTATGAATTAGAAAATATACTCTTTAGTAATTGCTACAAAGACTTAAATACTTATTCAATTTGCTAAAAAATGCTCAGCACAAAAATTCCAGTTCATTGATTAGTTAATAAGATACTGTACTAGATAGACACTAAAAACTTACAAAGTCTTCAATCTTTTCTATTTCTTCAGTGAGCCAATCGATAGAAACCTTGTCATCTTCAACAACACAAGAAATTTGCAGCTTATGGATACCATAAGCCAAAGGCACAAGCTTGGCGGCTCCCCACAACAGACCGTCGGTCTCGATCTTCCTCACAGCTTCCTCCATGGCTTTCATGTCAGTCTCGTCGTCCCAGGGCTTCACATCTAATATGATGTTAGACTTTGCGATGAGGACAGGCTCTGGAAATTTACATAAACAATTTTATTTATCAGCACTTTTAAAATTCCGTCACTTTTAATGTATGCGCTAAAAAGACAGTAGTTATTATAATATTATGTTCAAATAGCCCGAGATCCCACCGCAAGAACATCCCGCTCATAGCGTACACGGTTCAAACCAATTTTTCACGTAATATTAGGAAATGGAAAATAAATATAATAATTTTATTTAGAATAGGTAAATAAATTGGTTTGTTCCCAGTGTTACTACCATTCTTACTACCAGTAATAAGAACGGTAAACGAATTACTCTTCTTACTACTACAGGTGAAAGTTGTTAGAACAGTAAAAAAAATTACTCGTATTACTACCGTAAAATTAAAATAACAAAAACGAACAAAACATTACAGAATTGCATTTTAAACCGAATTTAAGTTGTTATTATGCTTATAAATAAAAATACATGAACTGTAACCATAAACTAAACAGGAAAATTGCTGTAATAACCAAAACAAATTATAAGTATTATGTTCACAGACAGTAACTCTGTGATTACCTATGTTTAAAAAAATTGCATGACATTAAAAACATAGGAAAATGAACGAAATGTGATAGTTTCTTTGTATTCGTCGGTCCAGTATTGTTTTTAGGTTTTTTTTTTTTAATGACAGAGCTGTTGGCCTCTGAGGCCTCTATAGCTTACCGGGCATGGGCGAGCGCAGAAGGCGTCTGAGCCCCAAGATTGGGTTTATGGGTGACTAGCGCAAGGGCACCTGAGAAGGTACGGACCTCGGCTTGGGCCGTCACCCGGCAGGGGAGATCAGACTTGCCCGGGCACCCCAGAAGGGCCCTGTGGCCCTAATGGGTTGAGCTGGTTGATTATTTGGAGAGAATCTAACCGATCTTCTAACAGATCCTGAGGGTCCTCGACCTTGCCGGCGGGGTCAGTGTATGTCTGTGTGCCTTTGGTAACCGGCACCTATACCAAATACGGAATACTTCCTTTTGCAGGGAGCTGTCGGATCGAGCAAACTAGATACATCTTCTTAGCTTATGACATAAAACAGAGGTAAAATAAGCCAAATTATTTTTGCCTATCTCAATTGAACAATAAATAGTACAATTAATTGTTAATAGAATTTTACGGTAATTTACAATGAGCAATGCAAGTGATACCGAAATTAAATTTTCTATCACACAAGGGTAGAAAATTATTACTTTGTGGCGGTCATCAGTACTATAAACTGAAAGGATATAAGAGTGGGCACGTCATATGGAGATGCTCTTCATATTTCAAGAAACCAAAACGCTCCTGAAGTTTAACGCTACAAGTGTGTGCGCTTATGTTTCTATTAAAACTAAACTTTTTAAAACAAATGCAATAAAAAAAAATATTTGGCTGACGTATCAACGACGGTGATCTATATCTGCAGCTGAGGCGGTTGAAATTATGCAATATGCATGTAGATCTACTATACTGAAATTGCTTTTATATCGAAACACAACATAACGCCCTATAATACTAACTTAAATTCGGTTTAAAATACAATTCAAAGACATTTTTTGTTTACTTATTTTCTGTTTCATTGTACAGGTAATGTTTTGAGAATATAGTATTTTGCGAATGTAATGTTTTGTGAATGTAATATTTTGAGAATATAATATTATGAGAACGAACCATTCTGTCATGTTTTGTTTGTTTTTGTTATTTTAATTTTACGGTAGTAATACAAGTAATTTTTTTTTACTGTTTTAACAACTTTCAACTGTAGTAGTAAGAAGAGTAATTCGTTTACCGTTCTTACTACTGGTAGTAAGAATGGTAGTAACACTGGGAACAAACCCAATAAATTTGCCTATTCATTATGAATTACGTCAAAAATTGGTTTTAACCGTGTACGCTATGAGCGGGATGTTGTTGCGGTGGGATCTCGGACTATGACATGCTGCCTGATGAGCCTCAAAAATTTACCACAATATTCAAGCACATTAACAACGATGTAAAGCTAAAATCGTCGTCGTTCTTGTGCTGTTTTTGATCGCCGGCTGCACGCACCAAAAAGCATGACTCATTGTCACGTTCCACCTGAGCCGAGCATGCAAGCGAGAGCGATAGAGGTACGATCGGTCTAAGCGTTAGGCTTCTGACACATATGACGTTATCACGTAAAATGATCGTCCATAAACAGACTTTACAGACAACCAATTTTTTTACACAATGAATAATCCATAAATTACGTCCTATGTGGAGGATTGAGGGGGAGAACCCAGATTTTATTTAAAATTCGTTTATTAAATCGGTATATCAGGAATAACTAAAGGAAACTTGTTGGTGATACTTCAAGAGCAAGACCACTATGAGCAATTGAGCACTTTGTAAATACCACATACTTAACTACATTTGTAAATTTTACAGGAGGGAAAAAAATGTTGTAGGAAAACTAACCTTTTCCTACGTTTTCAATAGAAACCTCGTTTAATTTTTCACTATATTGAACATTTGTATTACAAATCTGAATCTTTCAGTTTGTAATTCTGATTTTTCTGATTGACACCTAGGCAGTCTAGAGCCATCTTTAGTCCATGATGGATTGATTTCGTGGATTTTAATATTTTTCTTCTTCTAAGAAAGTGCCGGGGGGCCAGCTGTCATCCAAATACGAATTATAGAATACGACAGCTGTCACTTTGACGTTGCCATGCAACTCTAGTACGAAGTCTAGAATATGACAGCTGTCACTTCATTGCGAATTCGACATTGTAAGATTCGTTTACATTCAACATTATGAGACACACGGATTCAACATTTTAAGAATTCAACATTTTGGGGAATCCAACATTTTGCGAATTCAACATTCAACAGCCGAAGCGCGAAAACGCGGCCTATATTGACGCTTGAATTTTCTTCTAAATTACATCCTTTCCAGATTTTTGACACGCCATCATCGCGGCCCTCCTACTACTGCTCGCGAGAGCGCCTGCAAGCCAGCAAATTGTTGAACCGCGGCGCGGCGGGGGCCTTCGCCCATCTCTGATGAAGCCTCCGCCTGACAAAGAAGCATTGGTGCTTCGAGAGCTTCGCCCGCCGTGACAAGCTCTCCCTCCCGCTATATACTCCGTGATTTTAACTAGTTTAACGCGAAACTCGGTGCTATCGTGAACTTTAAGCCTAACCTAAGTATCTATCTCGAGTCCAGTGTCCTCTATATCTTTGGCTGTGTTTTTTTACAGTATGACTAATGATTTCTCAAACATTTTTAGGTTTCACAATTACTACTTACTCTTTGCTTTCTTAGCATTATAAGAAGCCAAGCGCTCTTCGCGTATTCTCGCAGCCTCTGCGCTTTCTTCCTCATCATCAGACCCGAAGAGGTCCACTCCATCGTCTGAATCCTGGGTGTCTGCAGCAGCCGGTGCTGGAGCTGGCTACAAATAGATCAAGTCAACAGATCAGTTATTTTACTACGGAAACGAATGTGGTTTTCGAACATTTTTATTAGGGGCAAAATTAAGGCGTTTAGCAAAATTTGTATTTTATCATAACTTCTTGTTCAGGCGGTTTTATGCTATACCACACTTACTCCTAACTAAAACTTCTGAACAACTTTTTTAGCAATAAGAAGTTTTTATTGTAATTGTCAACCAAGTCATTTTCTGTCTTTACTACCTCTTCACACCTCCAGTATCAGACCAAATAAAAAAATCAAGGTCACTTTTTTATACATGTGGTGAGTGCGACGGTGTTGCGCCGCCATAGTTCGACTGACGAGTCAAGGCGTAGTTTCGTTGTACGTGTTTGTGTGTAATTGTGTCTGTACACGGCAAGGCGTAGTTTTTATGGCCTCACTTGTGTTTCTCAACATTCTGTCTTGTTTTTTTTATTTGGCCTGAGCCTTCATAATAGTAAATGAAATATTTGTCACTTATGATTTTTGAGAAAAACTTATTTTTTTCTTTTGTAAAAAAAAATTATTATTATGTTTGTATGTATTTTACAGAAAATACCCTAAGTGGCTTAGCCATGTCAAGTTGTGCAGACAGCAATAACATTGAATAAGTAAGTCAATGAGTACTTACTAAGGCAATCTGAATATACTGGCGGCACAGGCTGAGTGTTACAGTATCTATGCATCACAAGACATTGTGTCAAGTTCATCTTTCTACTTAGCCAATTCTGTCACATCAAATGTATAGACGGAATCATACAAGTTGGCGAATGTAAAGTTAGCTACTAACTAATCCTGACCGATGGTCAAATAAAGCTATAAGCTTGATTGGATATTGCGCAGCTTGTCCCTAACTTCACATCCACCAACTTACAAGATTCAACCTATACTAGTTTCTCTTACTGTGTTTACGCCAACCTACTTTTGGAGCTTCTTTTTTCACACTGCCACCCGATGTCTCCAGAGTCTCCACACGGGCCTGCAGGCTTATGACGAGGTTACGTAAGTCATCAATGGCTTTCTTCAAAGAACTGTTCTCCTTCTCTAAGCTGTTAACTTTACTGGAGAGCTCAGTGTTCGGCACACCGGCCAGAGTTGCAACACTGTCCATCTGAAATGTAACAGGGTAGAGGAGATAAATATTACAACTTTTGATGGACTTCTTTACAATTCATTTTAAATAGGTAGTTTAATTTCATTCAATAGCATTCTTAAAGCACTTGATGGACTGGTTACTAAAGTCTAAAGCAGCACAAGCTGTATGATATAAACAAGAGATAGTTATTGAACCTTTATGAACCATACACAATGATGAATGATACAATTTTACAACATTATGTCACACAAAATATCTATAATTTACTTTTGGCATGTGCTGTTGTGTTTTGGCTTTGGGCCGATGTGGGTAGCATGTGCAACAAGCCATACAAAATAATGGAACAATTATTTAGAACTGCAGTTTGATAGTGAACCATACTTTGTGTGATATTATATCATTCATGACTATTCTACATGTAGGATTAGAATTCTACATAAAGGATGATTTCCATCACAAGTAGCATATTGCAGTACAAAAATATAAATAAATGTAACAATAACCGAAACTACTGAAGCATTAAAACACAGAAAACTGCACAAACACTTTCAAAAAATAGTTATACAATGTGTGATTTAAAAATAATAATAAATTACTCACACATTCTAGAGAGTTTTTAATATGTTGTCTAGCCTTTGCAACTTCATTGGCCAGAGATGACTTGGCCAAGGTAAGTGGTGACTCTTGGACCTACAAGAATAACTAAGCTCTTTGTAACTCGAAACACACAAATGTTTATCAATGAACACTGCTAATAATAATTTAGTATTTTTAGGATGGCAATATTTAAGAATCTATTTCACCCGCTATTGATAAGGGTATTTTTAATAAGGTATTCGGGTGTTTGAAGTATGTAATAGAAAAAGTATGGCAATTTTTTGATCTTTATACCTAGGCAAATACTGATTCTAATTTATGAATCTTGAACAGATATATGATTTGATTTTTACATACCTTATTTAAGGATTCATAGTAATTTTTCTCTGCTTCTGTGTAAATTGGTTTATCAAGCCAAACCTTCTCGTAGGCAAGAGCAGACATTTTCTAAAAAAATTAAAAGATTTTGTATAAATGTAGGTATACTGTCAGGTAGGTAGGAAGCCCAGATTTTTGCTTTAAAAATATTTAGGAAGAGCTGAATGAAGACTTGTCGAGAAGATATTGCAAATTATAATTTTCCACACACAAAGCTACAATATTCTGAAAATGAAGTACGGAAGAAGTTTACTGATAAGGTATCAAACAAAGTATCAAACTTTCAAATATTTTTGTCGCAAGGATCTGAATGTAGGTTAGAACTAGACTTATCAGACTTTTAGTCTCTTAGAAATGTAAATTGTTTAAAGCAATAGTAATACCTTTGTCACGCGAAATAATTATGCTACAACTTACTTATTTACTTGTTGAAATAATTAAAAATTGCCACGAATTTTTTCCCGCACTGACGGTTGTTCGGGCAAGATGTGAAAGGACAAATTAATAGTGTTTGCTTTAGTAGTTCGTAAAAAAATACGATTAAGAATTGAAAAGTAACGAATGAGGTATGAGACGTTGGATAAATAGATTTCTTGATACTTTTTTCTTCGAAATAGTCATAAAAACATTTTAAAATAAAAAACATTACTTAGTAAAATAGTAACAACAAGATAACGCACCGTTAATGCAAGACCGCACCCGTGTCCCTGTGGCATCTAAAAGTAACACTATTCATGCAGATATCATATACTGGCAACAAATCCAAGCTGCCAACTGTATAACAAACGTCATTTCAGTGCTACTAGTACCACTATTTCGCCAAATTGCTACAATTGTTGCTACCTATTTTTTTTATTTTTACTACATATCTATCCCTACATTATTCTTGCTATTGTCGTTCTTTACAAATACACTGACCAAAAGAGTCAAGAAACAGAGCGTACCAAAAAGCTGTCAAGTAAATTGGATCTTAGTTCTCCACTTAAGAGATCACTGGCCATACAAGACCAGCTGTGTGGACAAGTTATTGTTAAGTGCCGTTAGTGTATTGGTACTACTGTTGATGGTGTGCGCTACCCTATATATTTCTCGTGTTGCTGATAATATTATTACCAACAACAACGGAACAGAAACAGGTTATACTTTGAACGAGTATGACACACGAATAGGTGGTCAATGAAATAAATAATAATTATGATTATGTAGTTGTGCCGTATGACAAACTTTACGAATCTAAATAAATAAAGTTATTTTATTTTCACTTGGTTTATTAGGTAGGGATCTCGTAAAAGTCCTGTGAAGATATTCAAAATTTCATTTACAACTTGGGCAGAATGCTAAGCTCACGATATTTGGCTTAGGCTGGCAATTATAGATCGATTTGTACTGTGCAATGGTGACACAACAACGAACGGAAATATTCGACGCCGCGTCACTCCAAAACGTACCCATAATGTTCGGATACACTTTTTTTTTAAATCTTTAATATTTGTAAAGGGGGTTTTATTTAGCATCTTAGATTATAGAGGGAATAGATACGAAGTAAATTCTAATGTCCTCCCGCAAAGATTTAGACCTTATAGTGGTCTGCTAATTTGAGGTCCTGTAGGAACGAAGGGCGTGGATTATATTCTGATTTTTGCCCTCCAACTCTCATTACATCACCTCATTGCTTTAATTTTATTGTTTGCTTGCCTATATCTTAAGATTATGGCATTAAAAATATGTAATCAAATTCTTCGCCTCCCGCCATCCACTATACCTCAAAAGGCTTTTGACAGTTGTAGCCGTCATTATTCTGAGACCATCCAACCAATAAGAAATTATCTTCATATTTGTGTTTTGGCTATAGCAAAGCTGATTGTGATTTCTACAAATATTGTATTAAACGTGTAAATAAATAGAATTTATAACATTATAAGGGCACAAACAATAAAAAAACAACCATGGTTACCTGCTGTGTTTGGGGCTGCGAATCGTGTTCTAAGAACAAAAGCGAATGTTTATAATTTTTAGGTTAGTCGTAGTTTTTGTATTTTCACGTCTATGTTTTTGAAATATGAATAAGTGTTCAGTGCAGGAACTATAAATGACGTTTAAAACTATCTATTTTAATACACAACACAGCATAAAACGATAATTTTGAGAAAAGCAAATATACCTATTGAATGTTTACATTACTTCAAATAGTGATGGACAAAGTTACGATTTTATTGCATTGCAATATGTTATTCGATACTTCTCTCGGTGCATAATCGGTAGAAGTCATAATAAATCTATGGTTGTACAGTACTCGTTTTTGCTAAACTTCCTTTTAACCCGACTAGCAATTAATGACTACCTATGTTTTTAAGTAGAATCTTGGTTAACTATTAGGTTTGTAAAAGACAACATTCATATTGGGCTAATCCTTATAATTCCGACCAAATAGTATTAATGCATATAATTCTAAACATGTTATACCATGGGACCAACCCTCTAATAAGTTATTAGAACCGTTCATTGCATATTCAGTAGTATTAGACGCTTTTTGCTGTAGTTAATATGTGTTGGCTTGTCATTTATTTATTTTATTAACATGGTTTTATTAGTTTAACCTGTATGTTTGCTTGCTTGTAACCAACCCTTTGAGCTCGATTTTGACCTACTTTGAGTGATAACATTTTCTTTAAATTTCCACACCTATCAAAGATGGATGACAATACATTTACTAAAAAAATAGAAAAAAATCTATAATTGAAAAATAAATATAGTAAAAAAAAAACTAAAAAAACACTCTTTCATAACATATCAACTAAAAAGTGTAAAATAATTTCCAATATAGGCAGAAAATCATAATGAACGAAAAATGTTAATAATATTGTAAATAAAGCGTGGGGTGCTCGATTTACGAAAAATTATGGCACAAAACACTTTTTTTACAATAGTATTAATATTTTTCGTTCATTATTATTTTCTGCCTATATCAAAAATCATTTTACACTTTTTATTTGATATGCCAAGAAAGCGTGTTTTTTTAGTATTTTCTAAACTACGTAATATTGATTTTGGATCTCGGAAACGGCTTCAGTGATTTTGATGATTGTCATTCAAATAAATGTTTTTAAGTTCAATAGAGAACACAAAAGCGTCTACTATCAAATATATCAAAATATTCGTTCGCTGACCTAAGTGTATGTTGATACATTAAACAGTGTCTCAGTTTCATTCATAGCTGGTTGATAAAATCTTTTTTAAAATAATTGTTTTCAAAACTCGGTAACTAACTACTGCACAGGAGGTGATTCTAGAGGGTTGGTCATGTGGGGTAAAATGTACAGGATAATATTATGTATCTACGAATATTATTTCCTAAATAATTGTTTTGGCCGGCACTCTTTCAGATATGAGCAGCCCAAAATGAATGATGTCTTTTAAACAGGGTTATTTCTAATCAATTAGCATTGTTTTAGGGGCTTGTTCTGTATATCAAAACTAACAACTTTTGTTTTACGACTTTTTGAGTGGTTTAGAAATTGCGAAGTAATGAGGAAAGTTATACATATTTATGACAGTAAATTTAAAAGGTGTCGTGTCAATCATGAAGGCGCCATCGTAATTATAATAGCTAATTAGCATATTTCTGTTTCTTTTTCACTTTAGGCATTCGATAGAGAGAACGCTTTTTAAGTTTGCTATTTAATTTACGATAGCGCCTTCATAATTGGGCCTAGTATAGCTTAAAAACTACGCTTTATAAGTTTAGTACATCGGCAGTCACACAGAAGAGAGAAGGTCTCTTTTCTGTGGGCAGTCAGGTATTTTTCGGAAAAATCGATATTATTATCGATTCAAGTTTCGAATCGATTTTCGAAGTATTGATTTAGCGCAACGCTTCAAGGGGGCGGGGCAAAATCGACGCCATGTTTCCGAGATATGCTATGACGTAGCTATGATACGTTATTTTCGTGCTAGGGCGCCCCCTTAGATTATAGAGGGAATAGATACGAAGTAAATTCTTATGTCCTCCCGCAAAGATTCAGACCTTATAGTGGTCTGCTAATTTGAGGTCCTGTAGGAACGAAGGGCGTGGATTATATTCTGATTTTTGCCCTCCAACTCTCATTACATCACCTCATTGCTTTAATTTTATTGTTTGCTTCCCTATATCTTAAGATTATGGCATTAAAAATATGTAATCAAATTCTTCGCCTCCCACCATCTACTATACCCCAAAAGGCTTTTGACAGTTGTAGCCGTCATTATTCTGAGACCATCCAACCAATAAGAAATTATCTTCATATTTGTGTTTTGGCTATAGCAAAGCTGATTGTGATTTCTACAAATATTGTATTAAACGTGTAAATAAATAGAATTTATAACATTATAAGGGCACAAACAATAAAAAACAACCATGGTTACCTGCTGTGTTTGGGGCTGCGAATCGTGTTCTAAGAACAAAAGCGAATGTTTATAATTTTTAGGTTAGTCGTAGTTTTTGTATTTTCACGTCTATGTTTTTGAAATATGAATAAGTGTTCAGTGCAGGAACTATAAATGACGTTTAAAACTATCTATTTTAATTCACAACACAGCATAAAACGATAATTTTGAGAAAAGCAAATATATTGAATGTTTACATTACTTTAAATAGTGATGGACAAAGTTACGATTTTATTGCATTGCAATATGTTATTCGATACTTCTCTCGGTGCATAATCGGTAGAAGTCATAATAAATCTATGGTTGTACAGTACTCATTTTTGCCAAACTTCCTTTTAACCCGACTACCAATTAATGACTACCTATGTTTTTAAGTAGAGTCTTGGTTAACTATTAGGTTTGTAAAAGACAACATTCATATTGGGCTAATCCTGATAATTCCGACCAAATAGTATTAATGCATATAATTCTAAACATGTTATACCATGGGACTAACCCTCTATGATCACTCCCTGCGTAGTTATCGAATTTTGAAATTAATTATTTTCATATATTAACAAAAATATTCACCAATTTACCTGCTTATTTCTAATAAGTTATTAGAACCGTTCATTGCATATTCAGTAGTATTAGACGCTTTTTACTGTAGTTAATATGTGTTGGCTTGTCATTTATTTATTTTATTAACATGGTTTTATTAGTTTAACCTGTATGTTTGCTTGCTTGTAACCAACCCTTTGAGCTCGATTTTGACCTACTTTGAGTGATAACATTTTCTTTAAATTTCCACACCTATCAAAGATGGATGACAATACATTTACTAAAAAAATAGAAAAACATCTATAATTGAAAAATAAATACGGTAAAAAAAAACTAAAGAACACTCTTTCATAGCATATCAAACTAAAAAGTGTTAAATAATTTCTAATATAGGCAGAAAATAATAATGAACGAAAAATGTTAATAATATTGTAAATAAAGCGTGGGATGCTCGATTTACGAAAAATTATGGCACAAAACACTTTTTAGAGTTCCGTACCTCAAAAGGAAAACATGGAACCCTTATAGGATCACTTTGTTGTCCGTCTGTCCGTCTGTGTGTATGTCAAGACTCTTTATCTCGGGAACGCGTAAAGATATCGAGTTGAAATTTAAACTATATACGTATATCGATGAACTCTTGCTGTTGTGTAAAAGAAAAGCTTCTCAGTTACCGTATAAAAAGTTAGAGCCGTTTATGTCGTTGAAAAACGTATATTTCAACGCTCACAAAAATCAAAACCTACAGGGTACTTCCCGTTGACATAGAACTATGAAATTTGGCGAAGAGTATTGTCTCAGAGTACACATATAGGAATAAATCTGAAAACTGTACATTTTTATTTAAATGACATAAAAATAGTGCCTGAAAATTCACAAAATATGGGTTCAAAATTCAAAGTGAGTAAATCATATCATGTAAGGTATCATATAAAATAACTTCATTAGCACATGCTATAACAGGATTTTAATTATTTTAACAATATGTTTGTACGGAACCCTCGATGTGCGAGCCTGACTCGCACTTGTCTGGTTTTTTTTTTATCATAATTGGGCCTAGTATAGCTTAAAAACTACGCTTTATAAGTTTAGTACATCGGCAGTCACACAGAAGAGAGAAGGTCTCTTTTCTGTGGGCAGTCAGGTATTTCTCGGAAAAATCGATATTTTTATCGATTCGAGTTTCGAATCGATTTTCGAAGTATTGATTTAGCGCAACGCTTCAAGGGGGCGGGGCAAAATCGACGCCATGTTTCCGAGATATGCTATGACGTAGCTATGATACGTTATTTTCGTGCTAGGGCGCCCCTATGTTTAGCATCGACTTTTTTTCTTACATTCTAGGTAGGTATTGATGGGGTTTATACTCTATAAAATTTAACTTGATCTCTACGACATTAGAAGATTGACATTTTTAGAGTTGGGATAGTGGTGGAAAAAATCGATTTTCGAACAATGTTGTAATGAAATCGAATGAGTAATTGAAGGTGAGAAATTGGATTTCATTTACTTACTATTATTTAAGATCAAGTATGTACACATGTAAATAATGTTAAGATATTCATTATATACTCATAATAATGTAACGATAGTATTTATCGACGTTTTTCACTATTATCGAAGCTAACAATAATTGGGTTTTTGGAACATATAATTGGGTTTACTTTAATTACACATGTAAAAAATGTTATAATATTACAATATACAATAAAATTAATGATAAATATCAAGTTTTATTGAAAATATCGTCAGTATAAACTATCGATATTTTAATTAAAACTCTATCTAAAACTCTGTGGTCACGATCATTCGTCGCCCATCACTAATCGGCATGCCCACAAAGTATGACATTGACAGGTACTGTCTGTACTTTTAAGAAATTCAGGACTTCATAGGCGTGATTTTTCTGACAGCTGTCGCAGAGATCAAGTTAAATTTTATAGAGTATAGTCACGCAGTGACTATTGGTGACTATGTCCGGATACACTTTAGTTGTAATGTTTAAAAGCATAAACTATACCTACTTTTAGGGTTCCGCAGTCAATAAATATTTCTCGCAAGTAGTTGTATAATAGCTAATCTCTATTATCGCATTTATCTTTTTTTAAATAAGTTCGATTTATTAATTAATTTAATTTAGTCTAATGTTTAAAAAAAATCTTCTTGAAAACATTTGACATAAATTATCATCTATGTACTTACCCCTTATGTACCCACATCGGCAGTTACTTACCTAATTGCTGATAATATTGTCAAAGTAAATTCAATAAGAATGAATAATTTAAAATAGAGCAGCTATTTTTAATTGGACGCGCTAAACCAAATGTTTGAAGTGAGTACGTAAAAAGAAAAGGTAAGCATAATCAGGCTCACACAAGTCGGCGGATGGGAAGTTACCGAAGTTATTTTCTTTTTACGAGTAATGCGTAGAACACAGCGCGAAAGGCAAAATATATGTATGCGCGGAAGCCAGAGAGACGAGACGCTGGGGCATACCCGCCCGCTAACCTCGTGTCTCCTGAGCGTTCCCTACGCCCGTGCTCACTACTTCGCCACTGCGCCAGAATTAGCAAATCACTGCGAAGTGTCATCTGCGGCTAACTTCTCAACCGCCGACTTGTGTGGTGTGGCGATACCTATTACGTACCTACGTACGTAATAATAGATTAATAGATTAATACTGTCGTCGGTGAGCGCCCTAATTTCTTTTACAATATTTGTCTTCTTTGGTTTGACTTTCGGTTAGTCCGTTGAATTCAAATGTTGCGTTTTTTGCAAGACGATGTACCTAATACTTAATTTAGTTAGGTATGTATTTATATATATACAGTCATCGCCATTAATTTATTTGATTAATTTATTTTTTATTTACAGGTCAACTATTCATGATACTGGTGGACCATACAAAACATGTACAAACAGGTACCTAGAGCAACTGTAGGTAATGATCCACATTGATATTTTAAATGATTTTATGACCGATTGAGAGCAGGAACTGGTATTGAATTGATTATTGAAAATGTGGTGAGTTGTGCAAACTGGACTGCATGGTGCACAAATCGTCATCCATCAAATCAGCCGAAAACCTTTTTTTGATTATCCTACTTCCTACTATTAGTCTCTGTGTCTGGGTGTTATTTAGTTACTATCTATATAAGTATGTATTTAAAAATAAGTATAATATGTAGTATATCAGTCTCTGGCAGCCATATCACAAGCTTTGCTTAGTTTGGGGTCAGAGGCCGTGTGTAAGATGTCCCAAAATATTTATTTATTATTTATTTATTATTAATCATTAACGCGAAATTTTGTAGGTACTCGTATGTGTGGATGTTTGTTCCTCTTTCACACAAAAACTACTGATCGAATTGAGATGAAACTTTGCAATAGTAATGTTTATACATTCGTCTAATCGTCTTGCAAGCAGCTGACAAAATGTTTTTGGTTACCTCCATCCATCCATCCATCAGCCGAAGGACGTCCACTGCTGGACATAGGCCTCCTCTATGGATCTCTAATAAGACCGGTTGGAAGCGGCTTGCATCCAGCGCGATCCTGCGGTCTTGATGAGGTCATCCGTCCACCTTGTGGGTGGACGTCCTACGCTGCGCTTGCCGGTACGCGGTCTCCACTCGAGAACTTTTCGACCCCATCGGTCATCAGCCCTCCGCGCTATGTGCCCCGCCCATTGCCATTTCAACTTGCCAATCCTTTGGGCTATGTCGGTAACTTTGGTTCGTCTACGGATCTCCTCATTTCTGATTCGATCTCAGAGAGACTCCGAGCATAGCCCTCTCCATAGCTCGTTGGGCTACTTGGAGCTTACTAATAATGCCCATAGTGAGAGACCACGTTTCTGTGCCATAAGTCATCACTGGCAACACACACTGGTCGAAAACTTTCGACTTGAGGCACTGAGGTATGTCGGACGAGAAGACACTACGCAATTTTCTGAACGCTGCCCTTCCAACTCAGCAATCTTCTCGTCAGTCCTCAACGTGCGTACGTTGTGTGTTACCAGGGCCAGTCGTCTTTTGCAGGAGTGGTAGCCGGGCGTCTGCCAGCGATTCTTAGCACCCCCTTCTCCGCCGTTACCGGGGCCGTTACCGTAGCCCCGGGCTAGCGGAGCTGCTGGGGACTGGGGGCCTGGTCTTTTTTGTTGTTCCATATTGGGTATTCCCCGTAATCGCCGCGCTGGGCAGGCGTGGTGGCGATCGCAGAAACGTAGCTTCGCGACAGAGATGCTGCTCCCCATCCCTGCCCTGTGCCATTTTAGCTACGTTTTTATTTGAATGGTTATGCCGCCATTAGTCGGTTCCGCTGTACCTCAGTCGGCTCTTACGACACCTGGTACTAGAGGGAGGTGCTATTCTACTCTGCCGGCACCCCACGGCCGATTGGTTACCTACCAATACATATTTAGATTTTTTATCGTGATTTTAGGGGTCCCTCTTTAATAGTTGTCAAATGACCCTAAAGAAAATAGGACTTAAAGACATAGTACCTACCTAAGTATAATTTCAATGAAATAATTTTTCAGGTGTCTATTTTTCCTGAACGCCCAAACTTATCCTCTCAAGTACCTAGCAGACATCGGCATGATCATCTCACAATGCTCAGTAAGTCTTTTATTTTGTATGACAATTTTTTTTATTCATATTAAATTCTCAGACCAAACAAAACATTCAAGACTTAACGTCGTGAACAGTCAAGTGAGGCCGGTTTTTTATACGGTCATATATGTGGTGACTGCATCGGTGTTGCGCTGCCATAGTTTGACTGATGATCCAAGGCGTAGTTTCCTTGTACGTGTATGTGGGTGTAATTGTGTCTGTACACGGCGAGGAGTAATTTTGCCGGCCTCACTAGTTTTGTTCACAACACAGAACAGCAGAACTACTCTCTTCTGTGGTTCACAACATTCGGTCTTGAATTTTTTATTTCAACGGAGTCGTAGGTAATCTAGGATATAACACGTTTAACTAGTAGTTTCCTGTTTAGTGTTTACTCTAGATTTGAATGCAATTGCATTGCATTGTACATGCTCATAATATAATTTGCGCTCCTTGTAGCTGTAAAATAATACAGGTAGGCCTTCTAATTTTCCTTGAGTTGGAGATGTCCATAGAACACAAACACTGACAGGACAACCAATAAGTAGGTACCTACCTAGATCCAGAAAAGTTATTTAAATTCATCACCCAAATATCTACTACCTAAACAGGAATAGAACCTGGGGTCGATCATCCCATCGAAGGCAGGCTAGGTACTAGTAACTAGGTACTAGTAACCTACTATCAACTGCTCCAGGAGGATCGCAAGCGAATCTTTGATAAGTTGGTATCTAGGTACTATGTTACGAACAGTCAGTGTTCGAGTAGATACTTAGTTCAATTCGAGAACTTTTGAGCGATGGAGCCGTAGTTCTCGATTGCTATGAGACTGGCATAACCGAGTCTGGGTCCAGCAATTAGGTAGGTACTCGGGGTACTCCAATTAGCCTAGCCACAATTACTCGTTCTTCAGTTTTCTTAATTATATTTGGGTTTCCCGGACAAATTGTATTTTTCGACCGACGAACCACCGGAGGAGGTAATTCGACGCGTACCTATATTTTTTTATATGTATAATCATTCTTTGACCACGCATGACTCGAAAAACTTCGAAATATTCGCAAATTTTGTAAACGGGTGAAGCCGGTCATGCTATATTTTGCAAAAAATAATCTTGTTTCAAACATGCTTAGTCAACATTATTTTGACAACCTAGCTTTGAGATACATAAATCAACATTGCAGTAGGTAGTAGCCAAATACATGCGAGATGCGGCCGGTAAAAGTTGTATGAAAATCCATATATGTCGTGTTTTGTGGCCAGACAAATTATTACGTAAACCAGTGGTCAGCTCGTTATTGCGTTTCTAGTAGTAGGAAAACAAATATATGTAGTATGTAGTACACAATATGACCTCCACCTGTACCGCGGGCCGCACCAAACACGGCCGCGGACAGCATGCGGCCCGCGGTTTGACGACCACTGTTAAACTATTGATGGTTTTGTCGGGAACTTAGAAAAGTCATGTAGCCTCATTGTATTATTTTGTGAAACTTGTGTTTTTATCAGTGATAATTAGTGAAAAATTGTGGTATTTCGTTGATTATGTGCTGATTTACGTGCATCGTGTTGTTCCGTGTTGTTGCCAAAACTCCATAGACGTACGACCTTATGTAAACTCATATCCTGTCGTGTGATTTAAAAATGGATCGATGTTTTTGATTGAAACATAGCAAACTGGCGACCAAGGAGGTAACTTTTCAAAGGTTTTATTTAAATTTCGAGCGGACTTGTAAATAATATGTTTATTGAAAATAAAAAAACAAATGAACACGTTGGCACCTCAGACCAAATAAAAAATGAAGACAGAACGTCGCGAACAGACAAGTAAGGCCGGATTTTTTATACATGTGTGAGTGCGTCGGTGTTGCGCCGCCATAGTTCGACTGACGTGCCAAGGTGTAGTTTCGTTGTACGTATAGCTAAAGGTGTGTAATTCTGTGCACGGCGAGGCGTAGTTTTGCCGGCCTCACTTGTTTGTTCACAACATTCTGTTTTGATTTTTTTTAATTTTGTCTGAGGTTGGCAGTAAGATACCCACTTAAAGACCGGAAACAGAAACAGTTACCCGATTTTAAAACTTACAAGGCAGTTTCTGCATCTGAAGAGCCTTTGAATATACACGATGCGTTATCTAGAGAAGATAGTGAACAATGGAATAATGCGATTCAGGAGGAGCTGGATTCATTGAAGAAGAATAATACCTGGACTTTGGTGGAACCACCAGCTAAATGTAATGTCATTGATTGTAAATGGTTATTTAGACTCAAAGAAGAGCCGGGAAATAGAATTCGCTATAAAGCTTGGTTAGTCGCCCGTGGTTTCAGCCAAAGGAGGGGAGTAGATTATAACGAGACGTTTTCACCGGTCGTACGACACAGTTCACTGAGAGCATTAATAGCATTAGCTGCTAGAATTGGTCTCAATATTAATCAAATGGACGTGAAATCGGCATTTTTAAATGGAATAATTTCAGAAAAAATCTATATGAGGCAACAGGAAGGCTTAGTTGAAAAGGGAAAAGAAAACTACGTCTGCCAGTTGAACAGATCCCTATATGGATTGAAACAAGCTCCACGAGCGTGGAACATGAAGCTTCACTTTGAAGTAGTGCGGTTAAAGTTCAAGGTATCTGAGAATGAACCATGCGTCTATACTAGGATTCAGGATGGTAATATAATTATCTTTGCTGTCTATGTGGATGATCTTTTAATATTTTGGAACAACAAGTATGAGGTGCTACGAGTTAAGAAAGATTTGAAAGCCAGTTTTGAGATGAAGGATTTGGGCAAAGCTGAATTGATGTTGGGCATCCAAATAGAGCAAAATGCTAAAGAGATCAAGATACATCAAGAGAAATATGTAGAGAAGGTTCTAAAAGCATTTAATGTGGAAGATTGTAAACCTGTTGCCACACCAACTGTGCCCGGTCAAAGGCTGGATAAACCCAAAGATGAGAGAAAACTAGATGATAAAATAACTTATCGAGAATTAATTGTCTCGCTTATGTATTTGGCAATTTGTACGCGCCCTGATATAGCTAATTCAGTAAACTATCTAAGTCAGTTCAATGAATGCTTTGAGGAGCAACATTGGATTGCAGCAAAGAGAGTGCTCCGATATCTAAAGGGAACGAAGAGACTTGGCTTAAGCTATTCAAAAGAGAAGAACCTTCCAATCATTTAAGGTTTTGCTGACGCTGATTTTGCTGGAGACAGCGATCGTCGTTCCTACTCAGGCTCGGTATTCCTTATTCAAAGAGGAGCAGTTTCGTTGCAAAGCACAAAACAGAGAACAGTTGCTCTTAGTACTGCAAAGGCAGAATACGTCTCACTCTCAGAGGCTACTAAGGAAGCTGTGTTCCTAAAAAGATTTATAGCAGAGATAACTGGTCTTATAGAGGACTCACTGGAATTAATTATTTTTTCGGATAGCCAGTCAGCAATTGCTATTGCAAACAATCATGTGCATCACCAGAGAACTAAGCATGTTGACGTCAGGTATCACTTCATACGCAATACTGTAGAGTCGGGTGTGATAAAGTTAGTGTATCGAGAGACTGAGAAGATGGTAGGGAATGGGCTGACCAAACCTCTTCCCAGAGGTGTGTGAAAGCTATGGGATTGAGTGTATGAAAGAACTTTGAGTTGTAGATAATGTATGACTTTATGTATGAGATGGAGGAGTGTTGAGGCAAAGAGTTTTTGTTTCTTATTTAAGATCTCATTACATTCAGTGACCAGTTAGAATTGTTTATTTTTGAATCAATGGTTGATGACAGAGAAGTGTTACTAAAGAAAATTATTTTGTGTTAAAAACATCTAATTTGTGCTATAATATTCTGTTATTGTATTTTTTTGTTTTTAAAATATAACTATTTTGTGAGCGACTTATGGTTTTCCTATGGTAAAGCTGTGCACTTAGGGCACTCTGCTACGTATGGAGTTAGGTAGTGAAGATTCACCAACTCTATCACTTACTAACTTATTAGAATATATATAAAGTGCTCGCATACTGAAAGGTAACGTTATACTGGTCAACACGTACCAACACCGAGCAACGAAACTTGACCCACCTTTTTATGCTTGATACCCTTTGACAGACATACAGACAGACACGCAGACAGACATACATACAGATTTCATGAGATACAATCTTCCCGTAAATCACAGATCGTGTAAAAGGAAGGAAGGAAGGATTACCACGGAACTATTATCAATTTTTAGGGCATGGGCAAAATTGGGCATGTATCAGGTCAAGAATTAGTTATTTGTTGTACAAGAGTGCAAAGTTGATTTTTAACTGCGTGCTCAATTTTGATGCCCGATCAAGCGAAGGATTCTAAAATTCAAATCCTGAGCGTTAGCGAGGGAGTCAAAAGCGCACAAGGTAAAATATCTTTGCACTCGAGTGCAACACGTAACTTTTTATCCCCCCTCAGCGAGCAAATGACTAAAGTTCACACTGTTTCAAATACTTCTCACGTGATAGTTGAGAAAGAAAGCTCTTTTACGCACTATTAACAGTGTTAGTCAATTCTAGCATCACATAAACTTCCTCGTTGCTAGAATCACTCATTTTAGGTTTTTCACTTGTTTCTTATTTTAAAACTAATGCCAAGTCGATGCATTACGACATGTATGATAAGAATATGGCGCGCGCAAACCAAATTAAAAAAGTACAACAAGAAGGTTCCGTGTCTTAGTTTTGAACATATTAAAAAAGGTTACATGAATACAAACTTAGTGCACACGATGTTCTAAATTCAATTTTACTTTACCCTCTAGCGGATAAAAATGGCTTTTCACTCAGATATCGAAGAGCAGAAATACTCTTTATACTACACCTGCTCGGAAAGTACCTTGATACTTTATCCGTCATTGCATATCGAACAAATATGCGGCGAGAAAACGCATCTGAGCGAGAGAGAAAAGTGTATGAAAATCCATTTCTTACGTGGTTTTTCTTTTTTAATTTTGGGTAAGACTATGCGCTGGTAACCTAAATATCAAAAGTTAAAAAGTTTTTACGGTGAGTTTTTATCTCCAAGTTCGCAAAATGACACTGGCCACCGTCTATCCCCCGTGACTCTACTGCTTGGCTCAACTAGTAGTGCCAAAGGAAATTTTTCTCTCCCGTGGCACGATTAATTTTCTATGACTGCTTAGTCTATACAATCTGATTACCCGTGAACTTCCCGTGGTCATTACCCGTGGCACAACTGAATTTAGAAGGACCAACAATTTGTAACTTAAATGATTTTATTTTTTTAGTTTAAAATAAAATAATTTATTGATTTTGACAGCTGTCGTTTTGACAGAATTCATGACAGGTGTCAAAGTCACAGCAGTCATTTTCTAGAATTCATACGAAAGTCGCGTGACAGGTGTAAAAGTGACAGCTGTCATATTCTAAAATCCGAACTAGAATAGCATGACAGGTGTCAAACTTAAAAGTGGATTATCTCCGTAACTATCGAAGCTAGGCTATTGTTTTCTTTACAAAAGTGAAAGAGCTCAACGAGATCTATATTTCAGATGACAGCTGTCAAACTTAAAAATGGATTATCTCCGTAACTATTGATGCTAGACTATTGCTGTCTTCACAAAAGTGATAGAGATCAACGAGATCTATATTTCGTATGACAGCTGTCAAACTTAAAATGTTATTATCTTCATAACTATCAAACCTAGACCATTGCTGTGTTCACAAAAGTGATAGAGCTCAATGAGATCTATATTTCAAATGACAGCTGTCAAACTTAAAAGTGGATTATCTCCGTAACTATTGGAAGTACCTTTGCTGCCTTTTACAAAAGTGATAGAGCTCAACGAGATCTACATTTTATGTGAAATGTCTAGCTTCGATAGTTACAAAGATCACTTTCTCAATTCACTTTTAAGTTTGACAGCTGTCATTTGAAATATAGGTATCATTGAGTTCTATCACTTTTGTCAAGACGGCAACAGTCTAGCATAGATAGTTACGGAGAAAACCTACTTATGAATTTGACAGGTGTCAAAGTGACAGCTGCTATTCTGCTATTCTAGTACGAATTCTAAAATACGACAGCTGTCACTTTGACATCTGTCATTTTTTAAAGTAAAAAATATAATTAAATGGTACAAATTGTCAATTTATGTCTAGATTGATTACGGGTAAAAAATGGCTAAAATGTATTATTATATGATTTTATAATTTACATAACAAATGAAATTCTTATTTAGCTAGCCCAGTCGTGTCACAGGAAATAATATTGCCCGTGACTCTACTGGAAACAGAGTAGTGTCATGGGAAATGTACTTTTACCCGTAGCACAACTAGTAGTGTCACGGGAAACTAAAATTTCCCTTCGCTCTACTAGTTGAGCCAAGCAGTTGAGTCACGGGGGATGGACGCTGGCCACTAGCTGTGTGTTGGATGGTGTCAAACAATTTGAAAAAAGAACATGTGAAAATTGCAGACGCCATAATATCGGGATCGATTAATGTGCATCAAGACTCATCTCCTCAACCATGAACGAGCGCGGCGATGCCAGATGCCCCTCAGCAGCCAGTTGCCCCTTTGGCACCACAGCCTTCTACGAGCGCAGTGCCAACAGCACAGCCAGTTATTCCTCCTACATTGTCGCAAACATCTCAAACAAACATTAATGGAAAAAGTGTTATATTAAGCTTCACTAACTGCAACAATTTCAATATAAATTTCAATTGGTAAAGATTTAGTTTTTTATTTTCCTCGTAGGTGTAGTATAATAAAGCACTATGTATCACTCGAGAGAAAGTGCGATTCCCGATCTCGGATGTTTAAAAGCCCTCGCCTACGGCTCGGGCTTCAAACGACACCCTCGACGGTAATCGGTCACTTTCTCCTCTCGGTGAACAATGTACTATTCCGAGATTGGGGGATGAGAAACATTTTCTACATTCAAATTTCAATTTATTTCCCAACATTATGGCGCAGTCAGCGATAAACACACTGAAAGCAATAAAACGCTTTTTTCCGATAGAGAAATAATGTAATGGCTAGTACAGTATTTAGAATTATGTAGGTTACCTACTATTGGGTGTTACAATTAAACATCTCTGAAGCAAAATAAAATAGGAAATCAAAAAGTTACATTGCCATATATGTTGTAATTTAATAAAATAACTAAACTTTGTTGAAGAAATCTGAAATTTTGTGAAAATATAATAAAATCAAATAACATAAATACTATTCGTATTAGATTATCATATTAGATTAGATACATAGCCTAATAAAAAAATTCATGTTACTGTACTAAAAAAAATGATATTTTTCGGAGCTGTTATTATTAACTAGCTTTTACCCACGGCTTCACCCACGTGTACCTATGTTAATTTTTGTGCCGTCTCTTAGGGACCTTTTATTTTTCGGGATAAAAAGTACTAAGTAGTCTATGGCTTTTTCCGATCATATTCAAATTCAAAATTCTTTATTTCGTACCAAAATCATAAGGTAACATCCTATAACAAAGAAACGATGCTACCCGCAGTAGTCAGGAAGGCTGTGTCGCAGACAGCAACGCCCACCTCCAGCAAAGAATTGTACAAAACAGGTATATATATACATATATAATTGTATATGTATATTATAAGTACCTATATCTATGCCATCCGTTGCTCTGTTGCTGTACGAAAGAGCAACAAACAAACCCACTTTATAATAATAGTAAAAATTAATTACATACCTACTGTACTATTACTACTGTAGCCTACTACTTGTATACCGCATAGTTTTAGTCTATACTAGCTGACCCGGCCAACTTCGTTCCGCCTAACAGTCGATTAACGTAGCCTCAGTTACTCCTTATTACATCAGCTACCTGCCAATAAAAGTCTCGTCGAAATAGGCCCAGCCATTTCAGAAATTAGGTGGGACAAACAGACAGACAAAAATTGTAAAAAATATTTTTTTGCTGTATGTACCATACTCGTATATATATATATACTTGTAGTAAAAAACGGTTATTTCAATATTACAAACAGACAATATTACTTATTTTTTTAATTTTATTTATTTGTATGTATAGATATATAAATAATTATTTCAAGTATATCTGCCCTGTCAACTGTAGGCAGAGTAGGCACCTACCTAATAATGATACACACCTGTGCCCGAGTGCACGGAGGAGCTTTCACCGCGCATTTCAACAATTCTTGGAAGTTAAATAATAATCAAGCGTGGTTATTCCGCATGTTAAGATCTCACCATACATACCTACTTAAGTTAATTAAGTATTATAAATTATATGAATGGTACTTACTCGCCTCCAATTGAAATATCTGCATTATTTGATTTCCATCCAGAGGAAGTTTGTCTTTTATTTGACCGACGAACCACCGGAGGAGCTATACAATTCGACGCTTATATATATATTTTATGTATAACCATTAACCACGTATAACTTTTTTCATAGTAGTCCGATTTTAATAATTTATTGCAAAGAGTATACTTCGAAATTGGTCCCATTTAAATGTTATCGAAATCGGCTCAGCCATTTTTGATATATCAACAATAATGTAAAAAATCGATGTGCCTCGGCTTCGCACAGGTGTATTTTACATATAAAGATTTCTCTTGAATTACTCTATCTATTAAAACAAACTGCATCAAAATCCGTTGCGTAGTTTTAAAGATATACCTAAGCATACATGGGGACAGACAGCGGAAAGCGACTTTGTTTTATACTATGTAATGATTTTTCTGTACACGGGTGAAGGATATATTATGGATAAGGTGTATATTATGGATAACTAGTTTTTACCCGCGGCTTCGCCCGCATACGCAATATATCATTATAATTTATAGCCTATGTGTTATTCTGATATATAAGCTATATTATTGCAAAGTTTTATCTCAATCCGTTCAGTAGTTTTTGCGTGAAAGAGTAACAAACATCCATCCATCCATCCATCCATCCTCACAAACTTTCGCGTTTATAATATTAGTAGGATATACCAAACATATATCATAAACAAAACATTTTATTTTGTGCTTTTGGTCAATGCGATCTACCAAATATTATCGAAATCGACTGATAAATGACGCGACAGGAATTTGCCCCCTTTTTAAGGGCAATACTTCCCTAGTAAAAAAATCATCGGTGACCAAAACCCTATAATATACTCGTATAGAACCTGTGTATCAAGTCGAGATTCATTGAAATATGCAACGTGTAGAGGAAAATCACCATCAGGATAGACGAAAGCATAGATAATAATTTATCTATGGTAGGAGGTATGAAAAATAGAGTATGCACCTCTAGAACGAAGCCTGACAATCGGGTACACTCATGCACGGAGTACGGACCCACCCACAGCAGACTTGATCTGATCGGTCCATCTCATAGGCGACCTTTCGCGTGGTCTTGTGCCCTCAATTTTTCCCTGGGAGACTAGACGCTCTAAGGACTGACTACCTCGCCTTGCTCTTACTTAATAGTTAGATTTAAATGCTTATTAAATAATTATCAAGAATTTAATATCCAATATGTCGCTCATGATATGATACGACTTCGTTCTCTAGGTATACAATGTGTTTGTCTACTGGTGTTGGAGCCTTAAGCGGTAACATCTGTGGCAAATTTTGAACAATTTTTACTGTGGGGTCAATTCTGAAAATGCAAAAAAAACAGCTTTTCCATACTGATTGTCGAAAGTCTATAAAAATCGTATGGGACAGAGTTTCAGAGTTGGTCCCATAGTAAAAGTTGTTCAAAATTTGTCATAGATGTCACCGTTTAAGGCTCCGACACCGGTAAACAAACACATCTACTATAATGTATGAATCACATATCTAATCATGTTCTTACTCTACCAACTCATATTCGACACTCAGTAAGTGCAAGGACGGTTCTACCTCGTAATACTTACGACTGCTTACCTACACCGAAATTGTTTCAAGACTTACCGGCGAATTTACCTCATACAATCTGATTTCTCTTGGGTGTGGCGCTGCTATGCTTTGATAGATTAATAGATTAATATATTGTTATTAAAATTGCATACAGCTTGGACACTATAATGCGTCCTTTATTGCAACATAGTTTAGGATTATGTTAGTTCTATTATTTTATACTAGTACCTACCTACTAGAAGATAGTTAAATATACCTAAGTGAATATTGACTACTGTATCCATTACGGGAAGGGTAAGTACGAGCAGATTGCCATTTAATACGTCTGTAACGTATCACATGAAAGTCCAATAAGGGAAATTGCGTAAAGTTTGGCAATCGCATCGTCAGGTCGGCGATTTTGTAACGGCTGCCGGACCTCGACTCGGTTGGGACGGCGCGGGCGAGCGAGCGTCGCCGCCGCGGGCGCTGCGCCGCGCCGGCCGCGCAGTGCACAATGATCACTACCTATTTTCCATAACCTAGAGGCAGTTGACCAATCTGAAACCATAAAACGAGACCTCACTTCTGACATCCAATATTTATAAAAACTTAACTTAAAGCCCTTCTCTTTTGTCAAACAAAAGGTCAATTGAAATGCGTAAAGTACCTGATGGGCGATTAAGAAAGAGATGAGCAGAGAGATGAAGCTTGTTGTCTGAGAGGCAGGAGTTGGGCTTGCAGGCAGCATGCGCGGAAGATAAATTCGTCGTTTTGGTGCGTGCGAGAGCGGCGCGGGCGGCGCGCGGGGAGGCGCGGCGGGCGGCGGCGCCGGCGCGCGGAGGCTGCTGCGCTCAGAGCACCTGCGCCCGCGCTCCGTAGCGCCGTTCGCCGCGTGCTCGTTGTCCCGCGCCCGCGCACCGGCCCGCGCCGCGCCGAGGCGTCGTGACGCCGCCCACGGTACGTGAATCGCCGGTGGCGCGTCGGGGTCGGCCGGCAGCGCGCCCGCCACTGCGCCGCCGCCAGCGCCGCTTGCTGGCGCACTCGGCTGCGCTGCCGCCCGGCCGGTTTTGTAATTTCGCCGGGCGGGCTGCGACGTCACGAGACTAGTTTGACGTGAGTGCGTGACGGCTTGCGCCAGGACGCCCGCGCCGCTGCCGCCGCCCCCGACCTTAGTACCAGTGCAATGACGTGCTCGTCTCTTCTACACAACCATCAGTGATAATGATAACGACTCTCGATGCTGTCACAGCTGCTCACCTACGCCTTGGAACCGAACGTCACCAGCGTCGTTGGCTGTTTACATTTTGTTGTCATTTGAAAACTTGTTTTCTAACTTGAGTACTACTCATGATAACATTGCAGTATTTGGTAACTTATTGGCTTGATATACGAATGTTGTTTTCTCTTCGTATCTTCAGTGTATGTAGATTGTAGGTAACCCTCACTGGGCATACAGATGTTTAGATAGGCAATTGATTCTTCTATGTAGTTTCGGTTCCTAACAGTTAGCGTAGAAGTTTGTGTATTCCTTATAAAGGTACTTCAGAATCTAAAACCGTACATGAGCGATTCTTTTCTGCGTGTGAGTCAATTATGCGCTCGTATCTTGTAACGACGTGGTCCACGAGAGCTGTGTCTGTGTGCGAGCGCACACAACCGGCTCTGCGGCAGAGCCTTTTTGTAATTTTATTTTTCCTCCTTCAGTGCATCGAGCCATGGACGTAAAAGCGATTACTGACATGCTAGGTGTGTTTATCGAAGCTCGATTTGGTCGCTATCTTGTGCTTTCAGTTGAAATGCAGAGATCATACACACCATACGAGGTTTCGTTGTGTAGAAGAAGACTATCATAACATCTATTTACTAAATACTACTCGTGTTCTGTGTCTGTCTATTACCACAATCAAATTATTAACGTCAAGTAAAATATAGTGCGATAGTTATATTTAACTTTTTTATATAATAAAATAATATATCGATAAAGTAAAGCAAGACGTTTGTAGGTTGTAAAAAATAGTTCTTAATTACTTACTTACTATAAAAACAATATTAAAATTCCATAGAACTGAATCCACCGCTGATCTTATGGTAGAATCCGAATCGAGTCTATCACTAGCTATTTTCTTGGAGATCCAATACAGGCTGTACTCGGACAAAGAACATAACTTTAAATCGTGAAATTCCTAAATGCACACATGGACAGAGTATCGGAGAAGTCTTGGCTGAGATAAAAATATGTCTCTCTGTCGTGTAGCAGTGTCTGGCATATATCTGTTCCCTTCACTCGGCCGAGATCGCCTCGCAGCCTCCGTGCCAGCCTCGCTCGGTACCGCTTCTGAAGCATTAAATGCATTTTCTTTTTTTTACTTTTTAGGCTTCTTCAAAAAAGGAAAGTCTATCGGTGATGTGAACTGACGCGCATTGGCCTCGTCTTTTGGGTTTTCTTTGTAAAATAGGAATTGATAGGAATTGTGTGACTCTTTTATGATCCAACTTTTGGTTTTATATTTTGCACGGCTTGTTATTCATGTCATTGGCACTGCACTCGGCACTATTATGCTTATCTCAGACTATCATAAGTTCAAAAATGTTCGAGTTCAACCGTACCTTACTCTTTTCCAATCTTCAATTATCCAATTTTATTTGTCATCTTGTAAATCAGGAAACTCTTATGAGAAAATTAACTGACATGTCTCTTATTAGCTCTTACTATTTCAAAGTTCTTGGATCTGATACGATGTACCTTTCTTTATTAACAAGTTATTTACGAAGTGGTTGTAGGTCGGTACCGAGGCGTTTGGGCAGTGTCAGAAGGTACACGTCTAGTGGTTTGTTTATTGACAAGTTTGGCAGGCACGTGGATACAATAGTTACCAGTTTGTACCGTTCCGTGGTGTTCCTGCGACCGGCGTGGCGCAGGGGGCTGCTCGACGAGTTGGGCCGCTTCTCGCCGATCAGGTGCCACTTGATACTCGTTCTTTTCTAACTGGACTCAGATCAGCTGTTACTGACTCGCCCTTGGGCTCTTGTATTAGTGTGCCGTACTTGCGCGTATCTCAATGAACTGCCTTTTCTCGTTTAGATGCTTAGTTTTGCGTCATACGCTAGTGAATGAATACTGTATTGTGAGTGAATGATAATGAATCAGGTTTTTAGATTGGTAGGTTTACATGCTTGATAATGGTATACGTTACAGTACTATCAACTTGACGGTGCAGTTGAGCCACCAATGTGTTTTCATTCTTGGTAGTGGGTTAATAGCTCTAAATGATTACGTAGGACTCTTCTACAGAGTCCGCTTGCAGAAATACCACATCTTCAGTTATTCGAGCAATGATTTGTCAACATGCCTGTTTTTGGAATGGGAAATTCCGATAATGGAAAAATTCCGCTATGTACTCGTAATATAACTTTTTAACATCAAGTCGGCTTGTTATCTGCTATCTAAATCGAATGATGTGAGAGTACAACATGAACATTTATTTTCCATTTATTTAATTCAATCATTTTTCATTGATGATGGAATTTAAACTTTGGCCCACCGGTTCCAAGATTGATTTTCGATTGATTCATCATTAAGCTCGTTTAAGAAATAAGGAAAATGTTGAGGTTTTATCTTATTTAATTTATTCTGAGTAGATACAAGGTTTGATTTTATTCTTTCGCTGGAAGCTTTCAAAACATAAGCGCTCATTAGCATTAAAACGATAAATATATAGTGAAAGATCAGCCACGATCAGCTACCGAGACAGAATGTTGAACAAGCTAAATAAACACATCTTTGCACTGGTACACCCATCGCATCGGTTCGAAATGACCTAGTATTTAGTAAAGGGTTAAATTAGAAGGAATGTTAAGGTGACGAAATTATTTCAGGAATTGAAGTCACGAAAGTGTAAAGCGGGGTGCTCCTGAGTGGAGCCTCCGCAAGCACGAAGACGTCGCCTTTTGCGCAGAAACGGGACGTAATGTCCGCGTCGTCGTCACCGCCGATCGGGCACGAGGAGCGCGCGCGAACGCCGCGCGGCGCGCCCTCGCCTGCGTCGGCGCCGCGATCACCCGCGCCCGCGCACGCGGTGCTGGCCACCATGACGCCCGTGCAGCCAGCGCACGACTACTACCCGCACAAGGTCGAGATGGACTCTGACGATGGCTACCCCCCGGACGCGCACTCCTACCGCCACTCGCCGCACGGCCTCGCCGCTTACGCGACCGACGGCAAGGTGCCCGGTCAGCCGGAGGTCTACGACCAGGGCATGGAGTCTATAGATGAGAAGACCCCCATAGACTTAATATACGAGGACGACAAGCAGACCGTGATATACACGACGACGCCGGACCAGAAGCGCGTGGAAATGATCAGCGGGCAGCTTGACGAGGGGCACCTGGTGAGCAGCGGCGGGCAGCTCGTGGACGGTGGAGTGTCGGTGGTTGTGGGAGCGCCCGGGCAGCCCACCGTGCTCGTGCTGGCTGACCACGTTGTCGACGAGCTCGGACAAGTCATCACTACCATACCCAGGTACGTACCAACACGTATTATCTCACATCCATCTCGAACCATTGTTATTTCATACTTTTAATTAGACGACCCTGTACAGCTCTTGTGTTTTTTACAAACTTAATACATACGTATATTAATGACTCCGTTCACAAACAAAGTTATATCGCGTCGTATTTTATTGCTTTGGGTTTCTGAGATGATATGGTAATATCTCGGTGCCACTGTTGCCAGGTGTTCGCCATTCGTTAGTGGGAAATTCCATCTCGGCGGTCGGTGTGTCGAAATCGTATTACACTGATTAAAATAAAAATGTAACTTATTCAAAATTTATAGAGGTATGTCGCAAATGAGCCAGGTATCGGATGTGAGTAGGTATTTACCTACCGATCATTTTGTTTAGATGATGTATTTCATTGAAACCTAACTAAGGTAATTATCATTTAAACGCTAAGTCGCTCGGAACCGCGATCATAATTGCCGTTTTAATGGAATGCGTATTAAGATATGTACTTCTGCTTCGCCGTCGGAGCGACCTCGGGTAATTAATTCATTGGCGTGTTGGCACCTCGTAGAGTTGAAAATTTGTTTAGGTCGTTAGAAACAATTGGTTGTTTGAGTAAGCGAGTGGTGCGGCTCGGTCGTGTGTGCGTATGGAGCATGCGAGGAATGAGACGTCGGGCCGCGGAGTCGGAGGTCCAGCGAGGCTCGGAGTGTAACGGTTGTGCTGGGAGCGGCGCGGGCGCGCGGCGGCGGCGAGCGCGGCGGCCGCGTGTGGGCGGAGCGACGCGCTCACCTTGAACTTGCCGCGAGAGCTGCCCGATCCCGGCCGCAGCCACCGCTCCACACGATTTTACATTTCGACACTCCGATCTAGCCAACGGACGAGCTCGATATTCGATAACTGCCCGCCAAAGTATCCATTGTAACGACCGAACGAATATGTTTCTTGTGATATTACCATCTAAAACGTCCCCGGAATCACAATGAGTTTATTCACCCATTGATAAAAGTTATTAACGCCAATGTACTAAAATTTTTGAATATCAGTCATATGTCAGAATATATTCGAGTATCGTAACCGCCACAAAAAGCCCGTACTCACGTTACCATGTGCTTGCGCATGTCATTCATACAGCATGACGTTGATGCCTTCTAACTACGCGGAGCAGGCATGTGTAGTAAGATTAGTTACGTCTATTTGCTGCCCAGACGAGTTCTGTAGACGGATTAGTGTGTTTGTATTAGATGTTGTTCGTATAGAGAAATAACACGCGGTCAAGGCGGCAATATCAAACCATAACGGGATAGTTATCTTATGAATAAATAATTGAATGCAACTCCGTATATTATTGACTGTTCAATTATGCGATATAGATTCAATATTGTGGCTGTACGAATTTCAGTCTATTGTGCATAACTATGCAGATGACATTTACAAAAAATGATTAATAGGGATCTTTGTTTCAGCTGTGTGTTTAACTTCGTTTTGCACTTCATAAAGTTTACTAAATATTAAATTTCGAAATTTGAACCTTTACCTTCCAAAGCTTATTAATCTTAATAGGTTTGCTTACATAAAACCAAATGAGATATTATAATTATAATAACATCATATTTTTTTTAATTAAGTAAT
This sequence comes from Hypomecis punctinalis, assembly GCA_949316475.1. Classification (NCBI taxonomy): domain Eukaryota; kingdom Metazoa; phylum Arthropoda; class Insecta; order Lepidoptera; family Geometridae; genus Hypomecis; species Hypomecis punctinalis. The sequence goes on along the minus strand of OX438798.1, from coordinate 14,412,215 downwards.
TTTTTTTAATAATGACAATTCTACACTACTACTACATAGAAAGCAATCGGATAATCATAATAATTGTAATGACACAATTTTTTCATTTTTTATAGATCTTTAGGTATGATTAAAAATTGAGTATTTAATCAACTTTTGCCTTTAATCTTTCAACTCACTTAGGTGTAGTAATAATCAAATCTTTCTTTTACTTGACTATAATCAATAAATTATGATACCTTATCTTCTATGAAGACCGGTTTTGGATATTGGTAGGAAGGAATATAAAAACGAAACTAAAAACGTGGATGTTAGGTAGCTATTCCAAAAGATAGTGATACGAACACATACCACAATTATTATGTACCTATCTACCTGTCCATCAAAACATATTTTTTAAAGCCTTTTCCTGTAATGTATCATGTTTCAATTAATACAATACAGATAATTACTACGTTATTTTAGCATATAACTAACAAACACTACATATAATTCACACACATCAGTTCGAAGCACATTTCGGTTCACTGCCTTATGGATATTTTTAATTCACACCTTATTTTCATCGCTTCAAGTCAGTAGACGGCTCCGCAGTGTCCGCTATTGTAAATAATAAATACGTAGCTAATGTACCTACCTATTAAAAAGATAGGTATAATAAATAATGCGTCATGTAAAGTGAGTATGACTATTCACTTTTACGATCGGAGACCTACTATTTACTAATGTGTTTTGCTATCGGACTTAAACGTACGTAATTTCATCATCAACCTTTAGCTAATTTTATATCCTGGTGCAACGGTGACCCTTATTACTTGTACTATAGAGTTCATTCTCATGCCTAACAAGATATTTTTATCCATCGACCCTTCAAAATAAACCTGGTTTCAATTAAAAGTTCCGTTAAAGGCTTAGCTAGGGAAATATTAATATACCAGGTAAAACATTTTATTACAGAGTGGCAGCATAACACGAATACGAATGCAACGCAAAACTGCCACGGCACTAAACTAACCGATAATAAGCTTTTATGTATATTTGTGGAGAGAAATATTCAGAGATATAACATTATACTAATTTATGCAAGAATTTTCTATCTTTACGTCGATGTGAATAAAATCATTATAGGCGTCGGAATACAGATTCTGTTTTTGGTTTAGTTGCTAGGAGACGCGGGTTACTGTGGATAAGAGAATTTGAAATGAGTGGGTTCTTAGTAAAAATGTATAAATAAGCTCGATATGGATTGGTGAGTGATAAAAACTCGGCTGAATCGTTTAGGACGCGCGGCGAGAGGCTGCGCCCGCGCCGCTCCTCACCCGCCGCGCCTCAGAGCCTTTAATGATCACTTTTTGTTCTCCCCGAGTACACACCAAAAGCGGTGCGCGAATTTAAATAAATCATCATGTTCATTATTGCCATACGCGTATTCAGTAAAAACGAACCCTACATTGTACACAAAATATCCAATACTCCAACAAAAATTGTCACAATGTAATTGCAGAGCAAATTCTATCTCTACATATTTTTTTTTATTTCTCTCAAAAAATTTACTTGCTCGCACTCGTCTTTCAAAAATTGCTAAATTTTATTTTCCATTTAACTCAATTGAAAATGCAACATTAAACTGAATATTTTGTAATGACAATAGTCGAACGGTAAACGTTTACTCAAAAGTCTACACGACTATATTAACAATGTTATATTTAGCATAAAATGTTAAGCGTCAAAGTATTTCCTGAATCTGCGTGGTTGCTCTTATAAGGATAATATTTAGTACGTCATGCCCATATAAAAAATGGTACCTAAAACGCTGCCTCTTATGTTCTTGCACAGACGCTTGTATCGGGCGCGCCCCCCGCCGCCCGCCGCGGCCCCGCTTAAGCCTTATTTTATAGCGTCGGTTGAGCCCGCGCCGGCCGCGAGCCCTCTAGATGAGCTCCGTCGCCTCGCGTTCTCGCCCCGATCATTATTTTATGTAATTATTTGGCTGCTGAACTGCTTTTTTGGAAATCATAACAGTTATGTACACTTTTTATTCGTCGGCGCTCTTTGCCCGATTTCATGCGAGATGTCATATATTTTGCGAATCACGTTCAGCGGCCGTCTGAACATAAAATAATTGTAGTCATCATAAAAATGCGTTTTTATGTTTTTTATATGTCGCATAAGCAAATCATATAAATTATACAGCGCGGTTAATGTTCCGAATTTGCCGTAGCGCAGTACAACAGATTGCGCGTATAATGATTAAAAGGAGAATAATTACTGGGTGTCTACCGGGTAATATATATTTTTATTTGTATTGGTGCAATAAAGTTGTAAAAATTACGTAAGCAGACCATAATCGGCTCGAGAGGAGTCAACAAACTCGTGAAAGCGCGAGGCATCGAAGCTCTTAGCAAAAGACATCAACGGGGTCTCGAGTTACGACGCGTAGCCCGCGCGCCGCGCCGTAGCGCTCGGCCAGCGCCTGGCCTCGGGACATCGGACCTTTCTTTGTTTATCTCATGTTTTATTAGTCAAAAAACGTTGTCAATAAACGATTTATTTTTAGTTTTACGATGTTTTTATTAAATTGCTTTTTTAATGTAGGTTCCTTGCTAGTTAATGCTTTGTTAATCTTTTGTACGTTTAGATACTATTAAATTTGAAATATACTTCATGATAACATATGGATCAAAAAATTAAATATATCACATCACACTCAATGTTATGTTATGATTAGTAAGTAACTTAGTTTTTATAAATAAAGAACACTAACTTCTATTCCTGATTTCCTTTGCATGAGCTATTAGGGCATTTTAGAATGTCTGAGGTATGTATAAAGACTCTATGTAATAATTTGTTAGAAAGATAAAAACGTTACTGTTTACCAAATTTCAACAAACATTTAAACGTTGAACTTATCTCTTTATTAACATTTAACATTGGATCAAAGGTATGTTTTTAAGAGCAATTTTAATTTATAAAACAAAATCAAGTAAATGCCTATCTCAACACAGGACATTGAATTAAGTCCGTCAATCAAACAGACCTATCCACCCAATCTGTATCCTCACGATTAATAAAAATAACAAAAAACAAACAAAATCAAGAGACACGCACAGTCGCACACGTCTATATTTTTAAAACAATAAATCATTTTTTTTAAGAAATTTTTAAGTCTAGATTTTATATTCGGAGATTGATATCAAATCCAAAATTTTTATTTAAACACACACGATTTAAAAGGTAAACATCGAGGTGTGAAAATAAGTAGTCAAGTACCCATTACAAATTCCAAAGCACTTTTTTCTTCATTTTTCAACTCTAGGGAGGCCCTAGTTACTACTTAGTGTCAATAATCCCAAGCAAAAGTAAACTAAAAGTTCAATGTGTCCTCTAAAAATTAACGATCATCCTTTCTACCTGACGCTGGTGTCCGAACTCAAATAAAAACTTAATAAAAAAACGGTTTCCCCGCGTAAAGGGTTCACTTCCCATCACAAGGAGGTTGAAGGTACTCACGCACACATCTACCGAATATCACACATATGCCTTAAATTGGTATATAACTTTAGGCACCGAAAGGCCAGGGTCCGAAAAAATCTCTGCGGGGTATAAAATTTCTTAACGACGAAATACTGTTGTGGATATGCTCGTTTTATTATTTTTTATTTATTTAAGATTGATTGCTTTTTAGTAGCCGTGTAGTTTAATAATTTCTTTTGGTACTGTTATTAAGATGTTATATTATATTTGTTGGTGGTATTAATGTTGACTCTAGAGTGTGAATGTGACTGCCATTAATTAAGAGTCAGTCAGTCTCTTCATCTCATTAAATTTATTGATTATAATCTGGAAAATTTAAAGAAAATTTATTATTCTCTAAATAACAAAACCTTGCACTGATTAATTTGCTTGTTTCATCTTTTTATACTATTTCATACGCATTTCATAGCTCGGGTCTGACACCTATTTTTTACTTAACTTATAATTTTTAACAACGTATGTACCAGTTTTTTGCGATAATCTGATTCTAACTCTGACAGCTAAAAATTTTTTTCTTAAAATCCCAATGTTTTATCTTGGTTACCATCTGTTTCTGAGTTAAACTAAAAATGTTAACTTTTATGTTATAGTTATATACTATATTATATTATATATATACTTATAAATAGTTAAATGAACAGTAATTGATAATATGAAATAGAGCACAAATTGTTTAAAGTGATATACCTAATGTTCATTTGCTTTTACAGTCCCTATTGTTAATAATAACTTAAATATGTCAGGTATTGTGCAAGTCTATCCATTTTACTTGCTTGCGGAAAAATATCGCACTATCTTTCTATTTTATTAATTTTTAAAGCCTCAGTATAAACTGCGTAAAAAGTTAGGTATAATAAAATATTGAAGGTAATGTTTACAGTTTTTAGACTTAAATTTAATACCTATACTTTAATTAATTAGTTTTTTCGATCAGTATTTGTAAAATATCTTGTCAAATATAATACCTACCTATTGGCTTAAAAATTCTGTTTCAAAATATTATATGTTATTTGGTAACTATAAAATTATTCACCAGTTTAAGTATATCCATTGTTAGATTTTATTCCATCTTTTTTTGTTTCCCGCAACCACAATCGTAGAACAGCAAATCCATTATAAGGTTTTACATTCTTACATCAAAATAGCTCAAAGCATCGCAGTTGTGTTTTAGGAAATTATTCCTATGCTGGCTAAAAATAGGGTTCAAAATTTTGGTCGTTAAAAAATTTAACTCAAAAAGGTACGCCACTTTTTTGTAGTCCTCGGGGACTTCTTTGATTGAGATCTCTTTAGAAATATTGTATGTGAAAATTTTGGCTTCTTTGTTTTCATTTAATTTGAGATTATTTTGGACGTTAATTCCATCAACATAAAATATAAAACACGCTACCTATGAACGTGCCATTTGTATGGATGGCGACATTTAACGTACAAGTTTAAAACTATCTCACTAAACCAAAAATCTAGATTATACGCTGTTTGTTCTAGCGTTATTACGTATTTATATTATGATAATACGTGATGTGGTAACTGAGAGCCTCGATTCGTTATCATTTTCGCTCAGTCATTATTTTATTTAAAGGCAGCGAAGCCGCGAGTGTCACGACCTCCTGTTGTGCTTGTTATGTAGGTATAGGTATATATTGGCTGTCTTTTATTTTTTATTCCCAATTTAATATAGTAGGAACGGATTCATGGAAATCGTCACGTGCTGCTACTGAGACGAATGTTATTGTACTGCGTATTACTAACGTCAAAAAATCTAGATTGTTAAAAGGTGGTTCGACATTCGACATATGGATAGTTCCACGATAATGAAACACTTATGCATCATGAATTGTTACCTATAGACTGTAACATATTTTGTAGGGAAGTTACCTGCTCAACATATGACGCCATCCCATATTGGTTTCGTAAAGAATAAAAAAATCTGCTCCACTCAGTCTGTGGATGATCTCCAACGCTTAGCACCTTTCCGAACATCTCTCCGCTTCACTTTGGTGGAGTTTGGACCGGAGTGAAGTTGTAATACCTAATTAAATGATTTACTCGTAACAATAGCCAAGAGTATTAATATATAGAAATGACCAAATTTTCGTGCAATGACGTGATACTTCTAACTTGTGTAAGCACTGCATTTTGTTATGAATTTTGCATCAAAATTGCCAAATATTTCAATTTATTTATTTATTAAAAGAAACGCAACTTACTGTTTAGGGGCTACTAAAAGTTACATTTCGTCATTATCGGGAAATGAAAATTGCCTAAATCTTTTAGGACGACACATTCTAAGAAATTTTCGATGCTGTAATGTCCTTTTCTCACACACTAAAGTAACGATGACTCAGATAACTAAATACTCCTGTCAGATTTTAATTATGTAATTATGCTATGCCCTATGAAACAGGTACACATATGTACACCTCTGAATAATATTAGACTTAAGTTCTAGTTTGTACCTTCTCATGTGTATAATGTGTGCATAAATAAAGAAATAATTTGGTGAGTGGTAAAGCAAAACGTCAATATAAATTTTCCTTAAGCATATCCGATAGTTCTATTTTCATCGCTTGCACAAGTCCAAGATGCGATGTTTCAAAATCATTAACAAACTTTGCATAGATAGCTATCTTTAATCATTGAGTCGTAAAATCGGAGAGTCAGTTTATTCATTACATTGACATCGTATGATACTATGAGTCTATACGGACAAAAATTGAGTATGTGTGGGTACGGTGTTGATATCATAGTATGCATATAGATACTCGAGCTTATTAGTGCGATAAAGACAGAGAATACCGTTTACATATGTGCGATTGAGAGGAATGGACGACGACAAGGCTAACTTTGCCTTATATGTATATGAATGTACGTTTTTATTAACTTGATTCGATATACAGTCTGCCATTATAATAATATACGAGTATAAATAATCACAATTGAGCGCAACTTGGAGATTACAGTTTACTTCACAAAAAATAAGGTAAACAAAAAGACGGCATTTTGATTCTGGAGCAAAATATTGGTAAAATAATAATATTATGCGTGTTTTTTGTTATTTCAATTGTTCATTGTTTAAAGTTTACAATGAGATTATAAGTAATGTATGTAGATAGGTATATGAATTTATAGCTTGTAGCAGCAGTAGGATTCTTAGAGGTTGCCTGGGAGAGAATGTTTGCCTGTTATCAGATGGTATACCTCTGAGGTACCTTTTCCTACCTGATAGTTGACGGTCAACATCTAGCAGTGTCAATACACGTTTGTGTATTAAACTTAAAAAAAACAACGCAATACAAAGCACGTCCACTGTTAGATAAAGGTTTTTCTGTAGATTTCCAATCTGGTTGGAAGCTGCTTGTATTCAGCATGACATTCCGGATTATGCATATTTTTATACGTTAGTCAGTTATCAAGAACGTGGTAAGTCTCTGACATTCTCTATAAACAATAACAAGAAGATCTTTCAACTGATATTTTCAAAATTACGGCAACAAAATATGCTGTTTGTTTTATTTTATTTAAATAGGTTGGGTAACAGACAATAGGCTATAATATTATATATTAATAATAAACTTAGTACAACATTTTGAACCTAAAGTCAACACAGCTTAGTCAACTTAAAAAATGTTACACAGTACACAGTTAAAGCAAGATCAAATTTTGAAATTTAATTTTAACATTTAAAGTAAAGATTTAAAATAAATTATTTACAGCTGATTTGTAACAAAAAAATTAACAGTAGATTAGTAGCCAAGGGCTGTAAGGCGTCAATTGCAGCCCGAAATATATAGCCAGGGCGCACGATCGCAGCTAGGGCGCCTATAGTTCGAGGGTGCAATTGGTGCTTACACTCGAGCTAACTATTCTGCTTTACTTCTCCATTGTGAGGTAAGTACCGGCATTACAAGAATAAAATATTGTTAATTACTGCTTCAGCTTCCATTTTAATTGAATCGGGAGCGTAGCTTATATATTCATCACTTGAAGAACTCATGTTTTTTTCCTAATTAGCACGTAATTATAAACAATAAATCCCAAAAACAAACAATATTTAAAGTAAAAGTTTTCTATTCCCGCCTTTTTTCATGAAAAAGAATCAAGAAAAGAACTTTTTTTTCCAAGAACGAAATTGAGCTTCGCCGTTCGATATTTAAAATTGATGACTATTATACTCACACGAAGACAAAGTTGAATAGCAAGCGACCTCTTTGGTCATTGGGCTGAATGCATGTCTATTGTCTATTGGCAGTATGATGGTTAGATGTACCTGCGCGAACATTTTGAAAGAAAGAAGTGTTTTTTTAATTGCTTACCGCCCTAGGGTTTTTCTAGCTACATTATTACCCTAGAGCGTTAATTAGTCACCTACAAGCCCTATTTGGAGGTAATAAGAACCTACTTACCGGACATGAGAGATGTAAAAGTTCTTTACTACATATTTCAATTGTTTAACATGTGCTTCGAACATGGAACAAACTCTAATGCAAACAAAGGCCCACTTCAAAATCTCAACCACTCCACCAGTAGGAATATAAGCGATAAAACGATATCATATTATTTTTATGCCTGATTTATTGCGCTACAACAGTGAGAATCTACTGCATAAAATTAGTGTACAACCGCTAACGAGGAAATATTGTATCGAATTACAGCTTCCTCCCACGGATCTTGCAGCCCAAATTTCTTTATGTCTAAAGATAGAGATTGTTTGTCATTTTTAACTTTGTACCTACACGTGTTGGGTGTCTACCATTGGTATCTTTATTTGATAAACTATTGTCAGCTATCTCGTATTGAGTATAAACCCCTATATGTTTAGAGATTTATACGAGTATTTTAAAATTCTGACATGATAGTTTTGTCACGAAAGCCAAAAAGAGATGGTTGAAGATGAATAAACAACGCACTGTGGCAAGTTATGTTAGCCTTTGGGTGATTTAAGCTATGACCTAAAAAATGTCTGACGCCAGGCTATTAACTCAAATATTTAAATAAGTGTCGTTGTACGGCTTGGCTAATGCTACAAAAGTCTGAGTATAATATGTTAATACGAGTAGCGCCATCTTTTGTTGAGTAGTGAAATATGTAACAAGGTATATTGTTCATAACATACATAACATATTGTTTGTTTATAACAAACAATATATACTCGGTTAAATATTTCTAGTAGTCTCTATATACATGTAGAATATCTAGTAGCAGTGTATTTGAGTAGAGAAATAATATTATGGCAAAATTGAATTTTAACAAAATGTATCGAACAGCAGACTATTTATCGATTATTCGGTTAGTTTCATTTAAAAGTTGGTTATAACGATGAGGACAATAATATCCCAGAATACGTCCTCCTTCTAGAGATTCATGCAGAATGAAATGAAATTGTACTTATAGTAAATAATTTCAATTTTAATAGTAAGGCTACACACCTATTTATGCATTAAATATGCTTAGCTGTATATGAATTATATTACGATAAAATTTTCTTCTGCCTCGGAGCACTCTGAATAATCTTCTAAAAAGACAAATATAGAGTTATCATATTTCTCCAATCGGCTATTTATTAAATTATCAAACACTTACCTTACCTACCGACCACTATATAGACATGGTTTTATTTCCTGTTTCACAATTCGCTCGCAATTTCAACTGTAAATTGTCGACAATTCATTATCTGATGTCGATTCATAATTATTGCTCTGATATCTATTTTACATTGTGTTCGGCGGCTGACGTAAAATATTCCTTATCTCAATAGTTGGAATTCGATAAATTGTGTAGATATTGTGAGATAATGATAAAATAAGGCGCGAAGTTTGTTACAAATTGCCTGTAGAAGACATAAACGCTCACCTTAATACAGAGATTTGTACTTACCCATTAGATATACAATTTTATAGCTTTAGAGTAAAAGCCAGATCCGTATGATAATTTAATGGTTTGGTAAACTTCTGTACTTATTTATACACCTGTCGGTTGTAAGTTTACAGCGGTCAATTTCATTGATTGTCATGTTATTATATTCTAGGTCATGAAATTGACATCGGTGAGCATGTAGTGTCAATTATACATTTATTTCAAACATTAAAAATAGACTTGTTATTTCATATTCGTAAAAAGGTATAAAGTACATTTTGACCAAAATAAATCAATAGCCGGAAGCCTCCAATAAATTTTATTTTTCTCATAAATAAAACCATTAAAGGGATGTAAATGTATTTAAGGTTGCGTAACTTTTCCGTGTTCGCAGTAGAGTGATGGTGCCAATTTAATTGTAGAAGTGTCCAAATGAGGAACTATATTTTTTGAAGGGAGGTTAACATCTTTGTTCGTATTTCACGATAGTGGCTCTCCCTCTCGAGTGGTGGCTTCGTGGCTGGCGGCTCCAGCGACATTGCGGCGAGGTGGCGGCCGGCAACTGTCGCCCGCTGTGGCAAGGGCGCACCTCTCACTTACGCACCTCACATGTTTTTCGGATGCCGAAATGATTATTGAACTTACGATACGGGATTGCTCCAATCGCGAGCGCAAATTTTCAGAGCAATTAAGCACCAAACACTTTACTAACCTACAGAGTTTGTCATATCCGTGGTAATTAAGTAGTAATCTAAATTTGCATTCAACTTATTTAGATGAATTATTCAGCATAATTGCTCCGTAGTTCAAGAGGTAGAGCGAAGAGGGCGTTAGATTGCTAGACAATTATCGAGAATTATTTCCGATAGATAGATTTGTATTTCAGTCACATTCTCGCATATTTAACGACCTTAATTAAATATTTGTGTTTTATTATAATAGGTACAGCAAGCACAAGCTTGGAATGCTCAGTTTATGTCCGTTAAACAAAGAGTTGAAGTGTGAAGCTTAAAGCACAAAGCGAAAGGCTTTGTACTTATAATAGTCATTATACATATCTATACTTATAGGTTCAGCAGGTCCAACTCGGCACTCGTAGGTATCTCGGTAATTACGTTCCACTTAATTGAGAGCAACGGGAGTTAACAGCAAAATAAATAATAATTTAATTTATGAGCAATTATTGACCTAAGTACAAGCGCTTACTTTAACAGGATCTCTATTTATCAAAATAATAGGCAACATTTATACTTAACCCATGAGAACCTACAACGTTATTATTTTACTAAGGTGTATGTCATTTTGTAATTACATCTTTATATGGAACGCTAATATTGGGCGTGTGTTTTTGCTTAACGATAAAAATTATCTTTTTAACTGAATGCAATCTATGGTTCGATACGTTCGTGTACGTTATGTTCGATCATTAAGCGAATACTTGGCGTGCATTAAAAAAGAAAGCCTCAAGGAGCAATATGGAGGTTTTTTAGGTCGCACAGTGGGTTCCTCGCGAGCCTCTGCGGTACGTACAAGGCGCTGCGAGCCGCCACGTCCGCTGCTGGCCGATGTAAATGATCCCCTTGAATAATGTATCCCATTCTCGGCTACCACTTCTACTGACTGCGTACTTAAATGGCACTCGCGATCCACCGTTACACCTAACTGCTCCCGGGAGGTACATGTTGTTTAAACGAAGTGCAAACAAGCCATTTTCATATCTGAAGGGATATGCGTTTGTTATTAACGGAGAATACAGTCAATACTTACTGCAAAATACATTCATTTCCGCCATATTAAATTGCCCCTCTGTTACATACATTTTCTTTTTTTAATATCTCCTCCACCCTGATATATAGACATTTCAGGGTCTTTTTATAATTATTATTTAAATTGTTACTACAAACATTATATCTCAATGTTACAAATGATCAAGTTACAATTTTTAGCCTGATTATAATTTTATACATTTAGGTAGTTTTGTTATCTTAAATTGTCATAAAGCAAAATATGTCAATAGTTCCCAACTTCAAATATATTTTATAGTTATTTTTACATTTATACTTTAAGTATCAATCTTTGTCGTGAATCATGTTATGAATCTGTTATATACTTTAGGTATTATATAGATTTATGGTTTACGCAAGTAGTTCACTACTAAGCTGATAAAGTTGAGCCTGAAATATTTTAACATGCAAGGGGATTCCTTGAAATCTTAAATCGAGTAGCTCACAAATGTCTATATCATACTTATATAATCTTCTCTTATATAACGTTTCTCTGATATATAACATTTCCTTCTTCTTCGGCACTTTTCAACCAACTGGTCGAAAATATCTTGGAGCAATAAAAAACTTTTTATCTAAAAATATTTTTATTATTCTATATAAATAAATTCTAATCGCCATTCGGATTTCAAACTCATATATAAAATATTCATATTAAAAGCCAGAGATACCAGAGGGATAACGTGGCCGATCGAGAAAAGAAAGAAATAGATACATTGAATATGATATGAGTCAGAAAGAGACTTGAAAAATATCAGATTCAGTGGCTAGTTTTCGTGATTTTCTATCAGTAGTGTCAAATTCCAATTCATATTTGACAGTTTTGACAGCCATGGGCAAGATTTTCCATACATTTTTGTGGCTGAAAATTGCCTCAAGCGTCAACAGCGCTATCTCTCTAGGTAGTTGTAATAGCTCTGTGTATTAAAACATTCAATACCTACAAAAGTTTCGTATAGAATATTTTAATTAGCTTTATTCAAAGCTATGCAACAACTAAGTTCACGGTCTTCAGATTGGCTTCATATTAAAATTGTTCTTCGCGACTCGTGGCATTGTGTTTATAATAGTCGACTATTCTTCCGCCTTTTTTGTTCCGGTAAGTATAAATAACAAGTGAGCAAAATATGCCAACTTAATTATGTTACCTCGAATCTGTAATCAGTCATTTTCATGAGTCTTCGAGATGCTACGAAACGACGTCTGGGTGTTGTTCTCATTACGCTTTTTTATTACTCTATCATGTTTCCTATCTCAATATAAAGTGATTTATAAATAGGTATCTCGGCTATTTGTCTGTCTTTTTCAGTCATTGTCCGAGAAGGTTGATAAATTGATTCATTTATCTACGATTGTGAAGAGAAATACAGGTTAAACTTTCGATTCACTTTCGATTACGCATGACCAAAAACACAAGAGTTACATAACCTAGCGCTTGTCTGTGTGGGCTGTGGAATCCGTTGGAGCTTTATATCTACCGAACAATGTGATGGAGGACGTGTGATAACACGACTATACAAAATAATACGGATGCTTGATCTGATAACCCGATAATTGTACATGTAACTTTGGTATTCTGGCAATAAGCAGAGCATTTGGCAGACACTGCTTGCATACCAGAATGACCCCTGACATCAATTAGTATCAGCATACCTACCATCTAACCCATCCTTGGTATTTCCCTTGAACAATGTTTAAGTGCTTCTCATCACAATAGGCAGCAAACTTGTGTAGAATCAAACCTGCACAAATTTAGGAGCAAATAGATGCCCTAGACGGGCTAGCACACGACACCAATGCTATGTCGGTACAGCTAGACATTGTGGCCAAGTTAGCGATGCTCATGATATTGTGTTTTATGCCGTCGCATTAGGTGTGATTGTCGAGTACTTGGCGCGGGTAAGGCTCGCGAGCGGGTCACGACTGACGCGCACGCGCGTTCGTGACCTTGCGCGCGCGCCTCGCAGAGGTCACACTCTTGTGTTGATGCGCTCGCGCTATAGACTACGCTTTCCAAAGTTCAAGCGCGCCTATAACGACCGACCTCTATCGGACAGCGGCATAGAAGGCTCTAACTAACCAAACTGTCAAATAATTCGCTGAATTAGCACTGGCCAGGCAAATAAATAACATTCTAACTGTTGACGTATAATACGTGATCATAGTCATCCTGTTATGACTAAGTAGATTTTATTTTTACCGCGCCTAGTATGTTAAACAAAAAGAAAAATTAAGGAAAATATCTTCATACTCATTATGATGTAGTCACTATAGAGATTGTGTAGTCTTCTTTAATTCATTGTTTTACTTTTGCATTTATTACAAACAGATTCAGTATTATTTGCTAATATAAAACCTACGGGATATATTTCTAAAATTGAGTAAAGGTTTTGATGGCTGTCTATATAATTTGTGTATGATAGGTAAGTTTATCTGTTCGCTCTCCACAGGGTGCAGTCAGATAGTTACAATTAATTAAATCAGACAGGTGATCTCGCGTTTATAAGTTCATTCAACCCGGATTGTAATGAGCTAAAAGCATATTTATTTTTCTATGTATCCCATTAATAAGAGAAGGTTTATGATAATCGCCACATTCAAGAATAACTCCGTCATTATTGATTAAAAATATTGTGGATGTTGGCAGAAATGTTTTATATTTTGTAGTTTGATTTCTAAAGATTCTATTTATGCGGATAAATACATGGAAGAAAAGTAATCGAGGAATGAGAAACGTTACCTTAACAGGGCTCGTTGCGTGCTTTAGCGTACTTTCTCCAGAGGCTCTCTCTCGGTGTGGCTGCACCCTATAAATGTGCAGTTAGGTATTTCCAATTTGCTTTCTGAATTTAACCAAAACCAAGCGTATACTTAGGGGAGATTGTATTTTACAGAACACTGTTCTTATACTTTTAAGAAAGAAACGAAATTGATACTTTTCTCATTACCCTAGTTCATTAATCAACATGTTTTGTTCGTTGATGAACACTCAGACAGTGTAGGTTTTCATTGATTCTTATATTAAGTCCCTAACTATTGCGATGAGACCCTGTCAGAAATTATAATAGAATTCGATTGTTTCATACACCTTTTACAATACATATCTACATACAAAAGTATATCTCACAGAATATGTAGTGGCGGATATATTAGTAGTCTGACAAAACATTGGAAGTTGGTACGTTTTTATTCTCTCTTATTTATTTAAGATGCAACAATTGCTACATAAGCCTATTTAAGATAGTACATCACATTTTATTGCAAGATAAGACTATTTAGTACGCTCATTCCTCACTCTAGTTGTACAGTAATGATCGTTGCAAAAGGGATCGTAGTTATTATCACTTAGGGTTATCAGATGTAGAATTTAAAAGTCTAAGAAAAAACTTGTCGAAAAATCGTCAGATTGTTTGCTAACCTTTTTTCAAAATCCGTCTAATTTTTTTTTGTGACAAAAAAGTCGGATTAATCTACAATATTTTATTGAGTTTGTTTACTATTATATTGAGATTTCCAAAGTCCAGATGCAATACTGAAAAATGACTTAAAAATTGTGAAAAGACCTGTCTTTTCTATATCTCAGAACGAATTCTGATACATGGTAACCCTATTATCATTGTGTACACCTAATGCGCCTCATTATGTGATGAATGAATAATTAATACAAGTCAACATGCGCAGTATACAACATTTATATTTTTATAACCACTATAATCTTTGCAATATTCGCAAAACATCATTTAAACCTTATCAGATGATTCTATATTACCCGCTGACTTCATAATATGCAAATAAGTTCATTATTACATAAATTTGATTGACGATTAAGGTAAAGATCAAGGGCATTTTTGTCGTGATATATAATCTGTTTTATGCTGATATAATTAGGTACTTATGACGACAGGAAAACTGACACAAACAATTTCAGGTATAATATTTGAGGATTGAAATAAACGTTACCGTGCATAACCGTGCTGTACCGTGTAAATATAAATAATTTGTTTCAAATTGTGTCCTCATAAAAAAGAGTATAGCGTATAAGGTAGTGTCCAAGTAACTTTTTTTTTTCAACTAAACTATGAAATACTTTAGTCATTCGCTTACAGTCAAATGCTAAAAATATTTTAAAAGTAATTAAATGTGTTTTTCAATAGTTTTATGTAAATGAATGCGGTGAAAATTTTCCTGAGAGCTAATAAGTAATTCATATAATTTTAAGGATGGAAGACATGTAGGAAAATGAATTACTCCTGTTCGTTTCGGTTATTTTAACAAAAAAGGTTGTTCCTTGGCGTGTGATTGATGAATGTGCTCTTGAGTGCTCGTGCAAAAAAATCCCGAGGTAGTCAGATCAGATCTTAGGCAGAGTCAGGTGTCATGCAATAATGATATAACGTTATACTCATTCTCAATTCTTTCGATGCATCAAAATAATCAAAATAAATTTTAAAGTATCTGCATTTTCATGTACTAATCAACTCTATGCGTCATTAAATATAATAAACAAGGAAAATACAATCCTATCTGATTTTTCCGTTGGAGGCTGCGTGTGCGCTTACGTTTTGTGATTCTCTCCGTGAGAAAGAAGTTCAGTAACTTTTAGACAGATGTCGTTAGTGGTCGTGTTTTGGTAAAAAATTGAGATGATTTACCAAAATGCTTGAAGTCTTAAAATAATAAATTGGTGTAATTCATTTAATTATAACGGAACATGAAAATACTTTGAAAAGATTGTGAATTCCTATAACAACCATGGATTTTCTTCAAATTACTAAATATTAATAATACGCATGATGATCCGACCGTGTAGGTAAATGTTGCTTAGAAAATGCTTTATAAGGATAATGGATTCTAGCAAAATCTTGTCATTTCCTTAGCATAATGAACAATATTAAGAGGCCCGCTAAGTGTAATTGGGAGTGGAGAAGCAAAGTGCTCGGTTTATGCGGCCACATAATTACATATAATAGGCGACTTTTGCAACGTATGGTGCGCACTCAGAATGTTTAACTCCTGACGCCGAGAAAGAACTTTTGAAACACTACAATTATTTGGGGTGTATGTTATGCGATTAACTTAATAAATGTTATCAGATCGGTATTGAATGAAAGCAATCTGCGTGCTATCGGTTTATGGTTGCTACATTTTATATTTATTTAAATTGCTATGATTTGAAAATGTGGGCTTGTGAATTACGAAAATAGCAATAAAAGTATTATGTTATCATTAAGTTAGAAAAATGTATTTTTTTAAATCATGTTTTTGATATATTACTAAGTAGGTATTTAATATTAATATCTATCCTTATTTTTCTGACGTCATAATTATATACATCATTTGAAGATAGGTACTTACATAATTACTTAAATTTGATGAAAAGAAGTACCACAGCCGATATTTGAGTGTGATCATCAGTGAATCAAAATGTTGTTTACAAAATATTTGTCGTATTTTTGAAGAATTTGAAGGTTTTAATGGTCAGAGTATCTACAACAGCAATTTCATTATGAAAAGATCATTCATTTAAGCTAAATGTACATATCTGCTTACATTTTGCCATTTGACTGCAGCGTTTTAACGTAGCCCGTACCTGGACTGTAAGTTGCATTTTTCTTAAATAACCTGAATTTAATTAAAACTCTAAATTATATTATTTATAATACATATTATAATTGTATTGTACGATTTGTTGAATAATCTACCCGGATATGTCGCGATTTTAGGGTTTGTTTCATAATAAAAGTTTTCAATAGTCATCAGTATCAATACAAATATCCCAAACTTTAGAACTTCCTAGCGTATCTTAAGTGTTCTACAAGTCACGTAAAAATTAAAAAAGCATTACGTACTTTACGTTAACCTTTTATCACATGTACAGATGAAGTAGTTGTGCAAGTGCACAATACCTATTTTCACATAAAAAGTTTCTGACACTTATTATACCCATTACAGGTGGTTGGGAGATGGTCATTCAACCCAAATGACATCTATACCAGCTTAAATCACTTGGGTATATTTTAAAGCGAAGGTTCTTGATTTATCCTTGATTTATCGATCTCCGAGTTGCAACTTTACTGATGTTGAATGAATGACAGTATTCGAGGGTAACGAGATGGCACGTTCATGTCTCTTCGACCGTTTTTGTGGCCAAGATATAGCATTTTAAAACAATAGTGGACGTGGCCAGCATACTCGCCGCATTGCCAGCGACAACCTTGTCTTCCGCCAATCACAATCTAGATGGTTTATCCTATATTTTATCCTTTATAAAGTATTCGTATATCATTTTTTAGGTATTCGTCATTGCTTTGATACAAAAACGTGCAAATCTTTGAGGAAATTAAATATGTGGAGGAAAACAAACCTAGGTATCAATGTCTTGAAGTTAAGAAGTGTCAGTAGATATTGTATTTTACCTACTCTAACATACTTAGGTACCTCCAAAAGTATTTATGTTAGCGATTTTAATATGCCAATGTTTTCTATACATAAACTAGAAAAAAATCATGTCGTATCAACAGTTTAACTTTATATTATTAATAATTTTTTCAGCACTATTTGATCCTTTTTTATTGATGAGTCGTATGCGTTTTACCTAGGTGTGAATTGTTATCAAAAACTCTGTTTAAAAATAAATATATGTTTAAAAATACCCGATAATAAGTAACTTGGTGTGGATGCGCCTTAACGTAGCTTCCGGAAGAAGTTTTCTGTATGGGAGTGTGCTTAGTACCTACGTTTTTTAAAAGATGGCGCCACCAGTACCAAAATTTGAAAGTTTTCTTTCCAAACATCGATGGTCAAATAAGTATTCTCTACGTTACTGATCGAGAGTTTAGAAAGATCGCCGTTTTAGACACGGCCATTTTGCTTTCGTCTGTCTTACTAGTCAAGCATGCGACCACGAAGAGCCACGAAAAGAATTCTTATCAACGTGTGAAAAAGTAACAGATATATACTTTGCCATAAAGCTGTCTCGTTGTGACACTACAAAAGAAATATTTCGTGGCGTGCATCCTAGCCCGGCAGATGTTGGTTTTCGTCTACGTATCTCGACAAAACTTGGCACGCAGGTTCTATACCTACATTAATATATTTTTTGGACCACATTGGTCTCTTGCGAGTCGAGATGATATAGGCTTATAAAGACTTAGTTAAAGAGATGTCTTCAGAGTTTCAGAGAGCTACTAGTTTTTAATATTAGGAGAGGCGATAGTTTTTTTATAAGTTGTATTAAATCTAAATAAATAAAATAAGCTAAAATAACTTTTGCTAGTTTCGCTTCGCTCGTTTTGCATCATTTTACAAATAATATTACAACTAAGTATAGGTACATTACAGGGTTATTTCTAATCAATGAGTGAGTGCAAGTAAGTAGGTACTTTAAATCCTATGACTTATCGAAATAAAATCATACAATTTTATCTACAGCCTCTGCAATGCACGTAAAGTAGGTAAGTGCCTTATGTCGGCTTTGTAATTCAACGCAAATTGAAATTGGTAAAGGTGGCTATTGAACTAAGCCGTGGTTTACGTTCCTTGGCAGTTATCATATCCATCTCGTTTTTGACCTTAATCTTTGCAATTTATGGTCATTCAGTGCACACAACCATAACCGTTTTATTGACAGCTATTATTTGAGCTCCGGGATAAGACGCCTTTACTGTGGCTTGGTCTTGTTTTAAAGCTCTCATACACGACCTGATTTGGTTAAAACAAATCGCTTGACTACGATCATTTCAGATCGTGTGTAAGGTAGTCTGTCCCATATTATTAATACTTACTTAGTAATTAGGTTAGAGATGGTCCTTTTTTTCTTTTTTATTCCGCATAGGTTTGCTTTTTACTACATACTACCTGATGTTATACAGATATGCGGTCTAGGGTGTAGCACGCTTACCTAGAAGATACCTATTTACTCGGGATTTTAAGACACCCACGTTGTACTTAAGCGGGAAGACAGACCCAGCTAACACAGCTCACACACACACACAGGCTCAGCTCCAAATAACCAAGCGTGCATCGGCATATTCTCGACACGTCTGTAGCAATGTTGAATGTAGACCCTTATGTTGGCTCCAACCAAATCGAAACATGTATGAAAACATTTATCCTCCCAACCAATCTTGTACTTTACTTTGAACAAAAAGTATTGCTGAAATAAACTTCGAAAGCTGTTAAATTGAAAATTATGTAACAAGTTACAAATGGTCACAATTTATGGGCGTAAAAATGAAGTATGCTAATAAAATAAATAAATACAAAAATAAAATAACTTTTCGGCCGACTGTAAGAATGCGGTCTTATTTTACAATCAAAACATTGGATTGAGTACCTACTCTGAATCGGTTGGTACCTACCGTTGGCTGGAAATGTTTTCCTTGTTGTGGATCGATTTATTTAGCGCACGTAGGTAATTAAAAACAACCTTAATTTTTATTTTTTCAGTATATTTATTAAAACTGACGGCCTTGTTAACTAAAGCAAAATAATGAAACTACAATATAGCTCAAAAATATTATGACATAATAAAGAGTATATTTTTTTATAGTAAATAAATAAATAAATATTTTGGGACATCTTACACACGGTGTAGTATTCAACCAGTGGGAGATGAAAGATCAAAATAATGTTTTAGTACAGTGTTATTCAAACTTTTTGAATCGGCGACCCCTTTAGAGAGATGCCAGACGGGCAGTGTTGCCTTAAACAACTTCAGACTTCTAGACAGTCAGCGAAAAAAAGGCTTCACAAAGGTGATAGAACTCGACAAGATTTACATTTCGGATGACAGCTGTCAAACTTCAAAGTGATTTATCTCGGTTATTATCGATTCTTGACTACTGCTGTCTTCACAAAAGTGATAGAGCTCGATGAGCTCTAGACATCAATAGTCTAGAATTGATAATAACTTAGATAAATCACTTTTAAGTTTGACAGGCTGTCATCCGAAATGTAGATCTCGTTGAGTTCTATTACTTTTGTGAAGACATCAATGGTCTAGAATCAATAATGACCGAGATAAATCACGTTGAAGTTTGACAGCTGTTATACAAAATATAGATCTTGTTGAGCTCTATCACTTTTGTGAAGACAGCAGTAGTCTAAAATCGATAATATCCGAGATAAATCACTTTGAAGTTTGACAGCTGTCATTCGAAATGTAGATCTTGTTGAGCTCTATCACTTTTGTGAAGACATCAATGGTCTAGAATCAATAATAACAGAGATAAATCACTTTGAAGTTTGACAGCTGTCACTAGGACAGCTGTTACTGTGACACTCGTGACAAATCACACGAACCGGTTTCGAATGTGTATGAGGGATTTCACTCATCTTCAGCTTAAGACTGAACGGTTGTCGTCAAAACCTTTTTTTCCCGCAAACTATTCATAGAATACTCTAGATTTAATGTCTAAGATGCTACCGGCAACACTGGTCGCCGCGATGCACCGGCGGTGCAGCGGCGGCGCCCGTGTGCCATGTTTGGTGTACAATTTAGCGACCCCCTAAAAGTCAAAATCATATTTTAATGCCTTAACTAAAAAACTACTTTCATGATTTTTTCGAACCTATTTTGTAGTTCTAACAACAACATGTCTGCATTTGTATTTTGCTCGATACCCTCTTAGTAAGGCATCACGACCCCCCCCCCCTGGGGGTCGTGACCCACAGTTTGAAAAACACTGTTTTAGTAATTAAAAATATACAATGTCGAAAAAGATCTAAATAATAATGTTTTGTGATTAAATATGTAGTTAAAAGCGAGTATATACTCGTAATAAGCTGTCCAAGAGGAACGCCTGAAGGGACAGAACCTGTATTCATATCTGTAGGCAACCTGAATAAAAGCACTAAGGGTCAATTTCACCGATAACATTATAGAACGCGTTCAACTAAACTCGGTTTTGCTTGAACGAGTTCAAATAGTGAATTTGATCTAGATCAAAGTCAAATCCATTTCACCAGCACAATTTTGATCGCGTTCAAGTAAACTGAGTTCACGTAATACTGATTAAAAAGGAGACACGCAGTGATTCCTTGAAAAATATTATAAAACAGGTTGTTAATTAGAAAATACCACGATAATACGTATCAAACAAACTAAAAATGTTTTATAATCTTTACATTTCTGAAAGAAACCGTAATTTATCTTCAATTGTGTCCAAAACGGATAAAACTGTAGGTTTTGTGAGACGAAATCTTAAGACGAAATCTTTATCATCAAGGATGTCGAAGTTTTCTTCCCTTTCGCGAATCCATCACGGGCGTCTTGAGCGATAAACATACTTAATAATATTCTTCTCCATCACTATCCTCAAAAGCTAAAGCTAGTGCTCGTTCCATTTTTCACCAAATATATCTTTATAATTTATGGAAAAGTATGTATAATACGAGTATTTGTAAACAGTAGGCATATACTGTATCGTAAACCGTAGTTGTCAAATCACGTTTGAACGCGTTCAAAGAACTAAACCCTCGAAAATTGGCGGTTCAACACTTGAACTCGTTTAAGACTAAACTGCGTTCAATTTACGTTGGTGAAATCCAAAATGTAGTTTTAATCTCAGTCAAACTCTTAAACTCGGTTCAGGACAGATTGATCGCGTTCAGTTTGAACGGTGAAATCGGCCCTTAGTTATCAAGTTCGATTGTTACAACAAGAGTGGTAGTTTGTTACGATAACACCGTGTCTCGGGTACGCAGTTTGCACCACAGATCTCATCAGATGAGACATAATTATGGTTTCTCTCTAGCGAGGATCTCATTTCATACAAAATTCTCTGCTTCAAATCAACTACGCCATAGCGCCAATAAATGACACAATTATTATAAACTAACTTTTTCCCCACGACTTTAAACGCATATTATTTTGGTATTAATTCAATCCCATGAAATTTTTTTTAACTTTTGCGAGATAAAAAGTAGTATAACATATCCAAACTTTATGCAACAAGACGATACTTCCCTCTGTTTCTGCGTGAAATAGTAACAAACAAACACACTTTGGAAATTTTATAATATCTGTACAGGTTATAATAAATACATTCATAGAGCACAACATAAATATTAAATGCTCATACACCGCATTGAGCATTTAGTACATATAAGAGTCTCGCGCGCTAGGTGGAGAGAAAGCCTCTAGATCTCTATGATTTGTACGTTTCGGCCGACCGTTTCCAAAGTAATGACTGCTGTAAAGCAAGACGTAAAGAGAAGTAATGCGACAGTCGACTTAGTGCCTCCTGCAATATTCTCGATAATTTAAGAAGTTTCCTCGATCGAGATCATGTTTCGAGCCTTGTTTTTAAATAAGTAGGTATTATGGCTTCGGCATTTCCTTATCATGTTTATGTCAACAAAACGTAGGCAGTCACGCGAATGCGAGCGTGAAAAATAAAATAAGTAGATATTGAACGAAGGCAGCCAGTTAGGCCTTGAAAATATGACGTATTGTTATTCCAGCATCAAATCGCACCTATACAGATAATAGCGAAGCTTTTCTACCAAAAGCTTAAATAGGTTGTGACGGAAGTATTACTCTGTTTGTCGTTTGTGTAGAATCTGTGTCTGTATTTTACCTGTAATCGTCTTCTCGATTTATGTTTATTTATCGATTTTGATAATCATTCGATTGTACCTACTGGAAGCGTCTTGCATTCTGAAGCGTAAGAACTGTATAGCGTATGTTTACCTTGGTGAACATCGTATGCTACAGTTGCCATTCCATTATTTCCATACAAGGACAATTGATCATACTTTTGTGTGCCAGCTTTTTAATAGTCCACTGTTGAACAGAAGCCTACCCACGCGGGGCAACTGAGCCGTATCAATTGCGCTGGTACGGTGCTGATTAGTGGATATTGATCATAAAGTTATGTAGCTAGGTACCTATAAGTGCATAAATACTTTTTTATTCATTTTTGCCTATAAAGCTTTATTTTTGAACTTTTTTAGCAGTTTTGTGCACGTTTTGGATAGTCGCTCAGTTCACTCGCGTCAGGACACGTAACCTGATCGACGATTCGTAAGACGGTGCAGGGTGCTTGCGCGAGTGTGCGTGTGCAATACATATTGTATTTTATCTTCTTAATTTTCACTTCTGCCGGCACTCCCGGAGTTCATCCCGTTGTTTTTTTTCCGTATGTATGATGGTAGAGCAGAGCCTATGAATTGAAGACTACGTATGTCATTCGACTATACAGGGTTATTCCTAATCAATTAGCATCATTTTTGGGGCTTATTCTGTACATCAAAACTAACAACTTTTATTCTGCGACTTTTGTCAAAACTCATAAAATAACTATAGTTTAAAAAATTTAACGCGTCACACGCATATCAAACTAAAAAGTGTAAAATAATTTTCAATGTAAAATAATAATGAACGAAAAATATTAATTCTATTGTAAAAAAAGCGTGGGGCGCTTTGTGCCCAAATTTTTCGTATATCGAGCTTTTTTACAATAGTATTAATATTTTTCGTTCATTATTATTTTCTGCCTATATTGAAAATTATTTTACGCTCTTTGGTTTGATATGCTATGAAAGCGTGTTTTTTACACTATATTTATTTTGCACTTTTTAGTAATCGAATAAATGCATTGTCATCGGTATTTGATAGGTGTGCAAAGTTTAAAGAAAATCTGGATCGCTCAAAGTAGGGCAAAATCGAGCTCAAAGCAAGGTTAGGCTTGGTTACAAGCAAGCAAACGTACAGGTGAAACTAATAAAACCGTGTTAAAAATCAGCTATTCCATACATTTTGAAACGCTAAGATATCACAATTACCATTGTTAAGAATAATAACATAAGTACCTACCTACGTCTATTCTTATTACCATATAATCAAATAATATTCTTATAGTTATCTAATCAAATACTGCATACTTCATTGAAGTATCGCATACTTAGTACCTAATACTACTTGCTTATTGTAGAAAGCAACTAATATACACCATATTTTTTTTTGCTCATATATAGGTAATAATACATTATATTTATAAAAATGTGATATAATATCTCAAGGGAGCAGGTTACACGACTTAGAAATAAAAATTTACCTCTGTGAACTCCTACTCGAGTTGTGTAATTTGTAACAAAATATTTACCTACCAATTCTCTGTTTTTGTTTTTATACTGAGTTTAGTAAACATCGATGTATATGTTTTTGCTAGAATTAATCAAAATGATAACAAAAATCGAAAATAATTACTCGCCTTAACAAATTGTAGTAATACACGTCATATAAAAATATAAAACTCTATAATAAAGATAATATAGAAAGCGATTCGAGTGCAGCTCTTTATCATTGCATCTGTGGTCACGCTCGGCAATGCCCATTGTTTGCATTTATATTGAATTAATATGTGAGCCTGTCTATTTACGGACGAAATTATTATATTAATTACGCAATTATTCTTTAGAGTACATTGAACATTTCTTATTCTACATACGAGTATATATTGGTAAGAATTTAAATTCTTTTTCATTTAGTAACATTTGAAGGTAAAAACCATCATCATTATCAGCCATAGGACGTCAAGTGATGGTCATAGGTTTCCGCTATGAATTTCCAATAAGACCGATTGGAAGCGGCTTACTTCCAGGATGTTCTTGCGGTCTTGATTTATCATCGGTCAACCTTACTGGTGGACTTACGCTGCCCTTGCTGGAAATTTAATAAAATTACAAGTAATGTACCTATTGAGAGGAAACATCTGTTTCACATTCGAAATACTTATAATACAAGTTTGGCGTAAAATTCAAGGCATTCTTCCTATGGTAAACAACCTATTGAGCTACTATACTTACCGATATTGACAACTACCCTTGCGAATCAGACATGGCTTTCATGTCACTTGTTACTCAAGCATAATATTCAAATTAGGGTGTTAGTTATTTGTGACGATTAGGTGACACAGGAGAGTAAAATTAGTCAGTCTTCGGATGGGTAACCGCAAGTAGCATTTTTACATTACAGCTAAGCACGGCCGTGGCTCGGTTCATGCTCGAGTATTTTACAAGCTTTTATTTAACTTGCAATGTATGTATGTAAGTACTAGTTTTTACCCGCGGCTTCGCCCGCATGATATTTTGATTTTTGACGCAATATCATTATAATTTATAGCCTATGTGTTATTCTGATATTTAAGCTAAGTAGGTATATTATTGCAAAGTTTCATCTCAATCCGTTCAGTAGTTTTTGCGTGAAAGAGTAACAAACATCCATCCATCCATCCATCCTCACAAACTTTCGCGTTTTAATATTAGTAGGATAGGATGTGTTATTCTGATATACCTATAAGCTATATTATTGCAAAGTTTCATCTCAATCAGTTCAGTAGTTTTTGCGTGAAAGAGTAACAAACATCCATCCATTCATCCATCCTCACAAACTTTCGCGTTTTAATATGAGTAGGATAGGATGTGTTATTCTGATATACCTATAAGCTATATTATTGCAAAGTTTCATCTCAATCAGTTCAGTAGTTTTTGCGTGAAAGAGTAACAAACATCCATCCATCTATCCATCCTCACAAACTTTCGCGTTTATAATATTAGCAGGATAGGATGTAAGTTCGGGTGGAATCTTGCAAGTTAAAGATCAACTTCCCGGTTTCCGATTGAGCTGAAATTTTGTACCCATATGTGTATCGCGTGACAATGCAATAATATGGTTCCATGGAGCTGATCTGATGATGGAGTCGGAAGGTGGCCGTAGGAACTCCTGTACTAAACAAGATAGACCCGTCGTGTTTGGGCTCGTTTTACTTGTCTTTGCTAGCACTCTGCTGCTATATGATATGCAGGATCTCAAAAGCTTGTGGTTTATAAAGTTATATTTTTATAATAATTTATTATTTATAATTGGAGCATAACCGCTCTCTTTGTTATATGAAGGCCGATAAACTATGCGACTTCTGCGAGTATTAGATTCCATGCAGTATGACTAGATTTAGCATTATTCAAACATTGTAGCAGAACATCAGCAATTTTTGGCGGACTCATATTTTAAATATTTCACCTAATGATATTTCATTTACTATTGCCCAACTTTCATACCAATATTTTTTTTGAAATCACAGTATTTACGGTATAAAATAGGAATAGCGCGAGGTCCTAATCCGGGGTGGACTACTGTACTGTACTGTACCAGCCTTTTTAATAGTCCACTGCAGGACGTAGGCCTACCCATGAAGGGTGTTTGGGCCATATCCACCACGCTTGCCCAGTGCGGGTTGGTGGATTCACATGCGCCATCGAATTTCTTCTAAGGACTTATGTAGGTTGCCTCACGATGTTTTCCTTCACCGAAAAGCCAGCGGTGTGAAATTCCGTACATAAATTCCAAAGAACTCATTGGTACGGGACCGGGGATTTGAACCCACGACCTCACGATTGTAAGGCGGGTGTCACTACCTCTAGACCACCACGGGTTACCACGGCTTACTTCTGTGGACTACTAGTTTTAACCATTTAGCTATTTAGCCTTGAGGTGGTAAGTGGTTTGGAAACTCTGACACCAGGGCTAGCCACCCGGTCTATACGAACTTACTTTTTAGGAGCAAAGTAATAACAGAGTGCAAGCTCAGTCGGAGATCGGCAGTGCAGTCACGTTCCCATTGTTCGTGAGCGGCTGATAAAAAGTTCACAGAGAACCAATAATTAGTTTCAGGATCGGGAGAGCGCCCGACCAACAAGGAGCTTAATTAGCACTCATAATTTTAAGGTGGGCAATGGGCATATAAATTCTCGGATAGTAATTTATTATTGCTAGCGATTGAGAAAAAGTAACACAATGAAGCATATTATAACTTCTATCCTATCACTATTTATTATAAAGAAAGTCTTCACGTGCGTGTGCTTGGTTAGTAATAAAAACATCTTTTAAGAATCTTGTAACTGAAAATTACTAACAAGATACGGATAATTAGGTACACACTAGGCTAATGTTGGCTTAGTACCTACTAGTAATTTTGTCATTATTTTCTAAAATTTGTCCTATTTTTAAAGACGTGTACTGTTTACTGAATCTGGAATGGATTGACACCGCCAATTGGAATCTATTAACATGTATGTTTTTTATAAGAACGTAATGAAACGACTATGTCCTTTCAAATAAAATAACATGATATTTCGAATCCGTTTTTTTCATCATCATGGACATGTACCTAAAAGCAATCAAATAAACGGTAATCATACAAGAATATATACCTACAAGCTGTACAGTAATTTTCGTTATAATGTTTTCGGTTTCTCCTAAAATTTTAGAGGGAATTATATATATCGTTGTTTTTGTTGGTCTTATGATTCTGTAATTCGCTGCTTGGCCTTTACTGACCTTCCTTATAGTTTTTGAAGGTCCTGAGCTACTGTAACGGGCTGGTTAATGGCTCAGTGTCGAATTTAGGCCTACAACGTTGTGCAGTGATAGATTCTAAGAAACGAGTAGAAACTAAACAAACAACAAATATGTAGAGTCCATTTAAAATAGAAGCCTATAGTAATAACGCTTGTAGCGATTTACGGTTAGTAACTATTAAGCTTAATTTATTGCTAACAACTCATTCTCAATTTCTTGCTGTTTAATGGGACCTTTATGTGAACTATCAATTAGTTCTTTATCTTTATTAGAATGACCAGATATAAAAAGAGATGTGCTGTGTTTGTTCTTATTAGAAATAAATTTTTGTTGAGTATGGGTTGTTGTGGCAAGTAAGGAGTAATAAAAATCGGACGACTGAAAACAGATAGCAAAGGCGAATCAAGTAAAGAAAAAAAATAAAATAGAAAAAAAGCAATGTAAAGTAAAAATATCTATAAACAGAAATACAATTAGCAGCGTTCAAATAAAGCACAAAAATTTGATTAATGTGCAAAAACATTTATAAGAGTTAGTTTTATTTGAATATTCGATGTAGATCATCAAATACTCAATACTCAATACCGAAGAGCAATTATGCGCGAAGTTCCAAATATCAGATACTTTTATTCCTTCTGAGTCAAATGGAAAGTCTCAGTAAAGGGAATGTATTTTTTCTAGCTTTTTAATTGTTTTCATGATAGTTAAACACACTTAAAGTGTGGCCACGATTTTCGATCTCTATCGCAAGAATACACGACTTCGTTTCCAATTGTACGCCGTTGTGGGAGGTGCCATTTGTAATGTCGAAGTGCATGCACATGAGCTTGTCTCGTATTAAACTGATCGGTGCCCAGATAGGTCACAGTGAGCACGCGAGCAACCCTATACCTACTTTGGTACTTTACAATACACATAAAGAAAGCATCAAACATCGTACATACATTCAGTACCGTGTCGCCATTCATCGCTGTCGTATCCTTCGACTGAAAAACGAACGTGATTCGGTTGTTAAAAACAACTAAACTGACCACTTAGATGGCTCATTATATAAATTTATTCTATTCGATAGTGATTCGATACGATTGCAAGTCTCTCATTGGCCGACATTTTATTAATGGACATCGTGCCGTAGAGAATTTTTAAACGAACGTGGTTTTGGCAATTGAGAATTTCAAAGCAATGCTCGGGTGTAATTGTAGGCGACAATTGATTTTATATGCAGATGATTTGTAATAGAAGTGGTGAGATTCGTCGTTTGCTGTCTGGGCTCAGTCCGTCTGGAATAATTGCGTGACTAAATCCCGAGACGTAGGCTCTGTACCTGGCTCGCAATTCATTCGCGTCGCACCAACGCTGTAATTAATGAGTCGATACATTAGAAACGTATTCGTTTTGGGTCAATAAGTAATGCTCTCGATATAAATCTTGCAGACTATAAGTACACCATATGCCAAAAGTAACTAACTTACATACATACTGTACTTACAAGAAGGCTCCGGATATGACCAACGGATGTTTTCTTAGCATTATAAAAACAATCAGCCCATGATAAATATAATATTTTTATTGCGTGCCTATTACTAGAAAATATCTTGGATATAAAATGAGCGTTGTCTGAAGTTTAAATCAAGTTCAATTAGGCAGCGAGCAGTAAATTGTTTTTATGAATTTCCCCATTGACAGCCAGCAATAGCTACGAGTTGTACATAATAGTCGTATTTCACAGATCGTAACTTACAGCGTACACTAACTACCACGAATGGTTTCCGTGTGGTGTCCAAGATAAGCTGCTTGACCGAGCCGGGTCACCATAAATATAGCTGCGAGGCTGGGTCCCGTTGCATTCTGTATTGATTGGCCTTGTGCTTCATTAATGATTGTCTTGGTGCCAACTCTCCACTTGAATACGTACTTAGGATCCCTACATGCACTTGGATAATTACGAGTATATCAACTAGATTAGTTACCTGCGCTTTCCTTGCAAGGCTATCTCATACATGAATCAATCGTACATCTATGGTATTCAATTCGTTAAAGAAAAATATACGCAGTTAAATCATGTACTATAATTATAAACTATTTATATTGTACACTAATCATAATAATTGTACCTATTTATTTTATCGTTTTATAGAATTATTTCGGTCGTATCATTATAAAAGTTTCGTAGTTTTGATTTGATGCCATACGTGGGTAGAGACGTTTTTGTAATTTTAGAAGCAATATTATCAATTAAATTAAATCCCGAGTTTACATCTTATTTAAGGCAACGTGGATGCTAATTATGGTACAGTATAATACCTACGTCTCAAATTACTTCTCCAGAAGTTTTATCACTCTCTCACGATCGAAGTTTCTAACGGCCATCAGAATTTTTTTAATTAGCTTCCAAAATAGAGCCCCCATAAATTTTATAGCAACATGGAGGTGTAATGTGTAGTCGGCGGCGGCGCAGCGCCTGCGACGATTCGCCGCCGGCGTTCATTTCGATATTACTCTTTTACGATAGTGTTTATGATTGATTAATCAGTGAGTCCAAAGCTGATCGCTTCCGTGCTTATTCATCCGATTGCAAAACAATCCAATTTAGATACAGTGCTAGTCATGTTGAGTCATGGCAGGCTAAACATGTCTAATAATTTTAGTCACTTTTTTTGTCCAACCGTTAACTGTTTTTAGTCTTGAATAGTTTTATGGATTTGGCCAGATCTTTTAAAATTGATAAAAATAAAACGCAATTATATTCTACAAAATTTAACTTGATCTCTGCGACAGTGACATTGACATATAAGATTAACATTTTTAGAGCTGAGATAGTGGTGAAAAAAAATCGATTTTCAAACAATTGGATGTGAGAAATTGGATTTTATTTATTTATTATTATTAAAGATCAAGTATGTACACATGTAAATAATGTTATGATATTAATTAAATACTCATAATGTAACGTAACGATAGTATTAATCGACGTTTTTCACTATTACCGATGCTAATGTAACATATAATTGAGTTTAATTTAATTACACATGTAAAAAATGTCATGATATTAAAATATACAATAAAATTAATGATAAATTAAGTTTTATTTAAAATATAGTGGCTGGTGCTTACCTCGGTCAAAGACTTAGCCTTGCTATCCAACGGGGTAATGTCACCAGCCTCTTAGGTACTTTGCCCGCGGACAGCGACCTCAAAGCAGTTTTTTATTTATAATGTAAATATACCTATAGTCCTATACCCTATAAAAAGTAATTGTTTTAGATATAAGTTTTGTTGTTTTTTAAGGTTTATAATATAATAAATAAATATAGTTAGTAAACTATCGATATTTTAAATAAAACTCTGTGGTCACGATCATTCGTCGCCCATCACTAATCGGCATGCCCATAAAGTATGACATTGACAGGTACTGTCTGTACTATTAAGAATAGAATAGAATAGAATATCTTTTATTTAAGAAATTCAGGACTTCATAGACGTGATTTTTTTGACAGCTGTCGCAGAGATCAAGTTAAATTTTATAGAGTAAGTATATTGTCAGCAATATGGTTTAAAATTTACAATTATCATATATATAGGTTACAGAGTTAATACAACCAGAGAGATAGCGCTGTTGTCGCTTAAATAAATTTTCAACCACAAAAATGCATGGTAAATCTTCCAAGCTGCTGTCAAAACTGTCAAATAAGAAGTGAGATTAGACGTTCCTTGTCTAAAAATCTGACAACAATTATGGAATCGAGATATTTTTCTGTCTAACTTTTGTATCAATTTTGTCTAATTTTTCTGTCTAACTCTTTAATTGTCTAATTTTTCTGTCTAACTCGTGCCATATTAAATCGATGCACCTCTTTCAGATTTTACGATCCCATTACATATCCCTAGGTACAAATATCCAGAATACCTACCTGTCAAAAACCATTTTTAACTTATGTCAATTTACATTTTAAAAGGTATTAAGCATGCCTACATTAGAAAATAGACACTATAGACGCTTAAAATGTGTGTTGTGTGATACTGTATGAGATGAGATAAATGCCCTCGTAATGACTCACCATCAATCTAAAGAATTGCTATCTTTCAACTAAGGTTACGCGTACCACCGTCTGTGCTACTAAACATATTGATACTGATTCATAGATAATTGTGCTTACGGCACGATTCAAACTTTCATAATGCAACTGTCATGCGTGTAGGTTACTCATAAATAATTGAGTTCAAACATTACTGCCGAGATAAGGATCTTAGAGCTTAGAGTACGTACAAGCGTGAGTTTTAATGTTCGTGGCCACAATGGCAGCTCTGAGTGAGTGGCTACCGAGGAGCCCGGCCAGATAGGAAACTCGGACGTACCCATCAATCTGATAATACATTCGCTAGAATAGACTTATATTGTCACACATCACTGCTGGTTTCACTCGTACTTAACAGTAAATAACTGTTTAAACACAAACAACAATCTAAATGTACGAAATTTTGGAACGTTAACGGCATCTATCAACTATCACGGGTTTTTATGGGTTACGATAAACACTAAAATGACAAGATGTAAAAACGTCGAGCCTCGGCGGCGCATAATAACGTCCCTGTTTTCTAAGAAACCTTAGATGGTTGATACACGGCAAATGTTAGGCATCAAGCGATATGCCCTCTACAATTTTCTTTGACCCTGAGTCGGGTACGTTCCGTGGACAAAAATTATACGGTAGAGTACATGTTCATATCACTAGAAGATCAGACCGTATAATATTGCAATGGCCATTACGACCACACTGTGGCATCTTCAAAGTGGCTCGTAAACGCGTTACACGGCTACTAGATATGTAATTTAGCGGTACCGAGAAAGACACGATGCCTATCTGCAGATGAATGAGCGACTGTTGCTCTGTAAATGTACTGTCACCGTCACACTTCTTTCTGGTTAAGGTGTTCTGGTAACTTATCTCTCAATCGCATCCCCTTAACTGCGCCATTGCGCTCGTATATTTCAGATCTGCTTGCCTTATCCTCGCGCGATACAGCTTTCGCAACACATACGAACGACGTTGTTTTGGTTGTAAGCAGCTTTAAACATAAAGTAATAAACACATTCTTGAAGAATTGTTATTTTCTTGTTGTTTTAATATTTGTTTCACATAAATTGTTGATCATCGATGTGAATTTGTGAATATATATTCTTTATGTGATATAAAAGTCGAGTTTATTATAATATTCTGACCATCTGACGTCATCTCGAATAGGTAGAGGTATAGTCAGTATCACTTGAAAGTTATCATTCGAGGCTGGGTATATTTAATTGTATAATACGTAACTGCTTCAACTAATATTTATATGATAAACCAAAAAGCCGTAAAAGTTAAAACTAGCAATAGAATAGAATAGAATAGAATAGAATAGAATATTTATTTCACAGAAAATAATCATACATAGAACACAGTATACATACCTTAAATTTAAATACAGAGTAAGAGTACACAAAATAACGGATTACTAACTCTAGTACGCTAAATGTTTACATATATATGTATTCT
The DNA here is from genome assembly GCA_949316475.1 of Hypomecis punctinalis. Lineage (NCBI taxonomy): Eukaryota > Metazoa > Arthropoda > Insecta > Lepidoptera > Geometridae > Hypomecis > Hypomecis punctinalis. The sequence goes on along the minus strand of OX438798.1, from coordinate 14,379,165 downwards.
AAGTATACAAGATATTTCGATGAGACCCAAACTAAGCTCATGGCTTGTGACTTGGGGCTCGAGTGCGGAGTAAATAGACAAGTATTTTCTGGGTGCACTAAAAATGCAAGTCGATTAAATACAAATTTAAAAAAAAAACGGTATTAAAAAATTACAAAAAGCAAGGGAAAATAAAAACCAGAAAAACATTTAAAAAAAAAAATAAGGAAATTCAGATCTATCTCTCACTGTAGATGTTGTGAATTATATTCTCGGTTTCATTATAAGAAAGCTTTAAGAGCCATTCCTTGAGACTTTTTTTAAAAAACAATCTAGGGAGTTCCGGACTTAGGCCGACCCGTCTGTAAATGTTACAAAACACACATGGGAGTGAGTAAGCTGGACTGCGTTTGGCTAGCAACGAATTGACTCGTGGGACTGGAAACCTGGTCAAGAAAGAACGTTTACTTTTGAAACTCTCGTATTCAGGGTGAACCCTTAGTATTATGCGAAAGGTTTGCGCAGCGCTTAAAATGAACAGTTGCCGAACCCTCAGGACCTTGAACTCCGCGTACAGACTATCTGTGGGGAAACGAAACGGCTTACAGAGTATGACTTTAATTAAAGCTCTTTGCGCTCTCTCCGCTACCATGAACACTGTTTGTCCAGCGCTGCCCCAAACAGGGATGCAATACTGGATTACAGGCTGGCATAAAACGAAGTAGATCTGTCTCAAGAGAGCCAGAGGAGCACAGTGTCGTAGGTTTTTCATAACGTAAATTAATTTCCGCATTCGAGAAGCTACGTTGATGATGTGCTGTTTGTAGGACAGGTTTTCATCAATGATGACGCCAAGGTATCTTATGTGACTGACACGTTCTAAAGGAATACATGAGCAAGTATTTGGTGATGATTGGGAATGATTAAAGCAATAGTGGAGTTTCAGAGCTAAGTTGGATGGTGGCTGAGCAATGCAAGTTTTAGAAAAGGCGATGAATTTTGTTTTTATGGTGTTTAAGGTCAGTAGATTTCTATCTAGGGATTTTGAAATGACTGACAGACCATCAGACGCTAGTTTGTATACTCGATCCCACGTTTTCTCGTGAAAAATAATCGCTGTGTCGTCTGCGTAAGCGATAATTTCTGCGTTAGGTAGATTAGAGTTCAGAATATCGTTGACGTACAGAAGAAATAGAGTAGGACCGAGTATACTTCCTTGCGGAACACCAAAATTGACAGGCAAACGATCACTGGAATTGTTTCCGACTTTAACATATTGAACACGATTCATCAGATAGCTCCTAAACCAAGCCAGCGCTGTCCCTCTAACACCAAAAGCCACAGATAATTTCTTCAGAAGCAGACCAACCGAAATTGAGTCAAAAGCTTTTGCCAAGTCGAGAAATGCGGCAATGCACCTCGCCCCCCTATCCACATGAGACGACACTACGTTAGCAAGGAGTGAGACTGCATCTTCGGTTGATCTACCCCGTCGAAAGCCAAATTGCTTCTCCGAAACCATATTGTGTTTGTCCAGGTAGTTAACGAGCCTGTTGTTCACTAGCTTTTCCAAGAGTTTTGAGACTATGCTGAGCAGTGCAATAGGCCTGTAGCTAACAGGAATATTTTTTGAGCCACTTTTGTGGATTGGTGACACAGCTGCCACCTTCCACAATTCTGGAAAGGTTCCAGATTCTAAACTTAAATTGAAAATGTGGGTTAATGGTATGAGAAAAGAATTTAAAGATTTTTTAATTAGTTTCACAGAAATAGAGTCTGGCCCCGAGGCACTGTCATTCTTTAAGCTAGCGACTGCTCTGGCGATTTCGAGTTGATCGGTTGGGAAAAAGTAAAGAGTTTGTGCGCAAAGAGATCTCGGTTTGTGAGATTTTATTAAAGTTTCCTCTGTTTCGTGTATTTTAGTTAAAATAACGTCCGCAAGTTTCTTTCCCACGGAGGCAAAGTGCTCATTGCAGCGATTAAGGGGGTTACATTTATCATCACGCTGGAGTAACTCCGAGGAAACGTTTTTTTGTTTGGATACATAACAAATGTCCTTGATTGTTTTCCAGAGTCGTTTTGGATCGTCCTTGGCTTGTTCCAGAAGTTGACCATTGTGATGATCTTTTACATTACGAAGAAGTTTGTTGCAGAAATTTCTATATCTGACATAAATTTTGTGCTTCAGAGTATCATTTGGATTATCTCTAGATTCAACGTGAAGTTTGTCTCTATGACGCATGCACCTTATTAGGCCTGTAGTTATCCATGGCTTGATAGGGGTGCTTTTTTTGCTCAATTTAACATTTTTTGTGTGCCTAGCAATAATGGCACTTACAATATTATTAAAAGAAATGGCCGCGGCGTCAGTACAGTGGCTAGAGGTAACTGGGGACCAGTCCGTAGCGTTTAACTCAGAGACAGCATCATCCAGACTGAACTTCGAGTAGTGTCCAGTATTTTCATTGTGGCTATGAGGCTTACCTGAGACACTTGTTACTACAATGGCGTGGTCTGTTATTGATGCATTGCAGACCAATCCAAGAGCTTTGTTTTTAGATTTGATAAATATGTGGTCCAAGCAGGCATTATTCCTAGTTGGATTTGAAATAGCCGGAAGCAGTCCATGAGAGGCCATCAAGCACATGTAACTAGTGACTTGTTTGCAATAATGTTATCTTAACTCTACTTTGGACATGCTGGCGCTAAATCATAACAAACTCGTAAAAAACTAAAAAAATCTAGCAATGCTTTAATTCTACATACGAGTAATGAATTTAATTTAATTGGTTCGAGCGAGAGTGACATTCGAGGCTGTCAGATTTAAGTCGTATTCAAGGTGACAGTCTCTCTCGCGCCGAACTAAAATGGCGACCGAGCTGGCATTTAAATGCCATGCATTTTTAAATTCATACGACGTACGCAATTAACAATTCGAGTTCGATTACTTTGTCATAAACGTGCGCGTGGTTATCGCCGACGCCCGTTAGGAAGCTGCTTAAGAATTCATGGCACTATTAGAGGGAAATTAACTTTATGATTTCTGTGGATATCGAAAACATTAGCAACAAAGTTTACGAGAAAGATATTAGTCTTGCATTCTTTGCGAATTATATTACTTGCTTTTAGTAAAGGAGGTAATGCAAATACTCTAAGTATCCATTTGTTTATTTTTTAACTACACTTGTAACTGAAATGTATACCAAATATACATACCGAATAACTCATACCGAATATAAAAACGATGGTAGGTAAATATTGTGTTAAAGATCAACTTAAAATACATGAATACATGGATTCAATGCAACTGCATATTTGTTATCTATAGTGTGCAATCAAGTTGTTGAATTATGGTGACATTTTGACTGCAATGCAATACCAGTAGTATGACAAAACTATAACATTATTCAAATGAAATAAATGCATGCTATCTGCATGTCCGAGTATGTCATAGAAGAAACAAAAAATCTTATGTATAATAGAACCTTTTTCGGTCATGATTTATTTCGCATGCTTAGAACTAGAAGCTTTCCGATTTAAGGGTCTCATTAGGCATAATTAAGTCAATGACTAAATCGGTAATCATTACTGACGTTCAATGACTTATCATCGATTAGTTTTCGAGGTTGACTTAGTCTAAACATTACAATAAGTATTGCGAAGTACTTGTTCCCTTGCTCAACTAAACCTAGCGAATAATATTGTCTCTTGTCTGTCATTTGGGCCATTTATATTTCATTGACAAGCTACAACATTGTTGTTAACAGAAACCTAATTGCATTAATTCAACATCAGTCGGGTCGAGACCCACTCACGGTTACAAGTCTTTGTTTTTCGTAACCACTGTCAGTCGTATTTCAGACCTAAACTAAGTATAGCTTTGGAATTTAAAGTTGAATAAGTTTTAGTAAACTTTATTGAACTTGATTGATCTTATGTTGATCATTTACGACATTGTTTACTTCACTCCCACCCATTTTAGCTTTCATAGCTATACTATTATACCTGTATGTACTATATGTACTATGTACCTAATAGTTGGACGGAAATCAAAGAAAAAATTACTCCTAGCGGAGACCGACCGAAACGAACTCCATTCTGGCCATGCGTTCCTGATTGCGTATTGTAGTTTACATTATTGCAAGGTTCGTATTTATAAATAACATTTTGTAGGTGCCATGAAGATAAAATACTTTAATATTATGTATGGAAATATTATAAATTAATAACGTGGCATATACGTCAATAACTCTATCACCTTATTTACCAAAATAGGAGTTGTATAATTCAGTGTTACCATGATAGGACGTGTATCAAACCGGAAGTCGCCGTAAATGTATGACTATTATCATAATTATCATTGGCAACATTTTACTCAATTACACCAAGGATGTCGATATATCTAGCACTTTATGTGCTTACTTACTTATGACTTGGTAGTAGTCGTACCAATTTCAACAGTATTGTAACGACATAAAACACAAAATAGCTCGCGTCTTACTCTGGAATCACACGTGTTTATTTGTACCTCTATTTTCGAGCGCCTTATAGGGTTAAAACGATTTTCAAGAAAGATATCTCGAGTAATATGCCTTTACAATTGTTACTATATTTTGTGCGAGTTTTGATTGTTACGTATAATAACGTTGGAAAATTTGCTCTTTAATAAAACGTTAATTCATAGAAACTTATAAACCCAAAGTTCATTAAGTATACCTAATTCATTTTATTATTGATCTGATATTTTATTCAATTATGAAATGGAGTTCATTAAGGTAATTATTAATTGTCAGAATTATCTGTGCATGAATAAATGACGGGTTTCTTCCACATTATAAAATACTTATTTCCTGCCAATAAACAGCTACAAGTATTATCAATAAACATTACCGTACATCTCTGTGACTAATTCTGAAAGAATTTCTTGCCTATTTATTATAAGTGCTTGAGTCACCAATTAGTTGCCTTATAAAGTAAACGCAATTTATTTAGTATTTTACAAATTCGATTGGCGCTACGGCTAGCATTAATAGTAGTGAGTTATAACGTTGACATGTACCATTTATTAAGATGAGTATAGGTATGTGCCGTAGCGTGTTGGTAGATACTTGAACCGGACGCTGGGGGTAGTAGGCAGATACTGTGAGCATACATTTATATCTGGGACACGGTAGAGCCCCCGCCAAGACAAGGCAAGCGAAGCGAAGCGCAAGGGCACTACCTACCTTTTCTCGAAGCGGTTCGCAAATTTTTTGAACCCGCATAACTTGGGTTTGGACTATAAACCCTTACACTTATAAGCCAACAAAACAGAGCGGAAATACACAAAATATTTATTCAAAACAAAGATTCCTTGAACTTCCGCAAAGTAACGCCTGATTCAATCAACTAAACTAGTCAAGGCTAAGGGTATCTCAGTATGTCCATTTGGGATAAATATACTGGAGACTATTTTGTTAGTGTGTAGTGACTCCTGTGTCTCAGTTAACGTAATTTAACGCGGCGGCAGGAGGGCCGCGACACATCCCGTCTCCAACAATCAATTTATCCACAATCCATAATCACGAGCAATTAATTTTTTCTCGAGGCAGTTAATAGGAGTGCGCTTTCGTCAGTTATTTTCTCGATAAGGGTCAAATTGAGCTGCCTGCGGCCTATCTGAACAAACGAGCAGTTTCGAGCACTCGATGTATTAACGTTTTTATTGTTATTCTTCCATGTTGCATTATCTTATTACAGAGGATTTCTCTCTGTAATCATGGGAGGATAACTCTCTACCAATAACGTAAATTAAACTAAGCATTGGAAGAATTTGATATAGGCAAGTTTTCTTAATGTCTGAACACAGAATAGTAAACACTAATAGTAGTGTAGTAATTGAGTATGAAACGTTACCTAAAGAGGTATGTTTGATACTCAATGCACTCGGGACAGAAAGTTTATGATGATTTTTCTTAAATTTGGAATAAAATATGTATTTATAATAGTGTGCCAGTATAGTAAAGCACCTGTGCATTACAGTTACGAGTAAGTTCCATTGATTCACAACGCGGGAACCGCTGAACAATGGCAATAACCCGTGACCATTTGACCCGTATATGACGTCGCCGGCACAAAGGGCTTTTTTGATAAATCGTCGAAAAGAAACAAAGGGCGCATAAATTTATCGGCAGCGAGAGCTTATCATGATCCAACTTTCTCTGGGGCCGCGCTTCGTGCGGTGGTGCGGCTCCCAGCATCACACATGCCCGCGCCGCGCCCCGCCCCGCCCTGTACCATACATCTTGCCAGTACCTGTCTTAACTGACCTTTCTCTCTCACGTAATAAGTCAACGCTGCTAATTCTTTCTTAATTGAAATCAATATTGTGAGATAAATTTTCAAAATTTTGTCATAATAAAGCTTTTGACAAATGAAAATTGTCATTCGCATAAAGCTTTACTTTGGCCCAATTAGCTCATTAAGTAGTGTTATTACAAAAAGATAAGTGTTTATTACCACATACTGTTAACATGAACATCGAGGCAATATATACGAACAATATTATACTTTTAAAGTCAGCCGACAAAGATTCGGTCGACGATTAAATTGAGTTTCAGCGATAACGTCGCGAATATCCGTTACAGACGCACTCGCGCATCGTTCACAGGCTCGGCTCTCTCCTGCGCATTATAAAATAAACACACCGTACCTGCGCAAGCCATTCACAGCGTGATGAATAGCCACCTTTTGCACAATTCAACAGGGTGCTGTGCATCTATCTACTGTCTTTTAACTATTCAAAATCAAAGGGGTCGTTTTTTATACAAAGGATTTATAAACAATGATGATTCCGATGACCACCGATGACCAGTACGCCGTTAGCGAATGTCCACTGTGAGAAGCTTCGTTCTCGGCTTTGTGTCAGCTTGACCCTTCTTTTATGATATTATAGACGATTCTTTTCTAAAAGGGGTTTGAAGAATGAAAATTCAGTACATGGTGATTATTTATTTTTTTGCACGCTCGAAACGGTTAGGCCAAGTGAGAAAGATAAAAAATATTCTTGTCGAAACTTCCCAGCGTTTATTTTTCCACCTATAATTACGGGCAGTCAGCATGGACTCCTCGAGATATTTTCGTGCGCACGACGCAGACGTGAAGGGCTTACACAAGAACTGTTCAGGCGTTTCTGAGAACGTCAATGTGATAAATCGGACCCACCAATTATTGTTACATTCGGCACGAAAGTGCTGGCCATACTTGTGGCCGTTATTGGCCAAAATCGGTGCCTGTGCTCGTTACGCCAATCATACGGTCGCTCATCGCTTTGGTTTTGCGTTTTCCTGATGAATAGGGGTGATACCATTATGCCTCTCTGTAATTTTGATTAATAAAATTGATGTTTGTAATCGTTCGTAATCTATAAGAAATATAGAGAATTGATATCAACATCGTAGTAGGCACTTATCTGGTTGTTTACAATAGTCAATTTTGGTAGTATCTGAAATAAAACATTGGCTTTATGACTACATAGTTACAATAATTATATGGTTTCATTGTTTAATGCAAACATATACAATAGGGTTTTGGACGCATAAAGTACGAAGAAAGTGTCAATAATGATGCAGCATGTTGTTTAGTTTTTATGCAACACCACTTTAAAAACAGGCCTTACTACAAGTTATGTATTTTTAATATCTTCTTCAACTGGACATCACAGTTTCTGGCTATTGTACTTACTAATGAGCTATCTTATGGTTATTTAGTAAATATTTATAGATCCAGTACAAATTGTAGGTAATTTGAGGGAGCTTCGATTGAACGCCAAGCCTAAAACATCAAAATATACCAATAAATACTACGTAAAGTTCCTGAGGAATACTAGAAAAATCTATTGTTCGTGCGATTGAGTCATATTGGACAGGCCATTAACGGTATGCTCGGCTAGTTGGTGTTATTTGACTACTTAAGAATTAACATGACACATTATCTACGCCAATCTATCTCGCGGCTTCTATAATTCTCTTATTAGGATCAGTTCAGGCTGAGACGTGACGCGACACGACGATGTTTGAAGAGGTTGGTTGTTTGCGTGGGTGCGTAACGCAGACTCGATGTACGGCTCAAGTGGCTACGAAAAATCTTTTATTTATTACACAAAAAGTACTGATTACAGTGTAAGAATCCAAAAACTCCTACAATATGTATTGGCATCGCGCACTGCTCCAGAAAATGCCTCGTAGCAAATTGTTTAATTCCCTGATTGAAATATGTAGTTGTGTAATCGCAGTAACTGTGTGCTCTATAAAGTTATTTAATTGTATAGCTATCTTTAAAAAACACGCCATGACACGTAGCGTCTCATTTTGGTCTGAACCTAACCTTATTAGTGGCGTGGGCGCGCCGTCCGATTCCACACACTAGCGTCGTAAATATAAAACATAATTTTGTAATTATGTAAAACGGTAAAAAAATATCAAGACTCAAATCGTTTGCTATGTGTAACGCGCCATAAATTAGTGGCCGTTATAATAAAAATCCGAGACGGCAAAATGTTTAAAGCTATTTTGGTTCCAATCAATTGACGTAAGTGTTCCACTTTTATCATTCAATTAAGCTTATATGATGTGGTTGTTAGATACACTAAGGTAATATTTTATTCTTGACAGGTATATATCAAGCGCTATAAGAATTGGAAAAGCATTATAAATTGATAAGCTATGCGTTTGTATTCGACCCATTTTGTAACAATTTACTACATCCGTTGCAGCCAATCATTTGAAAGTATCTATATTGGAATTAATACCGTCTAATTCGGTTCTAAGTAGAATAGCAAATTAGCAAAGCTTTGGTTTATTAGTTTATTCTATATTCTATTAACAACGCCAATCAAGATCGAGTTCCTGGTAGATTGTACTTATTTTCCCATTTCAGCTCATTGGCAAAGGAGATATAAACTAATCGATGATATTTATATATTTTATACGGGTATTTGTCTGCCATAAAGGAATATTGGTTTTTTGATTTCGATTAAACAAAATACAAAAAGTCTCAGTACAAAACGTACCACTCCAACACAAATATAATAATAATAATTTATACCTTAAAATTGAAAATGGACAAGCAGTCAAAGTGCATACTCACATGGCGATAGACAGTAGTACAGGTAGTGATAAAGATTTATTTTGATTTTAAACATAAATATAGAATAGTAATTTTCAAGTCAACAGATTTTCTACAAACTTCGGATGTATGAAGTAAAACTGTTTTATTAGATTGTATATTCTACTTGGAAGTGTGACGCAATGGGCTCCGACTTCCGCGTCCGTCTCCACGCCTCCCGATTCCACTCAATTTTGAATTTAGTACAAAACGTACCACTCCAACACAAATATAATAATAATAATTTATACCTTAAAATTGAAAATGGACAAGCAGTCAAAGTGCATACTCACATGGCGATAGACAGTAGTACAGGTAGTGATAAAGATTTATTTTGATTTTAAACATAAATATAGAATAGTAATTTTCAAGTCAACAGATTTTCTACAAACTTCGGATGTATGAAGTAAAACTGTTTTATTAGATTGTATATTCTACTTGGAAGTGTGACGCAATGGGCTCCGACTTCCGCGTCCGTCTCCACGCCTCCCGATTCCACTCAATTTTGAATTTAGTACAAAACGTACCACTCCAACACAAATATAATAATAATAATTTATACCTTAAAATTGAAAATGGACAAGCAGTCAAAGTGCATACTCACATGGCGATAGACAGTAGTACAGGTAGTGATAAAGATTTATTTTGATTTTAAACATAAATATAGAATAGTAATTTTCAAGTCAACAGATTTTCTACAAACTTCGGATGTATGAAGTAAAACTGTTTTATTAGATTGTATATTCTACTTGGAAGTGTGACGCAATGGGCTCCGACTTCCGCGTCCGTCTCCACGCCTCCCGATTCCACTCAATTTTGAATTCTAATTACTGCCACAGCAGTTTTATGTTTCCTCTAGGCCATTATTTTAATTAATTTCAACGTGAGCCTAAGCTTTTCTCACGCTGTTTTATTGTAATTAAATATTAGGTGTTCGCATAACCTTTGTGTTATTTTTCAAAGCTGGTTAGATAAAGTCATCGAACGTTTTGTCTCGAGTGTGAGTCATGAATATACTTATCTGTTGTTTTGGTGAGAATACGTTTCGTAATAAATAAAAATGAAAAGGATAGTTTTCGTATGACAATTTATCAGATTACACGCTTAGCACTGAAAGTCAAATGAAACGAGCGCTCGTTGATGTCTTTTGTTCGACAGCTTGGTCATCCGCTATGCTCTCGAACAAGAGACTACATGTCACGATAGAGTTTTGAAGTAGGTTTTGAATTTCGTAACCTATTCGTTCGATTTTTATTTAAAGTACATTCAACAGGTTCCTTCCTAATGGAACATATTCCGTTGATATCATAAAAAGTGCCTTTTGTTCCCTTGACCTCTTTGCGCAAATAAAGGATGGTTAGAATGGCTCCCTGCATTTAGCACCCATCAACCCTTTGTGAAAACGGACAAAGAGGAAGAGCTGCGATGTCACCCTTCTCCTTGGTCGAGTGAGCGTTCGGCAGCGGCGTGCGTGTGGGGCGGCGGCGAGCGCGCGAGCAGTAGCGAGCGACGCCGCACCCGGACCGCACCGCCGTCCGCTGCGCACTGAGCTTCCTCGACCAGCGCAACGCGAACCTGTCCCGGCTCCAACCCCGACACACCCGGACCGTGGGGCGGCAGGACCGGACCGGACCGGACCTCGCATTGTGCTCGAGTGACCCCTATTGGACCAGCCCGCCGACTGACCGGTACCTGACCGCGTCATGCAAAACGCCCTCGGACGTTGATGCGGGGTTGCCCAAGTGCCCCCACCGCGACCAGTTTCCGACTCGTTCCACAGGTATTTTTGATTATTGTTATGACCCGTTCATCTTAACTACGCCGAACCACTATTGAATCATTCTGATAGCATCGTCAGTCGTAATGAACCGTCGTAACGAAACAACGCTGATTAATTTTGTCGATGCCCTGATAGCGACCCTGGTCATAGCCCGTTTAATGAGTTAAGTGAAAACCCAATTACATCATGGTCAACGCTATCCAAACTGTAGCAATCAATATCACGTGGCCGATACCTGCTCAATGAAGACATTTTTACTATTATCTTTATAGATTAGTAAAGTCATATTTTTTTAATAACTTTTAAAATGTATTCGTAGCTTTCTTCGGTGTATAGATAGGCAGATATAAACTGTACATGCTATTTTATATCATATTTAAAAACATTTTTACTAACATACTTAAAAAGTAAACATACATAAGCTTTCCTAGCTGTATTAGTGGATTGATTTTGATTGATAAATTATCTAGTTATGTAGGTTGACTAGAGTTGCAGATTTCAAGGGCAGAAAATTTTTTAATTTTAAATTGTAAGAAATTATGCCGGGATTTTACCATTTGAGTTTTCTATGGATGACATACTGTTAAAGGTCAAAGATGGCCACACGCCACACTTCCGTCCCGCCTACACTAGCGTCGTGCCTGAGCCAAAATTGGCACAGAAAAAAACTTGTAGGTACAAAATATTATAGCCTCAGTAGAGAGCTATTAATGTTGTTACAGTTTTAATCAAATAAATGCGCTTAAGTGCCTACACACTCACACATATACAATGTTGATTGCAAGTAAATAGTCTGATCTCATGTATATGCAAATGCTTTCAATTAAATCGGGATTAGATATACATGTGAACGATTTATGGGCACTAAATTAACAAAATTATAATAATAAATGTGTAGATACACTTATCAGCAAAAATATTTGTGGTTAGTTCACAAAATTTTTTATAATTACTGTCACCAAAATAATGATTTGCCAAGATATTTAAATCTTATTGTTATTATGTGTACAAATTGATTTATAAAACTGAATAAGTTATGAAAATAATATATGAATAAAAAAGGATTAGGCTGAAAAAGAAAAAAGAAAAACTCTCTGTGCAGTTTATTACAGCTACTATAGCTATATACCTACCTGTATATACCTATCTTGCTCTTGAAGTTTGTGAAAAACAATTAATATCTCACAATATCATCGTAACCGTATAATGAACAGCTAAAGAAAATGACATAGACAGGTATCTCATAGCCTGGATTGTTGTTTTTCTTCATATGAGCCTCTAGTGTCCTCTTGCTCAATGAAAGCTCTCAAATTTTCTAGTTATGGAAATATTGGGCTAGTACTACACGATTATTTTTAATCATTAAGCGTCATTTCAACATTACATTACATTTTAAACATCGAAACACCAAGTTTCCTTCTTCAAATTTTGTGAAAACTTAAAAATCTGCTGTTTCATACATTTTGTCGTTGTTAAGCAATACCTATAATTATGGTTCTATGGAACAGCAAATTTTGAGAGTTGACAAGAGTTGTAGAACATTTTTTTTATTGATGTACATAATACAAACAATACTAACTTATGATCGGTATCTCTGTATACTTACTAATTTGTTTAGAAGGTGTTCTGTCATTATGTAGATATTTATATGAAAGCTACCATAACTCATAACTATATTTTCCATAAAATATACCTATTGTCATCTTACTGATGAGTGTACTACGCATGAAAAAAAAACATTTACCCTTTACCTGTACCAGGTTTATGTAATGCTCATGAAAATAGCTGATTGATTGTTCTTGTAACATAGATAAAATTCAACTGCAAGAGATAATAAGTTTCATTGTTCTGTCGTGTAATTTACAGATATAAACACCTTCATAAGGCTGTTTCGCTCAGCGCGTGTTTTTTTTGCCTTAATTCATTTAGCAGTCTTGAATAGGTAGCGTTTACGAGTTCCATACACCTAAAAACCAAATTAGTAGTCAGTTTATGCACGAAATAGCATCAACTGATTTTCACCTTAGTTTTTAGTTAGTGGACTTTTGTGCTCTGACTGGTCACTATTTTGGTTTCTAGTTGTATATACTTTGTTAAAACTATATATACTATATATATATATATATAAGACTGCTAAATGAGCTATTTTTTTTCAACGAACAGTTTATCCGAAAATGCCTAAAAACCCAAAAAAAAATCGGGCTCTTACCTAGTGAATTCACATTAACGTTTTTAAACAAACGTTGGGTAATTTTTTTGTTTCGTTCAGTTAACAACTAAATGAAGCATAGGTACTTTGAAGTCTCATAGTTGAGCCAAAAGATAAGAAACATGATAGCAATCTTTACAAAAAACAGTATTTATTATTATCTGCTATTTGGTACCACAAAAAGTTAATTGATAATCGCTGTTCTATAGAACAAAAACGTTTAGATACATAGTATGATACTGTATAAATTAGCTATTTGGTTTCTCGGTTATAGTAGATAATTAGGTGGTAATATCACGGGCAACATTTCCGCGTTCGGCGGCGGGGAGGCGCGCGGGCGGCGGCGGCGCGGGCGCAGGCTACGTTCGTCAACAGATTTATAGCGAGATTGACCGTGAGACCTCAGCCGTAGCCGTTTTTTGCCTAATGCGTTATTTATTAAAATTTAATCATAAAACAACCCAAGCTGATTTTATAAACCGACTACACGTCAAAACTCTAACCATAACGCATAAATACAAACTTCTATTGATAGATTCATGAATATTTATGAAAATACAGTGTTCAATATATTTGTTTATTCATGATTGGAGACCTCAATTTAACTAATTACAGTATCAGGTGCCGGTAAAAATAAGAAGGTTGCGCATAAATGTAATAAGTAAAATTGTAAATATGTAGACATTATAATAGGTATTGCTATTACACACTACATTTGCTGTTCATATTAATATTTATAATAACAGGCAAGTCAGTCTGACATCTTGTTTTAGATCTTGGTAATTTAAATAAATGTTTTCAACTATGACACTATTCACTTCATTTTCCTTTTATAAAACTATTGTTTTATTAATTAGAACAAAAATTCTGTGACAAATTCAACAGCTAGATATTTCTAAGTCTGCATAATTAGAAAACTTTTATTGTACTTACTTTATTATAGGTAGGTACTTTGAATGCCTATCATATTTTATTTTGATACGAGAAAATCCTACTTCCTACTAATATTATAAACGTGAAAGTTTGTGAGGATGGATGGATGTATGGATGTTTGTAACTCTTTCACGCAAATACTACAGAACGGATTGAGATGAAACTTTGCAATAATATAGCTTATATATCAGAATAACACATAGGCTATAAATTATAATGACATATTTCGTATGCGGGCGAAGCCGCGGGTAAAAAATAGTAATGTCATAATTTTTTAGATGGCTATTCTTTTGTACAGGTATTTTTTCGTAGTCCATCATCGTTTGAAGCTAAAACGTCACGTAATATGGACAAAGACCAAAAGAGCCGCTAAAGTGCCAGATGCTTCGAGGGCACCCCGGCCCGTGTACCGCGACATACATTAGAATAGTATTTTCGAATGTCAAATATTGATTTTGGCGGCGGTCGCTGTGCACACAATTAATGTTTATTTCTCTAAAACATCGGCGTGCGCCCGCTCACATTTTTCTTGAGATAATAATTGATTTTTTATTTACTCCATGAGTGTTGCCGTACGAAGACAACGGCAAACACCGTCGGCGACATTTTCTCACGGAACCTGGGTCGTCGATGCCCATCCGTTATATTTTTCTTGCGAAAAGCTTTCAAATCGAATAATGTGCGCAGCGTCGAGTACACCCGCCCGCGCCTCGCGCGCGCCACTCGTGTGTCACACGTCAGATCAAATACACGAGATTAAACTAAAACTAATGTACATTGAACTCAAAGCTTTTCACAATCACCGGTGAGGGCAATAAATAAAGCTTCGGCAAAGAACGGGAGCAATTAATATGGGCGCGCCCGTCTCGCGTGAAAGTAGCAGACGCTGGCACGTACGGCGTCTATACCTACGTATGTGCACTCGTTTTACAAATACTTATGTTTATCGACATCATACAAACATCTGCACATATGGAGAATATATTTTTTATGTAATCGATGCAGGAAGTTGTTAATAACATTGGCGCAAGGCTGAATATCTTAACTGAGCAATCTAATAAAAATAATTTCGATGACCTATATCATGTTCTAAAAGAGAAAATTACCGACACAGATCTACACACACGTAGTATAAGTATACAAAGAAACATTTATCTTACTAAATTGCGCTTAATAAAGAATAAATCAAAATCGTGTATCGTAATCACAGGCTTCGGTGTAGTAGAACATAAATGCCTCATAGGTGTACAATTACTTCCACATCCAATTATGCGGGGCTGAACTTATATTCGGCTGACCTACATTGCGATACGTTTCGCGATATACACCTACACGTGTGGACGACATGTCGATATTGCATGCGAGATTTGAATATGGCCACATCGGGCGATGGCTAACAGAGTGTATGCTAATTCGAGCCCGCGGCGAACTGCGCGATCAGCAGGGCGCGTCTACATTGTGCCACTATATGATTGCGTCGTTCATCAATCCATATAATACTCTGAATATCATGCTCGTAATAAATTCGATAGCATTCTGCTGATCCGCTTACGTTTCTGTATAAATGACCGGAGTAGAACTCAAAGTTAACTTCCTCAATTCAATATCATTCCCGCCATACCAGCCTATTCGTATATTCTTTCTATGGTATTTAGGTATTTGTCTAGAAATTGTCTGTGAAAACTAGAGTTGGACTGATGCGGTTTTTGATAAAAAAAAAATGATATTTCCCATCCTATACCTGGATACTTCTCCTCGACGCAAATGCTAGCGTCACTTGCACGCAAGTCAATCCAATGTTATAGTAAGATTTCTAATGAGTCTATCGATTTTTTAAATTTATATACGAACTCAATCAGGACATCGACATTTTTTTTATACGCTGTAGCGTTGACTTTTTTTTACGAAAATTTGAAATGAACAATATAAACATGAAATTAACCATGAAAGTGACGATGAGAAGTGTGACAACGAGAAATACCCACCAACTTATTGACTAAATTAAAGCTAAAAAAATAAATACCACAGACACCTGCTGTAAAAATACATTAAAAATAGTTTTTAAGCTCAGCATATTTTACGCAGCCTACCGAAAATATCTGGATTTTTGTGGCCACTGAGATTATAGCACACACCGATATTATTATTATACTATGCAGTAAAGGTCTATGAAAATTAGATTTACATATACCTACAATATAATTAGATTTAAAAGAGCGCTTAAATTAAGACACCTGTGTGGTCAAGACTTTAAGCCACACCTACTGTCTTATTTCTTTCTATTAATAAGTAGGTATACTTAGTCAAATTATTTAGCTAGACGTAATATTCTGATTTTGGTTTATCGTTTTATTTTTATAGCAAAATAATATGTAGGTAGGTAACTGAAACAAAATGTGATAGATCAACAAAATACCAACTAAAATTTTTTTATCAATCAAATGTCGAAAGCGTTTTAGAGCCATTATGCGGTATCTAAAGAAGTGTTTAGAAAAGTTATAAATAAATGTTCATTAAAAAACAATGCCAAGTCGATGATTGTATCGCAGCATTGTCATTTTTTGTGTATATTTTGTCGTGTTCGCGAGAACCTCACGCACGTCGCTTACTTACGTTTTTCTAGGTAAGCTCAAGCTAAGCTTTGATTTACAAAAATACTGGAATTCACAAGATTACCTTTTCACTTAATATACATAACACCAAAATCTAAATGATCTTTATAAATCTGTTAAAACGTAAATGAAAAATACCTACGAAAAAGTTAAGGCCACAGTTAAAAAGATATATAAATATTTCAGACTTTATGTAATTGTAATAGGGCGACCAGAGCGACGTGCGTCTTTGACATCAACATTTCCGGATTGAAAACGCTTAAACCAAATTTGTGCTACTCTCACAGACACTGCACTAGGTTCATAAACAAAGCAAATTTTTTTCGCGGCTTGCGTTGCATTTTTACCTTTTTTATAGTAAAATTTTAAAATGTATCGAATTTCTTCATTAGATTCAGTGGATCTTGACAGTACGAAAAACAATTGAAAATCACACATTTTCCTAATTTGAATTTGGAATTATGTTCTTTAAAATTTAAACTTTCAACGATACCAAAATCAGCCAGTTATAAATAGTATATCCAAAGAGATTTTATTACAAGTTCATACGTATACAAAACCATATACAGGATTTTTAAGATTTCCTTGATGTAAACAATTTAAATAAACTCTTGTCATTAGATTTAATTTTAAAATAAAAGTTATAAACGATAAGTTAATATGCGCTATTAGTAAATAACCTACTTCTAAAATTTTCATAAGGATTTTGTTATCTTTTGCATCCATCCCAGGGTATTAAAAAATGTTGAATGTACATTAGACATTAATTTGTTCCACGAAAACAAAATATAGGAAAAAATACACATTTAAAAATAAACTAACTAAGAACTAATATTTCCCATGACACTTGTTTACAATACGCGCGAAACGGTAAAATTGGTAGAAACGTAGTGCGATATTAAATGAATTGGGAGTAATTATGTTAGAAAAGTTTCAGCTACTTTTCGGCAATTCAAGCTACTGATAAATAAGAGTAATAAGAGGTATCATTAGGATTTACCAAGGTATCTATCACAGCTATCCTAAAAGATAAATCTAAAGTTGAACGCACAGGCGCAGCGGTAAAAACGTAGTTCGATAGCGATATCCTCCGATAGTGAGCACTTTGGCTACGGGCTACGCGCCGTAGATCATAATCGGATGTATTTATGGAGAGCTTTCTAGAGACCTGCGCTTGCGCCGGCCATGCAAACCCAACGCTCCGAGGAATGCAGAGTGACACGCGATGTTCTTTATTACGCACACAATCATCAACATTATTCCTTGGAGATTTGTTGGGAACGCAGAAAACAAGTTCGCGTTCGCAGAGTTTGTCTATGCATCAGGAAAATTATGTGGTTTTAACAACGTCACTTTCCTTATTTATAAGGCTTACATTGTATTGTACATAACAATGTGTGCATTAGTTGGGTTTCAAATTTAAATATGATTATTGTAATCGTTATCTTGTAAAATGACTTGAAATTGAAGAAATTAATAATACTCGTCACTGGAAAATGTTTAAAGAGGCTACGCCCAAATTCTCCGATAGAGAATAAAATCATTATTTCTAATCACAATACGAATAACAGGTAGATTTATTGTTACGACACCTGTTTTGAAAGCCAGTTTCGATTTTAATTGTTAAATATTGTAAAATTATTCTAAATTAGTTAAAAGTCGTTAAATTAATTTCAGACAAAATAGACGATAAATAATCAATTTTTGTATGTAAGTGTATAAATTTATTCGGATTTAATATGCGAAAGGTACTATGTTTCAATCCTGCATTAAAATGAGTCACATAAAGTAAGATTAGTAGGACGATAAAAAAGTGCTCATAAAATGAGTAAATAATCTTTAATTAATTATTTATGCGATAAAACGATGCGATGTAAAACCATTTTAGGTAAGTAAGTAAATTTGAATCTAAATAAAAATATTTCTTATAGTTATATTAACTTATTGTTTCTCTATGATTGCATTGTAATTGATTTTATAGACCAGTCGGTAAAGTCAAAGCTTTTCAAACAAAATATCCATTTCACCAGTGAAACTTAATAATGAAAAATATAAATTCTTGCACAACATTGACATCTGCGTGTATTTCATAAACAAATGATAAATAATTGAACACAAAAGTACCTATATAACTAAATTGTATAGCTATTAGACATACATTTAATAAATAAACTAGGTGTAACCGTTAATCTCAAAGTTTAGATAAGTTTAATCTCCCAGATGAAACCTCCGCTATAACGGAGTGGAATGTAAAATTTATTGCGTTCTTTTACTAAATGACTTTCAATTCCGAAACACGACACGTCGGCTTAGAGCCAAAGCGATCACATGTTAAAACATTTTATATTTTAAGCTCTACCTAGTTAAATAAAAGTTTAAGAGTACAATGTTACAGTACAATTACAAATAGGCAATAAAGTAGGACTAAGGTTGATTGTAGGTATTCTATTCACGACACTGCGTGCTACGTAAAATTACATTAAAAAATTAAATACAAAGTGAAAATTAGGTAGCTGGGACTTATTAGGTAGCTTTGATATGCGGACAGAGTCAGCTTGACCTTTGAATGTAAAAACAAAAACGAATAAACTAAGATCCTGTAAATTAACGTGTCATTCGAGCCACGGTAGTGCTCAGATGGAAAAACCCGCGGTCACCCATCCAAAGACTGACCGTGCGGATCGTTGCTTGACTTCGGTAATCGCTGACAAACACCTAGTCAAACTACGCTATGAGCGAATAAACTTATTTTTAATAACAAATCATTATACCTAGAATTAAATTAGGAGATTCGTCAACAGAAATTGGGGCACTCATATTCGCGTCGAAATAACAATACATTAAACTAATAATAATTACAATTATTAGCAATCGCGATGAAAGCACAATGCTTCTAGCGCCCATCAAAGTAGTTGGAGAAACTGGTCTTGACACTTGGGATTCATGCTAGTCTAATTTGATTTGACGTAACAAACTCTGAGCTGATGCAAAGCGCGTTATGTACCGGTTTTAAAAATAACCATGATTGATATCGATACCCAAGATGACACAACGTTATTTTATTTACACAGATATGTACATTAAGTACATGTAAAACCTCTGTCACTTTGTGTTTATCTCAGTGTACTTTGGTTATTATCGAAATATTTTCAAAAGATCATTAGTGAGATACTATTTACATAATTTATTTTGGAGTTGATATGTTTACTCCTATTCGTCTTCCTGATATTGAAAACAAATTAATTATATCTAAGTAACTTAGTTTTTGTATAATTCCGTTAGCTAAAAAAGTAAACTTCCTGAATAATTTAACAATTAAATTAAGTGTTGATACATTAATTTATAAACAATTCCAAAATGATAGCGAAGATTTGTATTTAAAATTGTTCTAACGTGATAAACTATTCAAGTAATAAGTTTTTCTATGACGTGTCAAAATCGAGGCACTTGCACATGCCCACATTCTTGGAAGGATCAAAATATGTAGGTTACAGTAGCGTTGGGTATTCGCGTCTCGCGGCGGTCGAAGGGCGAGCCGGGGTTGCAGGGTACCTGCCGAGAGCGTGTGAAGTCCGGCCCAGGCAGGGGGCCGCTCACAAAAGAGTATTCAAATGCGCTCCTGGACGCGGCTCGCATGAATGTACTACCCCATGACCATATTATTTTTAACATGCAAAGATAATGGCTCATCGGGGCGATTCTTAATTTTTTATAGCTTTCTTACAAACTACCCTTTATTAAGGCCCGCAACGCTTTAGGGTTTTTGTGCAACCGGCGTATTTGTCATTAGGGAGAACTATAAATTAATGGTTATTTACACGGATTTCGATTCTAAATAGAAGTTTTACGAATTATTCTACAAATTATTTTGATTTGTGTTTATTTTAAATACAACTTTCGCAACATGCAGAATACATTAGTTTCTAAATCGTCTAAATTGCTGGTATGGACATGAATATTTTAATAACAAGGCCAGTTAATAAAAGTGCTAAACTCTCCTGAGCTGTAATTATCACGGTTTGGGTTCGCCGACTTTCCCAGAAGTGTTTAGGGATTACGAAGCGATGTGCGGTGACCGACAATAACAAATAATGAATTAGCCGTGCGTTCTCTAACCGGTACTTAGGACACTTTACCCTGCAATTTGGCGATCAGCGGCGCACCAGCGCGGCCCGCCATTGTGCGCCAGAGAACCTGCTGGGATCGGATCCTGTAATTTTGCGGTGGCTCTCGACCGCGGCCTCGCAGGTGTTTATTACATTACAGACTGACGTAAGCCCCAATAATATTGGGAATGTGCGACAGGATGCGTCAATTAGGATTGTTATTGGCATGTTCGCCTCGCTACTTAAAGAAATTATTACAGTTTCCTTAGCGTCTTACTAGAGGAACACGTTTTAAATAAGTACCCAGTACTTTGCTGTGAGTAGATATTGCGTGATTTGTAATGTTTACGTTTCTTTTAGAGGTATACGAGTGAGGGATATATCATGTTTCTGTTATTGGTTACGCGATAGTTTTCAAGTTTGCTAAATATCTAAATTTCAGCTTAATCTCCTTATAAATTGGAATTAATTGAAAATTTACCTACAATAATCAATTGAAAGCACAGGCAGTTCTCAATCATAAAAATGTATAGAAAATCTTCGCTAGAGTTGTCAAAACTGTCAAATGTACAAGAATTTTACTTTCCGTGCCTAACAACCCGATAGAAGCCACCGAATTGAGATATTTTTCAGTTCCCCTTTCTAACTCGTGCCATTTTAAATCGATGCCTCTCTTTCAGATTTTCTCGATAGAGCATATTATCTCTCGGGTATCTCTGTGATTGCAAGGTGATATTTGTGCACCATTTGTTTACAGGATCAATTCAAATTTTTTGTCATCCGAAAATCTAACTATTTACCACAAATTGTTGACTATTCAATTCAGCTCTCAGTGATTGGCCATAATTATTGTAACATCTAAGCTGAAGAAGAAATTGATTTATTCTTTTGCGACCGCGTCGTATAAGACGATCACGCATCTGAATTGTCTCCGATGTTTCACACGGGGAGCGTTGCACTGACCATTGTCTCGTCAATCACAAAAAAGAAAATTGCGGAGCTTGAATTGTGCCCAACCCTTTCTTCGGGCTGTGTCCACGAGCGTTAAGGCCTACGGTATCTCACCGTTTCGACAATACACTGACGGGGTTCTTCATTGTTTCGCAGCATCCGAGGGTCCCGTCGAGAATTTATGCCCGCCTGTCATAACAGAATAAACTTACGCATTGTGAATCAATATAATGATTTCATCTATACACACCTTTGTTTCTGGGTGTTGGCCTTACGTAATGTATTAGGATATGACATTAAATGGTTGCACGTAAGTGGATACTTTCAGTCGAGACAATGGACACTCATTTATATTGTGCCAATACGATAAAACGTCCGGTTTTGATCTGAATGCCGTAGTGGTTTCACTTTACTGAATACCTATACCTATTATTTGGTCATTAGTCATTTAGATTGAGGTTTTGTCAATCAGTCAAACTAATATCAGATTTACGTATTACTTATCAAGCCAAGATATAATGTACATATATACTTAGTTATGGCGTATTTAACTCTGTATGAAAGATAAATACTTATGTGATACTAGCTGCCCGGCTACGCGTTGCTGTGGCTAAATAAATTAAAATTGCGACTATAATTTGAGATTTAAACTATCCTATCTCTCAAGTTGGATTGAACTGCACATGGTGTGCGAATTTTATTATAATCGGTTAAGTGGTTTAGGAGTCCATTGAGGACAAACATTGTGACACGAGATTTATATATATTAAGAATATGAAAATAGTGACTTTGTTTTCCCTTAATTTAATACTATTTTTATAAAGCTTCTAATAAATATTTATTTATTAAAAGCTTTATAAAAATATTATTAACTGAACATTATAGTTTACTACACATTATCCGATTTTTTATGAAAATAAAACATACCTATACAAAGTTTAGGATTGCAACAGTAATAGTAGATACATGTCATAATATACATTCTATTGATAGAAAATCCTCTCAATATTTGACTAAGCACTCAAATATTTATTCCTTGTAGTACAGCTCAGCGTTCTTGAATTTTATAATTCTAGACTAGAGTGCGCGTTTATGTTTTACTTCGTACAGTTGATGTTTAAGTCCACCTTCCAGCGTTGCATGTTTACACTCAATACTATAATTTCATAATTCAAGCGTTTAAATGCATAGCTTTTCGTGAGCGTACGCAAAAAGCGCAGCGGCTCGCAGGAACGCCGATTACGGTCCTTAAAATAACATCGTACGTTTAAGTTAATGACAGACACACCGACAAAATGCACTTTAATTGCATATACAAAGAGTTTTGGTGAAAAATTATCATGCAGTATGGTATGAAGGCGCAGGTCTCCCACGGAAGCTCTAAATTTGATGCAACAAAAAATCTTGCTCCTATAGCAATAATATAATCTGTCTTTGTAGCACGTATCAATGGAACTGAAATATATTTATTAGTTTCAGTTTTTTTAAATTTCTAACCATATCTAATAGTTTTAGAATTTTTGTCTTTTTATTATTATTATTTATACATACAATTTTTAAGGCGCTCATAGCGTAGTTTGACGTTAGCGATCATCGAAGTTAAGCAACGTTCAGCGCGGTCGATCTTCGGATGGGTGACCGCGGTTGGCATTTACATTTGAGCGCTACCGTGGCTCGGATGACACGTTAAATTGTAGGCCCCGGTTGTTTTAACCGTTTAGTCAGAAGCTTTCAGGCGGCTTAAAAACTCTGACACCAGGGCTAGCCACCCGGCTTATACGAACTTACTTTTTTTTAATTTTTAAGGAAACCGAAAATGTTTTGTAACAATAAGTTATTGCACGTAAATAAGAATGGATTTATTTTTTTAATGTTAAGTAATAAATTAGGTAGGTACATAATTTTATCATAGCTTAGAAAATTATATTTTATTTACGTTTTGTTGTAATGGATTTATTCTCTTTCTTGTATTGGATTGAATTCTATTTTTTGTAAAAGTAGGTAAATATTTATTTATTAGTTTCACTGCGTAAGTTAGGTTCGTTCATTATGCTGGTAAATAAGGAAATAATGTGTTACTTCACCTGTGTAAGATTTAAGCATAAGGCTGTTTACGAACTTCCAATAAAAAAAAAATGTTGACAAGGTCATAATTATTGTGACTTAATGAAAACTCTGGGAGCACAATGGATGAAAGCTGTTTTTAGCAGGTCCTATTGGGATTCTACAGAGGAGGCCTATGTTCAGCAACACTTCACCTGCGGGTGAGGCGATTATGCTATTTTTACTATTTAATTTTATGTACCTTTGGAGACAAGAAATAAAAATATTACGCGTTTTTGTCCGAAGGCAAAGGTGCCAAAATTTAGTTAAAGTTAGCACGGCTGGATTCATGATCGTAACATTTCGGCAACTTACATTTGAAAGCATCATTCTTTTTCAGTATGTAAAAAAAAATTTCAGTCCATTAAGCTAATGTGTCATCCGAGCCACGGTAGCGCTCAGTTGGAAAATACCACCCGCGGTCACCCATCCAAATACTGACCGATAAATTGTAGGTCCCGGTTGTTTTAACCGTTTAGCCAGGTCAGAGGCCTTCAGGCGGCCTAAAAACATTGACACCCGGCCTATACGAACTTACTTACTTATCAAGCTACTCCAGCAATTAGTAGTTCTATGTAGTTGAGGACATTTCTGTAGCTCGGAGCAGTGGCAGTGCTGTGGGCAGGACGATAAATTCCCGCGCGCACTCCGTACTTACCCCGCAGTTACTTCGCCGTAATTGACGTGCCATATTTACATAATTGTACCCGCCAAGTGTCCATATCTACATAAAATTGCGTATTTTTCTTGACTCCTCTATATTTTACTATGATGAAAATTGCTTCAATCAGACGTTTTCTCGACAAAGTTTTGCTTAATTAATATTTAATTTTATTAAAATCGTCTTTTACTGAATATGAAAATTATTCTAGTGCTTATATTAGAATCTAATAAGTATATGCAATAGGTAAAATCGTCTCTTAAAATCATCTAATATTTGAAAAGTAAAAATAAAGATTGTAGATGTTTACATTTTATGGATTTATAATAAAGACCACTTAAAACTTATATTTATTAAAAAATATTTGTGTCGATAACTTAATAAAACCAACCATTATACAATTTCATCTATACATTTGAATAATTAAGTAAGTAGAACAGTTTTTACTGTTAACGACAAATTATTCACTAATGAGAGTGTAGTCAAACGTACATCCGAAATTAATTTCCGTGTCCATTTAGTTTATAGAACAAGTCTACAATTAGGTAATTATATGACAAACCTAAAGCATTAATGAAATCTATGGCCTGGTCATTCGGTGATTAGAAAATTAATAAATCTGAGAATTCCAACTGGAATCTAATTTAAAAATATAGTTCTAGTTTCAAAACATCTGATTAGAATTTTGAATAGTTCAAAGCCCTGTGTTGTAAATGTATTGGTTTTGTTTACTGTCCTAAGGTAGAGTAGATGTCGAATCTCTTTGTTCTCAGTAACTTTTCTGAGTACATTGTTCTTCAATCCACATTGCAGTAAAGAAAAACAAAACAAACATAAATAAAAACAAAAATGCTCCTCTGTCGGGACGTGCAATGTAGGAGCAAGTTTAACTCTACGTCTATACTAAATTCTGAATTTCTCTTTCAACAAACATTTTTATCAGCGTTACGATTCCGAGTCAAATGTATATTTTTGCATAATGTTATGGAATATCTATTCATCGTTTTACATAGTAACTTTATAGAACTCATCAACCGATAGCTTTATCGGTATGTAGGGTACACCGTTATTGATACAAGATAAGGTGAGCCCTAGATGAATATTTATAAAGCACAGATAGAGACGTAATTTCGTAAATGTATATCTATTAACCGACGCCATTTTGCAAAAGTGTTTGCTGCACGCAATCATGTAATTTACTTAATTCATATTTTGATCAGAATATGGCAAGTACCTAAGTAACACTATTTGAGTATGTAAGTAATTCATTATGAATATGTTCTGTCGTAATAGATAACTCTTATAGGATTATAAAGGCATTAGTGACTGGAATAAAGTATTTTGTTCTATACGTTATGGTTATTCCACACTATTTGCGAGCTTGGTAAACTCTAATAGTAGTAGTTTTACTTTTGCTCTTGTAGGCAAAAACAGAGTACGATTCAGACTTTTAGTTTACAATAAGTTGTTTTTATATATGTATGTGACAAGGGCCACATTTAAATATGAACAGCATTTCAAGCTTATGACAAATATAATCAAACCCAAGAAAAACTTGTATATTTTCGGCAAGTGCAGCGTGTCGGGTCTAACTCATAAGTATGTAGGTATAATATCTTTAATAAACATTTAATTTTTCCGTCGCTGCTGTTGTTGATAAGTGTGTGTCTCCAGCTTTAGTCACCTATAGGCAAAAGGTTCACGACTTCGTATAAAGTGCTACATATAATTACTTTGACTCAACTAGCTACGGATTAGGTCCGTGTTCAATGACATCATAAACACGACATGCGGCAAATGAGAACGGAAGACAGAAAAAAGTGTAGCAGAAAACCATTTTATTACAACGACATTTCCGTTCGATACGATTGGAGATAATTTTAATCTTGAGACCTGTGCACGGCTAATCTAATTAGATTCCGAAGTAACTGGTCGATAAAAACATCATGAAGTTGGTACTTGAGTGGACAGTGGACACGACTACCGAGCTGCGCGACAATTACGATGCTATTGGGTTCAGACCTGCATTTATGATTTGAGTCGAAAACAACCACTTATGTACCCCTTATTATATCTTGTTAGTTATTGGAGGCGATTGTTGTAGTCAGACTCGACTAGACGTATAGTTGGCAGTGCACGTGAGCTAATAAATATCTATAATGCTTGCAGTAATTATATGACGTTATGTTAAAACTGTAATTGCACTAAGTATATATGTAGTTAGTTAGTAGTTCTTTTGAATATGCAAAAACTTGCTGCGAATAACTTTCTACTTAACTAGTTTTTACTATAAGTTTAAAAATCCCCAACTTTAAAAACTTTTGTGAAAACATTAAAGATTTTATATTTTAGAAACAACGCAGTAGCAGCTTAGATTAAGTTTTACTGCGGTACAAAGTAATAAACATAAATCCAGTTACAACATTTTACAACAAATCCAGGTAGCTTTTAAATGTTTGTTAGCTGAAATGTAAAAAAAAATATATGTCACAGTTATAGCCCGATTTTAGGTAGAACGCGTCTTCTCTAGTTAGAACTAGTTATTGCGAAATACCTATGTTAATCTAATAGTAAGAAAGAAAACACTTTTGTGAATTAAATTATAAAACTTATAATATACATATATACGAGGAAGTACTCGTATTTATGATACTTATATATTAAAACATAGGTGTTTGTTTCTTATTACTAGATTAACAAATGTAACATGTATATCGCTGCTTTTAAAATACCTACCAAATGCTTTAGAAATACCCTGCTTATCTGCATAGATCTTCAGTATACATTATATGTAAGTATTACATATTTTATTGTAATGCCAGGGAATTTTCAGGATTACATGCATTATGCCTAGGCATTGCTTACACAATATTATAATTTAGCACATTTCCTGTAAGCCATGCATTATTGGTAATTGTTAAGTTAGGCAGTTACAGTACCTAATAGATAGCACCGAGTCTGACGATGTCTGAGCTTGTACAACACTAATGATAAATGAATTTATGTATTGCGTTTCCCTAAGCACCTTTAGCATTTAAGTTTGCTCGGGTGTTTAAGAACGGTCATAAGTTTCTAGTCGCCATTAGTTTGGATAATAGCGGATATGGGTAGTCGAGATTTTACCGAACAGTAGTTATGAAGCTTAAATAAGCTCGTTTCGACTGATCAACTTTAACCTCTAGTGAAAATGGCGTAGGCATTTAAGGTCGTATTCCGGTAAAATGGCCAGAGAGCCAGTTCTTATACCATCATGGTTTACCATCTCTGACACAGATGAGATGTGAGATGAGATGAGACATGTCGTATCGATCTAGTGGGGATCTAATTTTGCACAAAATTATTAATTTCGTCCTGTAAAAATATTTATGTATGAAATAGTTCTTAGAGCTTTCGCGGGGTTAGTGATAGTAAAATATAAGTTATTTGTAGGTAACGCTGAGCACGAAACTGTTCGTGTTCTGGTGACTTTGTACCTATAGATGTACCTACATAAGTTAAGTACACTTAGGTACATATTGATATTGACGCATCTGTATGATATTTAAGTACGTCGTGGCGTTGTAATAATTTGGATGCCGTTTTTTACTTACATCAAGTATTGAGGTAGTACTCAGTTGTATTTCACTAAAATTAGTTGTCAGTTAAATTATAAACATTTTAGTTTACTGATTTCCAAAACTGAAGATTGGTAATAAAATAACTTTGGTTGTTATGGTATACATGCACTCTTATTTCAAATAAATAAATCGGTAGGTTCATACTGTCGCACCCTTGGGCGAGTACTGCCGAGTGGCGAGTAACGGCGCGGCTGGTGAAGCTGATTTATCGTGGACATCCACTGAACCTATCCGATTTGCATTTAGATAGCGCGCCGGGACGACGGGCGGCGGCCTCCGTCCCACGACTCCGGCTTTACTCTATCGCACGTAAATTAACCATAAAATTATCCCTGCAAAAAACAACATCCCATCCCAATAATGAGAGATTTAATCGTCCAATCATTGAACCTTTTTAACCATTTGCTGTTAAAGTATACGCCGTGACTTCCAATCGACAGAATTGTTTAATAATTAGTATGAGGGACGCTCATTATCGTGTGGGCCATTCAGGCAATTTGCTGTGTTTAGTCTTTGCTTGACTTGAGCATGCACTATATGAATTTAAATAAGAAATTATTCGCGATGATGCGAGCTTGAGGACTCATAAATTGATCAGTTTTTAAGTAACTGGCAATGACGCAGTTAAGGATGATTTTTGTTGATTCTCCTTCAAATAAGTATCTACCTACTTACTGAGGCATTTTGACAAACAATGCAATCGAGAAATTGCATTACATTATATGACACATGTCATATCATCATTATAACTGTACCAGCCTTTTTAATAATCCACTGCAGGGCCTAGAACCTACCCACGAAGAGTGATTGTATGCTATATCTATTACGCTGGCCCAGTGCGGGTTGGTGGATTCATATACGCCATCGAATTTCTTGTTCGGCCGTATGCAGGTTGCCTCACTTTGCCTGGCTTTTCCCAGTGATGTGAAATTCCATACATAAATTCCAACGAAGATTCCCGGCAACGTACCAATGTACGGTGCCGGGATTTGAACCCACGACCTCACGATTGTAAGGCAGGTGTCACTACCGCTAGACCCTCACGGCTTCAAAGATATAATTTAGTTGAATAATTATAATAAGCAGCTTATTAAATAACCTAAGTACTGTATGACATATGCCTCCCTCTTCTTTTTTCTTTTTCCTTGTTTTGTATTAATCAGCCATTATTCAGATATTACTGCAATATTTCGGAATTTCAGAACTCTCTCCTTCATGTCAAGCGTTGATTTAGGTTTATATCAAATAATTAATGGCAGGTACTTTTTTAAACTCTCTGTATTCATAGAACTACTCATCTTAGTTGCAAAATGCCTAAGCTGTAAATGGCGATGCAGCCAAGCCGCATGTGCGTTGCAAATGTTCCTCAAGAGAACGTTTAATCTTTCCGTCAAACAGATGTTATCCAATGCAACGAAGCAAACCACTCTCAGGCGTAAAAGGAAGAAGCATACGCCCCTAATTGCGATATATCCGCGAGTATCTCCTACAGTATGTAAATAGGCGTCCGCGGTAATTAAAGCTTATCTCTGGCGCTGCCATCGGAGGCTCACTGATTGCTTCGTAAAATGATTGACATGCTATTTTAACAGCGTACCGATAATGAAAACGTCCTGTGGGTTTAATTCATATTTTATTTACTGTTGACAATCACTATTTGCACGGGATAATTGATCGCGTTCTCACAATTGTCAGGCGGCTGACGAGTTGTTTGCGATTTTTTAAAAGGCCGCGATGTCGAGAGGCGCCGCCGCCTGTCCGCTACACTCGTTGCTTCACAACTACTTTTTGTGTTTTTTTGCTGGAGAATTCCTGATAAATTATCTTAATACGACAAATATTTACATTCGTTTTACAAAGCTTATTGACTTGTCTATTGGCGTGAGTATATAATAAGTACTTCTTAATCACTTTGTACACTTAGGCGTTTTAGAACGGTTTTTAGTTTACAGGCAATCGGTGTTATTTGAATAGCGGTAAACGCAGGTTGGCGTTTCTAGAGGTTAAGTAGAAAATATTTTTTTAAAATAATTTTAATAAAGATGTATCTACTTATTTTTTGATTGAGATTGTATTTAAAACTCGAAGCTAAGAAATGTGTTAAAGCCATGGTCTAGTGGTAGTGACGCCCACCTTACAATCGTGAGGTCGTGGGTTCAAATCCCGGTCCCGTACAAATGAGTTCTTTGGAACTTAAGTACGGAATTTGGACCACTGGCTTTTCGGTGAAGGAAAACATCGTGAGGCAACCTGCATGCGTCCGTAGAAGAAATTTGATGGCGTATGTGAATCCACCAACCCGGACTGGGCCAGCATGGTGGATATGGCCCAATTACCCTTCGTGGGTAGACCTACATCCTGCAGTGGACTATTAAAAGTTTGATACAAGCATGTAACAACTGTATAGAAGGTGTATGGGTAAAGATGATAATGAATCAATAGGAGAATCTGCGACTTTGGAATCTGATGAATAAATTCATGATAGAATTCGTTTCCGTAGATAGATTGTGGCATCTTCGTGGCCTTTTGGGGATAATAGCTTCTCGGTTTAATTATGGTCTCAGGAGTTAACATAATCGCACATAAATCACAAATATATAGATACCTGACATCCGCAACCTGTTTCAATTCGCGCGGCACAATGCGCGGCCGCGGCCCATTGTGCGCCCGCGCCGCGCCGCGCTGCTTACCGGCGACATCGCTCCTAATTTATATCTTCATGGTCGTTTAACGACACCCGAATCCATAAAAATCTATTACAAATCAAAACTCTTATTAGCTTACTTCTATAAAATTATTTATGTTGCGGTTTGGATGTTTTTTACTGCTGCAATATTTATAGACATAATTTTCTTTGTTCAGAAATCCTTTCAGAGACTATCCAGTTTAGCACACAATTGAGAGTATATTATCATTCCCATTGAAACGTGCCTGCTATAATCAACCGATACGACTCGCTCAGCCCAAACATGACTTATCCACTGACAGCATTGCAGCGCACTATTCAGAAACTTTTTATATTTTGTTAAACTTGTTACGTGCACACCCACCACAGACGTATTAGTTTACACCTATATATCTTTGTAATCTCGTGAAGTTAATTTCTGATTTATAAGAATCGGTTTATTCTGTTAGCTATTAAGTAATGGTGGCTCGATGAATATGGACCACACACAGGCATTCAAATTAGAAAAGTCTGACAAAACGGAAATGATGCATTTATTCTTATGGTGCGACAGCGGGCGCCCCGCGGGCGTCCCTTCAAGCTCGTAACTCTTATAATAAGACACTTAACGCGAGATTAACTAGTGCTTACGCGGCCCACTTCGGTTTGTATATTTCATTTTGATTTGTGATGAAACCAAAACATTTGTGTTTCGTAGTCTCGAATTTTCTCCGTTAAGACGATTAGCGCTATATTTTCCCGTCGACGGCGGCTGCTTCATGCTCTCAATTTTATTTATGTAATCCATATAAACATTTTAAATATGACATGTTTAAAGCTGATATAGACTTTACAACGGATATTTATTATTAGTGGTCGTTATAGGTAATTTGTTCAATAAATGATCGAGTACCAGCAAAGATTTTCTGTTATTATAAAATCTACTGTGCAATTGACTCGTGTTTTACCCTTGTAGCAGTTGTAGTAGTACCTAATGTTTCTTGTAATAAGATTATTCAATGAGATACGGAATTTTTGTATAATACCTACATATTGCTGTCAAATCCACATTTGAAATGAACATAAAGATGGAAGTGAAGTGAATAACGAATTTGATATGAATACAAAGTGGCTCTATTGTATTCGGGTTTGTATCAGCTGGACTGAACTCTGACGTGTGCTGATCTTCAAAAGTCTGTACTAAACCACGGCCTCGCGTAACACAAAGGACAATGCTCATAAAGTTCATTCTGTCCGCGTCAAACCACCCAGTGGTGTCACTCAACATCAAATATCATGCAACGGTTTATAGAAATAAAAAATATGAATACGGAACTCACTCGTTCTTTGCTACTTTTACGTCCTGAGTACATTTTAAACATAAATTTTGATTTGACGGTTTCGAAGAAAATATTCTAGAAGTGTAAACTCAGTAAAAATATTAAGGGTTAGTATAAAGTAAAAGAAATACAAACTCTTTATAGATTTTTTGCACAAATTTGTGCTACAAAAGCCGTAACCGGCCGTTACCGGCCCTTGTCGCCCGTTGAATGTCGATCGATACCTAATTGAAACCTGGCGATCGGAGTATAATTATTCCCCTCCATTAAATTTCCAGATTACTCGAGAGCTACTAGTTACCCAGACAGGAGACATGACTTATTTAGTGCCCATGTTGCGTTTCCATCTTTAATCTGCGTGGGCGCATATTTCTGAGAAAACATTTCTTGTTGACCGTACATAATGCTGCCAAGAAAACAGAAGTAATAATGCTGGCCATACTTGCACGGTGAAGAACTCCGTAAATGAATCATCGCATATGCGTTCCTCGTCAGGGCGCAAAAAGAGGTTTGTCAAAAATGCTCCTCTGACTTAGTTCGCTCGGTGCTCGGGTGCCCGCTGGCTGTACTCATCCCTTATTTATTTATACTGGTATGAAGAATGCTCATTTTTTGTGTCGCCATAACAGCGTGCGTCCAGCGCGGTCGCGATCTCAACTGCGAATTCCTTAATTGACAAAATGTAGAGACGCTGCATTCCCGTATGGATCGTTAGCGATAATGTGAGAATACAAAACGAAGTAGACACGAAGTAATAACTGCGACGGTGTAGGGAGGTACTTACTTACATTTAACTGAGTTTTGTGAAACAATTACTTAATTAAATTACACAAAAAACTAGGCGTGTATTTAAAATCAACATAAAGGTTGATAATAGTCGTCGTCTTGAAAAAAAACTACCACAACCTGCTACACTAGGTAATCATTTTTTAAAATAATGTTGATTGCAATGCTAGCAAGAAAGTAGTAAGCTTTCTTCACGGTCTTTAAAGAAACCTCCTTGAAGTATTATGAAAACAATTTATAAGACTTGTATGATAGCGTCAGCTTGATTATGAGTCGTTAGATGGTAGTTTCTCTTATCACCGATGATAAAACATGCGTATATCGGAGCCGCACCCCGCACTTTCCCTCGAAGGTCCGCACCTGCCGTCGGTCGGCGCGGCCAGTACCCGAGCTAATGCGTCATTCAGTATATGCCGCAATGCAACATTTATGGTTACCCATATGTATCTCCGTGAGGTTATTGCATGTAAGACAGGTTAAATAGATCTACGAGAAAGTTTCCCGTATAGGACCGAGTGAGTCATTCAATTGATTAATCGCAAAGCATCTTATGGATTCGATTTCAATTTCACAGCTTTCGTAGTTAGTAAATATTCGGCGGTCTCCAGTGTCTAATGAGTTTAATTAAGACATCAATAATGACGGCGAGGCAACGACCGCGGCGGCGGCGGCGAGCGGCGCGGGCGCACGCAACCCTGCGCGACATGCATGCTGCTCCGTTACGACACCTACACCAAATGTTTCCACATGCCCGAGCAGGAGATAAGCGGAGAGCGACGTCGACGTGTTATTTATTAACGAACCGAATGATCGATAGTTGGACGCGTCACCGGACGTGGACGTGGACGAGCGCCGCCTTTCGAAACTCGCCGCCGCCGTCGACTGATCACTTTGCCGTACTCTTTGGACCTCCGATATATCTATCCCGCAATGTCTTCGGCTCGATCGAGCACGAAATGCATATTTTTAGAATAACGTGCCTATACAGAGCTTTCACTCATGCATCTCATTTCGTATGTAACGAAGGCGCTGTTCTTGTCACGGTCGATATTAAGTCTGCAAATGAGATTTATTAATGTGTCGCAAGAGAATTAAGTGCTTTGGTAACGATCGTCACTCGTGACATCTATTCCGTCGTCAAGGGTACCTACGTAATCTGTCTGAGAAAAGTTCGTGCATGGAATGGCCGTGGCGAATGCGGTTGTTTGTGTAGCGGAGTCTCCTCCAACCCTTGCTCGGATCCATCCGTTCCGCTCTAGCATACGTCACGTCTGCTCGTGACAGCTGCACGATACT
The DNA here is from genome assembly GCA_949316475.1 of Hypomecis punctinalis. Taxonomy (NCBI): domain Eukaryota; kingdom Metazoa; phylum Arthropoda; class Insecta; order Lepidoptera; family Geometridae; genus Hypomecis; species Hypomecis punctinalis. Next base: position 14,344,983 of record OX438798.1, on the reverse strand, counting down.
TTCTAATCGCTCCATTCAATTCTTCAACAAACAAACACAAGGAGTGTGCAACTTGCGAAACTTTAAATGCCTCGAACAATTGACAGCGAAGAAAAGAACGATCAATTAATTGTTTATAGAGGTGCTATTCGGCTTATTCAACGTCGAAGCGATTGCGCAAAGTGATACACCTAATTCTTTAAGAACATTAGCTATCGGATCGGTTTTAATGTAAACAAGCTTGTATGTTTACATGTATCGGTTCGAGGCGAACGTGATAGGAAACGGTCGGAAATTCGAGGTTCAGCTGCGCAGGGCAGGTTAGACCAGTCCCGGTGGCCTCGCAAGGACCCCAGCAAACCTGTTAGATTCGTTGCACGATTTTTACGTGCGCACCTACCGGAATCTCATTGACGTGGTGCACCCGCGCCGCCCGCGCGCCCCGCGCCCCGCCGCGCCTGCCAGTTAACTCGTCAAATGACTCACGCTACGCCTGGTTAAATGCCAGAAGCTGGCTTTTCCAGTTCTCTGATCCAATTCGCACATTCTATACTCACTTGACACTAGCACGACATTTTAGGATACCTATGTAATCGTATGTGGTTCGGCCGGTTCACGCTTAGCAATTTTTTTGCAAATATAATCACGTGTTTATTTACATAAAATCTCTTTAGCTCTATGTGAAGGGTAGGCATGTGGCCAAAAAAATGCCGTTTTTGAATTTCGAGATAACGATTATTTATTCTTTTTTTTTCAATTTAGGTAGAGTATATAACGAGTAATTAAGTTAATTGTAGCTATGGGATTACATACAATCACACCCATACAAGGTACACTTAGTAAAGTAGGTATTCAAGAAAAAATAAATAACTTTAGAATCACATTATTTTATTTACATAATTTAATTAGCCACCAATTTCGCAGATACCTAGATGTATCACTCAAGTACTTACATAGTTGTTGAATTTCTGAAACGTGTAATCAGCCAGAGAACAAAAAAGACTGGTACGATGATAATTACGGTCTGTTGTTTTTGCGTTTGTTTGGATCATCACAAATATGTTTTGCTCGACAAATAATGGCGAGATAGGTATCACACACGACCAGGAACAGGAATCAGGTAGAACTACGATCCGGTCAAACCCGTCCGACGCGTGCTTCCAACATTTTTTATTTATTTGTCTGCATCGTCGGATACCGCTGGGCGTGACGTCAGACGACCTAAACTGGTTAGCGAGGGAGCAGGGATTTGCCTCGTATCCTTCCGGTTCTGCGAGTGGTTCAGCCTGTTCTACATCAGGTTGTACCGCAGCGCCCGCCCGAGCCAGCTCGTGACGCGGCTGCAGCCGCCGTGACCGATCCGACCCCACCGAATCTGGCAGCCGCCGTGGCCATCGTCCCGCCGCGCGCCGTCCGCCCGGCTACCAGTTTCACTCTCGCACTGGACACCCGCTCCGCTGACTCATCCCAACAAGCGCAACAATTAGCGAACGGAGCGTCACAATACGCGATGACCGTATGTTTGTACCATCAAAGGTCAGTATCCGTACCCAAATGGTCACGCCTAATAACTGGTTCGTAACTTGTAGTAGACTCGTACGTAAAACCTGGCTCGGAGTACCACACGTATTTTACGGTAGGTGCGTTTATACGAAAACAAGATGAGTGAATGAGAACACGTTGGCTACTTACACACTTTAATGCTATAATTATAGGATGATTCAAATATACCTATCTTAAAGTCAGATATGAAATATTACTCTAATTGCAGCGACTTAACAATCAGTTATAATAACAGGTAGCTAGCTAGACGATTGGTTTTCATTTAGAGCTTATTTAGAGTTTATTAAAAAAAAAATAACAACTGACCATTACTCAAGATATAGGTATTATATTATATTTGTAATTATAACTCTTACGGCGAGCTACATTGTACTAACATTGAAAGACATATACAATTAACAGGCTAAATAAGACATGGACAAATATGGGGAATATTAATGTAAATAAAGAACTATTTTATTAAGTTTAGAAAACGCTATTACAGATACAGGATTGTCATCATCATCAGCAATGTCTCCTAACGGTCCAATGATGATTATGACGATGCCAAGCTATTTATTATCTTGGCTTTTTTTAAACTGTTCGTTGATTTCTGGTTCTGCGCTACCTTTCTCCAGTAGTGTCCTTCTCGCCATTTCGCTTCTTGGTTTCCTCTGCTGTTTTTGGTATCTTTATCACCAAGAACCAAGATACCGTTTTACTCCACTTATTTTATTTCTTTTGCCATATCTGTGGGATCAGTTAGAGATTATGCTGATCCACTTGGTTCTGGGGTCGCGTGTCATGCGCAATGTTCCAATACTGCTTTCAATTTCTTGCCAATCTTCACAATACATTTAACGTATGATTTGTCGTTGTCCTCAGAAGACGCAAGGAGGTGATGGAGGTGAGCGGCGAGCCGTGGCGCGCGTACTACTCGAGCGGCGGCGAGCACCCGCTGAGCGCCGCCACGTCGGCCGTGCTGGGCGTGCCCGACGACGGCCACCCGCTCGTCACCGAGTACTACAAGCTGCCGCCGCTCGGCCAGGACGCGCACCTCACTCTTCACAAAGACACCAAGCTCCTCGATGTATGGCCGTAAGTATTCTCGATGAACAGACGACGCAACCACTTTTCCACGCAATCACTGACAATCTGCCGGGCTAGGATGCGCACCACGAAATATTTCTTTCGACGTGTCAGAACAAGACAAAGTTAAGGCGAAGTATATATCTGTCACTTTTCACACGTCGAAAAGAGTTCCTTTTCTGACTTTTCGTGGTCGCAGGCTAAGCTAGCTGGTACAAGTCCGTAGTGTCATGGCAGCTCTACTGGTTACTTATTTGTTTCTGAACATATTTGTGTAGTATACATTCCGTAGTAGTCTGCTGCGTCCGTTGACACTGTAGTTTGCTGCTGTAGTGTGCGATCTGCTACGGACTTATACGAGTATGTGCAATAAACATGATGACTGTTTTTGTATTTTTTGCTTTATCAAAAAAGCAAGAAATGACAAAGACAAAGGGCGTCAAAGGTTAGGAGTGTGAAAAAAACGTATGAATAGTTTTTGATATTCTAACACACAGACTATAATAAAAAATGTTTTTGATCACCTGTCCAATTTCAGTTATCCAATATCTTAAAGGTAGGTACAATTCCGCAGCCACAAATGCTACAGCAACAGAAAGGGACGTGACGCTGCGACACTACTGGTTTTTTGTGTAATTCTATGAAATACATTCCGTAACTAGCGACACGTCGCGTCGTCTGCCCCCGAATACTTAGAAACCAATAGTGGTAGTGTCACCGCGATACGACGTGTACCTACCTATAAGGGGTAAATCGCGTTCAAGTTTTATTACTTGTTGTTTTTTATTTTCTTTTATTACTTGAAGTGTTAGCACTTCGAGTAAAAAGAAAACAACAAGCCCTAAAATACCTTAAGAACCTTTGCAGAAATGAAGATGCCCCATGAGTGTGGTATAACTACGCCGCCCCGGCCGTAATATCTGAGTGTTACGTTGATAAAATGGTCATTAAACTACATGGCATATCTACTAGTGAATTAATTTTATTAATAAACGATTATTTTTAGATGCCTCACTTTAGATTCAGTACCTACCAACTACCAAACCCAATTCATTCTAAGTTAAGGTTTTGTGCTTTCAATTATTATCATTAGATGAGCTAATCAGATCAGATAATTTGTGATAAAATGAGTTGTAGCTCTTCTGATTTGATCTGATCTACTAGTGAAGTCAGTGCAGTGAGCAGTATCACATAATATGGTGCATATGTATCTAAATCACTAGTGCATGGATGGTACAAAAATGTGATTTAATTTGACAAGTGACTTTAGAACACGATCACAAATTATAAAAATAACAATCATGGAGATGAAGAAATGAAGAAATATGTAGGTGTAGGTGAAAATACAATATTACTATTAATTTAAAATTAACCCTATAAAGGCTAGGCACTTTTTTATTGCTTCTTAATAACACCTCTCACTCGAATATAATGAGCTATTAATTTTACTAATCATAAAGCACACCTATCTGTTATATTGTGATGCGAAACGTAATCGAATATGCAAATATAGCCTCGAACATGGATACTCAACAATCAAGAGGAATCAGTAAATGATCGCGGAAAATCAATCGTCGATTCTCACGGCCGTAGATCAAATCGAACATTCGTGTATCGCAACAATTATCATTATAATCGAACAGTTTTGAGGCACGGTGAATATGGAATGAATTCGCGTAAAATTTATATGCAAACTATGATAATGTGCGATCTTTTTGTAGTGATGTTTTTATACGATTCGGCAGTCGGGGAGTTTGGATCTACGAAGTCTCACGGCCGAGTACACTGAGACAAGGCGCCGCGTGGCTTCCGGCCCCGGCGCAACGTGTAAGAATAACAAATAATAAAAATGTTAATGTTCCACTCAATAAATCATAAGCACTCATTTGAATACCTATGCCGGGATTAACGAACTATCGGTTCGCGACTGCGAAGACCCGACGCTCCCCTCGTACCTGCTGCCAGTTGCCACACATCCTTGAACATTTGCATAAATCTGCCGTATTGATAGTCACGCAAAAAATACTTCTAGCACCGTAACATTACACTTTATGGCTTCAACAATGTGGATTTGCTCGTTGTATTTAACTTTAGCTTCTCTGTGTTATATTAATGATGGGCCATCCAAAGTTCTCTTAATTACATTTGTTATTTTTATGACAATCAACAAACATTCTAATAATTTGAAAAATTTAGATACGTAAAAAATGTATGCCGTAAAATAATTCAGTATACCCGGCAAAGCTTATAAAGTCGGCGCATTCAACGCATTCCCATAGAAACGTGACCCCGATCAAATTATGCTCGCTCTTTCAAAGAGGTTGTTAACAGCATCCTTTCAATGGCGGCGCAAAAATGAGCAAACGCCGTGTCGCATTCTCTACAGGCAGTGCATAATGTTAACTTGACCCCATACAAACCATTTCAACTTTATGAATGTTTTATTATACTCCATAAATACTAGTTACGTAGAAAACTAGTTTATATCCATGAAAATGTAAATTTCGTGAATTTATAAAAGTGAGGACAAAGGTATTGTTATACCGTGTTAAATATTTTTCCTAAAATGGAACTCTTGTATTCGGTTGAATAGAAATGTGTATGTAGGTAGAAGTCGTAGTAGAAATGGAAAAGAGCCACCTACGGGTGTACCGCACACGTCGCCGGCACGGCCCGCGGAGCCGTGTTACACATAGCATGCTCCAGAATGTGTGGCCGCGCTGCATTCGGCTCGTCATCCCCGTCACCGCTCGCTCCCAGTGCATAAATACAAATAATGACAATAGACGGATGTGGCTGGAAGCGGCTCACATTGACAAGGACGCCCAGCGGCCAGGACTTGTCTCGAGTCATTGTCGGCACGCGTCCCACGCGCGCGGTTCAACGCGCTGCTATTGCTCATTCATACATTCAAAATTATAACGAACACTCCGGCGCGCCCGCACCCATCACCGAGTTCTGTGTCTCCGAGTGTGTTTGTATGCTAATCGCTCAGCGCCAGTGCATCGTCAGGTTTGAACGCTGTATTTGTTGTCTAAATCGCTCGTATTATTTGAATTGAATGCCCGATAGATGTAGAAATGAACTAGTTCCGTCTGTATTCCTCGGAGATCCGTGCTCGTAGGCGTGAAAGCGTTTCGTAAGCGCATTGCGTTGTGCGCGGGCGCAGCGGATACGTCCTAGGTATAGGTAGAGTCAGGAGCGCCGGTATTAAATGGAAACTGCGGCCATAACCATTAATAAGTTGTCGGAGGCTGTCGAATGCTAAAGCTGAGATTAGCATAGAAGGGAGGGCCGCGCCCTCTTGACCCTGTCACTGTTCGCACTTGCCGCACTAACGGGAAATTGGTTTCTCTGCACTCACCCACCTTCACTTTATGACCTAATGATAGAAATTATCAAGACATTTCATTACCTAGAAGGCACGAAGAACATAAACTAAACGCACCTAGCGAACGTTCTAAGTAATATCGTGTAGGACAGATCTATAAAATAGATACCTAAATTCCTATGCTGTTATGGTAAATTTTGCTTATTACATTTCTTTGAATAAATTTACTGTCAAATGATTGTGCAGATCTGAACTTAGATACCAGCAAAAACACAAATACGATATTAGAATATGCGCCGTTGGTGTCGTGGTAGATTAATAAAAACTCAGGGAGTTGGAACCGTGTGACCCATTTAGACTGGAACCGGTTTCCTCTTGAAGATACGCCGGTATTGTTAATAGCAGAACAGTTAAAACCATTCAACTCCCTTAGAAACACCCGACCCTCTTACGAAGATAATGCGTAAAAAAGACAGTAACATCGTTATGTCCCCGACAGCAATGGTCATCGCGTAGCGTAATATGAAATCGGGGCTTGACCATTCATTACTGACCACCTTTTCATAAAGTCTCCCTTCGAGACGGTCGACTGAAGAAACTCAATAACAGTGGAAAAACGACCTTCTATTACTCAGCGGCAGTTTCCTGTTATTATTATCGAACGGCAATTAGGTTTAGGGAATAGTTAGTCTAACGGGAAATTAATTACTTAGATAGCCGAGCGTAATCGACCAACCAATTTTTAATGACATAGACAAATGGCGAAATCGTTTTCAATTAAAGTATTTGATAATGTATTAGTTCCGTGAGAAAAGCAGCAATAAACCTACATTTAGTCGGATGATATATTCAAATAGAATGGAATTGCGTTCGCATCCGTCGCAGCGTCTCTCATTCCGCGGCCCGGCTGATTCTTATCAGCTCGTCAAACGATGGATGGTTACTGCTGTCGCCGCTTCAGATCTTAACATTGATAGCGAATGTGCCTTAACACATCATTACAATAACCTAGAGAAAGTGCGTAATACATATATGAAAAAAAGTACGTTCATCCCTATAATTCGATTAGTCAACATCGTCAACCTTACATAATATGGGATTTATTAAGTATACGGTGTAATATTAATACGAATATTATACACCGTGTTTTGTAAAAACCTAATAAAAATTCGAAAGATAAGTCGCGTTAATACTTTTTTTTGACTATCCGAAATGGAAATAATGATTTTGGGCTTGTGTATATCTAATATTGAAAAGTTATCTTACTGCCCATGTCTAGTTCCTACGAGTCTATTTTGCTGCTTTTTTTAAATTTACTATACAGATACACTAAAACTATCGGTTTACCTCGTACAAACACCAAATCGTACGACGTAAATCATATTCAAAGCATTGTAGTTTCCAAAACGAACTTCAATAAATGCATTGAATTGTAGGCACATATCGCTCGAGGGTTCATCGCACCCCATGGGCCGCATTGTCAAGATCTCATCATGTGTGAAAGGGTGTTAAGTAAACATTGCAAATAATTATAATGGCAATTGCATCTCGCAGTTGCAGCGATGCAGCTTCGATAAGAAATCACATATTTGCATGTAAGAAATAACAACAGTTGCGAAGGAAGGTGATTATTCCTATCTTTTATTACGCGCACTGTTATGGTAATGGGGTGCAACATGACACTGATATCAGATTAGGATTTTAAGCATTTGAATATTGGCTACCTGGGGAATAAGGAAACGTCAGTAAACCGATTCGACGACGCATGGATCATTTGAATATTAGGTGTGCTACATACCTACTCGTAGAACTATTCGACGTCAAGTTGCCTAGTGAGACTTACCTAGCAGCTTTCGTCCTTAGATATGAAGTTACCAACCATGATTGAATTTCTAGGTACATACTTAAAAAAATGCATCCGAAAATATTATAAAAATTTGTGAATTACCAATGATATTTCTAAACATTTTGCACTTTTCAAACACAAATCTTTTTCACTACCTATACATTTTTTTTGGAATGTAGGAGAAAGAACTTGCAATAGTTGGATTTAAAATGTAACCAAATATTGCCCATCTAATCTACATCTACATTGTAGATGTTATTCAAGAAGCTCCTTGCTTTATTGCAAATGTCCGATCTCAGCTAAAAGATGACGCTAGATAATATGCCAAAGGGCTACGCAAAGTGGTTTTCCTTGCAAATAAGATGGCTATCTAAATTTTAATTTCAAGATGTGTCATCAGCGCTGGAGTTTACATGGAAATGTAGAATTTAGTAAATATAGAAATAGTTAAATTGAATACAATCTTGTTGATGCTTTTGAGGCAGCTGTCAGCAGAGAGCGCATTATGTTCGTGGTTGGTTTTTGTAGGCGCCAACAATGAGCGACAAGCAAACACTGCATTGTGCCAGGAGCGCATGAATAACGATGTCTTCGCCGCTTCTCGCCGACGGCGTATCTATGCACCCTGGATTAGCTTTCAATTCAATTTGCATTTTAAGTTAAACGTCGCCAACTACCTCGAATTTAACTTCTTTTTTATGTCGATTTCCAAAAATGATTACTCTTTACTGTATTTTTGCAATTTTGCTATGCAACCAACATGTTTTGAGTCTTTTTTTTATAAAGGGCATAAGCTTTTGATTAGGTTTTAGCTTTAATTTGATGTTGTGTTCAGAGATAGTAGTAAATCATGATCGGGATCAAAGAACTCAGTAATAGATTTTTTAAATTTCGAAGAAGGAAACTTTTAAATTTTTCAACGTTAATTTTTGTGCATGTTTTTGTCGGATAAAGATTGTACCTACATATACTCATCGTATTTCTCATGAGTCGGTAGGTATATAAATTGCGAAGAACGATCGTGGTGTGAATTTCAATCGGACATGCGCTCGCGAGGCGTCCTCCGCTCGTGCAGTTCGCGGTAGGTCGCGAGTTTCTACCAATTCGGACGCATGAAATAGTGCCGCAACTGCCTCTTATCTAAAATAAACATCTGAGCGCCAATGAAACATGCCTTCAATTATCATAAATCGGCGTGTACTGGCATTGAACGACGAAAGCCGCGCCCGCGCTCGCCGCGCCGCCCGGTGAGCAACGTGCCTTGTCTATGCTCACATGTAAACAAATCGACTTTAATTTTAATGTATAAATTTCGTGTGTTGACTCCCCATTTGTCCATGTGTTAGTAACGATTATGTAGATATACCTGGTCTAGGTGTTTATTAATTTCTACTCGTATCATTGCACTCGCACATTTGTTTTGGTGTCTTATAGGTATATCCAGAGTAAGGGTATCTCAATCTTAAGTGTGGCATGTTATGCATGTTTTAGTTTTACACTGCAAGTTCTCAAGTGATTATGATGAGTGTTTTATATGTGAGTATATTCAGTTCTGTATAGTTTTTTTGTATCTTTCTTAGGAAAATATGAGTAACTCATAATTTACCCATAAACCATTGTGTTGATATAATACCAAATGTTTGTATATTTCTTTTAATTTATCCCTAATTAACTAATATAGAAATATATGTTCACGATATCAAAGGTCATGCATGTTTTCATGGGCTATAATTAGTTTTATAGAGTTATAAATCTTGTAAAATACCTTGTATTCGAAATATTCTAACTCTAAAAATATTAAACCAAACTTGAAACAAATGCAGTGACGTAGTGGCGCTACGAACGTCTACGAAAATCTACGAGCCGTAGCAAAGCGTTACTAAAACGCCCAAAAACTATAAAAGGACACAAAATAAATACTTTTGAGCTTAAATTTATTCTATAATTTGGGATAATATAAAAGATCTACCTACAGGATTTCTTGTTTACAGGTTGTTGCTCAATGATAAAATGATAACTAGGTATTTCATGTACCCAGCTATTCATTCAAACGGCATCGAAGTATCGGTGCTCACACACAGATGGCGCTGTTATTAATTTTCAAATAAAATTATTTGTCATAAATATATAATATAAACAACGAATAGTCAAAAAGATCACCTGATAGAGCTTGATAATTCTTGGGTTAAGGAGATATAAAATAAACCAAAAGTTTCTAAGTAGGTATATCTGAAATAATTTGAGGTAATCTTAGCAGCTCTAAATAATACAGTTAGTGGAGACATTGTAGACAAGTAGGTATGTACCTATACATATATTTTGTATCCGTTATTGGAAAACATTACCCAGAGTAGCGCGATTTGTATGATAATTTTATTTACATCGTGAATGCTAGGAAAATAATATGAAACAATTTGACAGAATGTAGCACGTAGAGCGAGAATGATAGCGCTCGGAGTGTGCTAGCGCGCACGACGAGGTCGGCCGCGGCGCGCGCTCGCGCACGTCACCAATCACGGGTGTCTCCCCTCCGCAGGGCCGGCACTACGCTGAAGGCGGCCAATGGCGCGCACGGGGCGGAGCTGGGCGAGCTGTCGGGCCTGCTCCACGCGGGGCTCGTGAAGCGCGAGCCCGAGGACCTGAGCCGCAAGGTGGTCGACGAGCCCGAGCCGCACGCGCTCAAGCCGCCGCGACACAAGGTGCGTCACACGTCCGTACGCTGCCGCCGCGCGCGCACGCACTCACACACTTACCTTACCGGTCACTCATGTTTTATTTACCGCGGTTAGCGTACGATGCGCCGAGCACGGCGCTCGCCACGCACTAGCCGCGCCCGCCCGCGCCCTCTCAGGCCGGCCAGCGCTGCCCGCCCAGTGTGCAACAAGCTCTCCCCGAGGAGCGCTCCGACATCCCGGGACACCCTTGACTATCAGTTTCGCGAACGTGTTCCCGTCGAACATATCTAGTGTACGTGAAGCAGTGAACTGTGCATAGACGCGGCATGTACGCGTCCACGTTGCGAAGCGGACAATTGTCGTGGGAGAACGCGTGTAACAGGCGCGTGTGTCCGCAGGTGGCGGTCGGTGAGCCCGGCGAAGCGACGTCGCCGTCCCCGGCCCCGTCGCGGGCCTCCTCGGCCGGCTCGCTGCTGCCCGACGCCGCCATGTATGCGGCCCAGATGTTCGCGCCCCCGGGCACCCCCAGTCCCACTCCGTACGCGGATCAATACTCGAGGCAACCCGCGCCCTTCGCCGGCGAGCCCTACTATCGAGAGTACTTCGTCGGCGATGGATATCAGCAAAGAACAGCGCCGCCCTACGGAGACGCCGAGCCGGCTTCGGCTTCCGCGTTCAGCGATCGATATGGGACTCCTCGATACCATAGCAAAAGTGTGATCGCCGCTGCAGGCCTCACGGTGGATTTGCCTTCGCCGGACAGTGGGATCGGCGCTGATGCCGTCACTCCTCGTGACCACACCACCGTTCAACAGGTCGGTGTTCTGAACAAGTTGGGCGCGGGCGGGCGGGCTTCATACTACACGAACAACCATACTCATATAAACCACCATATCTCACCACACAACACAACATTTACTTTATGAACTGCTTTCATTTCGATGCACAGTTGTCACATAGTCAGTAAACAGGATTATATATATATTACGAGTATTTACATGTAACTCGGCACAATGATACATTTTAGATTACAAAGAGCTGAAATTAGTTGATGGACTTTTACCAGGAACAGCTGATAACTCTGATTATTCTGCACATTTGCTGAAGCCCTCCCGCGCTCTCACTATTGTTTTTCTTGCATGTTGTTTACAGCTACACTTGGACCTGATTGGTTTAGTTCTACCTATAATACAAATGCTAAACACCGCTTCTGCTTATGTATTATAAGTACCTAATCATAACAATCAGGCCCAGCTAGATATTTTTTTGGTTAGTTGGCAATTTTTAAACTTGAGACACAAGTAAGTACTTGGGCACTGTAAGGATAGGAAACGAAGCCCGTGTTGTATTTGGATTTCGTTTTGGAACCTTTCAAATCAAATTACAAGTGGTACATAGTAACAAAATTTAACATACTCTAAAGCACATAAGCATTAAGCATTTCAATAATGGTAGTAGTGTCACAGCTATATCAATACAAAATTGCTAAAAAAATGTGTTTTTAACTATTTTAGTAATTAGTATTACTTAAAAAGCAATTACATTGTTCACTTTTGAATCAAATATACCTACGTAAATTATTTGTAAAGATCTAAATAAAGACGGTAGACACTCAGTTCTTGCGCATGGTATCTAATCATATTCAGTTTGTCATCAATTTTTTTAATGTTATGCACGCCAGATGTGTCGTGTAGGTTTTTATAGGTAAACACTAGTTACCTAAATGAATCTTATTAGAATAGTATTAAGACAACAAGCCAGGCATAATAACTAGGTTCCACTAATTGCACTTCCATTGATGTGCAGACAATGGAGTCGACGCCACGCGAGACCTTCGCACTAATATACTGCCAACACCACGCATTTGACTGTTTATGAGTTTACATACATAAATGACAAATGAACATGACTGACATGACGGTAATTGAGTTAAAAGCTTTATAAATAAGGCTGAAGGACTGCATAATCCAGGGTGTGGCAATCACGAACAATGTAACCAAACCCTACTTGCCAGCCCACCTAGCTGATCTAGATTGGACGTTTAATAATTCGCCTTTTGTTATCTTGACGTAAAGGAACACTGACTGACACCAAATAAATTTTATCCGACATCAGCTACTGGCTTTTGTTACTAGGAACTGACGATAAAATGGGTCAGATGTAAAAAAAATCTTATTGGACTTATTGTTCCATTCAAATAGCTTCCTGTAACATTATTTTCTTTCAAATAGCTTTAGTTTTTACCTTTTATGTACTTTCGTTAGATCATGACGTTTTTGACATGATTTCATCAAATTCTTATCAAAGTTACACGACTGTCAATGGTACGATGTGACGTAAGTATAATGATATTTTAACGTGTAACCATTATCATAAATTAGTTGGCAATAGACATAATTAGGTTTAATTTATGGCATATTTCGAAATACGAATATCTCTTTACAGTTCTGTTTTTACAATTTTTTGATAAAGGTGACTGTTTACCTAAAACTTGGAAACATTTAATATAAATAAATTAATATGTATGTTAAGTACACAAATATGTTAACAGAAGTCGTTATCATAAACTTCAATTCCTCATCTAAATATGTGATCAATATTTTAAAGTGATTAGTTATCATAGCGTTTGAACTTGGTACCGTTGAATATTAAAAATCCTCTGCTCAACATCCGGAAGTCAGTTTGAAAATGTCAAAACACATTTGAATCAGGATGTTTGCAGTTAAATTGCGGGTATTTGCATAAATATTATATGACGTATTTTCATAATTTGTCGGCCAGTATGTACTATGCTCTAGATTTCACATGAGATATAGGGACTTTTACGTTCCAGTGTTACTGATAACATATTGTAATATTTATTTTAAAAATCTTGGTTTCGTTTATTTGATGGTCATTTGTTTACCTATAGTTTTTCAGTGTACTGTACAAATATATCAATTGTCAACTATTCCAAATGAACTTAAATTATATTGTAAATTATACAGGGTTATTTCTAATCAATTAGCATCCTTAGTTTTGATGTACAGAACAAGACCCTAGGGTCTTGTTCTGTACATCAAAACTACTTTTGTTCTACTACTTTTGTCAAAACTCAAAAAAATTGTTTGTTGTTCCATAGAAAAATATCGTTCAACCGCGATAAAATGTATGGAACAGCAAATATTTTTTTAGGTTTTGACGAAAGTCGTAGAAAAAATGTTGTTAGTTTTGATGTACAGAATAAGCCCCTAGAAGGATGCTAATTGATTAAAAATAACCCTGTATACATGCTAAGCTTTTTTGAAAAATAACATCAAAATGATCTGCACTATACACTATCTATACGCCTTTATGTAACTATTAGATATATCTATCGCATATGTATAAATCATATACATATTATTTACTAAGACTTGTGATTTTTCAAGAATTCATGTGTCATGATAGCAGATTATTGTCTCGACAAATGACATTGTCTTATTTTGTTTCGAGTGTAGTCACAGAGATACCAGGAGTATAACGGTGTTGTCAGTTGAAGAAATTCTAAACCACAAAAATGTATGGAAAAATTAAATCAGCTGTCAAAACTGTCAAATATGTAATGAAATTTGACGTTCTGCGGAGAAAAATAATAAGTAACAATTTTTCAATTTTTTTGAAAATCCGACAGTAGATATTTCTCATATCTCTTTCAGATTTTCTTGTTCGACCACATTATGCATCTGGTATCGCTGTGAGTGTAACTATATATTAATTATGAAGTGTTTATGAGTAAAGGACACTTTCAATGTTCGTAAATACACACAAGTATGGGCAAATATATAATGGCGTAAAGAGCAGAATTTGCTTTAGAGTTGAAATATGTGCTGTGATCGAGATATAAAATTACCAAAAGATTCACGTCGCAACGTTTCTTAGTTGCGATACTCATTTCATACTCATACTCTTTATTAATAACAACTAGTTACAGGTCATTAGTAGGACATGCTAACATATTTCAGCTAACATTACCTGTAGTATGATTCCTTATTAAAAACATAAAAGTGCATTTAACAAAATCCAATAGAAAATCCCCATCGCAACTCTATTGGAAAAGATTTTCAACTAAAGTCAATGAACGTTGAGTTTGATCCGGCACTTTTGATCTCTTACAACTTTCAACATCAATCCTTGTCCATTTAAAAATTATAAATACGATAGTATATTTGTTGGTTTGTTACTCTTTCACGCAGCCACAGACTTTACTTTTTGCATGGATATGGGTCTAAAAATCGCTAAGTGTCATGGGCTAAATTTATTATCTTAGTAAACAAATATTGGTAATCATAATATACCTACCTATGTTACATTGAATGACGATCATTGACGCGAAGGCCCATTTCTCAAGACACACAGTTGCTTGAGTGTGCTTGGATTGGGGAATAGCGCTTTAGGACAAGCAATAATTTCTATCTACCTAGTAATTTTATATCTACATAGTAATTATTACATTAATAAATTGAATAGTTTAAAAATAGTATAATGTGTGAAATTTTATAATTTTTGATTTTGATTTCAATATAATAGAGATGTTTATTGTCCGCGTAGTCGTTCGACTACACGGTAATCTGCCAGCAGCCGGGCAGCGTCGGCGAGGACGGGCGCGGGACGCCCTCGGCTCACCACTCGCCGGCGCAGGCGCCGCGCACGCGCCCCTGGCACGACTTTGGCCGACAGAACGACGCTGATAAAATACAAATCGCTAAACTGTAAGTACTACATTATCACTACTTTTGTTATAGGTCATAAAGTAAAAATTGCTAAAGTAAGTCTCAATTCTCGCTTTTTTGTGCAATGTGTTATCCTGGACTGGTGTACTAAGTCAAAAGGAGATGATTGAACTATTATTATGAATTACTTTTACTAGGACCCAACCCGGAATTTGAGAATAAAAATAATCAGCTGTTTTAAACATTTTGTCGATTCCAAGTCTCAATTTTGTATAAGCCTTCGAGCAAATATCTACAGAGCCACAATCCCTACGTAAAAAAATGTCCAACCGCCGTCATATCGACTTAGATATATATTTGCTTACATTAAATAATTCACAATGACCCGTTGTCTCGAATCTCTATGTTATGTCACCTAATTGGTGCTTGTAACTGAGCACTTTGGCATTGCGCGGTGTTGTAGTCGACTTGCAATCGCCTCACGACGAACTAAAAAGCCTGCTCAATACATAGCTTGGGCAGTGTTTTGGCTCAGACACTTTTTTGCACGATTGTGACTCTATAGATATTTGCTCGAAGCGTACAGCTGATTTTTTATTTCTCGAATTCTGGATTGGCTCCATAGTAAAAGTTGTTCTTAATGTTGGTCTTATCACCACCTTTTGACTTAGTACAGGGGAAGTAGATAACCCTGTATAAGTCATGTAAGTACTCCATTTTCACCTTTTTCTATATAGGTGAGTCATAGTAAATTCAAACTAAAGTCAGTTAGTCATACTCAATTCTCAGATTTTTGTCTAATTTAATCTTATAATTTAAATTATAAGATTAAATTAGACTAATTGATAAATTTAGGAATCAATTTGTGACCCTCTTTGTCATAAGTAACAGTTGCAATATGCTAAACTGTAAGTACTCATTTATGATTACTTTTGTTAGAAATCGTTGGTAACAACATTTTAAACTGCAAGTACCAATTTGTGACATTTTTGTCATAAATTATGAGTTACAAGTTGGTAAGTTTAAAGTACCACCTTCTCACTCTTTGTCGTTAGATATCATAAGATAAAAATTTTGGTACCAATATACATGAAACCATCTACCCACCCACAGTTGTAAGTCATAGGATACTAATTGCTTAACTAAGTAGGTACACTACATACTCACTTTTATTTTATTTATTTGATACACAAAACAGATAACAATCGAATCCTTATTCTAAACTTAGTAGCTAAATTTTACACTGGATTGTCGTCCAAGGTATGTGTATACAGGAAAACTAAAAATTATAGTAGACGAATACTTTGAAAGTATCCTACTGTAGCGCGCTTCCAGAGGGGTACTTACAAAGCCGCACTGAAATTATCTAAACATCTAAAGTCTATTGATCAAAACAAGGAAACAAAGAGTAATAAAATAAGTAAAATAGAAAATTCACTGAACTGAATAACTCAGGCGTAGCGTATTTGTGGCGTCAGAATAATCCTGTTTGCGATTAAAATGGAGGATATCTTTTACAGTTTTTTTATAAGCATTGAAGTTGGGATGAAATATGTCCAATTGGGAGTGTTGTTTTAGTACTTTGTCATAGTTTCCTCAATTACGACAAAGTAACGCAAGAAACAATTTAAATCAATAAGCAGATAGTGCAAGTACGTATTAAAATTTAGAATGGTTCTGAAAACTTATGATATAAACAAATGCAATGATCACCACCGGGAGAGCGACTGGTTCATCTCGTTTACGCAGCTGTAAAAAAAATTACTAGATCAAAACATTGCATTCATTATTTTAACCAACAATATAGCGCCATTGTCTGTAGGTATAATTATAATCATTTTACATCTTGTACATCATTAATTATTCATTGTTCTCAGCTGCAATTAAATTCTAATACAGAAATAAACGTACTTAAGTACAAATTGCCATTGATTTCAAAGAATAAAACCGAATAAAATTGTGCACTAAAAGATAATTACTCTGAGTTCTGGTTATAATTTATAAATATAATTTTCTAAAACATCAAATACGGCACATAGGTATGCATGTTGAACGGTTTACTCGAGCTATACAAGATATCTATTATTAAAAATTGATATAAATGTTAATAGATAAATCAATAACAGGCACATAATCTTTTTTTAAATCTTTATTTATTTATAGAGGGTTTTATCCGCAGGATAATGCCACCCTCGACGCACTATTTACATTTTAAACTTATAGATATCTTACAGTACGCTTAATTCCTAGTTTAACTATTTTATATAGTACCCTGGCTCGTCGTGACGATGGATCGGTCAAAATACTGTTATACAGCCCTAGGCTGTGGGCATCGTATTCGAGTAGAAATAAATCCCTCTCAGGTCCATTCCGGACACACTCCGCCATTATGTGGGTGACATCTTCAACCACCATACACTCGAAACATATAGGAGTTTCAATCTTACCCATGAGATGCGCAAAACTGTTCAGCGGGATGTGTCCGGAGCGAAGTCTAAAAGCGGTAACGAATTCCATTCGGTGCATATCTACTCCAACGAACCAGGGTGAACGGGGAAGGTCAGGTTGAATGGTTCTGTACCAAATACCCTTGCTTCGTGACCTCTCATCAAATTATTCTTTCCACATATTCCTACACTGGGCGCGGACAATTGGGATGAGGTCGCTAAAGTAGGGTACAAAGTTTAATGGCTCACCATCTGTGACAGCTTCTTTAGCTAGGCGGTCTACTTGATGAAATGTTTTGTACGGATTAGTTTGTTTTCAAAGTCGAGAAAAATTCAAAACAACAACACGATAATTTTGTTAAACAAGTTGACATTTGATATGACATAAATATATTTGTGGTAAACAATTTAGGGCGATATATTATTTGACTCACTCACGTGACATGACTTCACATTTATACGAATACTGGTAAGTTTATATCGAAATAATACTATACTATGATAGTACTGTTAAATACAATCTAATCAATCATACGAGTTGAGGCCTTAGTACAATAACAAGAGTGGGCCGCTATTGGGACATCGGATCACACTTAATTGCATCTCTATGTTTTATAAAAGATAAGATCTATATGACATTGGGATAATGCAATAGCTCATATCAATCTCAATATTATAGAAACGATATTTTACTATAAACCTATTTATATATACGAGTAGTTATATAGTATTTGTATGATTGTGGATGACTCAAATAATATATTGACTTCAAAAAGGTCCTAAATTATTATAAAATGTTTATCACAAAAATATTCTTGAACAAATTAATATTGACTTGGTAAACAAAACGAAAAATCGTTGTAATCGAAAAAAAGAGATAATTAATATGTTTTTTTTATTTCATATAGGTTTGTGTTTGACTACATCAACAACAGCCTGATGTTGAGCTGATATGCGGTCTGGGGTGTCATTTTTACTATCCAAAATAGCTTAAGATATTTCATAAGGTAGGTATATTTCCCGCCAATCTCTTATTTTAGTACAACTAGAAGTGAAAAAGTGAAGTTTGACACCTGTCTGTATCCAAATTAATATTCCCATACATATCTCGGACGTCAATTTTACTTATAGTTGTTTTACATTTGTGGAAGTTCCTACGCATACGTTTACCTGAACTTACAATTAGTAATTTACACGGTCCATACATACTTATTGCCATAATCGTTGCTGTAATTCCTAAATTTACATCACACAGACTCGCCAAGTCCATTAAATGCAGTTATATTTTTTGCGTGTCTGTTATTTATAGCTATTCAATAGTTGATTTAATTGCATGATCTGCATTTACTAACTCGTGCAATAAATTAGATCATGTTGTTACCATTTCGCTATTCGTAAGCCAATTTGCAAATCAAACCCAATTTGGTGCAATGATTAAATAACTTTTTCAGTTTTTGCTGTATCTGTTTGAGTAAATGTAGTTTTTATTTGAGACTAACACGCCCTTCTTTTATATATATATAGATAATGACGGCGTGTCAATTTATCTTTTTCTAAAAACAAATCTTTTCTCTTTTCTAAAGTTTTAAGATAAATTTTATTACATACGTATTATAAACATTATTACTAACATTAATATTGATGTTAAACATTAAAACATTAAACATTATTATTGATGTTATTAAGATCTTTATAACAGATATCTGTACTAAATATTTGTTAAATGAGATCGCAATCACACTATAAAACATTGCTAAAAGGCATAAAATGAAAATTAGTTTAAATAACAACTTTATTAATTGAACAAAGCTTAACCAAACAATGCTAGGCGACTTAACTAACCGAGTTAATTTTATATTTCTAACAACAAATTGTGACCCACATAATAAGTGGTATTTTATATCCATACTACACACACACCTACAAGAAAGCATCTAAAACACTCACTTCTTTTTGGAGAGTCATGGCAAAGAAGTAGGTACAAGTATATACGTATGTGACACCGGAACACTCTTAGTATAGTTAGCACAATCCAGGAGGGCCAACTAACTGTGAACCAAAGCCAAACAAAGCAACGTTATAAATAGCATAAATAGTAAGCAATTTGATTAAAGCTTTTCTTCGCATGTAAATAATTTGTTGGTGTGAGGAGAGGCCAAGTGGTGTTGACTTACCACTTTGCACCTCCCAGCGTGGCACATTACATGGCCCTTTCTAGGAAAAGCTTTTTGTACTTAATGTTTGGACACACGCATTGAGGTAAATATAAAACTATTACTTAAATGGTGTTTGATGGTACGCCCGCGCCAAGAAAACAGACTTGAGATCGCCCGAGTGCTTTCATGTTCCTACAAAAGAGTTCAACGGGTGCAAAAAGATAAAATTAAAATCATTTTTTGTCGAGTCGACCAAGAACAATACAATTGAATTACTTCCACATATTAACCTACTAACGGTCTAAGATATTGCACGGTTTGTAAAAGGTTTACCAGTACCTATGATTATGTTAAAGTATACATTGTACATTATGCGGCATGTGACGCTGATCCAGAGAAATCACTCAGACTCACTCAGTATGTCACGGAACTATGCTACGAAGCTATGTCACAAATGTGGATCCACCTTTACATGTGTATCTCTCATAAGCTTGTTGTTTTGATTACATTACCAACTCAATAAATAAGTAATAACTCGTAAAGTGAGTGAGTAATTTAAGTTTACATTGTAACCGGCATCGGTACGGGCTAGTGTGTGCGCCTCACGCCAAAGGTAATAAAACCAGAAGATTGTGCATGAAAATCAATTACGTTGATGTAATTATTTCAAAAGATTTTGAGAGAAGCGTGGTTAAAGCAAACGTGATCTTAAGATATTTTATTTTTAACTTTTTCGAAAGATTTCCAGAATTTAGTAAAAGTAATACAGTTTAATGTTGCCTTTATATTGTAACACATTAAACCTTATAACACAGTAGCATTAAAAAGATACCCAGTAGTCTTAGTATAGAAAAACAAAATATTTATGTAAGATAAGATACCAAGGTCATAAAGATAATTATGATTATGTACCCAAATAACACCAAAATAAAATGCACTATGATAATAGAATTGCTGCACAAGATTTGTTTAAAAGTTTAGTCTGCCCAAATAGCAGACCATGTGATTAAAAGCATGGAAGCTATTTAAACCCTGTGCTACTTTGAACGTAACATTTTCGAGTCAAAAAAAGGGCGCGAGTCATCTCCTTGGTGATCAACTCTGTGGTCTACGCACTTGCATCGTGGTCGTTACAAAGCACTCCTTCAAAAGGTGTTAACTCGCGTTTCGTGATCTTTGAATACGTAGTAAAAGTGGACGTAAATTAGTAATTTCCTTAACAGACAACTTAATTGCGTTCTAAAAGGCTAATACCCTTAATTATTCGGCTAAATAGTTCTACGGAAACTAATTGGTTCGACCAAGTAATATTCTGATTGCTGATTATTGCCGATTCTTAGCGCGCAACTGAAATACTTAGAAACATTTCATTGAATTTCGTAATCTAGATTGTTTGAGCTTTAACTAAGGTATCTACTTTAATGCCTGTTATTGTTTATACGTTTCACACAAAGGATTTATTTAAATAGGTATAGATATTATCTTACTCTTGTTATGGATTTTATAATGTATTAATCTTTTCATGCAAACAATCATTGGATATTTGGACATGACGTAAGTTGCAAGTTTCAGACAATTTTATAATAGAGTAAGTACTATTATAATTATGTAAGTAATAGTAATACTAGGTACATATCTATGACATATTATGTAGGTAGCCGTTGTTTTAAAATTAACATAATAAACAGCTAGAATTACCTACACCAACGTATGAAGAAGCGTCATCGTCTAACAACAAGATAATTATCATAACCAAAATGTTATAAGTGCATTTACCGTGCAATCACCGATATTTTGCACATATCTCGAAATTTGACTACATTTAATACTAAATAAATATTTTGGGGACATGTTACACACTATGTCAACTTAAATCATTTAGTTGTATCATATGCAAAATATCAGTGATGTTATTAAACGAATGTAAAACCAATGAAAGAGTCCATACATTTTCAGTTAAATTTGTTCCAACCAAAAGCAAACGACATCGCGGCGGAAGCACTCGTCGACATGATAAGTGCATTAGCATTATTATCTCGATAATTACTCGCGTGCATTTGGCCCAAATAGCTCGGTCGCTTCTACCGTCTTAAATTACCTTCGATGGCGATACGCGCTCGTTCCCGGCGATTACCAGCCTTCGGGTCCCGGCTCGGCTCGTTCCAACGCCCTCTCGAATGTTTGAACTATTACTTACCGGCCAGTTAACTCACAGATACTCGCCCGCTCGATGTCTCAAACGGACACTTTGTTTACCCCTCCAATACACACGCCGCAGGAACGAGCTCTTAAAAGGCAAAACTTAATCAACCGGCCCGTGTGCTCGTCTTATTATCGAAGATGTTTTCGTTTCGTTTCCAATATGATAGGATTACGGTAATTTGATCGTCGTTGTTGAAATTACTGTACAACATTTCACAACATTTTAAAAACATTATTACTTGACGTTTTAAAGTTTAAACCGTCGTAAACTTGAAATGGATACGAAACCGTTACATTTGTAATGTATCTTTAATTTACAAGTTCATTATTGGCATTTATAAGCTCGCGAGCGATATTGCGGCAATGCTTCAGGATTGCGGTACACGCGAACCTAACATCTGTCCGCTTTAAGCAAAATTAATGTTCACTTAAAACGGCATACCGATGCTTCTGTTAAAAATTAAAGAGACATTTTTATTTCGGCTCTCGATTAGTGAGAGCCGCTGTATACTTATCTAAGTTACCTATATAGTCCGTTAACCTTTTATCAGTATTTTTGTTTGGGGTAAGGTAGATTGTACGTGCAAGACGCGCGTACTCGTAGCGTGCTGAACCAGCTAAGAGTTTACTGCGATCGTTTTCTAGATCGGTGGTAGCAAATGGTAGCGTAGCAATGAATGTTATGAGAAGCTGCGTGTCTGCGAGCGGCGCACCCGCCAATCTCCACGGTGCTATTACCACGGCTAAGCGTTCTCATTACCGGCCCGGCCGATGCGCTCGCGCCTCTAACGTGCTATCCGCCCCTCATGTATTAAAAGATACCATCTTTTAATTTCAATGAAGTTCCGCTAAACCTACTTCACTTTAATCCTAAACCAGTAAATTGCTTTTCTTGTACCATGATAGGTAGGGCGATATTGATAGAGATTAGGATACTTTCAGCTGCTTCATTACCTTCTAGTTCACACTGAACTCGTGATAAGCGCTACGTTCAGTAGTGGATTTTCCAACGTGCTGGTATTTCCAGGAAAAATTGATGAAATCACTTAAAAAGAGATTAAAAGGGTTTTCTCAAGTTCTCAGAGTTATTTTTAATTCTTATCTCACATAAATAAACAATTTACGTAAATTGATTTTCCCATCAATTATAAAACGGATTAACAATACTTGAAACATGATGCTCTATGGCATGTGATTTAATAATTCTACAACACCTTATCGTATTTAATTTAAAAAAAAAAGCAACATACAATATTTATAGTCATTTAGAGCTTCATTTCTGTCCTTTTTTGCGGCATTGAAGTTCTATTTTGGAGTAGAGGCTGAAGACGTAAAGGGTACGGCATTCGTATTTATGCGCATCTAATTTGGCGGTGGCGAGGCATGTCTCCCTGCGGGACGCTGGCCGCGGTATCCGATCGCGTCGGGAGTTTTTACCGCCACCACTTTGTTGGCGCTGCAATCCGAGCCTTTTTGCGCACTCATCAATTTCCGCGCCTCACCGATTGATTTATTCATGAAAGGCGAGCCTCTTGTCTTGTACTCAGGAAGTGCCTTTTTTCGGCAGCCGTACCACGAAAATTTGTAATGAAGCCGACTCGAGAACAATGTGTTATTTATCACCCAATACGGAGAACCCATGTATAGTGCATGACGTCGCAAACTGAGTTTATGGCTTATAAGTTTTAATTGTGAATTGTATAAAGTTTATCTTTGAATACTAGACTTCACTATTTCTAGAAATCAGTAAACAAAGGAAAAAGATTATCGAAATGACAATACAAAGCAACGTTGCAAATGTAAATTATGGTCGGAATCACTTAGAGAGCATCAGATAGGCGTGCGCCCGCGCCGCTGCGGCCGATCCGTCAATGTCGGCCTGCGTTTGCATTACACGGCCTTTATCTTCGCGGGCTCGGTTTAAATCGCGAAACATCAGCGGCTCTGTTCACAAAATTGTTTTCAATAAGCCCTAGTAATGGTGCAACCACAGAACGGAATCGACACAAACTACTCTACCGACATTCCTCAAAGAGATTTATTAAAGGATTAAATATTTCATAACGATTTATGGCTTTTTATCTGGTTACATAAGTTAATGCTGGGCACAATAGAGCTGGCCAATAATGACTTTGCCATTTTCTGGCGTGGCAGTGGCTGTGTGGCGCGGGCGCAGGCGTTGGCGCGGCGTGGGCTGCGCGATCGCCGCGACAAGCGCGCGTGCGCCGCGCGTCGTCGCCGTGTCGCTAACGGCTCGCGGCACGCGATCTCGGCTAAATTAGCGGGGTTTTCCTTCCGTCACTCTGATGATCAAGAAATCGCGAGAAAACGTACTTTTTCATTGCGCACTACGAACTGGATCCGCGCGCCTTTATGTAACGCTGACAAGCTTTACCGGCGATGCAATTAAGATTTCCACTTTTTGCACACTTTTATTGCTTCACTTCATGGAAACTTTATTGTCGAGAACGGGTACCCGTAGATAAGTATCTCAAAGAAGAAATCGCACTTTTTCTAAATGTTTCAGAAACCAGATGTTATTGTGCTTTTTATATTCTAAACGACCGTTTTACAACGTCTCGCCTACTGCGCTACTCCGTATTATGTTGAGTCGTACCGTTTATCTGTGATCTTAAATTGGCAGGTGTCGTATGTCATAGTCGTTTGTAAGCCGGTGGGTATATGAGATATGTTTGTTTGCATCAGGTTTTCTCAGTACGGGTTCAAGTACCACCTGGAGACAGCAAGCAGCAGCTCCCAGAGACGAGAGGATGACCGCATCACCTACATCAACAAAGGCCAATTCTACGGCATCACGCTCGAGTACCTCCACGACCCGGACAAACCGCTCAAGAACCAAACTGTCAAGGTAAGGTACCCTAAATGTTTCTAGGCGTATTTTGGATATTACGATGTAGCTAAATCACTAGTTTTGCTTCAAGGTACGCCGTGGCTAGGTATTTGTGATAACTTTCTATTGTAATGAAATCTCCTACTACTTTTCCCAACTGCTCAAGTAAAGAGCAATTTTTTCAAGTGTATGTTTGTAATGTTTTTGTATGTGTGCACCTTCTATGAATTATCTAAGTAACACGATGTATTTTTATTTGTAAGTTGTCGTCAGATTCAATTTTATATCTAAACTGTCATAGATTATTTTATCCTGTGCTGTAGAGTTTACTAGGTGATAATAATGCATTCAACGTCCATCAATTCAGCTGTTTAAGTATACATGAACAAAGTGTAGTCTTACAATTTAAGCAATACTCTGTATGTAATTATTGAGTCGAAAGTGTCGACGGTACCTGCCGGCCGGATGTTTACCTCTAGTGGATCTTAGAAAGCTGCACCGACGCCCGGCGCAAGGGAATCGTAAAGCCAGCCCGTTCGATCGGCGAACGTCTCAATTTATCTGTGCTGTGCAACTATAAAAATAAAATGTACTAAATTATTACTGCCGTGCGGAAACGTAATCGATGTTGTTTCAATATTTATGAGCGGAATGTAGCGCGTATAATTTTATTGGGTAGCGAGCGCCCACGTCACGGCAGCGGTACCTCGCTCACTCCTCACTCACTCCCCGTAAACTCGACACCGACGAAACCTTAGACAGGTATACAAAATTAAACCGTGTAAAACGAATTGGTGCAAGATATGCAAGATACGAGTACGAGTATAATGTCATATGAAAATTTAAAAACTCCACATTATTAATTTGCGAATAGGTATTATCACATTTTTATATTTTAGGGTTGCGTTGTAGAACCTGAAATCATTATAATAGTATGTATAGTGTTTTCACACTTTAAATGTAATAAATGGAATATAATGGAATTTATTTTATTTAATCAATTTTTAAACTCAATTTTTGCCATTATTTATTGTGGAATGACGAGATATATTTTGCGCTACTAACTATAATTACACTAACTGTTGTATATTTAATTTTAGTATTAAGCTTAGTACTTCAATAAATGATTCTAATCCTATAAGTTTGTTGAGTTGCTTATACATTTTTTAATTTAATTTAATTTTTGTACTTTTTTTGCTGGGCGTACTGTTTTTGGCTTACTAGTTTAAACTCAAAAGTTGTTTACAGAAAAGAACTGTTTCTAATAATTTTCGGACCTGAGAAGTAATAGAAACCATACTAAATTTTACTCAAATAAAAACTACGTTACAGCTCTCATATTGATATCTGGTTATACAGCATACGCATACAAAAAAACCGCATTTTCTGTCGGCATACGTTAAAATCACAAGCTGGAATATCAAAATGGTTAAAATTTGGTTCCACTGTCTTTTGCGATATTATTGGAAATTTGAACCCTTCGAAATTATGAAAGTTCGGGTGGATGTGCATCTTTTTCTAACACCTTTTAAATTTCATATTTAAAGTGGGACAAAGTGATGTATGACTTTTGCTATTTTAGTACAGTTTCTATTATATTAGTCCTTACTCTATGGTCTAGCTAGACTGTAAGTTGAGTATTTTCGAAATATTATCTGCGGAACCCTGCCTACTCCGTACGAGTATTATGCATGTCTCAACCTGCTTTGGACAATTGATTTGGATAATGGATTTATTAAGTGCCTGAACAAGTGCCAACCTAAATGTTTTTATGTCATTTAACAATCATAAAATAATTTCGACAATTTTATTTTATTTCTACGTAACATAACAATAAAAAATGTAGAGTTGAAGTGTTGGTTTACGATGTTTTTATCGACATGTTTATGATCCCTGATCAATATGGCCTTACCAATTTTATAATCAGACTCAATATCGTGATATATAATAAAATAGAAATAAAAATTGAAAAAACAGTAAATAACAAAATAAATATGCAATTTTGAAAGAATAAACATAAACGTGTAACATTACAAAGAAATGAGCCGAGCTCGTTGATGTCTTTTATATGAAGCTAAGATTTAGTGATACATATTCAGTTCTCAGAACAAACAACAATAGAGTACGTAAACTCAGAATATTAAAATAGTAGTATGTTTATAAAATATGTCGTAACTAAATAATAAAATAATACAAATTATATTTCCTAGGGCTAAAAGGAAAGCTAACAGGAAAATAAGTAGGTATCCATTGTTAGTGCAAAATTAGCGTAAATCTCAGTCTCAGTAGTAAATAATAACATAATGATTTTATCGAACTATTTGGAATACGAATAGGTTTATTCGTCAAGCTCGTCAAAATGTTGCGACATTGATTTCCAAGTTTTTTAAATTTATTTGCATTTCCCAGTTCGTAGACAACAAATTTCAGGCAATGGTTAGTTCAGTGATAAAATAACATAATGATAGTACAGGGTACAGGGCTATAGGGAGTAGGTACGTGTTTTTATTTGTGAAGCTCGTCGGGAGCAGTGCGCGCACGCAAGCCCCGGGCAGCGCGGAGGCGGCGGCGCGGGAAGCCAGACCGCAGCCTCGGCTCGGTTACACCCGCTCCCGGTTACCGCATCTTGCTCACCTTCCATGTATTCACTTTCATCATATTTTTAATCTCGGTTAAACACTCGAATTACAAAACAAAAATTGTCGGACTCGGGTAACATGATACAATATTGATTGGATGACTTAGGTTTGAAAGTGTGAATCAGTTACTTGTATGGACTGTATACAGTTCTTCATTGGGCTCGATGTAAATAAAAAGGCTTCGGTTGTAAATCGACTACCATACAAGTAGGTAACGTTTTCGTACGCTTTCAACTGCTTCAACGGTTTGCCAATTTCGGATTGGGAACTGCACTTTTTTGTTCCGTAGTGTTAACCTTTTCAAGATAAGTATAGCCTGGTCATGATTATATCTATATCTGACTAAAAATTGAAACCTTTTACTTTACTCCTCAAAATATATCAATCTTATCGTTTTTCAATCGTTTAAAGTTCTTTTGTTTCACATTACTTAGAGTGAGAACAAATAAACTTAGTTAAAACTTTATTACGATGCTAAAAAACCCAATAATCTGCAATGACGATATAAAAACCTCATACATTGATGCGCTATTATCTGGTGGGAAAATCTTGATGGAACAAAAGATGAAGCCTTGCCGGCGCCCACGTGTTTACCGTGGAAATCGGAAATCCCCGCAATATTGTTTCCTAGCTCTTCCTTAGAAAACGACACTATAATTTACGTTTGACACGATAACTACACAATGAAATTACGCCACTATCTCAACAAATTACTGGATATTCTTGAAAAACGAGAAAATCCACTTTCGGTTAATCTGGTTAATCAGGTTTAGTTAGTATAATTATTACTGTAGTATTCGATTTGTACATGTATTGTTTTGATTGTATCTGTAGAAATTTGATTGAACACGAGCAGTTTTATACCTAATGCCTTCTATAAAAATATTCAATATGCTTCTTGTAATGAAATACATAATGTATTATCATAAATTGAGAATTTAAAAACAGTGAATTGGCATTTGGTTATATACTGTTTTTAAACGTAGTAAACATATTCAAACATGGCTTTATCTCAATTCAATGCGCTTAGATCGGAATAATCAGAGATACAATGAGAGTCGGGTTTGAAATTATTATTAAGGCAGTAAGTGGACTGCGGGGCGGTCGGTGGCGTACCGGGAGCGAGTGCGTTTCCGTTCATTACCATCTTTTCAGCCAATATTTATTTTCATTTTCTTACTTAAGCAGTTTTATTTTTCATGATCATATCTTTAAATATTTTTGATTAATATGAGTTGATTACTGAGGTAAATTTTTTTCATGAATAGGTACATTCACTAGTACAATTGTATATCAATTTTTGTGTTACTGTAACTAAAACTATAGAACAATTTTGGACTGAGTAGGTAGGTACAGGGTTTCGTGGTAACTTCTTGTCAGGATTTATTTAGTTGTTTAATAAGCGTATACACCAATTTTGATCGTAAAATGTACGAATGC
Organism: Hypomecis punctinalis; assembly: GCA_949316475.1. NCBI lineage: Eukaryota > Metazoa > Arthropoda > Insecta > Lepidoptera > Geometridae > Hypomecis > Hypomecis punctinalis. The sequence continues at coordinate 14,316,095 of OX438798.1, read as the reverse complement.
ATGTTAATATTCGAGATAGAAGTCTTATTTGTGCGATAGCGTTTTTGGGATAATCCGAGATGCACTCGAAATTTTGCGTATCGCATTCGATTAAATCAATGCGGTATAGCCGCAGCACAGCCGAGTCGCGAGCCTTATCGCATCGCAATCGAGTCCGCATTGTATAGCCGCACCCGATAATTAAGACGACGCTTTTGACATTCGCCATATAGGAACACAATGACCGCCTCGGGAGCCCGCGCCGCGCTCGGATAATATCGCCCCTTAAACAATAACCGTTCTGCATTATGATAAAACAATTTCAATGCGGCAAACATCGTGTTTTCTTAACGAGAATTCCATTATGTTTTGGACTACAGAACAAAAAGTGGCTAAGATTCCGATGTGTATATAAGTCCGAGCGCGCCAACAATGCAGGGAAACGGCTACTGATATCACTTTATTTTTAATTAACGACATGAGAAAATATTTGAAGAACACTTCCCAATAGTAACATACCTATTGTTTTACACACGTGTAATTACCGACGCGCTAACGAATAATCGATTTTCCTATGGATATTTTCCTCGAAAACGCATTGATAAAAATAACACACTATTTAGTAACGATATTTATTTTATAAACGAGCAAAAAATTTATAACCGTACGTATCGTCGAACAATTTTCGATATCAACCGTAACTGAAACATGGTGGTTCACACGCGAACAAGCAAAAATTTGCATGTGAAGTTCGCGTGTCGGAAAGCTGTTAGGATCACATAAGAATATTTGGTACAGTGAGAGAAATGGCCGGCGATGCGAGAATGTTCGGCGGATTGTAATTACGCTGGTGCCGCCCTGTTTTGGCGGAGCTTTGGCCGCGTGAGATAACATCGCCGCCCTCGCGCGCCGCTTCCGTGCCGGGAACACGCCTAACCGACACTACACGCCGCGAATTCGAGATCACCTAATTAAACACCGTCTCTTGTTCCAACTACAACACAAAACACTCGATTGAAATACGAGTATCTTAGTTGCTGCGTTCGCACGACAACACCGCATTTGCATTTAAATGATAGTGACAAATACAATCTTAAAATGTTTATGAAAAGACGTTACGGTGTTTGAATAAAACAAATATACGGTTCAATGGGTTGATATTTTTTACGAGAGTATGAAAAGAGTTCGATCAATCATGGCGTATGGCGGTGATTAATCAACGTGGTAGCTTCGCGGCGCGTCTCTACTGCGCGCTGGAAGGGTGGTGCGCTACACGCTGCCCTCTGTAATAACTACATGATATTTTTAAATTAATAATGCATAGCGCATAAGTAGTTATATGGGTATCTTCATTAATCAGAAGTTTTTTTTGCAACACCTTTTTACATTTTGTTAATGCCATAAAACGTAGCGCAGTGCTATTGTTGGGTGTTTAATTAAATGATACCTATACGAATACCTACTTGGCACATATTTGAAATTACCATTCTTGTCGTTTGAAGCAGTCAGTCAGTTTTATAATAGCCAAACTATAATTGCACTAAAATAATTTCTCATACGTAAATTAGGTACCTACTGTAACAGATTCTTTTTGCGAATAAAATGTTCGGAACCCTAAAAGCTGTCCTTAAAGATATGTGGAAATAAATAGAATATCCCCATAATTTTAATCATCTAAATAATTGACATCCAATATAAAAAGTGTATTAAAAATACTAAGCATATATCTACTTACTTAATCAAATCAGTAAAACTCATTTGTTAAATTCTGTTTGGTTTATTTTTGTATTTATCGAGACGAACGTTGCGTGACTTGGAAGCGCACCCACTCATTCAGATCATTTTTTATTAAAGTTTTTGCAGTACTACTGACATCATTGTGTTCACTTTCGTAGCAACGGAAACTCGCGTAACGAGATACATCGTCTCGTTTTTTATTTTCTTTTTGTAATATTTCGCGAATTTAATGATTGCTCCAGTTCGCCTTTTTAAGGTAATGGTTAATGATGCCTTTTACGCTGAACGTATTACGCCTGATGAGGGATTATAACGGTCACGTCGCGAGCGGTCCCTAGCGGCGCGCACCTTTCGGCCACCGAGTGAAGGGCTGTCATACGAGACATGTATACGAAATATTTCTCACAGAGCGCAATCCGCTGTAATTAAATTTTCATATACAGACGCACGAATATTTCGCAACTCCGTAAGCAAAAAATCCCAAAAAGCACGATTTGTATTCTTGATGTTTGACGGTTGCGAATCTCGAGTTGCCAATCATGGCTGCAATCAATCATGTGTTGAGATGTCTCAATTAAGGTTGCACCCTCAGCGCTCCCCGCGCTCCCTGCGCCCGCTCCCAGGCTGGATGTTCTACAAGCCCTGTCACACCAGAAAAACGCTAATGATTATAAATTGCAAAATTATACAACAGAAAGCTCTTAGTAACGGCGCTTTATTTAATGAGTTGCGATTGATCTGTATTCAATCATTCTATGAGATAAAATTATATACAGCTGACTGACGTCGACGATAAGAATTGGTAAAAGTATCTGCTTAGGTACTTTGTTTGATTTCACTTATAGTTCCGCTTAAATTTAAATATACTACAAAGACCATCTAAAAGGAAAACCTGTTCAATAAACACTGTTGTTATGTACTCAGTGATTTACTAAAAAATGACTTACTCAATCATTGCGGCGTGCTTCAGTATTTGAATGAACTTTGGTTTTTGGATTAGGTACAAACTTATTAGGATGAAAAATGACTATTGTGTAGGTGCGAACGACAAATAACGCCAAACACGCGAGAAAACTTGCTGCAAACTTTTGTTTCGAGGATCGACTTCCTGAGTGATGTCATCGTGCGATTCGCATTTATCAAGCGCAGTCTCGGCTTGACGTAATGTTCTTTTTGTAAGTTTCTTATTTTTAGGAATAATTTATGCGATTTTAATGTGATTTAAAATTGCATATTTTTATTTCGTTGTGTAATTGAGAAGTTATTTAGATTTTAATAACTGTCTCAGTGTATCTGGTGTAACTCCGTAAATAGAGACACGATCATTTCAAATGAAATATAGGTAACGTGAGAATAATGTTAAAACAATTTCACGTAAAAAGGGCAAATATTCGTCCCTAAATAGGCAACATGCATTACAAAAAATTGTATAAGAGCAGAATGTTTCTTTTTCTGATTCTTAATAGGAACTTAGGCATTCACCATGAAACCTTATATGCGATCGTTTCATGCCATCTACCTTTATCGCCTCAGAAGCTTATTACAATCAGTTTAAAAATAAATACTGTTTGCGACCAAAAAGGAGAAACTTCAATACTAGCGTGGAAGCTAATTATAATAAAAATAAACAAATAGTCACATGATCGTGATCCGGCCGGCGCGCTGCCTCTCTGGGGGGTACTACTGGTCCAAACAAATTATCATGGCTTCGATTAACGGTTGAAATAAAACAAACTAAGTAGCCATTCTCGCAGTTTGTAATACTAGATTTATCTAGCTAGAGATTCATCTGCTAACTTTGGTTTGAGAATCCAAAGATTCCAGATCATCTAGAATGTTTCAACGAGGTTATTAATAGATAATGACTTTGTTAATAATAGGTAAATGCACCATTTTAAACACCTTTTTTTATAAATACTGATCAATTAAGTTTCAACTAACAGTACATAGAAATACGTTTATATTTTTATCTTTGCAGTTGTTTGTCCTATTATTTAATATGCAACATTGAGCTACACTGATATGAAATCCGATGAAAAGTTTCAAAGTTGACATGAAAAATACTTGTGCATATTATTACTTTATTTTTATACGAAATGAATTCGTTTTCAAACAAATTATATGGATCTAGTACTCGTAAAATAACGGGTCTCAGCGGGGCCCCACTAATTCATTTGTCTGATTTAATTTTTAAAATAACAAAGTGTTCATAAAAAAAATATCATTCATTCGGATTTAAGAGCACTGCTCTTGTCGGTGGAGCAACTTCCACTTCTTGCGGTCTTCCGCCAGTGTCTTCACCTCCCTGTACGACATGACCTCTACCTTCTCTTTGATCTGATCTAGAAACGCTCTCCGTGGTCTTCCTCTCCCTCTCTTTCCTTCTACTTTTCCTTCTATTATGGTTTTCATTAGATTGTCATGTCGTACAAGGTGGCCAAACATCTTTCCCCTTCTATTTTCAACTGTTGTCAAAATTTTTCTTTTCTCTTTTACCATGTCGAGCACCTCTTGGTTCGTTTTCTTTTCAGTCCAACTGATTTTTTCCATTCTTCTCCAACACCACATCTCGAACGCCTCAAGCTGTTCCCTATCTTTCTGTGTTAATATCCATGTTTCACTTGCGTAAAGTGCAATGCTCCATATATAGGTTTTGATCAGTCTTTTTTTGATATGTTTTGCTATTTTAGATTTGAAGAGGTGCTTTTTGTTGTTAAAAAAATTATCATACAATAAATAATAATAATATATGTTATATGATCTGCACCAACTAAACATGCAAGGGAAACGACTTCCCGGAAGAAGGCGAACTTCGTGCTTAAAATCTTCCTACATGGTTAAATCTGAGCACAAAATCACTATTCCGCGCAGAAATATAAAGTCCGAATAGTTTTAATAATAGTAAATTGCCAGTAGAAGCTGTAATCTCAGGAAGAAGTTCAAAAAACATATCCATCTGTTTGGTTCGTGCAAGTAGAGAACCGATAGTAGAGGCCTAGAGCGAGCGGGCCGCGCCGCTCCGTCGAGCGTGAATTTTCCACCTTCGGTTTCAGTTTCGCGTAACCACGCGGTAACTATTACACTTTCCAAATATTACGTACTATTCGGTAATACTGAACGTAACTCCTGAAAATGCGTAACACGCTTAATCACAGCCTGTAATTGATCGAAAACGTGTAACATGTAAGTGGCAACGTAATTGTTATAATTAGGCTTTCTTTTCAAATAACTTTTTAAATTAGAGTTTATTTGTCTGTTTTGCAATATTTACAACACGTAAAATAATATGCAAATTAAAGAACTATTGATTTAATAAAAGGAAAGAGATTAGGTACGATTCAATGCAATTTATTCGTTGAATTCCAACTAAATTATGTCAACGTATCTGACCAAAGAGTACGAGAAACAATAGAAAGCGATTATTTTTATCTAACTAGGATAACGGCTTTCTCTTGCAAAAGCCTGGCTGGACGCAAGCTGCATTACGTAATTGAAGTCCGTCATTGTCTCGATATTGGAGCTGTCACAGCGCACGCGTATTTAGCGTCAATCCTCGATACCATCTCGAGCCGACAACCGGCGCAATCAGCGACATTCGGGGATCAACGTGCAATTATGCAACACACTGGCGGCACAGCTGTTGTGGGCTCGCGGTCTAGCGCCGGAGTGGAGACACCTCGCGAAGAGTCGCGATAAATGATAATATTACGAGTATAATGATAAGTGCTTAGGTGATTGACATAGGTACATTATATTTCAATTCAAAACAGATTCGCGCCTGACCATTTATCCACATCATGACGATTCAGTTTCTATCAAGAATGATTCTAGCCGGGCTAGAATCATTCTTGATAGAAACTAAATCGTCATCACCTAACTTGAATGTGAATGTTCTAACCATCAATGTGAATGTGGTCTAGCGCGAATCTGTTTTGAATTGAAATTTCAAGAATGATCATTCTTGATATAAACTAAATCGTCATCACCTAACTTGAATGTGAATGTTCTAACCATCAATGTGAATGTGGTCTAGCGCGAATCTGTTTTGAATTGAAATTTCAAGAATGATCATTCTTGATAGAAACTAAATCGTCATCATCTAACACTTGAATGTGAATGTTCTAATCATCAACGTGAATGTGGTCTAGCGCGAATCTGTTTTGAATTGAAATATAATGTACCTATGTCAATCACCTAACTACTTACCATTATCATTTATTATAATAAATGGTCTTGTAATCAAGTCATCGGTCTCGCATGATACCGCAGATATCTTATACTTACCTATGATAATAATTTATCTAATTAATAAATGCATTTATTGGATGACACTAAATCAGAAAATGACACGTCTCAGCAAACAATGTTTATGTAATCAACTGTCCTGTCTTATTTTCACATACCTTTACCTAAATTGCTTAGCACCCACCTAATTGGCTCATACCAATTTCATTGATGCGATAACATCATTTTGCTAATTACAGTTAAAACGCAACTCCAAAAAAAATAATTCGGTGCGTTCCTTATTGGGGATCAATTGCGTAATTAAAAATGCTTGTGCAAGAGTAGGGCGCGCTTGATCGAAAGCGTGGACGCAGCGGTAGGTAAAGCTTAAGCCACACCGCGTCCAGAGCCCTGCACATTACAATCTGACATTTCCTTTCGACGTTTGAGTAGATTAGTGTTACGAGACTTCGGATGTTAATCCGACGCTCAACGAGTCGCGGGAATTGCTCCGATAATCGAGATTTAGCGGTCACCGAGCAACGCCCAACGGTTATAACCATCGTGAAGTAATAATTAGACATTCACAAAATCCTTAAATAAGTAATTTATAAATATAATATTACAAGGTCCGTGCATAAAACAGACCAGTGATGTGATACAATGCGGAAATTTTCTATCTTTAAACTTGTACAATTAAGTTCAGTATCAATGTCAACATATTAAATGGTAAAGTATCGATGAACCGATTTCATGCACGAATTGTTCCATCACGAGGTATTGGAACTAATTCAACGCTACGTGCTTAATATTCAATTACAGTCGTGCGCCGGATGCGAGCCGTGGCAAGTAATTTGTCCGGCGGCGGAAGCTGCGCATCTCTAGCAATCTTCGGAGCCTGCGGCGCCCCGGCCGACACTATGCACGCACTGGCATAACATACTGTTTAAATGCTTCATACGAGGCTATTTCCACGCAAAACATTAAACATGTTGCGTATACAACTCAACTTTACCTCGCAAGCAAATATGTCTCCATAGATCAGCATCGTAAGTTAAGGAACGAGATATCATTATGTACGGGTTGGTGCGCTGCGCTAAATGGATATGCGCATTTGTTCTTATCACTTTGTTTACGAGACAAAAATAGTCATTGATATATTTCACATCAGGTGAAATAAATACAGACACGAAGGCAACTGCGCAGCAGTTACACCCACAGTTCCGCTCAGAATTTATGTCGAAATATACATTCACTGCGGAGAACACCAGCAAATAACCTAGGCGTTAAAACAACTGGCACGGACAACTAGCGCACTTAACAAACAGACGTATCCGTATCAGATATAGCGTATCGAGAAGGCAGGACATTACTTCTGCGCTATCGATAAAGCTCAACGGTGAGCGAAATAGTTTTGCTACGCAGTGAACATAAATAATTGTCATAAAACAGATAGCGGGTGATGGACGGCCGCGGCTAACGAGGAAGCGTAGGCAATGAGCAAAAACCCCACTGTCCCTTCGCTACATTCTCGAACAAAGCTGCGAAACTGTTATGTTTATCCAGTGCTTATCAGTCTAGATATTGTCTACCTTTCGCATAAAACACACACATGCCGTATAGTACTATCTTGTCAATAATCGAATAGTGCTAACGAGTGCCTAGCAAGCACAACTGCGTAACACTGGGTTGAGCTGTAAACAGGTAATTGATACGATTATATTTTAACGAGGCAATTAACTCAGAATTTATAGTAAACAATAAGAACGATACTCAGCGAGCCGGCTCATGGGCTCGCCGACAACAACGCAGTCAAAATGAAAAATAGGTGACGATATAGCAGTAAAGTGCGTACACGTTCAAGCACTGTTCTTAATGGTGCTATTAATCTTAATTTCCATGTAATATTCTCGAAGGTAATTTTATAAAACGCCTTATACGCGCCTCTAGATGGTTACACAGTGTGGCATAGATTCGCCTTTAGGGATAAAAGCTTTTCATTCGGTTTTAAATGTTTTGTTGTACTAGATATGCAATACAATACAGTGTACTAGTAATGATTCAGCGCATTTAGATAGCATGACGACAGAATTCAGTTCAAATCCCAATAAAGAAATTGAGCAACAAGTAAAGGGAAATGTTGTGAAAAAAAATATTTCATTAAAAACGTGGAGGGCTTAACTATGGCTCAGACGTTCCATATCTTGACGAAGATACTGAATATCATGCACAGAGAAAAAGAGTATTCAACAGAATTAGACTGTTCAAGAATCGAATTGAAAAGAATTAAAATTTTTGAAAGTGGGATAAATATGATGTAATAGAAGCTGTAAAGTGACGATAGTGGACCTTGATAGATAAAACAAAAATTAGTATCTCTTTACCATCTAATTTTGCAAGTTCGCATTTGTATACGTGCGATTAATCAAGCTGATCATCACATATCTTGGCATAGAGACGAGATGACGCTGCGTTTTCTGTTAGATTAATGAGTGTTCGCCAGCTGTCACACTCAAATTTTAGATACCGATCACCGTATTGCGCAGCCGCACACATACGATATAAATAACATGCAATTGGTTATTTATTCAAATAGAGTGACGAAATTAATGCAGAGCGGAATGAAGGCAGCGAATGACACACGGCACAACAGTGTGTGCGTGTGTGACACGCCGCCCGAGAGAAAGCGTGCTTAATCAGATAACTCAGATTGTCAACCCAAGCGAGCTCCTGAAATCGGGTCGAATGTCGATACACACGATTAATTAATTGACGGCCAGAAAACTTGGAAGTAACTGGTTCACGTGGCCAAAACTGCGCGCGCCTTGTGAAACACGCACTTGTGAAATAAAACTTACCAAAAATATTTACTATAAGTACTTAAATGATTTAAGTGAATGAATATGTGATAGCAATTTAACTTTTAATCGTAGTAGGTACATATGCTAGGGACAGTTCACAAATACAGATTTGAGTAGCCAGTAGATAGACTACATCAGAGTACAAATATCTACTTTATATCCGGATTGTAGCTAGCAACTATGAGTTATGATACTCTTATGCTGGCACTGCATTTAATCGTGGGTCGTCTGTAAAACAATCTGTCTGTAAACAATCTGAATTGTCTGTATTGCTCTCTTATACACAAAATAACCAATTTCCGAAATGGCAACCGTAAATGGACAAATTTCAATAAAATGTGAGGCGAAATACGCCAGCGCTGTATTACACACTTATAAATAATTTCCTTTACACTTTAAATTCACGAGTCCAAAATGGACGTTTCGTTTTATGACAAAAAGGACAAAGCCGTAATCAATAACAATCAATGAAATTATTACAATGTAATCCAGTTCACTTAATATACTAGTAATAATAAACAATTCCGTTAGCTAATGAAATCAAAATAGAGCCTGTCTTTGATAAATCGTAGAAATGAAACGTTTAAGATTGCCAGTTATTACAATGTATCTTTGTCGTGCAACAATAGCCAACATTGTTCAGTGCCAATTGCGGCTACAAAATAGACACTAAATTACGTAAACCATTACCAGTCGGACCTCTAAATTAGCTGGCAAGTGTTTATGAATCATTAGCTCAATACAATAAACTAAGGCAGCCGGTTGAAACTATTACCCGTGATAAATTGCAAAACGGCTTTTATCTTCACGGAACAATAAATAAACACGTTAAAAGATATAAACATTCGTTTTTAATTCCTGTCATTCGGCTCTACTTTGTATGCCGCTGCCGCGATATATAGCTAATTCGATTTACAGTTACCCATGTATTATGTATTTCGTCTAACGCTTTGGGCTCGAGGAATTCTAATAAAATAGTAAATGTTTATATTTATTTTTTAGGGTTCCGTAGAGTAAACCTTTGTCAATTCGTAAATTATTTACAAGATAGCTACAGAATATTCAGATTATTGTAAAGTTATGCCCAAGTAAACAATTTTTTTATAATATACTGTCAACATTTCAGAATAACGTAAGAGGTACTCTCAAATATATTTTTTATTACATTGAACAATGTCTGATTTTTAAACACGTTAAGATATATCAATGGTATAATTTTTAAAAACATTTCTTTTATAGAGTAAAAAAATATCTGCAATACGTTAATATGCGTACCTACTTATTAAACTAAGTAAAAGTAAAAGCTGATGTTACATCGTGACAATATAAATCCAAAAATTTCATTTCTTCTTGGCAATTTCTACGGGACCCTTCCAAACAGACATCTGTACGCGATTTTGAAAAGTTTTATCATGAGAAATGATGCTGGTTAGAGGCAGAGTGCACCGTTACATATGGGCTATCTATTAGTATGCGTGGTTCCGTTGGGTTTACGCGCCATCTCGGGAGAAAGCCCGTGTCCCCCTTATACAAATGCTTACCTATCAGCGACACCCATAACGCATTGATTCACAGTAAAATTGTATTTTTATCGTCCCTAGCTAAGTAATCAGCATCCTTGCAATCAGCACCTGTACAGGGTTATTATTAAACTCCCCAACAAATTCTGTATTTTAATTGCAAACACGTTACATAATTTCTAGATTCTACATATAATTTTTAGACTCTTTTATAACTTTTTCAATTTTGAAATAAGGTTAATATTTATGGCACTAATTTAAACAGTTTGAATATTAGAAAAAAGGAACAATTTTGCTAACGAATTTATGATACTGAAATATGATGAGTGAAAAAGTGTTTCTATCAAAAATAACCTTGTACTAATCCCAACGCTAACGTAATTAGCCAATTCAGACGCCAAATACATAGCTGCTACCTACTTTATTTCATTCCAGCTTATCGTTGGATGCATATTCATGACTTTATAATGACATCTAACTCTAGAGTTAAGTTGTAAGTAATTATTTGTGTTATGGCCAGTTATAAAGCCACTCCTTGAAGAGTCGTAACGGAGAGACAACCTTTACTTAGTTCAGATTATATACCAGCTCTCGATTGAACGGATACATAATGATTCTATCTGTCAGGTCAACTTCATCCTGTGCTTACGTTACGATGTGTGATAGTAAATTTACTAAAATAAATAATACTTTGCTTTTATAGCTTCTCACTAGAATCGTTTATGGTGGTTTCACATCATAGAATATGCGCAAAAATAATAACTACACGACCAAAGTTATAAGGCAAATATAATATGGGCTTAGCCCATAAGATATATCTACTTGAGTCATCATGATCTTAGAAAGTACAAGATGACAGTTAGGACTTAAGTTATTTTAATCTTATAATTATAGGTAAAGCTGAGACGTTTATGTCTGGATATATAATATTCATTTTTGTATTTTTGTTAGTTTTACGATACAGTACTTGGATAGATAGATAAACACTTTATTGTAAACACTAAAATACAATTCAGAAAAAATACACAGAGAGGAAAAAAAAACGAGTGACATAAAATAGTGCAACAAAAGGCGGCCTTATTGCTTATAGCAATCTCTTCCAGGCAACCATTTCTTCTGGAAAGGAATTAATAAAAAAAAATAGAAAATGCGGAGTGAGTAGCAAAAGAGAGTTGACAAAAAAATACTTATACAAATAATAAATACATAACGAGCTAAAATTCGAATACATTTAGTACCTACATTCTAATACATAAATAAAATAATAATAATACTATAAGATACAGATATAATATTGCTACCATAGAAAAAACATAGCCGTGGTGGTCAAGAGGTAGTGACACCCGCCTTACAATCGTGAGGTCGTGGGTTCAAATCCCCGGTCCCGTACCAATGAGTTCTTCGGAATTTATGTACGGAATTTCACACCACTGGCTTTTTGGTGAAGGAAAAACATCGTGAGGCAACCTGCATATGTCCGTAGAAGGAATTCTATATCGTATGTGAATCCACCAACCCGCACTGGGCCAGCGTAGTGGATATGGCCCAATCACCCTTCGTGGGTAGGCCTACGTCCTGCAGTGGACTATTAAAAAGGCTAGTACAGTACAGAAAAAACAAATGCCGAACAACTCGTTCTACATATACATTTTACGATCTCCCATACTCTTTTGTTAATGAATAGAAATATGGAAATACCATTGTTAGCAATTACTTAATTTTTAAATAGCGCGCTCAATATCACCTGCATGAGATCGTTTATAGCGGTATGCTTTCTCGAATTGTCCTGTTAAGTAGGTACATTATTTTTTGAATTAGTAATCGATGGCACATATAATATGTAGTGCGGAACATGCGCCAGTATGGCTCGCGGCCGCGTCTCGGCAACCCATCAATCTGAAGCGTCGATCGCAGGTGCTTTCTCGTCGTTAGCCCTACAAGGCGCGGCGCACCACGCCTCGCGTATACCACTTCTTTTTCACTGCATTTTCTAACTTGTCGATAGAAATCATCCTAGCAGCATATTTCACTTTTTCAACGACCAACGGGACGGATACTATCGAAAGATTTCACGCAACTTTTTAAATCCCTTTAAGCGCATATGAAATTAAGATGGCTGCTGTAACGACGTAATCGCTCTCGTTTAACGTAATAGCTGAGAAATGCGCGCCGGTGCATGGCGGTAATCGCGTTTCGCGTATTCGCGAAATGCTCACGGCAATATGTTGGTACTTTCGCCATTAAAAGGCTGCAAGTAATAAATAATGTGGAAACATAGTTCTCCTATGTCAGGTGTGTCTAATGGCCACCCTCTGTGTCAACATATAGCCGCACGTCTACAAGTGCACATCTACTTAAGCACGATGCATGTTTTATCTGTGATGCATATCAAGCACTTATTCTTGTCGGCGACAGTCAATTTCTTTTACGCATATAATGCATAATGGTCTGCCATTATCGCAAAGTTTCATTTACTTGGCGTAAAATATTTTTGGGTAAAAAAAAACATTATCTTTCACCGACTTTTTTTTGTTTCAGAGTGTAGTAATGCTTATGTTCCGAGAAGAAAAATCACCAGAAGATGAAATCAAAGCGTGGCAGTTTTGGCACGGCAGACAACATTCAGTCAAACAGAGGATATTAGATGCTGGTAAGTTATTGTGATATTCATTAGATACCAACAAAGGCACCCAACTTATTTACCTACTTACTTAATACAATAGCTTACATTTTTCCTTCCTAGATGCCACACACAGATACGCATAATTTAATTTAAATCTTCTGCTCATCAGAATCTCTAAATGAGGTAGGTACTTAGACTGATACTTACTTACCTTATCTTAAAGCAGTGAGTACAATGTCTACACGATACTGCAAAAAAACATAGTCGTGCTCGAGGCGACACAGAAACATGTAGGTTGCATTGCGTGCAGCAGCGGCGCGCGGCGGCGAGGGCGGGCTGCGGCCGGTAGCGGCGCGCACGCAGGACCTAATTACCGTGCTGCGGGCGCACCAGCGGAGACGCACCCCCACACCCCGCCAACTACCATTATATCTCGTTAGGACATTTGCATAAATAACGCGCACGACGTCCGCGGCCCACACCGTCCGACGAACCTATCAATCGCTCAGATATAAATAAACACTCCCGGCGCCGCCGCAACCGCCGCGCACTGCCTTCCTATTACACCGCTCATAATGACACATTCCGACATTAACCAGATTGAAGATACGCGTTAAGTAACCGATGCACCGCTGATGCTGCGAGCGCAATGCGGCGATATAATAAAGATATCCGAGACGATGTGCTCTCTGAACTCGGGGGCGAACTAACAGGAAACCGTTAAAACTCGTGAGAAATATTCATCCTAGAGTCCGAACACTCGTCTATGTAACATTGTGATATGTTCTAGGATTTAAGCCCGGCGTCTCATGTGTTCCTTACGTAGGGTTGTCTTAAATCCGAGGAGAAGATATAATGAAGCATATAATATAGACGCGCGCGGACATAATTACCGCGATGATATCGGCCGTGGCTCATTAGCATGTTAATTGCGGCGAGCGGCGTGCGCGCGCGCAAACAACTAGCACCGATACAAACATGGGAATTATTACTTTTGATAATTTTGCAGTACGATCAAACATTATGAATTTCATTACCATAACAAAGTCGATAAGTATTTTTATAATGTAAATCGTATTCAGCCAGCCGTCCTCATTAAGCTCGATAAAATTTAAATGTGAGGTATTAAATCTTAACAAAAACATTCGGTAATTATTGGTATAATTTAAAATTTAGGTGTATTTTATTGGCGCGATGGATTAACCGAATGGGAATTGCGTCATCGATGGAATGCTCGTTTATTAATCGGGTGCGAGCAAACAGCGCTGATATATGACACTTTACACATTCTAACATTACGGCATCTGTAATGAGTGACGCCGCGGCCGCCACCACCGCGTATAAATTAAATCTCAAGGAAAATAAAAACGTGGAAGCCATTAATTCGCGCGCCGGGCCAAGTTTAATGTCAAGGTTTCTTAGCTTATCTCGATGTTAGTTAAGTTATATTTTTTACGTTGTCAGCGTCATTATGTGGAATGAAATAATGTGTAGAGATTAGAACAAATTTGTGCTACTAAATAGCTCTGGTTATTAAGTTTCATCTACTGCCAGTTTTATTTGTCTACATTGCTACTAAATTAATGAATTAGGCATGTTTGTTTCAAGGTAAAATACTTCAACAGGATACTTAAGACAAACACATTTAGAAGACATCGTTTCCTCTTGGCGTGAATAGTACACAAATTAATCAGATAAAACAAGTATTAAACGCATTTTGTTGCGTTTGTGAAAGAGTTAGCTGCAAGCAGTTTAACTGCAATTAGATCATTAGTTGCACAGTTACGAAATGTGCATGAAACGAACTTGGGTCGCAGCGTCAAGGGCGACACCGGACACCTGTGCGCAGGCGTGTGAAAGCGCAGCGGGGGGGTGGCGCGGGGGAGCGGGTCGCAACGCACCGCGCCTCCGCACAATGCCTTCTCCGATTACCTTCACATCTTCGTGTACCTATCGCGTGTCCACCGCGCGCCGCCGCCGCCGACTCTCCGCTCGCTGCAACGAACCCTCCAGGCTACGTTTATTTCTTTTGACAGTTTTCGCGTGTAACTCGCCTCACTGATTCGACAGATTACTTTTAATTATTTGTTTTGACTGCATTAAGTTTTAATCTTCCGCTCGGGTATCGGACGCCGATCATGTTATAAAAGCATCTCTGTAATTTTAATAAAAGTATCTTACGTATCGCGATTCGAAAATTGATTGATGCTCAGCGGCTCGAGCGAATCCGCCGAAGTATAAATTAAATGACAAAAAATATATGACAGGTTTTAATATGCACACATTATTTTTATGATTTATGTTTGTGTAAAAACCATAATGCCATAAAAAGTGACATCAGGAAAAGGCCGTTAGAAAACGAAGTCGGTAATAGGTAAAGTTGCGAGAGTCGGCGGTTGTCTGAGTAGGTGGATTTATTAGTAGCTGGGGTCGGGTGAGCTCGTAAATTCGCGAGAAGCTGTTAAGACAATAAGCTGCGGAGGGCGGGCGGCGTCTGCGCCGGGACATAAACACGTCAGCGCGAGCGGCGCAGCGCTGCCCGCACAGCGCGCGCCGATAGCCTGCGCCCACGCACCAGGACGCACTACTACTCCATTCGCTATACCACCATTACTCTCACATCATTTGCTACAAACAAAACTTAATCTAATTTTGCAATAATGTAATGATGTCAAATGTCGCCTATACGTACCTTGTACCCATTAATCATTCGCCACAAATATGGTAACCACGTTTACGTTTAACATACTTATTTGTTTTGTCCTTAAAATTTCCGGCAGAGAATACGAAAACAACTTAAGTATTTATTAAGCAATAACACTTTAAGTGATGCGGAAACTTCATAAAACGTAAGTAGACCGATCAGGAGTGAATAAATTAGCCAGCTCGTTTATAACGTGAGTGAAGTTTCGCCGCTCACGATCGAAACACAACTTGCTAATTGCCAAGTATAAACTCCAACCTAGGAAGGGCAGGAGTGGACATTGCAATCGTCGTTAAATCGATACAATCGGGTGATTATTCACGCCCCGCAAATAAATTTCCGTCCCCGATGACGTATTGTGCGTTGATATCTTAATCGAAATCTGCGCCGCATAACTGCACTGAGTTGGCGAGCGATTAATGAGGATTTGTGGTGTTGTTGCAGACACGAAGAACAGCATCGGACTGGCCGGCTGCATCGAGGAGGTCTCGCACAACGCCATCGCCGTCTACTGGAACCCGCTCGAGAGCGCTGCTAAGGTGAGCACCTTCCCTGGCTACTTATCTCATACCAAAACCGATACTGTACAGCGGTTAGCATTTTGGATATAATTGGGTGGGATAAATCTCATGCAGAACCAACGTGTGCTTTTGTTTAAATCACTGCTAAAATCTGTAGTACCGTCAATGTTATTTATATCAAGAAGTAATCAAACGCAACTTGTATAGGAATTGAATAATTCAAAAGAACTAATTTGTGTATTAATTTTCTCTAGTTGATGTTGAAATAGTCTCGTCGCATTTAGGTATATTTTTAGTAAATGCACTGAATGCAGGTAGAGAAGAGTATTGATTCAATTACTTTTGCCATACTTAATCATTAATTTTGTTTTTATAACACTTCATTCAAAAGTAAAGTAAATCGTCAAATGAAATAAATAATAATTAGTCGTGCTAATCAAAAAGCCCAGATATAAAAAATACAATAAACACCTACTTACCTGTTTCGTTCTTGAAATTCCTCGCACCGATATTTTTTCTGTGAATAAGTAATTCCTTGACTACTTAGTCAATAAATATCCTGGGAGTTTATTAAGTTCAACTCACCGCAGTAATTGGAGTAATGTGTCTTTCTGTCAGAGCTAAACGCACCATGTAACGACATGCCTCAGCGATGCAAAAATATGTGCATATTAAAAACAACACATTAATGGACACACAAAGAACATACCTACTATTTCTTTAACGAAATTAAAAGTCTGATCATGATTTTATTACGTTTATTAAAGCGTAATTAAATTGAACCCCGCTACCTTATTTGGCTTCGGTAAATGGAACAAAAAACTGCAAATTGTCTACCGTTGCGTTCCACCGCTCTGCCCAGGCGCACAGTACCGCGCTCTCAGAAAACACTCATTACCTATATTAAGAATTGAATAATAAAGCCACCGTTTAATTCTGAACTTAACATTCTACAGAAACCACAAGCCGTCACAAAAACGATACATCATTGATAACGCTACTTATTTGCGATGCCTTTTTAATATTCATCAAACAATTAAAAGTCCGCGTGAAGTAGCCTCAATTCTATGACAGTATGCAAAGCAAGTCAAGGGAGTAATTACCTTTAACGACGCCTACATCGAATCACAATTCGGGGCGTATCGTAAAATTGATAGTGGAAATTAAACTTACCATTTTAATTTAAAACGTTTCAAGCGCGCCTCTTTTATTTTATATAGCTATGGAACGGCTACTGGTTATCGATATCCGTAATTATTTATTGTTAGAGTGAAACCGTAGCGGATGCGAGTTGTTTCGCGACAGATAATATGCGTAGGGACAGTGATCGGTGGCTGCGCGGTGGTCGGCAAAAACGCGAGGTGGTCATTTGCATAGACCGCGGTAATGAGCGGGCAGCCGCCCAGCGCCGCCGCCCTCCGCTGCCGCACCAAAAGCGCCCTTACACCGCTCGGCCCTCGATGATCCGATGATAGAAAACACGCCGCCGCATACAACGTTTTAGACCGTTGCTGGTATATTAGATTGGAAACATGTAGTCGTGCGTGTAGTTCTCCCGACATATCCCTGGCGCCTGTCGCTGCGGTCAGGATGTGGAGATATTCTATTTTAAAACTTTATGCTAATCTAATATGCGTCTACTTTTTCCAGATAAACATCGCAGTCCAGTGCCTAAGTACGGACTTCAGCAGCCAAAAGGGTGTAAAGGTTCGTAGATTAAAATTGTACATTTGCATAACACACAGATACATTAAGATAACGCGAAACATAAATTATGTTTTTTCTGTTGTATATTTTGCCGTAAAAGCGTGCTGACTTTAAGATTAAAAACTTAATTTTATTACTTAGGTAGGTTTTATTTATGTTGGCAGATATCTTTACCTATACTCGTATTAAAATGTCATAAGGTTTAATTCTTATTTATTCACTTTGTATCGGTAGGTGTTGATGCTACAATTGATAGTTGAAGGTTTCCTTAAAAGGTCCACAGCACAAACTAAAGTCAAATGATATGCATAACGCGGTCCATAAAATATGACCAATCGTAGTAATTAATACTTGTCGAAGCTAGCTAAGGAAATCTGCAGCTACGATTACCAATTAACATAAATATGGTCTTATTTAAATATTGTGATACGCTGGAAAACCATTAAAGAAACAAAGTAGACGCTATATCGTATATACTTAGTACCCATACTCAAGTACGTCATATGATATCGATGTAAAGCGCAAGAATAGACATGAGTAAGCGCAGAATATAAACTGTAAATGTGACGATAAGCCTGTGTGTATCGCGAAACGTAAATGAAGCTGAAATTATGTTGTATGTAAATGTCGATACGATAGTTAACGCGAAGGTACGGGGTCGGTAACCGCGCTGTCGCCAGAAATGACTCGAGCGCTGCGGTGCTACGCATGAGCTCGAGCGATATGGACAATGCATTATTCGACAATCCACTTTATAAATCCGTATCTTATTTACTTCTACCCCTCGTTTGAAAATCAGACTATCGACAAAAGATTAGATAATGGTGAGTTATCGCGGCAGGCTAGTCTCGGAGCCTAGTGCAAAAAATGTTTTCGTTATCAGTGGCGCTGGGGCACCCTCTAAGGCCTAGATCTTAGGCTAGGTAATATCCGATATGGGCTAGGCCCCAGGTGCGTCGCAGGTCCCGCGGTCGCGCGCTCCAGTCAGCGCCGCGGCGCGCACCGCCCGCTGTCAGACTCTTCATTACCTATCCGAGGCGACCTCGAACGATTGCAATTAAGACTTTTAACACGATTCGATTCAGACACGTGCATATTTTTTCCTTATTCGTGAATTTATCGCAATTATCCCTTATGAACGTTTATTAAAACTGTTTTTTGTTATGATTCCGAGATGAGCGTAGACTACAAGCGTGAAATCGATTGCCTCAAAAATGGTTGATTTGTTTGTAGAACCACATATGTACAAAATCTCTATATGGATGCGGAAATAGCGTGATCTACGTAATTGCCCAATTAGACTTAGCCTTTTCCCAATTTTAGCCGAATTTAATTGAAATTTGGATAAACTGAAGATGGCCTAGATAGACGGCGTACGAATTGGCAAAATAGAAAGCACTGATTTCTTGTAAACGGTTCCGCAAATATACACCTATTTGTTTAATTATTGGCTAGACGTCTTAATTCTTATTCCGTTTGCTTAATGTCACGCCTTAGCTAATAAATTGAGGGATTTCTAGAGATAGGTAATTTATAAAGATATATCTACGATATACGGCAACATCTTGTATGTTAAGGTGAAAATAATACATATCATTAATATTGGTTTTAATAACAAATATGTTTAATTTCATAGAAAACTTAGAAACCTAGACTTACTATGTGAATTTTGTTTACTATCATATGATAACTGGATTCTAAATAATTATTTAGCAAAATGCACATCGTGAACTTTAATTTTAATTAATTAACAAAAAATGTAGTGCGTAATAACATACACATTACACATCATATTTAAGAATGTTCCTACCAAACCAAACAAACAAACAATAAGGTTATGTTACTTTTCATTTAAAAGAAGCCGTGGTGATCTAGTGGTAATGACACTAATAATAATGGCCTTACAATCTGTGACGTTGTGGTTCAAATCCCGGTCCCGTACCAATGAGTTCTCCGGAATTTACGTACGGAATTTCACACCACTGGCTTTTCGGTGAAGGAAAACATCGTGAGGCAACCTGCATACGTCCGTAGAAGAAATTCGATGGCGTATATGAATCCACCAACCCGTACTGGGCCAGCGTGGTGGATATGGCCCAATTACTTTTCGTGAGTAGGCCTACGTCCTGCAGTGTACTATTAAAAAGGCTGGTACAAAGCAGTGCTTTTCATTTTGCAAACATTAGATAGGTATGCAATTATAGGTTAAGTCAATGATTTTTTTTATCATAAACAATATTTGTTTCAGGGCTTACCGTTACACATTCAAATAGACACGTTCGAGGACCCTCGAGACACGCAAGTCTACCACAGAGGATATTGTCAAATTAAAGTGTTCTGCGATAAGGTAAATTTCTAATAGAACGTTTTTTTACAAGATAATAAAAATTATGTTATCCTATTTTCATTTTGAACAATTTATTGCAATGAGAAATTTTGTTTATTGAAGGGCGCGGAGAGAAAGACCAGGGACGAAGAAAGACGAGCGGCGAAAAGAAAAATGTCGGCCACGAATAGAAAAAAGCTGGACGAGATCTATCATCCTGTGACGGAGCGGAGCGAGTTCTACACGATGGCGGACCTGAACAAGCCGCCCGTGCTGTTCAGTCCGGCAGAGGACATCGACAAGCTCGCGGGGATGGACATCCAGGGCTTCTACGGGCACGACGAGGCGGCGCTCGCGGAAGCGCACCTCAAAGGCGCGTCGCCCTTCCTGCTGCACACGGCCAAACCTCAAGCCCCCGCCCTCAAGTTCCACAACCACTTCCCACCGGACGCGCCTGCGTGAGTACACTTTTTCTACCTTACAAGTTTTTTAAGCTTCACGCTAATCCATAACCCACATGCCAGCGCTATTCAACTATTTCAGCTGAAAATCCCGTAAGAGACAGTACTGCGTTCGTCATTCTTGAATCGAATGCTACCTGAATTTTTCCTGTAAACGATGCCCTTCAATTTAAAAACTATTTGCATACTACTGATTGGCGAGTGCGAAGTTCATAGCAAGTGCTGCGATTTATCGCCTGTAATTTGAGTAAATCGTGGAATAGGTAATTAATGAGTTTACGGCAATCATAAATATTAACGAAGTCAATTAGTTATGATATCGTGCGGCGCACCTCTACTTACCTCATTTTCATCGTTGCTTGCCGAGCTGACCTGCTGCTTCGACGTGTTACATCTAACAAAGGGTCATCGAGACTTATCTAGCCTAGGAGTAGATACTGACCTTTTTATTGGAAATAGTTTCAATAGAGCTGAGGTTGTCTGATAAGTCAATAGCAGACAATTTATGTTTTGATACTATTGTATTATCCAATTTTCAACCGGTGTAGGTACATAATTATATCAATCTGTGATTCATTGTTGTTCACGAGTGTCTTTTCATCATGCGGTATTGTGCCATGTTAGCCCACCACGCTATTTGAATGCGCGAAGGTACCTACGTAGGTTTCCTCGCGAATATTTATTTGAAATAATACTTACTATTCCTAAAAAATAACAGTGTATGCATTAAAAGCTAACCTCACAGATCTTCAGATATGTATGATACATTAACTCCCAAAACTGAACGCGCAACCAGACTATGTCCATGCATTAGTTAGTAGAACCATATCTCGACGATAACATTGTTCCATTCCATTGCAGGTATCGCGACGTAGGCGGCTTGTCCCCCTACAGCGACCGCAAGGATTCCCTCGAGCTGGAGGTGGCAAGCAAGCGCGCGCGCGCCTCCACGCCGCCGCTGAGCGAGCGCGTCATGCTGTACGTGCGCCAGGATTCGGAGGACGTGTACACGGCGCTGCACGTCGTGCCGCCCACCACCGGCGGCCTGCTGCACGCCGTGAGTACCGACACGCACTAATGCCTACCTCGATGATACTTCCAACCTGGCAGCTAATACCAACTTACAACTTTGACAGTCGTGACGCGCAACATTTCGTCGCACTCAAGCTGTAGAGTAGTTATACGTGTTATACCTTTGTCAGTCTTGACTCTTGACGCGCGATCTTTTACCACTATCGAATTGAAGAATAGTAACTCATGAGATAACTTTTTATTTCGTAAGTGATGAGAAATTTTAACTTAAGAGTTCGGGTTTTAAAAATTCCTTAATAAGAAAATCATTAAAAAAATCGTTGAACTGGGACTGGAACTAGGACATCAGTTTAGCTCATATCAGTATGAGGCTTTTTATTAATTGACTGTATAGGAAACCATAAATATGGAAGGCCGCAGTTAGCCAAAAGTATCCGAAAATTTACCCAACTGGAAGTACCCTTAGTTTGGCGTCGTCTGCTAAATACTTTCGGCTAGTTGCAATTATTTTTGCGGGGCTCTCTTCAAATCTCCCATGCTGCCAGGTGTATCAAAATGCTATCATATGACTTGGGCATTAGTAGAGTGGGCTCGCTGAGTAACCCGGTGGCGGCGGCTAACCGCGACCCAGCACCGAGCCCCGCCTCGCCGCTCTCGGTCCATGTACCGTGTTCCCAATGTTCGGAATCGAGACGCTTCGTCCGGCGCGGGCGGCGCGCGGCGGGCGTCCGCTGCGCCGGCGCCTCGCTCGCCGCCGCCCGCGCCGCCGTAACCGAGTTGCCGCTTCATAACCCCGTCTAATAAACGCACACGATCATCATAACCGCATGTCGTAATTAACCCCGCGGACGCCGCGCGCCGGCGCGACACGAGTCTCCTTGCGAAACCACTGCACCGGTTACGGAACCCTCCGTTCCGTCAGACGAGACGTCTCGGTTACAAAAGGCAAAAAGCCCATTGTAATTGTTTCTTTTTGCTTATTTTCAGATTGAGAATAAGTACAAAATTTCAAGTTCGGCAATTAATAATCTTTATCGAAAGAACAAGAAAGGGTAAGTGGTTTTCATTGGCCTCAGTTAGTTCAGTTAGGGCATTCGAACCGGCCGCCTCGCGCAAAGGAGCACCGCTTGTCGAAGGGCGCGCCACTAACGCAACGCTTGTTTGGAAACGTCCCTCTGGTTACCGTCGTCGGTGTGCTTATAATGACGACTCATCATTTAATCACCCCTTAATCGAATAAGAGCACCTTAACGGACCCCGTTTAACATAATTTGCATCGCCAAACACTAGCACTACATTTAATATTAATGTGCACTTAACCAAAGGATACCAGTATGAAATTAATCAATTAAATCTGACAGCACACAATCCCGTTGCGTGTATTAGGGATCGTTCGAACTATAGACGCTACGCAGGCGAAGCGGAGGCGGTGAACTAACATTTGATGTAATACATTTCAGGATTACGGCCAAAATTGATGATGAAATGTTGGCTTACTACTGCAACGAGGACTTGTTCCTGCTGGAGGTGCGGCCGGCCGGCGACAACGGCGAGGAGCGCCTCTACGACATCACGTTCGTGGAGCTGCCGGTGGAGCACTAGCCGGCCCGGCCCGGCCCGGCCCGGCCCGGCCCGGCCGCGGCCCGCGGTGTTGTTACATGGACTATTCGCGTCGCGTGCCTCACACGATCGCACCTAGTTTATACCTTCTTAAACATTCCCTTTACACACAAAAACGGGATAAGGTTGTTAAAAACGTCGATCTCAGATTGAAAATTACTTATAAGCATTTCATCATCATAAAATGAATGTCACAAATTACTCCGGTCCGGAAAGACTTGTGTAAATATTTTTAAATGTATTTTAGTGCCTTATGAACATTACTTTAATGCGAGGTTTGTTCGGTGATGGCAGAACAAATGTTTTTGACTCGAAGCACCAGACTAAACGAACGGAGGTGTCGTACGTTTTTGTTTTATTGCTGAGTTTAATTATCGCGTATGTGCCATTCGCTCGGATATCGTATCACTCTAGGGTCGTTAGTTAACGTTTCAAACAGGTACCTTTTTATCTTGCCATGATGATAAAGTAAGAAATTCTTGTCAAATATTTAGATTTTAAAACCTACATGGAATAAAACATAAAGTGCCTTTATCATAATAATTATGTTATTATTTCTTAGATTTGTAAGCGAGTTAAGTCACAATAAATGCCATCCAATTTGTTAAGTTTTATGGTAATAAGCATATTAGTTTGCTGTACGTGTAAGGTCGCTCAATTCATTCATTAAGTGAAGTTAAATTTAGTTTTAGTGCCCAAGTTGACGTCCATTGCTTCCTAACTAATCTGAATATTTATAATTCATGTTAAATAGGAATATCATTTCATTTACATATTGTTTATGTATTTCAATTTACATAATGTTAGATTTTATTTTTGCTGTAAATCGATTCGGATCACTCGGAAATAAACACATTAGATATTCACGCATAATTAAATGGTAAAAGATGAATAGCGACGAGGAGGCGATGGACATCCAATAATCATTTCAAACGAAACAAGTCACAATTTTGCATAATGTGCGATTTTTGTAATGTATCATTATTCATAGTCATTCTAAATAGTCACAAGCGGTACATCCGAACATTTACATTATCATGATGGGAGCGGTTTGAGTATTAATTTTAAGTTTTTATAGATACTAGAATATTGTTATTACGGATAGTTTCGACGTGTAGATTATTTCCAGGCCATGACAGCTTAGCATCTCCTTAGCATATGAAAAGTATTCGTGTCCAAGACTTATTTATATTTTAAGGATTCATGTGAATAGAACCGCAGTCTATGAAGAAAAAAATATATTATTTTCCTTCGGTAATGTTATTTTTTTGAATATTTAAACATTTTAAACCGATAAAATTGAATAACGAACTGTAAAAAATATATATTATTGTTTGATGTGAGTAAAATAGTGATGAATGTTTTCCACCGATTTATATTCGAAATTCAGAACGTTGTGCTGTTTCCTTGAACGAGCTGGACAGTCGCGGAGAGACGGCCGAGCGGTGCCTCGGGCGGACGGTTGCATGAACTGCCATATTATGACATAATTTACTAGAATTAAGACTTATGATCTTAGCTGTAGAATCTCAAGCATAGTTCGTATTATGTGTGACTTGCAGGTAGGCATCGAATTTTAATTTAGACTAATGTTATTGAAATATGTATTTATATTTTTTGTTTTGTTTCCATTTCATTTTCTTAGCTGCAATTAGAAGTTTTTCTTCCATTGTTTTATTTGAATTCACTCGTTAAGGTATCTCCACTACTTGTAGTATTTTCTATCTACTTATCGTTTTAAGCATACTAGTACTTCCATTGCTCAAAGAGCGCGGCGTCCGCCGAGGGCGGGCGCGCGACTCGCTCGTGTCTACACGACTCCACGTCCGTATGTGACTTTATGTAATCATAACCATATTTATTTATGTACTTACTTATATAATAAATTGTGCAGCTTTAATATTTACTTACAATGATGTTAGATCGTGATTCAGAATCTCGTCATAAGTCACAAATGTCAGTAGCAATAAATACGTAAAGCAGTTTAGTATGGAGACCGGCAAACATCCTGATCAAAAAGCTACGTATCGTAGACGAAAATTTGGCATGTGTGAATAAGTAGTAATCACCGGCATGCGGCATAACCTTTTTAAAGGTGTTAATGAAATTTCTATTCAATAAAATTTATATTACATGAATGAAGTTTTCAAGTTGTTTGTCGGGCTTTGTAGTAAAGGTGGGGGCGCGGTGCGGGGGCCGCGCGGCCGCTGATGGAGTGCAATCTTGAAGCGAAAGTATATTGTAGAGCGTAGCGTAGTAGGAGCGGGCGGAGGACGGCCGCGGGCGGGCAGCGCGCCCTCACCACACTAGTTAAACTACACCCGAAAGTGGTAGCACATTTTCGTTATAAAAATACTTAAGATTTAATTTGAATAGATGTTACGTTATTCTTTTATAAAAAAATATTTGTAAGTTGTCATAAAATATTAATATAATTATTTTTATCAAAGTTTATAATCTAAATAAAAATGTTTTTCTTCAAAACGTAGTGGTGGTTTTTGTTTCATACATAATTATAATTTTTGCATGCATTATGTTGAGATTTAGTTTTTTTGTGGATTTCAGGTTTGGTTGGTCCTATTTCATAGTTTATAAATATAAAGTGTTTCAACCAGTCAGTTAATATTTTTTTACTTAAGTATTCTCAACCTAAGGCTAAGCCTGTCCAACCATACCTGATGATAAATCACATTGCATGATATCAGATAGGATGTGGTCAAATGAAATGCATTCTTATTAAGTGACAATTACTGTGCCACACACATTAAAACAGCGAGTCACTTGAATTTACTTTATTTCAATCTTAGCACATACAATTTCGACATATTTACAAACTACAATCAGAAAGCTTTTAAGTTTAGGAAAGCGTAGAGAAGGATTAGATCAATTTGATTCCTAAAATAATTCCGTTTTGTAATAATGTAAATCTTTCACATAATGAGCAACTTGGTGTTTGTTGTAAGCTAACATGATATCAATTAATTTCTACGACTATCCAACTGAGTTTTTTAGTTTCAATGATATCGAATGACTAGGTAGGTCTCTTAACATTTCAGCACAAACGCCTCACAATAAATGTTACTTACTGAAGTGTAAGATGAGTAATAGATAGTATATTTACTAAGTACATGTTCATTATTATATATGAGCGAGCACAAAGCTAGATGAAAGATAAAAGGACATCTACCTGGAAGATCAGTCATTTTTCGCCTCAACGTCACTTTATACGAATACATATAATATTTTACATTTTTTAAGTAAATTACACTTATAATAAAATAGCCATTTAAAAGCAAATCTTTGTAAACGCGAGTCTTCTTCAATTTTTCATTTAAATCTTTAGTTGTTAAAACATAATATGTGTTTTCAGAAAAAAAAAGTAAGATTAAAAGCTTCCCATATAACAGGCACTTAGTGTGAATACAAATAAATATCATTTAGGTATATTGATCAGAGCAAAATTTGTAAACAAGTAGGTAGGTATCTAACATTATTTCTTTGTGTCACCTTAAGATTTTCTAAATCTTTTCTATTCTGTGCTATCTTGATACTTAGCTGAAACTACGTCATACTTTCTTAACATTAATAGAATAATATTTATTACTACTGTAACAACGCAATGACCAGAAAAAATATTTGGCATTTTCACTTATTAACTACAAATAGACAACACAACAATTTTATATCTCTACTGCCATTTGTTACCATGAAAATCAAGCGATTCAGAATGACATTTACGACAATGAATTTTAAAATCTAGTCTAATTTTACATTCACAATGATTTAAAAGAGCGGATAATACGATCCGTGCCAAGCAATCAGCAGTTCTAATCTCTAGGCACTCAAGTCCTAAAACGACATTTATGGCCGAATAAATAAATAATACCTGCATAAAATAAAATTAAGTTCCGTAACTTGGCACAGACCATGACAACGATAAATGTATTATGAAAAATTTTATAATGAAAAAGTTAGTGAAAACTTAATCTATAACACCGAGATATTCTAAATTATGTAAAATATTTTTGCGGTTTAGCTAATTTATAGCTGCTATGCCGTAGATGACTAGTACGTATATTGCTTGAGTCATAAGTTCCAAGGCCGCGTATAATGGCTCAAAATTATTCTCTGTTATGGCTCCCACGCAGGTGATTAAGATAATGTAAATTCTGCGAAAAAATTGACCATAAACTAAACACTCTGACCTTTATAGTCTTATGCTAATTCTGGTATCTGTTTTTATTTTTAATTAGGGTTATCATTGCGCCGGATTGACACTTGAAGGATTTATATTATTAGCTTCCGGTACCACTAAAAGTTTGTCAGGAGACGTAAATTCACGAGATGTGCAAAAAGTCCATAGAAAGAGACTTTTAAGCATTTTACGTAATTATTTATATCGAATATTAATTCGCTAAAAAAAAAACAAAATACCAGAGATTCTGGCTGTCCTCAGTTACACTGCCAAGCTAATCTGCTAATCGGTCAAGTACGAGTCGGGCTCGCTCACGAAGGGTTTCGCACCGTATGTGAGCCTTAAAATATTTTATTGTAATTTAATTAGGTATTTATTATTGAAGTCAATATATAACTAAATATTCTGTGAATATTTCTACCTGTTACCATTATTAATACAGAGGAAAAACGGCTAAAACTTCAGGTATGAGAGCCCTCCCTTAATTTATTTATTTTATTCTGTATGTAGTATACCTGCATATTTGTTGTTATAGCGGCAACAGAAATACATCATCTGTGAAAATTTCAACTTTCTAGTTATAACGGTTCATGAGATACAGCCTGGTGACAGACAAACAGACGGACGGACGGACAGCGGAGTCTTAGTAATAGGGTCCCGTTTTTAACCTTTAGGTACGGAACCCTAAAAATTAGGTGTACCTCAGAGCTGTCTCAAATTCTTACATTGATTTGCTCAATTTTGTGTACTTACATAAGTTATGGTACTCGTCGTACATGGGGCCAGAGGGATTTCTCTTATTCAATGAGTAAACTGATGTGGATCGTAACCGGAGGGTTTTTGCTCATTGTATGAGCAAAAACCCTCCGGCTACTTCTGAAGACAAACATGTGGTAATACGACAGAGCGTGTGATACCTACGCGTCATCGAAAACTCAAAATTTGAGCGAAGTAAAAGAAAGCAGTACCTATATTCTCAAATTCGTATATTGATCTGTTTGACTTCGTGTACCAGTACTACTAGCCCGGGAGGTAAGCGCAAATAATGTAACTACTTTCTAAAAGCTGAATTTTTGGTATTAGTTAGTCATGGTGGTGTACAAAAATACCCCAGAGTCAGTCAGCTGGGATGCTTAGCGTTTGAATTTTTATAAATATAAATGAGTATCTTACAAGTACTTCTAAAAACTGAAAATTGTTACGTTTCGACTTCGTGTACCATTTGAGTACGATCGAAGAGGATTGGCTACCACGAGAGTTGAACGTGTCTAATACGATGAAAGGCAAGATAAAAGTAAAACAAAAGAGCAGTGTACCTCAAGCTGCTTCAGATCCGTATATTGAACCGTTCCCCGTCGGAGCAGTTCATGTACGAGTGCTATTGTATGAGCGGCGAGCTCTGGCTGTCGCTGAAGTCGAGCGTGTAGTACATGTCGGTGGTGTCGAGCGGCGGCGGCGCGGGCGCGAGCGGCGGCGCGCGCTTGTCGGCCAGCCAGTGGTGCGCGGGGCCCGGCGCCGCGGCGCGCGACAGCCGGGACAGCAGCCGGGAGTAGGTCTTGTTCACGCGGCAGTGGCACGCTGTCACCTGCAAACGATACCAACCTCATTGTGGCTGTGCTGTTTACATGTATGTATTGCTCGTAGCGTAGTTTGACTGGGTGTTGTCAGCGGTCACCGAAATTAAGCAACGTTCCGCACGGTCAGTATTTGGATGGGTGACCGCGGGTGGCACTTTTCAACTGACTTTCCCGTGGCTCGGATGACACGTTACATCGTAGGTCCCGGTTGTTTTAACCGTTTAGCCATGTCAGAGGCCAACAGGCGGCCTAAAAACTCTGACAACAAGGCTTGCCACCCGGCCAATACGAACTTAATTTTTGTACTCCATCCTACATAAATCGCGACCCCGAAGATGATAATATAGGCACAGAATACTAAACAGTACTCAAGTAAAGTCGAGCGCTTATTCTATGTCTATAGTACCTACATATATGTACGGATTATCAGCCAAAAATCAGGCAGGGCTAATTCCAGATTTTGTTCTGCTCCGTCAGTCTCGCGCCACTTTTTAACTCCGTATGATGATTAACAAGTCGTGATACATGCCAACATCCGTCACCACCACATACAACCTGTAGTATATGGAGATACGTACCACGACACCGACTATATCAAAGACGGCACCAAGCATGCCAGCCGCGATGTGCATTTTGCAGCTAAAGGTCTAGCCATAGTACAGGCCTACACTTACGGCGGAGCGGTAGACCCACATCTTGCACCCTTTTTTTGCGCAGGTAAAATCCTTTATGGATACCACCCCGCCGGAGAAGGTTTCTTATGTGGGAGTCCCGCCGATCGGTGTACCTGCCTGGTGCATATGTGCCCAAACTGCGGGGACACTTTCTCACTCGTCCGCGGTCCAGCAGAACTTCTTGCACCCTCCATTAACTGTCATAAAAACAATGGAACGCACCACGACGCCGACGATAGCGATAGCAGCGCCGAGCGTGCCAGCCGCGATGTACACGTTGTGCAGCCGGTCGTGGTACAGGCCGAGCGGCAGCCTCACTTCCCTCACGGAGCCTCCGCCGCCACTGTTCTCCACGTCTCGCCCGCCCATTACTGGTTCCAGGATGAAATCTTCTGCACAAAGAAAATAACTCTTTGGTCATTCATGGACATGACAAAATCTTAAGAATCTGCAGCAACAAATTGAACTGGATTTTTTACTAGATGCACTTATAATTTTGCTAGAAAAGCATAATAAGCGCTGCTAAATATTCCTCAATTTATTGGATCTGCTTCAAAATTTCAGAAATATGTAAATTATTTTTCCCATAAATAGTGGGCACACACTCGTACGAGGAGCAAATGACAAAAATATAGATACATCTTAAAATTGATGATTCTAGAAAATTAGTAACCTTCGCAGAGTTTCCCGGTGTACCCGGGCCGGCACGAGCAGTAGAAGGAGTCCACGTCGCTCCAGCACGTGCCGCCGTGCGCGCACGGGTTGTTGTCGCACGCCTGGAATATAAACCACACACGACAATCAGATTCATCGTCCTAACACACCTAACTCGGTATTCATGCCATACAAAACTTGTCAGCAAACTTCAAAGCAGTGTATGGACATTGGACAATCAATATACTGGATATTTGCAAAGTGCAAGGACTTTATGTTGTATATCTAACTTTGGCTAACTTTTACTATCATCATTATGGCTAACTTACTTCAAATAAGGTACCAACCCAAAAATAAAAGTAATTATATATCATAATAAGAGTTCACACCATAGTAAAAATTGCACGCAAGCACACTCGCGCGAATAGTTGTTCCCATGGTCGACGTAGTACTGCCGCGCCAAGCACGGACTTGGCGAACACAAGTCCGCCAGACTATGTCGCTCATGTAGTGTGTCCTGTAATGTAGCACTCACAGATCGGCTGAATATGTGGCACTAGTCGCCGACAAAGCCGCGCGAGCACTCGCGTGAATAGCTGTTACCGTGGTCGACGCAGTACCGCCGCGCCGAGCACGGACTAGGCGAACGTAAGTCCACCAGACTATGTCGCTCATGTAGCGTGTCCTGTAATGTGGCACTGGCACTCACAGATTGGGTGGGTATGTGGCAATCGTCCGTCGACATCAAAGCCGCGCGGGCATTCCCACGAACAGCTGTTCCCGTGCTCATAGATTAATTAGATGGTCGACGCAGTACCGCCGCGCCGAGCACGGACTAGGCCACCAGACTATGTCACTCATGTAGGTTGCACTGTAATGTTCCTACTCACTGATCGAGTGGGTATGTGGCACTCGTCGCCGACGAAGCCGCGCGGGCACTCGCACGAGTAGCTGTTCCCGTGATCGACGCAGTACCGCCGCGCCGAGCATGGGCTTGGCGAGCAAAGGTCCACCTGAAACCATAATATTGTTAAAGAGTTTTCAATACTGAAAGGTAAAAAATGTAGAGTAGGTAGGTAGTAGAGTAATAAACTGTAAATAGGTACGTCTGTATCGTGTCTGTAAAAATACGACAAATCCATTCCTATCCGCTTCCATTTCTTTTTACTCAACAGTGATTCTTAAGTACTGTATGGTCATAGCTAACAGTAACAACAGCCCCAGTAAGTTCAGCAAGTATAATGAGATTGAAATGACAAATTACTGCTACTTTCAGTAACAATTCAGTCTTTGCATTACCATGTCACTTGCCAGTGTCGGCGCAAGACCAAAATTTCGATTTTGCCGAGCCAACTTTGGTGAACACAGGCTCTTTTGGGGACTCAAATAGGATTGCGATTTTGGCGAGGCCTCCAGGGCGCGGGCCGCGGGCGGCGCCCACGTCTTGCGCCGCCTCTATCACTTGCGACGCTAACACTGTTTCCCAATGGTCGTACCTTCAACTGGCAAGAGCTGCCGGTGTACCCGCGGCCGCAAGAGCAAGAGAACCCGCCGACGCGATCGGTGCAGGTGCCTCCGTTAGCGCAAGGCGATGACATACACTCGTTGTACTCCAGCTCGCATTGCTTCCCGGTGTACCCTGCGAAACAGACAATTTTGTTTACAAACACGTTGGAAGACGTTAGTGCCCAGAATTTCTTGTCCATGTGCACATGCTTGTAGCACTTTTTTGTACTTTGATGTCAATAAAAATTGTTATTAATTATATTATGGACACTATGCAACGTGTTTTCGCACTTTTCATTTAAAATAGTTGACTCGGTCGTATGAGTAATCTATAGTCTGAAAAATGCAGTAAATTGTAAGAAACTAACGACTTCACTTTCGCACCTGGACAAATTAAACGGTTTGTACCTATCCATATAATACTTTCGAATGAAAATTTCTACATACGCGTAAAAAAACAGTTTATTTGCGAGAATATTGTCTAAAATAAATAAATAAAATAAAAATAAAAAAGCCTTTTATTTCTCATCGTTAATTAATAAGGTACAACATTTAATTTACAAACATTTAATTATGTTGTCATTCATTATTAGTGTAAATATTTTATAATCATCGAAGTTAATTTATAATAAAATCATTGTAGTCACTTAAAAATATATGAAATAGTCAAGTTAAATTGCTTAGGTATGTACATAATATCATTTCAATGTCATTATAGTATACATAGTAATTTATATTGTCTAACGTATCTAGATAGATAGTGTCAAAATATTCTACCTTTGCAGGTTTACAAATATTGTTTTTTTTTTTCAAGGACAAATATACATGCTTGTCAAATTATTATACATTTGTTAGTTTAAGCCGCTCTTTTAAAAAATGTCATAATAGCACTTGCCAATAAGAAATTGAAATAATTTAAGAACACTATGTGAACCAATCCATCCATCCAAGTCTATCATCGCATCCAAAAAAAATTAAGACATCTGTCACTGTATTTGACTTTTCACACTAAAAACTATCTTTGCCGTTCTACATATAATTATGTACATACGCATAGGCTTGTGATGATAACGCGACGGGCATACCTACTCATTTATAAAAATTCGTTAGATTTTTATTCACATTCGTTAGACCAACATGAAATGTTTTTTCGAGACGAGCACATTTATAACCAGACATTCTAAAGGGTAAGTAAAAAAACAATGGGTAAAGAGTCTTTGTATTTTCACGTTAATTCACGCATGTGACGTGAGTTATTCTTGAGTAGGTATATTCAGGAATAAAAACAAGCATGTTTTTAGTCGGGCCGGAAACCACTCATGTGCATAGTCACGCCTCGACCCTTCGTTGGCTTTTCAGTATAAGGGTCTCCTGAAAATTTGAGTGACGGAATATGAGTCCTAGGTATACTACAGGGTGTCCACTGGGAAACTTTACTTTTTAAAATTTTTTAATAGGGCTGCGGCTAAGGAGAGGAAGCGGTGAGGGGGCTGAGGCGACGCGGCAAACGTGCGGGTTGCTTAATCACGTCATATTGGTCCAAAAATCACCATGTTTTACACAATACATGCGCTGAAATAATGCTTACTGAATGTTTCACGTCACATTGGCTTGGCAACATTTTCTGTAGTGATGAAGCCTATTATTTTCATCTGCAAGGTTATGGTAATGAACTAAATTGCCTATATTGGATAGATAACTCGAAACAGAAGCATCAATGACAGTTATACAGTCCTAAGTGACTATTTGGTGCGCATGTTGTGGCTTCGGAATAAATTTTTTAACCAAAATTGCGCCTTAGAAATTGGGTATTCCGAACAGTAGGCCGACATAATTGAAGATTATTTTTATCCCATCGTGGAAAGAGATTCACCTATTAACAGAAACACGTGGTTCTAGCAATATAGCGCTACCGCCCATAATATGCAATATCCATGATCCAGGCACTTTTTACTCAGAAACTTATATCCTGGTTTGGAGAACTGTTTTGGCCATCCTGGTTGCCGGACATCACACCGTGTGTTTTTTTCTGATGAAGCTTACTCAAAATCTAGAATTGATTCAAACTAACCACGAACGAACAATTGATGATTTCGAAAGAAATATTCAATAAGAAATCGAAAGCATTTCTCCACAGATCTGTAGGAAAGTTTTCGTCAACTTACAGACTCAGTTTACAGATAGACTGTACAAATGGACGATAATTATTTAGACGGCATCATCTTTAGAAAATAGAACTCGCATAATTAAGCTTTTTATTCATACCAATGAACATTTTGTTATATCTAAAATTTTAATTGTTTTTAGGGTTCCGTACCTCAAATGGAAAAAACGGAACCCTTATAGGATCACTTTGTTGTCCGTCTGTCCGTATGTCAAGACTCTTTATCTCGGAAACGCGTAAAAATATCGAGCTGAAATTTAAACTAAGTACGTATATTTATGGTCTCTAGCTGTTGTGTAAAAGAAAAACTTCTCAGTTATCGTATAAATAAGTTAGAGCCGTTTATGTCGTAAAAAACCGCATATTTCGACACTAACAAAAATCAAAACCTACAGGGTACTTCCCGTTGACATAGAAGAATAAAATTTGGCGAGAAGCATTGTCTAAGAGTACACATATAGGAATAAATCTGAAAACTGTACATTTTTATTTAAATCACAAAAAAATAGGGCCTAGATTCACAAAATATGGGTTCGAAATTCAAAGTGAGTAAATCGTATCATGTAAGGTATTATTTAAAAGAGCTTCATTAGCACATGCTAAAACTGGTTAAACCAGTTAAAAATTTTAATTATTTTAACAATGTGTAGTTTTCGATGAATGACGAGAAAAGTGAAAAAAAAAAATCTCGACTCGTTAAGAGCTCCCTTTTCCATACGAGCTTGATTTATTGATCATGGGGTATAACTACTTTTACACCAGTATCAACTGTAAAATTAGAAATAAAATCTTTTCACCCGTACCTACATTTCGTAAAATATTATTTCTTATAATATTTTGTAGCATAAACATACGAGCAGCCATAGGTTATACGATTTCTGACTTAGTTCCAAAGTGAAAATTGCTTATCAAGTGCAGTACCCACACAATAAGCTCATTTTGGTATACTATGTGTCGCTGTTCCGTATAATCGTCAATAGGTTTAGGTATCAAAGCTTTACGTTAAAGATGTTCAAGGTACGACTGATTAAGCACGTTAATCAAGTTCAGGTTTATTCAGGAGCCTGGGTCCGATGAGCACGGCGAGCTTCAAATTCCGCCAGAAATAGCTCTGTTCACGCACGAGCGGCCACACTGCCTCTGAATACAAAATAGCCTCAACAAAGGGCTTATGACTGACCGAGCGGAGCGATGGTCTCCATTCAGTGCCTAAGGGGCGGCGTAGACCGGCGGACGGGACCACTAAGGGATTCCTATTTACTAATGCATATTGTACCTTGTACTTTAGTCAGTCAAAAGGTACTCGTATATAGATAAGATATAAGACTTGTAATTTAATCCAGAGCGACTTTTTAAGCTTCTAGAACATTGACCGCACTGTTACAAGCTCTGTCTTTGAGCTTTTAAAAGTAGTCGTACTCGTAAATCTTGTAGTAAATTATATACATTATTATAAGTTTTTTTTGTACTTTAAGAATATGTCGTTAATTAATAATCATTGTACATATTTATCATTTTATGTATACTTGTATATGTCGTTTACTTTATTGGTAATCGATAAGTAGATATAATTACATATTTAAAATTATCTGTCGCCACAGCCATCTACGCTGGGCCTAAGCCTTACAAGCTGGCCAGGAACAGGCAACACTTGAAGGATGCTGAACACGCTGAAATTAATAAAAGCCTTTAGGTCCCTATTGAAAACGATACAATTTTGTTAAACTATAATTTTTTAATTCAAATATGGGTATTGGTACAATTAGTTTTAAAAATAAAAAGGTCCCAAAATATTTGGTCTCGAAGGCCGTCAATGCAAACTACGAGTACGGCAACATTTTAAAATAACGCGATCAACCGAAATTAAATCGAAACAATATTTTATGAAACTCGGACCTTGACTGCGGTAATTACATACCCCGATATTTTAATTAAGATACAATCGACAGCGAGGCCGTTTTCGAGCTAAACATTTTCCAACGTTATTATGCTTAACTCTATAATAAATAAGAACTTTTAGATATTATTCGAATAAAAACATCTAAACGATGTAGATAAATTACATCATAAAAACTTTGATATAACTATACTTTTTCTGTAGGCAATGTTTCATATCATTAGCATGTTTCTTAAATATCTTTCCTCCAATACAAAATTACCTAGTAAAAATTATTTAGTGTGTCCAGATTGCATAAACGCATTGTATTGCGAACCGCTTCAATAACCCTTATTGTTATCCTTATTTTATTAGAAATCCTTAAGGAGATACCTGTAATACATAGTATTAAACGTACCTACTTATGTTCAAAAGTACGCTACGCTTTACGGCAGACATGATGACGATGTTTATACATAATAATATGATTAACTACAGGGATAGAGGGGTAAATAAATTTTACTCGTTAAATTCTTGTTTTAATAGTCCACTGCTGATTATTTATAAGCTTAGCCAGGAAGGGCGAATACGTCATACGTAGGACCAAAATATACATGAACAATAACTAATACTACAAAAGTATTTTCCATTAGGAAACTTTCACGAGTTTCTGTGCAAGTTATTCGCATCTACAGAATTTAGTCGAGGTTTTACGTTCAGCCAAAAACATTTATTCCATTTATTGCAAGCTCTAGGAAGGTAAGTATCCCAGCGGGTGGGTAGAGCAGAAGGCGCGTCAAGACGCAAAGTTTCAAATTCCTTATGGCGAAACACAATCCGGCCCGAGGGGCTGTTTGTTTGCATCCGTTCCAAATTCGCTCCCGACTGTCGGGAAAACAAGGCACTTGATTAATTCGCCACGATTTATTCCAACATCGGAAAAAAACCCTTCTCGCCTTTGTATTTCCGAAGTGTCTACCTATTTCTTTAATGCAAAAAAGAAATGAGCTAAGGCCCGCGCGCTACATCTAAATTGGAAATTGTTCGTATTGAGAGAAAAATCTTTTGTCGAGACTGAAATAAATCGGTCGATCGGAGGACATTACGAAAATTACTTCCATTTTGTTTATTACTCAGGCTCTGTTTAACTCGAACTGGGTTTTACTCAACCAGTTATAGTTTTTATAGCTACAGTAATGCTTGCAACTTATCTGTTTATTAGAGTTACGATAACACTTAGGTCAGCCAGCTAGCTAGCACATTATCAACGTAATAAATGTAGATGGTAAACATTTGGATGGGATAGCAGGGTATCGCGTAACGGCTCCCTGTTCAGCTATGCAGATGTAAGCAGGAACGTTATATCGAAGTTAAATCATAAATAAGCATCATAACTGCTCAACATTAGCATTTCTCAGGGCGATAAGGGCGAGTGTTGGTCGAGAGACAGGAGCACGCAGCGAGGCCGCACGTAGCGTGGCCTGCGGGCAACCTTCCAACTCCGCTTCGAATAAATCACCTACAGAAATACCCGCGCCCCAAACATTTGCAAACAAGATTAAGCATTATTGAATTGACTAAGTTCGGACGATTTATTATGTAGGCACCTTTAGTGCCTTTAGTGCTAACTTCGACCGAGTAATGCTTAATTATTGAAAGACCTTGGTTGGGCATTAATTTGCATGCGTCTGTTTGCAGGTCAACATAGTTTGTGTATCTTATACCTGCCTATCTTGGCAATTAGAATTGTTATCTACTATAAATTCTGTATATAGCATTTAAGAGTAAGATTAGACAGATCTAAAAATAATCGTAATAAAGATTAGACTTCAGCTGACCTACTAGTACGTGCCTTAATTCCTCACTGAAAATTCGTGTTTTCAGAGATTTACCAGGCTTGTGGCGGATCATGCCACAAAATGCTGACAATGTTGTACCTATAATGTAGCGCACGAGCACACATCGCTAAGCAGTTATCCCCGAGCCACACTAGTGAGTTATTACTATCTATCCTCTACTAGCAAAATGTAAAAGTAGGTAATTTATTTAATTGGAAAATACAATTATGGTGACCACCATGAAACTACAGTATTTCGTTCCACTCCTTCTTGTCAGAGGAGCACGCAGGAAGATTTAGAATTTGACGATAATTCCGATAGATGACATTTAATAACCCCCACAGATCTATACTATACTTCACTATCAGTTTTATAACATAGTGTAATATGTATAGCGTGTTACGGAGCACGGGGTGTATATTGTTTGATGCAGGAGTTACTACAGTGGTTAAAGCGTAGTTCAGCTGGAAAGTGTGTCACTCACCAGGCTGGCAGAAACAGCGGTACTCCTCTTCCTCATCGCTCTGTAGCTGTTCTATGCAGATGCCCTTGAGGCAGGGGTTGGAGGCGCAGGCGCCGCCGACGACGGAGAGCTCACAGCGCGCGCCCGCCCAGCCGTCGGCGCACGCGCAGTGGAACGTCGTCGACCCGTTCATTGCCATTGTCAAACACGAGCCGCCGTTCAGGCACGGAGATGAGTAGCACGGGTCGAACTCGCAATTGGTGCCAGTGATGCCTGTCATTCAACATTTTCTTCTTTAAAATAACACAGAATACCTACTCATAAATTAGTACTGTATATTAGGCAAATTTAAGTCAGGCAGAGTTTCTTAATTTGGAGATCAAAAAAGTCGTCTACATAGACATTGAGATAGCTTGAAAAGAGAATTGTATCGGATTGTCTTGTATCGGTCTCGATGGCACGGTACAAGTTAATTTTTACCATCTACTATGATATTGTACAAGTTTATAAATAAATGAATTTATAAAAGGAACTTAGGCAATGTCACGCCGGAGACAAAAATAATATAACGACACCTCTCATATGAAAATTAGTCCCGCCGTTTTGTCTGTATAGTAAAGGAATATGTATTGTGTTCTTGGGCAGTTGTTCATTAAAACGAGAATCATTATTTAAAAAAATCAGACCACTATATACCTACCCTTAGCAATAAAAAGCTTTTGTAAGTTGATGGTGATAATAAACTTTTACCCGTGACTCCAGCACGTCGCGTTGTAGAAATGTGCTCGTAATTCCAAAGTTAAATAATTAATTTTTCGGCGTTTCACGTTCCTCGTTGAGAACTGAGCAATAAAAACTACTCCGTAAGTAAGTCACGCTGTCGGAGACCGAAAACTCCCCGGGCCGCGCACGACCGCCATCTGTTTCGACCTTATCTTCTTGATAAGGATTTTTCTGACCGGCTTAAGTGGATTCCGAATCGAGCAATGTGGGATTTCTCATAGAAAATGAGCTTACCCACTAGATCGATACTTTCCCTTGCACGATACTCTTTCCGCCTCTGCGCCAATCACACCCAATTTCTACTTTTCACTGTTGACGTCTTTTATCTATCGGAGTGATCACTGATCTACATACCTAAACCACACATAACTAGTCACTACCATTAAATAAATCTTCACTATTAACATACGTAATGGTCCGTTAAGATTTCCCTAATCTCGTTAACGATTGAGAAAAAAGCTAAGGAAAATGAACACATACATTAGGTTCCTACTCAACACTTACGCAGGTATGTACCCCATGTAATTTTCAACGCGTAAATAACGATCAAGTTATTAAGCAAACGCAAATTGCTATAATTACGAGATCAAAGTGTATTGAAAGTAACGTTTAACGTACCTACATGTAACAGATAAAAGAGATATGCACGCTCGAGTAAATCTGGCAGAGATACAAATCGAAAATCTCGATTTCGCATGAATTTTGGAAGGCTGGCAAAATCTGGTTACGTAATAACCCGCGCCACGTGAGCCCGTGCCAGATTGCGTCACATCGATGTTTAATTGACCAAAAAAATACAATTTATCGCTCGTTCTCTATTAAATTAAATGGCTTTTTTTAACATGTTTCTCTCGAATACAGAATAAAGTGCTCGTAATTTTTTACTGCTTTCTTCGATAGGATTTAAAGAATAAGATTAACGTTATCCTCTCCGTAGCTCATAATGATACAATTAATGTTTCCGATTACATTTCCATTTAATAAATTAGTGCAATTATTCATTAAAGGCTTACAGAAGTTTCTCCGTGCCCTTTGTTCTTTGGAATAATTACAAAAAAATATTTTAAAGATATCATTAAAACTTGTCTTTTTCTGTTGAAAGAGAAAACCACTTCAAAAACGAAAGATAAAGAGTAAATTATGTTACACGTGTATCATGTTTCGAACAAAAATGCCAATGATGAAAAAATTCCAACTCTTCCGGGAGAGCAAACGAGCAACATTTTTCGTTTCAATTTTGAACCAATTTGTCAGAGCTCATGCTTCCTGTTGAAGCTTACACAGAGAGTGCTTGCATTTCCCTAATGCACATACATATATGTATGCATGAACGTGTACAATGTGACAAACACATCAGGGCTCGGAGCCGCGGTGATGGATTACGGCTGTCCTTGTGCGCCTCTCTCGTATTAAATCATGCATGACGCGAGACACTTCATTTCTCTAGAAAAGATTCACCAGTAGGTACAATAGTTTCTATTAAAGTTCCGAAAAAATCCGTCTCTATGAATTATTTTTTAAATGCTAAGTTAGAACAACTCTCAATAAGGGTGCAGAGAGTGACTAGGGATCAGTTAATAAAGAAAAAATAATGACACGAAGTCTCACGAAGAAGTTATTGCATTGAAGAGAAATAATTACCTACAGACTGCGTTTGTACTCATAGAAATGACTTGTTATAAGGAAATTTTGGTAAAACTCTGTAGAAATCTTGGGGAATATGTTTTGAGCTCATCCACAACTCAGAGAAATAATGCCTGAACTGTACTTGCAATGCCTTGATTGAATGCTTAATTAACGTTGATTTGTCAGATACGAGTATCGTTAGATTTTTCGTCGTTTCGAGTCTGTCACAATTCAACAGCACCATATTGATCGCATAGATATCGTATACTGTAAAAATAATTGTCGTTAATTTCGTATTAATCCTTCGGAAAATACGGGACCATCGAGTTTCCATTGTTTTAACTCGATGACTCTTATATATCTTATTTCCTATCCTAAGAAAACCAACACTTTTTTATGATAGCTAGTTAAAAATATTGGTAGTAAAATTTTATGGAACTATGTATTTGCACGTCATCTAGTCTACGTCTACATAATAAACACGCACACACACAATCACATTGGTGAACAGTTAGGTACTAATATCGCTTTACAAACTTTACACACACAAAAATAGTTTGATAAAATTACATAGGAAAACTTGCGTTTTAGAAATCGTTTATTGATAAATAAATAAATTAATAATTATTTTTCGCCAATATGACATAAACGACTTGAACCGTGTACACAATCCGAATAGTTCGCACGGATTGATGTAGTACTAATTTTCACATTATTGTTGATTTTTCATAAACGATTAAGTCGATTTCGATAAAATTCAACCATTTGAATTTTATCGAAATCGACTGATGCACCACTGAAGTACGATCTACCAAATAACAAAAACAGGTAATCGCGTAACATACCTACATACATTTACATTAGAGAACCTCCTATAACTTCGCTGTGTCCGTCCGTCCATCCTTCCGTCCGTCCGTCCTAATGTTAAAAAGCCTTATAACTGCCACATTTGTGAACCTAATTGCCTAAAATTTGGCATTATAATTGTTTAGGTCAATTTTAAATACTTAAAACGTTCAAAATTTGAGTATTTAAGGGGTAGCTCCATGTATGTAAAGTGAGGATGAATATTTTTTTCAACCCCATCCCCTCATGTGTAGTTTCGCTGAATAGTGTTTTAAAAATGAATGTAAGATTTATTAAATCATTTTTGTCACGTTTACCAAATGTGAGATATAGGTCGCCTAAGTTGAAAAAATAGTGCCCCCTCATTTTGTGCGAAATTCAGATACATGATCATATTTACGTAACCCAAAGATTAATCTAATACAGTAATTTTGGAGGCGCTCTAGTTTATCAAGTTGGTCTTCCGTAAGATCAATAAAGCAGGCATCAGCGAAATCAAGAATATCAAGAATCATCCATCAGTGGGATAGAGAAGTAATGATGACCTAGTTTATTTGTATTCGCAATATTTTATACAATTTGTGTTTAAATTAAAAGGAAACATAGTTTAAGATAATTATATTAATAAATCAACACTATAAAAATAAGGGTGTGTCTTGCAATTATACTTTCTGGGTTTGGTTCCATTACAAAATTTGATCGTGATGATGAATACTATACTAGCATATGTTTATCGTCTAGATCTACACCCTCTATACGAGTATAATGGCTTATATTTCTAACAATAATTAACAACATCACCAATCAGCAAAATTACAATGATTAAAAAATTTTGATTTAGTTTAAATAAAAAATAAGTATTTATTACTTATTTATCAAATTCTTAAGGCAATTTAACAAAAAAAATCAACATATGTGTGACACGATTCATCATCATCATCATCCACAGCCTTCTTTATCCCACAGCTGGAGAGTGTGCCATCTACCTCGGTCATGTACCAATCGTGACACGACTATTATCTTCTAAATATAATAAAAGTAGTAGAAAATCAACATTATAAGGAACTCTCAATCAGTATTTAACAGGTCAAAGCTACGGCAGTTAGTTAGGTGTTCAACTTATTCGGTTTAAATACTTTTTCTTATGACTGTATTTCGTAGGTGCGAGCGACTTAACGACACAAAAAATAGGTAAAATCGAAATAGGGAAACTTGCTCGAGCGAATCACTGAATAAATCGAACTCACAAACATATTTCTTAGCTAATTATGTTTTTCTAGCACTCAACCATCTAATGAAATCATAAAAAATGTTTTTATCACCATCATCATCATAATCTTAATCATCGTCACCATCAACGGAAGTCTATCA
Organism: Hypomecis punctinalis; assembly: GCA_949316475.1. Lineage (NCBI taxonomy): Eukaryota > Metazoa > Arthropoda > Insecta > Lepidoptera > Geometridae > Hypomecis > Hypomecis punctinalis. The sequence continues at coordinate 14,273,207 of OX438798.1, read as the reverse complement.
TACGCGTGTCTCGACACGCACATGACAACTTATTTGAAATTTAAAAATTGTAATAAAGTCAAGTAGTAATCTTACCGTAAGGACAAACGCAGGAATAGTTGAGCGCGCTGGGAGTCGAGGTGAGGTCGACACAGACGCCGTTGTTAAGGCAGGGCGGGGGGCTGCAGACATCCCTCTCCTCGCAGTGAGAGCCCGCGTACCCGCCACAGCACTGGCACTCGTATCCTTCCTGCTCGTCATCAAAACTACCTTCGTATAGGACGAATCACAAGTCGGCGGATGTGAAGTTAGCTACAAGCTGCGCAATATCTAGTCCTGGCTAAAGCTTACAAAAAGCTGCACTAAATATATTATAAGCTATATATTATAAAGCTGCGCGTTAAATGGATTTCGCGCAGCTTGTAGCTAACTTCGCATCCGCCGACTTCTATGAGTCGGCCTAAGCCATGCTTTTACGGTAAGGTTAACGACCTTAACCAGAGTAGCGAAACTAGCGAGTCGTAGTGAAGTCGACACAGACCTCACCAAGAGTCTCTTCTCTTACTACCTGCGTCTCCTAAATTCCTCTACTTCCTGCTAAAGAATCATAAAAAGAACCTTCATGTTTTCACGGTACAGGAAATAAAAGGGTAAATAAAACGCGCCGTGAATTTGACACAGACCTCACAACGGCTTTTTTCTTCTACTTCCTGCCTTCTCTACTGCAGCCTGTCTTCCCTTTATTTCCTTATAATAATCATAGAAACAATCACCGCATTATCACACACAACGATCCTCTACTCTTGCTTCGCGGTTATTTCACTACCGCCTGCCTTCCTCTACTTTCTCATAAAAATCATAAAAAGAATCTCCGCACAAATTTTTACAGTAGGGAAAACGAAAGAGCGAGTTGTGGTGTGGTAGACACAGAGTCACCACTAGCACTCGTGCCCTTCCTGCTCAATAACCGTAAATACAACCCTCGCCACCGCACAACAGAGGTAGACCAACATTAATGCCTTAATAAAAGCCCTAACTGTTCGCTCGTTTTAAGGGACCGAAGCTAACGATGGTATTTAAAATAAAATAGCTTATTGTAAATTTAAGCTTGTGTACGTGGGTAGAATGAGAAGAGCATAGAAGAGTAGAGAAAATATATATTTTTGTTATTTTTATTTCTACGCGATTAAGTAAACGCACATTTAAAATATTATGGCAAAAAATCAACTTACCTATCAAAAGACTAGACAATTTGGTACTTATTACAATTTGCAAAGCAAACTATCTTTTTAATAACAATACGGAATAATAAAAACACTACCACTATTGCATAACACAGTTTCATAAATAATAATCAAATCACAAAGGACATGACGATAATCCTAGTTACGTACCATAGAGACGTTAGTGTAGCAGATGCCTTTGCCCGAACAATCTTGGAATTCACCACAGCTGTCCGATTTCATGGTCACTTCCAGCCGTACGCATTGAGATTTCCAATTATCCGACACGACTGGAAGGAAATATTTAAGCTTTTACTCGTGAAAATAATGGAAATATTGAGGTTAATTTGTGATAATGAGCACGCTAAAGCGCTTTTACTGCGGCCTGCGACATTCGTACAGTAAGGAGAAAATTCCTGACGTTGCTATTGTGGTACGACGCTAGAATAAAAGTCAGCGTTGGATTTTCTTGAGTTGGCACAGGTATGCTCATATTGCTTTTAACAAAATTCGGTAGTATTTTGTTATGAAAATTATAAAAATCCGTACTATATCAGTTGTAGTGGTGTAAAAAATAATATTTACGTTATCAAATGATGATTAGTCTAGTGGTTAATGTCTGATTTACAAATGGATGTCCCGATTCGGTACCTTAGACGACCTAGGTGTACCTACTTGAATGCTGAATTTAGATATCGGCTTTGCATTGATAGTTTTTAGTATTTCTTGTATCCATAGCATTTTATGGGAAACAAAGATGTTACAATTCATTGTTTATTTCTGGTTTGATGGGTTAACTAGTTAAAGTTATCTATTTTAATGGATAACTTATGAATAAAACTCATCTTATTGGTTGGTATTACCTACCTATGAGTAAATTGTCGCCTTCAGTAAGGTCTTTTTCATAAAGCGTAAATATTTTGGCTCCGTGCTCATCGAGCGGTGTAATGTCCAATAGGGTGCCATCAGAGTCGTCGCACTGCTCATGGCCCTGTCTCGTCACCACGTACACCTTTGGTTGCAGCAGCGTATGACGTTCCCTAAAAATATTATTACTTGATATAACTCAACTCCTAAACACACAACATCACACATGCCTAATTTAAACATAAAACAAACGCGCCATGCAAACATGGAGCGGCAAATGTAACAAAACAACTCTACAGCCGCGCGCTCCTCTCTCAAGGGATGCAAATACCGAGTACCTTTTCACTAAACTAGGTACTGCTTTTTCGCTACGACCGAACGGGATAAAATATATTAGAACTGAAACATACATATTTGTTTATGTACTTGTGTTTGTCTGTTTCGCACGGAATGTCCATGAAAAATGTTACTATTGTTTTTAGAAGGTTATAGTGTCTGAACACGCAACCTCAGCAGAGTTTGTTCTAATGTAGCGTGTTTGTTTTATCTTTACGGCGTATAGACTGTAAACTGTATATTTCGATAGTAATCTTGTGTCGAAATATGAGTCGAGCGTGGGTATAAAATCTGCTCGAAGAGAGCCGAGTATGAGCGTGAAAGCGGCTATTTATGCGGCAAATGCGAATAACAGATGTTCCGGTCAGTGCGCCGGGAGATCGATAGTGCTCATCCTAGCGGCATACGTGTCGTGTTCCAGGCCAAGGCTGTATAATAATGGAGGCACCCACCTGTCGGCGAGCGCGCGACTCTGGTTGGTGGGGGCCGAGCCGTTCCTGGGCTCGAAGGAGTCGAGCAGCAGCGAGTCTGCGATGCGCACGATGAGGATGTCTCCGCTCTGTATGTTGGCGGCGCCTTCCCAGGACACCACGACCGGCGGGCACTCCTCGTCCGGCGCCGCGCCCCGCGCGCACTCCTCCGCCATCCGCACACCAAATACACACATTAAGTAATTCATTGCCGACTACCTTTGTGTATGCTAATTGAAATTCCCCCCTTTCATTTGCAGTACCGTTTTATTAGCGCTGGATCAATGTGGGCTATGAAGACATTATCTAACCCCACCTACGTAAATAGAGCGGTAAAATGAAATTGCTCAGCTTTGGTTTATTTGGCTTTCGCGACACATTTATACAATTGCTTTGTAAATATAAGGCCTGTACACATGACTAATTTTATTGATGTAGAGTATGGCGAACCTCCTATCTTATAAATGATGAAGCGAGTTGATTTGTTTATAGCTCTGTATAATTCATCTACGCACCACGCTGGCCGAATCAATATTATTGCTAATTTTGGAATATCTGAAAATCAGCCATAATTGGAATCCAGATATTACGGGAGATATTTATTCAATAAACTTCCTGTTTCATGATCTGCAGCTGCTGACTGATACTGTTTTTTTCCTTATACAGCTCTAGATTAACTCTGCTATAGAAATAAAAGGATCTTTATTTCTTTTTGTATTCATATTTTTACGAAAATATCAAGCAGAAATATCATATTTACATAAATCAAGCGTGATATGATGATTCTGTTCTCTACTAAAAAAAATATTTATTTTAATTATGTCTGTCTCCATCGTAAAAATCAAAAGATTTTAAATTCAAATTCATTCGCTTACATCTGTAGGATGGCTATGAAGACATTCTACACTATCAGCTGTCTATAGCTACCACCCAAAAAGTGGAATAAAAATCATTCCACACGAAAGTGGGTTGCTATTGAATTTGAGAGCTTTCATTCGAAACATCCATCCGACCCGAGGCCGGTCGACTGCAATCTGAAAGCAATACTGAGCGCAATCATATTTTTAAAAGAAACTCGACCGACCTTTTCCGCAACAAAATAATGAATAGGAAGAACTCAACCGCTCAAGCGAAAAAAAAAGCTTTCCCTTTATTTCTCCTCTACTAAGACGATTTATGGTTTATGTATTTGACCTCGCAGTGCTCGGCAGTGTCACGATGGAAGTTGTGCGAACAAGAATATTATGCCCAGAAATAAAGGAGCGGAAGAAAAGACATTGTATAAATTGCCTGAGAACATTAAATTTAATGCCGTAACGTCTTGGCCTTTATTTATTGATGTAAAATATTCACTGCAACCTAAAAAGACAAGACTGAAATTTGAATTTTATAAATTCCGCTTCAGGTACTGTAGAAAAGTATTTTTATTTATATTTTTATGTACAAAAAAGATAACTTACCTATCGTATCTTACTGCCTGCGTGGCTCAGTGCTGAGTGACCCTAATTTCTCGATCAAAGAGGCGTGGATTCGATCCCCACCCAGGGCAAATATTTATATGATGAACATAGGTGTTTGCTCTGTGTCTGGGTGTAACTTAGTTAGTATCTATATACGTATGTATTTATAAATAAGTATAATATAAGTATAGTATATCAGTCTCTGGCAGCCGTATCACAAGCTTTGCTTAGTTTGGGGTCAGAAGCCGTGTGTAAAATATTATTTACTAAAAAAAGATAGTTACCTATTCTTATTCAGCAGATCCTATAATATCTGGTATATTCTCGTAGTAATGACAGAAATAAATTACATACCCAATACCCATATCAAAAGCTTATTCATAATGCTAATGGAAACTGAAATATTAAAGGAACAAACAAAATGGGTTCGTCATTCGACAGGCTTCTACGCATGAAAGGCTCTTCGGAAAATGGCCTGCCTTTCAATCTGTCACTCATCACGACAATGTACTAAAAGGAACGATGCTGATCAACTTGTTTGTCAGAAACATCAGCATAACAAGTTTTCTCAGAGCCTTCGTCCCGTATCAATACTTAGGTAACTTAAATATGTAGGAGTTAGCAACATCTTTTCGTTAAATTTTCAGCATTACACAAGGTTACTTTGTTAGACGGAGTGGTCCGTAAAAGAACAAGTTCAATATTTTTCCAAATCGCGAAGTTTTGGTCACAAGTGTTGTTCGCAAAGCTTTGTGGCACTAATACCCTCTCATGTCAGGGTCTGAAATGAAAGAAGCGTCGCGTAGTAGGTAAAGCAGATAGAAGGCTCCTGAGCAGATTTACTTATCTATATACCTGCTTAGCAGTATGTAATTCGTAGTCAAACGTTATTTCAAATGGTAAGTATTATTTCACTTAATTCCTATTACTGTTATAAATCTCGCCTTTTTAACTACTTTTACTAAACCGATTACTTACATTGATTGTTGCGACAATACAACCTTTAGCGCTCCGCAAAACCTTATGAGAATATCGACTTGTTTACTAGAGACTGACGATAGAGTCATAAGATGAACAGTAATAAATAATTATAAGTACAAAAGAAGCTGGGTGAATGATAAAATGCTTACCGTGACCGGCAGATTGAGCTCGTGAGTTTCGTTCCCGCGCCACACGCGCGACTCGCGCGGCAGCACGGGCAGATCACAATCTATGGCCGCGAGGCGCTCTTGAAGCCGCGCCGGAGAGTGCGTCCCTGCACTAGAACTACTGTTTAACTTTTGCCTTCTTGCACTTTTCACTATTCCTTTTGTGCTCGCGTGCACTAAAGTTGAATGACGCTCGGTGGTCGTCGGGCTCTCGGTCGTCTCGAACGCTTTTGTTGTTTTAAAGCTTCTCTTTGTAGTCTGAGATGCAGTCGTCAGCGTTACTGTGTTCTCTAATGGCTTTGTACTCGGCTTAAAAGTAGAAGTCGGCGCTTGGGAACTGGATACGCCTTTAATCTGGTCTTTAGCAGAAGCTATCTCACACAGGCCGGCGCCGACTAATGACAGGATTAGAGCCATCGCCATTAGCAAAAAGCGCGGAGTCGGAAGAATGAGACTCATATTTCTTTGATTTCTATACATCGCTCTTCGAAAGGTGGGTATGTAGCACCGACTATGTAGTTTTTTGGCACTGTTAGTCGACTATAAGTCCTGTTAAAAATAATAACGATGTACATTGGAAAAGCATCATTCTACCAGTAAGTTTTAATTAGCACTAACAATAGAGCAAGCGGGAAGTACTCGAGTAATTTCGTTTTAGTCTAGAATACAATAATAACCAAATAAGGCTAACTAAATCTTTCTACGCAATACTTACTGTTTATGTAATTATTTTAAACAACATAACCTAACCCGAAAGCATAGTTTATGAACACAAAAAGCACTTTTGTACACGTACAAAAAAATCCGTATTGACAGAAATTAAAATTAGAAATACGAAATGTAACAAAAATGTTCCAAGTCAAACATAGTCCCAAACAGGCATTATATAAGCCTACATTTAATCATAAATAGAACAAAGGTTCCAAAAGCAAACAAACCATTCTAAATATGTATGCTAAAGTGCTGGTATTATTATGTTATTGGGAACAAGTAGGTAGGTACCTACACGAAAGGGTCGCGATCCTCTCATTGCCATAATATAAAGGCGAAACCTCTCAGTGAAAACACCTATAATTGGACAAGCTGTAGAGCACTCAGGTCGAGTGGTGACCCTCTTCAGAACGAGTGCAGCCCTTGGGCGTGCTCCACGTGGATAGCTTATTTCCATTTGAAACGTCCCATAATGACATTATATCTAGAGGTTTACTCTCCACGATAATACAATTCTTAGCTTTTAAGATACCCAATTCCAAATTTTATAGCATAAGTCGTTCCAAGCCGCGCTCCTCGTTTCTTTATTTAAGTATGCCGTAATGTGATGCCTAGTACAGATCTAGGCAAAGCCATTATAATAATATCTTTAGATTTACTACCACAATATCTTCAAATTAACTGTTGGAGCAAAACGATGTTTTGGAGGATTACTTTAATAGGTCAAAGGGATGAAAAATTTGAGCTTGTGCCAGACGGAAAGTAATGTTATAACTACTTGAATACTCTTAGTTAGTACCTAGGTATTCGTTTTATTTATAATTCATGCATATCACGTTTAGTTGCTTTATGCTAGTAGCTATCTGCTGCATAAAGGTCGATCAATATTGTTCCAAGTTGAAGAGCACTAACATGGGAAATGCATCACTAACACACATCGATATGCATTATACAGTTGAGGTCATCTAAGTAGGGACGGCATATCGCGTTTGCTGAGTTGGAGGCATAATATTTTAGTAAAATGATTGTGCTGTTTTGTAGGAACGTACAATACGTACATATAGTAATGTAGAGCTATAAACATAGAGAGAAATACGCGTCTTAATATAAAAATCATGATTTCTGCCTCAGCATGATCGAATGCGACTGTACAAACGTTTGATAGATTATGCGCTTACAAACATAGTTATTAGTTAGTTATGCGGAGGTCCCATTACCATGATATTCGATAAAAAAATTACACAGTAATAATTTAGGCGTATAATAATAGATACTTCGCTTCGCGCCTGTGATGGACGTTCAAAAATTACCGTATCGTATAATATATTCACCTATGTACATATCTGCTAGTACGCACGGTGAGGTCCGTCAGTCCCGCCATTTAAATTTGCATATTCACAAAGAACTTCATTAAGTGGCAAGCGTCTACAGTACCTACTACCTACAATCATTACAACAATTATTGTACTATATTACAGTATTTTTCTATCTGTGGAGTTTCTATCCAACTATTTAGATAGATAAATTATTTAAAATATAGGTAAATAATATTAGGGTCTCGATCATTATTTAGTTGACTATTAAAAAAATCCTAGTTAAAAATAATAAGTATATCAGTACTTAACTAATACATTATCTCGTTTAAAAACCGATGTCGAGTGATTGTCAAATAGCTATACCTATAGGCAAATATCATAAATCATCCATTTTTTATTTCTAAAGTTATTTTTAAGTTAGTGTGGAATAACTATAACCTAAATAGCTATAGCTAAAGTTGGCACTATCCAAGAATTGTGTAAAATGCGTAAAAGTCAAAGTTCACTTTTCACAGTTAGATCGCCTTGGAATTACCCATTTTCAGTAGCAAATTAATCAAAAATAACCAACTTACATTATTATTACCAAATAAACTTAAATACCTATCACCTATCGGCTTAGATGGTCAAACGATGGATACAAAACTGTGGGAACTTTGACTAGCTACTTGTTTCTATCCGTACATGCAATTACATGCATGATAAGTATTTTAATTATAAATAATAATATTATATTACTACTGATATCTTTAAAAATATTTTGATAGCTACATAAATACGACGTGGTTGGGCAAAATGTAAAGGTCACATGTCATTTTACTTATCTTACTTTATAAAAATGGGAAAGTGTAGGTACTTACGTAATGTATCAAAATGTGCAGGTTTCGTGCGGCCCTCTACAAATAGTTCGCGAAAAAAGTAAACATTCTAATCCCGGCTGACACTGTCACTAACATAATGACGATTTTATCATAATTTGCATTATTTTACTCAATTGACTAATGAATTATCATTTGGTTCAAACAAAGGAAAGTCAAATATTATCAAAAAGTTTAAATGAAATTTTGTTTAACAATTTATCAATGAATGTGAATAATGCAATGTTTTGGCGTGGAGTGTTTGCAGCGCAGGGCGGGCGGGCGAACCTGCCGCAGCCTCCGCGATACTGAGGGCGCGAGGACGCGCCGCCCGCCCGCCCCGGCCGCGCCCCCGCTCGCCCTGTATCTTTACTTAATTTTCTCCGCGCCTGTAACGCCAACGATTTCCTTAACGTGACGGGACTAGAAGCTACGAGCCATTCTATTTCGGGTGGATCTGCGTTTCAGTAATAATACTGATCCCAGTTTTTGCAAAATATTTATGCGGTTAAATTTTATGAGGTCTGGAGAGCGTGTCCCGCCGGGTGGGATTGTAAACATCATGTGTAATGCCGCTCTCCGCTAGCTGTCGCTGCGGCCGGCCCACGGCCGGATATTTATTGCATTACATTCCAAAGGAATCTCCAATATCACGATCCAATAACATTTTTGTAGATTGAAAATATTTTTCTTCGAATACGAAAAACATGATTTACGTTTCGGCTATTCACAAGACTTGAATATTTCGAACAACGGCCATAACAAAAGCTATAAAAGATACAAACGCGATACTTGGAAAAATTGTGAATCTGTCTTTATGAATATAATGCAACATCAAAAAGATTTTGATGAATTAGAAAAACTGAGCGCAACTCAAAATAATGAGTTTAATTAAAGGAAACTCTTTTTTACCACAAAGCAGAGTACCCTGGGTACTCGTATAAGACTTGTAGCTACTTGGTTCCGTTTTGTACTTTTTCGCCGTATTGGTTCTTTTTTTCATATTTTTTAGTCGCAAACGTTAAAAAGTTAATCTCAAACAAAATAAATAGTGCCTACGCATCGTTAAGTCGTATCCTAGTTTCACGAACATTTCATAAACTTTGCACACATAGGCTTCACGGGTGCACGAGAACGTTTTTTGATAAGTTTGCTCTAACTTTATTTCATATCCACTTTCGCAAATGTTGGCAGATGGCGCCGCCCAGGAAATGTATTCATTAGCGAGGCGAACGTTTAGTAACGACCAAAGTAATAGCGAGTTAGGATAAACACGACTAAATGGTTATTAAGCAACTTGGTATAACATGAACCCCACGTTCTATATTTTGCCTCAATATTATCATTACCGTGCCGTAGCAACATAATTAATGTTAAGCAAATTATCTTGTCATTTATAAATAACGTGCACTACTCATGTAAATAAAATTAGCAAGAATTAATTGGTTTATTAACATACGAATTTGTTTCGATAAAAATCAGAGAATAAGCTACTAGAGTAATGTTTTGATAGCCATTTGTAAATTTTCAAACTGGCAATAATGATAATTATTGCTTAAACGCCCATTAGCAAAATAACTATTGGTCGACTTTGATATTATAAGTTACGGCTTTTTTCCTTGATAAGATAAGAATATAACCTTATTGATATTAATAAATATTATACGAGTATATATATATATATATATATATATATTAACAAAATTAAATAAGACAAAAAACAACCCCAATCGGGCTGTGGATACTCATGACACTATCAGCCTGCAGTCTATCGAAAATGTAGGTACCTAGTTGTTTTGTGACATATAGAGTAGGTATTTGGTAATCTAATACATAATTATTTCAAAAGCATTGATAGCTAATGTCATCAGAAAATTTTCACTTCTAAATAAGAGCAAAGTAAAATACTTTAATATTTTTTATGAAAACTTCCCAATAATTTTCCTTTTACACCTGTTTATGGCTACTGTTTATGTTGAAACGGTCTCAACTATCACCCCTTCAAAACTTTATACCTACTTGCAAACATCCTCTATATCTCATGTTGGCTCTACCTTCTACGACTACGACTGAGCCTAATCGAACACTTTAGACTATTTGAGACTTGATTATTTAGACGTGTTTCTTACTACCTACGGCTAATAAAGAAATAAATATCCAATTAGGTCAATACCATTCTATCCAGCTATGTATCTTCACATTCACCTGCCCTCATAGTAAGTTATCTTTGATAGGTATCTATCTCTACGTCCCAAGGAACGAAATTAATGAACCTATCAACTATGAAAGCACGTACGAAATCTATTACAGGGTTAATCACGACTCCAATAGAAAGGCGAACGTACATATACCTACCCGTATATCTATAGACACCCTTGTCTCTATCTACGTAGACATAGTTTTCGGGATCGTACCCACTAATGAGAGCCAATTAATTACTGAGCGAGCCTGTTGGAGTCTTGCTCATCGAATTACTAACAAGGTTAAGCAGAGCGAAAGTGATTGATGATGATCGATTTTAAAGACGATATTGATAAGGCTACGAGTTTTGCGCTCCTCTAAGCATCCGATGTCATTTACTTTAGAAGATGTCACGACAGCAAATTTTTAAAAAGTTACAATCTGTACAAGTCACAAAGGAATTAGATTGATTGATCACATGATATGTATAGTAGTATAATCAAGTCATCGTTATTTAATCGGTTTATTACCAGTGTTACTACTAATCTTACCACCAGAAGTAAGAACGGTAAATGAGTTACAGTTGTTACTACTGTGAAACTAAAATAACAAAAAGAAACAAATATGATCTTGCTTCATGTTAGGTTTGCATGACAGATGTCAAAGTGACAGCTTTCAAAGTAAAATTTGTGAAACTAAAATAACAAAAAGAAACAAATATCATCTTGCGTCATGCTAGGTTTGCATGACAGATGTCAAAGTGACAGCTTTCAAAGTAAAATTTGTTATTTTTCAGGACATAGTCCAAGTCAAATATGACAGATATCAAAGTGACAGCTGTCATTCTTGAATTCGTAATAAAGTAGCACTACAGGTGGCAAAGTGACTTTGTGGACCGCCTACGCTGCGCCTGACGACACGTGATCTCCACTTAAGAGCTTTGCTATCCCATCTCCCATCTATGTTCTGTCCCGTGAGTCTAGCCCACTGTCTTTTCAACTTGCTAATCCGCTGGGCTATGACTTTTGTTCTCATGTGTTTTATCATGGTTATTTATAATTTATTTTACTCAGACAGCTATAGTATATACCTATTGTCAGATTTGCAACTATAAATCAAATTTCTAAAGCTGACAGTTACGTATAGCCTGGAAAGCCGTAAGTCGTTAAACACCTACTTAGCTTCCAGAAATGAGTTTTTCTAAGTCGTGGCGTGGCCTAGCTAAATTGCTTATTCGCGTCCGGAATTGGGCTCTTTACACGAAAACTTTTTTGACCGTTTTATGTGAAATTGCGGAAAAAAAGTAGTTAAATAAACCATAAATCTAAATTTAGAAAATATTGTATTGGTAACACGTAAGTATGGCTTTCCAAGTTTGCCTTCATCAAATGTTCCATTTCGTAAATTGAAATCGTCGGTTTAAAGGTGGTTTCGCCCTGCGTCCGAAACGAATCCTATCGAAAAATCGTATAGTATTTTACGCACTAAGTAAATAAGATTTCCATCATCCAATTTCTAAGGGAGATTCTAATAACAGATCCGGATTGGTTTAGTTTCGGATGCAGTGCGAAACCACTGTAAGAGGATATCTATTTCCTGCTCCTGATAAATCCAATAGGCAAATGAAACTAGTAGATTTTTGCAACGTTGCGTAACAGAAGCACAGTGTGGAACGAGGTCCGTGGGGCTGCGGCGCGCGCTTTTCGCGAAATTGGCGCGTCGCCAGCCGCTGACGCGGCCGTATTGGTTCGTTTGCGCTGTGTCCTACTGAGCTATCGCTGATGGTCAGCTTTGTACTATAACTGGTCCCAAAAGAAAACATTAATTTTGGTAAACTACTAAAAATGCTTTAATTTGCGCAAACCGGCGTCTAACAAACGCAATAGATTTGTAGATCATACCGATAACATAGCGTACTAAAAGTAACAAGGTAAAAGGAGAGAACAATCGCGCGTTTCTTCTCAATTTTGTATTTCGCTGTAGAGCTTTAGACACGGCCACAAGGCACAATCATCGCCTTGACTTTTCTTACTTTACATTCATGTGATCTGTCACATCATTTGAATCTCTACATGAGATTATTTATCTATTTCTTTTTTTACTATTGAAGATAGGTTCGTGTTTTTGTCCACGTCTTGCCTGATTTTAAACTGAGGTGCATTCTAGAACGTAACGAACTAAAGTAACTACCCCCTAGGTAACTACCCTCTATAGGTTAGCGTTTATCTTATCTCTTTCTCTGCACCTTGGTGGAGCCACAGAAGTCATCGCCAAACTGTCTTGCTTTTGCATATTATTGTGGCTCTTTACGAGCTTACCTACGACCTTAAATCTGACAAATTTCACCAATGGTTTCGTAATCTTAATATATATAAATCTCGTGTCAATTGTGACAATTGTTTGTCGTCAATGGACTCCTAAACCACTTAACCGATTATAATAAAATTCGCACACCATGTGCAGTTCGATCCAACTTGAGAGATAGGATAGTTAGTAATGTAATATAACAAAAACTTTAGCCACAGCAACGCGTGGCCGGGTCAGCTAGTGTATAATATATTTAAATTGTAAAACTTAAATCTAACTGCAACTAAGCCACTGCCAATAAAAACAAACCCATTATTTTGTTTTGAACAAATACCTAAAGTTGTTAAAGCAGATAGAAATCGACTTTACTTGTTAGACAAACACTAAAAATATCTCCCGGCTCCAGGAGTATTTATTTCAAAAAGATGTTACGTTATCGGAGCGCAGGGTGAAAAGGTTGAATAGCAAAGCAAATACCGTAAAACGATAAAAAGAAAACCACTGAATCGGTTTCTCTTGCATTATTCATAAGTTCATCTCATTTTCGACTGAAAGAAAATCTATTCCGAAGTTTAAGAGATGCATTTAGATTGGATTTGGATGAAAGTATCCATCTCGAAATCGACGGGATTTGTGAGAATCTTATTTTCAATTGTTTTTGAACGAATTGTAACCGTACCTACCTATCGCGAAAATTGCGAATTATTAGAATATGTAATTTTTTAGGGTTCCGTACCTCAAACGGAAAAAAACGGAACCTTTAAAGGATCACTTTGTTGTCTGTCTGGTCGTCTGTGTGTATGTCAAGACTCTTTATCTCGGGAACGCGTAAAGATATTGAGTTGAAATTTAAACTGTATACGTATATCTATGGTCTCTTGCAGTTGAACTTCTCAGTTATCGTTTAAAAAAGTTAGAGCCGTTTATGTCGTAAAAAACCGTATATTTCGACACTCACAAAAATCAAAACCTACAGGGTACTTCTCGTTGACATAGAACTATAAAATTTGGCGAGAAGCATTGTCTTGAGTACCTACACATATAGGAATAAATCTGAAAACTGTATATTTTTATTTAAATCACAAAAAATAGGGTCTTAAAATTCACAAAATATGGGTTCAAAATTCAAAGTGAGTAAATCGTATCATGTAAGGTATCATATAAAAGAGGTTCATTAGCTCATGCTAAAACAGGTTTTTAATTATTTCAACAATATGTAATTTTCGATGTATCGCGAGAAACAGTACAGAGATTTTAACAACTTAATATATAATAATAATAAATAATTCTTTATTGTTTCACACCATAACAGAAAATTAAAACAATACAATTTTCACTTAACCTAGATAAAAACACTGCCTTATCGCTGGAAGCGATTTCTTCCAATTTACTTCCCACAACTGTTCCAAGTTACTTCCCAATTTTGTAAAATTTTCTGGATTTGTACGGAACTCTCGATGTGCGAGCCTGACTCGCACTTGTACGGTTTTTTTTACTTAAGGAAAGTAGGAAGGAATGCATACCTACAACTCAGTTAAGTAGGTCGATCTTTTTCAGTGTAATGTAACTACATGTAAAATAAATTACTCGTATCAAAGCGATGAGATCACGAGTCTTAACGCGGCAAGCTAATAGTTTCATTAACATAGTGTAAATCCACGAAACTGATATTTAAAACGTTGCTTTGCTATTAGCGTGTTCCTAGAAATGATCAGTGGCGTATTTACGTATTTGCCGCCAGTAGGCTGTGGAATTAATTTGTTGCTCCCCCCCTCGATTTTGATACTAAGCTGTAAAACTAGTCATATATGTTGTTTTTTCTCTGTCGACTTTATAATGTTCCTTATACTAATTAATCTTGTATTTTTGTCTATTATAAAATTAATGATCCGAAATTTGCCGCCCCCTAAAATCTGCCGCCCTAGGCTGCAGCCTACTCAGCCTGCTGGTAAATCCGCCACTGAATATGATCTGTTATATAAGAATGGTTTTTACTGGAGTATGAATTCGAACATGTCTCATCGCTTTTTACCGTAAATTGCAGGTTGTGTGTGATGAATAAAACGAGTGAAATATGTTATCTCGGTGTTTATTCACTTATCACTAACAGTATATCATCAATACTGTTCTGAAATACGTAAAATAAAAAATATTACAACCAAAATATCAAATTCATAAGAATTGTCTACAAATATTAATTCTAATATAATTAATCTAATTGCTACCAATACTATATCAGTAAAGTGTCGATTCAAGTGTAATGATTTGTATCAAAGTAATAAAATCACAGGTCTGCAACAAAACTTCAACTAATTTCCATGTATTTAGGTGTTCTGAAAAGTAAAAAATACTCTAAGAATTCCAAAACGCGAAGTTTTACCACTAAAATGGGTTAATGGCTGCCTTGAAGTCATAAATCATAATATATACATTTTGAAATATAGGAGATATGAGTGAAGACCAAGTGAACTACATATATCACCATGAAATTGTAGAGATGGAAGGATATCAAGGAAGGTGGAGCGTCTCTATGATGAAGACTACTGTTGGACGATTCAGAGACCTTCCAGATGCTTCCCACAAGCGAAAATGTACTAAAAAGAGTTCTCACTGGGTTAAAAAATGTGTTTAGTGGTTTCTAGTGAATTTACTTTAGATAAGTTTTGTTACGAAATTATAAAATTTAAAAAAGTACTCTAACTTGTTTAACATAGATACCTACATTATCAGAAAACGTGACGTTCTATGACATCATTATTTTTCGTAAAAAATGTCATGACCGACTTCAACCGTGTACAGAATTCGCGAATATTTAACACGGATCGATGTATCGTTTTTTATATTTGTTGTTTTATCAAAAATGGCTCAGCCGATTGCGATAGAATTTAAATGGGACCAACTCCGAAGTTTACTCTTTCCAATAAAAAAAGAATTATCGAAATCGGACTACTATGTAAAAAGTTATGAGTACATTATGTACATGAGTACATAAAAAAAAATTATATATACATGTCGAATTGAGTATCTTCTCCGTTTCGTCGGTCAAAAATGGAAATCATTTTCGGGTTCACCACACCCAAAAACATAGGAATTACGCATAAAACCAAAACAGATTTCAATTTTATTTCATTTTTGCAGACTTGTGAATTACTAACTGAATTAGCCGTAAAAAGTCAGTATTAGGACTACACTACATGGCCTCAACTTCGTTCTTAGCTACGGCCACACTTACTGCTACGCCATCGTTCTTCACGTAGCTCTGAAAATCAAAAGTGCAAATTAAACTACTGTACTGTACTTACCGATTATTTGTGTAGATGACTGGAATAGTTTCGCCACGAGAAACTAAATATTAGTGATGATGCCGCCTTCCATACTGATTTCGACTACGTCGACGTTTCATAAGAGACTTATATGGCCTTTTGTACACGGCACGGTTTTTCGTCGTAAAAACTAGAATGTATATTGTATACAAAATATAAGATGTGAACGCAATGTTACCAGTATGCTGAGTGTGAGTTTTGTCGTAAACATGATGCGCTCTTCGGCGAGCGCGTAAGCATGTAATTTGTATGAGCTTCTTGTGTTTCAACAACGCGCCGCTAGTGGCGCTGTACATTTCTTCATACAAATTACATGCTTACGCGCTCGCCGAAGAGCGCGTCATGTTTACGACAAAACTCACACTCAGCATACAGCAGATCTATATTTATGGGCAATATGGGCATGATATCCATAGACCATATCAATAATTTATAACAATAAAAGATTTTTAAGTCGATGATTAAATTCAAGAGCAGATTCAGCGCCCGTGACGAAGCCAGGAGATGACGTCATGCGCAGCTCCTTTTAACTTGCTATCTCCTCTCGATATAATTTCTACGGATCGGCTCGCAATTGACTGCAAGTTTGACGGCCTCGGTGACCCTGTGGCTAGTGACCTTGACTCCTGAGTCAAAGAGGCGTGGGTTCGATTTCTACCCAGAGCAAGCATTTTTTAGCATTTTGAACATAGATGTTTGATCTGTGTCTGGGTTTTATTATCTATGTATGCAATAATATGTATTTGTAAATAAGTTATAAGTAGAATATCAGTCTCTGACGGCCATAATACAGCTTTGATTAGTTTAGGGTCAGAGAACGTGCGTAAGAAGTCCCCTGATATTTATTTATTTGTTGGCCGACTTTTGGTGATATTTTAGATATTTATTAATTTCAGCCAAAACACATACATTAGAGCGTATATCTAATTAGTTACATGTTACCCTGTTACATAGGGCATGGCTGATTTGATCGTGCCATGTCTTTTTGAGGTCCGAACCTGCGCCTGATCATCGCGTGCTTTAACTGACCTGTTGCATGGCGTGTTCTACGTAGGGCTGGTAGTGCGCCGAGTGCGCCTGCGCCGCCATCTTGTCGGGGTGGCAGCGCAGGCGGTGCGAGCGCAGGGTCGACGCGTACGCGAACCGCTCCTCGCACCACTTGCACGACAGCGGCTTGTCGCCCGTGTGCGTGTACATGTGCACCTGTATGGAAGGAAAACAAGTACTTATTAACTAAATCTTCATAAGCCTATAATTATCTCGACTCGCTCTCGACCATTTTGATTCATACTCTCAAATCTTGTTAGGGTTTAGATACTAAACAATCTTGCCAAATATTATCGAAATCGGTTGATAAATAAGCGCGACAGCAAATTTCCTCTCCCTTCAATCCATTAAAAATTAAGAAAAATCCATTAATATAAAAATATCTGTGTACCAAGTTTCGTCGAGATTCGTCGAAAAATACGACCTATAAACGAAAATCAAATTCAGGTTAAGCGAAAGCAATATCGTCGAGTTGAACCAGAGACCTTCGCTTCGCCTCGGTCAATTAAAGAAAATACACACGCTCGCATTATTACTTTAATGTCCCCAATCCAATTCTTCTTCTTCTCGTGTCAGTGGTTCTAAGTGGATCTGACATATGTCCCCAATGGTATTTACGATTTATTTTTACAATATAAAACATCACGTCATATAAAAAATCTTTAAAACTTTGTAATACAAGTCATATGTCAAATGAATAACACGAGCAACGCCAAAATAAAATAAAAACTCTACAGGGATAGTTTACTATAAGTACATATATGACTCTAGCTCTGCTCGAACAGCTAACAAGGTTGGTCTACTGACTGACTTTGAGCACTCGTACAATGTCTCTCTACAAACTGGACTATATTACGGAGTTGGTCTACTGACCTTGAGAGTCTGCCGCTGTTTAAAGGTCTTGTTGCAGTTGGATTACACATGACGGCAGTACCAGCAGATGATTTCGTAGCGTGCGCCAACTATTATTGGCCTCGTACAATATCTTTACAGGTTGGGTTACGGTACAGGAGTAGTCTACTGACCTTGAGCGTCTGCCGCCGCTTAAAGGCCTTGTTACAGTAAGAGCACACGTGACGACACTTGTCTTCATGTACCAGCAGATGCTTGCGCAGCGTGCGGCGGCTGTTCAGCACGCGTCGGCAGATGTAGCACTCGTACGACGTGTCTTCGTGCGTGTCCATATGCGTCTTTAGGTTGGAATACGTTTTGAAGCTGCAATCAGATAGGCAATCAAACCAAATTGAGCCTAGGGCACTGAACTGTATCGGTCTTTTAATACTCCACTACTGTACAATGCACATAGACCAACCCATGAAACGCAATTGGGCTATATCCACCACGCTGGTCCAATGCGGGTTATTCACGTCACGATACGTCATCGAGTTTCTTCTGTACCTCTCGTTGCCTCACAATATTTTCCTTTATCGAAAAGATAAAAAAACGTAAATTCCAAAGTCATTGGTATCGGACTGAGTGAGAACCCACGCCTCACTCTTGATACAAAGCTTACTTGAGTACAAAAGAAACAATTTCAGAATCAAAATTTAACGGACTCTGATCGCAACACCGACTTCCACCGTGTACAGAATCTCGGGAGTATACGCTTTCGAACTAAAAAAGATTTTTTGTAATTGTTTCACAATTAGCGAAAATATCGATGAACAAACACAAAAAAATACATCCAGACGAGCATAGTACCTCCTCGTTTTTAGAAGTCGGTAAAAAGAGCGCATTCAAGTGTGTACAAATATCACTTGCCTTGTAAGTACTGCATTTTATTTATTTATCCAGAAATCTAGTGGGGCCGTTCAATTATTACGTAAGCAGATTTATTACAATTATTTACTCCCCCTCCCCCCCTTGTCAGCAAGAGTAAGCAAAGCTCTTACTCTACCTATTGTTAAGTAAACATTGGTACCTCTACCTATATGCATTTTGCTTTTTTTATTGATTCATGAGCAGGAAACAAATAACTATTGCTGACGTAATCACCATATAGACCCCACCACCCCCCATATCATAAAAATAAGCAAAGGATAGACCCGTCCACCCCCTTATCGTGCTTACGTAACACTTGAACAGTCCCAGTGTTGCAAAGCAAAGCCGTTGCTACAAAGTACTTACGATTTGGAACATGTTCTGCAGGCGAAGGGCTTGTCCTCGGAATGTATGGCGCGGTGCTGGCGCAGCTCGCCGCCCGTGCCGCACGCGTACCCGCACAGGTCGCACACGTAGCCCTTTATCTTGTCGTGCACCACGCGCTTGTGCGAAGCCGCCGACGATCGCGTGGTGAACCTGCATCGTGAGAACATAGCTTTACTTTACAGATACAAAAACACAAAAAAAAATTAGGAAAAGATATACAAAAATACCAGTGAACCCTGCACTGGGATGACCTGTACCGCAGGGCCCGACTCGAGAGTGCTTACATTTCTAATACTATCAGGTATACGTACGTACGTAGATATACAGGCTGTTGCTTTGCAAAAAATAATGGGCCAAGTGCGAGTCGGTCTCGCGCACGAAGGGTTCCGTACTGTATGGGAGCCCTCCTTTATATATTTTATTTTAATTTAGTTATTTATTTTTCAAACTAATTAACAACTAAATATTATATTCTCTATATATTTCAAGCATGCCTACCTAATGCCGTTATTAATATCGAGCAAAAAACACGTTTCTTGTATGAAAGCCCCCTTTAAATACTTATTTTAATTTAATTACCTATTGATTGTTATTTTTAAACTTTCGCGATTTGAGCACATTATCCTACTATAATAGGGTCCCGTTTATACCCTTTGATACGAACTATTACTAAATTATTATTATTGTGATCATACAACTCTTGCATATATTCACTCCTACTAACCCCCTGTTTCAAATCATCCCTGAAGAGAACTAGTTACCACAAACACAGGGAATCCTACCGTGGAAGCTAGTGTTTCACAACTAGCTAAAAACGAATGAGTAAACAATGTTTGATTAAATTTAAATATAAAAACTTTTATAATGATTCCTAAAATATGTACATACCTAATTCGATTTGAATTTAATTTCATATAATTAATAATAAATTTTAATTAATGCATGTATTAAATATCATAACAATATAGTTTATTCAAGTAATATTAGCTTAAGGATTATGGTCATTATGGTCACGAAATAAGTTATTCTTATTCTTCTTTAGGTACGGAACCTTAAAAACAGAAATGATGAAAGCAACTATATGGGACAGTTGCTTTTATTCGTTATTTCTGGAATGGTTGCAAAACAAAAGCTATTTATAATGATGAATATTTAGACCACTGTAACCGCGGGTGGCATTTTCCAACTGAGCGCTACCGTGGCTCGGATGACACGTTAAATTGTAGGTCCCGGTTGTTTTAACCGTTTAGCCATGTCAGAGGCCTTCAGGCGGCCTAAAAACTCTGACACCAGGGCTAGCCACCCGGCCTATACGAACTTACTTACTTACCACTAAAAGTTTGCAGAGAATTAAGTTTTAAAATAGTTTTAACCGTTTACGAGGGTAACACTGAAAATTTGTAGAATGGGCTAGATTAAAGCAATTATTCAACAAATTAAGTAATAAGTTTGAAAATATAGCTTTTTAACCATTTAATGAGGTACAGAACATACTTATATAATAGGATTTAAAAATTAGGCGGCTATATTAAAATGACGTGTCATCGTTTCTTTGAACTTGGCGCACGAAAATTTTTAGCGCGTATTTTCTTGTGACTTTCGATATAGTCTTAAGTTTATTTTTTTTTATAATTATAGACTTTGTTTAATATCTAAAGATAAAGTCCTGTCTCTAACCAGTGTTACAGGCTAGTTTAATGGATCGAGGTATGATTATTGTAATCTCAGTGATGGTTTTCGTCAAATGTGTCTGTTAACATTGACCATCCAACATAAAATCAATGCTAGACGCCCCATATAAAATTCCGATAAGAAATTGATATACTATAAGATTTGAAAAAGGTGTGGCATTCCTATGAGTTAAATACGAGAAATCTTTTATTCATGTTTAGATGACAGAAAGCACTGAGCTGGATATATTATATCTGCACCCTATAATTTGGCTAAACGACAAAAATGCCTTACCCTTAAAGCAGAGTAGGCCTGCTGACTCTCCCAGTGGCGACATCGAATACAACAATGTACAGATTGAGAAGTATAATATATTATACAAGATAATAAATAGGTCAGATAGTTTCTACTTCGTCCCATCAATGAGATTCTAAGAACTTTCAGTTTGACCCTCGTAGCCATGTCAAAGGTCTTCGGGCGGCTTAAAAACTCTGACACCAGGGTAAGCCACCCGGCCTATACGAACTTAATTTTACTAGTTGGTAACGTAAATATCATTCATATACAATCCTATTGCTACTTTTTTGCTACATTTTAATGAAGAAACGAAGCCAATATTTGGAATATTTGGAATAATATTATAAACGCGAAAGTTTGTGAGGATGGATGGATGGATGGATGGATGGATGGATGGATGGATGGATGGATGGATGGATGGATGGATGGATGGATGGATGGATGGATGGATGGATGTATGGATGTTTGTTACTCTTTCACGCAAAAACTACTGAACGGATTGAGATGAAACTTTGTAATAATATAGCTTATACATCAGAATAACACATAGGCTACAATTTATAAAGATATTTTGTGAATTGTCCAAAATATAACGATAAATGTTGAGTAAGTAGGAAAATTCTGCCATCTGCGAGCTACTGAGCGTGCGCTGCAAGAATGTCAAAATAAACAACTGTCGATCGAATATCTGTCAAATCAAGCGACGAGCAGTCCTTGGATATCATCATACTGATAATATATTATCCTTACTATTTTAATATTATAAATGCGAAAGTAACTCTCTCTGTCTGTCTATCTGTCTGTCTGTCTGTCGGTCGCGCTTTCACGCCAAAACTAATGAACCGATCTCAATGAAATTTGGTACACAGATAGTCTAGAGCCTGAGAAAGGACATAGGCTACATTTTATCCCGAAAATTGCATAATTCCCGTTGGATAGGACAAAATCTTGCGTTAGCAAAACTGTCACCTATCACAACGACGCTAAAAAGCCCAATTTTGAATACACCATCGTAATTTTAACAGTTAATTAGACTATTTCTGTTTCTTTTTCACTTTCGGAGTTCGATAGAGAGAACACTTTTTACGTTGCTATTAAATTTACGATGTCTCATTCATAATTGGGTTGATTGAGCCTAACATGGATTCACAAAACGTAATTAGATGACAGGTGACATACATTGACTGCAGACTTTTATAAATGTCTCGCTTAGCATAGCAAAGGGACAAATTGTCTTTCCACCATTATAGCTCCTCGAAGAGGAAATAAAGTATGAATTGACAATAATAACTGACATTAAAATTGGACAAAATAGTTTTCCCTTTGCCATGCTACATATTACAATGACGTTTAATACTGGGCCGTCATTTCGTATGACATTAAAAATATTTTTAAATATACCACCATTAGAGGTTAAACATATTTCTTTATTCTACCTTTATGGTAGAGAATCCATGCTAATATACGAAGAAACGGATCGACTTGATTTTTAAAAGTAGTATGGCATGAGTATGAATATCTTGACACTAAGGTTTTTACCTTGATTCTGAGTTGTGACCTTGACACGAACATAAATTTCTGTTGGGTTGGTTAGGATTGAACAGTGATAAAAGTGCAGCCCGGCTCAGTTGCGGCACTCCTCATGAGGCACGCAACTTGCCGGTCAGCCTCTAAGCTGCTATATTTAAAAACCCCAGAAAATCGGCCTAACCTCGAGTGCAAACTTTTAAACTGCCTAGGGGGAAAAGACCAAAAAGAATCGGGAGACCTCGAGCGCCGCCTTCTCAGCTGTCTCAGAAAAAAACCAGAGAAGCGGCTCTACCTGGAATTCCCGCGCCGCCCATAGGCCTCGGCTACTAAGTTCTCCTGCCACGACAAGGCGAAAACCTATGGGCGGGTACACTCTAACCTTATCTTAATCAACAGAAGCATTTATAAGTATAAGGTATTTTGATATCGGGATAGGTCTGAACAGTGACAACAAGGTGCAAGGTACTTGATTTTTTTACAGAGCAAGTGCTTAAGTGATTAACTACCTACCACTAAATACAGACTTATAATGTAAAACTTCATAAACTACTACTACATAACAAGCAATTGGATCATCCACAGACCCTTGAAGGTCTAAAGATATTCTAAATGCTCAAGCCCACTGCCAGTTAGCAGCGTGCCCAACATGCTGGCAGCATTGCCAATCAGCTTGGTAATGCTGCTTATACGTTGAGCCAAATAAACACCAGCATTTTGGTCACGCGGCGGGTACACGAGACGCTCAGAAAGACTTTTGAAAACAAGATGAGCTCCCGGCCAACACGCGCACAATGTCTCAATTTCAAACGGCTCAAATATGTTACCACTGCCGAGGTTAGCATATTTGCGCCGTTTGTGCTGCTCCGCTGACGGCTCCAAAGTATCGACGCAAGTCGCGTCCCATACTAAGGGCCGTCTACACTTCCATGGGACCAGCTTCATACCGTCAGGCCTTTTGCCATCACCACGCGCAAACCCATTCGGTTAGAGTACGGCTGCGATATTGGCGGTCGCAAAAGCGTATGACATCGTTCACAATGGCTTGGCAACTAATTCGACCAGCGCTTCTTGACCAAGAAAGACGGTGGTGACCAAGCTGGTCAACTAGGGTACTTGAATAGGTGAGAGCGCTCAGCTATGTGCGGCGCGGCAGCAAGGTGGGTCGACTATCTCGACGATATCATCAATACCGCCGGTCGAGCCTGGTCACGACCGGCAAAGAGCCGAGGCAGATGGCACTGCAAGAGAGAGGCCTATACCCAACAGTGGGTCAAAGAAAGCTGCGGATGATAACGATGACGAAACAAATTATTTGAGATTGGCTGTTTTTTGGGTTTGAAATGATTATTTGCTACAATATTTGTGTACCGTTTCACATTGAATTGGGGCTAATATTTTGTGGCGCACTTACTGTATTAGTTACCATATTTTTTTGACAAGATAAACATAAATTAAATTATGCGGGCGAAGCCGCGGGTAAAAGCTAGTTTGGAATAAAGATAGCTCGACAATATTTATAAGACTTAATAACACAAAAGTATAAGTTGCTTTTTTATCACTAAAAAAATCAGTAAAGATGGGCTATGTGAATAATCGGCGTTTTAACTGATTATCCAAGAACCCATCTCGTAACAATATTAAAATGTTCAAAGCTAATGTTTAAAAAAATCATGCATATTCCTTATAGTTTATTTATATTTCTAGTATTTACATGAAAATCTACCTATGTCAAATAAAGCTAAATCATCCATTTAAACTTAATTCACATCACTATTATTACTATTAGATCATATTAGATATTAAAAACATGTAAACACATTATTTGTAAACACGTTGTTTGAATAATGAAAAACTAAGGGCTGGTTTACAAGCCTTATCTAAGGTCAGTAAAAATAGAACTTTGTACTAAATTTCCGGATTTTTAATCGCGGGATTCGCGGGCGATAACACTTGAAACATTAAATTAATCAATAAAACGATAGAAAAACCGGTTCATTAAATGGGCATTTATCGTAAACGGCCATTTTACAAAAAAGTTTACATGAAACAAACGATGCATAATTTTACTGTCTATAATAAGAGTCTATGACTTTTGCCCTAAAGTGCATAGTTTCTGAGATATCGGCCAAAAACGTTTTTTCAAGATGGCGCTTGAAGCTCCACCTGGATCTGTTGACCAAACCTGGAGCTGAACAAAAAAACGTCTATTTTTACTGAGGTACCTACCTAACATGGCTATAAAAGTCATAATTCAATATTACAGCATCATCATTTACTTACTTGAGATTACAAACTTCACAATGGTATATTTTCCTATCTTCTATAGGAATATGAGATCTTTCATGTGATTTCAAAGATTCTTTTGTTGTATATATTTTATTGCATGATGCACAAGGGTATTTTCTTTCAGACTTAGGAATGTGTCTTAATTTATGCTTTTCCAATGCTGCCAACGTCTTTGTGATCCTTGGACATTTGTCACACCTGAAATTTTAAAAGAACTAGATCAATTTTTTCAACCATTTTAAAAGACGTTTAATTTGATGTTGTTGTAGTGTCAGGCAGCCAAGCTTTCATAAAAAGTGCCCAGCTTTGTTTGATATATATAACTATTTAGCTGTATATACAAGCATTATCTAAAATGAGGAACATCGTTTGCAGAAAAAACACTGAGCAGGCCTATTGAACATCATTCAATCTTCTTTATATACAAAATTTCGTGTCACGTCGTTTGTCCGTGATGAACTCCTTAACTACTGAACCGATTAATTAATTTTTACCAAATTTTGTACACTGTGTGCAGTTTTATCCAACTTGAGAGATAGGATACATAGTTTATACCTCAATTTAAAATCGCATTTTTTGTATTAATGATATTTTTTAATATTATTATGCCATAACAACGTTTGGCGGGTCAGCTAGTATTTTATAATAAAACTAGCTGACCCAGTGAGCTTCATCCCACCATCTGTCAACTATCAATGACAACTTTTACATATGCAGGAAATTTTTGTATGGGAACAACACCATTTTGTTTCAAGACCAAAATTAGCCCAATGGGTTCAGCCGTCCTCGAGTTTTAGCGAGACTAACAGCCACGATTCATTATTAGATAGAAAGATAGGTAGGCTGACAACATTGATGCAAGCAAATGACAGTAACATGAGGTATGAAACTCTTGGAAAAAAGATTACTTAGGTACCACTTAATGTATTACAGCATTATTTTTAAGTTATAACTCCATCCATCAGCCGATGACGTCCACTGCTAGACATGGGCCTCCCTTTTGGATCTCCAATAAAACCGGTTGGAAGCGGCTTGCATCTAGCGCGAAGCTGAGGTCTTAGGTCATCAGTCCACCTTGTGGATGCCCTACGCTGCGCTTTCCGGTACTTGGTCTCCACTCGAGAACTTTAAAACCCGTGTGTTCAGAGTGATACTTACGTCAATACATTAGGACTTTTATGGTCTTGTACATGTTTGTACATGACAGATTTAGACTTAAGAGTAACGCCACAACTGCACTGCACAGTGGGGAGGGTACCGTGTTTATATTGGCAGTGACTTCGCAAACTGTACCAGCTTGAACATTCCTTCTCGCAATCTCGACATGTGAACCTGAAATTACAGTACAAGAATATTATAAATCATTTATGTTATATGTATATCATACAGTTATAACCCGTTTTAGATAGAACGCATTTTTCCTGTTATAAATAACAACGCGATTTTCGAAACGAGTCAGTTAAAACCCAAATGATCCGTGCGTGTCGGATTTGTGTCATGACTAGTCATGAGACTCTGAGTGGGCTCCCTCCCGCCAGAATCTCTGCGGTCGGCCCTGAATGTTGCTGCGCCAGAACTAGTTTTAACTGATATTAAATTTTAAGCATTAGTGAACTCTGGTTGTAACAAATACATTTAATACCTAGTCCTGACTAGGGAAAACGCGTTCTATCTAAAAATGGGTTTTAATTGTAACATATACATATTGAACCTATGATTTCAGTACAAAAGCAATTTTAAAAACTTTATTTACTTTATTCAAATGCTTCAACGTCACAGCTTGTTGCTGCACCTTTCTAATTTATTTTTCGAAATATTTTAGTACAGCTGGTGGCACCAAATAACTAAAACCAAGAAGGCGCCTAGACATCTGCAGTACATTGAGACTAGTGAGATGTGAGCTTAGGCGCTACTGCACAATGAATAAAATAATCTACCCACTTCAAACGAGATCTCAAAATAGACTCTCACACAAACCTTATTTAAGTGGCGCAAGCTGAACAGAGAAATATTAAATTCGTATACAAGATAATTATTTTTCGCAAAAAATGGTAACACCGCCTTCCATCGTATACAAAATTCGAATATTTCGCTCGAAATGTTTACATTATTTTTGATTTTACGGCTCAGCCGATTTTAGTAAAATTTAAATGGGACCCTTTCGAACTAAAAAGAAATTTTTCGATTCGGTTCACAATAGGGATGTTTACTGGGTATGAAAATCATTATTATAATTAGTCCGTCAGTTAGATTATTGAAAAATATTGGACACGTAATTTTTCTTTTGTCAATCAAACAATTAGTGACTAAGATAAACCTTGTCAAAGTTTGAGAGTGGGGGCTCGTGACGGCACTCGCCGGTACATTTGATAGCGGTTAGTGACGTCACGCGGAACTTTAACAGGCTATATCTTCATCAATTTGTGTTAAATTAACAAAAGAAAAAATACGTGTCTAATATTTTTTGACAATCTATTTGACGGACTAATTATATTTTTTTTAGTAAACATCCCTATTGGCGAAATTATCGATGAACATACACGAAAAAAAATACATACAGTCGAACATGGAACCTCCTCCTTTTTGGAAGTTGGTTAACAAATGACTGTTATTACTTCTTAAATTTACGAATATACTCAATTTACAATAGTAAACCAACTTATTAATAAATACATGATACATACCTAACAAAATCTTTAACATTTAATTTGGAATATTTAGAGTCAATGTCTTCCGGTTTGTCATCCTCGCTATCGACAATATTGTTCATCTTCTTGCTTTCCAGTTTGTGATCTGAGACATGTTTGTAGAGGATACTTTTAGATTTTATTTCAAATCCACAAAGACATATGACAACTGGTTCACTATTATGCTCTTTCGCATAATGCAATCGCATATTGGACCAACTTTTAAATCTCTCTGTACATACCACACATTCAAACCTGTAATGGAAAAATATATTTTTGGATAAAATATCCAAATTTTTCTCGACAATAGAAAGCAATCATCATACATAAAAAATTTAGGAAATTTAATAGTAAGCTTAATATATCACATAAGTAATAATACAGCAGCAGCTTATTTTTTCTTCACACAATATTAAATTAAATTATTTTATTGAGATAAAAACGATTTTTCAAACATTTACATTCATCTCACATTAATTAGATCAGATTCTATAGATTTGATAGAGAATATGGTATGGATAACATCACAGCTGTCAAGTTGTGTGATTCGTCCTATAGATAGACAAAACTTTTATGAAAAGCACACATTAATAGAATCTGCAAAACATACTAACTTGTTGGTTTATAAATTGAACATTAGAACTTACTTTACAAGATCCTTCACTTTAAAATTAGCCGTTTTTAAAATATCTTTAAGTTTTTCAGGATCAACTTGGCTTTGTATGTTTTGTTTCAATTGATCTTTTTTTAACTGCTTCAGAGTAGCGATGGCTACATTATCCAGGTCATCATCATCATCATTATCGTCGCTAATGACGTTTTGGAGGTTGTCATCATTGGAGTGATCATCTTCATATAAACTAATCTCCGATAATGTGCCTTCATTCTTCAGTGCAGCTAAAACAGATATTAAAAATCGTAATAATCAACAAACCACATCACTCTGTCAACAGTCAATACAAAATTGAAAATTTTGGATAATCCCCAATGTTTCCCATGAAGCTTAACTTCTGCTAGTGAATTAAAACTTATGCAAAATTATAATTACATAAGTTATATAACCATAAGCAGTGGCATGCTATAATTGCAGCAAAATTGTTAAATATTGGTGCAATTATAGCATGTAAGTGGTGGTAACTTGGTATTATGACAGCATGCCTTGTTTCTAAACAAGTATAAAATTTACGTAAGCTCCAGATCACAGATATTATTTTAATATAGATCTCAGAAGAGTATCAGTTACATCAACTAAAATAAATATCATTCAATCCATTTAAACAAAATCTCATTGAAATAATTTCTCTCACTCTCTCTCTCTCTCTACACTCTAGGGAAGGGTATCCATCAAAACACAGGTGTGAACTCAAATAGTTTGCATCGTTATAGCTGCACTATCCAGGTTTGTCTTCGAGCAAATATCTACAGAGCCACAGTCCCTATGTCAAAGTAATTAAAAATGTCCGAGCGCTGTCAAACATACCGACTTAGATATTTACATTAAATAATTCACAATGTCCCGTTTTCTCTATGTTATGTCACCTAATTAATGCTTGTAACCAAGCACTTTAGCATCGCGCGACGTTTTAGTCGGCTCGTAAATGCCTTACGACTAACTAAAAAGCCTGCCCACTACATAGCTTGGGCAAAGTTTTGGCTCGGACACTTATTTTGCGGGTATTGACGCTGTGATGTTTGTACTATTTTTTTTTAATAAGTTGTTTTTTTTTTAATTTTAATTTTTGGTCAGGGGTTAATACAATATTAATGAAGTATATTTACAATATAAAACTGAACTTACTGACAATATCCTCAGCAGTCATTTCATCTTTAACCTAGAAGAAAAGAATATCAATGCTCAACATTTTTGTGAATAGCCTAACTTAATATTTATGTGATTTCAACAGTAAGAAATGGAACTACAGTGTAAACTCTTTAATACAAGGCTCATGGGACAAAGTATTTGTCTTCAATATAGGGAATGTCATAAAAAAAACAATTGAATGTGAGCTTTAATAAAAACTAACCACAATAACCTATTTTGTAAGGAGGGAATGGTTATATAGAATTTTGTTATAAAGAGTTTATGCTGTATTATAATACAATAATTAAAAACTAATTGTTAAAGTAAACATGATTTCACCTCAGACTTAATAACAGAACTATTTCCCAACTCAGCTGCTTGCTGGTGCTCAAGTTTAATTTGTAAGTCACATAGATTATCTACATAGATCTTGCGTAGAGAATCTTGAACTTTATAACACTCCATAATGAATAATTGAATTGAGACCATTTTTTCTTCACAGTTCAGGCATATGCGTGTAGGAAGGTTGTCATTTTCATATATCTACAACAAAACTCCAAGGATATTAGTTATCTATTTAATATATTTAATGCATACAAATAGTCACTGAATTAAAGGTATATAAATTCATATCAAATAACAGTCTACAGCAAGTAAATAATGGTGAAGCAAGTGAAGCCAACTTTTAGCTTTGGCGGTTACAATTCCTGATTTAATTAATACTTACAAATATCTGTATGACATCTTGAATTATTTTTAACACATTCTTGTTACTTTCATCTAGAAGATCCTTTGAAAATTCATCCCTAGCTGCACATAATCTACACAAGTCCTTTATATTCATAGCCATTTTGGATATCGTAAACTGAATTATGTTAAGTTACTGGTTAAGTTACACTTAAATTCATTGCCATTAAAATATTTACGGCGAATTATAAATTACGGCATAACACTATGTTTTGTGCTTCAAATAAAATTTGATCAACAAATCTCAATTTACCCATCACAAATCAAATCACTTCTTTTCTTTTACTAAGTGCAATGACAGTGACATACTTACTTATGTGACGTGAATGATTGAACTTTTTTTTCTTTCGACTTCGTAGCACATACAAGTAGCACAGCACAAAGCAAAGAATACTCAAGAGGCGTGGATAGGGCATAAAGGCTCCTTTACACACAGGCGGTACGAGCGGTATAGCAGACGGGCGGGCATCTGTATTGTACTGGTTATATAAGAAGGGCTCACACAGGTCCGGTCGCAGTACTGCCGTACCGCCCTTTACCGCTCGTACCGCTCTACCGCTCGTACCGCCTGTGTTTGATGGAGCCTTAAAAGTTTTGCTAGAGTCTGGCTAACGAAAGTTGATACTGATAAAGCGCGGCTTGAAAAATATCAGTATGGCAGCCCTAAACTGAGAGGGAAACACTTTCTCTCACTCACACGATGTAGCTTTGCTACCATACTGCGATTTTGATTCTTCCAAATCTTTAGGTTAATCGCAAAAAATAATCTGTTTTTCAAGCTTTAACTTGTCGTGTAGGAGTTTTATATTCATTACGTTAATTATTTCCTGTTTTTTGACGTTACTATTATGCCAAACTGAGGCTTTGCATTGCTCTCCAAATGATCCAAATGATTTCAATGCGTACCTATATACTTCATTACGATGAAGACTATAATAATATAATTAATCATTTTGTTCAGTTTAGTATATGACTAAGGTTTGAAAAATGTTTTTAATACAAGGTAAAATACCCCAATTTAAAGTTAAATTCGCAAAGGTAGTAGTTGGGTAGTAGCGCCGTGTGTTGTCATTTAAAAAGTGTGCGAAAAATTCCAGTATCAACTTTCGTTAGCCAGACTCTATAGTTTTATTGACGTCACTAACCAATTTGTATTCCTTTTGCGGACTTTACTTGTGAGGTCTACTATTTGGAAAACTACTTCATAGTCATAGTCATTTATTTACTGCGTATATGGGTTAGTTTACAGATGATACAAAATAACAAAATAATACAGATCGCCATATCCTGTCTTTCGACATGCAATACTACTAGTCAATAGTTACAGATTTAAAAACAGCAGTACACTAGGTACACACGCCAAGTCATCTTCCATTTAGATAAAAAGTTCATTTACTCTCGACAAAATGTACGGAAATGCTGACTTTCAATTCGCAAAATTAAGGGGTTAGTATAATCATCGTCACAAGTTCTGGATAATCCTGTATAGGGGATCAGTCCAAAACTCTGATACCAGCCACCTGGACTAAACAAACTTACTTAGTCCCATAGTAAAAGTTGGTCATAATATACAATGATAATTTTTGTGATTAAGATTTGTTTGACCTGTGAAAGTTGTGCATTTTTGAGAGCTTATTACTAGAAAATGTTCTAGAAAATGTATACTTGGGTGGTGATCAAAATAAATGTACGTAACTCACATAGCACTCACATGTATCGTGTCGTTACGTGTCTCACATGTTAAAAATGTAACTCACAGGTTACGTAAGGGTGATTTCATATTGTCAATAAAAATTTAAAAGATCTAAATTTCAATTTTTCTCTATATTTTTCTGCCTTTCGGCATTAGTCATCGGCGCCATCTGCGAAAAGTTATGATAAAATTATTCTTAGATGAAAATTCGGTCAACTTTTGTAGATATAAATGAGAATGCAATCTTATTTTGTACGGAATTCCTCCGTACAAACGCGTGAGTTGCGCACATATGACTATCAATATTGATATGAAAAAGCCCTTACATTGGTGAGTAACGTTACGTCCATGTCTCTGTTCCTCACATGTAGGTTAGAAACACGACTTGACCTCTAAATCATCATATATCGATTCAAAAACATGTTGCACATAAGAATGAATTAGACCGATTATAGAACAAAAGAGATGTTTTTTATTA
This sequence comes from Hypomecis punctinalis, assembly GCA_949316475.1. Classification (NCBI taxonomy): domain Eukaryota; kingdom Metazoa; phylum Arthropoda; class Insecta; order Lepidoptera; family Geometridae; genus Hypomecis; species Hypomecis punctinalis. The sequence goes on along the minus strand of OX438798.1, from coordinate 14,240,644 downwards.
CAACGCATGCTGAGAAACAAAAACTACTTACTTTTAGGAGTTACTCTTCCGTTTTTCACATATAAAAATAGCTTTTTCGTTCATCACACACTATATTTCGCATTCATTAAGGATGCAATGAACAAAATAGCGATATGTTGACATCTTCTTGTAAAAATTGGTGTCGCCGTAGTAGAATTATGTTAGTTATGGTAGAATACCAATTGTAAATGGGTGAAAACTGCGTTACTCACATGTGTGAGTAACGATCAAAAATCATAGGACACTATTTAAAAAAATAAAAAACCACTATAAAGTTACACAAAACAATAATTAAACAAGGAAGTTTCATACAAGAACTTACGAAGCAAAATTTAAAAAAGAAAAATGTACTTTATTTCTGTATAACAAAAGGTTCACATTTGTTTCCTACTTATCAAATGGGAAAAACATTCCGAGCAGGACAGCAGTAATTGGTGGGCGTTGTCCCTTTCTCGAAACTTACCAGTATTAATAAAACTATTGGATAGTGGATTATCTCATATATCTGGTAATCATTAAATCGCATTTAATCGTACATGTTGATAAATAGATGAGCATAAAATGTATTCTAATTAACGTAATAAGTTCGATAATGTTCTGATTTGAATATTGGTACATACGTAATTATTTTTGCAATACAAAAAACTGTTTTTTCATATTAGTAGAATTAGTAGTAATTAACCAACTACGCACGGCTGCACCTATAGCGCTTCCTAAAACAATATGGCTGATAATTTATGCAAAAGTCATCATTCTGCTTGCTGCTTAATATTTTTATAAGTTGAAAAATGGTGAAAAATTGTTGCGTTAAGGGCTGTAATAGTGAAGCTTATGCTGGTTGTGGAATTTCATGTTTTAGGTAAGTTTCTTGGTTTATTTACAAATTTCTTGTGTAGGGTGACAATAACAACAAAACATTCCGGGAATATGAGGTTGTAGAGAGAAGTAATTACTACTTATATATAATCTAATACTACGTACGTTAGTAAGTCATTGTAATCAATTAAAAACCTACTTCTATGAACTATGCACTTTTCTTGTATAATAGCAAAATAATGAACTGTGTTGTACTTAGTAACTAGTACAGCTCGGTAACTACGGGTAGACATAATTTGCTGTCGCGCTATTTATCAGCTAATTTTTATAATATTTCGCAAGATGGTTTAGTATATTCTAACAAGATTTGTAAATATGAGCAAAACTGGTCAAAACCTAGTCGAAATTTTCAATTTGTTTATTTATAGAAAATGTAACTTACAGCACTTAATACTAGGCTTTATATTTTTTATCCTTAAAGACTACGAATTAAAAAAATACATAAAATAGAACAGAAAAAATACAAACATGAATTAAAAGTTATAAGAACAACAACGTGTTATTATTTTTTTACGCTAACTATACCTACCGTTAAATTTTAGGAATATTTTGAGATCACAATTTGACTTCTTCGCAATATGAAAAAATATTATTAGCAATGATTGTTGTCCATTCGTCGGCAAAGATGTCTACTAGCGGGTGGGAGGCGCTGAGGGCATTAAGATGATGGTGTAGAGATAATATTATAATGAACTGATGTACTCAGTTGAAAGGAGGCAACAGTTTAAGACTAGACTATAATTTGAGCAAAAAAATCTGCTGTTACATACATTTTGTCGATTCCGAGTTTCAGTTTTGCATGAAACAGCTGCTTTTTTTTCTCGAATTTCGGGTTGGTCTCATAGTAAACGTTCGTAATAATGGTTTCAATCAAGCAATCATTTTCACTTAATACAGGGTAAGCAGATAACCCTGTTTATAATAATATTTGAATTTCAGATTTATCCCACCTGAAATACTTTTATATAAATGATTTCCCTCATTATTTTATTGGTATATACGTAGTGTTTTGTAGATTGTCCTATAAAATCAAATTACTGTATGGATACACTAGTAGAAAGAGATATATTCCAATGTTGGTGCTTTACTCTTCGGAACGTTTTTGGGATGCTCGTAATCATTCCAGTTCTCGTATGAAACTTCCTTGTAATTAATAAAGCAAAATTCACCTTAGATTCAATGCCAATAGTAATAAAAAATTGTATTCGAAAGTTCATAAAATCAATAGCTTAGAGAGGTTTTTAAGTGAATCAGAAACTCGTAGGACAACTTTTTCTTGTATGAACAGAAATAGTAACGTTTTGTAACTTATTTATAAATCGATGTTTTTAGTACACCAAAACTCTATTAAAGAATAGAATCTGACTGTTCATGAACTACACTAATAATAAAAAAATAAAACTATACATAATAAAGTCACAATTTCGTAGTACAATTTTTTAAAGACGTAGGACAACCCATTTTTTTCCAATGTACAATTATTTTGATCACCACCCACTTGCGAGGTCTACTGTTTGGAGAGCTACTAGTTAATATGTAGTTACAGATGTAAAAACCGCAGTACACTAGAAACATACACCAAGTCTTGTTCCATTTAGATAAAAAGTTCATTTACTCACGACAAAATTTATGGGAATGCTGACTTTTTATTCGTAATATTGGGGGGTTAGTCCCATAGTAAATGTTGATCATAACATAAAGATGAGTACAATGATATCCTAGAACGTATTCGTGGCTTAGAAAAATACCCGGTATAGAATGAAGCACTTTATTTCCTTTTTTCCTTACTCCCACCTAACCCACGGCGCCGCGGCTCCTGGGTCGGATGACATCACACGCATAAATCCGTCACGAGTCTTTTTGATTTCGTGCGGTCACGTTTAGACCTCCATAACTCCGTCATTTATTAAGATATTCGAGTAATTTTTTCACTGTATCTAATATATTTCTAACGTCTTTATATGTATATAATAATTATTTTTAGTTTTTATGATAAAGGAAACTTCCTTATTGTACCACCTCCTTTTTCTGTGCATACCACAGATTAGATATCTGTGCCACAGATACACTACTACAGATAGACTTCTATAGACTATAGATCTCTAAGCTATAGATAAATAGATAGATTTTATTTCACACAGTATTTTACAATATTGTTATTTTATGTAGTCTGTGAATCAAACCAACGTTGATGGTGTATGGTGTAGTGTTTGTCGGTTTTGTCTAGTTTTTGTTGTGGGAATCAGTACTTATCAGTACTGTATTTGTCAATATGAATCCATCCTGCCCATTTTTTGTGCAGTAAAACAATAAATACAATTACAATTCCGAAATCATTTGACGTCTTTGTCATTTACGAAACCTTCAACCGACGATGAAGCATAAGTAAAATTCCTACAAAGATGGAAATCCATTCGGAATACGTTGAGCCCCCTGCGTCGGCTCTATCGTTCGAGAACGTAAGTTTCAGCAAAGGAGAAGATAGTGGATATCACACATTTACGCCAGGATCGCTGGAATGCGATGAAGTATCCCGTGATTATTTGGACCAATCAGTTACTAAGACTATCACCGCTATTACTGGTCAAATACAATTGAGTTATTTCCAAGTAACGCCCGAGGTTAACTTACACTTGAACCGTCGCTATGCTCACTCCACGGCAAACAATGAAAGCCTAGCGGAAACGCCGCCGTACAGACGGGCTTGTAAAAGACCGCATTCCTCTACTACTGACAAAATAGACGGTAACTCTGTGCCTACTCCTACAAGTTTCATTGCTGGTAAGATAAAGAGTCTTGATGTAAATGAAAATAAAGAAAATACAGACATTCTTTCACCAGTAAATTCGCAGTGCACTGAAAAATTTAGGAGACATCTCTTTCAACATGATCTTGAACAAATACTGTCCTATCCAACTACACCAGTGAAGAAAAACTGCAAGCGCAGTCCATGCCGAAGATCTGGGAAAAAGGCCAACTTTGTCATACATTCCCTATCTTGTGAAACAAAAGGATTGCAAACAAAAACTAGCTTGAGGGCCCCATGTAAAGCAGTAAGAACTATTAATTTCTGGCCGGACCAAAAGATAGACATAATCCAAAAACTGTACCATGAGGCACCTGTTGCTGTGCCAGCTGTTATGCTCATTTTAAGCTACCTCTCTAATGAAGACATTCGTAACTTCAGTTTAGTGAGCCAAGTATGGAACAATATTTGGAAATCTATTAGTGACAATAATGAAAAAAAGAAAGAGTATGAAGGTTATCTAAAAGCTGCAAAGGAAAACCAAGAGAACAGAGATAAAGGAGCCACCCTTAAACCATCCAATATTAAAGTAGCAAGGCATTTAAGGGAAATACATAATGAAATGCACAATAGCCCATTGAAGACCATTTCTAGAGCTATTTCACCTGTATCTCCAAGATCAACTAGGTTCAGGACCTTTGTTATGGTAATGTTATATTCTTGTGATTATCTGTTTTGTTTAAAAGTTGTTTATTTAATTAAACTAACATTGATTAACTGACTTGACGCTGTTATATTTCAGTCAGCATCACTGGATTCTCGCAGCCAGATGCCCTGTGTAAGGTGCTGCTTGCCTGCCAAAATAACGGAAGAACCATGCGGTGAGATTTGGGTGGACTGCACCAGCAAGGGTTGTCTTTATCAGTTTTGCAAATCCTGTAGATGTACCCGGCATCCAGGTAAGACCTGTTTCCAGTATGACCTCAATGGTCCCAGTCCATCTAAGCGAAAAAAAAGTCAATATGCCATCGGAACAATGAAAAGTAGAAAAAACTTACTGCGGCTATGCAAGTAGTAACATATACCAGTGTTAATTTTAAGTTGCTGTACTGCATTCCATTTCCAAAGATTGTGTGATTTTTGGAAAGTCTTTACTATGAGATTAAGAGGTTAGTCCTCTCAATGCAGTGCCATTATTTAGTGTATTACCTCTAGATAGAAACCAAAATTTTATCTAGTGATCAAGCTAATACCTACCTCAAAATTTTTGTATTAAGGCAAATTAAGTAGGTACAGCTAGATGTTAAATATTAAGGTAAGGAGGTCCACATGACATGTTCCAGTAATTAAATATAATTAATAAATTTAATTAAATATAAGTAGGTACCCATAATTTAAAATTCATATTTGAAATGAGTGATTATTTTATTACACCAGTGTTTTAACCTCGTGACTGAAACATGTTACAATAATGAATATCTTTGTTTGCCATAGTTTATATAATATTCAAATAGACTGAATTATTAGGCCATCATGACAAAGTCTGCATTAAGTTTTAGTCTTGGAAATAAGTTTTATTATTAGGAAATTTAGATAGTATTAGTTTGTCTTTTAACTGTTATTATATTGATTTCTTGGTGTACAAAAGTTTTACAAAGTATAGTGATATGCACTTCCTTTATGCATATCCTGGCCGAGTAAGTAGGTATCTATTGATTAAAATAAACAAAATATGTTAATATTCTAATAGTCACCAATTTAAAAAATAGCTTTGGCTGCTTAGAGGCAATTGTTCTTTTCCACTATAATATAGTTATGATTATATTGAACTATTGTATCAATATCTTATCCATGGTAAATTAACCCTATGGCGATATTCATTTAATTTATTGTGGCTGTATGGTGTCCTATGGTTTTACAACAATCCACATTTACATATAAATAAGAGAACGAATAGTTTTTCATAGATAAGATGTTGTTACAGTTATAACCTTTAATGACTATTACCATGGACTAATCATGGAAAAGCGAAAAAACTCTACTGCCTCCTAGGAGTGCCACAAGGTAGCATTTTTAGCCACAATTATAAAATAGACTGGTACAATAACTAGTGGAGCTAGGTTTCCGATCCTTCCAGTTTTAGTGCTTATAAAGTAAAATTTTCCGGCTGGTACACTTATCCCTACCGAGCTATCCCCCCTGGTAGGGATAAGTGCACTTTTTGTAGATTTAGTTCTACCAGTAGCGATAGGTGCACTAACCATTTGTGTAGTGCACTTAGCCCTACCGAGCTATCTCCTCTGGTAGGGATGGGTGCACTGCCTATTTCTACTATTTTCTACTCTTCATATTATATGCTATTGCTAAACGAATAAAATACTAAAGAACGTTGGTTTTATTGAAAAATTAATTTGCTGAAATGATGAAGTTTCATTAGGTACACAACTTTTTTTTAATCATAGATGTCAAAGTGACAGCTATCATATTCTAGAATCGGTACTATAACAGCATGATAGGTGTCAAAGTGACAGGTGTCAAATTTAAAAGTGGATTTTCTCCGTAACTGTCACTTAAAAACCATTGTTGTTCTAACAAAATTGATAGAGCTCAACGAGATCTACATTTCGGATGACAGCTGTCAAACTTAAAAGTGGATTATCTCCGTAACTATCACATATAAACCATTGTTGTTTGAACAAAAGTGATAGAACTCAACAAGATCTTCATTTCGGATGACAGCTGTCAAACTTAAAAGTGGATTATCTCCTTAACTATCACGTATAAACCATTGTTGTTTTAACAAAAGTAATAGAGTTCAACGAGATCTATTTCATGTAATTGTGAAGTATATTCAATAACTAGTTTGTGTAACAATAGTTACGAAGATAATCCACTTTAAAGTTTGACAGCTGTCATCCGAAATGTAGATCTCGTTGAGCTCTATCACTTTTGTTAGAACAACAATGGTTTATATGTGATAGTTACGGAGATAATCCACTTTTAAGTTTGACAGCTGTCATCCGAAATGTAGATCTCGTTGAGCTCTATCACTTTTGTTGTAACAACAATGGTTTATATGTGATAGTTACGGAGATAATCCACTTTTAAGTTTGACAGCTGTCATCCGAAATGTAGATCTCGTTGAGCTCTATCACTTTTGTTAGAACAACAATAGTTTATATGTGATAGTTACGGAGATAACCCACTTTTAAGTTTGACAGCTGTCATACGAAATGTAGATCTTGTTGAGCTCTATCACTTTTGTTAGAACAACAATGGTTTATAAGCGATAGTTACGGAGATAATTCACTTTTGAGTTTGACAGCTTTCATTTTGACACCTGTCATGCCATTCTAGTACCGATCCTAGGATATGACAGCTGTCACTTTGACATCTGTCATAGAAAAAATCTTAGGGCAAAAAGTTGTGTACCTAATGAAACTTCTTTCAGAAAAATATTTTTTCAATAAAACCAACGTTCCCTATAATTGTACTCGATTAGTAATAGCATATAATATGAATAGTACAAAATTAGTAGAAATAGGCAGTGCACCCATCCCTACCAAATATAGCCTCGGTAGGGATAAGTGCACTACACAAATGGTCAGTGCACCTATCCCTACTGGTAGAACTAAATCTACAAAAAGTGCACTTATCCCTACCAGGGGGGATAGCTCGGTAGGGATAAGTGTACCAGCCGAAATTTTCAATACAATATACCATTTTCAATTTATAACATTAATAGGAAACACAATGTTAACCAGACAGCTATATTAATTAGATCTTCCATAATTTGTTTTCACTGCCAATACACAAAAATATACTTGCATCAAAATAATGCTGTATAGTTTTACAAGACTGTTTAATTTACATCACTAGTATAGTTATTATGACATTCACACGGACTTAAGATATGTCTATGCATTTAACTAGGTATTTAATCTGTTGTTTTACTATCATCATAACAATTTTCTGCCAATGAAATAGACATTTCTGGGTAAATAAATATTATTATTAAAAGGGTTTACATACAGACTATATTGTTCTTATTGGAAATACTCAATTTGCATTTGTGCAGTTTTTTAGTACCTCTATTACATTTTGCAGTAGTATTACATAATATTTTAACTCATGACTCTCTAAATCTCGTTCAACGATGTACTGTACTGCACCAGTCTTTTAAATAGTCCACTGCTGGACATAGGCCTACCGAATTTCTTCTACGGATGTATAGATGCAGGTTGCCTCACTATGTTTTCCTTGACTGGGTAAAATAGTAGATTATGTAACAAGAGAACGGAGTCATGTCTTAAGCTCGAAACATACTATCGGACGCTGCTTACGGACGCGACTGACAGCCGCGACCTAGACTATAAAAGTACACTGAGCCGTGCACACTATCGGACATAAGTCGCGGACGTCACCTTCGGACGACCTTGAGCGTTCGGACGTCCGAGAGCGATCTGGCACACCGGATGTTTTAAGACTGTGCACATTGCTAAGTCGCGGCTGTCAGTCGCGTCCGATAGTATGTTTCGAGCTTTATGTCACGGGCGACATATATTGGACCTTAAGCGTAACACGGGACTATTAACACCCGAGCGAAGCAAGGGAATCAACTAAACTTTATCCGTAATGAAAAACAAAGAATGTATATAATACGTGAAAAACACAAGACCATAGCCAGCCCGATTATCGTAGTCTAATACGGGCATCGTAAAGAGGTGTCATTCTATAAAGTCGAATAAAAATCTTACACTCCTCGTTGCCGTACAATGTAAAGAGGTTTTATTCAATTTAGTTAAATAAAACCTCTTTACGATGCCCATATATGTTCTAAGTTAAGAAATTTTAATACAAATTAGACATTCCAAATTCAAATCACTTCTCCCTAGGGAGTTTCTCACAATGTTATTATAGACCTGCCACAGCCATCGAGATTGCGTTAAGATAGTAATAATCTGGTTTTACGTTGAAAACAATCATTATTATAATTAGTCCATGAATAAGATTATCAAAAAATATTGCAAACACATTTTTTTATTTTGTCAATCAAACAACAAATTACAATAGTTAAACCTTGTCAAAGTTTGGGAGTGGGGGTCGTGCGTCACTTCTCTTACAAAAGTATATACATTTGTTTGTGACTCGTCAAATCGCGCAAAACTTTAACGGGCTATATTTTCATCAATTTTTGTTTAGTTAACATAAAAAATATGTGTCAAATATTTTTTGATAATATAATGATAAATATATTAATCTATCTGATGGACTAATTATATTTTTAGTTATGCCTATTCCATTCTTATAACTTCGTCAAATAATAAGTTATCATTACACAAAATTATAATGAGATGATTTAAAGTAATGTTTACTAATTTTATCCATTCATTCAGAATTTAAGAGTGCAGCTCTTGTCATTGAAGCAACTTCCACGCTTTGCGGTCAGTCTCTGCCAGTTTCTATTAATTTTATATGATTTGAAAATGATTTCAATTTAATATTATACCGCATATGAATGCGGTATCAATGCAATAATTATTAAGGTAATTTTCACTATTTCTTCTTCTGGATTGTTCATTTGTGCGTCGTTTGACTCTTAGGCTTTGTACACATATTTTGTACTTATAAATTCACAATTTTTATTTGTAAATTCTTTCCTATCATAATACTCATCTTTAGAATTTATACAATTTTTATCTCGAAAATTTTAATGGTAATTATACATCATTTTAACTAAATATTCAATAAGCGGTCAATTCAAATCTCAACATTGAGCTTATTTTAACGAATTCTGAGTTTTTAGAAATAGTAATTAAATACTCCTAGTCCTAATTTTAATTTTACTTACTCAGCGAAATGTCACAATGCTGATATTTGAACTCTTACAATTTTCTCTCTATTATTATTGTAATATAATTGTGTTAATTATTATTTCATTTTAATATAATTAGTATTTCATACTTGTGATTTTAAAATATTTTAATAGTAATGTTTTACTGAAATGGCTACATTTCAAAATTAAACGAATAAACACATCGTGTGTCTATTAAATAAGTCTGTAAATATACAATTTGTATTGTAAGGCGGGACCAAGAATGCTCGAATATTTTCACTATGCTCAATTTCAAATGAGAATTTTTAGTACAGTTTAAATGTTTGCTCATGATGTATATTTTCATAGCGTCTAATATAGTGATTTTGTGATACATTAAGTTCACCGAATAATTTGTATAGGTACTTACGGGATTTGTACTAAAAAATCGCCAGATATCTTTAATATTTCTTTTATCATTCAGGTCACTCCGTATTTGTCTCACATCTAAATGATTAAAACTAGGTACCTATATGATGATAATGTATAAAACAACCATAGTGCATTTAACAGACACAGCGCGTTGTGCAGCGTCGTCTATTGTAATTGCCATACATCAAGTGAATGTTTTAATCTATTTTGTACATTAACGCTTCAATAAAATGTATATGTTTGAGTTGACAACGCGTAGCGCTGCGCAGCGTACTGCTTTTCGTTAAAAAGAGCTTTAGCAATGTGATACGGCAGTTTACGAGTGATTTTTTCTCCGTACTGTAGGCGCAATTTTAGAGGCGCCATTGTAATTATAATAGCAATTTACCCTGTTTTTTTCGCTATATGCATTTGATAGAGAGAACACTATTTTACGTTGCTATTAAATTTACAATGGCGCCTTTAAAATTGGGCCTTGTATCTTAGTATATATATATATGTCACTTACCTTATTAAATACCTATTGTCAGATTATCGTTGTGACGGCGGAAGCAGCCACTGATTAAATCAATATAAGTAGATTAAATCAATATAAGTACTATAAAACCAAAGTCTTGCCGCAAAATGTAGCCTATGCTAAAAATCCGGTCATACCGTTATTAAGAGTTCTTGGGTCTACATACTAAAGCCGCCGGCATATAGGAGCCAGGCGGAAGGCTGGGTCATCATTTTAATATGCACTCCAATAAGACCGGTAGGATAACCCGTGACCTAGACTGTGACTTTGGCGAATTTATTCTTTGCCACTTAGACATAAATACAATCGAAACTAATAATAATTGAGCTTTAGAATTTGATTTGAAACACATAGTTCATTGATAGATTGGTAATAAATCACAGGTCTGTGCCCTTTGTTACTTTTGTATTACATAAAATGTATTGGCGAAATCCCGATCATACTCGGAAAAAATACGACTTAAGCTATGTATTAATATATGGCTCAATCATTTCATTGTTTGGTGTGAACTGTATTTTAATTAATGTATTCCATCGAAAGCTTGAAAAGCTTTGTTTTGTAAGTTTTAGTAATAAAATTTTGATTCAAACTTTACATTTCATTTTACCTTAGCACTTATACATTTCTATCCTTTATGCTTCGGCTTACCACTCCTTGCTTCCGATTGAGAAATAAAAGCAAACTTTACTAGTATTAAAATATTTTATTTATTGGATATGTACAAAATAGAGTTCTTAAACCTAAAAGAAGTTCTTATAACATTATATTTCACAATTTGCATAATTTATTCCACCGAAGTCTTCCAAAGAATTTAAAAAACTAGCTTGGAGCTAATAATATTGAGCACAGTTTAGTTATCCTTACATTTAATTTGTATTCCTGTATTAAATTCACTCTTTAAAATAAAATGTATGTACCTAATAGTTTGTAATAATAAATAGTTATAAATTGTTATATTTGATGATTAGTCTGTACATTAGTAAGAGTATTTATTCTTTCTGTCATGACTAAATCCGGTGGTATACACTATTTTCACTCATTATCTAAAGTTACAGTTAATCAGCCGAGCCCCATCACGTACTTTGGTATTTGATATGCCACTTGAGGTATTTGCTTCAACATTGATAATCTGAAATTTGAAAAACCATCGTTAATAGGATAGCGCTGCCAATACGGGCACTGCCAATACGGCGTTGGTGGCGCCACCAACCACGAAAACCAACTTATAGCGTTGGTGTAATGTAAGCATTTCAAAAATTTGACGCTTGCGTAGGAGGCGGGCTGACTCAGTTGGTTAGAGCGTCGGGCTAGTGATCCGAAGGGGCAAGATCAAATCCTTCGTTCGCTTCAGTTTTTTTAAATGCTTACACAAAGATAACTCTTTATACAAGACTTCTTCTATAATCTTATATAGTGGACAAATTTCGTTAAAATTAGACGTCCCATACAAAAAGTTCAGGTTAAAAAAATCGTTCCGTAGATAAAGTTGACAAAATGTAAGGAACAGCTAATTCGGGGTTCGAACGATGGTAAAAGTCGTTGATAATGCAGAGCATGTATATACAGCTATGAAAGTCCACTTTACAAAATAGCCTGCATACTCTAGAAAACGAGCGTTTCAGACGAGTAAATTTTTAAACTGATGTTTAAAGGAAACCTCCACCACTCAGAGTAAGTTTGTTAATAATATTTTTGTTTTTCCAGCTTCTACTTACATTTTACTGATGCGCTGAACTTTTATTTACAGAAAGAAGTGTAACCGTACCAACCTGGTGCAACTATGCTGAAAATCTGTAAGTATTTCCACCACCTTCTATACTTGTTGTACACTAGGTTCATTATCTCTGTACAAAGAAAAGAATGTGAACAATTATAATACACAATAATTATTAATTTACAAAATAGGTCATGCAATTTATGTGCAAGTTATTAAGTAGCTTTTTGCTTGCAGTGTCGAAGGCTACAAGTGCGGATTACGGCAAAAATCTCGGAAAACTGCAATTTTTACGTTTCTTCGGCGATGCGTGCGTGGCGAGCACATTTTTCGCAACTGCGCTGAATTTTGCTTAAGATGTTTGCCGGTCCCGACATTGATTTATTGGTGAGCAATTTACAAGTACTTATAATTATGCCTTGCTAGTATTACACCGAGCATGCGACGTTTGTATCTTAGCAAAGATAGTGTTTAGTTAAAAAATAGTACATTTTGTGTTTTTGCAGGATATCATTGTACTTATTATTATGTCCAACTCTTACTACAATACCAATAATGAAATCGTGAAAAAAAATCACAATACATGTTCCACACAATAACTTCATATATCTACTATTGATAAAATGTATTGGCCAGCTGTTTTGTATCGTGATTCCTAGGTTGACCGCATAGTACAATTTGGTCATAATGACGAGTACAATGATACCCTAGAATAGAATATGTCCGTTGTCTAAAAAAAATCCCTGTTTTATGCTTATATGACTGCCAAGGAGACAAGTGCGACCAGAAATACACTCTTCACGGTATTAAAATTTTATTAGCAATGTAATAATTCTCACTGATTTTTCAGATTCTTTTTTGAATTTCTATTGAATATCGAAAAAATAACTGTCTTTGATAGGGGCAATGAATCCCACCGGATATTCTGCATACGTCTTCCCTCTGACCGATTACAGTTCGTTATCTCTTTGTTTGTGACTCATCACCAGCTTGGGGGAGTGAGAATTTTTTCATTGCCATTGACCCTCGGCCGTTACTCAATTGACGAGGCAAGTCCGAGAGAAATATTTACAAAATCAAATGTTGCCACTAAAACTAAAAACGATTTTGGTAAATTAGAGAACTGTTTCGTTATAATCAAATGAGGAGCTCTTTTTACCATGCATTGGTTTTAAAACATGCGTTTTAAAATTAACAGCTAGACCACAGCCTGGTCTAGTGTTATTTATAGAAATAGTGAGACAAAAACAAGTCGTAAGAACGTTTAACTATCTTGTTTGAAGTCTATCTCAATTACATTTTATCACGAAAGTCGCGCGTACATACAACGACACGAAACTCATAGCAATGCTGCGAGGGACATAATGAAGTCGCGTGATTGAACTTCATTTATTTTAATACACAAAGGGGTCACCCAAGTCTCTCACTGGAATAGTGAGTGAATCTGGAAATGCCCTGCGACGTCGTTTCAAGATGGGCGCGCGCGGTTTTTTCAAATGGAAGAAAGCTTTAGTTAACTAGTTAGTGGCCACGAGGACGCGAACTGATTTGTGCGAGCTGCCCACATCGCATCGCGTCTGCCACTATATCTGGTTATGATCTAAAGAACCGCCTGAAAATAAGTCCGAATAGACGATGTCCATTACTGCTGCCAATTTAGGGACTTTTGTCGTTAGGAATGACGCTTTTTTAAGGCTTGAGGTTTAATAAGGCTGCAGAAATGCGACTTACGAGACTGAGATGCCGTTGTAGAACCAGGAGCGCCAGGTCTGCGGCGCGGGCGTGGAGCCGTCGATGCGCGCCTCGATGTGGCCGCACAGCGCGCGCCGGTCGTGCGAGCGCCCCGACCGCGCGTCGCAGATCAGCCGCTTGCGGCACTCGCCGTCGCACGTGCCGCGACGCGGGCTGTTCTTCCAGTAGTGCCTGTGAATACATGACATATACCTATGATATACGAATCGCTGAGTCACCGTCGACCACGCTAAGATGGCTTAATCGAATTTTTTTGGTGTTAGAGTCATATGCCACCCCTCATATCTTGCACCTTGAGCAGTGTCCCAGGACGTCTATCCCCAGAACTGAAGGGAATACCTCGTCGCCGGTACCTGACTCCCACCAAATACCTAAGGAAGGAAAAGGACCCACGAACGAACAATCCTTCGACAAGGATTCTTTTTACCAATACATTAATCGCACCTATGTAAATCTGTTTCACTACTGAGGGTCTATTTTAATAACGAAAAAAGTCAGGCAGTTGGCTATAGTCCACAGTGCTGACCAAATGCAGGTTTGCAGACTCCTTTTTCTCGATCCAATGATTGAAAAGTATGGCATTTCGCAAGTAAATTAAAATCAATTGACTTTAATTTACTTGCCATTTGTCATTATGCCTTTTGAGTGCAATATTTCTATAATAACGGTCCTGGAAAGGATGACGGGACTGTACTGATGACAAAGGCTTCGAAAGCCAAAATGGAGTATTCAAGCTTATCAGCCTGTATAATAAATAAATAGGACCAAATACTTACTTGAAGTACAAGTTAAAGACGTCTTCCTTGGCCGTCATGTCGTCAATAAACTTGTCCCAGTCCTGCGGGCGCAGCGCAGACATGAGGTAGGCGGAGCGCGCCGAGTACAGCTTGTACCAGATCGGATATCCGTAGAGATTCGCTTCCTTCAGGTTCATTATCCAAGTCTCGTGGTCTACCACTTGCTGGAAGTGAACAACATTCAACATTTCTAAATTATTTACTATCACATGGTGTCATTCCGACACCTTTCCCCAAACTGGGTAGGTACAACAAAGCATCCGTATCCTGGTGATTTGCTGTACCCCTATATTGGTATGTTGTTATTTTATTTAAGCGAGTCCATTATAATCCCATAGTCTAGTGCCCAAAATAAGCAGGTTTAGGCCGCGTAGCCTGTTTAAATTTAGTGGTTCAATGCCACAGAAAAATGCTAGTTACTTCAGGTTATAGGGTCAGTTACAACAAATGTTCCTTTTTCTAAACATCGATTCGCAAATACATCAAAAAAACCCAAACAGAACCTATACTATAGACAGCCTCTGATAGGTAGCTCTCACACCACTTTGTCTCCCATATTAGAGTTAATTAGATTAGAAAAATAAAAAGGATAGTTGTTCCACTTACTCGAGTAGTCGCTTCATGATCTCCATCAACGTAGTAAATTCTATAGCCAAGATTCAAGTCATAGTACGGCGATACCGATGGTCCAACGTACGCTATACTCGTCGCTCGACCTGCACATAATTTCAGTTATCATTAGTTAAATTAGTCTCATTGTTGAAAATCATTGTCATTATGTTGCGGACGTTGCAGTTCACTTGCCAAGGTCGTTGTGATCATAGAATACTTCGAACTCATCGAAATGTGTATGCCCGAAGAACTGTGCCGTTATGGTAGATTCATATCTGTTGATAATGGCGTAGTAGTTGCGGCTCCACACTTTCAGGCAGTCGGAATGTCCGGGGGGAATGTGGCCGATGATGTGGACTTTTTCTCCACTGAACTCGGCGGACTGAAGCTCATAAATCAGCCATTGGAGCTCAGTTGCGGGGTCTGTGCTGTTCATCAGTAACCACCTATAATCAAAATTAGCTCCATTACAAATATGTTTCTCGCAATTGACCGAAAAGACCACATAGGTAAATGACAGAAATCGTACAGAAAGTACATTAATGAAATATAGTTAGTTACGGAATGAAAATGTGTTATGTATCGACAATATTACACACAAGAGGTAGTTTGTGAAGTCCTTTTTTAACACCTGTATTTAGCTACTTATGCACTTACATTCTTCGTTAGGGAAGCGTTACGCGTTAGGCTTTGATAGCTGGACCCTGCCTGTCTACCATGAATGCCCCAAAATGTAAGCACTATAAGTACCCTATTAGTATGCTGTGATTTCTTCACCACGATTTATTCCATTGACAGCATCAACTCATCAAACTTCATTCTAGGAAATGAACGCTATCATAGGAAAGATTTATTGCCAACTCTAGGTAAATCTCTAATTAAAACGCAAGGCATGCGATCAACCGAGCATGTAACGTTGTTCTAAGTATAATGACTAATTAACCACAATCACAGTTTCAATTCAATAAAGGCTGAGTCTACTGTGAATAAATACAATACTCAATAAATTCTGTGACAAGAAATGAATAAATAATTGAAACAGTCGCTTTCCCTATGTGGGTTCTGGAGTTGTAGTGTGTTCGGTACGTTGCTATCCTGATGCTGAAGAACTGTTTAGATAAATTAAAGTAAAAAGATGATGAAGCCAGAAACACTGTGATACGGCCTCACACACTGTCCTTGCCAATTTATTCAAAGACCAATTCCAAGCAGTGCGATAAAGAAAGCTGCTGACACTCACCAGTTCTTGTAGTAACACCCAGATAAGTTTGCAGATGCTCGACAATATTAATATCGTTGCAGTAGTTCATGTTGGGCTTAATGATGCGGAACTTGGGGTGCTCCAGGTTCAGAAGGCAATAGCCGTGATCACAAATCGACTCCTTTAGACCGTTTATAGCAATAGCATAGATAGGGCTACAGTGCAGATGCTTACCAAATCTTATTGTTGCAGAAGTTCATGTAAAGTGAGATGATATGGAATCCGTCAAAAAATGGCTGTCCACAAACTTGAGCCATCAAGGGTTCTGTTCTTAGCAGGGGCATAGAGAAAGAGCTGTAGATGCTTACCAGTTTTTATTGTGTTTATAGACAGATATGTGTTAGCAGATGCTTACCAGTTCTTATTGTTGCAGTAGTTCATGTTGAGCGAGATGATGCGGAAGCCAGGGCGCACGAGCACGGAGTAGAAGGCGCCGCGGCGCACGGTGTGCGACACGCCAGCCGGCAGCCAGCGCCGCCACTGCGCGTCCAGCTCGTCGTACAGCCACGCGATGTTCTGCTCGGGGGACGAGATGTACGGCGGAGGGAAGCTGGAACACGGTCAGTCGTCTACTTTATTCTCTTGTAACGCTCCTACACACTATGCCGGCGGCCAGCCTAGCGCTAAACCTGGCGGGCAATTCTGGCTCGCGGGCGTTGCTCTGCGGCCGCAGTTTTTACTTGGGATTTGAAGACAGCCATGTTGTACTTTAGCGGGAAGACAGATCCAGGCAGAGCGTTCCACATTCTGGCTGTTCGTATGAGGAATGAGGATTCAAAACGCTTGGTTCTAATGCACGGAATGTCCACCATAAAAGGGTGGTGCTTTGGTCGCGTCTGTCTAGCCGTACGATAGAAGAAAGGGGCAGGTGGGACCAGATCGTGCAACTCCTGAACACACTCTCTGAAGTGTATTCGATAAAAGGCTGATGAACACGCTATCTTACGCTATCTTATGCTCAAGACTTCAAGATCTGTCACACAATTAATTTACCTATACTATTTTGGTCTTACCCTCTGGTGTTTTATGTCTTTCTTTAATAATAATAAGGTCGAACTGTATTTGAGTAGCGCACCAGTTTAGTTATATTTTGGTTCATTAATTACGAAGGAACCACCTACCTTCAAAAAAATTATAGTATTTGTAAGAGCGTGTAGCAAATTACAAAGTCATATTCAAAAGCATTTCGCTTTGTCAAATGCCGAAATAAAGTGATCTAATTAGAATTGGAAGCAACTTCTAAAAAGGATTGCGTTTTGCTTTTGTTATGATGTTACCTACTTTCTCCAATATTTGTGGGTCGATATTCCCGCTTCTTTTTTAATTTTAAGAGAAATGTCGCGAGTTGGTCTCCCATAAAATTTAATTTACTTTGGTTCAGTCGTTTTGAAGCAGCAGAAAATTAATGAAAATTGCAGCGGCTACAAAAATTGCATCGCAAAACCTAAGTACTTTCGCTAAGTTTGGTTCGAGAGGGCTTGAGCTCGACTGTATGAACGTTTGTTGTTACGTTTTTTTTGTCAAAAAATAATATTGAAATCGCATAAATAAGAGAGCTGTCCGCGGATTTCAAACATTTGATGTAGTCAAAGGCAAACCTATACAAAAAAACACTTATTCCACTTTGTACCTACCTACTTCTAAAATTGCGTAGGTATATGTAGTAGCGTTCTTATTTTTATGCGATTGCTATAGTACGAGTACCTATATTTAGGCTGTCCAACATATACGAATGAGCTCGTTGGCTTCTTTATTGCGGCGCGTAATGACATAATGGCGATGATAGAGTAGGTCAGTTGTACACCTCGAAAGATCACAATGAATTGACCACGTTTGAACCCATTCTGTAACATTACGGTTATGGTTGTGAGTACAGTTTATTTACTAACCTATTGACGGGTGACGACTCGTGGTTTCCGAGTGCTGGGAAGATAGGAACACCGGGAAACATGTCCGACATTTGAGCGACAGTTTCTTGCAAAACTTTCAAATTTTCCTCCTTGGTTTGGTTCCAAACATCATGAGGAGGCAGATCTCCAGTCCATAGGATATAATCGATGTCCTGCAATAAGAATTTAGTAATAGAAGTTAAAGCGTCGAATTAGATATTTTCCTAAGATTAACAACACTTAGCGTGAAATCACGATTATAGAGTCTCGACATACAGCGTGCGTGTCAGCAATGTGCTTTAGCATGTGGTCAATAGTCCGTTTCGGAGTATCACATTTGCGATAGTCGCCCCATCTCCCTGCGCCACCCCCGGGCGTCGTGACGGCGCCACTCGACGCTCGACAGCAAAGCGGCTCGTTACATTCAGCATTAGCGCCTGGAAAACATAGCTGTAGCTAAAAACAATGGCAACCCTTGTTTCACAACTTCATAGAGCATGATATGTACCTTCAGCATAATATGGATCGAAATGTGTGTCAGATATCTGTAAAACTTTGAAAGTCGGTGCCTTATCAATTGGGGCTCCCAGTTCTTGTACCGCGGGCTTGGGTACCGGCGGGAAAGCCACTTCCCATTCGTGGTAAGGATTGTACACGTCACCACACGCGTCTCCAATGACGAAGCTGCAAATCTCATCGGGGCCAATAGTAATCCTTTTCAGGACATACACCACCTCGCTCTGAAATTATGCAATTAATATACACTTTAGCTCATAACATAAAACTTGATACTATAGTTAGAAGTATTAAATGTTCATAGTCTAGTTCTTACCCCAAACAATCTAGTGATACCTTCGCAAACTCTAGCTGATTGGATTTTCAAAGAGACGCAGAACTGGTATATCATCTTATTTATCTCTTCTTTACTTTTGCCAAGTCTGATGTAATGTTGCAGTAAACCTGCTCCAGCCTTGCAAGCTGTACATGAAACTTTAGACATAACGGAATGTTCCACTTCATAGTAAACTTGCTTCAAGTTTAATAGTTTTAGGGCTTTCTCAACAAATATTGGTAAATTACTACCCTTGTCACTGTCCCAGAGAAGACGTGAGTAGTTGCGCTTCAAGGCGGCCATGTGCGCTATTAACTCTGTTTCGTTTGCTGACGGCGGAAGTTTGTGAGAAAAGTTCGATGGTACGAAGAATGGCTCTTCGTTTCTCGGTGATAGAGTCCAGTTCCAGGTATCCATTGGAGGATTCCATCTTATCACAGGCTTATTCTGTCTTCCAGATTGTTGTATGAATATAGGGTTACCTTAAACATTGAAATACGTGATTAAAACATTTTGTAGCGCCGCGCGCTGGAGATAACATAAACAGATATCGATGTATCTAGATACCAACCTGATATCGTAATGATGGCCGTGATAAGAACTAGAACTTGAAAAAGCCATGGTATCCTTATAATCATCACTGAGAAGCAGAAGGGGAAAAGTACTGTAACAAAAAGAAAAAAAATATTAACGAGATTATAGAAAATCGTGCAAAGTAACTACTTTGCACTTAATCTGTAGAGCGTATGTACTCTTGAATAGCATACATAATAATTTAAATTACATATGGTGTAAATATTGATCGCACAATTTAATTGTGACCTTTTTTTCTCCTTTATTTTTTTATTAGATACAAACTAGCTTTAGTCCGCGGCTTCGCTCGCAAAGTATTTTAATTTTTGTGCCATGGGAAAAAAATATTTTCCGAGATAAAAAGTAGCCTATGTCTCTTTCAAACTATGTCCATGCCAAAAATCAAGTCAATCCGTTGCTCCGTGAAAGAGAAACGAACCAATAAACCAACAAATACTATATCTGATTTATAATATGTACATATTAGTGAGGATAGTAAGGAAGTAAGGATAATAAATTGTAAGTACGATGTGATTGCAGAAAAATAACGAGTAAATAGGATACAATTTTATAATAAGTTCAATGAAGAACATTTAACTGCATCTTTTTATTACAAATTACTTAAAACACCTATAAAAAGCTCTCTCTTTCCTGTATTATTTCATTATGTTTTAAAGAAGAAAATCTATAAATGTCACGTAATCCCTTGGGAAATCCATAAAAATATCTCATAAACGCATATTTGTTATTCATGTTCACGACGAGGAAATTGTAGTGAAAGTGGGTCAACGGATGATCCACACATGACCCATTTATGCACTTCGGGGATTATCATAAATAAAAGTAACCATATTAAATTACACAACTCGTAAAGTCCGGCTTCAATCCAGAGCATTATGTCAGTGGTTATGAGGAAGCCATAAGTTAACTGTTAGAGACCAATGGAAGATATACATATACATTTATCATACATCACCTCTTACGCCTGGGTTTTATGTAATAAATGCAAACTTTTGTGTCCATTTTGAACTTGAACGGCGGTTTCTCTTTGCTTTACATTTTGTTAAAAGGAGAAAGGGTGTTTGGTTAAGCCTGGGTGCTTTATATATCATGAAATCGTTTTATAAGTTTATTTTATAGCGTTTAACAGAGAAAGTCGCAGATTGTATGAGTCTCTATAAATCTGAATTGTTTTACAGATCGTGAGAAAATTTCCTAATTATTGCGCTTTCTGATTGTCATTAAATACACGACGTGTATTATTTTTATTTACGTGTCCGAACCAAAAATTTCATTCATATCAACGAAAAGGGCACGGGTCGTTGTTGTATTATTGTTATTATTACATGAATTATATTGAATTACTTACCTTCCTCGACTATGTGTTGCTTATTAAGAGTAGGTATTGTTATATCACGGTTCCTTTATTCGGCTCATAAAGCGGCTGGACACGAGATAGGTATTATGTGAGCATGTGAGTCAGCGGATTTTACAAAGTTGGCAGTACACGGACGTGGGGTCGGCACTTTCTCCGCGCTTCATTGACTTTGTTGGAAAGTGACTGTGCTGCATGCTGCGCTTGCCGTCTATTGTAAATGCGCCTACAGTAACGCTATTGCTTAACACACACTATTATAGTGATCAATACCGAGACTCCCAGTCCTAATTGATTCGAACACTTGTTTAAGTATGAGCCATTTCTCAACCAATTATTATTCTGATTTCATCTCTAACACGAAATGTAAGTTCAATGTCGGTATGTGGATTTCAAATATAACGTAAAACTAAACAAACACTTGACCGTACATCTAAATTCTAAATGCACGGTCAAGTTTATGTACTGAGTAAATGTATTGCTATAGACCATTGACTAGTTATGACAAAGGAAACTTGATTTTACCTTATTATACAATGCATATTACAGATTTAAGTAAAATATATCTACCTTGAGTCTTGACATTAGTAATGGAACAAATTGTAATAGAAACTGGTAAGTATAATACTTCACACGAAGATCAAGAGCACAGAATGCTATGTTCATACCGTGTTGGTCACAATTGGCTTACCACAACGCATGTGGAGTTACGAAAACAAGTTCAACATTCTTAGGGTTTCATGTACTTAACATACGGATCTGTGTTTTGCCTTTTATTTTTGCATCAATTTATAAAGAGATTTTCTTTGAATTGCGCTAATTTAATGTCATTACATAGGCGCGGCGTTTTTATGGAAAACAGCGACAGTAAAATCTTTGCACAAGTACAGAATGATCCATCTTTATTTAGAGGTATAAAATGCTTTACGAGTATTACAACTAAAAGTTCTTCTATACCTAATATACCTACCTGCTTATTGAATACCGAACAACAGACCACTTAAGTCTTTATTATTATCAAGTTTATCAATAATGCACTGTGTGCCGATGTTATCAATTTATAACAAGATGGTATTGTTCTAGCTGGTTCTGGCCGACCGACCGTGGTGTTCAATTCGCTTTATTGCTCGCTAGTCAGCCGTTAATTTATTGTTTTCTAGTTTTGGTTGAATACTTGCGTTTTTGTACGTTTCGCGCTATTCGAACTGTATTTCTAGCGTATCACAGTAAGCATGGAAATACTTTCGACACGTTCCCGATAAACGAATTTGTAAGTGAAATTGTAACTTGCCAACGAAGAGAAAATAATTGTAATAATTATATTTTGTACGTACGGAACGAAAGCTTCTTGATTACTAATTTGTATGCTGGAATTGCTAGAGACGCTGATTTTACATGTGTTCAATCGTCAAACTATATCGAAGCATTGCCTACTAATAACCAAGTTAATGTTATATTTTTCAAGCTGCTTGGAAGGCTCTTATATGGATAAACCGTTAAAACGACCAGAGCCTACAATTTTACGTGTCATCCAAGCCACGGTAGCGCTTAGTTGTAAATATTACCCTCATTGTCACTACCTGTTGCTTCACTTCAGTGAACATCAGTATATAGCTGTGCTATGAGCTCTACCAATCAAAAAATATTTACCGCAGGGCCCAATCTACCACGAAACTAAACGGTAACGTTCGTGAACCTATACCTACGTATTTTGGCTTCGTCTGATATTAGTGGAATCAGTCCGCATGACTTAAAGAGTCAAAGGCGATAATATAGCAAGAGCAGAAAAACCTTTCTGAGAAAGATCAAGTAAGCCTACGGTTGATTCATCGCCCATCCAATTTAACTTCCTGGAAATCTCAATCTCGATCCGCTTTCGCAGCAATACGACACGTGTGAAATATTTTTGGTGAGCTACGGTTACGGTTCGCGAATATCATGATACTCGTAGCTAGCTCTATTAAATTTAATTACACATGTTTCTCTTATTAGTTATTTCGGTTGAAGGATGCAATCTTATTGGCCGATATATTAAGGTGCAATATCGTCATCACCATCATCATTTGAAGCTTGTTTCAACCCACTAATGGACATAAGTATTTTTGGCTCCTTTTCACAACTATCCTCTATTCTCAAAAGAATTTAGATGACTTCGTGACGCCATATGTGGGGTTTTCAGGTCTACGCTTTCCCTAACATGGCTACCACTCTGTCAGGGACTTACTTATCTTGCCTTCACAGTATCTGGTCCATTTGCAGGTACCATAATAGTCCGCATAAATATTTCGGACCCATAGATTGTAGCTACAACAATAACAAATCATATACATACATAATGCATCTAATCCAAGGTCTACTCAGTGTCTATAATTATCTATAGTAGCTTTTTGCGCAATCCTTTAATTTTTTATTTGTCACATTTCTATTTTGTTATTCTTGATCTAGATCTTGTACGCAAGAAACTGGTTTTTGCGAATAACACATTCGCAAAAAACAGTTTCTTGCTAACATGGGTGTGCAGTGCAGGTATAATATGGCTAGGAGAGGTCGTCGTCATTTACCAGTGGGTGGGCATAATGGTCTGCCACTCTACCGCTATCCATGTCCGGTGGTGAGTTGGTGACAGTCACTTCGTTACATTAGAATGTTTACTTGCGTAATGCTTACGTAGGAGATAAACTGACGCATTTGTTCTGCGACTGATTTCTTTGTTATTTTAATATTTTGTACGAATATTTTTGCTGTCTACTCTACACAGTAATTAATGTTACAGCAATGAACCGATTTTTTAGTAGATGCTTTGCCTTTCTCAGGCTGCAGAATTAACAAAGTAGTGCTGGCAGAATGTTCCATTAGTGTTTTAATATTTTAGGTATCCCTTATTCATTAAGTTTGCGTAGAACGGGTCGCTAGCCCCGATGCCAAATTCTATAAGCCGCATGAAGACCTCTGATAAGGCGGCTTAGGTTATCGTAAAAGCGAAGTCAATCACATTGCTGATTTTTTTAAAACCTGATCAACAAGCACTATAAATAAAAGTGTATCTTTAACTGTAAGACTTGAGATTAAATTATAAAACTGATGACAACACTAAAACTCGCCCATCTTTGAGGTTTGAGGTCACAGTTTGAGGTTAATTTAATAGATTGATAAGATAAACGAATTTAGGCCACGAGGACAACGATGTTTTGAAATTTGGAATCGATATCAGCCCATGTAAATACTCGTATTCCTATTTCTGGATTTTTGTGTGAGGTATATGGAAATTCAATGGTCATCATGATCAATTCGTGCCAATGGCTTTTTTAAATTTATTTTAGGACAAATATGTCGCTACCTTTAAAACAACAATTTTATGTAATACCCATCATTATGTCCGACTTCTATTGCTAGCGGAACGGACCCCTGGCAAAATTCAAGTGATTCCCCTGAAAAAGAGTTGACTTCTATGAATTTGTTGGTAATTAAGGACCGAAATGGGTACGTTTCTTTCGCAGTGAAGGCGAGCATTAAAAAGGTATCAATGTATATGTCACAGTCAAAGTGATTAATTTAGTTATTATGTATACTAACCAGCGATTATGTATAATTACTATTTGATTCAGTGAAAGTATCACTGTAATGGCACAGAATTACTTAAACTATTTATTATATTCTAGTTTTTACCCGCGGCTTCGCCCGCATGATATTTTGATTTTTGTGGTTTCCTATGGGAACCCTTTATTTATCCGGGATAAAAAGTAGACTATGTCACGTTCCGTCTTTCAAACCCAAGGCCCTCCCTTACCACCCCTAATAAAGGAAGTAGAAAATCCTAAAAATAAAACAAAAAACGATTTCACAATTGTTCGATTCGTCAGTTGATTTTTTTTGACATTTCTTGAAGCGCACTCTAGAATAGCTTCTCAGAGTTCTCAGATCTTACTTAACACTTATCGTTATATTATGAAAAAATTACACAATATCATTATAATTTATAGCCTATGTGTTATTCTGATATATATGCTATATTATTGCAAAGTTTCATCTCAATCCGTTCAGTATTATTTGCGTAAACGAGTAACAATGACAGATAATTACCGCTACCGGAAATGTCTTTCTTTGAATCTATTGCATTTGCAGGTGCAGTGCATGATTTGCATTCAACTTGCATTCGCTTGCTTTATACATAGTAAGTACTTTAATGTTTATATTTAAAGCTTATAAAGAGCTTAGTTCTATTTATTGTGACGGACTGTAAAATGAGAACTTTTATGATAGTACTCGTAGTAGTACCTATGAGTATTAAGAGTAACTTTAATAACTATATTATAGGTAGCTTTATGTGGTAACCACACCAAAATTATATTTTTACCAACTTCCAAACGGGAGGAGGTACTATGTTCGTCTGTATGTATTTTTTGATATTTTCGCCAATTGGGTACCGATTTAAAAATCTTTTTTAGTTCGAAAGAGTGTACTTTCGATGGGACCACCCATTAGAATTTTATCGAAATCGGCTGAGGTGTTTTTGATAAACCAATAAAAATGTACATGGATGTCACATCGATTTGTGCAAATTTTTCGAATTCTGTACACGGTAGAAGTCGGTGAAGCGATTTTTTGCGAAAAATAATTGTGTAGAGAGATATTTTCGACATGAAAATTGCAGGCATTTTTCAACATGAAAATTAAAATTGTAGTAAAGCTGTCACGTTCAATATCATTTCCTTTGAGAAAAAAATCAGGTGTTATTTGTCATTTTGTCTATTCCGAGTTGCAGTTTTGTATCGCACAGCTGATTTTTTTCTCCAATTTTGGGTTGGTTCCATAGTAAAAGTTGTTCATAATCGTAAACTAACAATCTAATTTTTGCTAACCATCTTTTGTAGAATCATGCAGCTGCTTATTGCTCGAATCTTAAAAATCCTTTTACTTTCTAAAGGACAGACGCTCTCGACATCCCGAATCCCTTTTGTAAAAACTTTCGTTTGGTTCATTGAACTTCATACTTTCACCTATTGTAAGCACTTGCTCTCAACGGAATGCATTTCAAATTCATTTGTTAGCGCCTCCCACATGTTGGTAATAATATATAACGCGTATTGTGTCAGGACATTCCCCTCTACTGCACCTTTTCTCATTGGAAACTACAGGGTTGTGTGTTTTTATTCCAAATAAGCTTACGTATTTCGCGTTTGTTTGGACAGATGCAATGTAAACCCAATGTATGAAGTTTTGTTCATAGGCAAGTAAAATGCACTGACTTAAAAGTTAAGCATACAAATTCAACAAATAGTCACACTAGCGACAGCTATTCTGTAATGCTTCTGTAAATATGCTACCACTAGCACAGCATGCAAACTATCATAGTCTCATTTGAGATTTTGCTTACAAAGTTATGGTATGAAGACCATAAAACTTATTTATTGATAATCCTAAAGAAATCAAATGGGGCATGACAGTTACTTTTAACTGTCGTTATATTTCTTTATACTTACTTTCGTTATGTTTACAAGAATACTCTGTCCGACTACCGACTTATACAATGTAGAGACTACAAAGTCGCGGTCTTACAGACACTTTCTTTTTGTCCCGCGAATAAAAAACCCGCGTGTTCCATGAAGTCCGCGCTTGACCGTCAACTCGCCTTTTGAAAGATGTAGCATGCAGAATTAAAATATATTGATGTAAAATTACTATATTGACATTGTCCATGAAAATCGTTTACTTACGCTCAAGATAATGGCCAATAAAACACTGAATTAACAAACCTAACAGCATTCACGTGAACGTTGCGCTTGGATGGTCGTGTCTAGCGAACAAGTGACTTGTACAATCGAATGAGCAATAACTGCATTAGATTATCGTGAAATTGCTATCTAGCTAAAACGCAAATGCTTTCCCATTACACATTGTTTACTATTAAAATGAAAATATTTATATACAGGGTTATTCCTAATCAGCATCCTTTTAGGGGCTTACTTTGTACATCAAAACTAACAACCTTTGTTTTGAGACTTTTGTCAAAACTCAAAAAAAAAATCAGCTGTTCCATACATTTTGTCGCAGGTGAATGATATTTTTCTATGGAACAACATTTTTTTTAGTTTTGATAAAAGTCGCAGAATAGAAGTTGTTAGTTTTGATGCACAGAATAAGCCCCTAAATAATGCTAATTCATTAGAAATAACCCTGTAGGTAATCTAGGGTATTTTATTAGCCAATGGAATGGCACTCTCCAAACTTTTATACTTATTCATGCCAAAAATCGACTCGATCCGTTGCTTCAGTGCTGCGTGAAAGAGTAATAAACATCAAACATTAAATACAAAAGGGACGTTGCATTTAATAATGCTAGCAAGGATAGTTTTTTTAAATAAATGCGAGCTGTATAGGTGTAGAGTTTATTCATAAACATCCCATAAGTAACACTATTGCTGCTAATTTCTACTGAATGCATGTCCTGTCCCTGGGCGCCTCTGTTTGTACAATCTGGAACAAAAGTACCTCGCCATTCACCAAAATCGCATTTTCCAACGCAATAATCGCATATATGAATTCTACTGAAATCTACTGATTTTTAAAAAATCTGAAAATCTACCGCACTACCTAATATACAAATACTTCGAAAATCTACTGTTTCAGTAGTCAATCTACTGCAATCGGTCACACTGCTAGGAGTTGACTATTTACTCTTATATAGGTACATTTATTATCAAACTTATGCTATCAAACATTTTATGAATTATTTACGGAGATATAATTAATCTTTATAAAAGGTAATCGTGCAACTGCAAATGTATTTACCATCGTAGTTAGTCATAGCAAATACAATTAAAATTCTGACTGATCATTTTGTTATTTCAAATGTGAACAACATTAATACATATTAAACAAACGCGTTGTAGAGCTGCGTAATTATTTTGATGGCTTTTGTTACTGGTTTACGGGCAGCTACCTACCTTTTTTGCTCGTTAGCAGTTAGGCAGGCTACGCTATATCAAAATTCGGTTAATTATTGTTTATCATTAACATGGACTTAATTAACAATCCAATTCATTAAATTACCTTTGGTTTTGCGACCATTATTTAGTCATTATTGACAAAACTAGGTCTCTATTAATTCCAAATGTTTGTTTTTAATCATCATCATCTCAACCGTAGTCCATTGTTTACTGCTAGTAGATTTGTATGCATTTTTATATTTTCTTTTAGCAAAGTAGCAACCCACTTTGTCAATGATAATATTGTATAATCTATTTATAATTAGTTTTAAATTCAATTAATTAATCACAACCTACGTAATATTTATCAGTGCTCCTTACTGTAAAGTGTAAACGTTAATATGCGGGGTTGAGGTCGCGACGGAGTACGGACTCATTGGATTTCTCATTTGATATTCAGTGTCTGAGTCGCACTGCTCAGCTATCTATAGTGGCGTATTAATAGTGTAGTCGGCCTGGACGCCGGGAAACGTCCACAGAGATATTACAATACATGTCAATCATTATTTAATCAAATGTTGAAGTGCAAAAAACCAACACTGTAGAGGTAAGAATCACCAAGATATTGAGAGAAAACTTGCGCAATAACAGCGCGTAACGGGAAACGCGGTTTTTTAAATCAAGATACAACAATGCTTCCACTTTCGCATGCTCACATACCTACACTGCTACTACTTATACGCTGTTAGATAGGCAGCTACATTTAACGCTCAACAAGGAAAACATTGACTGCGCCTGCGCGCAGAAACGTTTTATTTGACGGAAATTAGGTACTTCATTAGTAAACAAATACAGGCATGTCTCTTTGGCTAGTGTCCATATTAACTTGCAACGTCTTGTTTACGAATTAATACATATTGCATGCTTTCTGTTTAAAGCTGTGTAAGCGAGATAATTGTTTAATTAACTTAAACTCACCCGTTTAATTATGTACAGTTTTTGTCAAACGACCACTGATACAATTTTTAATTCTTACAAGCCCTACACGCCAAATCTTTACGAATGATTTTTTCACGATCCACAATTTATAAAGACTAAAACAATACTCGAGCTCGGCGTTAATCGGGCACTTATTGAAATGTCTATTGACCTGACTGGCCCCTCTGCTCTGGCTCTGATAAAAAAGACTGACCTCTACTGGGAACCGAGCGCCGATCGTACGATTCTGCTTACGTCTAAGCATATCTTTATCGTGTGTTGTTTACCCTCATCAATAAATACGAGTACGATGTTGCAACTATATAGGATAATCGATTAAATAATTTCGTATCAATCAATTTTTTGGACCATATTTAATACAGAATTATTCGTTTTTGTTAAATAACGGTGACTTACACAGATATTACGTCTGAGTAAACGTTCAGGTACTTATTTATAGCTTTAGAATTTTTGGTTCATTAGTTATATGAATCTGGTTACTTTGACAACCTTGCAGCTAGAATGCACGAGGTCCCATTTGTCAAGGCAATTAAACCTGTATTAGGATTAGTGGAGCGCCTGGGGGTTTTGACCTAGGAAAATTGCTACAGTGAATGAATTTTTTTGGTTGAGGTGGCATTTTCTTTCTTATACTATAACTTGCAAAGTTTACCAAAAATTTTTTTGTGCTTTTGATTTTTTCACTTTTTAATTGAAAAAAAAATAAGAAATTGATATTCCAGCATATAATTAAATTTTAGATAGCATTCTTTTTTTATGTACACGTAGAATTTGTCTCGAATAGGTATAGAATATCATCTTTTAGAGATACCTATGTTTATGACGGGTTATGACGGGAAGGAAAAATTAAGTTTGCCAAAAATTTTGAAAAACGTTATGATTTGCATGAATCAGTAAAAATATTTAAAAACATCAATGAAGACTCCAATAATATATTTCAAGCAGGTGTAGCATGTATTTTGGCTTTATATGGAGCTCCAGCCAAAATCAAAGACTTGAATACATTGAGATACAACTTTTTCATTAAAGCTACAACCAAAAATACAAGTGTTATTTTGTCATCATTACCACCTACAAGTGATGCCGCAATTGAACACCTGAAAAGAGTGTACCTGCAAACCCAGATATGATTATGAAACGACATAAATATCGGAGATTGGGGGTGGAAGTATCTCAATAAAATGTTCATCCCAATAACCATGAACCAATTACCAGCACCGGATAATCTACTGCAAATGTTATTTTGCAATTGCAAAAAGGGGTGTGGAGCTGCTTGTGGATGTCGGAAGAGTGGCTTATATTGTAGTGTAGCATGTTTACAGTGTAATGGAAATAGCTGCCTTAATACTTTACTTACCATTAAAATGACTGAATTGGAAGAGAATATTTGATATAGATAAATAATGTAAAAAGCCTCAATAAACAACAATTTTTTTTTTTTCGATTTTCCTTGAATTACTACATTTATCCACTTATAATGCATATATAAAAATATACTTCAACTTAATTTTGATATACAAAATCATTTTACAGAATAACATGCCTCATACTATCTGAATTATTATAATTATTCATTTTTTTTTAAATCAAAAGCACAAATTTTAAATAGGTAAACTTTTTTATTTATGTTATTAGCTAAACATTCCAATTTTTTTATTTTTTTTCATCCACTGTAACGGAAGTCTGAGGTTTCTATGATTTTGACGCTCCAGGCGCTCCACTAGATAGATTGACTAGATTTTTTTAATTGATAGTACGTGTACGAGTACAGTGTACTTCTTAGATAAAACACATTCGTCTTTTTTATGTAGCTACTTACCTACTATACCCACAAAATACCCATATGATATTTAACTTTTACCTTGTTAACAAACAGTGTCAATGTGAAATACGTAGAAGGAAAAAAGTACTACACTGATATTTTGCAATTCATTTTATAAAAAAAAATATTTTTAGCTTTGAAGAATTTTTTTTAATTTTTATTCAGTTCTAGTTGTTTTTACAATTGAAGGTTAATTCTAAAATACTATTCAGATTTATTTACTTACTTAGTATTTTGATACTTAGTATATTGAGCAATAAACCTATGTAAACCATCAGAGCCTGTTATATTTCAATAATCGCCTTACTAGGTAGACAGGTTATTTGTACCCCACGTTGTACGCGGAAGGAGTTTTTTTCACCTTGTACGCGAAAGGTTAAGAAATGATAAATCGAATTAAAAGTAAATCGAAAATCTTGTAACAAACAAAAGCTTGTGGGGAATTATCTCAAAGACCCAAAGTATCCTAAACTCAACATTAAGCCCGATCACAGAGGCGCCAGAAACAGAACTATGCTATTTAGCTAATATAATTACGATGGCGCCTCTGTAATTGGGTTTATTGTTTATACAGGGTTATCTGCTTGTCTTGTACTAACCCGAAAGGGGATGATTCAGACCATCATTAAGAACAACTTCTACTATCGGGCCTACCTGGAATTAGGGAAAAAATCATCTGTTCCTTACAAAATTGCAACTCAGAATCGACAAAATGTATGGATGTAGCTGTTTGTTTTTTTTTTTTAATTTCAGGTTGGCCCCATAGTAAAAGCTGTTCATTGTCTGAATGGTCTGACTCTGAATCACCTCCTTTTGGCTTAGTACACCAGTTCTCGATAACTCTGTAGAATACTCGTAGTAGGTAGGTACCGAACTACCGAGGCTTCATTAATTTACATAATTATTGTAATAAATGCTAAAATGATACGAAAATTCTGAGATAGATCCAAGTTTCGACATTTTGACGACCATCAGGAAGTCTTTCAATAATCGTTTGAAGACAACAAAGATTCCCTTTACTATAAAACTTCTTGTCCTTTGTGCGCATAAACAAAGCCGTTTTGTACGGTGGCATCTACTTAAGTAATTGTCTGAAATAAGACAACGCACGCGATATAACAGGATACCGTAACAAAGAATGTTTTTAGTAGAATTTAAGAACTTCGATGTAGAGCTGCGTTTAATATATCTTCCGGTCCATTATCCTAGCATGCCAACTGTAGTACTCTTCCGTGGTACTACCTTGTACATCTTGTAACACATTATCCAACAAAAACATTTTTATGTAAAATATAGCCACGGTTCGCACTATCAAAAATTTGTCAGATCTCATGTAGAGCCAAGCTTCTTACTCTACACGCCTTAACTCTACAAATCCTTACCCTACAAACTCTAGTGACTTGGCCTTTAATGTACAACTAGTTTTTACCCGCGGCTTCGCCCGCATGATATTTTGATTTTTGACGCAATATCATTATAATTTATAGCCTATGTGTTATTCTGATATATAAGCTATATTATTGCAAAGTTTCATCTCAATCCGTTCAGTAGTTTTTGCGTGAAAGAGTAACAAACATCCATACATCCATCCTCACAAACTTTCGCGTTTATAATACACATATTAGTAGGATAATGCACATGGATGACACATCTATTCGTGCAAACTAATCGAATTCTGCAACCGGTTGAAGTCGGTGGTGCCATTTTTAGCATATAAATATATTTGTGTTTTTCAACGTCACCACAATAAGTCTGAGAAATAAGTTGTTATGTTTGCGTTAGTTTTATCGTAGCCTAATTCCTCTGTTATTAAAATAAATGGCATAACTTCCAATACTTCCAATACTATCACATTTTCATTTTACTAGTAGATGAAGATGTGCAGACTCGTTGATATTCATAAGTTTTTGTTCTGTTGATTTTGCTTAACATTGCCGCATTAAAATCGAGACCAATACAATGTTGGCCACCAGTTGCATCACAAGAAGCCCTCGAGACCTCACAATGCATACAAGTGTTCCTATTATCGCCCGAGTGACCTCTAGCACACTTTCTTTTTGCTATAAGACGCGTGTCGTAACTCTTCTCATATTATTACATATCATTTATAAACTTTATGATGGGTATCTAATCGTTGTTGATTATTTATATGTATACTTCATTTAATGAAGCAATCGTTAATATCAATGATTCGGCTATAGAGCTCAAATCCGGCTCTTAGCCACTTTGTAGATGCGAAAGTTATACACTCCTAGTTCACGATTTGAAAATGTCCTTAGTTTCTTGAGAGTGAATTCAAACGGCTCCTAACAACTTCTTGTTCGGGTGACTTATTCACTTGTCTGAATAATTCATGATCTATGAAATAAAACAACCAGTTAGTTCTATTTGTATGCGATGGCAGTAGATAAAGGTTCACGTTCACGATACTTTGCGATTCTGCCCGCATCGAAATTCGCCGTTAGCCTACTTTAGTTTGCCAGAAAGAAAGTAGCCACGATCGAACTTTGGTGTCGGTGTGATGACATGACATGATTTAATATGATGCTGTTAAAATAAATCTTACGTTTAAAAACGAAAGTTAAATCGAAAGCTTTACCAATATTGTGCGAGTAATCATTATTATATTTCATTTCAATACATCATTTTTTTTATTTTGCTTGAAAATATATGTTTTAAATAGCGGGATGTTGTGATTTTGCTTTTTAAGTTATTGTATTTAGGTACCTATATCATATAATAATGCTCTATCTGGGGTCAATAAAACATGAAACCACTTTCTCTGATGACGAAGCCTTCCATTTGGGATTTTTCTCTAAATTTTGATCATCCACTCGTACTGCCAAGTTTTCGGAAATTTTATTTTTGGTTTTTATGCCAGAAACCTAAAACTAATGTTCACCTGCGGTACCTATCATTCCTATTTAGATATCTGATTGGTCGTCCTCTGACCTCTGTCAGTAGTCGCAGAGAAGAGGAGGATGGCGAAGAGGGCAAATAGGCAGTCACCACAATGAGGCCCAGAAAGGGCACCACAAAGCCACGAGAGGCTACCCAAGCCAGGATGGCCACTGTATTCCATGCCAAGGCGGCCGGATAGTCGAGTTGGTTAAAGAGTGTGAGAAGTCACCCCTAAATTGCCCCCTGACCAGTGTGTCAGGGCGTCAAACCCCAGAAAGGAGGGTCAACCTCGATCTGGGTCCTGACTTCGACAGTTTAAAGGAGGAGAAGTTCCCAAATGATGAAAATCTGTCAGTAGTATAAACCGACGTCACACAGGCAATATTTTTGTTATACTACGGCTAGTCTAGCTATGATATATGGCTAGTTTCCAAAGAAACTAACTGTTTTCATAATGTCGCTACGGGAAAGTCGACTCGTAGCCAATCACAACAGCGAGAAGTTTATAGCGGCTGGTTGAGGAAAGCCAGGTTTTTACCAGTATACTAACTGGCAATTAATCTGATAGCAGTAGATAGGTGCGTAATTAAAAGATAAGCCGTGGATATTCCTTAGTTACTCGTAGTATATCTCTACCACAAGCTTAGCAGTAGAGCTGTCCAAGGTATGCTACATGCTTAAGCGAAAACAGTAATAGCAATATCATAACAATAAATGTGTAATGGGTATATATATGTATATATCCTTATTTCTACAGATACCTATTATAAAGCCGAACGTTTCAGCATTGACTTATTTGTTCAGTGTTCTTATTTTATGCATCAATAGTACAAACGGTCTATAATAAACGAGTATTATTTTTGCTTCGAGTTGGAAGGCTAAACAATGAAGGAGAGCATGTTTATCTTAGTTCTGTAACAAACAGTAGGTACTCGTATTGTACAAATGGGCTTATTTCAGTAAGTAAAGTAATTTCTATGCTCTAGTACCCATATGTTACTAAGGGTAATAACGCAAACATTTCGAAAATTTAGCTAACCATAATTTGTGATTCTAAATAATTGTTAACTTTTGCTGATGATTAAGTTTAAAGGCCAAAAGAGCCTTGACCGAATTCGAACAAGCCAGTCCAATATTTACTTACTTTGGTAAAGCGCCTGCGTTAATTAAAGAGTCACTCCTTGTGATGAAATGGCTAACTTTGTTAGCTTTTGGAAGCCTATTTGCACACTCCTAAGGACAAGATTTGTAATGATAAGATACAAATACAATGTAAATTTATTTCAGCCCACTCCAGGGCATTAACCTCCTACTTCTGTCGCCATTTATCAATAAAATTACCAGGACCCAAATTACTTTTGGAAAAATACATAAACTATCAGACTCTACTTGGGCGGTACACAAGAGCATTCTGATGCACTCTTTTCAAAACTGATAGAGTGAGCAAAACAAAAGAAACAGATTGTGTAAGTCAAAATTATCACTTTGTAGCTTAATGTCCCCATGTCTGATAGCTATTTTCGCATTTTTTAGGGTTTCGTACCCAGAAGGCAAGAAGATAACTAATTGTTGTCACTCGGTTATAAGATAATTTAGTTAATATATACAAACACAAGAAACCTGAAAGCTATAAAGAACATTATTTTACCATCATTGCAATGTCTATAAAAGTATTTTTTTTGTGATATTTAACTTTTGTAAATAATTAATTATTAGACTAATGTGATAGCAAGAAATCTGTGGTATGTTAGTTCGACTCGCATTTTGCAGGTTTTCATTTACCTAGATATTATTACTATTTTGGTATCTATTTAGGTCTACGCGCTAGTTTAGTGAAAAAGTTTAGCATCTAAAATTGATACAAATAAACGGACAGAATAACAGTCCGCAGCTTGGCCACCTAGACTCGCCGGTTACTATGAGAAGTGGGACATCTGACATTGTGACCTACACAGGCTTTCCTCGAGGTTCGGATTACAAAATAATTGCGGTATCTTGCGAAGAAGTGCTAATATTGTGCCTATTTTTATGCGAGATCTGATTGGATCCACACCTACGATTTCTAAAGAGAAACACTGCTCTCATATATTTTTCCTTGGCTGAAAATGCAATACAAATTAAAATGTGAAACCGGTACACTCAACTCACCTAAAATAGAAGTGTCAGCTCTTCATGGAGTCAGTCCAGAGACGAAGTGAACGCGCGCTGATCAGCGAGTGAACATTTCACTCGTATAGTGCTCAACAAATAAAAACTCCACATTCACATACTTACTAATTAATTTTCGAGAGAAATTTGCGCGATGTACGGTAAAACGCGCTAACAGATAGCAGTGCGACAGAACACTGAGGTGTATCGGAATCACAGCACGTCCGAGCGAACGAGGCGAGGAGGTGGGCGACTGACCACAACCGCACGCGGCGCGCGCAGTGAGAGTTGTGCCTTCCGCGGTTGCGTGTCGCGGGTCCACGCGGCGGCGGCGTCGAAGGGCACCGCTGCATCCGCGACATGCTGCCCGTTGCACATGCATCCGATTCGCGCCATGCCAAGGGCCCGAGCGGCGCTGCCCTGCGGGCCCGGCTCCGCGGTCGGCACTAGCGCTCGCACGACGTACTCCGCCGCCTCCTTGCCGCAACGCGCCAAAACCTGCAGAGGAAAGTGCGGGTATCATTATCCCGTACCTACTCGCTACAATTCCGATTGTTTTTATCTGTTTAGCTACGATATTATTCGTATTAAATCGGTCTTACGAGTACAATTTCCAATAAAGTTGACGCTAGACTTTTTCATACTCTACCTAAAAACATAACCAAATCGATCATCTTCACACTTTGTTTATCAACATCCACTCAACCCAGGTATCGAAAAAAGTTGATATAACAAATATTTTTATTTCTTACAATTTGTGAAACTGAACAAAACGTACCTACTGTACCTACTTTCTCACGGATAATATTTTTTAACAGATACCTAGACTAAGGGAAATATTTTTGAATCCATTAATTATCCTGGTTATAAACTTGTGACAGGCAGTAATTGGCATTTGGCGTGATAATAAATATGTTATATAAATAAATTATATGTTTGCGCATTATCGCTATATATGAGTATTTCATGTTTTTCAGAGTGAAAATGACTTACATATACGAGTACTTATATACATTTTACTTTGCACACCTTGCATTTTCGAGTAGGTATTCACCTAATACCTATCAGTAGGTATCTATAAGTAGCACAGTACACGTATATTAACAATCCCTAAAATATACTTCTTATTCGTAAAATATACTTTCGTAGAGGACCTTTAATTTAAACTTAACGTTAAAAAATGTTCTGATTACCTTAGTTTTGTATGGAAAGGCAGTAAATAACCATTGTATCGTACCTATAAGTTTCTATTTGCAAGAACTATGTAGAGCTTGTACAAGGGTAATGAGCAATTAGGGGAACAGCTGTTCATTCAGTTGCATGCAAACATAAAACCGTTCCACGTGTCACTCTTGACTGAGCACAGACCTTCGTAGCTGGTACACCATACACCACCAGCCCCTATACTCGTCCTTCTCTTACTTGTAATGTTTGTCCTTTGTATCTCTTTCATTTGGAAGTTAAGGGGTGATGGTAGAGTTGTTACAGAGGTTGTCATAGGCAACGGTAGACCGATACAAGACCGCCTTCGCAGTGACCTGACGTGCACGATAGCTTCCACTCGACAATATCGTAGATTAGTGTTAAATAGTGTTAAAAATTAATTCATGATTAAGTCATGTTGGTAAGTCCCTTGATAATACTACTTCATGGGTCTTCACTGTTGTTGAATTTTTTGTACTGGAAAAAAAATATAAAAATTCAAGTTTACTTATCTGAAACAGCCTACTCAACGCTATCTATAAAATACAATTTTTAACTCGTGGTTGTTAGATTATGTTCTGACCGCAGGAATTTATCGATCAATTCATAATAATAAGCTAATTATTTGTTGTATTATGATAAACTGATAAAGTGCAAAATAACTGTTGTTGTTAATTTATTTAAAAAATAGTATTTACTTGAACGCAATAACATAGAATTGACACAATAGTTTGAATAAAATAACGATTTTATAACAACAACATAAAATTAACGCAGTTAAATAAAATAAACTTTCGGCTTTCCACGTGTCCCTTACGTAACCTAGTCACACTGTACGAGTATGTTAGGTAGTATTTTAACCCCAAAAGGTAGTAGTGCTTTTTAAGGCTTTAAGTATACTTAGTAGATGTTTAGTGTAAGAGCGTAGCATTAACGGGATGCCTAGAGATATTAGATTCGTAGTTGAAAATAGTAGGAATTTAAAATGTCTTATATTTATTATCTATTATATATTATTATCTATTTTAATTATTATGTATATTGCATAATTTAACTAATTTATATAATAAATTTTTTACTCTCTCAGTTCAATTATTATTACTTTGTCATAATTTAAACCCAGTGGTTACTCATTGCAATACTTACGTTCTTATTGGATTTCGCTCTATACCTGCTGCGTGTACTTGTGTAATTTATCTGATTATTTACTATTTTCTCTACCTATTTATATTTAGAGAACTTACATATTACATACCTACACTTGAGAGAATCGTGAATCGACCCGTGTTTTCGCGTTTTCTATATAATAGAACATCAAGAAAATTCGCGGAACCTTAATTATTATCAAAAATTTACGTTCCAGGAGAAAACTCTTTTCACCCCTTAAACTGTAACAAAATGTTATGTTTTTGACCGACGAACCATCAGAGGAGGTATAAAATTCGACGCGTACATACTCGTATATATACGAGTATATTTTTTTTTATGTATAACCTCGCATAACTTTTTTCGTAGTATTCCGATTTCAATAATTATTTCTTTAATGGAAAGAATATACTTCGAAATTGGTCCCATTTAAATTTTATTGAAATCGGCTGAGCCATTTTTGATAAATCGACAATAATGTGAAATATGCTTCATCGATCCGTGCGAAATATTCGCGAATTCTGTACCCGGGTGAAGTCGGTCATGCTAATTTTTGCAAAAAATAATCTTGGTGGTGTTAATTGCTTAAGTAAGAAATATTGCACGATCGTACTTTTGTCAGAAAAGTTTTTAGTTTAAGTATGTATAATTTTCAGGCAAAGATTTGCGTAAAAATATGACTTTTTAAAGGCTTTTAACTGAGCAAACTTTAAAAACTAAGACTTATTTATGAGCCTAGCGATTGAAGTGCTGATTACATGAAAAAACCGGACAAATGCGAGTCAGGCGCGCACATCGAGGGTTCCGTACAAACACATTGTTAAAATAATTAGAAACCTGTTTTAGCATGTGCTAATGAAGTTCTTTTACATAATACGATTTACTCACTTTGAATTTTGAACCCATATTTTGTGAATTTTGAGGTCCTATTGCTTTGTGATTTAAATAAAAATGTACAGTTTTCAGATTTATTCCTATATGTGTACTCTGAGACAATGCTTTTCGCCAAATTTCATAGTTCTGTGTCAACGGGAAGTGCCCTGTAGGTTTTGATTTTTGTGAGTGTCGAAATATGCGGTTTTTTACGACATAAACGTCTCTAACTTTTTTAAACGATAACTGAGAAGGTTTTCTTTTACACAACTGCAAGAGACCATAGATATCGTATACAGTTTAAATTTCAACACAATATCTTTACGCGTTTCCGAGATAAAGAGTCTTGACATACACACAGACGAACAGACGGACAACAAAGTGATCCTATAAGGGTTCCGTTTGAGGTACGGAACCCTAAAAACATCACTCAAAGTTGTATGGGCAAGTTGGCACCTCGTAGTCATCTTAAATGCATCACGCGATACAAAAAGCTCTATGTATTGGAAATTGTAAACGCAGTAGGCATTCTAGTACTCACTTTCCCTATCTACTCGTACGAGTATACAGTCATAGGTATGTATATCTATTTGGCCTCTATCATAATATTGTTATTATTAGAGTTCCGTGCATTAGTTCGTTCGTTTTAGCCATAAGACGTCCACTGCTGGACATAGGCCTCCCCTAAAGATCTCCAATAAGACCGGTTGGTAGCGGATTGCATCCAGCGCGATCCTGCGGTCTTAATGAGGTCATCCGTCCACCTTGTGGGTGGGTGTCCTACGCTGTGCTTGCCGTATTTCCACTCGAGAACTTTTCGGTCATCAGTCCTCCGCGCTATGTGCCCTGCTCATTGCCACTTCAACCTACCAATCCGTTGGGCTATGTCGGAAATTTACTTAGGGTTCCGTACCCAAAGGGTAAAATCGGGACTCTTACTACTTTTTTTTTTTCTAATAGATTTGCGTTTGACTACACACTGCCTAATGTTAAGCAGATATGCGGTCTATGATGTAGCACGTTTACCTAGAAGATACCTAAACTTCTTCACTTTCTTCAAAAATAAATTATTAAATTAAAATAAAATATATTAAGGGGGCTTCCGTACGGTACGGAACCCTTCATACGCGAGTCCGACTCGCACTTGCCGACAAGTTTAACTTGTAAAGTGTTTACTATGTAATAATCGGTACACAGTATCATTTTTATAAAATGTATGTTCTTAGACTTATGGTTAATTAGAAACTAATACTTATGGTTAATACTTATGGTTAATTAGAAACTACTGAGTTGCTTAGAAAAAGTTTCCTTAATAATTTGGCGAAAACAAAGACTGAAACAACATTTTTTCAGACTGTAAAATTGTTATCATTAAATGCACAGTAATTGTATAACATACACGTCGCACGTTTAGCAGTAGATATAAACTATGTAAGTTTATATCTACTGCTAAACGTGCGATTAACTTTATAGCTTTCTTTTCATACCATTCGTTAAATTGAGGGGAATGTTGATACAATATCGCTTACAGAATTAATT
Organism: Hypomecis punctinalis; assembly: GCA_949316475.1. Lineage (NCBI taxonomy): Eukaryota > Metazoa > Arthropoda > Insecta > Lepidoptera > Geometridae > Hypomecis > Hypomecis punctinalis. Next base: position 14,199,875 of record OX438798.1, on the reverse strand, counting down.
AAGTTGAAAACTGGTAGGGTTCGATATCGAATAACCTTTGTTGCAACGTCGTGGATTACATTAGTTTCACACTTGACCGACTCTTTCGATACATCTACCTCTATATTAGTTACTTAGCGCTTCTTGGACATGTTAAATTCCCAACTTTAATTGGTTACTACTAAGCCATATTTTCTCCAAGCTTACCTAATTCGAATCTTATTATTCATTTTTGCAATCAGTCGTAACTTGTCGTAAGATCGTTGACGCTTCCACAACCTGATTATTTGCATGGTAGTGTTGCTTTTATAGGAATGTAATACCTATACCAAAATATCATTACGCATGTAGATATGACGATTTGTTAGGTTTTAACTGCTTTTTGAAAGCGTTCTCTGAAAGCTTTCATCTATTAGAAGCTTTTACTTAGTCGCCTGTCCTGGCTGGTCCCGGCGTATGTCTAATTTTATTACGATCACGTAAGTTAAATTTTCCCCACTTCTCGATGGCCGATTGTGTTGATATTTGGTACCTATACCTACCGGTGTGATTTAGATGTCGATGTAATAAGATAGAGCCAGGAGGTGGTTCGCCCGCAACTTTGACATAAGAACTTCTGTATAAAACAAAAATATGTAGCTTTATAATGTGTGTTAATGTTTGAGCTTATTTAAAATTTTAATGTTATTATTGAACTGAATTAAATTTTATTTTTCAGGAAAACAAATGACTATATTTTTGTGATGTTGCGAATACATAATGACTCTTTCCAATATTATCTTCGAAGAACATTTACCGACAACGAGTAGGCAAGATGTCTCTACCAATCTGGATTCGCTCTACTGTTCGCATTTGTGGTCAAACAGCTGCCTACGAAATGCGATTATTACTGCACCAAATAAACCGGGACAAAAGATACAAAATTGCTATACGTGTAAAGGAAAAATAAGAAAATATGAATTGACGGCATTAAATAACTTTACACCTGACAACCATTCCACTCCAAACGGAAAATATGGATCTGAAACAGAGGAGACTGCAATAAGTGAACTACAAGAAAACTCTATTAACGATAGCTGCGAAGCTATTCGTTCTTATAATAGTTGTGCAAGAGACTTGAACACTATGGGTTCTGATGACAAACATTGCATTCCCTCCATATCACGGCAAGTAGACACTAGTTTTCGACATAAATATTTTTCGTATGAAACACAACATGAGCGATCTCACCAGCAACGAAGACTGAGGAAAACTTTCAAAGGAATGGGCTGTTTCGTAAATTTTAGTTTGACTGAAAGTCCTGTAAAGAAACGTACTCAAATACAGGCCTGCTCAATAAGTGTAATGATTATAGCAATAGTAGTTATAAGCTTTGTTTTGGTCAACTTTACTTCTCCTAATTTTATACGTGCGACAAATGCCAGTAACACAAATGTAGTGCCAACCGAAGACGATGTGAACCAAACGTCGTCAGCAATTACTAACGTTTATACAGATTTACCTTCAGATACCGAAACCGATACACCTAAAACGGTAACGACGTCTTCTACCGATTTAATGACGAGCTTGACTACAGAAAGTAGCTCAGAAAATTTATCCAGTTCTCTATTAAAAGTAAGAAAGAATATTAGAACATATCCTAAGCCCAAACTTCACGGTAGTCTTAAGCCTAAAGAAATTATTAACAGAGATATATCGCAAAAATTTTGCTCGTGCCAAAGAAATGAGATTTGTATGTTAGATGAGAACAGTGGGACTTCAGTGTGTCGAATACCAATAGATGAGGATGACCCTACAGGTTTGTTTGTTTTTTTTTATCTAAGTATATTTATGTAATTTTAATAATCCTAGATGCTTATGTCTGTTTTTACTCTAGGGTGTGGTGGTCTCTGTGCGTTGGAAACGGAGGCTTGCCAGCTGGTGGACAAGGCCCGCGGGGTGCGAGTGTGTCGTCTCTTGGCGTCAGGCACTTGCTTGCCGCACGAGTGGCGCTGTCGCAACGGACTGTGCGTGTCTTTGGAAGCGCGCTGCGACGGCACTATTCAATGTTATGACCGCTCCGACGAAATGCACTGTGGTAAGAACTAAAATACAAAACTGTAAAACAACAGATATAGTAAAGCATGTAAAATTTTGTTAAGACCGATCATATAGCTTCTGCAGACAAGTTCATTATTACTATTTACATTTAGGTTCCTATTTTAATTTGTAAAGATGTGTTTCTTGGGTTGCTACAGTGAAAATGAGGAAGTTTAAATAATATGTTCTGCCAGTACTGTTTCTATCAGGTCATCACTATAGCAGATTGAAAATGATGAGCGCTTTTATTGTACGCGATTAGAAAAACGGGTTTCGTAAATTCATTCAATGTTGCCCTAATGAAACAAAAGCTTTGTTTTCTTTTAAGAAACGAGCTTCTGTTTGTAAGCAAATCAATAAAGTGAAGGAGAAAGTAAAATGCCATCGGCAATAGTTCAAGTAGGCTATGAAACTAGTTCAGTATTGTATAATAAGCTAACACCGGAAACCAGTCTGACCCAATGCCGTTGATAATGAATAAGGACCCAATTTGATTGTTTTCAGAATGTGATTTAACGAAAGAGTTCCGTTGCGGTCATTCCATTTCATGTTTTCCAAACACCAAGCTATGCGACGGCACGATCGACTGCTGGGATGGATATGACGAACTAAACTGCACTGCGGGTAATTACCTTATATATTTGTTACTCTAACAAAACTATTACCAAACTGTTGTTTGAAAAGTTCTCGAGTGGAGAATACGCACCAGTAATCGCAGTACATCCACAAACAAAGTAGATAAATCACCTCATTGAAACCGAAGGACCGCGCTGGATGCAAGCCCCTTTGAAATGGTCTTATTGAAGATACATCTGTGGAGATACATAGAAGCGTCTGTGGCTGAAACGACAATGACGATTCGTTATTTCACTTTTTCAGAATACGACAGTAGGTAACGTAAAAGAGTCAATTTAACAATGTTGACATACAAAATGAGCCTAGCTTACCGTACTGCTCACGAATCTGGGTTATGAATGTGCTCACTCAACCTAACGGGGCTTCCTATAGCGAACTTCCTCATTATTGAAAAACTGCAAATACAAAATACTAAATTAACCCAACCGCAGCTGGATTGAAATAATGTTCTGTCACTGATTCATAAAGTATCAAGGAGGAGAAATTGAAGAACGCAGTTACAAGAAATGTCTTGTAACTTGCGGTACTTATCGTTTTGTTACTTAGCACCTGCTGGAAAAAAGCCATGGTCGTCTAGTACCTACCGTGGTAGTGACACCCGCCTTGCAATCGTGAGGTTCCGTACCAATGAATTCTTTGGAGTTTATGTACGGATTTTCACACCAGTGCATTGGCTTTTCGGTGAAGGAATATATCATGAGAAAACCTGCATATGTTCGTAGAAGTTCGATGGCATATGTGAATACACCAACCCGCACTGGGCCAGCATGGTGGATATAGTCCAATCACCCTTTGTGTTTGGGTAGGCCTTCGTCCTGCAGTGGACTATCAAAAAGGCTGGTACAGTATCTGCTGGTAGAGTTCGTGGCAATTTTTATATCATTTCCTATTTTCACACCATTACAAATAATATTATTTATATTTAATATCTCTTTATTACCTATTTATGTACACAACACTGTCATTAAATGTTTTTTTCGGCTTAACACAATTAATGGCGATATGATGAAACGACTACTATTATATTTCCAGTAATTTCTAAAATTGTAATAAATTATTATTTTTATAACTTACCGCTGTTTAAGTAGGAAGATAGTACCTAAAATGGATAGTAAATATTTTTTTATGGTATCCGGGTTTTATTACAAATTAATTATGAATACTTACGTTTCAATGAAGAGATGGTAAGTATCTTGATTCTGTGTTGATGTGTGTTTATGCCTCATAAGATTAGAATTCGATCGAAAAAACCTTCTAGGAGCACGGGCGTAGCTGGCACGGGTGCATGCTATGTAGTAGCTGCTTCGGCCTATACCTATGTATGTCCAGCAGTGGACTTATAAGGGCTGTAATAATCATGTTTATGACATGGTGTTTGACCGACTTATTATGTTGATATTATTCTTTTCAATTGAAAATATAATGTTTTTTCAACAAAAACACTATATTTTTATATCCAGAATGCCCGATGGAGCAGTTCACGTGTACAGACAGCCAGTGCATAGCGTCGATGCGGTTTTGCGACGGGCTGGCGGACTGTCCCGACGGCAGCGACGAGCCGGCCGGCTGCGACGGCGAGTGCGGCGCGCACGAGCTGCGCTGCGCCAACCGACGCTGCGTCGCGCGCGCACTGCTCTGCGACGGACGCGACCACTGTGGGGACTCATCCGACGAACGCAACTGCCCACCCACTGCGTTGGAATAACTAATTAAACTTATTTTACAATAGTATGGCTATTTCTTGTCTTACTATAATAATCATCATCAGCTTATTTCGGCCCACTGCCTCCTCCTCCTTTCGCCAATAATAATTATTATCCCTGTCCTGTGCTAGTGTCATCCAGGTGTTGCCTCAAAACTTTTGGATGAGATCACGCCGCCGTTATATTATTATGGGTCTATCTGGACTGCGCTTCCCGTCACGGGGTCACCATTCAGTCAGCTGTCAGAGACTTACTCCACCTGCCATCACCACATATACAGGGTTACTTCTAAAACACCAGCAATTTCGCAGGACTACATACCTGCCCTACGCCACTTGAGATTGATTACATACCTACGGGATCCGATATTTGCTACCTTAGTCCTCATACGGATTTCCGTATTTCGAATTCGGTACTTACCACATAATTGACAACATTTCAAATTTTTAACATAGTAATATTAACTTATTATCTGAAAGAATATTGCAAAATAACATATACGTATTTTTATTTTTCCAATACGACTTATATTTTCCGTAAAATTAAGTTTTGAAAAGTAGCTTATTCTAAAAGGACGTAACTGCAAAATTTAGGACACAATTTTACTGAAGCCACATTAGAAAAAAATAGGTGCTAGCGTTACTGTCACTATCGATGCCAATAATTAATCCGTCACAATTCACAACAAATGAGCCGGGAGGTCTGCGCTAAAAGACCACTATGTACCGCGGTATACTATGGGAAGAAAAATATGAAAAAAGTTTAACAACTGCCAATCACCTGAAATATGTAACTGGGTCTGCCATACAGGCTTTAAATTAGCACCACTTAAAAGAAGAATAAGTAGTACTAGTTCCAAGATACTTTTAAAATTCAAACGGATTCTTCCACCAAATGCTAGGGAACCCAGCTGACTGACTCCAGGGTATTGATGTACACCATTTTGATAACTTAATACCAATAATTCAGCTTTTGGAAAGTATTTGCATTTTTTGCATTTACCTCTCGGGCTAAAGCAAAATAAGTAATTTGAAAATGACACTGACATTTTATTTTTAAACTACATTTTATGTGTCATCACTGTCATTTTATATTCCAATATTTTTTTTTATCATTGGCAACTGAACTTTTAGTATAAATCCCGAAACGGCTTAGGTGAGAGTTTTTATCTAATATCTTAGCAGTTACTGCACTATACTCACTTCCCTCTATAATCTAAGACTATACTCTATAAAATTTAACTTGATCTCTACGACAGCTGTCAGAAAAATCACGCCTAGAATATGAAGTCCTGAATGTCTTAATAGTACAGACAGTACCTGTCAATGTCATACTTTATGGGCATGCCGATTAGTGATGGGCGACGAATGATCGTGACCACAGAGTTTTAGATAAGAGTTTTATTTAAAATATCGATAGTTTATACTAACGATATTTTAAAGAAAAAATAATTTAGAGTCTGGCCAACGAAAGCTGTCCACGTATTATTTTCAGAAGTTTTGAAATGGCAATAATTTAAGACTGTCAAAATTGACACTTTGACTTTTCGTACTACTGAAAACGAACTTGAACCATTCATAATAAATGTTGGGGATAGTAGCAGTAGCAGCGAAGAAAGCAATGAAGCTGATTCAATATCAGGTCAAAGAAGATATAATAATACTAATCAGGTGTAGAGTTTTTGGAATCCGATTTTAACTATGACTCATAGCTCCTATATTTGTACGGCTCCTCGGGGTCCTCGACTGTACATAAATAATGGATTATTTGAAAATAATAAAAAGACAGAATTAAAAGTAATCTTTTATTTGATATTCTTCATAATACATTCGAAAATTTCAACAACAGTTGCTAACAAAACAAAATTTTTACAACTCGAAAAAAATGTACTTGCTGAAAAATAAATAGTATTAACTCCGTTTATGCAGTGTATAGCCAGGGTTAACAGCTCTTGATTTTTTTCTTGGACAGCTTTCGTTGGCCAGACTCTATCATTAATTTTATTGTAATATCATAACATTTTTTACATATGTAATTAAATTAAACCCAATTATATGTTACATTAGCATCGATAATACTGAAAAACGTCGATAAATACTATCGTTACATTATTATGAGTATTTAACTAATATCATATATTTATTTATACATTATTTACATGTGTACATACTTAATCTTAAATAATAGTAAGTAAATAAAATCCAATTTCTCACCTTCAACTACTCATTCGATTTCATTACAACATTGTTTGAAAATCGATTTTTTCCACCACTATCTCAACTCTAAAAATGTCAATCTTCTATGTCAATGTCACTGTCGCAGAGATCAAGTTATATTAGTTATAGACTTAGATTATAGAGGGTTATAGAGTATAAAAAATTTGGAAAAATAAGCATAATGATCAGCATCCCGATATCTCGAAATGGTTTGGAATTTCATAGCCTTGTGAAATATGAAAACTTGTCAATTGACTGCCTCGGTGGCGCAGTGGTTAGTGACCTTGGGGTGCGTTTACTCACTCCAGATAATTTTTACGCTGGATAAAAAATATTCTGTGTAGCGTCCGTGAACGGAGTCATAGCTTTAGATCAATAAGTAAGTAAGTTCGTATAGGCCGGGTGGCTAGCCCTGGTGTCAGAGTTTTTAGGCCGCCTGAAGGCCTCTGACATGGCTTAACGGTTTAGATCAATCATAGCCCTCAAATCTATTACAAACCAATCACATCTGTCAATCTCTGGTATCATCTGTCAAATTCGATTATTTTGTTAAACTTGTGTTTTTATTAGTGATAATTAGTGAAAAATGGTGGTATTTCGTTGATTATGAGCTGATTTACGTGCATGAGTGTAGGCAAGTGATATAATGTGACGTATCATGTTGTTCCGTGTTGTTACCAAAACTCCATAGACGCCTCTACTAAAGTCTCCACTGCTTTACTGAGGTATGACTTGGGCTATGATTGTACTTGACAGCGACTTTATTGGACTATGACGAGACAACGACAGTGACTATTTTGATAAAATATTATCAAAAATTATTAAAACTTAATACTTGACACTGGCAAATGCACAATAATGCGACGCCAAAACTAAGAAGAAGACGTAGAAGACAAGATAAAATGTATCTACCTAAAAACCTCGATAAAACTTAGCCTAGTCAGGTATGCGTGAACGGGGTAGATTAACTATTAGTCGGATCAATTTTTCGCCTGACGGATGCCCTAAACGGGTGACATAGACTAACCAGGTTAATTTTTATCTTAGTCTGGAGTGCGTAAACGCACCCCTGACTTCTGGATCAAAGAGGCTTGGGGTCGATCCTCACCCAGGGCAAGCATTTATGTGATGAACATAAATGCTCTGTGTCTGGGTGTACTATCTATCATATCAGTCTCTGGCAGCCATATCACATGCTTATTTTGGGGTCGGAGTCCGTGATATTTTTTTTGTGAAGATTTTGCATTCTACTAACTACATTTTGCTAGCGTCTGTTTTAATTTTTTTTAAACTTTCACGATTTGAACACATTATTATAGTGTACTACGGGACCAATCGCGCACTCAAATTACGAGATAAATAAATACCTCATCATCACGACGTTTCGACCGAGTTGCACCGGCCGTGGTCACGGGTAGACACCAGGTGTGATGTGGAGGTGTGGTTCGAACGTCGTGATGATGAGGTATTTATTTATCTCGTAATTTGAGTGCGCGATTAGTCCCGTAGTACCTACATAATACTAAGTTTTAATTTATTAAATAATATACTGGTAATCAATTAGCATCCTTTTAGGGGCTTGCTCTGTATATCAAAACCTGTTATTCTCCTACTTATGTCAAAACTAAAAAACAGCTGATCCAAACATAGACTAGAGGCGGTGTTTTTGCAAGATATAACCCAAAACAAAATATATGCAAACTATATAGAAACAAAAATACAAAAAACTATATACAAAAATATATAGGCAAACCGGATAAATGAGTGAAATTAGCAGTGCTCTGAATACAATTCAGGGACATCAAGCTCTCAGATGGAGCCCAAAGTTTAGCAAGCTTAGCGTAGGATCATAAAATATAAGATGGAATGTAGCGACGACCTCGTTTAGAACTGTGTTGTATAATTCATTTTATGTATAGTAAATAAAGGTTATATGGCTGAAATGATGATGATTATGGTGCTGATAACTCCTAAAATGTAGAAAAATATCATTTTTGAATAAGAGACGTGGCTTATAACCCTTAAAGATGCTAAAAAAAGATATGAAGTATACCTTAAGTGACCACGGATGGTAAGCTCCATGGCTGAGATGATGATGCTTAAGTTGGCGATAATACCTAAATTGTTATTAATTATCACTTGCAAAGAGTTGTCGTGCCTTATAACTAGTAACAATTCTAAAAAAAAATATGTACTATGGCTTCTGTGGGCACGGAAGGCAAGCGCCACGCAGTACTTTACAGAAGTGGTGTCTACTCATTTAATTATTATTGTAGGACCACGTTATTCAGCTTATTCGAAAGCTAGAAAAATATTCTATGTTTTTTGTTTCGATGTTTAATGCGATAAACCATTTGATTTTTATGTTGGAAAATAGACAAAAGTGTGAGGATAAAAAATAGATTTTTTGAAAATATTTTTAATGACTACACTTACGTGATAGATGTCTGAGAAACAATAATGGGTCATTAAAAGACCTATCAAACGATACCAATCACGAGCTATTTGATGAAATAGAACTCGAGATATATGCAATTATCTACAACGGTCGGCGGCCATTTTTGTGACGTCATAACTTCCAAAGTCTACCAGTTATCGCTTGACGACCGCTGGATCCTTAGTCCAGAAGCAATAATGAACATATGATGCTAATTGTAGGTAAATAGGAGAAATGGCTACGAAAACCAAGAAAGAGAGCTCTTTTTCAAATCTCGCCTCCTTTTTGTCGAGGGTGAACGATATTTTTTCATGGAACAGCATTTTTTTTGAGATTTGGTAATAGGCTTTGGGTGTACAGAAGAATTTTGAAAATATCATGGACAGACAGAGTGTCCAATGAGAGAGTTTTGCAGATGGTCAACAAGAAGGTGGAAATTTTGAATACAATTAAAAAGCGCAAGCTGCAGTACCTTGGACACATCATGCGTAATGGCAAATATGACCTGCTCCAGTCAATCATGCAAGGAAAGATCCAGGGAAAACGACCTCCCGGAAGAAGGCGAACTTCGTGGCTCAAAAATCTTCGTTCGTGGTTCAATCTGAGCACAAGATCACTATTCCGTGCAGCTGTTTCCAAAGTCCGCATAGCCCTAATGATAGCCGACCTCCGGTAGGAGCTGGCACCTCAAGAAGAAGAATAGGCTTTGAACTAAAGTTGTTAGTTTCGATTTAGTTTCGATGTACAGAATAAGCCCCTTAAAGGATGCTAAATGATTACCAGTAACCCTGTAAATAGTAATACATAATCTAATAATTTCATCATTTATTAATGACAGCCCTAAAATATCCTACACATCGGGCTCCTGAGTTCCATTTGTTCGGGGTAAAGTACTCAAGACTGTTCAGTACTTTCAACGACCTAGGCTCAGCCTTCCTCATATTCAGCATAAGATCACACATTGTTCTTTGAAAGTAAGTAGGTACAATGCGTTAACCGTGGACTGTAAAGACATGGGAGGCGCCCGCAGAACACTTTGGCAGAACAGAAGAACTAGGTTTATTTCTCTCTCCTGTGGGGGCCTATTATACGTATAGTATTATTATAGTACGTCTATTTTCTTTGAACCGAACCAAGAAGGATAGGTTAACAATCAATAACCTTCGCGGACGGGACCCTAAAAAAGAAATACGTCTGATTTTGACGTATGCAATTATTATTAGTTGGACCCATCTATAATTGGTCATTGGTCCCTCTATAATCTAATGTTGGACCTTAAGAGTTGGACTGACAATTTATTTCATGAGCTGGTAACCACAGAGCTATGTGCTGGCAACATAGTTTTTTTTTTTTTTTTTTTTTTTAATTTATTCATGACCATGGATACAGAGTCCTTCAGTCGAAGTCTTAAATAATAAACAATTTACAAACATATTTTATCAAAATAGTCACAGTCGTAGTCTCGTCATAGTCCAATAAAGTCGCTGTCAAATCCAATCATAGTCCAATTCATACCTCAGTAAAGCAGTGGAGACTTTACTAGAGGCGTCTATGGAGTTTTGGTAACAACACGGAACAACATGATACGTCACATTATATCACTTGCCTACACTCATGCACGTAAATCAGCTCATAATCAACGAAATACCACCATTTTTCACTAATTATCACTGATAAAAACACAAGTTTAACAAAATAATACAATGAGGCGACATGATTTTTCCGCGTTCCCGCCAAAACTCGTCTTGGCAACATAGTATTTGTTAGTGTAACCAGTATGTCATTTTCAAATGTAGATCTGCTATTCATACCATACAGGGTTATCTGCGTGGCCCTGTACCACAATAAATACACAGTTATACTGTGTCTATACTAAGCCGAAAAGGGGTGATTAAGACAATCATTTTGAATAACTTTTACCAAGAAAAAATATCATCTGTTTTATGCATCAGAATCGATCAAATGTTTGAAACAGCATTTTTTTTGGTTCCGGGTTAGTCCCATAGTAATCGCTGATGGTCTGAATCATCCTTCGGCTTAGTACACCATTTCTGGATAACCTTGTAGAGTGGACTGGTGTTAGATATGAGACGGTACCTACATATTACTGACATTACTGTAATGGGGTAAAAACGCATAGAAACTGCTAAGTAATGTCCATCGCCATCCAACGCGGCAATGCAGTAAGCGTTATGGGCACCTTTGCACCAGGAACGATGAGGGTTATTTGATTAATTTCCCTGGTAAGTAGGTATAGGTATATATTTTATTTTCTGTTATTGTTGTTATTTATATTTAAGAAAGTTTACTCTGTAAGCCTTGTATATATATTTTTGGATACTTGAACTGATTTTATTTCAAAAATAAAACACCGAATTACTTCTGACAATTATAATTCAACAAAAATAATCAAAAGTTAAACAATCGGACAGCGATTCGACACAATTTAACGAAAGAGAAATGAAATATCGGACGATGTTTCCACGACGGTGGCTCGAGGCAAAGTGTCGGCGCGGCGTTTGCGCACCGCCTTTTATATCATTCGCCGGCTGGTTCTCGTCTACCTTCCAACACGGCCTTTCTTGATAAATGAGACCGTCCTCGGTCTCCCTTAGCTCTGCAGGCCAATCTCAAGCATTGGCATCGAAGCTTAGATGGTGCTCAGGCTCGAAGGGTTCATATTCCACGCTTGAGTAGAAGTCTCTTGGTAGTTCTATGCAACCCAGACTTCCAGACCCAGACGGAACCTGTTCATTTTCTTTTCACAGCCCTGGTACCGGAAACAGCTAGACTTCAATTTGTGGCTGTAGCTCAGCCGCAGCCGAAGTAGTTTCTTCCTTTTCTAGGTCAGCATCTAGTGAGCTACGGCGCGGCGGCGTGAAATCTATCTATCCCGAGCAAGTAAGCAGCACGATTGGATGCTTTACTCGCTCACATAGACAGATGCTTGGCGCAGAGCCTGTCCCGAGCAAGTAAAAGCACGAATGGATGCTTTACTCGCTCACAGAGACAGATGCTTGGCGCAGAGCCTGTTCCGAGCAAGCAAAAGCACGAATGGATGCTTCACTCGCTCACAGAGCCAGATGCTTGGCGCAGAGCCTGTCCCGAGCAAGCAAAAGCACGAATGGATGCTTTACTCGCTCACAGAGACAGATGACGGCGCAGAGCATGTCCCGAGCAAGCAAGAAGCAAGACTTCATGCTTGACCCGCTCCCAAGGACAGAAGCACGGTGTGAAGCCTGTCTCGACCAAGCAAGAAGCACGACTTGATGCTTTACTCGCTCTCAGGGCCAGAAACACGGAGTGAAGCAGTATCTGAGTAAGAAGCACGACGTGAGACAATAATCGTTTCTCAGGGACAGAGGCACTACGTGAAACAGTATCCCGCACTGAGTAAGAGGCACGACGTGAAGCATTACTAGTTTCCCAGGGACAGAGGCACTACTTGAAGCAGTATCCCGCACTGAGTAAGAGGCACGACGTGAAGCATTACTAGTTTCCCAGGGACAGAGGCACTACGTGAAGCAGTATCCCGCACTGAGTAAGAGGCACGACGTGAGGCATTACTCGTTTCCCAGGGACAGAGGCACTACGTGAAGCAGTATCCCGGACTGAGTAAGTGGCACGACGTGAGGCATTACTAGTTTCCCAGGGACAGAGGCACTACGTGAAGCAGTATCCCGCACTGAGTAAGAGGCACGACGTGAAGCAATACTCGTTTCCCAGGGACAGAGGCACTGCGTGAAGCCGTATCCCGATCGATCTGAGACAAACCAGAGAAAACACAATTAGAACTATGAAACGTAAAACATTACCACTGAGCCACTGCTAGGGTCACAAAACGTGTCAATGACTAACAAGGTCTCTCAATAATCATCTAACTCAGAAACAATTGCAAAGCTTTTACGTTAATCGTTCAGGGGCACATTTCCCTTCAAATAGATGAACATCACCCTTAAATCAACCTTCGTGGGTATGCCCGTCATCCTGCAGTGGACCATCTAAAGGCTCACACAGTGCAGATGAAAATGATAAGGATCAGATGTATATTTTTACAAAAAGTAAACATTTCACATAGCAACACATTGTTAAACGTAGGTACTTCTATAGACAGACCGAGACGTAACAAAACACTTGGCAGGTTACGTTCATACTCTTCAATTGATCGGGCACAAACTTGATCATTATTAATTTGATCAATACAAGTTTATCAGTGTACAGTACTCCCTACAAATTGTACCAGTAAATGAATATTGCACGAACAGTAGATCATATTAAAATTAGAAATCTTTATTTGCATCTGTAAGTTATCGCTTATCGGGTGTTAGCAGTGGGCGACTGGGCGTTACGTATCGTAGCAGCTTTATAAAACTGTCTCTAGCTACATAGCCGAAAAACTGCTCTTTGCAATGTCGAAAAACTGCTACACATAATAACCTAGCTACGCCGTGTCGCGCTCGTGTCGTGGCTTTTCTGGTTACTAAAAACCAAACTGTTTCGTTGCAACCCACGCGACACCACGGCTACGCGGCGACGGTCCAGAACTAATCACGGCTATATACACAGTTAGTGAAGAATCAACTTTAGTTTTCTTTAGAGAAGGCTAAATTTAGCTTGCTCTAAGAAAACCAGTTTTTTCTCTGGTTATGGCGCCATGATAATTAAATTTCACCCTTATTTCGACACAGTTAAGATTTATTTTTACCTGGCAAGAAGAATGTAACCGGTTATTTTGAAAAACTAGTGTTGCGATCGGGTTTTCAAAACTCAGAAATCTAGCTACTACCCATGTCTATCGGGTGTAGTCCTGACAAGTTATCAACAACACCACTTGTCACCAAAACTTTCACGACTGCCGGGCGATGGTGTAAAACGTTCAAGGCTACGACTTATTATAGTCGACATGTCACCAAACATATTACCTTTTCCAGTGCAAAACCAAACATTTAAGCACTCACAACTAGGCCACCACATTCCATCACATTCAGTGACCTCGATGAGACGCACTCCCGCGTTTTATCGGAAACGGTGCAGCGTCACAACTACAAACAGAGAAGAAGCCTTTCTTCTTTCTTCTTTGTCACGGCAACTACATAGATAACACTTTTGATAAAAACAACCCTAAGTACATACTTTCAAATAAAACCCATCAGAACGCACAAACTGCAGCTGCAAAGCTGCCGGCTTTAATGATTGCCTTACTTGCCTGCTAGTTTTGTCTTCGACTACATGTGACAAATTACATAAGTAGAACTTAGATCTTATCAGAGCTCGGTCACACCTGACCTTGACTTTTATTTTAAAAGGCTTAGTGTCTTTAACTAGAAAATAATCATTCCGAAATCACACAAAGTAGAATTTACAGTTCCCCAACAAACATCTGACGGGACTAACCCCGTACCTATCTCAAGCCATATTCAAAATCTAAAAACAATCTATCGAAACCAGCTTTTTCTTTACTAAAACAATTCTTGTTTCACAAGACTACGAAATTCCAAAACCACTTCAAGGCATTGCGACGCTGATCATTTTGCATTGAAATTCAACGTTGCTTATGCTACGCGTCATCTTTTTTCACCAAAACAATTATTTACTTTAGAATCCCGGCTTCTGTCAGTTGACTTTCGCAAAAAGACGGAGAAATTCACCACGAAAAACACTGCTTGTCTTACGAGTTGAACCTCACAAAACCTTTTAATGCGTAACCAAGGACTTTGTATACTATCTGGACTGCGCACAGACGAAATTTGGCTCAAAGTTAGTTTAGGAAAATTCAACCTTAATGCGTTGCAAAAAAACATATATTCCTTTGAAATGGCATAAGAGAGACGCTGTGCCGAGTGAGACTTCCCAAAGTGATGAAGTTGTCCCGCTCGCACTATTGCCATTTCGGAACGACATTTATATATGGTAGAATTATTACCTGTAAAGCCGCGACTGTCTTAACCATTTCTTAGTTTTTTTAACAATGTAGTTTGTTAAGATTTTAGTTAAAATTGCGAATAGATGCCAATAAACAGAGTTTGATATTTATTTTGTATGAATATACCTACGTCTTTACGATTAACGGTTATTTTTTATTTTTGACTAGAGTATCACCGTCGATTGCAAATAGCGTACTATGGTGTATACAAAGAAGTGTAGTAGGGTGACTATGCTGGACATATTTCTTAAACATGCTGGGTGTACAATTGGTGTATAGTCGTGGTTGTCATTTTTATTTTTTTTGGGTTGTAGATTTCAAAATTGGCATCCATATTGGAATTAAAAACGGCAGACGTCACTTTTTTGAAAAAATCATGGGTGTAGTTTTCGAGGTTTTTTGGGGTGTAGATTTCAAAATTGGCATCCATTTTGGAATTAAAAACGACAGACGTCACTTTTTGCTAAAAGCCACGATGGGTGTCGCTTTTGAGGTTTTTGGGGGTGTAGATTTCAAAAATGGCATCCATTTTAAAATTAAAGATGGCGGACGTCACTATTTTGAAAAAGTCGTCATGGGTGTCGTTTAATAGGTTTTCAGGGGTGTAGATTTCAAAAATAGCATCTATTTTGAAATTAAAGATGGCGGACGTCACTATTTTGAAAAAGTCGTCATGGGTGTCGTTTAATAGGTTTTTGGGGGTGTAGATTTCAAAACTGGCATCCATTTTGAAATTAAAGATGGCGGACGTCACTATTTTGAAAAAGTCGTCATGGGTGTCGTTTAATAGGTTTTTGGGGGTGTAGAATTCAAAAATGGCATCCATTTTGAAATTAAAGATGGCGGACGTCATTATTTTGAAAAAGTCGTCATGGGTGTCGTTTGATAGGTTTTTGGGGGTGTAGATTTCAAAACTAGCGTCCATTTTGGAATTATACATGGTGGACGTCATTTTTTTGAAAAATCGTCATGGGTGTAGTTTTCGAGGTTTTTGGGGGTGTAGATTTCAAAAATGACTATCTATTTTGGAATTAGAGATAGCAGATGTTGCTTTTTTGAAAAAGTCGTCATAAGTGTTATTTTTTGAGAATTCGGGGTTTATATTTCAAAATTGGCATTCATTTTGGAATTGAAAATGGCGAATATTACTTCAAAATGGACGCCAATTTTGAAATATACACCCCCAAAAACCTCGAAAACTACACCCATGACGACTTTTTCAAAAAAGTGAGGCCGCTATTTTTTATTTCAAAATGGATGCCTTGTTTACTACAGAAGCCTTAAAATTCTGTTAACTACGGAAGTCTATTTGTGGACAAGTTTTCGAGATTGAGATTTTTCGTGATAAGGTCTATTTGTGACAAAGTTTTCCGTGAAAAAGTTTTTGTGAAAAAATTTTTCGTGGTTAAGTACTGACACGGGTTGCGTGATATGTGTCAAGATTGCATCTATGAAATTTAAACGTTGTTCAACACCGTAAATATGGATTCCAGACCATTACTGTCGTCACAAAAGTGAAGGAACTCATCGAGATCTACATTTCCGATGACAGCTGTCAAACTTAAAAGTGGTTTATCTCCGTCATTATTAATTCTACACCATTGCTGTCTTAACAAAGGTGAAAGAACTCTTCAAGATCTACATTTCCGATAACAGCTGTCAAACTTGAAACTGAATTATCTCCGTATATATTAATTCTAGACCATTATTTTTATGGGGATTGGTTTTATAGAGATCTTGAAGGAAGGCCTATGCCCAGCAGTAGGCGTCTTATTGCTAAAGCGACGACGATGACGCAGGACGACGAGTTAGGGGTAAGATAACTGCGATTCCTGCGTGCAGTAACATTCCAAAGAAAAATTATATCCCAAGGTGATCGAGATGTTTTGGTCATCCTACTTGGAAAAGAGACACAATCATCTGATGTGGTATCCTTGTCGGCACGTTTTTCTTTGCCAGTACTCAATCCTGTTTATATGATAAATCCATGTGCGTAACCTACACAGCAAAAAAAATGACATGTAGGGTAGTTTTGTTCGAGCCGTGTTCCTGACTCTGAACAAAATAATCGCGATGTCTAGCTACAGATGAAATAGCTCGTGTTTGCAATAAAATAACCCGTCATGTACGATTACTCACCCGTCATAAATGTTTACGCATGGGCCTGAATCGTAATTTGAATAAAACCCGATTCGTAAAAAGTCGGTAGTCTAGTACTTAGCACGGTCTATTTTGCCGTAAAAGTAATGGATAGCTCTCACCAACATTCTGAAGAAGTGTACTGCATGAACAATGCAGTCTGTTACCGTGACGTTGTCTGCCACAAACAGTTTACCAGCCTCTCTTGGTGCTAAGTGCTGCCGAGTGCGACGAGGCTTGCTGACGACGGTGATTCCTGCTGAGTAGCCGGCATCGCAAAGGTGACAGGCGGCAATGCCCACCGAACAGGTGCAAAACCTGCTGAGGACGGCATGTCCACCGGTCAGGCGGCGAGGCCTGCGGGTTGCGGGAACTCGACGCACCCTATGAGCTATCAAGCACTGCTCCAACACTTCACTTCGCGCGCCTAGTTCTACGCGCCTAGTTTCGCTCTTAGGTAACTACCCTCATGTAGATTTTGCGCAAACTACTATTTCGATGGCCATTACATTGTCCGACATTTCCTTGCAACATAATGTGGGCAGAGTAGTGAGATAGAACAACGCGTGAAACGTAGATTCTATCCCACTTCTGATTTTGGATACTTGAACTGATTTTATTTCAAAAATAAAACACCGAATTACTTCTGACAATTATAATTCAACAAAAATAATCAAAAGTTAAACAATCGGACAGCGATTCGACACAATTTACGAAAGAGAAATGAAATATCGGACGATGTTTCCACGACGGTGGCTCGAGGCAAAGTGTCGGCGCGGCGTTTGCGCACCGCCTTTTATATCATTCGCCGGCTGGTTCTCGTCTACCTTCCAACAATATGTATATGTCGAATCCATAAAAGGATCCGCATCAGTTATGGGTGATTCAATGTGGTAATGATTTTATACCATCTGACCCAACAATGCTTCAGTGTGGCGTGGCGTGGGTTAAGGCTCCTTTACACACAGGCGGTACGAGCGGTATAGCAGACGGGCGGGCATCTGTATTGTACTGGTTATATATAAGAAGGGCTCACACTGGTCCGGTCGCGGTACTGCCGAACCGCCCTTTACCGCTTGTACCACTCGTACCGCTCTACCGCTCGTACCGCCTGTGTTTGATGGTCCCTTTAAGCGGGCGAGGAGATAAATTGCGTCGTCACGAACAATCAGTTTATTTCACAGAAGATTACGTATGTTTACAATTATAGAGAAAACTTTAAGCGAAGGACATGGCGTTCCGCAGCGTAACGCACGCTGCCACCATTTTATCAAATCACAACTGCAGCTGTTCTCCACCACATCTTCAACATAACCTCCCCGAACCAGCTCTCCTTACCACTCTCAAGTGACATCTGTCAAGTCATCATCGCATTTTCCCGCCCATCGGCCGATCATGCGATATCACTTGAAAACCTCCTTGGAACCAATCAGCAGCGTTTGTTACAAGCGTTACCCCAGGAATGTTGCCACTACCATTCCTAGTTCTTCGAAATTATACTAAGTGGCACTATTTAAAAATAAACTTAAAGGCTCCATCAAACACAGGCGCCTAGGCGGTACGAGCGGTAGACGGGTACGAGCGGTAAAGGGCGGTACGGCAGTACCGCGACCGGACCTGTGTGAGCCCTTCTTATATAACCAGTACAATACAGATGCCCGCCCGTCTGCGATACCGCTCGTACCGCCTGTGTGTAAAGGAGCCTTAAAGCTATTATCCCGTTATATATATCTATGTAATCAAATAAAATTTTCTAGAATCAAATCTATTTCAAAGATAAAGTTGTTCCAGGTGAAACTTACTCTTCCAAGTGAAACTTATATTTTCAACCTTATACCTAGTATTATTAAAAATCCCATCTCATTTATTTTCTAATAATTAATGTAAGTTTCCGTTCTATTATTTAGTACGTTCATGAGATTGTGGTACACGTCGGTACCCGACCCGACTGTCTTATTTCTTAGATCTCGAACTATATTATTATGTGTAAAAATAAGGGCATCTCTTTATTTAATTTTCTCTCCGTTTGATTTATCCGTAGAAATTGAAAAAATAAAAATTCAAACACCTTGCACAGAAAACGTAAATTACAAAATCTACACAATTTGGATACCTTGCTGGCAGCATTGGTGACAAAGCTACGCTTTTTTTCTCTTTCTCAAAGCAAGCTTTCTCTTCTAGATTATTTTCTTGTGAAAAAGTCCTTCAATCCGTCGCTACACTGTTGAATTTAATTAAATTCGCTTTTAAACTTCGGCATCAAGAAGCAATGGCAGACAGTGATGACGAGTATGATCGTAAACGGCGCGATAAGTTCCGTGGCGAGAGAACTGCTGAAGGCAGCAGCTACCGAAGCAGTGATCGGCGCGAAGAGAGGAGCAGAGGGCGCGAAGATTGGGCTGAAAGGTAGTTCTCTTTAAAATGTAGACTCGGCTAATTAGAGAATTAATAAATTCATACATATTACCTTTCCTTTCAGATCCCAACCTCAACCTCCTGAACCTAAAAATCCTCCCTATTACGCTCCAAAACATATTAAACGCTCTGTAGCCGTATTTTTCAGGTACTTTTACTGAAGTTTTAATTAATTGTCGTGTATTTATAATGTAGTTGGTGAGTGTTACATAATCATAGTAAACAAGGGTTCTCTAGGTGCTGTAGAACAGTGTTGCTGTTGACCTCGTAACTTATAACAGTAACTGTACTTTAACCTACATCCCCAGTTAATACAGATAAATTTTACTAGCATCAGCACAATTATATCAGTTAATTTTTTGTTTAATACAAAAGATTATCTGATAAAGATTAGATTTTTTTATATAAATATGTGTTTCTTCCAGACCTCGTGGTGGTCGGTCTGGTCCAGACTACAGAGACTATCGTGGGGGAGGCAGTGCATCTCGTGGGTACTCTCCAGTCAGAGGCGAGGGTCCTCCGAGTAAACGTATTAGACCTGACTGGCCTATAGATGACAGAAGATATGGCGGGATGCCCCATGACTCTTATGGGTCATATGGATGGGCTCATGATCATTTTGGACCACATCCAGCACATCAAGGCTATGGGCAGCCCATGCCGCCAGTTCCTGCTAGGTAAGATTTGAATGTGTCCCAATATTAGCTAGACATCTACCACAAAATATTTAAACATTATTTAACCGTGCAATTTGTACTGTTAAACATTGTCTAAAGAGTGTGTAAAATTTTTGTGGTAAGATGGCTAATGCTTATATTGTAGAGATCTACAAGATAAGCATTAGCCGTCTATCTTACATTAGCTGATAAAAATCTTATGTTAGATTACAGAAATCAACTTAGATCACATACTGTATTATCTTATTGCATTTTCTATGTAATTTTTACCAATTTAATTTTCATTTAAAGTCTTGCATAATTTTAAGTACTAATTGGAATTTATTTTTGTATATGTGAAGCTATTCTGATCCCAGGGACAGTGGACCCGCCAATCCAACTGATGGACCCCCATCGATGATGTCCTTCAAAGCGTTCCTTGCTGCCCAAGAAGACACCATAACTGTAGATGATGCCATTTCCAAGTACAATGAATACAAACTGGAGTTCAGGAGGCAACAGCTCAATGAGTTTTTCGTTGCTCACAAAGATGAAGAATGGTACATTGCTTTCATTTCACTTTTGCACCCAATAGAAAAGCTAACTTTGTTTCCATGTAAAGAAATCCATGATTATTAATGAAGACTGAAGGTATGTTTCGAACCAAGACACACAATGCTAACAGAATTAATGAGATATAATAAATTGTGTTTGTTTCTGATGCTCATTAGCGATGTTGGTGTTATGGTCACTTGTCTTAATTTGAAATGTGCCTTTCAGGTCTTACTTTGAGCCTATTGATGATACTTTTTATTGCTCTTGTAGTAATTTGCTGCTAGTAAAAAATTCTAAGCATTGTTTTAGTAACTCATAAGTCAATAATGGTCAACTATAAAATAAGTTATTGGCGATTAAAAGCTAGGTAGCTGTGCTTAGAATTTTTTACACATGCTATGCAAATCTTAACAGAAAACTTTTTTCCCTACAGTCTACAGCGTTATCACGTGGAAATGCCGGACATCGTAAAGCAACATTTCATGAAAATTATACAAATGATTAAAATGAATGTGTGTAGCTAGCTTATTTCGCGTTGACCAGTAGCGCGCAATGCTACCGGTTTCGTTACTGTTAGGGGTAGGGTTATGCTATTCCACAAGTGTGGAACAGGTGAGATTATGAAGATTTTTTTAAGTAAATATACCTAATGCCATTTTAGTCACTGTAACTTGATGTTCACCATACTGTATACTGGATTATGAACAAAAGGTGGTTCATTTAATTTGTGTTTAATTTTGGAAGGCCAGTTTTCTAAAATTTCAATCCCATTCGACAATACCAAATAAAGTAATTTGTTATTGATTTGTTATATTCTGGTAAAGACTAGTGACAATGATCCACCTTACCATATTAAAAACTTTGATTTAAATATCATTGTATAATAATACTATATGTATTTCTGGTACTTCTCTTAGTAGAATTTATATTTGAAATAAATGTATGGGTTCTTTAAAAAATGGTCTGTTGTGAATGCTGCATTTTGAGTATTCAGTATTTGTCTCTGTCCACTCTCAAAAGGAAAATACTGACACAATAACTATTTCTGATCTTAAGGTTCAAGATCAAGTACCATCCTGAAGAGTCTGTGAAACGAAAGGAAGAACAATTTGGAGCTCTAAAGGTAAATTTAAAAAATATCTAAAATTGTCTGTAAGCCGGCTTACAAACGATTTTACGTGATAACGACATTAGAAAACATTGTAAAATCAACAACTGAAACAAGCTGAATACTTAGGCCGATAGTGCCTTTCTATCGCTTGTCCCGCGCTCTCGCTTGCACGCTGGGCGCAGGCAGAATGTGACACTTTTTCATGCATGCAGCCTGCGTTTATAGATTTATAAGATGTTAAAATATGTGGAAAAGTTCATTAACAAAACCTCTGTGACCTGACACTTCTGATTCCTGTCCCGATGTCTGCAACAAATGCTGTTCAAAATTGGTTTCATGAAAAAATTTTAGTGAGAATATATCAAATGGACACAGATGAAAAGCTTATCAATAAAACAATGTTACCGAATTCGTGACGCTTATAAAGTTGCATTAAGCATAACAATAGGCCCAATTATGAAGGCGCCATCTTACTTATAACAGCTAATTAGAATATTTCTGTTTCTTTTTCACTTTATGCATTCGATAGAGAGAACACTTTTTACGTTGCTATTAAAATCACGATGGCGCCTTCATAATTGGGCCTGATGTGATATTAAATTGGCTAAATTCTGATATTCACACCTTGTGTCAACAACTTTTCGACTAACAAGTCAAACCGTTGCAGACTCGTCTAAATGTGTTCCTTGAGTTACTTGAAAGCGGGGAGCTTGATAAAGTGACGGTGGATGTGGACAAGTCTGACAAACTGATCCGTCTCCTTGACACTGTGGTTATCAAGCTAGAGGGAGGCACTGAAGAGGACTTGAAAGAACTTGATGAGCCCGCACCATCAGAAAATAACAAAGAGAAGTCTGGTAAGCTTAATAATATTATGAGGTTGTTACCGTTAAAACCTTCTTGTGGCTGTAAAAAGAATTGAATCACTTAAATTAATAAATAAATATTAGGGGACATCTTACACTAGTTCATATATTTCTTATATTCATTAGACACAACATTTCTTATACAGTAAAAGCTCTTTATTCGCGGGGTATATGTTCCATAAATATGCCGCAAATACAGCTTTTTTTTTAGTTGACATTATAAAGTAGGAAGAGTGCAGTAGACGTGTTACTCGATCACAATTTTTGTAACGAATGTAAAAGACGAAAGAATAAAACACGCAAAGCGGCTTTTACTATAAACGGAACAACAACATTTAAAAATATACTTTATTTATTTAGTTATAAGGTTGCTTTCATTCTGTTTGTTTACATTCTCAAAATCACCGATCGCGGCGAAGGCGGCTTGTGTCAAAGGCCTCGGCGATATCATTTAACAACATACTTTAGGCAAACATGTAATAAGATCTATTTTACTTTTGTATTAGTCCATTTGACAAGGATATTGGGTCGGATACCTATTTATGTATGTTGTTACTAGATCCGCGAATAAAAACATTTTTAGACGCGAATATAGAAATTGGGTTGCAATTTTTTAATCCGCGAATAGTGAAAACGCGAATAAAGGAAGCGCGAATAAGGAGCTTTTACTGTACACTCAAATAACTATGGGACCCCATAGTTATACATATAATTAATAATAATAGTAGGGTAGTTGACTAGTATTGAATTAGTAAAAAGTATTAAGATTAGTGAATTCTGCAATTAATTATGATTCGTAAACTGAAAAAAATACTAAAATTGGCTAATCCAGTTCAGAGATATAAGCTTGTAAAATTTTTGGTAGGGATTAAGAGGGGATGCTTTTGCCCACAAAGCATAACATAGTATGGCGAATGTGTGACACTTTCGGGCCGTGACGTCATTTTCTGTTAGAGTGCGCTCTTTGTCTAGCAAGAAAATAAAATGCTTTTAACTTCTTTATTTCTAAGTTGATTTTATTTTTGTTTTCGTTGATCGGCTCTGTTTATGATTAGCTGTTACAAGAGGACATCAAAATAAATTGTCAACTAGCCTATTACAGCTATTGTGATGTGATTCCTGAGACAGGTATTTTCCTACGGCTCTTAAGGAATTTCCGATCAATTGTAAATGTATAGACCGAATCATACAAGTCGCAGATGTGAAGACAGCTACAAGCTGTGCAAAATCCAATCCAATCCTGACTGTACTGTACTATCCTATTTAATAGTCCACTACAGGACGTAGGCGTACCCACGAAGGGTGATTGGGCCATATCCACCACGCTAGCCCAGTGCGGGTTGGTGGATTCACATACACCATCGAATGTCTTCTATGGACGTATGCAGATTGCCTCACGATGTTTTCCTTCACCGAAAAGCCAGTGGTGTGAAATTCCGTACATAAATTCCAAAGAATTCGCATTGGTACGGGACCGGGGATTCGAACCCACGACCTCACGATTGTAAGGCGGGTGTCACTACCTCTTGACCACCACGGCTTAATCCTGACTGAAGCTCACATAATGCTACGCGTTGATTGGATATAATGCAGCTTGTAGCTAACTTCACATCCACCGACTTTTATGATTTGGATATATACCAACATTTTTGAAACCAAAATAAACATTTATGTATTGTATGTTTTATTTTGTCTCATATTTTCCAGATAAAATTGACCCTGACAAACCTATTGTCATAGAGGACGATACAGTCAAAGTGAAAGAAGAAAAGGACGACAAAAAGGAGGTTTGTTCTGTTATTGTCATACCCGCTCCGCTCATCTGCTTTATGATGGCATTCTTCCGGCGGTTTCTGTTGCAGCATAATATTTTCCAGCTGACTGCACTAACACACGCACAAGATTGGCTTTCTCCCCGTCCTTATTACGTATTGATTGTATTGTGTATGTTCAGGATAAAAAGGCTGAATCTCCAAAGCCGTCCGCCCCTTTGACGATGGAGATCGACCAACGTTTGCGTCAATTGCAGGAACAAGCGAAGTTGTTTTCGCGGTTCAACTCCAACGGGACCGAGCCGGAGCCGGAGCCCGAGCCTGAGCCCGAGAAGGAGCCTCGTAAGTGTATCTTTTGTCGGCTATCTATTTCTATAGTATGCACTTCTTTTATCTTTTTGTTATGCAGGGATTTTTCTATAAAAACACTAAGCCGAATCAAATTTCTTGGCGGCTGTGAAGTTAGCTACAAGCTCCGTTTGTAGCTATTAGTATTAGTAGCATTGTACCTATAGTCTTTATGGATCTGAAGGAAATTTGTTTGATGGCTGGTTAAAAAAATCACGGTCTGTAGCGTTTGCGAATGTACTGCATTGTACTGTACCAGCTTTTTTAATAGTCCACTGCTATTTCCACCACGCTGGCCCATTGCGGGTTGGTGGATTCATATACGCCATCGAATTTCTTCTACGGAAGTATGCAGGTTGCGTCACGAAGTTTTCCTTCACCGAAAAGCTAGTGGTGTGAAATTTCAAGGAACTCATTGTTACGGGATTTGGTTTTAAACCCATGACCTCACGATTGTAAGGCGGGTGTCACTACCTCTAGACCACCACGGCTTTGCGAATGTGCATGGCTTTATTTCCAGTCTTGGGAGTTGCGTGTACCGTTCCAAGTTACAATTACTAGTTGTTCTTATCACTTATATTTTTGAAAGCAAAAACAATTTTTCATTAAGTATTTATTGTGCAACGACAGCGCCTCCTGGTTCGTCGTCGAGTTCGTCCTCATCAAGTTCGTCGTCGTCCAGCTCGGAAGACGAAGGCGAGGCGACTACTCGGCGGAAATCCAAGTCCAAGTCGAAAACTCCGGACAAATCACCGAAAATTAAGGAAAAATCACCCAGCGTCGAAAAGGCTGAACCAAATGACACAGAAAAGGAGAAAGACAAAGCTGAAGCCGAGAAACCGCCAACAACTGAAGTAGTTGTTGAGAAGAAGGAACCACGCGCTTTGCACAAGACTACATCAATATTTTTGAGAAATTTGGCGCCAACTATCACGAAAGCGGAAGTTGAAGCCGTGAGTATTAGTATAATAATTATTCAGTCGCAAGTACACAGTAGTTGATTTCGCGGTAAACAAATCTTAGTATCTAAAGAATTATGCAATTATATAAATAACGAAAAATCATGATTCACGCAAATTCTAGCCTATCAATTTATGATTTTGGGGCAAACATAGTAAATAAGCTCAGTTAATTTGTACAAACCCAAAATCTATTGTAGACTTCATCTGTGACAAGTATCACGCGGCACTATGGCTACTTTAAAAAATGTATATACTCTATAAAATTTAACTTGATCTCTGCGACAGCTGTCAGAAAAATCACGCCAAGAAGTCCTGGATTTCTTATAGTACAGACAGTACTTGTCAATGTTATACTTTATGGGCATGCCGATTAGTGATGGGCGACGAAAGAAACTATCGATATTTTAAATAAAACTTAATTTATCATTAATTTTACTGTATATTTTAATATCATAACATTTTTACATGTGTAATTAAATTAAACCCAATTATATGTTACATTAGCATCGATAATAGTGAAAAACGTCGATAAGTACTATTGTTACATTATTATGAGTATTTAATTAATTTCATAACATTATTTACATGTGTACATACTTGATCTTAAATAATAGTAAGAAAATAAAATCCGATTTCTCACCTTCAACTACTCATTAGATTTCATTACAACATTGTTTGAAAATCGATTTTTTCCACCTTTCTATCTCAACTCTAAAAATGTCAATCTTCTATGTCAATGTCACTGTCGCAGAGATCAAGTTAAATTTTATAGATTATAGTTATTGATTACATACTTTGCTCAATTCAACGACAAAGGAGTTGCGCATGTCACGCTAGTTATATTATAGAACTATAGTCACTGAGTCGACATAGCTGAACACATACTTTCAAAGCCGCAAAGCAAATCGCGCGTTCGTCCAGTTCTGCTATTATCTCAGCAGACAAGGACAGTAGATTTGAGAAGATAGCCGAGACGGCCTAGTCAGTCAGTATGAGGTTGTTATCAAAGTTCCTCCTTCAGATTGATAATAAGGATATTATTGCAGATGTGTAAGCGTTACGGCGGTTTCCTGCGCGTGGCGCTGGCCGACCCCCTGCCTGAGAGGCGTTGGTTCCGCCGCGGCTGGGTCACCTTCCGCCGAGAGGTCAATATCAAGGACATCTGCTGGAACCTCAACAATATACGGGTTGGTGTACCTACGGTGTTACAGTATTCTATTCTTACTCTACCTTGATGCTGTCGAAATTTAGAAAGCGCGGTGTCTTGAATCATAATTTTGGTTCACAGTACAATTATATTCAAACTAGCGACCCGCCCCGGCTTCGCACAGGTGTATTATGCACATAAACCTTCCTCTTAAATCGCTCTATCTGTTAAAAAACACCGCATCAAAATCTGTTGCGTAGTTTTAAAGATATAAGCATTCATAGGGACAGACAGACATCAGGAAGCGACTTTGTGTTATACTATGTAGTGATAACGATATTTTACTTTAGATATTTACTAAATCTACATTTCCCTTTTAATCCAAATTAAAAAAAAAAACATTATTTTTTCCACCTTTTTTAATTCGGTTGCAAAACCCCTTTTAAACACTCCAGAAGTTTTGACTGGATAAGATGGGTTCAAAGTAGATATATTAGGGAAGGAGGAGGCTTATACCCTTCAGTGGGCCGATGTTTAACAAAATCCAACAAAAACATTTTCAAGTGAAATATAGCCAAGACCAAAGTTCGCACTTTCAAAAAGTTGTCAGATCTTATGTAGAGCCAAGTAACTCAACCCGCCTTAACTCAACACTTCCTTACTCCACAAAGTAAAATTAACGAAGTTTGTATTCTAGGCTAGCTAAACAACTTTAATAAATCAATAGGCTAAATTTCAAATATTTAGGTTAAACCGTTTTCGAGTTATGAAGGGGTCAAAAGTGTCTTGAAATGGTTCGTGTAATATTACACACATCGCGTGTCCAGTTCCTTTACTACTAAGTAAAGACTAAGGTAATATACGTTTATTTAATTATGGTTAGTCATAGTTTAAAGATTTTTAATATTTTTTTTATTGTGTGTCAGCTCCGCGAGTGCGAGTTGGGCGCGATCGTGAACCGTGACCTGCAGCGGCGCATCCGGGCCGTGTCGGGCGTCACGCTCGAGCGGCCCGTGCTGCGCGCCGACGCCCGCCTCGCCGCCCGCCTCGCGCACCTCCTCGACACGCGCACCAAGCTCTGGCAGACCGAGCAGGACAAGCAGGAAGACGCCGACCCGTCTGATGTGAGTTCCTGCCACGCGTACTGAGCGTATTGTTGTCTCTTATCTCGCGCCTCGCGCACCTCCTCGACACGCGCACCAAGCTCTGGCAGACCGAGCAGGACAAGCAGGAAGACGCCGACCCGTCTGATGTGAGTTCCTGCCACGCGTACTGAGCGTGTTGTTGTCTCTTATCTCGCGCCTCGCGCATCTCCTCGACACGCGCACCAAGCTCTGGCAGACCGAGCAGGACAAGCAGGAAGACGCCGACCCGTCTGATGTGAGTTCCTGCCACGCTTACTGAGCGTCTTGTTGTCTCTTATCTCGCACCTCGCGCATCTCCTCGACACGCGCACCAAGCTCTGGCAGTCCGAGCAGGAGAAGCAGGAGGAAGTTGATCCATCTGGTGTGACTACCTGCCACGCGCACTGTGTGTAGTGTTGGCATGCACCAAGGTCTGGTATCGCACCGACCAGTCAAATGTGATCCTCTTTTTCCTACACAAGCTTAGCAGGCTGTTGAATTAAATATTAGGACTATTCATTTATAAATACATATATTAAAAACTTTCTTTATCTATTTTACGATACCATGATTTCATATAATATGTGCATTTCGAAGCATAGAGTGGATAATACTTTGGATAATGACATATTATTCTTATTTCCAGCCTAATTTAAAGAAACTCAAAAAGGAAGAAGGAGACACAGATAAAACTCAACAATTAGATGTAAGTGACAAGTTAAATTGCTGTCTCACTAACTTAATCTAAGAATATGCTCATAGCTATAATCCGCCCCACACAAGTCGGCGGATGGGAAGTTAGACGCAGAAATATAAATAAAAAGTCAAAATATAGGTATGCTCGGGAGCCAGAGAGACGAGACGCTGGGGCACACCCGCCCGCCAACCTCATGACCCCCCCCCCCCCCCCTGCGCTCCCTACGCCCGTGCTCAACACTACGCCACGTCACACTGTCACTGCGTCAGCATTGTGCACACATGCGCAATAATTAGCGAATCACGGTGAAGTGTCATCTGCTGCAACTTCTCATCCATCGACTTGTGTGGCGCTAACTATACTATACTCTATAAAATTTAACTTGATCTCTGCGACAGTTGTCAGAAAAATCACGCCTATGAAGTCCTGAATTTCTTATTAGTACAGACAGTACCTGTCAATGTCATACTTTGTGGGCATGCCGTTTAGTGATGAGCGACGAATGATCGTGACAACAGAGTTATAGATAGAGTTTTAATTAAAATATCGATAGTTTATACTAAAGATATTTTAAATAAAACTTAATTTATCATTAATTTTATTGTATATTTGAATATCATAACATTTTTTACATGTGTAATTAAATTAAACTTAATTATATGTTACATTAGCATCGATAATAGTGAAAAACGTCGATAAATACTATCGTTACATTATTATGAGTATTTAATTAATATCACAACATTATTTATATGTGTACATACTTGATCTTAAATAATAGTAAGTAAATAAAATCCAATTTCTCACCTTCAACTACTAATTCGATTTCATTACAACATTGTTTGAAAATCGATTTTTTCCACCACTATCTCAACTCTAAATATGTCAATATGTAACTGTCGCAGAGATCAAGTTAAATTTTATAGAGTATAGTTATTCGCGTGTATCTTCATATAATTATATTCGTTTAATTCTTCTAACCTAGGTAATTAATATAGATAGGGATTTCCATTTATCCATCCGTCAGTCGTAAAACGTCCACCGGTGAACATAAGCTTCACCTTCTATGGATTTTCAATAAATCAAGTTCGTAGTGGCTTGTCCTTTTCTGCGGTCTTAATTTTACCATCCGTCCCACTGCTGGGTTTTGAGGCAGTAAAAAATTTCAGAAAATTGAACGTATTAAAAATGGTAATTTATTTACGTGAAAAGTCAAGGCAGATCGTTAATGTGTTATGAAACACTTACTGATCACACCCCATTGAGACAAAGATTTTTCTTTCCAGAACTTCAGCCTAAACTCGCCCAATCCCGTCTTACACAAGATCACAGAGCACTTGATCGAAGAGGCTTCCACTGAAGAGGAGGAGCTGCTCGGCCTGGAAGCCACGGCGGAGTCGACCGTCTCGGACGAGCCGGATCCGGAGCTCACGCGCGTGCTGGACCGCCTTGTGCTTTATCTAAGGATTGTGCACTCGGTGGACTACTACAACCACTGCGAGTACCCGTATGAAGACGAGATGCCGAATAGATGCGGTATCATGCACGCGCGCTCCGCTTCTCACCCTAACAAGGTAAACCTAAACTCGGCCAATCCCGTGCTACACAAGATCGCGGAGCACTTGCTCTAAAGGGGTTCCACCGAACATTAGTATCTACTAATGTTCGGTGAGTATCTATCTAACTGAGTATCATCTCAGCCTGGTCAGGCTCGGCAAGCCATGGTCGTCTAGTGGTAATGACATTCGCCTTACAATCGTGAGGTCGTGGGTTCAAATCCCGGTCCCGTACCAATGAATTCCTTGGAATTTATGTACGGAATGGCCCAATAACCCATCGTGGGTAGGCCTTCGTCCTGCAGTGGACTGTTAAAAAGGCTGGTACAATACTCGGCCTGGAGGCCTCGGACGAGCCGGATCCGAAGATCGCGCGCGTGGTTGTATTTATTAGTCCACTGAATATATTCGTTATAATATGTCGTTATACTTAATAGTCCACCGCTGTATACTGTCTACCACCTCTTGCTGTACCAGAGGATTGTATAATCACTTTGACTACCTGTATGAAGATGAGATGCTGAATAGATGCGGTATCATGCACGACTACGCTTCTCATATTCGTATTTTTTCTTTGCTGTATTTAATGGTTATCTTTTCTTTGGATACAAATGCAACAAATAAATGATCGAAGACTATTAAAATCGATTCAAACAGATAATAACTCGTCTGTTGCAAAATGGCGACGTGGTAATAAGATAAAGCATGCATGATTATGAAGATACTTTCTCTAAAGAAAATGTTGTCTACGCGGACTGTCTAATAGGGTATTTTTACTATGAACGACAAAAAATTTGTAAATGAATTTTTGAGATAACTGAGGCAAAAAGCAATCGCAAAATAAATTTTATAAAGCTATACAAATTATTCCGTTTTTTTTAATCTGTGCATAAAATGTTATGACGCCATACGGCTATGTAAACATTGAATAGTTTGTCCAGTGTGTGTAATCTAGTATTCCAGGAACAGCACACCAACAATAACTCATTAATAAAAATTTATAATAACTCATTTTCAACTTTAATCGCAAATTTACAAACAGACACAATCGTGAAAAATATTACTTAACACGCATTGTTTACATAGCCTAGTGACGTCATTCATGACCACAGAGTAAAATAATGACATTAATCGTTTTCCTAAGTTACGCGCGAAATTTTGAAACTGATTGAATTGATTGAATTTTTTTTTGTAAGTTTTTAGTGGTTTATTAGACCAACAGAATCTAACTGAGACACTTTTCAAAAATGACTGTAATACTCTATTCAGCTTCCGCCTCTTGCGACTAATTACTTCCAAATACGTTAATAATCTCTAATCGCGTACAGCTTATATTATGTTCACATTTAGATGAATAATGACTAGAATTTGAGTTCAAAATTTTTTTGTTGCAGCCGAGTCAACAAGAAGTACAAGACTACATAAAGACATTTGAAGGAAAAATGTCTGCCTTCCTACAAGATGTCAAGCCGCTTTCCGATGAGGAGTTGCACAAACTTGGCATCAAGGTATATTACAATATATTTTTTTAATGGAGCTGTAAAACAAAGTTTCTTGCTAAGTCCACTAAAACAATGTACGTGTGTATTTTTTTTTCATTCAGGATCCCGAAGCGGAAGTAGAAAAGTTCATTCAATCTAACACTCAAGAGTTGGCAAAAGATAAGTGGTTGTGCCCCTTGAGCGGTAAGAAGTTCAAAGGTCCCGATTTCATCAGAAAACACATCTTCAACAAGCATGGCGAAAAGGTAATTACAATTCTTATACCTTTAAATGATCATGTCTTTTATTTGTATATAATCTCGGAAAGGGCTCTAATGATTTTGATGTTATTTGTGTGTTTAGATAGAGCATTTCTTTATAAGTTTATCTGTATAGACAATATTTTCGAGTTTTTTTGTTTCTAGGCAAGCACGGTCGCTTTTTCGTAATTAGGTATATTATGAGATATTATTGCTTAGTATATATTCAAACCTACTTATCTGTACAGGTCGCGTTACACGAGTTGGCGGAAATGAAGTTATCTACGCAATATCCAATCCTGAACTGAAGCTCACACAAAGCCTAAAGTTAACTTCATTTCCGCCAACTTGTGTGACGCGGCCTATACTATTATCGACAATAATAATATTTAGGTTTTCTTAGTCCTAGCAAAACTAAACTTAGCTGCAGGCCTATGAAGGTTGCACGGGATAATTTCCCGTGTGTGTAACTTTTTCAACTACGCCGATTTGTTCATGTTGACCGGTTACTAGCAATTTAATTCATTTCGGTAATTTGTCCAAGCGTCACCAACGGACTTTGTGAATAGATGACGAAATGGTCCAAGTCACTATTCAAGTAATTCTGTGAAATGTGTGGAAGTATGTCGTGAGAGTTTTTGTTCAGTTTTCCCACGACACGGAATTTTGTGGACATTGACCACCAAATGGTTGTGAACTTGGTAAAACAACTTAGGCATTGCTATTGTGCGTGACTGCCATGCGACTTAATTACTTGGTAGTTGGAGTAAAGCGGATATAGCTGTTTTACAAAAAAAGATTTTCTAAACTCTTCTATCCATTATATTTCTTTATTATGAAATATATTGCGAAATACTTTTTTTATCGCTATAATGCAGTATTTTTCAATGTGTGGCATTATGGCCCTTAGGTTACAAACGGAGTCTCGAAAGCTTAGTAAAAAGAAAAAGTTTCGAAATGTATTTTTATTAATGTAAGTACATATTCATACGTCGCGAATTTATGTTCCTGCTAAAGGGGTCGCGAGATTGAAGTACACTGCTATAAATAAATTGTATCATCTCGCTTAGTAATCGACTACCTGCCCGGGTAGCACGGCGAAGGGAGAAAACCATTTTATCCACTTCCAAATGTCAGTTGTCATTGTCAATCCATACTTTATTTCCTCTTCGAGGGGATATAATGGTGGAAAGACTATTAGTCCTTTTGCCATGCTTCCCGTGCTGGTCGAAGATGAAGTATAAAGACTAAGAAAATCTCGGGAAAACGAATTAAACAACAAATGATAGTTTTAGTTTGTAATATTTGGATTGCGAGGGTTGTTCAAGTTTATTTACTTGACATCGACAGTGTAAATAAATCTTAGATGGCGAATTCGTGCTAGACTTCCACAAACTACTCACTGGTTATTCGCGTGATAAAGTCGCGTTTTACTTTTCCGTACAGTTCGGGTCTGGGACGATCTCATCTTTGACTCGCCTTGAACTCTGTCATGGTTTCCTGAACTGTGCTCTATGAAAAATAATATTTATTTTTACTTTTTCATACTGCTCAAGATTATACGGCTGAGGCAAACAGTATGAAACTGAGTTAGCAATTATAATTTCAAGAGTGGGAGATGTCGATATTGCAATAAAAAATGAAAGTACTATTTCTGAAATCTTGAACATACGATACATAATGAAGTATCACCTCACACGAAACACAAAAGCAGCAATTAAATACCGTCTGTCAATAATAAAGTATGAAAACCGTTGGTAGCGACGTTGTGTGGCTGCGTTCGTGGCTCTGTCCGAGAGATCGTATGCAGTCAGCCTACACATCTTTCGACGTCTAAAAAAAGAGTCTATTATTTAGAATCTATTACAGGGTCTATTAGGGTGTCTTATTAGACAGATTGTAGGATATCATTGTGACCAACTTATGAAATCTAAAAAAAAAACGACTGCTTTTATCAAGAGTCGGTGAAGTTTTTGTGTGGAACAGCTGTTTTTTTTTCTGAATTCATCCAATTCGAGTCCAAATATACCAATGTTCGTCTCAGCATGTATTAATTAGTCGTTATATATGTCGTCTATTAGGTGGACGAGGTCCGGCGCGAGGTGGCGTACTTCAACGCGTACGTGCGCGACGTGCGGCGGCCGCAGCAGCCCGAGCCCGCCACACGCTCCGCGCCCGCGCCGCACCACCAGCCGCCGCCTGCGTTAGTACTACGGGAATATTTTAACTACACCTGAAGAGATTGTTTGCAAATGTTAACCCTGGTATTCTTCACGCCAGTAATAGTAACCAAAAGTCGAACCCCCTTCGTTCTTACGTAAACTGGATCTGCTTTCTTTATTGATTTATAAACAGCAGAAATTGGCCTTCAACCTTTGTTAAGCAGTCATCAATTTAAAACAGCCGATACAGGACGGCACTGTAGTAAAAATACAAAAATATAAATTTATGACATGCGTAGCCACTACTCTGCCCCCTCATCAGTCATATCATGAGAACAAGCAAAGAATGGCATCTTGGAAAGACCTTCTTTAGTGCTGACATAATAGACAGCACTACATGTTGAGTGGTTAATCTCACAAAAGAACACCTTGCACTTTAAGTGGTTCATCGCCACTAATACCATTAAAAGTTCCATAATGGAACTACTGTTAAAAATTTACAACACTAGTTCCATTTAAAATGGAACTAGAAATAATGGAACTAGTGTTGATTTTGAGTTTCCACTAGTACCATTCACAATTCCATGATAGAACTACTGATAATGATTTTTAACACCAGTACCATCCTTATAGTTTCTGATAACGATGGAACTAATGTCGATTTTAGTATTACTAGATCCTTTTTATATTATACTAGTTTTTACCCGCGGCTTCGCCCGCATACGCAATATATCATTATATTTTATAGCCTATGTGTTATTCTGATATATAAGCTATATTATTGTAAAGTTTCATCTCAATCCGTTCAGTAGTTTTTGCGTGAAAGAGTAACTAATATCCATCCATCCATCCTCACAAACTTTCGCGTTTATAATATTAGTAGGATAGGTATAGGTAAGGAAATACTGACATTTGTGAAATTTTCCACTTTTCAAGCACACTTTTGAAGTTCCTTGTTAACTCAGTTATGAAAGTTTTTCATGGCAAGAAAAGGTTTTTATACAACACTATTATTTGCGCTAAACTGAATTCTTAACATTTTATTCCACAAAAATGTTATCTTTCTGCCTTTTAACCTTTTTTTAACTTATCTTAATCTCAACTTGTACTTTATATCTTTGATAACGTCTTTAAAGAATGAAGTTAACTTTATTTGTTCGTACTAGTAGTTACTTACCTATACGTATATATTATAATAAATAAATAAATGAATTAAATTAAAAACACTTTTTAGAAGCAAGATTTCACTGAATAAGTACTCGCCAAGATGAATCAAACTAGCTGAAACACGATAGGGTTGCATCGTTTCATTACAGAGCCTATGACCACCTTCCAGCTCCATCATGTTTAACATTAAATTACAAAGTACTTGCCAAAACAATTTAAATGAGGTTGTGTCGTTTCATTGTAAAGTTTCTTTGGCCATTTTCCAGCTCCATCATCAGATCAGCACCATGCAATCATAATATTGCATTATAACGCAATTTACATATGCATCATTGCAAAATTTCAGCTCAATCGGTAACCGAGAAGTGAATCATATTTCATCTG
Source organism: Hypomecis punctinalis (assembly GCA_949316475.1). Lineage (NCBI taxonomy): Eukaryota > Metazoa > Arthropoda > Insecta > Lepidoptera > Geometridae > Hypomecis > Hypomecis punctinalis. Next base: position 14,164,100 of record OX438798.1, on the reverse strand, counting down.
CAAGTTTTGATGACAGATAGATGACTAGTGATGACAAAATCGACATTAGTTCCATTTATTATCAGAAACTGTAAGGATGGTACTGGTGTTAAAAATAATTATCAGTAGTCCCATCATGGAACTGGTCATGGTACTAGTGGCGATGAACCAATTTAAGTTAGGATATCATTATTTAACGTTTTAATTTTTTTCTGTGAGATCAACATCCCTGAAATTTTGTTCATATAATATGTTTACATATTTCTTTTACACAATTTTATTACCAAACCCAAAAGATGACACAAAACGAACTCTCGGTGTATCTGCCAATGATTGAAACCGGTTTAAAATTAACCAGAATTAAAACGGTAAAAATCAGTTTCTCTGATTTTTTGGTTCGGAGCGTAACCATAAAAAAGTGGTTTAAAAACCTTTATTTACCGGTTTATTCCGCGAGAGGCCCGCGTCGTGGTACACGTAAGGCGGGTTATGGGGTATTGCCGTAACAGACACGCGCTAAATTGCTCCTTGCCCTCGCATCACGTGGCCCTTTGAAAGCTTGAAGAAGGGGTGCGCGGGTGGAAAGTACTGATCTAAACCGATTTATTCCGTTCAAATAATATGAGAACTTTATTGAACAAAGACCCTTAAAATTAACCTCAATTAAAACAAAACCGAAAAATAATGATATCATGTACTTTAGGCCTTAACCGGTTCGAAAATTAACCGGGTTTCCAAGCCTTGGTATCTGCTCATCATTTACCGAGTAACATTTCTAAACGAGCAGAATATAGCATTAAAAACTACGATGAAACAGTAGTGACGATTAGTTTTTTGTCATATAATTTGAACCCGACCGCCTCAGGTTAACCTACCATGACCTTCCTTGCTCACAAAAACCAAATAACCATTATTCATCCTCTAACAATTTATTATCATAAAATATAGTCGTATCGGTTTACTAATACCTCAAATTCATCGTTTTAATGAGATCATAGCTCCAGTTAGTGTTCCAAAATATAAATCACCGTTTTTATGAAACGACTGTGACAGTAATGGCTTCAAAAGATACCAAACGCTTTTATAGTCACGAAATAAAGCGGTAAAGTGGTTTACTGTTTGCAAGTCAGCACGGTGACTAAGTTAAAGTATTGCACGCTATACATTAGCATCTAGCAAGTATTGCTGCTGAATAACTAACATTTTTTATTATATTGAATTGTAGTCACGCGACTTCTACACGTGGTACCTTATGTTTGTACCAGTCAAAGAGTTTCTTGGATTTTAGGTGAAATTTGCCCTGTATTGACACATTGGTATAGGCCGCGCCACACAAGTTGGCGGATGAGAAATTAGCTACAAGCTGCGCTATAGCCAATCAACGTTCAACTTTATGTGAGCTTCAGTCAGGATTGGATATTGCGCGGCTTGTAGCTAACTATAGTTGCATACCTCTGAAAACGAGCTGATAAAACATTTTTTCTCCCTTTCCTAAAAACCATTTATTTAAAAAAATACTTTTAAACAAAATATAAAGAAAAGTTTTTAGATTCTTTTTATAATTACAAACATTTTATGTAAACAATGAATTATATTTTATTTCATTTCTAGCGTCCAGAGATATATCATTCTGGTGAACTCATCTTGAATCAAATCGTTGAATTTTCACAATCAAGTAAACGTTCCAACGTTTTTTAGTGTTCCGTACCTCAAAAGGAAAAAACGGAACCCTTATAGGATCACTTTGTTGTCTGTCTGTCCGTCTGTGTGTATGTCAAGACTCTTTATCTCGAGAACGCGTAAAGATATCGAGTTGAAATTTAAACTGTATACTTTTGCTGTTGTGTAAAAGAAAAACACCCATTATATGTCGTAAAAAACCGCATATTTCGACACTCACAAAAATCAAAACCTACAGGGTACTTCCCGTTGATATAGAACTATGAAATTTAGCGAGAAGCATTGTCTTAGAGTACACATATAGGAATAAATCTGAAAACTGTACATTTTTATTTACATCACAAAAAAATAGGGCCTCAAAATTCACAAAATATGGGCTCAAAATTCAAAGTGAGTAAATCGTATCATGAAAGGTGTCATATAAAAGAACTTCATTAGCACATGCTAAAACAGGTTTTTAATTATTTTAACAATGTGTTTGTACGGAACCCTCGATGTGCGAGCCTGGAGCGCACTTGTCCGGTTTTTTTTCATTGTTTCAAACGTTTGCACGATCAGTGTATTCGAGCTACAAGGTGTCAGACCGCAGAAGACCCGCATAATCGCGCTGAGTGCAAGCTGTTTCCGACCGGCCTTATTAGCGATCTATAGCGGAGGCCTACATTATGTATTGGACGTCCTATGAGTAAGAAAAAATATATTCGAAGGTTTTTATTCAGTGTATACTGAAGTTGGTTTTGTACGCCAGGTACGGCGGCGGGCCGGGAGCCGGCGGGCCGCCCGCGAGCCGCGGCTGGGCGTGGGGCGGCTGGGCCCCGCCCGCGCCCTACGCGCCGCGCCACCCGCGCTTCTCGCGCCCCAGGTAACCACGCCCTTCATTACCATGCTCCTACTCCGCACGCTTGTTACCTAACTACACCCTCTACACCCTAGCCGTGCTAAGACAGTTTGACACCTGCTAACTTTTGGAGAATGTCATAATGCGCAAGTGATGTACCACTGCCCTTTGACCTTATAGAGCTTTAAAATTTTTGTACCTTCAATAAAATCATATAATATTAGGGCTATCTACTTACCCTGTACTAAGCCGAAGAAGACCATTTTTATGAACAATTTTTAATATGGGGCTAACCCGGAATTCGATAAACCAATTGTAACCGGATTCTATGTATAATTGCAACTTAGAATTGACATAATGTACGAAGCAGCGGATTTAATTTGCTCGAATTCCGTTTTGCCCCTTAGTAAAAGTTATTCATAATTATTGTCTCAATCACCTCCATTCGGGTTAGTATACCAGTTCTTGATAACCCTGTAGTATACCAAAGTCAATATCGTACTGAACAAATATTACTATAAATAAAATAAAGAGTGGCGATTATTAGTACAACACACCTTTTGGGTCCCATCGCCAACATAGTAAATGTAGTATGTCAATGCGCGGAGCATTCAGAAAATACTTAAACAGTGTAAATACGTTTATGGGGCTTTTGATTGCAGTTTACGTGCCATTTTTTGGTACTACTTGTTACCCCACTACCCAAGAGATATTTTATTTCAATTTTATAACAGTTGTCAGTTTTCTTAGCACGGGTCGGATTATGTGATGGTCTAATGGCGGTCATTAATATCATTACTTTTAATAGATATACGACTGTTTATTGTTAAAAATGGTCCTGCAACTAATGTTGTTGTGGTAAAATTGATTTCAGACTTAATACAGCCATTTTGACTAATGATAACCGCTATGACCGTTGCAGTAGTTAGGTAATACTTGCCAACCTGTCTTCACATTCAAACTTAACAGACGATCAATGCCAAAGTCGTGAAATTTTTAAAAATTCACTTAGCATTAGTTTGCCTTATCACAGCAAGTGTTAAATTAACATAACTTTTAGAAGAGTTCTGAATGTGAAAACTAGGTCCATAGTATGAGTCCAAAAAGGTTGAATGAGTCCAAAAAATAGCAAATAGCAGCAATAACAATAAATTGGCTTGTTTTAATAGAGAGATAATTATAATAATCATATTACTGTAATGGACTGTTTAACTTTAGTGGATTTCAATAACCACAGTTCTGCCAGGTCTTATCGGATAAATAAATTGTTTTTTTTTCTTAAAGTAGGTAATTGCTCAAAACATTTGCATCTTGTAAAGGTTTAAAAACATGTTATTATTGTAATTAGTTTTTATAATCACTCAACTGTCATTGAGTAATCCTTTTCGCACCTATCAACCGCTAAGATCTGTGTTGTACTTATTTTTCTTTTCGCACCTGGCAACCGTTAAAACCTGTGTTGTACTTATTTTACTTTTCGCACCTGGCAACCGCTAAGACCTGTGTTGTACTTATTTTACTTTTCGCACCTGGCAACCGCTAAGACCTGTGTTGTACTAATTTTACTTTTTGCACCTGGCAACCGCTAAGACCTGTGTTTTCTAATTTTACTTTTCGCACCTGGCAACCGCTAAGACCTGTGTTTTACTAATTTTACTTTTCGCACCTGGCAACCGCTAAGACCTGTGTTGTACTTATTTTATAGTCCCCACAATAATATAAAAATACACAATGGATGAATGGTATAACATACAATAATGTCTGAGGTTATCAAAGCTATTGTGGTGGCTATACAAATATTGTTTGCTTACCTAACACATGCACGAGTTTTTTTGTGTTTCCATCTTTGTACCCTAAAATATGCGTACTAATTTAGTGAAGATCCTTTTTACAATTTGGCCACGCTTGAGTTTCTGTGGCGATGACGCTGTTGTATTAGCTATAAAAGTTTTTGCTGGACTTTTCATGTCATAAATCCGTGATCGTAGTCTTTCATAGGGATTTTACTAAAAGCGATATCAATACATGTACTTCATGTACCTACAATTGGTTGATAAAAGAAGTTCATCGCTTATTGACATATTTACTTGTAACTTAAAAATCTATCTTGCCATTTAGAAAACTTCGCTTTATGCATTTTTGGTTTAAATTCATTTAGCATACGATCAGTGTGACTTACATCCACCGTATGTGGAATAACAATAACAAATTACGTCATATAGGGAACATATTGTAGTAATATGTGTTGCTTACGTCAGCGTAACAAATCAAGATTTATTTGCCATTTATAGGAGAATAAGTTTTATTTTTCTCGGATGTCGCTTAATGGCTTTGCAAACATTGTACTTGAAACGCATCATAACTATGTATATAAGTTGATAAATTACAGTCATGGGTATCGTACCAGTAACCAAAACTGCACATTATGTTCGGGTGACCTATGCTAAGGCAGCTTGCTTGTGACTGACTTGTTTATTTTTTGCACGACCTTAACATTTGATTTATTCGTTCGCCTTCTCTAATATATTTATTGTGGCTTGCTTTTTATAACTAATAACGCCATTAGCTTTAAAATCTATCGTATTGCACTTTTCTTTCATTTTGGGTTAAAAAGAGCTCATCATTTTGATCTTTAAAATATTGCGAATTTGTTTTTGAGTAAAAAGGAAATGATTTGCAGGGAAAATGTGGATCGGTCGCGGCCTATAATTGCATACAACGATCTTGACTTCCCGGACAGTGGTGACATATTCTAACATAGTATATGTGAACATATTTCATGACACGATCGGCTATTTAATAGCGGTTAACTAACTCGTATTTATAAGCATTCCGTTAAGATGATTTACTGCAAAGTAAATGTATACCTATGTATATATACATTTTATACATAGTCATAGTTTTATAAAGTATAACTAGTTTTTGGAAAATCATAAATTATGAACCTTTGTATTTTTTCTGACCTCAGAAGATTTATATTATTGAAATATCTAAATGAAGTAATGGAAAAGTAATTTATGCAGATCAAATAATTGTGGCAAACTCTTTTTGTGTTAGACACTTGTGTAATTAATTCACTTGACAGAAATGTTGTACTTCTATTCATATTAAAGTACATCAATATACTTTATTGTAATTATTGTGTAAGGTAGTTAACTTACCAAAAGTGTACCTAAAATATAATTAAGATAAATTATTAGACGATACCAACATCCATATTCAGTCACATATATTTCAAATTTAATTTTTAAATAATCTTTGTTTAAATGTTACATGTAAATCGTTTCATCTTCTATGTATTTAATTTGATCACCATCTATTACACATATTGTACGAATGTTTTTTTTTGTATTAAATAAATTGTCTAAAACTGTCCATCCGTTAATTTTTCTGATCTATCCTGTAACCTAATATAGTGGATAATAAAGTCAGACGAGTCCCGGGAAGCTGAGATTTGAGCGGTTTGGGTAGTAGGTAGATGAGCACCTAGCGTGAAGTATTTGTGTGTTGTGGCGTGTTGAATAGCTCCTAATGCAATATGTGGTTATTGTTAAAGGGGCGGCGGCGCAGATTTCCGCCCGGTCATACACTACCGCGACTTGGACGCGCCGCGAGAACCCGACGAGTTCATATAGCGCCGCTCGCTGCGCCCGCGACGACTTGCCAAAGGAACTTGTTTCGCACGCACTATTACATTTACTATACAACACATGAATCACGCGAATCATTGTAACATTGTCACATTTCTTAGATACTTAGCGAGTTACATTCGACACTGTGCGTATGCATTCAGTAGATGATAGTTACCTTATTTTAATGTAAAATTATTCTTAGTTACAAAAGTACGATTATTAAAGTACGTAATGTATTTTAGAAATATACAGATTAATTGAAATGTCGTTTATTACTCAATGTGTTAGAAATGGTAATATTTATTTTTATCACTGTTGCTAGAATTGAAGATGATTATAATTAATTGTGAATAACGATCACGAATTGACAAGAGTAAGATATTCTGCGGTTAGTTAGACGGACATCACCTATGCAAAGACTGCAACATAAGATAAGGCTATAAATTTGCCTTGTATATTTTAATGAAGTCCATTTTATTTTTTTCAACATCAATTTGCAAATTTACAAAAGTATGATTCACTAATAGGGTATTTCTAAATGCCAAAGGTAACATTCAATATAACCTTTGTGTGTTCGTTGTAATGAACGAGGGGAGTGTCTGAATAACAATCGCAATTGTCATGGTGACAATGCTGCATATGTACATTACATACTTTATAATAATAGGTTCTACGAGTACAAGATACAAAGAATTTTGAATCATATTATAATGACCATAAAAACGCGATACGAATAACTTTCAATAACTTGCTTCTTAATAACACTCACGGAACAAAAAAACGAGGTGTTAATATAAACCGCACATCAGGATGCTGACCTAACTTCGTGAAGTCCTTTCTATTAACATCGGCGGTATCGATTAAGCAGATATAACGACCTTCTCCTTGAAAGGTTCTTCGAATTCGATACAGAGATGAGGAAAAAGTAATATTATATACGACTAATGACTGCATAAAAATAAAAACTTAAATAATCGAGACAGGATAGCACAAAGTTAAATAACCGTCACATAAATACGTAATGCGATGTCTCGCTCTGTACTATACGAGGCAGCTTTTCGAGCCTTGACCTCTAAAATTAACGTCGTCGGTCAAATGTTTTGTTTCTTTAGAAACACTTATGCGTGCAGAGCAGCTGAGCACGATTTTTCCATCTTCGCCGTTCCATAATCGGACTTTCTATGATGCGGCTGGGATTTTTAATGCCGTTTTAGCCAATGTCAAGTGCATGACATAATCATTTACTAGATAATACTTATAGTTAGGTTCAATTTTTTTTCTCACTCGTGCAATTTTTATTATGTACTTAGTTGAAGCTACGTGCATTGAATATGAGTTTAGAAATTTCCTAAAAAAAAAAGATGTTCCAATTTTTGTCTGATTGAAAAGCGTAGTGTAAACAATAAAAAAAATGAAACTAGCTGTTTTTGTTGTGTTGTTGTAAGATATTTCAGCACATTAAGCCCGATTACAGAGGCGCCATCCTAATTATATTGCTAAATATAATAGTTCTGTTTCTTTTTCACATTAGGCATTCGAAGAGAGAACGCTTCTTACGTTGCTATTAAATTTACGCTGGCGCCTCTGTAATCGGGCTAATTATTTGTGTAACGTTCTTTATACTGTGATTTATAACTAGGTAGGGTATAGCTTTTAAACATTCACATTATACGAACTTGTAAATATGATACGAATGAGATAGCTGTGCAACAAAGGCAAGGCCGCTATGATCTCTGCAGATACAAAGAACGGAATGCACGTTTATGGGTAAGTATGGATATCGCAGTTCGATCTCGAGTGTGATGAGTACATGCGTGGGAGGCTATCAGGTGTAGCCGTACCCGGATCTTCTGCATATATAGTGTATAGCTGCGCTGGAGCATCTAGCTAGCGGCGGTCGGTCGGTTCGTTACGCACTATTACCGGCGATTACTGCAGCTTCCATTAACACCTGCTTGTGATGTGAGACATGCATACAACAGAGTTATTTTTAATGGTTCGAATAAAATAGATATACAGTTGGTATGTTTAACCAAAGAAAACAATAGCATTACTCTATACATTTTGCACCCAGGACAACGCAATGTGAAAGTTGCTTCCAACTTGGGAAGTCTAAGACCCGCAGCGAATGTATTATAGCTAAGATGATGTGATAACATATTGTATTAATATGGAGATTTATCCCAGGCTCAAAAAGGTTTAGACAGTTGTTTGTTTTTCAATAATATGTTGAAAAACTAGTTATCTCATGCATTTGATTGCTTAGAAACAAAAAAGCAAATAGGTATCCTCAAACCACAAGTCCTTAAAAATAAAAAATATGCTAATTAGTGTGTAAACCTAACCTGTGTAGGTAAACTTGGTACTTAATCGATTTGTATTTCTATCACATCGCAACACAACCACAACAAATACTTATACCAAACCGGAGCCGGTAAGCAACCTCGGTGGTGTCAGCGTGTTTTCCCGCGGCCAGCGTCTCGTCAGATTGAATATTATGAATTAAGGTGCGTGAATAATAAATTCTTGTAGAGTGCCCACTTGTGCCAATTACAATGCGCCGCAGAGCGCTGCTCGTCATGAAGTCGGGGAACAATACCGGCTGCCTACGCGAATACAACCTGCGATTCTTAGTTCGCAGTAAACGCCGACTGGTTTTTTGCTGGAAATATAAATGGGTGCTTATTTGTGTATTGCTTTATAAAAGCGAGCGAGTGTGGAAGATTAGCATTATAGTTAGGGAGCTTCATAAAGATGGAGCTCGCGTGTGTCTTAGTGTTAGTGATTGTGGGGTCTGTGTCGGCTGGCCCTTACGGATATGGTACAAAAGGAGGAGCAGCGGCCAAAGGTCAGTCCCATGTATCCGGCCTTATAGTTTTTTGCTCACCTCGTAATTACCTCGCAAAAACTTGAGAATTATAATGTTTTAAACTTATATGTTACATACATATTACACTTTTAACGTTTACATTTTTTGTTAATATTTGCTCGATTTGATAAATTAAAATACCTACATATTTGTTATTTACTTACAAATTTTTAAATCAACAGTTTTTGAATAATTTACTATGGGGTACTCAAATCGATCATTTTCCAAATAGCGGACGCGCGTGCCGTAGCCGGGGCATACGCCGGCGCTGGGAGCATACCGCTGAGCATCCCTAATGGCGCCAGCTACACCGGGAGCTTTTCCCAGTCGTCTTCCTCCAGTTCGGCTTCATCGAGTTCCAGTTCGAGTTCATTTAGCTACAGTGGCTCGGGAGCGATCGGCTCCGTGGCTCCGGAAGGTGCCGGATGTGGATCTGGAAACTGTAATGCCGGCGACGTGACTGCTTCTCAAGGGTCAGCTGCAGCAGGGTCTCAAGCGTATAGTGGTGCTAATGCTGGATCTTTAACCGGAGCATATGGAAGCAAAATACCAACTGGGAGCTATGGTCATAAGAATGGAAATGGAGAAACTCACGCTAACAAAGGCCAGGATTGCGGATCTGAAGGTTGCCATGGAGCAAGTGATACACATAATTCAAATGGAAATGGTGTTGGATACGGATCCCAAACTAGTAGCGATGCCAAAGCCGCGGCGTCGGCCGGATCTGGGCATAATATAGTAGGCTCTAACTGTGCCGGTTCGGATTGCAATAATATACCTAGTGCTGATAAAAAATGTCTCTCTGGACAATGTGCCTCGGAACCGAAATGTTCATCGGGAGACTGTGGAGCAACGTCTGACAAAGAAGACGCTTCATCTCATGATGGCTCTAGTAAATGTAAATCTGGCCAATGTGGACTAAACCAAGATGCAGGTGGAAGTTCTTCAACCGATAATGAAAGTAATGACATTAGTGTTTATTCATCGGGATCTACAAATTCTAAATCGTCTTATGGCGGAAGTAAACCTGGTTGTGCTAATGGAAATTGTGGTTCACCAGCGCTTGGTTTTCCATCAGCTCCTGGCTACACTAAACCTGCCCTAGAATTAACAGCTCCTAAACTAGAACCTTCATGCTTTGGTTCCGATTGTGGAATTTCACCATCTAGTCAAACGAAAGTGCCATATATTTCTGCCAGTAATCAAAACGAAAATCAATTAGGTCATGCATCTTCTCCTAGCTACGGAGGCTATGCTCATGGATCGTCACCTTCGCATTCTTCAAATAAACCATCAGCAGGAGTAAGTTGTACGCCTGGCGCTCCAGGATGTGGAACAACTGCACCTGTTAGTGGTCCATCTTCGACAGGTTATGGCGGCTCCCTAAGTTCTTCGGGCTCAGGATGTGCTCCCGGTACTCTAGGCTGCAACTCATCCCCGTCTGCGTACAGTCCTGATTGTGCATCAGGAAACTGTGGTTCAACTCCCTCTGGATATGGCATCAAACCTAGTTATTCTCAGGAAATTCCATCATCCTATTCCGCAAAGCCTTCAGGTCCAGCTTGCACTCCCGGTTCTCCTGGTTGCACTGCATCCACATCACCTAGCGGCCCTTCATCCTACTCTTCATATCCTGGATCGGGATGTGCTCCCGGTTACCCTGGATGCACTTTACCCACGTCACCTAGTGGTAATTCTGGCTGCGTATCAGGAAATTGTGAAGATTCCCCATCTCCAGTAGGTTACGGCAGTAAACCTAGCTATCCACATGGAAGTTCCCATTCTTCTGCTCCTTCGAGTCCAGCTTGTACACCCGGTTCTCCTGGTTGCGTTTCACCCATATCGTCCAGCGGTCCTTCAAGTTCTGCATCAGGGAATATTGGTGGCTCTTCAACTTCAATAGGCTATAGTGATTTCAGTAACAAGCCAAGTTATTCTCATGGAAGTTCAGCATCTCACTCTTCTGTTCCTTCTGGTGCTGCTTGTGCTCCAGGTTCTCCTAATTGCGCTAGACCTATATCATCAAATGGTCCTTCAGGTTGTTCTTCCGGTAACTGCGATAATTCCCCCTCTCCAGATGGCTACGGCAGTAACCCCAGTTTTAACCAGGGAAGTTCACACCCACATACTTTTGTACCCTCGGGTCCAGCTTGCACTCCCGGTTCTCCTGGTTGCTTTACATCCACATCTCCCAGCAGTCCTTTAGGCTGTGCATCAGGGAATTGTGGTGGCTCCACAACATCTATAGGCTATTTCAACAACAAGCCTAGTTATTCCCATGGAAGTTCATCGCCTCATTCATCAGTTCCGTCGAGTTCTGCTTGTGCGCCTGGGTCTCCTGGTTGCACTATACCTACATCACTTAATGGTCCTTCAGGTTGTGCATCAGGAAACTGTGATGTTTCCTCATCTCCAATAAACTACGGCAGCAAGCCTAGCTATCCCCATGGGATTTTACAATCACATTCTTCTCCACCCTCTGGTCCAGCTTGTACTCCCGGTTCTCCTGGTTGCTTTACATTCTCATCGCCCAGCGGTCCGTCAGGCTATAGTGATCTAAGCAGCAAACCTAGTTATTCCCATGGAAGTTCTCCATCACATTCATCTGTTCCGTCGAGTTCTTGTGCTCCTGGATCACCTGGTTGCACTATACCTACATCACCCAGTAGTCCCTCAGGTTGTGCATCAGGCAACTGTGGTGGCTCCCTCCCTTCTGCAGGCTATGCTGATTTTAGCAACAAACCTAGTTTATCCCATGGAAGTTTGCCTTCATATTTTCCCTCAAAACTTCCCGGACCAAGTTGCGCACCAGGCACCCCTGGGTGTGGTTCGGCACCGTCAGCTAATGGTCAATCTGGTTGTGCATCTGGTCAATGCGGCCTGAACCCTAAAGCGCCAGGTACTTCTTTAAATATTAAGCCTGACTATTCGCATGGAAGTTTGCCTTCATATGCACCAGTAAAGCATTGTGCACCTGGTATCACCTGGTATGGTTGCAGTACTGTAGTGGAAAATAGTAGCTCTAACAATAAACCCAATTATCCTCTTGGAGGAATACCGCCATTTTCGACATTGATTCCTTCAGGTCCAGGTTGTACTCCTGGCTCACCAGGCTGCGCTATTTCTCCTGTAACAAGTGGACAATCTGGTTGTGCATCAGGAAATTGTGGTGCACCTACTGCAACTCCTGTTGTTGGCACCTTAGGTACCAAACCTGGTTATTCTCTTGGCAGTTTATCTGTCAATTCTCAAGTAAAACCAGCAGGACCAGCTTGTACTCCAGGAACTCCTGGTTGTGCCCTCCCATTAGGCTCTAGCAGCTTATCGGATTGCTCGTCAGGCAATTGTCATGAATTCCCACCAATAAATAATCAAGGTAATTTCCCCAGCTCTAAACCCAACTATCCTCAAGGCAGCTCTTCGTATTCCCCACTTAAACCTTCAGGACTAGGTTGTGCACCAGGATCTCCGGGTTGTGCTTTACCACCATCTCTAAGTAGGCCATCTGACTGCGCATCAGGAAAATGTGGTGAATACCCTTCATCTCAAAGCTGTGCTCCAGGAACCCCAGGATGTTCTGGATCACCATCATCAGGGTTCCCATCGGGTCATCCAACTGCTGGCGCTTCGGGCTCAATCTCCGGAGTGTCGACGCCCGGCACATCATTACCTAGCGGCCAGACTAATGCTGGAATCTCTGGCTTTGGCTATGGTGTGTCAGGTGTTGGATCCTCTTCAAATCAAGCCGCTTATGGTATTCATAGCACTGGACCATTACACACTGGAGCAAGTGGAATTGGATCTTTGCCACACTTGGGCGCCGCAGTCGGAGCTAGTAGTCAACATAATGAAAAAGAAAACCTTCCTACCTATACTGGTGGTTTTGGCGGCCCTACTGGAATTTTGAAACCCAATGAATACAGTAGCGCCTCGGTCTCAAATCATGTTATCAAACCAATTGTTTCTACTGGCCCAACAACCGTCAAACCCAGTTGTGATTCTGGAATTTGTGATGCACAAACTTCTCCATCACAAGGTCATGATGAAACTGCATCGAGCGCTCACTCTACTGCGGGAGCATCAGCCAGCGCAAATGCAGTGGCATATACTGGTGGATTCGGAGGTCCACCAGGATTATTAAAACCTTACGACAACGGTAAAGCCGACATCAAAGGAGCTACTGGAACAGGCTTAGGAGTTGGCGGTATCGGCTATTTGGGCGGTGGATCCCACGCAGGTGCCAACGCAGTCGCTCAAGCAAACGCTGCAGCTGTAGGGTCGACAGGCGCGAGCAGTGGGGACAAAAAGCACCACAGTGGTATCAACGGAGGCTACAGTCACGGACATGATGGTGCGGGTGGTTGTGGCGGTGGATGCGGCGGCAGCCTAGGACACAGCGAATCCTACGGTCTTTCAAAATCTGGAGTTTTGGATGAATCGAGCCACGGGGTAGCCGCGGCGGGCGCTGTTGCGAAGAGTATCGCTAGCGCATCCGCCGGCGCTGACGCGAGAGCCGTCGGAACTAGCTACGCCAGCAGCTCAGCAACAGCTCATGCCGGCGCTTCAGTAAAAGGAGGTAAGATATAAAATTTACTCTTTTTATCTACTGTGTACATGGATGTCAATCGGCATTTTTTTCTTTTATCTATATGGAAAAAATGGTTTTATCATGACAATGCCATCCCGTAAAAGTAGTTACTTATTTATAAATCGTCTTCAAAATAGCATTTTGTGTCTTCGTTAACGATTAAATATTTACTGAAAATATTGCATAATTATTGTTTCTATGTCCATTGAAAAGATTGTGATACCATTTATTGATTGATGCATTGAAACTACGTATGTTTTGTTATCATTTTGTGAATGGACACTACATAGGTATACTAGATAAAGTAAGGCGTATTTCGTTCGATGTGATTAAATCATGATTAAATCATTGTACGGAAAAGGTCTGTCCAAAATTACATGAAAATTGTGATGCGATTCGTAGTCGGAAAAGTATACCTGGATAACCTACTATTCTTCTTTCGATATTGCAATACGTTATCAATTTGACTAGTATAATCGACGTAGGATATATTGCACTAAATATCTACTGTATCTACATCGACGTTAGTGCTTATTTTATTTATAAATACTGATAGACTAACTACTACTACGTGTAAGATATGGAAAACTAATCTACTGAAATCTAATTACATCTCCGAAAAAAAAAATTAGAAGTAGTAAGACGAGTAAATAACGTACCTTCGATCCTTATATGAAGATTTTCGTAATCTATTTAATTTAATCAGATAAACTATTCAGATCCAGAATATTTATTTGTTAGTACCTACTACTTGACTTCAATTTCAAAAAATAATCAAATAATCGTGTTGCATTTAGGTTTGTATTATAATATTATAAACTAGATTATATTTTTGTTTCAGGTTATGGGAAGCGATAATCACAAAAGCTCTAGGCTCTAGTCTAGGCTTAAAGAAAAATAGCAAGACTTATTATTCTTATTAATGATTATGTTTTAACAAAACCAGAGTAAGAGTCGTAATCAAACTGTTAGTGCATTAAAATAATTATTGACAAATTATAAGCAGGACTCGTACACTGACGTTGCCCTAAAACATGTGTGTATGTAGACATTGCGCTCAATTTAGAAGGCTTAACTTGACAGATATAAACTAACTCAAAATATAGCTGTCTTATTGATTGCGGTCTATTAGACAAAGAGAGCAACACTTTAAAATTATATTTAGAGCTGTCAAAAAGCCTCTAAAATTGGGTCTATTATGTACGTATTTTTGTGTTTTACGTATGACGTTTCACTAACGTAATTGTAAAGAGCCTCTATAAAATCGAACGACACTCACGACGTCAATCGTATTATATTTTTTAAGATGTACGAAAGAGATAGAAATATATTTCTGTCCCATAATTTTGCTGCCAGTTTTTAAAAAGAATTAAATGAACATATAATATATTTTGATTTTTATAATGTATCGCTCGAGGATTCGTTAATGAGTTTTACCCTAATAATAAGTATTTTTAAGACATTTTGTGATACTTTTATATTTTAGAATGACTACCTACAAATTTCGGTTTAATAAAATATTTTTGTATATAACATTCTTTAATTTTAAGGCTGGTCCTATGAGGGCATTAAGTACCTAACCAAAAGGAGTCGACACGCCTAAGCACCGAAGTCCACAAACCAAAATATAAGCATGTTTACACGCACACAAATGTAATTAACTAGCTGAAAATTAGCGCAACACAAGCGCAATCAGACCGGTATATTTATATAAAGAGCATGACCGCCGGCCGCGTACTTTTGGCAGAGGGGTACCCTTTGCGGTATCGACTCCTTTTGGTTAGGTACTTAATGTATGAGGGTCAGTATTACTTTCTTTTGAAGTATGGAACTCTAAAAAACTGCAGTGTTATCTGCTTACTAAGCCACAAGGTGTGATTCAGACCATCATTATGAACAACTTTTACTATAGGCCCAAACTAAAAAAATTGAGAGAAAAATGAGCTGTTCCATACAAAACTGCAGCTTAGAATCGACCAAATGTATGAAACAGCTGTTTTTTTTTTCGAATTCCGCGTTTGCTCTGTAGTTAAAGTTGTTCGTAATGATGGCCTGAATCACCTCCTCTCGCTTAGTGCATCAGTTCTTGATAACCCTGTATATAGCCTTGAGCTTACTTTGTACACTTATACTGTACGTACATCCAAAATCATCAGCCAAGTAAAAAATAATGTAGGTATTTTATTTTCAAATTATTTTCCTAACCAATAACAAGCTTTGCATATGACCTCTGACAATTAAGTAGTAGGTACCTACCTAGAAGTGAGGTATTGTACTTAGTAGGTACCTCTGCTTCTGACTGAGAAGATGGCCTTGTAACGATGACAAATCGTGGGCAACAGAGTAGGCACCTATTCCCATTTCTCGCGAAATATGAACTAGGTATCAAAATTCTTTCATTATAATTTATGAAGTAGAAGTTATTTTAGAAATGGAGCTTCAAAGCTTTTAAGATGTTGGGGAAAGATCCTACTAATATTATAAACGCGAAAGTTTGTGAGGATGGATGGATGGATGGATGAATGGATGGATGGATGGATGGATGGATGGATGGATGTATGGATGTTTGTTACTCTTTCAAGCAAAAACTACTGAACGGATTGAGATGAAACTTTGCAATAATATAGCTTATATATCAGAATAACACATAGGCTATAAATTATAGCGATATATTGCGTAAGCGGGCGAAGCCGCGGGTAAAAACTAGTTATAAATAAATAAAGTCACATCTCGTGAAAAGGATCAAAATCTGAGATATTCGAATTTGTCTCTCGCTATTTTTACCCGACTGCCGAATAAGGAGAGTAATGTCTTTAGGATGGATGAATGTATGTTAAAAGCCCAAAAAATGTGTAAAAGATCGATAGTGATATTTCCTCCAGGATTAGGTAGGTAGGGGTCGGTAGGGGTCATATACGAGTAAAACAGTATAACAGCTGTATTTCAAATTTGGTGGGTCTTATGGTTTTTTTAGAAATACCATCTTATGCCTCAATGGTCTATTATCGAACTGTGAAAATACTATCATAATTGGCTCAGTCATTTTTTCTCAATAATTTAAAATAGATAATCGGCCGATACAAGTTTTTATCGTCGCTAGAAGTTTTTAAAGTTTTATTAAGTTATTTGCTTTAAAACTTTAATGCATCGTTACGTTACTATCATTTTTTTTTCATCCTTGAATATTGCATTTCGGTTTGATAAAATATGTAAGTGTTAAATTTTTTTGGGCTTTTGTGTGTATAAAATGCAGTACGGAGAAAATTGCATAGACGTACAATGGACAAAATGGCATATCAATTTAACGTTATAAAAGTGGCTAAATTACAAGATCTTTTTAAACTAATACTAATGTTACTAATTACTATCACCTACCCCAAAAGGAATACTTATAAGTGGTTAGGGCAAAATAAAACCAAAAACTCAACAGTTACAGACAGTTTTGACGTCGAATCCTATCATCATCTATTTTCGCGCTCATCACCTGGAGAAGCTTAGTTAAGTAACATTAATTAGTTTCTTAGGACTCAGGTTGAATCTGGAGACTTGTCTAAAATAACCAAAAGCTTTATTTATGCAGTATGCGTTTAATAAAGGTGTATGCCATTTTGTTCACTACGACTATTTCCATACTGTACGGACAAAATGGTTTTTCATAGACCACTGATCAAAACGAATTATTTCTTAGTTAATCATTATAAATTCTTGTTTTTGTAAGTTAAGTAATAGATAAATAGTCAAATTTTCTGTGCATAAAATTTCGTGGTTCTAGACATAAAAATAAAGAAATTATAAAAATTAATACAAAACAGTATGTCGTTTAGGACGTACTTCCCCTACATATTTGGCATATTTCCTTAGTATGTGATATTTGGTGAAGAAATAAAAATTATGTCGACATCCTACTAATATAATAAACGCGAAAGTTTGTGAGGATGGATGTATGTTTGTTACTCTTTCACGCAAAAACTACCGAACCGATTGAGATGAAACTTTGCAATAATATAGCTTATATATCAGAATAACACATAGGCTATAAATTATAATGATATATTGCGTATGCGGGCGAAGCCGCGAGTAAAAACTAGTTTTAAAATAAAATTTGGTCAGAGTGAATGGGTTCTAAGTCTGCGTGCTTCATCCTCATGACAATAAGATGCTGATCAAATACGATCGAAAAAAACTAATTTTCTATCATGGTCAACTTAGGATTCGAGCACTTGTATTAAATAACAATCATTAAAGTATGCTTATTTTGTATAATAATTTATTATCGAGTGCTATAAATTACGGCATGTTAGGATAGGTAATACAAGTAAATTACGCTGATTACGTGTATTATTTACCGCGACCTGCCTTCTAAGGAGTGGTTGTGTTAGCGATAATAAATCGTAGCTATCGGTGATCCAATCGTTGAAGTTCTCTCATCCATTGTTCACGACCGGCATAATGCGGACATCGCGGATGTTCAATAAATTATTCATAAATATAACTTAGTACTTAGAAGGTTGCCGGGGTTACAGTGCAACCCACACATCGCCCAGTACTTAACAGAAATCATTGCCGAATTATTTTATTATTTTAGTGTTGTACAAATAATTAAGACTTCAATTAATATTTATTTATTTATATTTGCTGAAAATGCCTTAACAAAGAAAATGTATTGGAGATGTTTAAAATATTACTGTAGAAAATTTAATGATACAATACGACTTCACGAGAATGTACCACCTACTCGTACCTATAATCTTCTATTGTAAAATATTTTTGAAAAAAGAATTGGAGAAGTCTTCACATGTTGTTATTTTTAAACTTTCGCGATTTGAGCACATTATACCGAATTTTAGATGCAACATCGTTATTATAATATATATAGGTATAATTTAGAGTAGCCCTGTTTATTTTTCACTGCATTTGATAGAGAGAACACTATTTTACGTTGCTATTATATTTACGAGACTTATCGCGTAATAAACAATGAGATTTGTAATTAAATACTTTTTCCTGACGTTTCGACCAAGTTGCATCGGTCGTGGTCACGGGCAGACATGCTAATTAAAAACAGTGTATTCAGGTGCAAACATATTTTTACCGATACTTTATTACAGATTTTCTTGAATAGAGCTAATTACTCTATGTGTTTCTACCAGTGATGTGTTAAGATGCGTAGCGAAGGATGTGTTTGTTAAAAACTATTAGAATAGCTTCATTTACCGAGCCTCGCTCCGCTACGCTATTTCCGCAGAAGCTACGCTGAATCAGGTAGGTAGGTAAATAAAGCGACTCTATTCGCGGTTCTGATAAATATATACCTTATTGCTGTGCAACCTCGCACATCTTTGGTAGAAACGCAGCCTTTTTAATTAGAGATTGTCTCTATTTAAATTCTAGTGGGTTTTGAATGAGATCATTCTATTTATTAGGTATTCCTCCGGTGGGTGAGGCTGTAGTTAAAAAAATCTTCTGATGCAAACATCAGGTTAAATTATACATCTATAGGTTGCATTTGATAGACGACAGACATACTCTACAAAGAATATCACTAGTAGTTATGTTATGAGGATGGTCGACTTTTACTATGGGATCAACCCTGATTGATGCCAATGAAATTGTCTTTCGTCTATAATAACGCCCTGTATAAGTCTACAATTTACTCATTGGCATAATGACAAATCCTTGAAATAATTGTCACATTCTTATCATTGTATAGGTATTTTTATGTCAATGTCTCACCGGAGGAAGTATTCGGCGCACCCATCTCTTGATCAATTTCTAAAAAACACTGACCGTCTTACCATAAAAGTTCTACGCACCCCTTAAAAAAATGTTTGACAATACAAATTGCACGGTTAAACAGTGTTTAAAGCGTGTTTAAACCTTTTGTGGTAAAGCCCTAATAGGTTACAAGTTACCTGCGTCCAGAATGTCTACTGGTTCTATCTCTTCCATGTTCCTTTCTTCTTTTTTCACCTTAGTGATCCGCTGGATTATATCGGCGACTTAATTTTATTCTTCTACGAATCAGTAATCCATCTCAGGAATTCAAGTTTATAGAGTTATAGACCATTTCATAATTTGTAGAGCTATTCTGAGTTTAGGTATCTTAAATACATACATAGATAAGACTCTTTCGTCGAGACGTGCGTTCTTCAAGTTTTGATTGAACAGCTTATAAGACCTATAGTAATAGTGGTTTCAATTCTAAGACTTATCTAGGTCATCAATCAAATCATACCCTGATCTAAGCGGTGGGCCATTGGTCCATATCCATCACGTAGGCCCAGAGCGGATTGATGGCTTATTCACATACGTTGTTGAATTTCTTCTCCGGACGCAAGCAGATTTCCTCACGAATTTTTGCTTCACCGAAGGTTGATCGAATCGGTTGTAAAATGTTACTTTAATAATAACCCATCAAAATATCAATTTATTATGTCGACTACATCGTAATTTAACGGGATTTTTGGAAGAAGCTTGGAAAGTAAGTAGTTGGGTGGTAAAGAACTTACCTGTTATTACCAATTTCACGGCGTTTCATAAAATTGATTTTAATCTCAGTTCGTTTATCAATAAAATGTGAATATTGTTGTTATGTTCGTGTGGTTCTGGTTACATACTTACTTGTAGAACCTCGTGGATTTCTCTTACATGTACATATTGTACATAGATAGTTTCTATTAGAAAGAATTTACGTAAGGTGTACCTAGTAATAGTAATACTAAAACCACACATCAGATAATAATATTTTACTTTGGAAATAACCTGAATCATCATCAGCTTATTTCAACTCACTGTATGGCCTTCTGACTCCTAGTATAGAGTAGGCATAAGCATCTCTCTTGCAATTTATCCCTGTCCTGTAAGAATAAAATATAGTCCACCTAGATTCTAGGTGGGTGGTGTATTTTTTAATTAGAACTCTTGGTTCTTGAGTTTGATATGAACCGTGTGACTATACAGGGTTATTCTTAATCAATTAGCATCCTTTTAGGGGCTTATTCTGCACATCAAAACTAACAACTTTTGTTCTACGACTTTTATTAATTCTCAAAAAAAAGTTATTGTGCCATAGAAAAATATCGTTCACCCTCGACAAAATGCATGAAACAGCTGATTCTTTTTTGAGTCTGAACAGAAGTTGTTACATTTGATGTACAGAATAAGAGAATGCTAATTGATTAGAAATAACCCTGTACCTATATACTCACTAAAATACATAGTTGTAATCACACTATAATCATATTATATTTCTTCTTTGCTATAACTATCCATCGTAGTATAAGGTCACATGGTGAATATCCACCTAGAGTCTTGAAACATAATTTTAGTAAGTAATAGTAGTCTGAAAATAAACTTGGATTCAAACCTGAATAGAGAATAAAACGTAAATTATTAGAGTTCTGTAGGTATTGAATGACCCAGACGAATAATATTATTTGGTACCCATTTGTATGCGCCCGAGATGCGTGTACCTATTTCATGTGTGCAGTTTAGTCGATTGCACGTCTGCATCGTATGTCGATAGTCTGCCATGGTTAAACACCCGAAAACAAATATTACGTGATTTTCTAAGCATTGCATTGTTGTGTAAAAATTAATTGGCATTTTAAATATTTAAGAGATGGATTGAATAATCTTAGACGACAGTTATTAGATAAATGAACTTGAAATTGATTCGTATTTAAACAATTAGTCGGTTTTGATAGAAAAAAAAACGTATTTTTCTTCTCCTATTTATCCTATAACGGCAACTATTTAAGTCATCAAAATTTAGAAAATGATAGAATTTTAGGTAGGTCTTTCTGCAGTTGAATTTTGAGGAATCGCCTGGAAACTGCTGATGTTCATTTCCACTGTAAAAAATCTTGTAAGTCATTCATTCTATCAATTTAATATGTGATAGGTTCTAATACGTCCCCTTAATTTTATTTTATTAAGGTACCTACCTACATAATACCAATTGGTTTTATTCGAAATCAGAGATAAGATTAACCATACCTATAATTAGCCTCACAAACATTGATAAATACCACTAAAATGCACTATCATTGCGGTCGCACGTACCTATAATATCAACCTGTTGATGATTGTTGTTCTAGTGGCGCCACCCGCCTGGGTCGGTATGCGAAATTAAATAATAATTTCATCTCATAATAATAATGAAAATATTTACACGAATAGCCCATGATGTGACACAGAAAAGAACGAAAATATGGTTACTCTACTATAAATAACTTTAATTACTTACCTATAAAACATATTCTGCAAATAACTTGTAAAATACCTATTTACCACGATACCATGATTTCTTGAGGAATCGGTCGATACGAGTTGTCGTTGATGTTCCTCAGGGGTCTGTGCTCCCTGCGACACTCTTCCTACTGCATATCAACGATCTGCTTAAGCCCGGGATCTTTGGGTACGCAGATGACAGTACAGTCGTGGAGAGCTACACATCCGATGCACGAACCAGCGGGCCACAAATCGAGTTATGCAGAGAGGCTATGGTTGAACGGCTCAACTTGAGTCTGCAGGCGGTATCCGACTGGGGTGATGCTAACCTGGTCAAGTTTAATGCCACAAAGACTCAGGGCTGTCTGTTTTCGGCCAAAAAGAGACCCTTTCAATTGTCTCCCGCTTTCCGTGGTGTCTCCGTTCCGGTAACTGACAGCTTGGAACTATTAGGCGTTTCACTCTCATCTTCTCTTAACTTTGGCTCTTACATAGAGTCCAAAGCCCAATTAGCCTCCAAAAAACTTGGTGTTCTCTCTAAGGTGAGACGGTATTTCACACCTGAGCAACTGCTTAGTCTTTATAAAGCACAAGTCAGGTCTTGCATGGAATACTGCTCTCACCTTTGGGATGGCTCTGCCAAATATCAACTGGAGGCTCTGGAGTCGATTGAGAGGCGAGCCAGGAGGCTGATTGACAACGACACCTTGACTAAGACGCAGCTGCAAAGTCTTGAGCATCGTCGCAAGGTAGCGTGTTTGTCGGTCTTTTACCGGATACACTTCGGAGAGTGCGCCCAGGAGTTGCACAATCTGGTCCCCCCTGCCCCTTTCTTCTATCGTACGGCTAGACGGACGCGACCAAAGCGCCACCCTTTTATGGTGGACATTTCGCGCGTTAGAACCAAGCGTTTCGAATCCTCATTCCTCATACGAACAGCCGGAATGTGGAATGCTTTGCCTGGGTCTGTCTTCCCGTTAAAGTACAACGTGAGTGTCTTCAAATCCCGAGTAAATAGGTATCTTCTAGGTAAGCGTGCTACACCCTAGACCGCACATCTGCTTACCATCAGGCAGTGTGTAGTCAAACGCAAACCTATTCGAAATAAAAAAAAAAATATTACAAGTTTTGTTGACTTGGGACCACAACAGATGCAACTCATACTCGTAGGACATAGGCTTTCCCTATGAATTTCCAATAAGGCCGGTTGGAAGCGGCATGCACCCAGCGCATTCCTGCGATCTTTATTAGGTATATCATCAGTCCACCTAGTTGGTGGACGTCCGACGCTGTGGTTGATGGTCTGTGGTCTCTATTCGAGAAGTTTACTGCCCCATCGGCCATTCGTTCTCCAAACTATGTTCCCTGCTCAATGCCGCTTTAATTTGCTAATCCTCTGGGCTATGTCGGTAATTTTGGTTAGTCTGCTAATCCCCTAATTTCTGATTCGATCTCGCAGAGAGACACCGAGCATAGCCCTCTCCCTCCATAGAACTTTGGGCTATCCTGAGCTTATAATCATAAGGCCCACAGTAAAATATTGCGTGACTAATAGTGCGTGTTCATTGAATAATATCTTTCTCACAAACGTCAACAAAGCTCCACTGACCTTTAGAGTGAGTAATAAGGGGTATAGAGATTAACATATTAAAGAAGCTAGATGTCAACATAAACCACACATGCAGGAGCTTGACACTTGACCCTAGCTGGACGAAAGACCACTTTCCGACCTCATCCATTAGATGCTAGACAATAATACGATTACATTATAATCGGACGTTGCCTATAGAACGTTATAGAATAGAACACACACAGACATTATCCATGAATGTATTTTTCATCCATCCATCCATCCATCAGTCATAGGACGTCCACTGCTGGACATAGGCCTCCCCTATATATCTCCAATAAGACCGGTTGGTAGCGGCTTACATCTAGCGCGATCCTGCTGTCTTAATGAGGACGCCCTACGCTGCGGTACGTGATTTCCACTCTAGAACTTTGTGGCACTGAAATGTGGTCTCTTATTATGGGCCTTAGTAGCACCACTAACTGTGGAGTAGGCAAAGCACGGAGTCTCTTTGAGAGATCGAACCAAGAATGAAGAGATACGTAGAAGAACCAAAGTTACCGACATAGTCCAGCGGATTGGCAAGTTGAAATGGCAGTGGGCACATAGCGCGGAATGTTTTTTTTTAACAATCAATTTTGTTTGAAGCGTTTTGTGGAGCTTTCAGGTTTCTTTACCAGAATTAGTAAATAGGTATTCAATCTTGATTCTTTCGTTAATGAATGACCAAAAACGACAGTTCATAGTTTTTCATTGATTAATGTTATCTATGTGATGAGTACTACATATTTTGTTTGTTTCTTACTATGCCAAGGTAACAGATAAAAAGTGTAAATTTCTTTCTGCTTAATCTACAGATAAATGAATGTGTAATGTATATTTTATTTAGTCATTATTTGCAGATATAACAGGTCGCAAAAATAGGGGCACGGCTAAACAAACTTTGAAAATGTTCTTATCTATGCCATCCGCAGTCTATATTCCGTTAGTATGTGAAGCTCGTATTGAGCAACGTTTCGCAAAACGCCTGCAGAAGCGACAATACCGTGACAAGCGGCGAAGACAAATACCACCTTGTTATCTTATGAATAATGCCGATTATGTTGAGCAAACACGCGCACACGCGGTCGAGTGCATTTTTCACCAAACTTTATCGTATACAGGGTGTACCTATAAACCTTGTATCGTGAATCGTGGACATTGCCTATATCCCCCATGGCGACATAAAAATATGAGAGAAAGCTCAATTCGAGCTTTATACGATACGCCATCGATTAATTATTCCTCCGGTATCGGTTATAAAGTAGGCAATGTTTACTTGCGGTGAATTCAGTAATAAATCATCGGTTATGTAAGAGTTACATCAATCGTCCCTATACCGGTCCGGTACATAAAATAATAATGAAAAATGAGTAAAAAATTCACAAGTATTTTTGACAAGGGAAAGATAATCTGTATTCTTTCATTGCATCAATACGAGACCCGTCGTGATGCAATAGGTTAGTGCGGTCGATAAATGTTTTCCATTGTTTTCAAGTCAGCACCTCTAAACCTACTTTGGTATTCATGGTTTCAGCCAAATTCTGAATGCATTACAATTGTTACGAAGCGATGGATGTCGTGTCCAATACATGTGATTGACAACAGCCTGTGCGCGGCAGCGGCGCACGAGTCACCTAGATGTCGCACCTATTGTCCAAGCCGTCCACTGGGTGAGCCACTACCACGCCATTACCTCACACTTTCAATATTGGGTTACGAGAATTTTACTTCAAGGCCCTCTTTTAGGAGCAAATAGAGGAGGTATAAATGCAAAGACGAGCAACAATGACACGCAGTTCAGGTTCAGCAACTCGTGCGAAAATGAATGCGTCCCTCGCGATTTTGGTGTGCTGTGTCGTCGGTACGTGAAGTGAAATTGTGTGGAACTGTCGTGTGTCGGATGTATCATTTTAGTCATGCATTGATTTGTTTTTGTAGGTAGTGCGGTAGCCTACAACGTGCGGAGGGAAGCGCCGTACAACATCGGACCCAATGACCCATATTCAGTCGCAGTGAGCCCTAACTACAGCCAGGAGCCCTCTCAGCGGCTCTTTTGGGGTACTCAGGGTACCAATCAAGTCGGCGGAACGGGATTATGGGCGACATTGACTAACAAATTTCCTTTCCTAGGAAATATGTTCGGTCGAATGGAACTACCGACGGAATATGGTGTTCCGAATCAGTACGATGTACCTCAACAGTTTGCCGCCCCCAACCAATTCGCGCCTTCGCAGTTCGGTTCTCCGAATCGGTATGAGTTGTCTCAGCAGTACGGCGTCCCGGGCTACCAGCAGCCTCAATTCAATCAGGTTCCTCAGTTCAACCAGGTCCCGCAATTCTACCAGCAAGTTCCCCAACAGGCTCAACAGTTTGGGCAGCGTTTTGCTTCTTCAGGTCGTGATGTAGGATTTACTGACGATGCCGTGATAGTGACACCTCCTTTCGTCCCGATCGCTCAGCCTGCGCCCGCGCCGGTCCCCGTGCCCGCGCCAGCCCCTGCGCCGATCCCTGTAGCGCCTGCACCGGCCCCCCAGCCCAGTCCTGGATACCATTACAACAAACCTCAAATCAGGTTGGAGTACCCTCAGAAATAGATTATCTGCAATATGACTGACGAATGGTTTTCAGTAAAGCCATTTCCTTGCAAGGGTTGCTTGCCATTTTTTCTGCTGTGTTTTAAAGCAACACCTCAATAGTAGAGTAAGAATAGATGTAATAGTGCCAGTATCATTGCCATTTTCCATGACTTTAACGGGTATTTATTATAATGTGATTTTAATGAATGTCATAGTGCAATATGCAAAGAGGCTCTCTTTTACCTACTGTTCGTCAATTTATTTAGTGTACAAAATTATTTAAACATGTTTAAAATTGTATTTTTATTCAATTATACCAAATTCAATTGTTTAAGATTTAGAGAAATTAAAATTGATAAAAAAAATATGATTTTAATTTAATGACTCCTAAAAATTTTGGTAAGCATTAATTTGTGAAATGCATATTTTCACCGACTTCAAAAAAGGAGGTTCTCAATTCGACTAAATGCATTTTTGTTGTATGTTACGCGATTTTTCCGCCATTAAGAACCGATTTTGATGATTCTTTTTTTTTTCGTAGACCATATTCAGACGTGGGTTATTTTAGTTTTATAGAAAATCGGAGTCGTTTTCCAAAAAATCAACAATAAAGTGAAAATTACTACAACGATGATACATTCCGTGCAAACTGTTCAAATTCTATTAAAGTAGGTTATGCCATTTTTGGCGAAAAATAATTTTAATTTTTTTATTGTTATGACAAAATATTCTTTTGCGAACTTGCATCATCAAAGATATGGTATAAGAAAATATTTTGTAATTCTTCTCTTTTCTATGAAATACTTAAAAAAGTGTTTCCTGTTCATAAATTTAAATTAGGTAAATGTGCGAAAAACATTTTAGTTCCATTATGAAAAAAAAGTTCAACAATTTCGTTATGCTACGAGATTCCTATAGTCAGGGATAAATAGAATAGGAAAGTTTTACATTAGGTGCACTATACACGCACAAACACACACATTTTTATAAATTAAATACGAGTACGTTGTTAACAGATTGTAAATAAAATTTTATTGGCTTGGTGTTCAAAACTTAGGCTTTCATCTTTTTTTCTTCAAGTACTTTATAATTATAACTATTCTAAATGTCTATACTCTATAATGTGTAACTGGCGTAATTTTTATAAATAAATTGTGTACCTATATGAGAGTCCATCGGCTCCTGAAATACAGTTGTTCAGGAGCCTTTGGGTAAATTATTCAGACTACTGTAAACTTTTACTCAAATAAATAATTTTATTTTTATTCATTATTAGCAGGACGAATCTCTACGAAAACGTGGTTGTTACATTACTTTTCTAAGTCTTGTTTTCAAGAGTTTTTGTTAAATGTATTTATTTTTTCAATAAAATCGGTTTTAACTAAATTTTAAAGCCTCAATCGCCTTAAAAACATTATTCCAAACGGAATTCGCAAATAAATGCTTGACAAAATACCTACGTTACGTTAGCTATGTCGATCAGGGGTCACTTCACACAATGTCTTTGGTGATAATTAACTTGAATATATCTAGTAAAATACATTTAAAGTATAAACAGTTCAAAGCAAAATGAAAATGAACTACCTACTCCATTATCATATCCATTATCATTTATCCATTATAGCCGTGGTGGTCAAGAGGGGGTTCAAATCCCCGGTCCCGTACCAATGAGTTCTTTGAAATTTATGTACGGAATTTCACACCACTGGCTTTTCGGTGAAGGAAAACATCGGGAGGCAACCTGCGTACGTCCTTAGAAGAAATTCGATGGCGTATGTGAATCCACCAACCCGCACTGGGCCAGCGTGGTGGATATGGCCCAATCACCCTTCGTGGGTAGGCCTACGTCCTGCAGTGGACTATTAAAAAGGCTGGTACAGTACTCCATTATCATCTTAATGTGAACTATTATTATTATAAAAGGCCTACCGCCGCTGTGACTAGTAAATTAGATGTGTCTACTTAACTTCCTAAAACCACTTTGAAGGTGACTCATACATGGGTAAAAACTTAACATTAGTAGATTTTGAGGTGCGATAATGATTATTACAACAAACGTTAAAATAATAGTAGGAACAATAAATTCGTACTTATAATGATTAGGTGCTGAGTACGTCATTATTTTTGTACCTTTACGGAATTTCGGTCCGTTTGACTATTATAACATCTGTAATTTTAATAGTTAATCGGACCAGTTGTTACTTAGCGATCACCAAAGGTTACCGCGGGTAGTATTTACATTTGAGTGCTACTGTAACACGTAAAATGGTGGGTCCCGATTGTTTTAAACATTTAGCCATGTCAGAGGCCTTCAGGCGGCTTAAAAACTGACATCAGGGCTTACAGTTATTTTAAGTATGTAACTACTATATCAACCTTTTTTAATAGTCCACTGCCCACGAAGGGTGATTGGGCCATATCCACCACGCTGGACCGGTGCGGGTTGGTGGATTCACATACGCCATCGAATTCTCACACCATCACTTCTACGGACATATGCAGGTTGCCTCACGATGTTTTCCTTCACCGAAAAGCCAGTGGTGTGAAATTCCGTACATAAATTCCAAAGAACTCATTGGTACGGGATCGGGATTTGAACCCACGACCTCACGATTGCAGGTCGGGTGTTACTACCACTAGACCACCACGGCTTCAACTATGTGACAAGTATGTAACTATTTCAATTATTTTAATTTATTTTGATAAAGCTTCTAACTAAACACAATGTTACAATGGACTGATAACTAAACGACTATGGATTAATATCAAATTAATGGAGAGAATTAATTGAAAAACATTCGGTGCTAACACCAAATAAAAAAATATTTGAGTCTAAAATCTACTCGTAGATTAAAAATATATTATTTTTAGTGAACGTATGAATTAATGATTTATTGTCTTAAACGTGACAACTAACTTCAGATCAAACACAATTAAGTAGGTACGATTTATTAACGATAACTCAAAAACTACTAATTAGACCTTGATCATAAAATTTCACCATGTAAAAAGCACCAGCTTTTAAATAAAAGAGATTCGTGTAAATCGGTTCATTCCGTACACCTAAAAACATCTAAGGTACATAATTACATACAGCCGAATTGAGGACCTGCTTCTTTTTGTGTTTGATTAGATTTGTTTTTGGAAAATACCGGAATTTTCCATAAATGCAGTACTTTTCAGGGTGACAACAAAAACAAACACATCTAATCAAACACAAAAAGGAGGAGGTCCTCAATTATACCGTCCGCTTTTGCTAGAGCAAAAGACATCAACGCGTGCGCGATTTATTTCCACTATGATCTATCGACCGCGTTGCTCATAAAATTACACAAGGAGGGTTAATCAAAAATAGTATGCATTATAACTCTTCAGTCAATTTTTAACCTTTCATTAAAATGTACTACAATAGCTAATAAGTTATATATATAAGAGCTTATAACTTTTCCCACTATTTTATTTGTACCTACCTACTATGTAAAAAAATACTTTATTAGAAGCATAGCATGATAGGTTTTTTTTCATTACCTATATCATTTTTGCACGCTACCTGCTTGCCCTTATTTATTTTACTTTTTAACCTACTGCCAAAGAAGGTTATTGTTCTCTCTCTCTCTTCCTGGCTATACGTATATCCCACATGGTGACGGGGTCAGTCTTCCTCACTTTCCTCCTCCACTTTGCTCGATCTTCGTCATCGACTCTCTCATGTCCCTCCGCACTACATCCCTCCATCTTGTCTTCGGTCTGCCTCTGGTTCTTTGACCGTAGTCAGGTGGTCTTCTCTTAACGTGGCCATATCATCTGAGCCTACTCTCCTGCATCTTGTCGGCAATGTCGCGTACCCCTAGACTTACTCGTTGCGGATTTTGTCGAGTCTATTGTCTAAGGAAGGCTATTGTTTTGATTGGCGTACAGGATTTAAAAAGAGCAAATGCATCTTACGTGCGTTTTGTAACTAGAAAAATGTGAAGGTCACAGGTGCTACATTATGTTTTTATGTTATTGTTATGTAACTTCAACAGTTAACTAATAAATAAACCAAATTCAGGTCTCGTGTACCTTTTCGAACAACTTTTTGTCACTACTAGACCCTTACCGTTTATCCGGGGTCGTAGGTACAATAAGACTAACATTCCCTGTGTCCCACCAAAAAATATCCATGACACTACTGCTTGTCACTTCCACTTATCAGTACTTACTGCTATAGGAAATTTAATTTACCTTTGACACTACCATTGTTCTATTTCCATACCTGATTAATTCTATACAATCATACTGCTCATTAATTAATTAATGACTTTTTTACATCTGACAAAGTTATTCGATCAGCATTTTTAGGGTTCCGTACCCAAAGGGTAAAAACGAGACCATATTACTAAGACATCGATGTCCGTCTGTCTGTCACCGGGCTGTATCTCGTGAACCATAATAGCTAGGCAGCTGAAATATTCACGAATGATGTATTTCTGTTGCCGCTATAACAACAAATACTAAAAACAGAATAAAATAAATATTTAAGGGGGTTACCATACAACAAACGTGATTTTTAGGAGATTTTTGCTCGCTATTAATAACGGCAAGAACTCTCCCATACGGTACGGAACCCTTCGTGCGCGAGTCCGAGTCGCACTTGGCCGTATTTAGGGTTCCGTACCTCAAACAGAAAAACGGAACCCTTATAGGATCATTTTGTTGTCCGTCTGTGTGTATGTCAAGACTCTTAATCTCGGGAACGCGTAAAGATATTGAGTTAAATTTAAACTGTATATGTATATCTATGGTCTCTTGCAGTTGTGTAAAAAAAACTTCTCAGTTATCGTATAAAAAAGTTAGAGCCGTTTATGTCGTAAAAAACCGCATATTTCGACACTCACAAAAATCAAAACCTACAGGGTACTTCCCCTTGACATAGAACTATGAAATTTGGCGAGAAGCATTATCTCAGTTGTCTCAGAGTACACATATAGGAATAAATCTGAAAACTGTACATATTTATTTAAATTCACAAAATATGGGTTAAAAATTCAAAGTGAGTAAATCGTATCATGTAAGGTATCATATAAAAGAACTTCATTAGCACATGCTAAAGCAGGTTTTTAATTATTTTAACAATGTGTAATTTTCGATGTATGACGAGAAAAGTGAAAAAAAAAAACTTTTTTGTCGATGGTTTATAGTACAGAGATTTTAACAACTTACTTCCCAATTTTGTGAAATTTTCTGGATTTGTACGGAACGCTCGCACGAGCCTGACTCGCACTTGTCCGGTTTTTTTTACTAATACAATACAATACAAGTTTGTCATGATGGCCACCGAATAGATTTTGGGAAATGAAACAACAACCGTTCGAAATACATTAATCACTAGAATATTTCTTAATTTTATTACATAAGATGGGTAGAGAAGAGACGCAGATACAATCACCAGAGTTAATAAAACAAAAATAATTGTGGAATCTTTATTAACTTTATGTTACTTGCAAAATATCAATAAATATAATCTTCCGGCAGTTGCACTGCGGTTGCGCCGGCGCAGAATATAGGTGCGTAGAGCAGGGTAAGGGTACTGCGTGGTGCGCGGGGTGCAACTGGTGGAAAATAAACTTCCTGGGCGGGTGGCCGACACCTTTTCTACGTTAGCTTAGTCTACGTCCTATCTGGATCGAATTAAGGTTTCCTGAAAAAAAAATACGTTTTATTAGATAAGACAAGTGAATAGCAGAAGCCGTGGTAGTCTAGTGGTCCGGTGGTTTCGGTGAAGAAAAACTTCGTGAGGCAACTTGCATACGTCCGTAGAAGAAATTCGGTGGCATATTATGTGAACCCACAACCCGACCTGGGCCAGCGTGGTGGATACGGCCTAATCACTCTCAGTGGAAACAAAGGAGCAAGATGAAATCATCATTGATTGACCCTTACGTCTACGTCTTGCAGTAGACTAATAAAAACGTTAGTAAAGTACAGTACAGATAATATATAATTATTTTTTGCATAAAATAGCATGACCGACTTCACCCGTGTACAGAATCATTACATAATATAAAACAAAGTCGCTTTCCGCTGTCTCCACGTATGCTGATATCTTTAAAACTACGCAACGGATTTTGATGCAGTTTGTTTTAATAGATAGAGTAATTCAAGAGAGAGAGTAAAGCCAAAGAGAAATGGATTAACGATGAATATCTTGAGATAGAGAACATGCAAGCTAAACATGACTATTTTAGTATGTTTAAGAAAATAAAAGAAGTTGTGGGCGTAAAAAGATCAAATGTTTCTCTACCTCTTGTGGATGAAGATGGGAAAGTTGCTATGAGTATTAATGAGAAGTTAAGAACTTGGGAGAGTTACGTCAGAGGGCTGTTTAGTGATACTCGAAGTCACCAAACACTCAATAACTCTGAAAACAACGGACCAGATATAACAAAGGATGAGGTGATTCACGCAATAAAATCGGCGAAGACAGGAAAAGCCGTTGGACCTGATGAAATCCCTAGTGAGATCCTGAAGTTACTGTTGGAAGAAAATATACCAATTTTGGTTCGTTTATTTAACGGGATCTATAGAAGTGGCATTATACCCAAAGATTGGTTACGTTCTACTTTCGTGACTCTTCCAAAAACTAGCAACGCCAAAAGATGCAGTGAGTATCGGACCATATCATTAATGTGCCATGTTTTGAAAATTTTCCTTAAGATAATTCACAATCGCATTTACAAAAAAGTGGAAGAGAATATTTCAAACACTCAATTTGGTTTTAGGAATGGTTTTGGGACTCGTGACGCGCTTTTTGGTTACCAGGTGTTACTACAACGTTGCTGGGATATGAGTCGATGCACATACATCTGTTTTGTCGACTATGAAAAAGCTTTTGACAGAGTTCAGCATAATAAGCTTATTAGTGTTCTTAACAGAATAGGAATTGATTCCGAAGACCTGATGATCATCAAAAATCTGTATTGGCAACAAACGGCCTGTGTGCGAGTGGATCAGGAGTTTACAGATGATATTGACATAATGCGTGGAGTGCGGCAAGGATGTGTACTCTCTCCTTTGCTTTTCAACATATATGCAGAGGCAATCTTTGCAGAAGCCTTAGAAAACGCCGAAGAAGGTATCTTAGTAAATGGTCATGCACTGAATAATTTAAGATATGCAGATGATACTATATTACTGGCATCTTATTTTGACGAATTGCAAAGTTTGCTAACTCGTGTTGACAGCATAAGTGCTAGTTACGGCCTTAACATAAATCTTAAAAAGACAAAAGTCATGATAGTAGGCAAGTCACAACATCTTACAGCAGCTGATATAGTCGTCAGAAATCAAATTGTGCAAAGGGTTCACTCATACAAATATCTTGGGTGTATAGTAAATGACCAATGTGACCACAGCATTGAAATTAAGTGCCGAATAGAGAACGCATTCTTTAAATTAAGTCATCTGCTCTGCAATCGCTCTCTCAAAATAGCTACAAGAGTACGTTTGGCACGGTGTTATGTTTTTTCGGTTCTTTTGTACGGTGTCGAGTCATGGACCTTAACCCAGACTATGAGTAAGCGCTTGGAAGCTTTTGAAATGTGGGTGTACAGAAGAATTTTGAAAATATCATGGACAGACAGAGTGTCCAATGAGAGAGTTTTGCAGATGGTCAACAAGAAGGTGGAAATTTTGAATACAATTAAAAAGCGCAAGCTGCAGTACCTTGGACACATCATGCGTAATGGCAAATATGACCTGCTCCAGTTAATCATGCAAAGGAAGATCCAGGAAAAACGACCTCCCGGAAGAAGGCGAACTTCGTGGCTCAAAAATCTTCGTTCGTGGTTCAATCTGAGCACAAGATCACTATTCCGTGCAGCTGTTTCCAAAGTCCGCATAGCCCTAATGATAGCCGACCTCCGGTAGGAGCTGGCACCTCAAGAAGAAGAAGATTGATCTAGTGAACTTTTATTGAAATTGTTAATTTTACTCATGTTTTTGGTAAAAAAAAAAACAAATCTCTCTTTCTTTCATACTCTACCAATGCACTTTCCCTTATCATCCTAAGATAAAACAAACCACGGAATTTTCCCGACAATATTGCGCTTAAAACCACTCACGCCTCACATAAAGCACGCATGCATAATGCTTTTAACATACGAGTGTGGTATTCCTGGTAGTCGCCGCAAAAGAGTAGACAAGTTCAATATTGTATCTACAAACCGTACGATATAATTTTATACATTACAACTAACTACGCCAGGGTATTTTAACTTATAGTTAACATGGAATAGGATCTAAAATAGCTTACAAGATATAAGAATAGCTTAATACCTTGCGGAATTACCGTGGAGAGTCCTCCAGCCTCCGTGGGCAGTCAAGTGGCGGCCGTTGCCCAGGCGGACATGCGCGCTGTCTTCTGAAATATTTACACAATAATAAGTGCATCGTTCCTATCACAATAACATAGTATGTAACTACGAGTATGTATAACAATGTTCACAATCACAGAGTCTGGGAGGTCTCACTAAGTTGCCTAAGATATTGGTATTGAAGTTATTTTTAGCAGTAGCTTCATAGAAAAGAACATCAAAATAACTAAAGCTAATCGTACTGATTGATGTTACTATTAGTAATGTTTAAATTGTGCGAAGTCGCTAAACCTTACAATAAGAAAAACCAATATGAAACTCCAACTAACATTTACTTCCCTAGCTCTAATAAATCAGATGAAAAACAGCATAAACGTAACCGTAAAGCAAAATAACCGTCCGACACCCCACTCCGTACCTATTGGCCTATACCGACGGACCAAAAAATGATTACCAAGTACCTAATCAAATCTAACCGTAAGAACAAGTATTTGCCATAACAGCTTTCCTCTCATTCGAGTAGGTACCGTACATTTAATAAAGTACCTAATCTAAATACTTCAATCACAGTGAAATGCATCGATCATTTTTTGTTGAGATCGACCGCTTGACCGGAGCTTCGGGAATGCGAAACCGTTAGGCGGCGAGACGCCTAGAAAGGCTTTTAAGCTTCCTACAAGCGTTTGGTACCGGTGCTCTACTTTCGAGAAAGCAGTCAATAGGAAAAGTGTCTCCAAATAATACGACTTAGTATGTATGGAACGTCTTCTACTATACTCTATAAAATTTAATTTGATCTGCGACAGCTGTCAGAAAAATCACGCCTATGAAGTCCTAAACTTCTTTAATAGTACAGACAGTACCTGTCAATGTCATACTTTATGGGCATGTCGATTAGTGATGGGCGACAAATGATCGTGACCACAGAGTTTTAGATAGAGTTTTAATTTAAATATCGATAGTTTATACTGATGATATTTTAAATAAAACTTAATTTATCATTAATTTTATTGTATATTTTAATATCATAATATTTTTTACATGTGTAATTAAATTAAACCCAATTATATGTTACATTAGCATCGATAATAGTGAAAAACGTCGATAAATACTATCATTATATTATTATGAGTAGTTATTAATATCATAACATTATTTACATGTGTACATACTTGATCTTAAATAATAGTAAGTAAATAAAATCCAATTTCTCACCTTCAACTACTCATTCGATATCATTACAACATTGTTTGAAAATCGATTTTTTCCACCACTATCTCAACTCTAAATATGTCAATATGTAACTGTCGCAGAGATCAAGTTAAATTTTATAGAGTATAGGCTAAAAATAAAACAAAATCATATTCTTTTCTTTTTGACGTCATATACATAGGTAGGTACCTAATTATATCGATGAACGCCGGATGCACGCACAAAAAATATCTTTATTTTACTTTTCTTGTTGAATGTACCTACTATGAACCAAATGTGGGGCGTATCTACTTACTATAAAGCTAGAATATATTATTTGTCGTAAGAACTCACAGTCTTAATAGACTGGGTCGGTCTACTAGAGTAGATAGTTCAGAACCGTTCTTTGTCTACGACAATACAGGCCAGTAAAGTAAGGTAAGTAATCATTCGAGCGGTGATCTTATGGAAGTGAAATGCAGCACCTAGATATGAGATCATTCAAGATAAGTTAACATCATTCGTTTTTACGATCAAAAGGTCAGAACACAATTACATTAAATACCTTCTTGATGACTTTAACTGGATGGAAGGAATAAAGAACCTAATTTGCAACAGTGCCGGTGTATTTCCGCGATGTGATCAGCACTGTAAGACCGCAGTTTAAATATAATATATAGGCATGTAAATTTCAATACGATAATTCTGTGTCGCTTCTCACTCTTATTTCTGAAACCTTACATAATATGCAAGATTCTTGATTGTCAATGCACTTTAAAATGTTTGAAATACTAGATATTTGTACGCGAAGTATTTGTAATTGTTATACCTAATAAAAGAATAGGTGCCTAGTTGAAAAAATAAGTTACCTACACTTAAACATGTTGAGTGCATTTCACATTTTCACTAAGAAAAATCCTGATAAATACATAATGAATTTCTGGTTGTGAAACTACTTCTATGTATAGAAAACGGTGAAGTCATTCGATTGTTTGAGTTTACTTTTGTTGATATAGAACACGATGGAACTTTGCATTACAGCTATTCAAACATTGCGTAGTTATCGATAGACTAGCCATTGGTTCATACATTTTGAAGCAGCTCTAACTATTTTGATAGGTTTTAGTTCGTTTATTCATTTTCATAATGAAGACCATTATGAAAATGAATAGTGAAGTGATGATGACCTCTCGTGTAGCTGCTCAAGGATTTCCGTAAACAATAAGTGCCAAATATGATATCATCAAACGTGTTTTCAATATAAGTAATTAATTTCGCATGAACTTTACATTAAAATTTTAATTGACTATAAAAACTAGGTAAATATCTACTTAATGTCTGGAACAGGTAACAAAGAGGTCACTGATCAAAATACATATTCGATTGAATACAAAAACTTGAAAAAAAATCCTTGTAAGTTGAATTGTTTTACAAGTAAACTAATATTTAATTGCTAGACAGAATCAATTTTCTCGCATCAATACAAGTATATGGTGATCTGTGTAACTGTGTACAACGCCTTGCAAATTAACTCATTTACCTTCTCCGCAAGCTTAACAATAGCAATATAAGAAAATTTGTAGTTTGAATTTAGAATCTCCGATTCCTAACTTTTATTTTGCTATTTTGACAAGATTGTGCTACAGAACGGGGTATAGTTACCATGAGGTCGAGCGTAGTGAGGCGAGCGAGCCTCCCGGCGGTTCTGGTACGGGTAGGGGTCCAGAGACCGACGCAGGCGGCGCAGCGGCACTGGATCCGACTCGTGCCCGTCTGAATCGATCACGTAGTATGACCGAGGCACGTAGTACTGACCCGCTGGAAATGCATAATATGGGAGAATGTGACTAGGTATATATGTAAGTAGGTAGATATGGCATACCAATCAATCAACAGTTACAACAGTCACACATACACACACGGTACAGTAAAAATCCAGAAGATAGGGTTATGACCAGCAGTGGATATAGTACGACTGATATGATGACGTTCCCGTCAGTGGTGGCTAGTTTCGGTTCTAAGTGCGTATGTATTTATGTGGCTCACAAATCCAAGTTTGGTTTGAACTTTGGGATTATAGAGGACTATGCATATTAAACCCAGACCCACGCAAACCACCTACCATCTACGAGAAAAGCATTGAAATAAAAGCTCTATTTGCAGAGTAAAGAAATTCTAGTACGCGTTAGTCATGCTTTCTCTGCCATTCTAAATATTACTTTACGAAATACCTGGAACTAATTTTACCAAGCTTTGCTTGTAGCTGGGTCAGTGTTGAGTGGGTCTAATTATAGTAAAAGGTACATATATAGAAAATTGAACACTATTAAAATAGTATTATTTTCATCGCCCTGAAGAGCATGCAGAGTTTTTGCAGTTGTAATTCAATATTTTGACATGGTACTATTTAAATTAAATATAGACGTTATAGACTGTCCGACATGATATATAATATACTGATGTGAGGTACCTATACTCGTGTAGTAGAGGCTCTACCGAACGTTGTAGAATTTGGTGAAAATATTATTATAGGTAGGTACCTAGGTATATATAGGATGGAGAGTTGGCTGACACTAACATAAAATTAAATCTCATATTTGGCCTTCTGTTTTAGCCTTCGACATATTTTGAATTAAATAACTAAATGACGTTGTTTAGTTATGTAAAATTAAAACATCATTTTCGTGCAACCTAGTGTGTCTAAACAGCAATTAGAGCAATTTTGACTATAATAATCAAAAAATCAAAAAAAGGCTCGATGGTTTTTTTTAAATTAAGTATTTGTTTGTTATTTTTCACTATACTTAAGGATATGTTTTTTTCTTATTGCTTTTACGATTACTGGTTACTAGTAGGTACTTCGGAAAAAATCTAAAAATCTAAAAAATCTAAAAATCTCGGAATAATCTTTGACCGGGGTATGTCTTGGGTTCCGCAGCTTGCTGAGACTAGCCGTAGAGTGTTTGCTTCCGGGGGCTCGTTGCGTCGATTACAAAACTTTTTGCCCATTACTACTAAGGTTGCGCTTGCTCAGTCACTCCTACTTCCTATCCTTGATTATGCAGATGTATGCTATCTTGATCTCACCGAAGAGCTACTGGATAAACTCGAGCGCCTTCAAAATTACAGCATTCGGTTCATATTTGGCTTGCGTAAATATGACCATATTTCTGAATTTCGCACTAAGCTCGAGTGGCTCCCTATCCGTCGTCGCCGGGATGCTCATATTCTATCGCTTCTTTACAGCACTCTTTTCTGTCCTACTTCCCCTTTTTATCTTTCTAGTCTCTTCAAGTTTAGGAGCACAGTTAACTCTCGTACATTGAGATCTGCAGATAATTTGACTCTGGATATTCCTTACCACAGAACCTCTTTCTACAGTTCGTCGTTTGCGGTGAAGGCTGTGAACCTTTGGAACGAATTGCCTCTAGATATTAAGCGTGCACGTTCACTGGATGCATTCAAACGTCTTGTAAAAACTCATTATCTCTGTAAATAATTTGGTACTGTATCATTTATTTCTTTCTGTTATTACATATGTACTTTACATATTTTATGTATGTATATCTATGTATTGTCTATTTATGTAGTAGTATTATTATGTGTTAGGTATTGTATGTAGTATTAGCATTTAGGTCTATAATGTATTTTTTTTTTTTTTTAGTATTTATTGTACTCCCCGTCAATTATTTTTAGCACATTCCTTTCCGTACATGGGTTGCCTGGAAGAGATCGCTTCCAGCGATAAGGCCGCCTAGTGTTGCACTATCTTAAGAATTTCACTAATGTATTTATTGTTAATTTATTTTGTGTGTACAATAAAGAGTTATTTGTTTGTTTGTTGTTGTTTGTACTTCTTGTGGGTCAAATTATTGTCGGCGTCAGCTCTCCACCTTGTGCATGTCCAAAATTTGCTAGACGATTCCAGCCAAAAAACGTCAGAATAACTGGCCTGGCTTAGTTTATATATTGAACTAGGATCTAAAAGAATCAGCTAAACCGACTTATAAATATCAGATTAAAAAAAAACTTTAAGTAGGTAAGTGTACGAAAATTAGATTCTAATACGCTTTAAAAATTTACTGCAACGCGCCAACGCGAGCAAGATGGAATTACTCACAATAATGGTTATTATCTCATAAATAATATCGCAGAACGTAGGAAGGGAAGTACAACATCTAATTATGTAT
Source organism: Hypomecis punctinalis (assembly GCA_949316475.1). Lineage (NCBI taxonomy): Eukaryota > Metazoa > Arthropoda > Insecta > Lepidoptera > Geometridae > Hypomecis > Hypomecis punctinalis. Next base: position 14,124,359 of record OX438798.1, on the reverse strand, counting down.
TCTTATAAAATTGCACGCCCCCTTTCCCATGGCTTTAAAAGCAGAATGTCAATATGTCACTTGAATGTACAATGGTCAACCGAATGTACAATGAGTTTCATGACTTGCAAGCCATCGCTGCATTACTGCATATATGTATGAGCTGCCTTTATGGCCAGCTTATTTTAGGAAGCGAGGCAAAGCGAATTGCTAATTTGCTTGGAACGCCAGGGTAAAATTATATAAAAGTGCATGATACAATCAAAGGATGCAGACGAAAGGTCCATGCACCCTGTAGCTGTAGGGACCCTATATTTATGAAATTCGTGGTAACGATTTCCGCGATTGAATGTTGATAAGTGGCGACAGCGGAAATTGGTATCGTTAAATATGTGTTGCCAATTACTCGGCTATGTAGGTAAGTGGATTAATTAATTCATAATAATTTGACACGAAACCTAAATAAAGAAAAAGGAAAGAATGTTAAATTACGATTAAATGATGGGGTCGAAAATTTATCGAGTCAGCCTCATACCGGCAAGCGCAGCGTAGGACGTCCACCCACAAGGTGGACAGACCTGATCAATGGAATGATAAGGCTGATGATGACCAAAGTAATCTACCAATCCTAGTAAAATGTACAACTATGTTCTGTAGCCAACACAAAAATTTAACTACACTGTACCTCGTTCAATACTTAAATAAATAAATAAATATTGTATACCAACCTACCATAATAGAAGATTAGGTACCGCACCAATCAATAGGTAAGATTTGCTACACTCACGTAATATACCTTGATTTGCTGTACAGCCTCAAGGAGGTACCTACCTAAGTATAATTCCTGCGTAATGATCGTAGTCACGACTTGCTGAGGTCGAAAGAAAAAACTTTACCGGTAATTTGTTAAAACTAACGATGATCTCAAACTTGACTCATCTTCCTTGAAAGCAACTGAGGGTGATTCTCATGCGGGAGCAAAATGACTGTCATCTTTTACGCATTATAACATCAAAAATTAAATCGCAAATACCTATACATTTTTTTGCTAATAAAGCCAATTATTGTTGTTTATTTTTCTCGTGCCAGATAGACCTGATTGTTCTTTTAATGAGTAGACTTCAATGACACTTCAGTAAAATATTGTTCGACCCTTAATTTTACTTTAATGAATTAAGAAATTGAATTTTCGTTATCATCAAGACCGTTTATTTTATTATGGAACATTTTATCAATACGATTTTGTTATATTTTTTGTTGCTGTAAATACAGATTGACGCAATAATCGCATATTATTATAAATTGTAGGTAATGGTACCTACATTTTTTTTAAGATACTTAACATAATTATAAAGTTAAGAATGTTTAGATATTATTAAAAAATATTATCTACCTATTATTACCGCCTATCAGCTTAGGGATTAGACTAAGGAACAAGCTAAGTTCATAGTGAACAATGTTGCAATCTATTTTTGTATCTTAAGTCCTAACATAATTTTATGGTGTTACACCTAGTTAAGTATTCCTGTAAGAGTAAACATAACTACGAGTACACGGACACGTTCTGCAACTAAACATTGTCATTATGTTTTACAAAAACGAACATAAAGTCATTGAAGCATATCAGAGGACCAATCGGATAGGTATTACTCAGACAAATGGCCAGAAAAGGAAAACAAGATGCTGCTCTGTGCATCGCAAAAAGTAGGGGCACTAACCTGCGTAAGCGGCGGTGACCATTACCGCAAGAAGGAGCAAAGTTGCGGTCTGCATTTTGACGTGCGCTCTCTACTGCTGTAAGCTAAGAACTGGTTGCAGCGCGTCCCTCGAACCGTTTATAAGGCTTTTACATCGCTTTAGAAGAGTCTGGGCTGAAATAAGCGCGCGCCGCCGCAAGCGGTGTAACATATAGCCGCTACACGCTATAACGGTCGCTCTGCAAAAAGGCTTCGACGCTTGAATGGGAACTTCAAATTACACATTGTTCTCACAAAAAGTGCGGTTTTAAGTTGAAAGTAGAACTGCTTAGAACTTTTTTGGAAGTCTAGATCAAGCTATAGTGTTTTGAAGTGCGAACTCCGCAGTTTCGTAGCTATGGCTACTTTGCTCTACCAGAAGCAATCTGGGTGTTTCTGTCTTATTTACCTACCTACTGCTTGTTTTAACCCGCCTACATCCAATATCTGAATGGTCCATGGTCCATTCGGTAGTATTAATAAGCTTATTAAGCATTAATTTTTCCTATCTTTTTTTGGGTAAAGCATAGGTGTAAAAGGTAGGCAAGTACCTATGTGTTAGTCCTATTATTTCTTGTGGTGACCAAAAAAATAATTTTTCAGCTTCAATTTTAACTGTTGTTAAAATAGTTTGTTAAAGTAAAATTTAAATTGTACTAGCTCATCAGCAATTTTCACGTTTTCGGATTAGTACCTATCTTCCACCAGGTCTTCACCTCCCTGTACGACATGATATCTACCTTTTCTTTGATCTGAGTGTCAAGTGGGAGATTTGCAAATCACATCGAATTACTTTTACGTCGCGTTGACCGAGCGCGCCGCGCACACACGCGAGCACATTGACACACACGCTTGAATTAGCCAATCATAGACGTCGCCGCGCTCGTGTTCGATCGGTTTGGCGCTCGTTACATAACGGTAAAAAATACTCACACTTAACTATTCAGTTTTCTGTACGTGACACAGGATGGCGCTGTGCCATTTCCATACAAATCACATCAAACGTTAACACGATCGAGCTCGAGCGAAAATCTCGCACTTAGCCCTCAGATCTAAAAAATGCCCTCCGTTCCATGTCTCGCGAAGAGAGGAAAGCTTCCATGTCTCGCGAAGAGAGGAAGGGGTATTCCCCTTCCTCTCTTCGCGAGACATGGAAGCTCCACCGACAACAGCCGCGCTCTTAAATCCAGAATTAACGAACCTATCTTGTTATTTAGGACTTCCGTATCCTGGCTCAAACGCAGTGCACAATGCTCATCACATTAACTTAAGTACCTACTGTACCATGAGCTCTTGCCAGTGGGAGATTGTTTTAACGTCGGCGTCGTCTCGACTTCCATTGTTTTCTTATATTTCTCGACCCCCGAATGACTTCATACGAGCGTCATGCCACAGCCACATAATGCCACCACCGACGTTTTAATGCACAAAACGTCAGTGGCCGGAAACGACATTTTGGTTTTATGGCTTGCATTTTTTTTTCTTAGGACTTAGATCTCGATAAATTCATCGCTATTTTTGCTTAGGGCGCTTTCCACTAAGGTTAGCTTAACGCTGGTGGTAGATCTAGTCTGCGCTATTAAACTAACACATCCTTAACTACGTGTAGTTGGAAAACACTCTATATAAGGCTGCATTTATTTGTGGCAAAGTAATGTATTGTATTATTTTTTCTTATCGACCTAGTTATTTTAGGTAAAGACTTTTTGGAATTCAAACAACAAAATCATATTATTACAAAATTTATTTCGAAATAAAAATATGTAACATCAAGCTTTATAAATTGACAATCCTTGTGAAAATTATAGAATAATTTATGAGCACATTTCACATTGGGAAGAATAATTTCATTACCTACTTCACATTAAAGTACATTTAACAATTATCGTGGATTAATCTCGTGATACACGAACTAGTCAAAATATTCATTTTAAATGAAAATTTTAGGAAGAACATTATAGACAAAGGATAAAATCACTAAAACAGTTCAGTAACATGCTTACATTACGGCATCTTACGAAAATATTAAAATATAGAGCATATAAAAATAATTTCATCTGTTCCGGAATTCATTTATATTTAAAAATAAAAGCATCATAAAACTCAAAATGCAAAATTAAAATGGAATTTTAAAGTTTACGAAGTGCGGTAGTAAACACCAACTTCGCAATTCTTATCAATATTATATTCATATAAACCTCGTTATAGCCTAGACGTCCGTTTACATTTTAGTAGATATTTTTACAACCCTGTATCCACTATGCTTTAATGACAATAATCTCCGCAACGCTCCAATCAATATTAAAATAATAGTCATGATAAATACTTGTCACATAGTGCTTGATATTTTCAAAGGACAGACAACATCGATTCACTACATACAACACAATGATACAAATCGTTCCGTCTGCGATCAGTCTGATAAGTTTGTGCTAAAAATAGTCGGTAAGATGGAAGATGAAGGTTTTTGTTAAATTATAGTGGAAAGACTCTGTCACGAGGATGAGGACAACCTAACAAGTACGCAGACCGCCTCTAGACTCCCTCAAGGAACTCTCAACAGTATATGCGTAGCTCTTCACCATCTCTTGATTGAAATCGTTTTTCCGAGCTTCGAAATCGCCTTATCCATGTTATAAAGCCACAGACCCAATTATGACTTCATATTCATATATTTTTTAGGAACTAACTAGCAAAAATTGCAGTCAAAATAAGTAAAAAATACCAAAGACCAAGACAGAGAATAAAAAGAGGTCATTTCAAAATTCTATAGTTTTAAGAACACCACAACCGCACAACATATAAATAAATATTGCACAACGGATTCGTCATCATTTATGTGGATAGGGCGAAATAAAGCTCAAATTAGCCCTAGTACTCCTGGAGAGAGTCTATAGGGGAGTTACAATAAGTTAATGTAGAGTTCACTTCGCCTTGGCGGCGGCGGCGGCGGCGCGCTGCCGCAGCGTCTTGTTCGTGTTTTGGTCCACTTCGGGCAAGTCGGACTCATCTACGACGGGCGCTTTCTTCACTGTAACAAAATGACGACATTTACAATCACAATACATGAATAACATTACAGACCTACATCGGTTACAAAGGATGGAAAGTTTATCAAAGGTTTCAGTCGTGAGACGATTCTTTTTATGTTTACGGCACTGAAAAATGAGACGAAATTCACTCATCGAAGGCTGTCATCATAATCGATGCACTGTTGGATATAGGGCTCCTTGGCCCTAGTGTCATTTTTTCGATTACTATTCAGCAATGTATTGTCGCATTGTTATTAGTGTTGTTGTGATTTTTTTTATAAATACGAAACATTGTCATTCATAATACCTCAGCATTATGTAATGTATATACGACTCACCTCTATTTGTGATGTTAATAATAAGTAACTAATTATAATAAAATTTTCAATTTACCTTTTTCTTTCTTGGGTTTCTCCTTCTTTTCCTTCTTGGTTTTGATCTGAGCCTGCGCGCGCGCCTCTTGCCTCTGCTTCATCGCCTCGGAGATGAAGTTGAACATCAGGTACACCTGTTTACAAAAAAGCAATTGTAAGTAAATAAAAATCAGCTAAGTGCGAGTCGGACTCGCGCACGAAGGATTCCGTACTATATTGAAGAAGCCCTCTTTGTCCCATTCCTCTTGCCGTTACTAATAGCGAGCAAAAAAACTCTTAAAAATCACCTTCGTTGTATGGGACCCCCTCCCCAGTTAAATACTTATTTTATTCTTTTTTTAGTATTTGTTATAGCAGCAACAAAAATACATCATCTGTAAAAATTTCAGCTAACACGGTTCATGAGATACAGCCTGGTGAAATACAGACGGCCGGACATCGGAGTCTTAGTAATAGGGTCCCGTTTTTACTCTTTGGGTACGGAATCCTAAATACTAAAATAGAAATGTAAGTAACAAAAAATCTAATTTCTTTTACATTAAATTTTTAATATCAACAGTATGAGAACTACAACTATGAATTTCAAATTCATAGATATTTTCGGGTACAAACGAAGGAACTTCATAAATGAAACATGACGAAAGGAGTCTTACTTTTGTTGTGTAAATTTTAGATACAGTATCACTGGGTACCTGATCTATTGTTATTGTAATCGAGAATAAGGCTTAACCTCAGGCGAAAGTATTGTTCATTTCGTCACTCAATCAAAATTTAGGAACACGGCTCTTGTCGGTGGAGCACCTCCCTCATGTCGCGGTCCTCTGGTAGTGTCTTGTTTAATCACTCAATTATGAGAAAAAAATGTGGGTAAAATTACGGCTGTGTGTTGTACTTCAATACGTTTACGTAAGCAAAATGACAAAATAGCGGGGCTTCCCCCGCGATGCGTCACAGTCCTCACTTGGCGTAATGAATTCTTTGATCTTTTAGCTATCTAACAACGGTGATTGAAATTAGGATGTAAAGCAATGCAATTTTAAAGACATATGCGCCAATTTTAAAGACATATAAGCCAATTTTAAAGACATACGCCGTGGTGTTACATTGGTAATGATACCCGCCTTACAATCGTGAGGTCGTGGGTTCAAATCCCGTTCCTGAATCAATGAATTCTTTAGAATTTCATGTACGGCTTTTCGGTGAAGGAAAACATCGTGAGGAAACCTGCATACGTTCGTAGAAGAAATTCGATGGCGAATGTGAATCCACCAACCCGCACTGGGCCAGTGTGGTCGATATGGCCCAATCACTCTTCATGGGTAGGCCTACGTCCTGCAGTGGACTATTATAAAGGCTGGTACAGTACAGCAGTATGTGTCAAAAATGTATGACCTGGAAGGAGACGAGCACGGAGAGCGCGCCGACGCGCGTGACGAGAGGCGCGCTGCCCGCCAGCCCGAAGTAGAACGTCAGCACGCCCAGCACCAGCGAGCACAGCCGCACTCCCACGAACACTGACGCGTTCGTCACGCCCAACACTGCAACACACAAGCGGATAAACTCACCTACATTTGACTAGAGTTTCCGGACACCAGCGACGTCGATAGTCGTCAATAATTATTATTAAATAATAATTATGTAATATTTGGCGAAAGGAATGTATAATACATCTGTACGAAACCGGGGTGGTAGTTTCTATATAAAAAGTATAGCTAGAAGAGACGTCACGCGGAAATTCAACAGGGTATATCTTCATCAAGTTTTGTTGAATTCGCAAAAGTAAAAATAACTTAACTACTCTGACAGAGTATAATCTACATAATTATATTTGTTCATAGCCTATTGAAATGTTGGTGATTCGCGACTAGCTGGCGATTTTACAAAAGTTGCTGACTTGCGTTATTGTTACAGCTATAGACATTTCTTGCTATGCAGCGACGCTTATTTACCTTTGTCAATGAAGTCTTCTCGCTCGCCTCTGAGGATGTTGTTGAGTCGGTTGCTGTGCGCTACGAACTCTGCCAGCGAGTGCAGGACGATCAGGCATACTCCCACACGTTGGAATCTACGAAGTGAGAAAAGAAAGTGTGTATTTTATTGGGTCGCAATGGGCTAAAGCAGAGATTAGCACAGGATTACACAATGGTGTGGGAGAGATATTTCGACAGTGCTAAACTTTTTTCGGCAACTCCTCAGCTATGCATACTCTTGACTATCATATGATATATTCATATTCAATTTATTCATAAAATATTTCATTCACAAGTCAATACTATACACAATCATTATCTAGAACAATAGCCAATTATTGACAAACACTTCAGCATGAGGATGTCAATTACATTAAATAATTATTGATGAATATAAATAAAATAAATAAGATTGTCATAGGCTTCGACTTATCCAGGAAAAATTTGAGGATCCTATAGATAACAGCGCCCGCCAGAAACTCTGCAATCGGCCCTGAGTGTCGCCAGACTCGACCTTCGTTACTTCGCTACACTCGGCCTTGCCTGGCTTACTCCACTCAAGACCTCCTTTGAGCTTCTGGCTCCCGCTTTTTTAAAAAACACTCTTGAGTCGTAGCCACAAGACTACGAGGGGTCGGGGTGCTCCGATTCGGATCTGGACTCATTTGGAACCTAAATGATCTGTGTTAACTGAATAGTTTTGGGATATAACTAGCAAAAACACGTTGTTCCAAATGCATTATTATACATCTAGTTATAACTAGGGAAAACGCGTAATCCCTAAAATCGGGCTAAAACGGAGACTTATATACTCACTTGAATCCATAGGCAGCAGCTACGAACAGGAATCCAACAGTGGCCTGCTTGATGCGGCCCGACCACTCGTCCTTCTTGATCCGCTGGAAGTAAAGCTCGGGCACGGCGTGGATCCAGTACGCGGCCTGCACCACCCACCACAGCTTGAGCAGGAAGCTCATCGGGTGGTTGGGGTAACCTGCCACGAGAGAGACATAATATTTCTGTTAAGTAAGTTCGTGTAGGCTGGGTGTCTAGCCCTGGTGTCAGTGTTTTTAAGCCGCTTGGAGGCCTCGTGACATAGCTAAACGGTTAAAACCACCAGGACCTACAATTTAACGTGTCATCCGAGCTACGGTAGCGCTCAGTTGGAAAATGCTAACCGCGGTCACCCATCCAAATACTGACCGTGCGGAACGTTACGTTATGGCAAAAAATAATAATTATACTTTGCCATAACGCAATAATTAATATATCTGTCTTTTTTCACACGTCGAAAAGAGATCTTTTCGTGGCTTTTCGTGGTCGCTTACTGGACTAGCTGAATTCCCTATCGACATTGTATAACTTAACAGGAATTATTTTCTACCTTTGCGAATTTAGCTAGGAATAATGATTATTATGTTAATTATGACACTGAAATATGTGTAGAAACATTTTATACACATTTCTACAAACAAGTACAACAACTAAAACCTTTAGATTTTTTTTGTATTAGATCATAATGTACTGTGAATCATTCCCTACTATTATTTTATGTTTATTGTACTCAACATTAACTAATTTATTTGCTCATTTAGCCTTTCACTTTTAGCATAATGACTGCACTTAATTTTCAAATTTTTACTTTCCATTTCAACATTCCATAAATTATTGCTAATTGGATTATATTTTACAGTTATTGTGTGCATACATTTAATCCTATGGTTAGTAGGGTATATACTTTGATTATACATCTGGGTATATAATTAAAATAATAAACAAATAAATGTTAGGGGTATCTTACACACAGTCTTTGACACCAAACTAAGCAAAGCTTGTCATATGGCTGCCAGAAACTGATATACTACATATACATATTAAATAAATACTTATAAAGATAATACCTAAATAACACCCAGAAACAGAGCAAACACTTATATTCATCACATAAATACTTGTCCTGGGTGGGAATCAAACCCATGCCTCTTTGATTACTGAGCCACCGAGTCAGTTAAACTGATTAATTGTTATACTAAGTAAAATTATGCATATTGAAGATTATTATAACCCTGATCATGAAAGAAAGACCTTACAAATCTATAAGAATACTTCATTGCCATCAGAATGTCTGTAACCTTGGAGCTTGGTAATAAATTGAAAAGTTGGCTACTACATTATTTAACAGCTTTTGTGTACATTTCCATTGTGTAATTTGTGTACATACAGGCTTATCAACGGTGTGATTGTGAAATTCACTGAATAGCCTTCATTTAATAGATTACTTTAAAAATAATTCAGCAATATTAATAACAGCTCACAGATATACAGATATTTTAAAATGTACAGGAAAAAAAATGTGTAAATGAGTGCTGTCTATCTATTGCCTAACAATAGGACTAATTTTAAATGGTTAAGTGTTGATAATTTTGTTTTATATTGTATTACCATTACAGAGTGAAGTGGCAAAAAGAAATGTGCTGTGCCGACCCCTCCTAGTAAGGATAAGAACAAGAAGTTCCTGATGATGATTATGATTGTAAATAATAAATAAATATGTTTGAACAATAACAGCATGTTTTCAAAGTTAATAGAAGTTTATACTTAGGTTAACAATTGGATTACATAATTATTTTTTGCAAAAAATAATCATTTCAAATGTGTACAGAATTCGCAAATATTTCACATGTAGTATTTTTCACATTATATAATGAAAACATTGTGCAAAAAAGAATGATCGAAATCGGACTACTATGAAAAGAGTTATGCTTGGTTATACATAAACAAAATATATGCATTGAATTGAGTACCTCCTCCATTTCATCAGTCAAAAATTTCAGAGCACAACAATAAATCTCACATTAGGGTGGTCCTGAATTAGCATACATTATACAACAGATTTATTATTACTTTTCATTTGCTAATAATACTTAATTAGAGTGTAAAAATGTGTTGTCATGAGTGATTAGGGCCTAATGTTTATGTCAATAGACAATTTTAAATACAACAATGAGGTAGGACTTTTACTACTGTGCGATCACTGATTACAATGCACTGTAGATTTTGTATTAGATAAGTTGTTTATTATGTAATAGCTTATCACCACAATGTAAATAACTGATTAATAAGGAATTTTAATTGAAGTATTGAATTTTTAGTTTTCTGTTTATTTTACTACGGATAGGCTTTTATTTTATGGATCAGCCAGTATTTAAAGTGTATTATTAATAGTCCATCTTTGGTATGTATTTTCCTGGTTTGTTTCAAGAAAGTACAGTTTGAAAAGCATACAAGCTTTGAAAGCTTTTTATTCAATTTTGAATGTTTGTTTATTTGATTTAGCTGCACTTTAATAGAAGACAAAAAACAAGTCCAAATTGTGAATAAAAAAGTAACTCTTATAGGATTCCTATTTGTTTATGTAAGTAAAAACTCAATTGAATAAGATTGTAACATACCTTCCCAAAGTTTTGTAATATTTGCCACAAATCCTTCACGGATGATAGCATCGCCTCCCCAGAGAACAGTCAAAAGGTGGAACACTACAAGTTGGCCGGATTCATTCAATGCACTCAATCGGGACTTTGATAAATGGAACTTCTTTGATATTTTCTGAAAACATCATTAAAACATATATTTACTATCACAGCTGTGTAACAAAACACAATTCTCTTGGTTTGAAAAAAATATTTCACTTACATCCAAAAAGTACTCTTGTAAGATGGCATGCATTACAATGCACACTAGGGAGTAGAAGAACACAGCACAAGCATCTTTCCAGCCAGCTTCATATGTAAATGGTTCTCCTTTGGGCTCCTCTCTTGTTGGTTCACTACCAGAGACATTATGGTGCAGACTGATGAATAGAGTGGCGATGGGACTTGTCGCCTGGAATTTGAGTGAACAATAAGTTATGAATCGAGCTAAATATAGGTAAAACTAGGTATTACAGCAAAATAGTCGGCATACGTGGCACTGTTCCTAACGTACCTGTACCATCAGCCCGACTAAGAAAACCATAACCACACATGACACAATATCGGCATGATTCTGGATAACAAATTCATGACTGAATATAGGAGGGCTTTTGTTAGGTTTCCTTCCAATTGCAGGCTTTACACCCATCGTTCCCGGTTATAACCTGTACCTAAAATAAATCAACAATTTCAGTTTTATTAAATAGTATAGCTAATATTATCAATGAAAAGCTAAACGCAGCTTTATTTTAAGTGGTAAACAATGTTATTAACCTTACTTACCTCGAAACAGATGAGAATTCAGCCAGATAAAAATATTTCTGACAAGAATGAATTCAATCGACGTGACACTTTCACTTGCTACGCGGTGAAACGTCAACGTCGTTTGTTGACTACGGAAGTTGTGTTGGCACTGTAAAAGTCAAATAACTTTTTAACAAATTTTAATACAGCTCATTAGGGATAATTAGTGATTGGTACCGATTATAAAAGTGTAACTCAATTTATTAATTTTATTTGCGATGAGAATGACACACACGTTTTATATTATTCTTTAATTTTAAAATTATAAAGTATTCAAAATATTAACCAATAATAATCATAGACAAAATCTTTGACTTTTATATGCGATTTTGATATTCTTCAGACAGTCAAATCCAGTTTATCAAGCCGAGTCCATCAGTCCGCTTGGAGTGTGGTAGCTACAAGAAAAATGTAAATAAAAATTATGCTACGTACTTGATTTTCTTTGAAGTAAACATTAATTACGGGCAAAATAATCCTGAAAATATGTAACTGCGATACCATGTGCACAAATTTTCTTACCATGGTCCTACCAAGAGTAAAAATTCTCGTGCCCGTGGTACTACTATAATCCGACCGCTTAACTCAGCCCTCGCCTGCGCGGTACAGGGGCGCGGGGGTAGATGACAAAGGGGGACTGAGACAGGTGCAGGCGGCAGGAACAAGGCGAGGACTAAGTTAAGTGGTAGGATTATACATTTATCTATTATAGTAGTAGTTAGTGGTATCTAGTGAAGAGAGCACATCATATATTTACTGCGACAGCTATTTAGGTTTTTTTTAAGGAGCACTGAAGCATTAAGCCCGAAGGCCTTCGTGAGTAAGCTTACTTTCAGCAGTAGACTATAAAATAGGTTGGATCAGTACAAAGGTATTCAGTTTTTGAATGCGCTTTAGTTGGGCTTTCTCACAGGGTGTGCAAAAACAAGAGTGTAACCACAGTAAGAGTGTGTAGTGTCATGACCCTATATTTCAGAATAAGGAAATATAAATCCAAGGCCTAAATCAATAATCATCATCATCATTGTCAACCGTAGGACTTCCATTGTTGGATCTACGGATTTCCAATAAGATCGATTGTAAGTAGCTTGTATTGTATCCAGCCGAGCGTATTCTATCCGATCTTGAACATCGGGCCACCTTACTGGTGGATGAAAAATGGTCTTCCAAAAATGTGAATTAGAGTGCACACAAAACGATCACATTTTCTGCCTGTCATTGTATCGCTGGTATCGCAGTAGCTGGTATTCCAGTAACCTATAGAGGAATCTGCAAATAATTTTGTAATTCCTGAAAACTTACTTGAAACTAACAAAAGCAGAAGAAATGCAACACCAAGGTCATTTAGAGGAAAACAATGAAAATCTCCACTTTTTGTACAAACATTTAATACGAATATGCATGTACAATTTTATTATTAAATTTTGACAGTAATATAGGAAATAATTATTCTCCTTATCATATGATGTCTACATATTTTTATTTCTAAAACTGTTAAAATATAATGTGATAAATTATTGTTTTCATTTACACAATACTGATTTTTAATCATAAGCTAATCTCAAACAATAAATGTTATAAAAATAGTTTAATCTACCTACAAAAATAAAATAGAACCACAATGTCTTAAAACTATTATTTTAATCTCGACAAAATAAAGTTATCTCAAAAAAACACAGCAAAAATAAAATAACATCCCTCACAGTTACTCCACAGCCATGGTTTTACTGCTAAATAATTGTAAAAATAAATAGTATATATTAAAATACTACAAGGTACTTGACCATAGCCGCAGCCTGATTACGTGCTCACTCTTTCAATCGTAATCGCAATCGAGAGCTGACGCAACCGCACTGCAGGTCTGTGTGAGTGAAGGAACTTCTGTAGCTTTTATAAAACAAAATTCACCGCGTAATGTGAAATAAACGCTACCTGAAACCGTTCCTACAATTTTCAAAGCTTTGCTCGAGCAACTTATTGCTCATTGTTTCTGATTAAGATTTTTCATTCACTTACTCTTACATGTACTTGTCAATGTAATACTACCCAATTTCAGCGTCTTATTTTCATACGTCGATTATATAATAAACGGCAACAAATATATCCAGCCTTGCATTGAAAGTGCAGCTCGAACCTATGCTAAAACAATCAGACAAAATGTACACTAGAGATTATCTTAACATTTATATAAATCATGTTTTATTTGGGTCACTTCATACCACGACATCACTAGACAAGCATGAACTTTGCACATTCTTCATATTATGAAAATGTTCAAGTTCGCAAATAGTATTACCGTGTTTTGATATGAATTGACCCTTGTATCAATGCAATCGCAACTTTTGCGTAGACTGCGAAACAATTAACTAGTAAATAAATAGATTTTTCCCTAGAGGAGCGTGTGATTTGAGAGCACATTTATCTATGTGTTGGTCAAATCAACTCAGCATTGGTCAGTCAACGTTAAACTTATTTCAGAGGGCGATATTGCCTAAAATAAAACTGATTTTTACGGGTCAGAGCAGAATAGCATGATTGAGTAAGTACTTGTTTTATCGGATCGGATCGGATCTGCATTTTATTACAAGGTAAATAATATGAAAATTTGGTCGGGAAGTTGCTCATCGATTCGCATTGTGATTGAAGTTGACAGTTAACGAAATCAGGCCTCAGATCATACTTATTTTTAATTCCTTTTATTGATCTCCCGAATAAATCTCACTGGATTCTGAGTATCCTTATGAAAATCGTCACATACGGACTCGGAAAAGCGTTTTACCACATTTGAGTCGATTTGACCAGTTAGTCAAAACAAATAGTAATATTTAGATGACGTTTTCGGAGTCGATCTCTCCCTGTTCGACCGTCATGTACATGCCCTCCTCTTCGTACGTGGAGTCGTGTTTGGCGAGGATACGCAGCAGCGGGCGCAGCTTCATCCACCATTGCTGCTTCGGTATTCTTTGACTGAAAAAATAATACAGCATTTTCAATAATCGTAAAGGATAGGATCAGTGGCGGACTTACTTATTTGCCCCCAGTAGGCTGTTGAATTTTTGCTTCCTCCTAAAATCTGCCACTCCAATATGCGACTACGCTACGCTAACGGTAGTAATAAACATTGATAACTTTTATTCTAAGCAGTAAAATGTATCATGTTGTTTTTTCTGTAGACCTAATAATATTTACTTAGAATTGGTCCGTTTGCCGCCCCCGAGAATTTGGCGCTTTAGGCCCTAGCCTACTCAACCTGTTGGTAAATCCGCCACCGGATAGGATTAAGTTAAGGAGTAAGTTAATTCCCCTAACACATTATAAAATATTAAAGTTTGTTAAGGGTTCTACACTGAAGCTACATCACAACCATATGAACAACTTTTACTGTTCCAATCTTGATATTTAAAAGTTGAACTGTTCTATTTGTCATTAAACATATTGTATGTAACAGCCTGTGGGAACAGCAGATTTATTCAGCTTCTTCATTTCTGAGACGACGTATGACAGAGTCAAGTTGCGAAATAAAACCTGGTGCAAACATGGTGTGAAAACAGAAAACAATCCTAGAAAAAATAATGTTAGTTTTAAACTTAAAGAATGACTTACGCAAAATTGGTCTGTGCCTTGAGATCTTCGAGTGGTGTGAACTTGTACTGGCGTTTGACCACACCGAGCAGGCAGGCCGAGTGCGGCGTGTTGGCCGGACCGGCTTGGATCGTCTCCACGAGCCAGTGGAGGCACTTGGCCGCCATCTTAGTACCCATGTTGCGGTCGAACGGGGTGGGGGAACCGCCTTGTTGCATGTGACCTGTACACAGATAGCTATGTTCATTTTCCACTACGATGAGGCCCAGAAAAGGCGCCACGAGCCGTGAGAGGCCACCCAAGCCAGGTTGGCCACCGTAGTCCATGCCAAGACGGCCGGATAGCCGAGTCTCCCTCTCGTCTCGAGAGACCCTCTAACCATAGAGGGTGTGAGAAGTCTCCACGTAATTTCCCCCTGACCCTGACCAGTGTGTCAGAGCGTCCAGCTCCAGAGAGGAGGGCCAACCTCGACTTGGTTCCTGACTCCTACAGATAAAAGTAGGTAGGTAGATAGAAGACCCAAATAATAATAATAAATATGTTTATTTTATGTGGAAGGAAGTCTCAAACTTGCATAAGTCACAGAAAAAACCACCGTACCGTACCAGCCTTTTCAGTCCTCTGTTGAATGAGACTTCACCTTAATAGGCGATTGAACCACATTTAGGTGATATTTAGTGACCACTTGATTATCTAATCACATACTTAGTGGTAAGCAAGTGGTAGGAAGTTGGTGAACAGTGAATACTCTGGTGAATAGTAACAACCTGGGTATTTTCAAACTGCTAATAATATCTACCTTACTAGTACCTTGAGGAGGTTAGTCTATGCTAGTACCCATTAACTCACAATCTGCTACCTACTTATTAACCTATCTATTAAGAAAGACATATGTATAGGAGAAAGGAAGAGGTACCCTTCCTCAGAGTACAAGCGGTAAATTAACTCCGTATTGTAAAAGGATGAAAGAATCTTACCCTGGACATTCATCCTAGCAGTGAAAAGTCCCATCTCTTCTTCAGAATACAAGCGGTAAAATGAACTCCGTATTTTAATTATCGTTGGCCTTCTCGTTACGTAGGATAAGTCCTCGCTGGATGCCGCCAGTCATTTTAGAAGCCACGTGGAAAATTACTACCAAAATATCTACAAGAGAAAGGATGAAAGAAACGTACCCAGCACATTCATCCTAGCAGTGAAAAGCCCCTTCCCTTCTTCAGAGTACAAGCGGTAAATGAACTCCGTATTGTAATTATCGTTGGCCTTCTCGTTACGTAAGATGAGGCCTCGCTGGATGCCGCCGGTCATTTTGGACGCCATGTGGTACACGTCCTGTTGCAGATCCTTGATTGAGAACTTCTCTTCGTAGATGTAGGCTGCGTCGGCGCCGCCCGCCAGGCCTGGGGAAATATACGTCATTTGATAATAAAACCGGACAAGTGCGAGTCAGGTTCGCACATCGAGGGTTCCATACAAACATATTGTTAAAATAAGTAAAAACCTGTTTTACCATGTGCTAATGAAGTTATTTTATATGATACCTTACATGATACGATTTACTCACTTTGAATTTTGAACCCATATTTTGTGAATTTTGAGGCCCTATTTTTATGTGATTTAAATAAAAAATATACAGTTTTCAGATTTATTCCTATATGTGTACTCTAAGACAATGCTTCTCGTCAAATTTCATCGTTCTATGTCAACGGGAAGTACCCTGTAGGTTTTGATTTTTGTCAGTGCGAAATATGCGGTTTTTTACGACATAAACGGCTTTAACTTTTTTATACGGTAACTGAGAAGATTTTCTTTACACAACTGCAAGAGTTCATAGGTTTACGTATATAGTTTAAATTTCAACTCGATATCTTTACGCGTACTCAAGATAAAGAGTCTTGACATACACACAGACGGATAGACGGACAGACGGACAACAAAGTGATCCTATAAGGGTTCTGTTATTCCTTTTTGAGGTACGGAACCCTAAAAACAATAAAATAGTCTAAATAATTAAAGATCTTCATTGACAGGAAATATAGTAATGAGTAGCATATCTCGAATCCCAAAACTTAGCGGCTCCGGCTGTAGTGTTAGCTACAGGCGGTGGATACTTCGGGCAGCTGTTCAGTGAGCTTCAGGCAGGATTGGGCTGTCACAGCTTGTAGCCAATATCATAGCCGCCAAGTTGTATATTCAAGCTATATACTCTAAATTAGCACACCTCGTCGTATTTTCTTTTGTACCTATCTCTCTCAATCCTAAGGTTGCCTGAAAAAAAAACACTTTCAGTGATAAGGTCGCCGGTTGCTTCACATGTTTTAGCATCTGTTTTTCTGTTTTATGTGTGTGTGTGAATGTGAATCAATAAAGAGTTTATCTGTCTATCTATCTACGTCAATCAATAAAATTGTATAAAAAATCTTCATTGACAGAAAAGATATTAATGAAAAATGATTATTCAACGTTGATAAAATGTCGTAAATGATTGAGGAATGATTATATTTTAAGGATGATTTATGATAATTAAATGGTGATAGAATGTTTTATATTTGAATTGATCAAACAATCCATTATAATCAGCTAATATTGGAAATGGTACAGCTAGGAGTGATTTTAATTAAACTTTAACACATGTATTACACACGCGTGGCTTTTTTTGAACACATCAAGACTAATACATTTAGATCACATTTGGAGATTTTTATCAAGAAGTAATAGCGCGCGGGCTCATCTCGAATAACACAATAAACATAAATAATAGCTAGACTATAATAATATTAAAATGACTAACCCGCCAGTGTAGCAAGATAACCGCAAAAGCCTCCCATAGTTTCGATGACGAACACACGACGTTTAGTGCCCTGCAATAAAGCAATACTTAAAGTAAAATAAATAAAACCAGAGACCTCCATACGTGTTAAACGGGTTAGCATAGTCTAATAGAAACTAGCAAAATAGGTGAAAGAAATTTTGGTGATACTGCTGAAAAGCCTATCCTCAAAGAGAGATAGGTGGTATTTTGGACAAATCAAATTTAAGTTTAGCTATTTGCCTGTTGCCGCCATCGCCTGTTACCTGAGCGGACTGCCGAATTATGTCGTAGATGTTTGTAATAAAATCGGAATATGTAATGTTAGTTAAACCTTGTACATTTAAATCCCTTTTTTAATGCATAAAAATTAAATAATAATTATTGTAATAACATAGCTAAAGATGGGTATATATATTTTGGTTATAGTCTATGTTTAATATTTTGTATTTATGTTATATTTAGCTGTAATTACGGAAAAAAACCCATTGAATAGATTAGTAGTTCAGTTTTAATAGTACATAATAATGGTTCCTATAGAATTAGATTTGTTTGTGTGGTATTGTAATTGTTTATGATAACAAATATTTTAGTATATACTTAACTGAAATTTAAATTAGACCTATTGTAGTAAAAATAAAATTTACATAAGTAACATAAGTAAGTAAATTGACATAATTTGTCGTTATTATAGGAGAAGACGCTGGTTCCCGTAGTACAGCCCCTGGCTAGTTCGGGAATCAGAGGCTTCAATAATTTTCATGTACCTTATTTTTGTCAATAAAACTTTTTGATTGATTGATTGATTGAATCTCACTGAAAGATAACCCTTGACCAACGAGCAGTCTATGATAGACACGTTGCCAATTCTGCTAAAAAGTCTGCCCTTGATATGCAATATACATGATGACTAAAAAAAATATAATAAGTCCGACAGATAAGATTATGAAAAAAATATTAGACACATTTTTTTAGCAAAAATTGAAGAAGATATGGACCGTTAAAGTTCCGCATGATGTCACGAGTCATACAAATGTAAATAGACTTTTGTGAGGGACGTGACGATCCCCACTTCCAAACTTTGACGAGGTTTATCTTTGCCATTTGTTGTTTTAGTGACAAAAGAAAAAAAATATTGGACACACCAATATTTTTTGTTGATCTATATCACGGACTAATTGTCAGTAGTTATGATTTTTTTACCCAGTCATCATGCCTATTGCGCCATATCCACCACCGCTAAAACCCTGTCCTCGAAAGGCGATTGAGCCAAATCCATCACCCAGTTCGAGCACATCAAATTTCACTTTTGGCATAGCTTGTACCTGAGCAGACTCAGATCTCGGTGATCTCGTTGAGGGCTGTGTCTGCGCCGAGCGAGATGTCGGTGCCGGGCACGTTGTTGCTGATGGTGGAGGGCACCACCACTAGCGTTACTGCTGAACACAGGCCTACCCTCGAAGGCAGGCTTACCTGAGCGGACTGTCGAATCTTGTCGCAGATCTCGGTAATCTAGTTGAGCACTGTGTGTACAACGAGTAGTTAATCTCGGACACGTTACTCCTAATTTTACCGAAAAGCCTGCCCTCGAAAGGCGCTTGGGCCATATCCATCATTTTGGCCCAGTTTCAGCATACCGGAGCGGACTGCCGGACCTTGGTGCAGATCTTGGTGATCTCATTGAGGGCTGTGTCTGCGCCGAGTGAGAAATCAGTCCTGGGCACGTTGTTACTGATACTGCTGCAAAGCCTGCTCTCGAAAGGCGATTGGACCATATCCGTCACTTTGGCCCAGTTCCAGCATACCCAAGCGGACTGCCGGATCCTGTGATCTCGTTGAGCGCTGTGTGCTTACCCAGCAAGCAGTCAATCCCTGACATGTTGCTCTTAATTTTACCGAAAAGCCTGCCATCGAAAGATGCTGGGCCAAATCCATCTCTCTGGCCCAGTTCCGGCATACCTGAGCAGACTGCCGGATCCTGTCGCAGATCTCGGTGATCTCGTTGAGGGCTGTGTCTGCTCCGAGTGAGAAGTCGGTGCCGGGCACGTTGTTGCTGATGGTGGAGGGCACCACCACCAGCGGGATGCAGAACTCAGGGAACTGCGCGCGAGCCTCGTAGATCTCTATACCGGCTTGATACGCCTAGAAAATACGAGATTGAAAAGTCAAGAATAATAAGATTGTGGGTCGCCTGGGAAGCCAAACGTTAAGATTAATTCTGTTGTATGTGAGTGCAAACCTAATAATTAAAATTGTATTAGGTCAACAAGACTTGTGAGGTCTTTTGATTTTTACAGGGCTGTCATCAAGATTGCTGTCAGAAGCCACATGATAGCAGTATATAAAACCCGATTATATATTAACTGGCGAGACGATTGAGCACACAGGTATCACGTAATGTCCACTAAGGTGGTTTAAAATGGTGCAGGCACATAACATGGAACTGAGTCTACAAAATATCGTCTCAAACCTTTTTCACGCAAACATTATCGGCATTTGCAACCTTAAAACAGCCAATTAACTTAACCGATATCTTGAAACGAATAATACGCTGCTGGGCCTGCTGGTTGTCTCTTAAGCTATACCAGTAACCCTCGTCCAAATGGGGAAGATTTATCTAATGAGCTCACCTCAAAACAAATCTTTGTTTTGGATAAATATTTAGTGTATTTCCGCTATGTTAAAAACAAAGATTTAAAGAATAATTTCCACAAAATAACGCCTGATTTAATCAACTATCACCTCAAAACCTCCAATGATGAGCAGGCCTTGAATATTGAACTGCTTGATCCTGGCGGCGATCTCGCCCTTCTTGTCGCCAGGCAGCGTTCGCTTGGTGCCGAGGAAGGCGCCGCCCTGCGCCACCCAACCCGTCACATCAGACCTGAAAATTACACATAGTTTGTACTCACAAGTAACACGGTACAGACCGTTTCAATCACGAAGTCACGCCCCTCCACAGTAAATTATTTTTTTGCATTTATACGCGTAGACCTCGTTTGTACACAACGCCTTAGTGTGCGTGTAGAGGCTAATAGTACAGACAGTAAAAAAAAAATATGATCACTTAGTTTACATTCAATAAATATGGAGGGGCGCGCCTTCGTGAGTGAACAGATCTGTACACGTCTAAGCAATACAGGGTTTCTCTAGTCGACATAGGACTAGAAAAGATATTCAATAATCAGATAATCAATACGTAGCTTTATAATGCGCTCCACCATGAAACTTCTCTCTTCTAGTCTCATCAAGTCCATCTCGTCTCACTCTCTCATTCCTTACCAATCCATCTTGATGATGTTTCCGCTGATATAGCCTTCGATGCCGTCATATATACCCAGCACGGTGTCCCACGGTAGATACAGCTCTAGACAAACGATAGCACCGCAGCGTTCATTCCTCACGCCGGCGCGCTCACGAGCTTCACCGCCAGTGTGTAGCCTGCACGAGCTGAACCCGTTCAATGCGCACGCACCCGCAAATCAGCACGCAACTTTGCAACACTCGACTATGGAACTTGTCTCAGCAATCATCTCGACTGAAACCTTACCAGTCCATCTAGACGATGTTCCCGTCGATGAAGCCTTCGATGCCGTCATATATACCCAGCACGGTGTCGCCGCGGTAGATACAGCTCTAGACAAACGATCGCACCGCAGCGTTCATTCCTCACGCCAGCGCGCCCACGAGCTTCACCGCCAGTGTGTAGCCTGCACGAGCTGAACCCGCTCAATGCGCACGCACCCGCAAATCAGCACGCAACTTTGCAACACTCACTTATGGAACTTGTATCAGCAATCATCTTGACTGAAACAACTTACCAGTCCATCTTGACGACGTTCCCGCTGAGGAAGCCTTCGATGCTGCTGTATCTAAAGTGGCGACCCAGCATGGTGTCGCCACGTTAGATACAGTTCTAGACAAACGATCGCACCGCATCGTTCATTCTTCACGCCGGCGCGCCCATCAATCGGCGAGCATCACCGCTAGTCTGTAGCCACGATGTCGCTCAATGCACGCTCGCAAGTTGACGCAACCTTACATTACACTCGACTATGGAACTCGTCTCAGCAATCATCTCGACTGAATCCTTACCAGTCCATCTTGACGATGTTCCCGCTGATGAAGCCTTCAATGCCATCATGTATCCCCAGCACGGTATCGCCGCGGTAGATGCAGTTACGCACGAACGAGCGCACCGCCGCGTTCATCCCGCACGCTGGCGCGCCCACGTGCATCACCGCTAGTGTGTACCCTTCCTAAAAACAATTCCCACTGGTTAAAGCCTACTCAGACCGGCTATCGGCTATTGGCTACCGTAGCGGTAGCGAAATCTGAATGACCGGATTATCCATCCATCAACCATAAGAAGTCCACTGCTGGACATAGGCCTCCCCTATGGATCTCCAATAAGACCGGTTGGAAGCAGCTTGCATCCAGCGCAATCCTGCGGTGTTAATGAAGTCGTCCGTCCACCTTGTGGATGGACGTCCTACACTGCTTTTGCCGGTACGTGGTCTCCATTCGAGAACTTTTCGACCCAAAAAATGAGCCGATAGTCCTATTTAATAATTTGATTATACTACACAAAGTTTAGCTCAAGGCACGGAACTACACGGTAAGTCCCGAGCGATAATATAGCGCCGGCGATGGCGAATTCCGCTTAGGTGTACGTAAATACTCCTTTAGCTGGCTTTCTTCCACGTACCTAAATGTATTTAAGTTTGCACTGTTTTCAGTTCTGTTCGACTCTACATACAACAATATACAGAAAGTACTACGAAAAGCAGAAAAAAACCTCAATTTTCCATATAGATAACAAGCGGAGAGCGAAGACAGAAAATTAAGCAAAATATGCAAGAAAAGCACTGGGGCAAAATCACACGAGTGGAAGTGGATCATATGAATTTTCATCACATCTATTCGAAAAGGACTACTTGGTTCGCCTTTAAGTGCGCCCGAAGGTGGTGTTTTCTATAAGGAACTTTATAAGTGCGCCGGAATTATCTTTTCCGCGCACTTTTTGAATTTGGAAGTATTTGTAATGTTAGTGTTCAGCGACAAGAAAATGAATATACTTAAGTTTTTATTTGTTTTATTATTAGATACCATTAATTTCAATTTAGTTGTTACTCTACGTTTTATTAAATAATAATAAATATGAGGCGCCCTTTTGTTTTCTCATAGAGGTGATGAAAAGTAGAGTGTACCACTCGGTTATTTGAATCCTTCGCTACGTTCAGGATTCTACTAAAGAATCCCTCACTTCGCTCTTGATTCAAAAAAGCGCCCTCGTAAAAATATTATTTTGCTCCCATATGATACAATCTACTATTGAAGTGAACACTCCTTTAGTGGCGTTGTGCATTTTTTAGGATGGGTAAAACATGTTAAACTTGCTTTAGGACTGATCGAAAATTAGTAAGACAGTGAAGTGAAAACTTCCTTCCGCGAGTGTGCAGTATTTTATCCGGATAAATAAAGCAATTCGTGCGAAATTATTGTAAATGTTAAAGTTTTCACTTCTGCCACGCGACATATCTTACAAAAGATAGGTACTTATAACTTACGGATGGTTTACCGGCCGCGTCGAAGGCTTCCTTGGGCGGCTTCAGGCGAGTGAGCATCTTGTAAGTTTCCAAATTGCGCGCGAAACTGCGCCCGCGCAGCTGCACTGCTAAGTCCCAGTTTTTGTCAGCCATAGCCTGGAAATCAGAAAGAATGGTCCAGAATCTAAGGAATACTTTATATATAAATAACTAGTTTAAAATACATATTGTGCAAGAACTATACAGGATTGTATAAGATATAAATTATTTTAATAATTTTGAAATTTTGCATACCATACTGGTTAAGACATGGCGATCTTTATATTTATTGACTACAACACATGAACTTTGTAACACCCGTGTTTTGCGAAATAAATGAATTGAATGTTGAATGAATGAATAACGCATATTCCGAGTCAAGTTTCTTGGCGGCTCTGAATTTAGCTACAAACTGCGCAAAACCCAATCCTGACTAAAGGTAGAAACATACTATCGGACGCGACTGACGGACGCGACTTAGCAGTGCCGGATGTTTTAAGACTGTGCCTTAAAACATCCGGCGCGCCAGATCTCTCTCGGACGTTTGAACGCTCAAGGTCAGCCCAAGGTGACGTCCGCGACTTATGTCCGATAGTTTTTTTTTTTTTTTTTTTTTTAATCTTTATTTTAGAAGGGTTTTGTCAACAATGACAATGTCACCCCGTAAGGCTACACTAACTACATTCACTGTTATTATATCTAACACTAATTACCACAAGCGCATTCGTAACTTTGGAACTGGGAATAAATCTGCAACAGTATCCCAGCCTCTCCCGAACCAGGAGAAGCCAAGATACTGTTACAGACACCTAGATTGCAGTCATTCCGCTTTAACATATTCCGCTGGACTCCGTACTGGACACATTCCGACAACACATGATGTACATCCTCGACCAACCCGCAGGTACAGCAAAGTGGCGAGTCCACTTTTCCCATCAGGTATTTAAATTGGTTGCCCGGAATGTGCCCGGCGCGGAGCCTTAGTAAAGATACAATTTGTTGCCTCTACATCTCACAATTATCAAACCATGGGTAACGAGGGAGTTGACACTGTACAGTTTTGTACCAAATGCCTACAAATCGAGACTGTTCATCAAAGTACTCCTGCCAGTTCAAGTTGCACTGCATTTTTACACTATGAAGCATCTCATTATGAAATGGGAGGCAACTGAATGAGTCACCTTCGATAACTGCTTCCTGGGCGGCTCGATCTGCTTCCTCGTTACCCATGTTACCGATATGAGAAGGCACCCACTGTATATATACAACCTTATCTGTAGCCTTAAGCTTATACATACTGTCCAGGATAGTATAGGCTATCGGATATCCTCGAAGGTTCGAGGTCATCCGAGCCAGATGCTGGAGAGCACTCTTTGAATCCGTAAATATTACAAATTGTTTGGCATTTATATCTAAAATATATGATAATGATTCTGATATAGCAATCAGCTCACTATGCATAATGGATATATTTACTTCAATTTTAAATTTTGCTCTTAAATCTATTTGCGGATCTAAGAATGCAGCTCCACAAGTGGATTCAATTTTAGATCCATCAGTATAAATCTCATATAAGGAGTCGTATTTATTGTAACAATATGCAGCACAAATACTACGCAACTGAGCCGAATTATAAATTTTCTTGGGTGAGCTAACTCCTTCAATGTTATTTATAATATTCTCTGAGATATCAAAATAACTTATCCATTTATCAAGAGAATAAATATATAGTAGTATATATAGTATATAAATATGTCCGATAGTGTGCACGGCTCAATGTACATTCATTGTCTAGATACCTATCTAAATTAATTAGCATGATACCTGAGAAACCGCTTTCGTCCTTCTCACGCACTCCATAAGGGGCAGACGAACAGCTTGGTTTCCATCCAGGGTCACCACGCAAGACTCCGTCTCTGGAGTGGCTTCCATCAGAGCCATTACAGCTTCTGCACCCATACGGCATCCCTAAAACCAAAACATTCCATGACTATTACTATTATGGATCGATGATACATCGATTTATGTATAGATGAGAAGTATTCGATTATACCATTTTTGGCGAAAAATATCCCTCAAGAGGAGGGAAAATCAGCTGTCACGCTATTTATTTCGTTAATACTTGGCAAGATTGATAAGTAGATATAATCTAAATCCTGACAAGATTTTTGAGTATGAACCAAATTGGTCAAGAACGTGTCGATACATGGGTTTATGGAGATTCAGTCAAAGAGATGTGTCACGAGATCTAATGTTCGGAAAACTACTAGTGTCAAGCTATGATTCAGCATTCTTACTAAAATCCTGTCGAAAGCCGACGGAGATCCTCCGCGTTGTACGTGACCGAGCACAGTGATGCGCGTGTCTTGTTGGAGGTTGTCTACCACCACTTTCTTCACAAGCTCGGCGGTGATCGGCTTACCCTCGCGATCAATGGCACCCTCAGCAACGATGATGATGTTCAAACGCTGGCCCGATTTTCTTTCCTACATACAATAAAATCATCACTTTCGAGAAAAAAACATGCTGAAGAAATTCTAATAAACTATCCGACTTGTTTCGTAAGAAACAGTGCTAGCAACAGTTGTGAAACAGTGAATCATGTTTTATAGTGTCAACAGATTTTTTATTCAATTTGCAAACACATGGAATGTTTTAACATAAGAAAATGGAAACATTGTACATAAATAGAGATATCTAACTGAATAGGATGTATTCATTGATGGTCGTCCACCTCTAAGTATCGAGGCATTGAAACAGTATTTTATTTAAGCCCATATATGTTATCGTGATCTTGAGGGGTTATCTGGTAGCTGTTATGAGAGATAACAATGTGTGGCAGATCTAATAATGAGAAAGTACTCGTAGCTGTTGAGATATGATATTGCCCACTCCAATAATGTGTAATAATCATGCAAATGTCAAGTACTGTTAAAAATCAAAGGGCAGAGTGCAGTTATAGGTATGAAAAAAGTTGCAATATAAAACTTTTTGGTAAGTATAAGGTTCATAGATGTAGGTGTAAGAGTGATGTAGAGTATTAAGATGCTATAGTTATAAGCGAATCATTAACAACACACAATCAAAAGCTTTATAGTATAAACATTTGTATGCAAACAAAAATAATTGAACTCTGTTATAAAGCCAATTGGTGTTAACTAGTGCTTTGTATCATTAATTGAGGCAATTTTAGTGATGGCGATATCCAATTAACTTTCCGCACATTTCTCGATAACAGCGCATATTATTGGTTTGTTTATTGATGTAAACAGTAAGATCGCTTTGATACGAGCTCTTTAGCTTACACATGCAATATTTTTGATAGTATAGAATTCATGAGGGTCTCTCAAAATCCATATTATGTATTCAAAGGTATTTTTGGAACATGTCTTGCATTAAAATATTAACATGATAAAATTATGTCCGTTCCTACATTTTAAATTAGTTATTTATTTTAACATAAATAACTAAAATATTTAACATCTTTTTCGACACATATTGAAATAAAATTTTGCGAAAATCGAATTCATGTATAGCAGTGAATACCTCCGTAAGTATAATATATAATACCTAAGTGTCTTATCATCAAAAATATTGAATTTGCAAGCAAACAACGTTTGTAAAAAACAAGTACTTATCGATCTTTCGCTCTACATTTAAAAATTTAAAATAGATTGTGTGTTATAAAATTGCAGTGCCACTCAATCAAGCCTGCGTACCTGTGCCAATCTTTTGCAAAGCTTTTCGACCCAATTATTGGGAACAGGGTCCTCGGGAATGAACACTTGGTCTGCCTCGCTCGCCAGAGCGGCCACCAATGCCAGGTAACTGCAACAAGCAGCCCGCAGGATGGCTCATGCCTTACGTGGACCCACCGACATGAAGCGACAGCGCCTCGGACGAGAACAAGGAAAGACGGCTGGAGGTCAATGTCAACTCAAGGTCAATCAAATGTCAAGCTCGGGAAATCGAACCCGCTTTTCATTAGTGTGAATGTCGCGTCAGAATTTATAGTCACTTTTTCGGAACCTGGTGACCTACGCTTGATGAAACTTGGTGTGGTGTAATTTGAATTGACGATATGGATTCTTGAATAGGCCGAATCATACAAGTCGGCTGATGTGAAGTTAGCTACAAGCTGCGCAATATCCAATCAACGCGCAGCTTCATGTAAGGGGTTAGTCCAGGTTTACCTACATGTAAATTGAAACTATACAGACGTTTCCGTAGGTAGAGTCTGGCTAACGAAAGTTGATACTGGAATTTTTCGCACACTTTTTAAATGACAACACACGGTGCTACTACCTTCGCGGATTTGACTTTAAATTGGGGTATTTTACCTTGTATTAAAAACATTTTTCAAACCTACGTCATATACTAAACTGAACAAAATGATTCATTATATTATTATAGCCTTCATCGTAATGAAGTATATAAGTACGCATTGAAATCATTTGGATCATTTGGAGAGCAATGCAAAGCCTCAGTTTGGCATAATAGTAACGTCAAAAAACAGGAAATAATTAACGTAATGAATATAAAACTCCTACACGACAAGTTAAAGCTTGAAAAACAGATTATTTTTTGCGATTAACCCAAAGATTTGGAAGAATCAAAATCGCAGTATGGTAACAATGCTACATCGTGTGAGTGAGAGAAAGTGTTTCCCTCTCAGTTTAGGGCTACCATACTGATATTTTTTAAATTTGCCGCGCTTTGTCAGTATCAACTTTCGTTAGCCAGACTATATGGCTCTATACATTTTTGTACAGCGCCCCTGGCGGTAACGAGGAAGAACCAAACTGTATGGAGCCACACGCGAACGTGAAAGTTTAAGTAAACTACGGAAAACCTGGACTAAGGGCTCAGGATTGGATATTGCGCGGTTTGTAGCTAACTTCACATCCGCCAACTTGTGTGATTTGGCCTATAACTTTATGCGTTTTTCTTTCGTAGATATCGAACTTATCTTCTCCGCCTACGATATCGCCCATTTGAATATTCACACCATGTTTCATGTTACTTGGACTAGAAGTCTCTAGTGTGATTGATCGAGTCACTGGGATAGATAGTAATGTTTTGGCTTATTTGCATGCACTGCACCGTCTTTCCTTTTTCCAGCCTGAGGGTGAGACAAACAATTTCGTAATTTAGATTCACGTAAAGGAACGCCAATAGAATCTGCCAATTAAAATACATGTATGAGATCGAGAAGTAAAGGAAGTGATCCTGCTCCCACTTATAAAATAAAAAAATTGGTCCTTGCCTCGGCTATTTTCGTACACAACTTATATTCCCAATTGGGGGGCGCTGGGTCTTCGCAAATAAAGCTATACGTAGCATCCGTACATAGGGCGGTGTAAACTGCAAGAAAACTAAAATGGAAACTTGAATATGGGGATAAACAAACAGATAAGGAGATGTATAAGGTGTGCTAGCATTCAACATAAGGGTAACACAAAGGGTTGACGGAAAGGCTTGCCTGTTCTAACTTATCACACAGTTTCTCGCTCCAGTCAACTGAAGGTGGTGCTTCGGGAATAAAGACAAAGTCCGCTTCGGATGCCAAAGCGGTGACCACAGCAAGATATCTAAATGAGTAAACGTCTATTACTTTGTGTACTGAAACTGTTTTGGCATGCATCCATTTCTCGCTGATATTGAAAACTTTATAATTATATCACATTGTGAGACTACGTTTTCGTATCACATAAGACCTAAGTAGGTATTTAAACTTTATATGCTTGATTGATAGTGTGGGGTAATATACCCGCATGACTTCAGCTAGCTTAGCATACGACCACGAAAAAAACTCTTTCCGACGTGTGAAAAAGAGACAGATATACAGGGTTACGGGTAATCGA
Source organism: Hypomecis punctinalis (assembly GCA_949316475.1). Lineage (NCBI taxonomy): Eukaryota > Metazoa > Arthropoda > Insecta > Lepidoptera > Geometridae > Hypomecis > Hypomecis punctinalis. The sequence goes on along the minus strand of OX438798.1, from coordinate 14,095,151 downwards.
TTAGCATCCTTTAAGGGGCATATTCTGTACATCATAATTATTTTTTAACAAAAAATAGCATGACCGATTTCACCCGTGTACAGAATTCACCTATATTTCGCACAGATCGATGTAACATTTTTCACATTATTGATTATTTATCAAAAATGGCTATAGCCGATTTTGATAAAATTTAAATGGGACCAATTTCGAAGTATACTTTTTCCAATAAAAAAAGAATTATTGAAATCGGACAACTTTGAAAAAAGTTATGCGGGGTACATAAAAAATAAAAATATATATGTATACGCGTCGAATTGAGTACCGAATTGGGTGGTTCGTCGGTCAAAAACTAACAAATTTTGTTCTGCTACTTTTGTCAAAACTAAAAAAAACACCTGTCTCATACATTTTGCCGAGGGTGTACGATATTTTTCTAAGGAACAGCATTTTTTTTGAGATTTGATAAAAGTCGTTGAGCAAACGTTGTTATTATTAATGTACAGAATAAGCCCCTAAAAGGATGCTAATTAATTATCAGTAACCCTGTAAACTTCACCATAACTCTATCTCGTTCTGACACGTAGAAAGTAATTATTTCGAGATGCGTATACTAGCACGGCAGCAAACTTAAGATGTAGAAAGTTATCGTCATTGATACAACAGTGTGGACGTGACGACCCATACGTCCGCGAATGTTACCGGTCGAGTTCAACGCCATTCAGAACTGACAAGGCCAACTGTTCTGAAACCCGAGTGGCGACGCGCTGCGTTCGTCACTCTAAGACAAAAGATGAAAATATCGATGTATTCTTCGAGGCCCCTATGGCCGTGGTCTTAGTGTTCCTCTTTTTTAGCAGAAGTAGGATAGAGCATTTTTTTTTGCCTGATGGTAAGCGACGTTGTGGTCGAAGATGAACCACGCAGACTTAAAAGATCTATTCACACTGATCTTAAAAAGCTATAGATTATATCTCTTAGAACAGTAATTTCTCAGAATGAATTGCTATTAAATTTGGAACTCATTAATAGATATAAGAACTTGGCAGTTGACTATTTGGTAAAAGGGTAGCACATACTACTTTTTTATAGGTCTTTTACCACTACAATTGACAAGTTTTCATATTTCACAAGTCTATGAAATTCCAAAACTATTTCGAGATATCGGGATGCTGATCATTATGCTTATTTTTCCAAAATTTTTAGTGCAGTAACTGCTAAGATATTAGATAAAAAGTCTCACCCAAGCCGTTTCGGGATTCATACTAAAAGTTCAGTTGCCTATGATAAAAAAAATACTAGCAATATAAAATGACATTTAACACTGACAGTGTTGACACATAAAATGTAGTTTAAAAATAAAATGTCAGTGTCATTTTCAAATTACTTATTTTGCTTTAGCCCGAGAGGTAACCGCAAAAAATGCAAATACTTGTCAAAAGCTGAATTATTGGTACCTAGTTATCAAAATGGTGTACATCAATACCCTGGAGTCAATCAGCTGGGTTCCCTAGCATTTGGTGGAAGAATCCATTTGAATTTTAAAAGTATCTTGGAACTATTACTACTTATTCTTCTTCTTTTAAGTGGTGCTAATTTAAAGCCTATATGGCAGACCCTGTTACATATTTCAGGTGATTGGCAGTTGTTGAACTTGTTTTATATTTTTCTTCCCATAGTATACCGCGGTATATAGTGGACTTTTTGCACTGACCTCCCGGTCTATTTGTTGTGAATTGTGACGGATTGATTGGTATTGACAGTGACAGTAACGCTAGCACCAATTTTTTTCTAATGTGGCTTCAGTGAAAAGGTTTATGAGTCCTAAGTTTTGCAGTTACGTCCTTTTAGAATAAGCTACTTTTCAAAACTTAATTTAACGGAAAATATAAGTCGTATTGGAAAAATAAAAAATATGTATATGTTATTTTGCAATATTCTTTCAGATTTTAAATAAATAATACTATGTTAAAAATTTGAAATGTTGTCAATTAACAATATATGAATTAATATAGGTAGTAAAAGGCGTCATAATGCTATACAGAACTGGGGTGTACCAATAGTCTTAAAACATTCTTACTTCAATATTAGTTTATTGGCTTTTTCTACTGTAGAGAATGAATGTTTTAGAGCTTGTGATATACCTAGTCATAGAAAATAAGCTGAATCATACAAGTCAGCGAATGTGAAGTTAGCTTCATTCAATGTGAGCTTCAATTAAGGATTGGATATTGCGCAGCTTGTAGCTAACTTTACATCAGCCGACTTGTATGATTTGGCTATACATTAAAAAATACTGAAAGGTATTATTTTTAAAAGATTTCTTACCCACAATGTCTTCCCATGACCTCCATAATAAATGTCCTTTGATGCGAGTAGGCCGTGCTGACAATAGCATCAATAGCCTCAATAATACGGTGAAGGGCTGAATCTGTTCCTATCGTCATGTCAGTTCCACAGAAGTCATTGTCAATGGAACCCACCTACAAAGAGAAACCTTTTTATTTTTTGCTAAAAATGGAATAATGGACTTTAGTGTACAGAATTTGAATAGTTCGCACAAATCAATGTAGTAATTTTGACAGTATTGTTGATTTGTCAAAAACAACACAGCCATTTCGATAAAATTTAAAATACCTCTGATGTAAGATCTACCAAAAGGAATAATCACCAAAATCGATTCATAATTGTTAAAAAAAAAAAAATTCGGTTAAAAATAATGATGAGATAGTTGCCAAACTCTTTTAGGATCATTTATGTAAAACAATACAGAACATGTTACTACTACGAATCATAAAAAATATTTTTGAGTATTGAGTATGAACTTCATTTATCTATGCTAAAATAAGTGAAATCATATTTATGATGAAAGCTTTAAGCATAACTTGTGATTTACACAGAAGTCTCATGATTTCACAAGATATAGAACATTGCACCATCAACAGCTTTTAAGTTTAGTTAGTCATTCCAAATAATGATGCAATGGGATTCACATTTTATAGTGATTTTTTGTAATTAATTTGATAATAGTCTTTTTAGACAAGAAAATTAATTTGTAAGAACTTTCAGGAATGTTTTTCATTTAGTTCAGTGCCTACCCCTAAATTCTAGTTAGAAATCTAATAGATTACAAATAATATAATATTATATGCTATTATATATGAGTAAATGCTATAAAATTTTGTAATATCTTGGAATCTATTAATGGCAATACATTTTATGCAGCAAATTACTTAGGAATAACTTAAGAAAATTACTGGAGCACAAAAGTTTAAGACAAAAAAATAAATCATATTTACCATTCCAGCAATATGGAGGTACTTGTATTTCTCTCTTTGGTCTTTGGTGATCTTGTTATTTTCCAATAATTCATCAAGAAGGCTCGCCCACTCCTGGCGGAAAAGGTTGGCACCAGTCAGGGAGCCATCACCACCAATCACTACCAGGTTTGTGATGCCACGGGTCACCAGGTTATAGGCAGCCTTCAGACGACCCTCCTTCTGGCTGCATAGCATACAATAATTAATATTTAACACATTTTGTAACATTGCAAAACCAATTTATTAATGTTTTTAAGTCAATCTTGATTGGATATGTGATAATAAATGATGTTATAAATTTAGTTTGTGTGAGGATTTCTGCTATCGTCTATAGGATAGACAAATAGGTTTGTTTTTGTTTCAAAGCAGATTTTACTATATGGTTTCTTAGTTTTCCATAGTTTATACAATGAGATCTTTTCCAAATAGGTATATGTTATAGGCATTTCTTTGTATTTTCATTCAAAATTTCATGTTTTATTTTACAGTAAGCTGAAAAATAACAAACATCACTTACATGAAATCCATACATCTTGCGGAACCAATAATGGTGCCTCCTTTATGAATGATAGAGCTAACAGAGGACCAATTTGCTTCCTCAATGTTATCTCCTCCGTCGACCATACCTTGGTAGCCTTCACGAATGAAGTAAACCTTACAGCCAAGATAGATACCCATTCGCACAACAGAGCGCACGGCTGCGTTCATACCCTGCGAGTCACCTCCACTAGTGAATACGGCTAGACCCTTTCCTTTGTGGGAGCCACGACCAATAAACTTCTGTGAACCCTCCATCCTAGAAGTTTACAGGTCCCAAACACCTGGTAATTATTTAATGTTGTTTATTACTGATATTATGTAATGAAGCATATGAAATCGAACACAAACCAAACTGTCACAATATTTCGAAAGAAAAATAAGACGATTTTATCACGTAATTACTGTCTACGTACCTAAAAAATATTTTAATTCTGAAAATACAATTCAAATCTTGGAACTCGCCAAGGTGACCTTTGCTTTGCAAATGACAAAATTGACACTTTCTACCATGACAATGACACTAAAATGACATTGACAACTAAAGTCGCTGACGTTTGTGGTGTTATCAAAATGTTTAATGGTTCCCACAGACGGTTGCGACCTACGGTTGCGGCCTTGTCATCTGAATCAATCACAGATTAGATTTTACTATTTTGGGCTCATTGATTGGTGCAGTTTTCTGCGGAATGCTTGATCGTTGAGCCCGCAGACATTATTTACTGCGGAAATCGAATAATTAGTACGAAGTTGTTTTTGCTTGCAATACCTCATCACTATTTTGCAATCAATCAATCAAATTGAAACAAATTAAAAAAAAACTAGTAGGTAAATAAGTTCCCAACTCCGAAATCTCCTATTATTTTATTTTTATTACGTTTTGCAGTCCCATTAATTTACAAAATTAGTAAGTAGTTATTTTCCTAGTAGATGAGTTTGATAAATTGTTTACCTTTATATGTATTTTTTGGCTAACATATTATAGACTAATTTTTGCAGTGTATTTCAACGTCTTTTAATCTTGGAAGTGCAGTGACCCAACGCATCAAAATGTCTGCTGATTCTGATATGGAATATTCAGACAACGAAGTAGACGAGTACGACTATTATGGAGGGCAGGATGACTGCGACATGGAAACAATCGATCGTACCAAATCCGATCCAGAATATTTTCAGTATGACTGCTTGAAGGTCGAGGAAGTCGAAAAGTTCATAAATGAATCCATCGAAAAGCTCACCGATAGCCTTCAAATCACGCCTTCACTAGCCAAGGTTTGTTATTTCCTTATTAATATCACATAACTCATATGAATGCAATATTAATGCAGTCACAATTTTTTAGGTTACTCTTCATGCATATGAATGGAATGAACAGGAGATAATAAATAAGTACAGAGAGAATGCGAATGAAGTGTTGATATACAGTCATGTAAAACCTAGAGTGCCTTCAGTACACGCCACTTCCAGCCGAACATGTTGTGGTGTCTGCGCTAATACTCCTCCACTAATCAAATATAGTGCTCTGGCTTGTGGCCATTACTTCTGCAATGACTGCTGGGCAAGGCATTTCGAAGTACAAATTATACAAGGTAATATTTTTATTCTGTTTTGATAAAATTATTGTAAAGCTGAAGTTTGGAACTCCAGTGGAAACTCTTTACAGAAAAACTAAATATGTTTCTTTACTATTGAGAATTTTCTTATGAAAGTGAATGAATGTATTGTAGATCTTTAAGGTTGATCAACTAAATTGAACTTTGATAGAGTAAGTTAATTCTTATATCGAGTTATGTTTGAGACTCGAGTTCACCAACACTTGTTTAAGTTAAATGTGATGAATGATTACTGTATTTAAACAATGGAAAATGCTTGGTAAACAGTAAAATTTAACGAATGGTTAATAAATTAAACATTTTGCTCATGAAACTCGGGTCTTCAGGTCCTAGTCAGTTAACTTTGCACTGTTGTAATTAATTACATAAAATTAAAATATGACAATGAAAAATACCCACATGTCCGCCACCTATACCCATGGCTTACACTGTACATGTGCTTGTAAATTTTCTCCTACTATGGGACTAATTCCTATAAAATAGATTAATAGATGAACAGACACTTATATTGTTGCAATAAAGATCCAATGCTGTATTTCGGTGTTAGTTTATGTTCATGTCTGTCCCATGGCAAATAAAGTCATAATTATTAGGAGATATTTTACACATAGTGACCATCATTGTCTACCTACTGTATTAACCACTCAATCAAATGGTTTGGATGAGTTTTCAGTTTGGATTGTTAGTTTATATCTATTTTTACGCTTTATTTACCCTTTATTTTATGGTAATATAATATTTAACCATTTATATTCAAAGCTTCCTGGTAAACAAAACATAAAGCTGAATCATTTATTTTTTGTTCTTTACCTAAACTTAAAATATTCAGTGGTTAGAAGATAAAAGGAACCTTATACTATGAGTATAAGGCTCAATTAATAAACTATGTCTACAAAATGCTGTCCTAAAGCATTTGGTGGAGTTTCTAGTAAGATTAGGTTACATAGATGATGCAACATTATGTTATTATACACAGTATTTCTTAGAATGTCACATTTTTTTAAACATGCCTACTGCACACAAGTCTAGTTACAGTTGCATTATGAGGTACTAGTTTTTACCCGCGGCTTCGCCCGCATACGCAATATATCATTATAATTTGTAGCCTATGTGTTATTCTGATATATAAGCTATATTATTGCAAAGTTTCAGTAGTTAGTTAGTTAAAGTTTAGTAGGATAGGCCAAATCACACAACTTGGCGACTGTGATGTTGGCTACAAGCTATAACCCAATTCTCACACAACTGTTAAGTGAGCTTCAGTCAGGGTTTGACTATGCGCAGCTTGTAGCTAACATCACAGCCACTAAGTTGTTTGGTCAACTATACTCTATAAAATTTAACTTGATCTCTGCGACAGTGACATTGACATTGAAGATTGACATTTTTAGAGTTGAGATAGTGGTGGAAAAAATTGATTTTTAAACAATGTTGTAATGAAATCGAATGAGTAGTTGAAGGTGAGCAATTGGATTTTATTTACTTATACTCATAATAATGTAACGGTAGTATTTATCGACGTTTTTCACTATTATCGATGCTAATGTTACATATAATTGGGTTTAATTTAATTACACATGTAAAAAATGTTATGATATTAAAATATACACTAAAATTAATGATAATTAAGTTTTATTTAAAATATTGTTAGTATAAACTATTGATTTTATTTAAAATATTGTTAGTATAAACTATCAATATTTTAAATAAAACTCTATCTAAAACTCTGTTGTCACGATCATTCGTCGCCCATCACTAATTGGCTTGCCCATAAAGTATGACATTGACAGGTACTGTCTGTATTATTAAAAAATTCAGGACTTCATAGGCGTGATTTTTCTGACAGCTATCGCAGAGATCAAGTTAAATTTTATGGAGTATAGGTAAAGGCCGAATCATACAAGTCGGCGGATGTGAAGTTAGCAACAAGCTGCACAATATCCAATTCTGACTGAAGCTAACATAAAGCTGCACATTGATTGGGTTTCGGTTATTTAACTATAATTACGTAATTCTACTTGCAAATATCAAATTACTAACTGATGTTTATTTTGCAGGTGTTTCAAACACAATCCAATGTATGGCTAAAGATTGTGAGGTGATAGCTCCGGAAGATTTTGTTTTGTCACATGTAACTAACCCTAATATGCGTGAGCGATACCAACAGTTCATGTTCAAGGACCATGTGAAATCTCACCCTCAGCTAAGATTTTGTCCAGGGCCTAATTGTCAGGTAATTATGATGATTGTAATTTATTTTTATCATTCCATCTATCAGCGGCAGGATGGTAATGAACAAAGTTCCCTACTGGTACTGAGGTGGGTACAAAATGGGCATTACTCTTTATTATACATACAGTGTAAACTCTTTATGACGACACTGAAGGGACTGTCCATTTTATGGCATTATATAGAGTTGTCGTTAAATGGAGATAAGAAAAATCAGAATTAGAAAAAGAAAAGTTTATTTCAAAATAGTGTTAGTAGTTATCTAGTAGTTACGTATATAAAAAAAACTCCTACTTATTAGTCATGGTCAATAACAATCTACACGTGCAAGCAATCCCAATTTGTAAACAAAAGAACAAATTTCTTAGAAAGTTCGGTATACATGATGCCGACAGTCGAATTTATTGCAGGCTAGGATAGTAAAGCGACAAAAGAAAGTACTCAGCTGCGCAGTTTTCACTAATTTTAGCAACTTAAAATGTACGTTTTATTGCTCAATTGTGGTCGTTATGAAGAGTGGATGTAATGCTATGTAGAGTGTATTATTGTATGGAAGACAAGCTAAATCAACTAAAGCCAATTGATTTCGACGCTTTAGGAAGTTTGTCGTTAAATCGAGGGACGTTACGTGGAGTTTACACTGTATATATTATTATTGTGTTTATTTTAGGACCCATCATTATTATTAGATGTCTGCTGCTGGGTATAGGCCTCTCCTATAAATTTTTAATATTGTTTGCAAGTGACTTGCATCCAGTGTCGTCAGGACTTGATCATAAAGTCGGTTTAACTAGTCAGTGGTCTTCTTATGCTGCGCTTTTAGTACATCATCTCTATTCCAGAATATTATGGCTCAATCAGACATCCATTCTTTGAAATACATTTTAATGTCCTCTGCTCACAGCTGTTTCGACTTACTAATCCTCTGGGCTGTATCCGATAACTTTGTTGTTGTTATTATCAGAACTGTATTAAATTGTGTCCCATTGCTGACTGCCAGCCTCTTCAATCTTTAAGAACAGCTTTTATACACATGGGTTTTATCATGAAAAAATTAGTTCATAATTTATAATCAGTAAATTCCCTTCCGTTTGATGATAAAAATATACCTAACTGTGAAAGAAGAGAAGTATGTGCCTTGGGATTTGAAGAGGCTCCAAATGAACATAGTCTCATTACTGCAGGATTAGGAACTCATTAGAACTGCAGGATAGAAAAGCCAAATGGGTGAATTGAACATCATTATAAACAGGGAAATTTTAAAACCATTATGATACTTTTGCCCTTTAAGTTTCTCTTGTCTGCTGCTGATAGGTGCTAGCTGATAACCTAGGTTATCAGGATGAATAGATAAATATCGCGTGATCGCACCCTAACGTGCTCTTTCTTTTTAAGAAATTCGTGTTAAAGGTATTTATTTTTCAAATAACATTTAAGTTTGTAATTAATTTTAACTTAATTTTACAATTCGCGATCGCGATCGCTTTCCCGCACTTCCCGCCTCTGTGTGACGAGAGCTTTAAAATAAACAATGCCTCAATCAGATTTGTATTATTAAAGGATATCAATCTGGCATAGGATTGGCTCAACAGACAGACAGACAAAACTCTTTATTTACAACCACAATAAGAAAAATAAACACTATTTACACATATACGACAAAAATATGATTATAAAGTGGCGGCCTTATCACCCATGGCGATTTCTTCCAGGCAACCTTGAACCTCAACCCCTGCAGTTGCTAAGTGTCTAGACTAGATTGTAGACTAGATAATTCTTCACTGGTCCGAATCATACATACAAGTCGGCGGATGTGAAATTAGCAACAAACTGCGGCATATCCAAATGTTGCATATCAAACGCGAACCTATTCGAAATAAAAAAAAAAAAAAAAAAAAATATCCAAATAAGGTGCTGCTTTATATGAGCTTCAGTCAAAATTGGATATGGCGCAACTTGTAGCTAACTTCATATCCGCCGACATGTATGATTCGGTCTATCAAGATTAAACGTAAATATAGGTAGTTGATCAAATTCGTTAATATTTAAATTGTGTATGTGTTCAGTGGTTGTTCCAAGCGAAAAGCCGCGAGGGCGCGCGGCGGGTGGAGTGCCGCGGCTGTGAACTGCTCACTTGCTTCACGTGCGGCGCACCGCACCACGCGCCTACCGACTGCGCCACCATACGCCGCTGGCTCACCAAATGTGCCGACGACTCGGAGACTGCCAACTATATCAGTGCTCATACCAAGGTATAAAATAACTTCCAAGTACATAATCACTATCACTACATATGTATTAATTATAAAGCACATCGCTATTTCTATATATATATCTGTCTAGTGTCTACCCATATGTGTATCCGCTTTATCTTCCAAACTACACAACAAATTCGAATGCGGTTTCCACTGTCTTTTAGAGTGTTTCAACGAGGTTTGCAGCTATTATAAATATACCTGGGCGAAGCCGGGATGGGCAGCTAGTTTTGATATATAAATGGCTGTATTGGCCAAATTAAACTCCTTGGCGACTCATCTAATGTTTTCTTAATCTATTATATAAAAGGCTTCCCTGAGTGACTGACTGACAGACAGCCTACAGCCCAAACCGCTTAAGATATAACGTTGAAATTTGGAATATAGGTACATTGTACTACGTAATGGAGCACTAAGGACGAAAATTTTGAACTTTCAACCTCTAAGGGGGTAAAACGGGCCCTTTTCGTTTGTATGTAACTTTTTATTCCCTGTACCGAATGGCTTGAAACTTTGTATACATGCTTTCCAAACAAAATAAAAGTTACGTTTTTTCCTGTTTTTCCGAATTTTCTTCATCTAAGGGGTCAAATAAGGTCCCAAAGTTGGTGAAAAAAGCGTCAATTACATCGAACCAGCTGAACGGTTATGGTTGAAAATTGGTATGAAGGAGGCACACAGCATGTTTTAGTACAGGAACTAAAAAAATCCAGGAAAATCTATAGGGTTCCTTAGGGATACGCAAAATTAATAAGTTTAGGCTACAGCCCAAACCGCTGAAGATATGAGCTTGAAATTTGGAATATACGTACATCGTACGACATAATGAAGCACTAAGGATGAAAAACGTACCCAACTCTAACTTACGGGGTAAAACGGGCCCTTTTTGTTTGCATGTAACTTCTTATTCCCTGTATCGATTGACATGAAACTTTGTATAGATGCTTTTGAGACTAAACAAAAAATATGGCTGTACCTGTTTTTCTGAATTTTCCTTTAAAAAATCCTTAGGGGTCAGATACGTCCCAAAACTTCAATGCGCTTTTTTAAATATTGTAGTATCTAGAATAGGATTATTATAATGATTTTATCTTTAAATGGGGCAAAATGGGTCCCCAAAAGTTTACGTTTTTTTTTTATTTTGTGAGCCAATAGTCTTAAGCTTAGCGCACAAATAGATCAATATACGTACTTTACTATGAAATCAACCCTGACAAGCAAAAATTACCTACATTTTCCATACATTTTGTCGCGGGTCGATAAACTTTTTGTGTTGAACAGCTGATCCTATTCATGTGATTTTGGGGTTGATACCATTGTAAAAGTTAATCAAATTATGAATAAAATAGCATCCTAGAACATGCCTGACTAGAATTACGACTTGTGTGCCATTGTAAATTTCTAATGACTTAATGAAACATGCCGAATACCTGTACCGGCCTTAATTAATAGTGCACTACTGAAAATAGGTACTACGGATAGCACTACGGACTAGGACAAGTAGTCCAGTTAGGTAGGTCCGACTTCAACAAAGAGGCCAATCGACGAATTCAACTCGGCTGGGCAGCGTTCGGAAAAGTGCGTAGTGTCTTCTCGTCCGACATACCTCAGTGCCTCAAGTCGAAAGTTTTCGATCAGTGTGTGTTGCCAGTGATGACTTATGGCACAGAAACGTGGTCTCTCACTATGGGCCTTATTAGTAAGCTCCAAGTAGCCCAACGAGTTATGGAGAGGGCTATGCTTGGAGTCTCTCTGCGAGATCGAATCATTAATGAGGAGATCCGTAGAAGAACCAAAGTTACCGACATAGCCCAACGGATTGGCAAGTTGAAATGGCAATGGTCAGGGCACATAGCGCGGAGGGCTGATGACCGTTAGGGTCGAAAAGTTCTCGAGTGGAGACCATGTACCGGCAAGCGCAGCGTAGGACGTCCACCCATAAGGTAGACGGATGACCTCATTAAGACCGCAGGATCGCGCTGGATGCATGCCGCTTCCAACTGGTCTTATTGGAGATCCATAGGGAAGGCCTATGTCCAGCAGTGGACGTCCTGCGGCTGATGGATGACTGAAAATAGGCCTATCCGCAAAAGGGTAATTGGGCCATATCCATCACGCCGGCCGAGCACGGGTTGCTCAATTCACATACGACATTGATTTTTACTCATACAATTATTATTATTGGCTCCCTCGGTGGCTCAGTGGTTGACCCTGACTCCTGGGTCAAAGAGGCGTGGGTTCGATTCCCAGAGAAAATATTTAGGTGATGTTCATATGTGTTTGCTCTGTGTCTGAGTGTTATTAATGTATTTTTATTTATTTATTTAACACTTTCTTGCACACTATTTGTACAAAAGAGGACTTAACGCTATACAGCATTATCTGCCAGTCAACCTATATGTAAAAAAATAAAATAAATAAATAATAAAAAAGTTAGGGTTTAGTTTGGGATCAGAGACCGTGTGTGAGATGTCCCCCAATATTTATTTTATATATTTTTTTATTATTGAGTAAATTTCAGAAATTCGGCAATTTATCATCCAAAAATTCACGTATGTACTCCGTAATAAGCTTTAGATACAAGTAAATTAAATAACCAAATACTGAGACAATTCAGGCTAAACCGTAGGCATTATTTTACAAGTAATACAATAATAGGCTCAGTTATGAAGACGCCATAGTAAATATAATAACAATATAAAAAGTGTTCTCTCTATCGAATGCTTAAAGTGAAAATGAAACAGATATAATTATGATAATTAGCTATTATAATTACGATGGCGCCTTCATAATCGAGCCTAATGCGGGCTTAACCACGAGTTACTATTATTTTAAGTAAGTGCCAAGAAAACGCGGGCCTAACAAGGGTTTTTATCATTTTAAGCAGTTACGAAAATAACGCGGGCCAGACCGTGGGCTATTATCATTACAAGCAATACAAAAACGCAGGCTAACGGCATGCTATTATAATTTTAAGGATTTATTAAGACAACACGGGCCAGACCGCGAACTATTAGATATTATTATAAGCAAATGCCAAGATAACGCGGGTTGAACCGCGGGCTGTTATTTTAATTAAGTAAGTATTAAAAAAATGTGGACCAAACTGTGGGTTATTATCTTTGTAAGTACCTAATTATTAACATAACGCGAGCTAAACCGCGGGATTTTATCATTTTGAGCAAGTACTAAGACAATACGGGCCAGACCATGGGCTATTATCATTGTAAGTAATACAACAATGCAGGCCAAACGGTGAGCTTTTATAATTTTAAGCAAGTATTAAGACATCGCAGTCCATGCTGCGTGCTATAAATAACCATCTTAAGCAAGTACTAACAATACGCGGGCCAAACCGTGACCTATTATCATTATAGGCAAATACTGTTACAATTTTGACCAAACCGTGGGCATTATCCTTGCAAGTAATTTTAAGCAAGTATTAAGACAACGCGGGCCAAATTGCGGACTATTAGATATTATTATAAGCATGTACAAAGACTACGTAGATCAAACCGCGGGCTATTTTCATTTTAAGTAAGTACCTATGTACTAAGACAACGCGGGCGAAGCCGCGGGTTTTAAGCTAGTCAGATATACAACAATAATTTTCAAATTATTATTTTAGTATTTTTCTTATTTACTAGATAATATGTACTGTACTTGTAGATAATATAATCAGATGTGTACATTCATGTTTGATTTTGTATCAGGACTGTCCAAAGTGCCAGATTTGCATAGAAAAGAATGGTGGTTGCAATCACATGCAGTGTGGTGCTTGCCGACATGATTTCTGCTGGGTTTGCCTCGGGGACTGGAAAAGCCATGGCTCCGAATATTACGAGTGCAGCCGGTACAAGGAGGACCCTAATTTGACTACTGATAGTCAACATGCTCAAGTAAGTAATTAGCCTAAGAAATACACATTATTTTTCACCATAAATGATGCATAAATGATAGTTCGCTCGAATCGATATATGGCATTTTTTAATACAAGCATTTATTTAACTTGTTATGTATATCTACATGTAACTATGTTTCTTCGGGTGGAATTTTGCAACGCAATTTTCAAGCAGATAGCTTCAACATATGGAGCTGAAAAAATGATACGTTTAGTTTGGGCATAGACAAACCTATGGTTTGGGTGACAAGTCAATTGGTCAGCCATGTAACGTCATTCTAAATCAAACATGGCGGTACAGCCAAGATGGCGGACTAGTTATTTTTAGTGCACTAGCTCCTAAGAAAGGGGTATCAAATCAAAGAGCTTGCAAAGAATAGCTTGAAAAATGAAATGACGTCACTTGGTGTGTTTAATACACTCCAGCTAAAATAAATAAAAATTAAGAAAAGCTTTCAATTAAATAGTCTAAAAAGAAGAAAATTAACACTGAATATTACACAATTAATAAAAACCTTTTAAAAATAAGCTTTCAATTAAATAGTCTAAAAAAAAGTAAATTAACACTGAATATTACACAATTATTATTATTTTTGAGTTATAAAATTTTGTTATAGCAATGGGACCACCCATTTAAATTTAATCGAAACCGGTTAAATCGTTTATAAAAAATCAACAATAATGTGAAATTACTACATAAATGATACATCGATCCTGTACACGTATTCGAATTATGTACACGGTTCGAGTCGGTTAAAATGCTATTTTTTTTGCGAAAAACTATTATTCAAAGCCAGTTGATAATACGATACAAACTTAGTAGCGGCTCGGAACACGAGTCGCCGTCGCTGCGCAGTAGCAAATTTATAGGTCAGCGGGGATGAGGGGCGCTTAAAGTATGTAACCGCTATAAAGTTTGATGTCTTCCTAGTCTAAGAAACACTCGAGAATCTTTGTCATTGAGATGGTGAAAAGAAACCACTTTGGTGAAGAAAACTTTCTAACCATCCATCTAATAGTGTCAGAATATCTTTCTGTCACATCAAATTTTACCAGGAACTAAAAAGGCTGGGAATTTTATCAAGAACTAAAAAGGTTGGGAATTTTACCCGGAATTAAAAAGACTAAAAAAACTTACTGGGCATAAAATCACAAAATGCTGACAAATCCAGGTGGAGCTTCAAGTGTCATCTTGAAAAACGTTTTTAGCTGATATCTTGGAAACAAGGCATATTAGGGAAAAAGTCGTGAAGGACCATTATTGTAGAGAATAAAATTTTGCATCTCTTGTTGCTAGTAAACTTTTTTAAATTTTGTAAAACTTATCGTTAACGATTTATGGCCCATTTGATGACCCGTTTTTTTTGCGTTTTATTGATTCATTATATACTGATAGAAAAACCGGTTCATTAAATAGGCAATATAAAAAAAATTGGATCGGAAATCTAGTGCAAAGTTAACCAAATAAAAAACGTCTATTTTTACTGACGCAATTATAAGCATCGAAATCTGTTCCATACAAAAAGTTCATGGACACACAAAGTCTTGCAGCAGCAGTCTGTGTATAGGTGATTTTTAAGTACAAATTAATCTACTTTTAGGCTCGAGAAGCACTGAAAAAGTACCTGCATTACTATGAAAGATGGGAAAACCACGCTAGATCTCTGAAGTTGGAAGAACAAACATTAGCTAATTTGAAGAGCCGGATTAATCATAAGGTGAGAACATGACAACTATTATTTTAATGTAATATGAAACAAATTGTGACTCATCAGTCTTCTTACTACACTCACTGTCCTACCAATATGTTACAGATGTTTCGAAATAAAAATACATTAGTAAGTAAGTTTGTATAGGCCCTGGTGTCAGAGTTTAAAAGCCGCCTGTAGGCCTCTGACATGGCTAAACGGTTAAAATAACTAAGACCTACAATTTAACGTGTCATCCGACCCATGGTAGCGCTCAGTTGTATATGTCATCCGAAGACTGACCGTGCTGAACGTTGCTTAACTTCGATGATCGCTTCGATCGAACACCTAGTACCCCTGCTGTGTTATACAGGGTCATATGTATTAAACGCAAAACCTTTTAAGTGCGGGTCTAGTACATCTAGAATCTAGACAAAAACAACTTCTGTAATACGACTTTTGAAAGTTGACGAACTTTTCGAATGAAAAAGCTGATTTCTTCTTCGTGATTTTCCAAAGTCCTAGAACAAAAGTTGTTTTTCTAGATGTAGTAGATCCGCCCTTAAAAGGTTTTGCGTTTAATACCTATGACCCTGTATTATTAAAATACACATCATAGTCCTTCTTTTCTGAACAGGTGATGGCCGGTGCAGGCACCTGGATAGACTGGCAGTACCTGTGGAACGCGGCGAGGTTGCTAAAGCGATGTAGATACACCCTGCAATACACCTACCCTTACGCTTACTACATGGAAGTCGGGCCTAGGAAAGAACTGTTCGAATATCAGCAGGTATTACATATTTATTTATTTTCAAGATCACATACTTGTAATTTTAATTAGAACTTGAGGCGATCGTGAACCGCGAACTTGGCCATACAAAAACGATAACCTCTAAAATACTCTAAACATTATCCGACTTGTGTGTTTTTTTAGGGTTCCGTACATCAAATGGAAAAAAAAAAACGGAACCCTTATAGGATCACTTTGTTGTCCGTCTGCTCAAGACTCTTTATCTCGGGAACGCGTAAAGATATCGAGTTGAAATTTAAAATATATACGTATATCTATGGTCTCTTGCAGTTGTGTAAAAGTAAAACTTCTCAGTTATCGTTTAAAAAAGTTAAAGCCGTAAAAGTTAATGTCGTAAAAAACGCATATTTCGATACTCACAAAAATCAAAACCTACAGGGTACTTCCCGTTGACATAGAACTATGAAATTTGGTGAGACGCATTGTCTCAGAGTACGCATATAGGAATAAATCTGAAAACGGTTTTATTTTTATTTAAATCACAGATTAAATAGGGCCTAGATTCACAAAATATGGGTTCAAAATTCAAAGTGAGTAAATCGTATCATGTTAGGAATCATAAAAAAGAACTTTATTAGCACATGCTAAAACAGGTTTTTAATTATTTTAACAATGTGTAATTTTCGATGTATGACGAGAAAAGTTAAAAAAATAAACTTTTTGTCAATGGTTATAGTATAGAGATTTTAACAACTTACTTCCCAATTTTGTGAAATTTTCTGGATTTGTACGGAACCCTCGGTGTGCGAGCCTGACTCGCACTTGTCCGGTTTTTTTTTTCATGTAATCAACACTTCAATCGCTAGGGTTAAAGGTCTGACTTAGTTTTGATAGCCTCTGTAAAGTCTTATTTTTACGCAAATACTCTGCTGTAAAGTACCTATACAGAAACTAAAAACTTCTGAGAAAAATAAGATGTATGAGCCTACAATATTTCTTACTCAAGCGATTGACACTAAAAACATAACATTTCGTTACAATTTAGGAGTGAAAAGCGTTTTCTCCCAAAAAGTAAATAAATAAATTTTATCATTGTCGCATCACAGTCCTCTTAACATAGGACTAACTAGCGAACAGTTACCACATGTAACTCAGTTCCATAATGTATAGCAAAGTTTAAGCTAAACATTTATAAATGCCATGTAAATTCTTATGTTCGGTATAGATAACGAAATGTGTAATGGTCAAAAAGGCCGCTAAGTTTTGTTCGTGTGATGTGTATTAAACGGAGTCCACTCATCATTATAACTTAAAGTTTTAACGTGAATAATGAAATTGTTCCACCGTTTTATCAATATATGTAATTTATTTAATCTTTATGTCCGACAATCAGCTAATAATAAGTAATTATTATATTTGTGAGACCGCGTGTAAGATGTTCCTTAATAAGTAATTTTGACAGAACCCTGATGACTATTTTACGGAACCCCTAGGTTCCGCGGAACCCACTGTGGGAATCCCTGGTCTAGACAACCTTGACAACAATAAATGAACGGTATAGGCTGTATCAAACTTCTTGGCGGGTGTGATGTTAGCTACAAACTGCGGACAACCCAATCTTCGCGCAGCTGCTTAGTGAGCTTCGTAAGGATTGGGTTATCCACAACTTGTGCAGTCAGTACAAATCATCTAGTCCGACCAGCCCCCCGACCGCCTAAGCAATAGCAATCGTAATAGCAATCGTTTATGACTTCATTTTAGTAATTTGGCACCGCCTATGTGACGTTAGCCATCAATTGCTTTGCGCGGATTGCGTAAGCAATCGTTGAATGAACAACTTTGATGGCTAACGTCACATAGGCGGTGCCAAATGACTAAAATGAAGTCATAAACGATTGCTATTACGATTGCTATTGCTTAGGCGGTCGGGGGGCTGAACACGACGCGTATACCTACGCAGAAGCAAAAAATGGGTATCAGCGGGGCCCCCCTAGCGGGGAACATGCCACGTGACCGCCCTTGACAAATCACGGCGTAAAGCGTATTTCATTAGTGTGCTTCCTTTCTCTGTGTGTCGTAGGCACGTTCGCTAGCTGCACCCACTGAGTACAGTCGCGCGCGACATTTTTGTTATGAAAACTGTTTGTTAAGTTCTTTTTGTTGAATTTTCGGTTCGCGATATTTTTTTATTTTGTTGTACTTTCTTGTTACTTTGACTTTTAACCATTAAAATAATATTCGTCATTATTTTTTTTTATTTTCATAACATAAGCCTGATTATTTTAGGCTTAAGTTATAGTCAGGTTACCTATATACTTTAGCACCATTTGATAGGAATCTAGATCTAAAATGTACCTAATCCCAATAACCAAAATAACAATAAAATTATTTAATTCGTACATAATATTGTTACACTTGACTGTACCGACGCGGGCCGCCATGGTGCAGCTTCAGATCGGACTAGATGTTTTGCGATTATTATAGCTAACATCACAGCCGCCAATAAGTTTGATTCGACCTAAAATAAACATGTCATGATAACACTACATGCATGTATTACGCATAAAACATCTTATTTTAGTGTTAAGTACAATGAATAAGCGAAAATCATCATCATGAACCATTATCCAAAATTAATTTTTTTTTGTAGGCCCAACTTGAAGCGGAAATAGAAAATTTGTCTTGGAAAGTAGAAAGAGCGGAAACCACGGACAGAGGTGATCTAGAAAACCAAATGGACATAGCAGAGAAAAGACGAACAACGCTGTTAAAAGACTTTTTAGAGTTTAACACAAACAACGCCTCTAGTAGCAGTAAAGTTTAAAGTGAACATCGTACGCATTTTTCTCTTAAATTATCACAAATATGTCAGCACATTTTTGTAATAAGTACTTGTGAATGCTAGAATCCTTTCGTTCTGCCAAAGTATATTTATTATCATAAAACTGCAATAAAATAGTTTTAATTAAAGGTTATTTTATTTAGAACCTATTTAACCCGGCGAGGCTGTGGTGGCAAAATGTAACATTGAGTATGTGGTGGGGTTTGACATACCCACTTATTAAATTGGCCATAAATATCATAATATCGATAAATTGAGTTCTAATCTTATGTTTTATGATATTAATATAAACAATAAACAGCTTTTAATGAAAAAACTTTAATATTTTAATAATTTTTTTATTATTATTTAGGAAAATAAAAGAAACCGAGTTTTTTTTAAACAAAAATAAGCATTATCTTCATAAACCTCTAAAATAAACAACAACAAAATTTTACTTTAAACAACAACTACTAAATTAAGGAAAAAACATCAATCTTTGAATTAGAAATAAAAAAACTATCATAATACTTTGGAACAGCTTAGGAACTAGGGTCATCATCACAACAATTTTTGCAGGAAAATATTGCATGCTCGAGCTTGACTCGTCCGAACATTCTTGGAAAACCTCCTCTATCATGGACTCAAGACGCCTTTGATCTCTTTCGAAACTCATTTTCGTTCAAAAACTAAAACAAAAAACAAATAATAAGCTAATAAACCAAAAAAACAACTTTCAATTTTACCGAAATAACCACACACCAACTATGTGGCGGGGTATTACGTACCCGACAGGAGTATGCGCACATATATCTCAAGCGCAGGTTAGCGCAACACTGCGATCACGCCACTATCCCCTCCCGCAGCTTCTTAGCTCCAGCTATGCGGCGAGACAAACCGTTACAGCAAAAATTTAAAACAAAACGATCGTTGGAGTAATGCGTGGGGTATGTCACACCCCACCACAGCCTCGCCGGGTTAATACTTGTAGCCTATTATAGATGTACCTAAACAATACTAAAATCTGCTGAATAATCTGTGGCTAACACCTTTACAGGTTTATTTCTAATCAATTAGCATCCTTTTAGGGACTTACTCGGTACATCGAAACTTACAACTTTCTGCGATTTTTGTCAAATCTCAGAAAAAAAGTTTTTGTTCCATAGAAAAATATCGTTCTCCCTCGACAAAATGTATGGAACAGCTGTTTTTTTTGAGTTATAGATATTGCCTTATAGAAAATCTACTGAATAGTCTGTTGCTAACACCTATTTACTATAAAATTACGTACGCACTATGCTTAGTCCTATATAATAGCCTTACCTACATAAATTATACTAAAATCTACTGAATAATCAATGTGGCTAACTAATAAAAAATGACGTACGGCACTATGTGGTTGCGGTCCAGTTGCCGCAAAACGCAAAAATGTACTTGTAACCGCAGCTTCCATATGCACTATACCACACAATTCGGCGGATGAGAAGTAAGCCGCAGATGCCACTTCGGCGTGATTCGCTAATTATTGCAAATGCATGTGTGCACATTGCCGACGCCGCGTGTCGTAGTGGTAGCACGGGCGTAGGGAGCGCGCGGGAGGCATGAGGTTGGCGGGCGGGTGTGCCCCGACGTCTCATCTTTCTGGCTCCCGCGCATACCTATATTTCGGCTTTTGCGCACCGTTCTGCGCATAACTTTCCATCCGCCGATTTGTATGGCGCTTAGTATACAATGCGGTTAGCCGTCCGGTTATAGTGCGTTAAAACTGCGGTTTCATACATTTTTCTGTACTACGGCAATGCGCATGTGTGCACAATACCTACACAAGTGGCGAAGTAATGAGCACGGGCGTAGGGAGCGCGCGAGAGGCATGAGGTTAGGCGGGTGTGCCCCAGCGTCTCGACTCTGGCTCCCGCGCATACCTATATATTGCCTTTTGCGCAGCGTTCTGCGCATAACTTCCCATCCGCCGATTTCTATGGCGCTGATTATACGTAGCTTTAGATAAACCATTCGTGAATTTAGTTATTGTAAGATAAAATTGTACCTAATTGTGTACAAAAGGTATGTAGTATGTACGTATGTATGCGAGATGGAGGTCAAGCGCGGCCTTATTTTCGATAAAAAAATGTACGTTCGATTAATAATTTATTAATCTTGTTTACTTACTATTCGTGCTGCTATTTGACCGGAAACATTACATTATAGTCGTTCCCTACATCGATAAATATATCGTTAGGTATTGTTTTTTCCTCATGGCGATATACCTACTGATTTTTTTATGCACATGTGAATAGGCCATAGGTAAGCTTAGGCTATGAGTCATCAAATAAAGGTCGTGGAAGGTTCCTAAGGTGCCCTTGTCCGTGGCCAAACACTTTGTGAATGCGCCACTCAAATCTACGCCTTATTCACCATATCTATAAAACACATATTTCCTAATTGTAGGTTTTGTTTGACTTATAAGAACCAACTTTCCGCGAAAGTGTTAAACTAGTTCAAACTTGGGTTATTTACCAAAGCGAATGTCAGAACGCGGTTGCCAATGAGGTAATCTGTAAATATCATAGGGATATTACGAGGAAAAAAATAATCCATGCCGAAAGCGAGTTAATAATTTATAGATATGGACAATGAGTTACCTCTTGTCGAATGGTTATTTTATTAATTATAATGAATAACCATTCCATAACCACAAGCATAGATGAATTAGATTTATACCTCAGGAAATACCTATAGGCGTTTTTGGTCAACTTAGCACTAAATTTACGATCATTTTTTTTTAGTAAGGTATCTGATCACTTACTGAGCATAAAATCACAAAATCCTGACAGATCCAGGTGGAGCTTCAAGCGCCATCTTGAAAAAATCATCGTTTTTGGCCGATACCTCGGAAACTATGCACTTTAGGGCAAAAGTCATGAAGATCATTATAGTAAAGAATATAATTTAGCATCTTTTGTTTCCAGTAAACTTTCTTGTAAAACTTACCGTTTACGATTTATGGCCCATTTAATGAACCGGTTTTTCTATCGCGGCCGTTATTTGATATCATATGACGCAGGCATTCGTACACTCCCGGCCCGGACTATTTCAAGGTTATTTTTGTTATTCATGCTTCTAAATGCTGTCCGGCAACGATGTTCCTGATACGGCTTACTTATGCCGTATTATACGGCTTTCAGGCTCTTTGAATACCCGAAAAAAGGTAAATACGGCTCGGCTGCCCTTTAAAAGCCGTAGGTATATTTCCTTATAAATACGGCTTTTTGAGGTTGACATACGGCCACTCCAAAATTTTCTTGGAACAACACTGCTTTACGGCCGGCCAGTACACATTGTTGTTCAAAGTGTCGTGACTAAAGGACGTTCGCATTTCATATCTCCGAAATTAGCAAATATTATTGTGTACTATTTTATAATATTTGATAAATATTGTGTCAGATTTGTGAAATGTTAAGCTTATCTGCGTTGTTAATGTTTCTAGTGAAAATGTATTATTTTGTAAAACAAAAACGGAAACAGTTAAATTTCTAATAGAAAATTAATCCTACTAATACGAGTATTATAAACGTGAAAGTTTGTGAGGATGGATGGATGGATGGATGTTTGTTACTCTTTCACGCAAAAACTACTGAACGGATTGAGATGAAACTTTGCAATAATATAGCTTATATATCAGAATAACACAAAGGCTATAAATTATAATGATATATTGCGTATGCGGGCGAAGCCGCGGGTAAAAACTAGTCAAATATATTTTAGAAACAATCAAAATATGCGTTTATGAAATTGAATAAAAGTGAACATATAATCTTTAAAACTACGCAACGGATTTTGATGCGGTTTGTTTTTAATAAGGCGGGTCGCTAGTTAGGTATTTATAAAATTTAAAAGTGATTAAAAAAAATGTCTACCGAAGTGATCGAGGATTCGGACAGTGATATAGACTCCGTTGGTGAAGAGTATGGTGGTGACGGCAACATGGAGATTATAGATCCCCATGAATATGATCCAGAATATCTCTCGTATTCTTCTATGAGATATGAAGAAGTGGAGATATTTTTAAATAAAACAGTT
The DNA here is from genome assembly GCA_949316475.1 of Hypomecis punctinalis. Taxonomy (NCBI): domain Eukaryota; kingdom Metazoa; phylum Arthropoda; class Insecta; order Lepidoptera; family Geometridae; genus Hypomecis; species Hypomecis punctinalis. The sequence continues at coordinate 14,071,977 of OX438798.1, read as the reverse complement.
GAACAACTTTGCAGTACTCTTCAAATTACTTCTTCAGTGGCTAAGGTTTGTACCAAAGACCTCGATATGTTTGTACAATAAATAAATTAAAAGCAAAAAATATTTTTTATAAAAAGCTTTTATTTAATTGTTCTAAAAGAAAGAAAACAAGATTTTCCTTTAAAATTTTACCTATCAACTTGTAACCTTATTATACACAATTTATATGATCATAAAAGTTGTAGAACTCGTCGATCTTTATAACTTTTGTGAAGACAGCAGTAGTCTAGAATCGATAATAACCGAGATAAATCAAGTTGAAGTTTGACAAACTATTCCTCTATCTTGGATGGTCCGCCATATTGAATTTAAAATGACGTCACATTATTTTTCGAGTTACTCTCAACCATCCCTTTCATTTGATACCCATATTGTAGAAGTGCATTAAAATAACTAATCTTCTATCTTGGACGATCCACCATATTGGATTTAGAATGACGTCACATTATTTTTAGAGTTACACTCAACCATCCCTTTTATTTGATACCCATATTGTAGAAATGCATCAAATATATCTATTCCGCCATCTTGGAAAGTCCGCCATATTGGATTTAGAATGATGTCACACACCATATCGTGCATTGTCATCCAAAATAAACGTGTATACAAAATTTCAACTCAATCGGTTGAAGATATCTACTTCAAAATTGAGTTCAAAGATTCCACCCGAACAGACATACGAGTATATATACATACATAGTTACATACGAGTACATTACAAGTTAAATAAAAGCTTTTAAAAATGGGGCATTCCACGCGAAGCGGACAGGTAAAAAAGATCTGTTTTGGATCTCGGTAATATTTAAGTATATTCTACCTATACGTGTTCTTGACGCGTGTGTTTTTAAATATTTTTGTATTATCATTAATGGTTAAGGAATTAAGGGGCTTTGAAATTTTGCCAAACCGGTGGGCACGCAGTACTTCAAAATCGATTACCATGTCATAAAATTATAGATTATTATAATTAAACCACTGAACTTATTACTTAATTTTATGAGCATTTTAACTATATTTATAGAAAAGAAAAAATGAATGAGAAAAAAAATTTTTTCATGAAAGAATAGGAATTATTTTTTTTAATTTTCACAAAGTTAGACCATTTTTTTTTGTACAAAAATAGCTAACATTGTATAGAATATTCTCGCTAAGTTTTATAATGGGCGTGAAACTGGATTAGGAGCTAGACTGGAAATCCTACTGCCGAAATGTAGTGTCCGTTGTCCATCAGTATAGGGTGGTGTTGACGAAAATTGCATTTATCAAGTTATAAAATTATAGATTAAAATAATTAAACCACTGAATTTATTTCTTCATTTTATGAGCTTTTTATTGTATTTTTACAAAAGAAAAAAATATTCTTTTCCAAAATACTTAAACATCATTGCAAAATACAGTTAAAAAGCTCAAAAAATTAAGTAATAAAATAACTTCGTCTAGGGGTACGGTAGACTCGATTGAAACCTTTCCAAAAATGATAAAACATTAAAAATAGTGATTTCGAGTCGACAACATATATCCGGAAAATTCGGATTATCGAGTATTTTAATAAACTATAACGGTGCTGACAAACAAATCGCAGTCTCCATATTGTCCACATGATGACATATCTTGAGCAGTCATTCTTCTTCTTCTTTTATGTTTTAGCGTCGCATTGTTGTGCATTTGCCAGTGTCAAGTATTAAGTTATAATATTTATTGATAATATTTAATCATTTTATCAAAATAGTCAGTCGTAGTCACGTCATAGTCCAATAAAGTCGCGGTCACGTCCAAACATGGTCCAAGTCATAGGGCAGACGCCCTGGTTGTGGCCAGCGTACCGGTTGTGGCCATTTTTATGTTTGAAGTCTTGTAATAATGAAACAAAAAAGATAATGGTTTTGAATAAATACGGAAAAAACCTTCGTTTCAGGCTCTTTTTGATATGTGATATTTATAGCACCGCATGTGTATACTGTACTGTGCTGTACTGTACCAGCCTTTTTTTAATAGTCCACTGCAGGACGTAGGCCTACCCACGAAGGGTGATTGGGCCATATCCACCACGCTGGCCCAGTGCGGGTTGGTGGATTTACATACGCCATCGAATTTCTTCTACGGACGTATGCAGGTTGCCTCACGATGTTTTCCTTCACCGAAAAGCCAATGATGTGAAATTGAAGCCGTGGTGGTCTAGTGGTAGTAACGCCCGACCTGCAATCGTGAGGTCGTGGGTTCAAATCCCGATCCCGTACCAATGAGTTTCTTTGAAACTTATGTACGGAATTTCACATCGCATGTGTGTAGTTTTTTTTAATTATCTTTTAATAACGAGAAGTGGTAATTTTTTTGATTTCTTATGGAAATCCTTAAGGGCTCCTTTGTAACTAATCTGTAATTATTTTTATTGTATGCAAGTATTTTGTTTCGAATTCGATTCAATTCTACTAAATATGTTCTAGATTAATGTTTATAAGACAATTTGGATAATTATTTATTTCCTTATACTTCAATCAAAGTGGCCACAACCGGTGCAACAAATTTGATAGCTTTCACCGGTTTTGGCCATTCCGTGATTGTTGAAATTGAAACTGATAATTTGTTCGTAGCATTACTTTTGGCCACTTATTTTAGTTCACAACGTCACATGCAGCTACTCTACACATCATCATTAAAATATTTTAGTAAAAGCTATAAAATCCTTATCATAACAGCCACGCACGTCCATTATTGGGCACAGTGCTTTTTCTATGTATTTCCTACAAGTTCAGTTGAAAGAGGCTTGCATTCAGTGCAATTCTCATAAAATGATCGCCTTTCTACCTTTTTAGTCGGCATCCTACGCTACGCTTGCCCATACCTGGTCTCCACTCGAGAACTTTTTGCTCCATGGGTCATCAGTGTTATCTGTACTATGTGATCTGCTCACTGCCACTAACATCCATCCATCAGCCATAAGACATACACTGCTAGACAAAGGCCTCCCCTCTGGATCTCCAATAAAATCGGTTGGAAGCGGCTTGCATCTAGCGCGATCTTCGGTCTTAATGTGGTCCTCTGTCCACCTTATGGGTAGATGTCCTACGCTACGCTTGCCAGTACATGGTCTCTACTCGTGAAATGTTCGATCTCATCGGTAATCAGTCTTCCGCGAAATGTGCCCTGCTAACAGCCAATTTAACTTGCCAATCCATTGGCCTATGTCGGTAACTTTAGTTCTTCTACGGATCTCTCCATTTCTGATTCGATCTCGCAGAGAGACTCCGAGTATAGCCCTCTACTTAGCTCGTTGGGCTACTTGGAGAATATTAATAAGGCCCATAGTAAAAGACCTCGTTTCTGTGCCATAAGGCATGATTTATATAAGACCCGGCTGGGCCCGGACGGGGAACGTCTACGCCAAGTTATAATATAAACAGTTTCATACGAAACGTATGCAACGTCTCACATTAGTGACCCAACGATGGCTCGGACGGGGCACGTCCGGGACCGGATGGGTCACGTCTACGCCACGTTGTAATATAAATAGTTTCATACGAAATGTATGCAACGTCTAACATTAGTGACCCGGCCACGGCCCGTGCCCGGCCCAGTCTAATATTAATCATCCCTAAGTCATCACTTACCGTGACAACTTATGCTAAAATCTTGCAATAAAAATTGGCGCTAAAAGTCTTGGCAAAAGAAATTCGCGACAATACTGGCAACAACCATTTGTCACGTAAACTTGAGACAACAACTTCTAAGTTACAAAGTTTTTATACTAATTTGTTTAAAATGTAAAGTGGCCACAACCGGCACACCGAAGCGGCCACAGCCGGTGTTTAACTTTTAATTAAAAAAGGTATGTTTTTCTCGTAGTATTTAGTTAAGTTCTCGGATGCACCACGGACCAGCAAGCGCAGCGTAGGACGTCCACCGACTAGGTGGACTAACGATATAATAAAAATCGCAGGGACACTATGGATGCAGGCAGCTTCCAACCGGCCTTATTGGAAATCCATGGGAGAGACCTATGTCCAGCAGTGGATGTCCTACGGCTGATCTATCTAGATAGATAACCATATAAAATAATACTGGTTATAATCTTTACAGTTGAAGTTGACTTTCTTTACGTAATATAAGAATGTACATTTTCAGTAGGTAGGGTCCTACTTATTCATTTAGTTTTGAGTAATTTTAATTTTGAGCAAAACATTTTACTTTAGGATATTGTATTACACAAACATACAAAATCGTAAGTACCTATTCCTAAAATGAATGTCTTTCATTGGTCTTTCATCATTGTTTTGCTTGATCATACCTACATCATTTTGTTAACAGCCGAATCACCTTGCATTTGGTAAACATTGTCATAATTGTGGAAAATGAATGCAGCGAAGGGCTCTTCGTGATCGAGTAACAGCAAAATTATTATGAGTGTGTGTATTATGAGTCACATTTCACCCGAGCGAAGCCGGGTTGTCATCTAGTTAAGTAATAAATTCAGTGGTTTAATTATAATAATCTATAATTTTATGACATGGTAATCGGTTTTGAAGTACTGCGTGCCCACCGATTTGGCAAAATTTCAAAGCCCCTTAATTCCTTAACCATTAATGATATTACATGATATTACTAAAGTATTTGGCACACGAGTCAAGATATGTTCTTGGTAGGTAGAATATACTTAAATACTACCGAAATCCAAAACATCGATCTTTTATACCTGTCCGCTTCGCGTGGAATGTCCATTAAAAATACTTCTAATGAAAAAAACCCATCTCTTTATAAATGTGACTCACTGACAAAATAAGCTGTAGATGAAACTTGGGAACTTGGAATATTTGCTAATGAAACAGCCTAAGTGATGGTGTATTGAGACAGAATTGAGAAAATGTAAGTTCTAATTCTATGATGGCATAATGGGACTTTTGATTAAAACACCGATTGACATGAGACTCATTCGTACTGTCACTTTCGGAAGTTTTGGAACCAAAATAACAAATAACTGAGTGCTATTTTAAAAATATTTGCTATTCTTTACTTTGGGTATACACAACACAATTTTTCTGACGTTTAGAGTCGAGAGGTGGTCAAAGGATCTCTAAATCTCTATTGTCACAACTAACAAAATATAATGAGAGAAAAACTACAAAATATCTTGTATTCGTCTAGTCCAATCATTAATCTAAGCAAAATATTATTAATTTCTAAATTTTTTGTGAAGGCGATTCTTCGTGCATACAAATGGAACACGGAAAAAGTAATGAATAAATATCTAGACAACGAGACCGAAGTGCTAATAAACAGTAACTTGGTACCTAGAGAGCCTTCACCGATCGACCTGTCCTCCCAAAGATGCTGTGGTGTCTGCACCAATACTCCTCCGATGAATCAATACAGTGCGCTTACTTGCGGCCATTACTTCTGCAACGAATGCTGGGCGGAGTACTTCGGAACACAAGTTATGCAAGGTATGTAAAGCGATCATGTAATTTCTTTTCTAAAAATAATTGTTCATCATCCCATCTCGGATAGAGTATTTTTGCGCTATTGATATCTGAGTGCAAAAGCAGTTTTTGTCCGCTAGAGGATAAAGTAAAATTGAATTTAGAACATCGTGTGCACCAAGTTTGTGAATTCAAAACATCATTATAAACCTATTTACTTCTACCACCATGGTACCTACAATTTTTTTTAATTTATTTAAAGCTCGGAACCTTTTTAATGTAGGTACTTTTTATTTTAATTTGTTTTGCGCGTCATTTTCTTTTCACATAATATTGTTAAAACCCAATGGTTTAAACTTAAAAACAAGAGAAAAACCTTAAATGAGTTGCCTATTCTAGTGACGAGGAAGTTTATTTGACGCCAACAGAATTGACTGAAACTGTTAATAATGCGCAAATGAGCTTTTACCTAACCTAAGCCCTTAACAATCACACGATAAGTATCTACCTAATTGAACCAGTACGATATTTACCTATACGACTTCTAGTCACTTCCTCGCTGAGGAGGGATGAAAAGTTATCTTTGAAATCGTGCAAATATTTTTCACCCTTTGCTCTCTTGTTTTCTTCGCTAACGTTCAAGATTCTTATTTTTGAATTTCACTTTTAGAATCCTTTGCTTGCTCGGTCATCAAAATTGAGCACGAGTAAACTATGGTTACTATTTAGTATACTATGGTTTCCTATTAATGTAATTGTATATGTATTACTTATACTAGAGTGCACTACTTGACATCGACATTCGCTTGTGCGAATAACGCTAGTTCGAGAAAACTGAACTGCGACACACCATAGTTCGCTCGCACGCTTGGGAGACAAACTAAAGATCGACATCACGTTAGTGCGACAAACTGTAGTGCGAATATAATTCGACATAACGCTAGTGCGACAAAATTACTAAGCGCCATACAAATCGGTGGATAGAAGTTAGCCGCAGATGACACTTCGCCGTGATTCGCTAATTATTGCGCATGTGTGCACGGGCGAATGACCTATGCTTGATGTGGTGTAAGATTGAATTGGCGAAATGGAAGCTTGTATAGGTCGAATCATACAAGTCGGTGAATGTGAAATGAGCTACAAGCTGAGAATTATCCAATCACCGCGCAGCATTATGTAAGCTGCAGTCAGTATTGGATATTGCTCAGCTCGTAGTTAACTTACATCCGCCAACTAGTATGATTCGGCCTGTAATACACATATTACATGTAATACCTGATCCCATTAGGTATAGATCAAATCGAACTTCATGGCGGCTGCGGAGTTAGCTACAAGCTGTGCCAAAGGTGACGTCCACAAGTGGTATATTATTCAGAGAAAAATCGAACCAAGATGATACGAGTATATACATCGTTTGAAAGCTTGTTATATGGGCTTCCCAAAAATATTTAATTTAGATTTTTTCACCCCTCCAATTTTTTTTTAAATGCGATAAACAAATTGTATGAAAAATAATAATTCAGCTTATTATTTTTTGTAGCTTAGCAATAATAAAGTGCTTCTATCGTTATTTTACTTGCATTCGTAGCTGATTCTTCCACATTAATCTCTTAATTTGCTAAAATTAAAAATTATAACCTACCAGTGTGACCAGTTCGTAGGTACAACGTGACAAAAAATCACTTAAAAAGTGTGTCTAATTGGTAAAAATGCTTTTATTTAACAATTTGGAGGTTACTTAATCAGGGCTGCTAGAGATAAACTACCTATTGAGCCAAATATATTTATATATTTTGATAAATTCAAAATTAATTTTAAAAAAATCGGAGGGCTCTTTTTTGTTTTTAACTGTTGTAAAAGACTCAGAAAAATATGAACTTTCTCGATATGTAACGAGTGTTGTGGTTAGAATTTTTGATTATTATTATACCAGCCTCCATACTGTTAGCAATGCTGAATCTGCAGGGCCGGTACCTAGCAGAGCGGGGTGCCGGGCGGCGGGAGCGGTCATCCCGCCAGCGGCAGCGTTGCCATAAGTACGGTAATTACCGTTTAGTACGGTAATTAAGCCTTCAAATCGCATAATGTACGGCATACGGTCAAGTGGTTACTACCGTACGCTAAAATACGGTAATTTCGTCATATCTAGTACACATAGGTTTTTCACAGGTTGAAAATGGAGCAGATTTTATTTTTAAACGCAACTTGATGCCAACTGTCAGTGTCAACTACTATGTAAAAATATCAGACTCACAGATTGTCTATGGTATCATCTAGTGTGTGTGTTTGTAACATTTTATTGTCTATGGTGTAGGGAAACCCCTGTTTCATGAGAGAACACTTACAAAATATCGCGCTATATCTTGTTTATCTGTGCGCGCTAACCTGCTCTGGGGTGCGCTTACGCACTCCAAACTAAGATAAAAATTAACCTGGTTAAGTCTATGTCACCCATTTAGGGCATCCGTCAGGCGAAAAATTGTTCCGTATTCTTATTAAAAGTCGGATGAAGGGAATGAAGATATTAGTAACATCGTAGATTTATTGGGAAGAGAAGAGTAGATTAGTGTTATTTTTTTTTTCAAATAAAATATGTTTGTATACAGAGTACGGTATTTTATTGGCAAATACGGTAATTTTCGCCCTTGTGTACGGTAACCCCAAATGAAGCCAGCGGCAACACTGGCCAGCGGTCCCGCAGAGAGCTCGTGACGACACGCGCGACGCTAGACGTGTTATACCTAGACGAATACCTTTGTACTTGCGTTAATTCGGTGGACAATATTATACATTCTTGAATTATTATAGCTATTTCATTTATTTAGCTAACACAGCGGTGAGACATTACCCAGAAAACCGTCTTAATGAACCGAAGTGAAAGTGGACACAGTGAATTTACGTAAACTATGAAAAAGTGTCAATGATAAACAATTTTGTGATCATCATATAGTTACGAATTTTTAGTGTTTAAGGAGTCGAGCTGAAATTCTCCTTGGTAAAAGAGTTAAGAATACGTCATATGGATACCGGAACTGGACTTGGTCCAAAGATTTATCAGAGTATGGATGTGAGTTATCTCAAGTAACGTCTTCAGGAAACCGAGAACTTCGTGACGAGATAACGTGAGAAGACCTTTCTAACTGCACGACACCGGAAATAGACCATGTCCAATGATTATCCAAGTATAGTTGGCATGTATATCAAAAAATGTCTTTGTTTGACTGGACGATTGGATTGGATGGATGCCGGTCATGTCGAGAAACGTCTTCAGTAGATCAAGGACTGTGTGATCACCGTGAGTAAGAGAAAGCGGAAGATTTTACTGTACTACACAGTAGTTATTCGGAGTAAGTTCTGATATGTTGATCTATTTTTGTCATAAGTTCACTTAAAGAAGATAAGAGAAGATCACATCCAAGAGATCCTCAAGTAAGATGTCACTTTCTTATTTACTTTCTACAAGGGCACGCATGTATTGAAATACATTGATTATAAAGTACAACCTATTTGTAATCTTGATTATAAACGCTGGCTACGCGACTGATAATAATGAAGTATCTGAATGATGTTGAATCTAAAGTTTAATACATCTAAGCAAGTCACAATGCTAAGGTTCGGAACTAGCTGTATGACGTAACATCTCCTGATAACACGTTGTCGCCGTGTAACTAGATATTTCAAATATAAACAAATCTCGCCCAGTCCGCTTTGAGGAACAAAGAGGCTTGTTTCAAGAGGCCCCGAGTTATAGTTATGAACAGAGCAATACATGTTGAAAGTGAATTATAAAGTTTAAGTTGTTTTAAAAGAGGAATGAGATTCTCAGTACAATCTTAACATAAGGGAACGTAATGTTTATGACTAACCTAAATATTCCTTTTGTTAGCGCATTATGAGCTGAATTGAAGCACTTTTGAAAAAATGATCAGAATAATTATGATGTTTTCATACTTTTCAAATCAACAAGTATGATTGGTGCTAAGATCATGATTAACATAAACAAAAGCGTTCCAGCTACTGGCAGAAAACATTTTGTGGAAATAGTGTCACTTGTTGTTATGTTACCCCTTTGCTTATTGTTCGTGAACACAATGATTTTCTAAAAGTTTTATTAAATGAAAACGACTGTGACGAAGCAAAGGTATGGACTTGACGTAGAATGGACAGTTTTTGAAGAAGTTTTGATCTGATTTAGTATGACCGATAACTAAATTTAAGAACACCTTAAACGGTAACGATTAAACGGTATTTGATAAGGATAGGTCTCAATGGCAAAAGTCTGTATCGGCCCATTTTGAGAAAGTTTGACATTTAAATAAACTCGAGTACAGCACGTTTGTTGCTGGCAGACAGCGAGAGTACTTCCTCTCCCGTATTTGTTGGACTTCGTTCCAACGGCAGACTCGAGTACAGCACGTTTGTTGCTGGCAGACAGCGAGAGTACTTCCTCTCCTGTATTTGTTGGACTTCGTTCCAACGGCAGACTCGAGTGCAGCACTTTTGTTGCTGGTAGGCAGCGAGAATACTTCCTCTCCTGTATTTGTTGGACTTCGTTCCAACGGCAGACTCGAGTACAGCACGTTTGTTGCTGGCAGACAGCGAGAGTATGTCCTCTCCTGTATTAGTTGGATTTGTTCCAATGGCAGACTCATGAGTACAGCACTTTTGTTGCTGGCAGACAGTGAGAGCATGTCCTCTCCTGTATTAGTTGGATTCGTTCCAATGGCAGACTCATGAGTACAGCACTTTTGTTGCTGGCAGACAGTGAGAGTATGTCCTCTCCTGTATTAGTTGGACTCGTTCCAATGGCAGACTCATGAGTACAGCACTTTTGTTGCTGGCAGACAGTGAGAGAATGTCCTCTCCTGTATTAGTTGGACTCGTTCCAATGGCAGACTCATGAGTACAGCACTTTTGTTGCTGGCAGACAGTGAGAGTATGTCCTCTCCTGTATTAGTTGGACTCGTTCCAATGGCAGACTCATGAGTACAGCACTTTTGTTGCTGGCAGACAGTGAGAGTATCTCCTCTCCTGTATTAGTTGGACTCGTTCCAATGGCAGACTCATGAGTACAGCACTCTTGTTGCTGGCAGACAGTGGGAGTCGATTACATCCTCTCCTGTAATCGTTGAACTCTACGTTCAACGGTAGCACTCATTTGAGTGGCAGCACTGGTTGCTGGCGGGCGAAACTTTGAACGCAGAGCAGTAGTGGCTAGTGGCGAAAAGGTGACGCTGCGTCATGGTGACATCGCAGCTACCCCTGCGCCGCCAAGATGGTGCCATGCTGAGGTGCCTGTGGTGATGCTGCATCGTGGTGACATCGCAGCTACCCTGGGGCCAGTAAGAAAATGATGACATGCCTCGCCGCCAGTTACTTGCAATTCAAGATGCAAGGCGTGCTTGAGAGCGTGTCTTCAGGCAAACAATCGAGAGGATCGTAACCCCCTTTTCCTTTTTACTTGTATATTTGGTTACTGGCTTTAGCCAGGCTGTTGAAAAGGTCGTAATTCCTTGTTTATGTCTTTGCCTAGATCGGGATCTTCGAGGGCGAAGATGTCGTCAGTATGGCCGTGTTAGCAATGCTGAATCTGCAGGGCCGGTACCTAGCAGAGCGGGGTGCCGGGCGGCGGGAGCGGTCATCCCGCCAGCGGTCCCGCAGAGAGCTCGTGACGACACGCGCGACGCTAGACGTGTTATACCTAGACGAATACCTTTGTACTTGCGTTAATTCGGTGGACAATATTATACATTCTTGAATTATTATAGCTATTTCATTTATTTAGCTAACAATACATTTTGTGGACATGTCCTTTGTAGCCTTGTAGTTTTCACAGACGCCAAGAAGTTTGATTCGGCCTATACTTACATTAACCTGGTTATATCCAAGAAGTCAATTATAAATTACGAAGCCGTGGTGGTCTAGTGGTAGTGACACCCGCCTTACAATCGTAGGGTCATGGGTTCAAATCCCGGTCCCGTACCAATGAGTTCTTTCGAATTTATGTACGGAATTTGACACCGCTGGCTTTTCTGTGAAGGAAAACATCGTGAGGCAACCTGCATATGTCAGTAGAAGAAATTCGATGGCGTATGTGAATCCACCAACCCGCACTGGGCCAGCGTGGTGGATATGGCCCAAACACCCTTCGTGGGTAAGCCTACGTCCTGCAGTGGACTATTAAAAAAGGCTGATACAGTATACTAATTTACATATTTTATTACAGTATTAATTATGAAACTAATGTCAATTGTAAAAAAAAAATTGATATATTTTTCGTAGGTATTTAGATGTCGATCCAAAAAACATTGCACTTGGTATCGAAAAGAACATGCGACTGTTGCGCTCAAAGCTTATTTTGTAATCTTCAAAGCGCTATTAAATAAAATGGAACTCGTCCAGACATTTTCTATTAGGTATTGTACAGTTTTTTTTTTTTTTGGTAATTTTGTCTCATACTTATAAACTTATAATCCTTTCAGGTTTGTCCAGCTCTATCGAATGCATGGCCCCTGAATGCCAAGTGCTTGCTCTAGAAGATTTTGTTTTACCATTCATAACTGATCCTAATATGCGCGAGAAATACCAACAGTCCATCTTGAAGGACCATGTGAAATCTCATCCCCAGTTGAGGTTATGCCCAGGACTTGATTGTCAGGTAAACTAGTACCTACAGGAAGAAAATTTGGCAGTTCGCCAAATCCGGCGGTTGTCAGATGAGGCAACTGCTAGATTAGTATACTTTGGCTACTTTCACAATGTGATGTCTTACGGTATATTACTATGGGGTTCAGCAGCCGATGTAGGAAAAATTTTCGTGTTACAGAAACGAGCAATTAGAGCTCTCTATAAATTGGGACCTAGAAATTCCCTAAGGGAGTTGTTTAAAAACATAAATATCTTAACTATGCCTTCTCTCTATATATATTAATGTATTATGTATGCCAGAAAAAACTTATCTAACTTTAAAAACAAACCTGCCACTTCACACTACCAACACAGGCTGGTGTATCCTAGTTGTCGGCTTGAGAAGACAAACAAATCATTTATTAGGAATAGTGTGCGCTATTACAATGTCATTCCAAGACAGTTATTAGGTCTCTGTGAAACTAAATTTAAGAACACCTTAAACGGTAACGATTAAACGGTATTTGATAAGGATAGGTCTCAATGGCAAAAGTCTGTATCGGCCCATTTTGAGAAAGTTTGACATTTAAATATTATTGTTATTTATAATTTATTTATTAGTACTCTGACAAAGCCTCTATACAGCTGCTAAATAGACAAGGCCCATTTACAGCCGCACAAATAAAATTGTAATTACATATTATTATAGTCGTTTGAAACTGAAATGTACGGAATGACGCCGCTAAGTGTATGTATCATACCAAAAGCTGAATAAATAAATGAAATGAAATGAAAAACTAAAGTTTAGAAAAAAGACTAGCTACCGATTTATGTTACTCTTAAAACATCGGTAGGTCTTATTTGTATATCTATAATTGTATTGTATCAACCCGCAAGCTCTATATCGTATAGGCCGACTTAAACTTCTTGGCGGCTGTGAAGTTAGCTTCAGTCAGGACTGGCTTTTGCCACAGCCCGGACACTCCGCGTTTCTTCATACAAAATCTGCTGTCTTAAGCACACAACACTATATTTATTCACAGACACTACACATACGCATGAACGCTACACGGGTATTTGGAGCGGCCTGTGCAGCCCGCGCGCAGAGTAGTAAATCGTGTCCTGACGCGGGGTGGAAGTGAGGAAGACTCAAACGGGTGGGGGGTAACGAGTGGCCGTTCTATACGTAGTATTATTATATCTTCTTTGCTTTTGCGCAGCTTGTAGTGATCATCACAGCTGCTCATGACTCCTTCTGCCCGCTCCGAATTATTTTACGGCAGGTCCTTTGCTTTCCAATCTGTTCAGTTATGGAACGCGCTACCTGTTCCTATTCGACGTGCTCCTTCTCTTGCTGTCTTTAAGGAGCAAGTCATAGAATTTTATTTGTCGCAGTTGCCTCCATGTTAGAAAGTCATTTTTAGTTGAATTATAATATTTATTTTTTATTATATTTATTAATATGTGTTTAGTATATATTTTTTTTATTTATTTAAGTATTAGTATGTTTTTGTATGCATTATTATTATTATTGTTGTAATATTAAATTCTTGAGTATATTGATATGTATGTATATATCTTATGTATATTTATGACTCTTTATTCAAGTGTATTCATTTTTGTTTTAATTAATTCGCCATTATTGTACACCCCGTCCCTTACCTTCCTCTATAATCCTTTCCTCTCTTAATCAGGTTGCCTGGAAGAAATCGCTTTAAGCGATAAGGCCGCCGGTTGTCGCACTATTTTAATTCTATTGTATTCTTTTATTGTTAAATTGTAAATTGTGTGAACAATAAAGCGTTTTCTATTCTATTCTGTCAGAAGTTTGATTCGACCCATACGATATATGCTCTGAGTTAGGACGATTAGATATACTGAGCGCCACACAAATTGAAAGATGGGAAGTTAGCCGCAGATGACACTTCGCCGTGATTCGCTAATTATTGCGCATGTGTGCACAATGCCTATACAAATGGCGAAGTAGGGAGCGCGCGGGAGGCACGAGGTTGGCGGGCGGGTGTGCGCCGGCGTCTCGTCTCTCTGGCCCCCGCTAACGTCTATATTGTGGCGTTTGCGCAGCTCTCTGCGGCTAACTTCCCATTTTTCAATTTGTGTGGCGCTCAGTATACCTACCTATTTATGTATATACGAGTAATTTTGTATTTAGACATATTAGTATCTATGTAATGTATCAATCTCTGCAAGATTTACTTAGTTTGAGGTCAAAGATCGTGTGTGAGACGTCCTTAACATTTTTTTATTTATATCTAGGTTGGTATAGGCCGAATCATTCAAATTGACGGGTGTGATTTTTTTTTGGGATATCCGCAGCTTGTAGCTAACTTCCCAGACGGCAAGTTGTATGATTCGGTATATATGTAGGTATTAGTGGTATCATGTAAAAAGAGCTCTAGAATTGAAGCTCCACACAAGGAGGTAGGTAATATCTCCTTGTCTGGAGATATGATATGGTGTATAACTCACATTACTTTTGCTATAGGAGTTAAATCTCTTTGTGCACAGCTTTTGTTTTCGCAATAATTTTAATTTGTTTTTTTTTTTTGTGATAATTTACGCTAATGGCTTTACCTACCATTTCAGTTGGTTTTCCACGCAGTGGACGTCGGGGGAGGGGCGCGCCGTGTAGAATGCCGCGCTTGCGGGCTGTTATTGTGCTTCTCCTGCCTCGGCCCGCACCACGCACCTACCGACTGCGCCAACATACGCCTCTGGCTTGCCAAGTGTAAAGAAGACTTTTTGGAGACTGTTAAATATCTTATTAAAAGTACCAAGGTAATACCAAAGCTGAAGAGAGAACATGGAAGTATAGCGTCGACCAAGGCAGAGGTATTAGAGGAGATCGAAAGGTTCTATGGACAGCTATACGCTACGGTTGCTAAGCCTGTTATCAGCGCGGCTAAAGACCCAAGAGCCAAGCTGACCCGGCACTTTACCGAATTTACAGATATCTGTGGATAATACAATGATAGTCCATAGTTTAAGCGATAGCCACAGATAAAAAATAAAAATCACAATCATTCATTCGTTCTTGCAGGTTTAACCGCGACAAAACGCTACGGACTTGATTTGAGAGTGTGTTGCCTGTGAATTTCCGGAATAGGGTTGGTGTTTCTCTCTTTGAAAATTCTTTCGAGTCTTTTGATATAGCCAGGCCCTCCGCTCTTGGCTTTGTAATAGCAGAACATTAGTTCTTCTAGTTCTGTCGTTGGCCACTTTCGTCTACTATCATCGTTACTTAAATCTGTGGTCGATGAGGATGTACCGGCAGAGCCTGCGGGAGATGCCCCCCTGCTCCGCAAAGTATCACCCGTGTTTTCATCGGCTGTAGCATCTGGGGATGCACTCCTACCCCTCCTATCCCCGACTCCCAAGCAGCCGGTGCCTCGAGAGTCGCTGGCTAGCCCACTGCAACGCCCGACACCAGCAACAGACGTGCTCCGGCGAATACCCCCGGATAGCGGCGTTAAACGTTTACTCTTTTTGTTGTGCTCCATAATTTTGGGTTACCATTGCCTCGTTAGCCGTGTAGGTTACTGTTTATTGTACACGTTGCCCGCCGCATAATAACAACTACGAGTTTATAATAGGAGCTTGGCCTCAAATGGTCCACCCACCTTAGTTATTTAATTAAGTACATCATAAAAAAATGTAAAAGCTTAGTTATTTTGAAAAGTTTTGGTAACAGTAAAGAAAAGCGGGTCCCGAGTATATAAACTTGTAGGTATTAAATGGGTCGTAGTCCAATCAACTTTGGTTACCACTTAGGCGTGCGTTCAGCCAGTCTAACCCAGTATAGAGAATGATACGGTGTGTTCCAGTGCTGTCCATACTGCCATACTAACATCGAGAAGAATGGAGGTTGCAATTATATGCATTGTAGCAACTGCAATGAGGACTTTTGCTGGCTTTGCCTCACCAAGTGTGGGAACTATTCAGGCTGCAGCCGATACGTTGAAGGTCAAAATATGCAACATGTATGTATCTATGTTGTTTTTAAACTTTCGCGATGTGAACACATTATTATTGTATACTACGGGACTAATTGCGCTCTAAAATTACGAGATAAATAAATACCTCATCATCCCGACGTTTTGACCGATTTGCATCGGCCGTGGTCACGGGTAGATATAGTCAGTCTACCCGTGACCACGGCCCAGTACGCACGGCACGGTGTAGTGCGCGATTAGTCCCGTAGTTTATAATTCCTAGTTTTTACCCGCGGCTTCGCCCGCATGATATTTTGATTTTGGACGCAATATCATTATAATTTATAGCCTATGTGTTATTCTGATATATAAGCTATATTATTGCAAAGTTTCATCTCAATCCGTTCAGTAGTTTTTGCGTGAAAGAGTAACATACATCCATCCATTCATCCTCACAAACTTTCGCGTTTACGAGTATAATATTAGTAGGATAATGTATATATCTACTCAGACTCCCCATAAATATCTTTTAATTTTAAATGAGAAATTCTTGTATTTTTAGACTGCCTCAGTGGCTGTGGTTAGTGAACCTGACCTGTGGATCACAGAGGCGTGGGTTCGATCCCCACCCAGGGCAATAATTTATGTGATGAACATAGGTTATTGCTCTGTGTCTGGGTGTTATTTAGGTATTATCTATATAAGTATCTATTTAAAATATGTATTATGTAGTATATCAGTCTCTGGCAGCCATATCACAAGCATTGCTTAGTTTGGGGTCAGAGACCGTGTGTAAGATGTCCCCCAATATTTATTTATATTTATTTATTTGGACTGTAAACTTTACAGAATACATATAGCTTACACCGTGATGCGCCTAATGGCGTCTAAAGTCACCTGATCGTGACTCTTTTTTAAATAAGTGTTTGGTCTTAGATTAATGATTGGTTTCACTAGTGAAACCAATCATCAATCTGTGTGTTTGGTTTTCAGGAACGATCCGAAAAACGAAGGGCTCTGCAAAAATATTTACATTATTATGAAAGATGGCGAAATCACGCTAGATCTCTTCAGTTAGAAGAAGAAACGACAGCTTATTTGGAGGATCGTATTCATAATAAGGTAATGTTTTTCATCCATCCATCAGCCATGACGTCTACTACTGGACATAGGTCTCGCATAAGTGCATGATGCATTTCGATGTTTTTTTGATTAACTACATTATAGTTTGTAGATGTAGGTATTTCGAGTCTACCATCTACATAGGCACTTATTATTAGCTATGGATTCATCAAAGAAGTTTGAATTTATTTGTCTGTAACAGATTAGTGCTGGATCGGGAACTTGGATCAACTGGAAGTATATCCAAGAGGCTACGAAAATGCTGAAACGCTGTAGATACACTCTTCAATACACATACCCCTGTGCTTACTACATGGAGGGGCCTAAGAAAGTCTTGTTTGAATATCAACAGGTACGCCCAAATGTCCGGCTTACATGAACTTTCTCTACGAAATAGCAGATTTTTTTAAAATGAGGTTTATTCTAATTGTGTTCTTAAATTGTGTTGTTAATAAAAAGAACCCCGCGCCGCGCCTTGGGCTGCTAACATTTTTTGTACCGTAATAATTTCAGTTAAGAAACGGATAATAACGGTACCGATATAATAATGGTAACTTTACCGAAACTGAAGACCAGTATCGTTCTACCAATAATACAGTACATTAAAATAAAAAAGCCTTTTATTTCTCATCATTAATAAGGTACAACAAATCATTTACAAACTTTCATATGTTGACTTTCATATATTAATTATTAGTGTAAATATTTTATAATCATTGAAGTTAATTTAAAATACAATCATTGAAGTTAGTTAAAATATAAAATAGTAATTGTAGTTAAATTGTAAAGGTACATAACATCATTTCCATACCTAGATGAACGATTTGTCTTCGCTCCGCGGACGAACACCAAATCCTTCATCTATGATCATTTCATTGTCATTATAGTAATTTTATTCAGATTCATACATTGTTTATAATAATACATTTTACATAGCTTCATTGTCAATCTAAATTAAATGTAAATTTAAAAAAGTCTAGATTTATTATATGGTGGTATCTACTTTGAGTAACTAATGTCCGATTGTGCATAGATTCATTGTTTCTTTGTGATAAGAACCCCTGGTGGGTATAGGCCTCCTATAGAGCTTTCCACTCATCTCTATCTTTTGCTTTGTTCATCCAAGATGCTCCTACCAATTTGCTGATGTCATCCGCCTATCGTGCCGCCGGTCTTCCTCTCCTTTTTCCATCTGGTCCGAGTGGTCCGCGCCATTTGGTTACAGTATAGGTCCATCTGTGATCTTGCAGTCGGCCTGCCCAACGTCATTTTAGTTTTAGTGCATGGTGTAGAATCACTAGAATAAAATAAATAAAGTCAATAACTCTTGTCTTTTCTCGCACGCTGGCATGTCCTTATTTTTTGTTGTAAATTTTCGGTCTATGTAAATACCCAGGTTTGCGCCCCATATGTGAGACACGGACAAATCCAATTCCAATAAGACTAAAAAATAGCTTTGGATTCCTGTCTACTAATACAGTACAATACATACATACTGTTATTTTATACCATTATCAAATACCGTAATCGTATTCAATTCCTGGATTGGTAGGTACATTATTGTTGTGTATTGTGTAGCCCTAACAAACTGGCGTACGCCGCGCGACGTGGCTTTTTGCTTTGTATTAAGTTTTTTTCTAAGCTATTTGCATAATTTCTAATATACAGCGTTATCTGCTTGTGTTATCTGCTCAGATGTGAAGTTAGCTTCAAGCTGCGCAATATCCAATCAACGCGCAGCTTTATGTGAGCTTCAGTCAAAATTGGATATTGCGCTGCTTGAAGCTAACTTCACATCCGGCGACTTGTATGATTCGCAAGCAGATAACCCTGTATATTAGAAATTATGCAAATAGCTCAGAAAAAAACTTAATACAAAGCAAAAAGCCACGACTTCTATGATTCGGCCTATACTAAGCCGAAAGGAGGTGATTAAGACTAAGCATTATGAACAACTTTTACTATGGGGCCAACCTTGAATTCGAGATAAAAGAATCGAAAAAAATGTTGTTCCATACTTGTTGTAACTTAGAGTCATAGAATTAGAACTAAAGTAATATAATACTTACTAAATTTTGATCAAATAAAAACTATGTTACAGCTGTCTTATTCATATCGATATCTGGTGATACAGCATACCTTCGCAAGAGTGAGTGGAACAAAAAAAACGCATTGTCATACGTCAAAATCACAAGTTGGAATATCAAAACTGTTGAAATTTGGCTCCACTTGTCTTTTGCGATATGATCGAAAATTTGAACCCTCAAGTTCCAGTGAGAAGGTTCAAATCTCTGATCATTTTACCTTCCTACTTTTTACCCTTTTAAATTTGGACATGCACCTGAGATAGCTCAATGCTAGTTTGTGAAACCCTTCAAAATTACGTAGGTTCGGGTGTATGTGCATCTTTTTCTAACACCTTTTCATATTTAAAATGGTAAGTACAAAGTGATGTACCTATAATTTAACTTTATGTACCTATAATTTTCTATATCTACCTTTAGCTATTTTAGTACGGTTTCTTTTACTTTAGTTCTAATTCTATGCTTAGAGTCTTTAGATGAAACATCAGATTTTTTTTCTCGAATTCCGGGTTGGCCCCATAGTAAAAGTGGTTCGTAATGACAGTCAAACCTCCTTTCTGCTTAGTATAGGCAAGAAGCTAATCCTGTATACAGGGTTTTTCCTAATCAGTTAGCATCGTAGCATCCTTTTAGAGGCTTATTTTGTACATCAAAACTATACTCCATAAAATTTAACTTGATCTCTGCGACAGCTGTCAGAAAAATCACGCCTATGAAGTCCTGAATTTTTTAATAGTACAGCCAGTACCTGTCAATGTCATACTTTATGGGCATGCCAATTAGTGATGGGCGACGAATGATCGTGACCGCAGAGTTTTAGATAGAGTTTTATTTAAAATATCGATAGGTAGTTTATACTAACGATATTTTAAATAATACTTAATTTATCATTAATTTTGTTGTATATTTAATTATCATAAGATTTTTTACATGTGCAATTAAATTAAACCCAATTATATGTTACATTAGCATCGATAATAGTAAAAAAGGTCGATAAATACTACCGTTACATTATTATGAGTATTTAATTAATATCATAACATTATTTACATGTGTACATACTTGATCTTAAATAATAGTAAGTAAATAAAATCCAATTTCTCACCTTCAACTACTCATTCGATTTCATTACAACATCGATTTTTTTCCACCACTATCTCTACTCTAAAAATGTCAATGTTCTATGTCAATGTCACTGTCGCAGAGATCAAGTTAAATTTTATAGAGTATAACAACTTTTGTACTGTGACTTTTGTAAAAACTCAAAAAAAAAAATGTTCCATAGAAAAATATCGTTCACCCGCGACAAAATGTAAGGAACTGCTGATTTTTCTTTGAGTTTTGACAAAAGTTGCAGAACAAAAGTTGTTAGTTTTGATATAGGTACAGAATAAGCCCCTAAAAGGATGCTAATTAATTAGGAATAACCCTGTTTAATACTGTTACGAGATGGGTTCTTGGATAGTCAGTTAAAACGCCGATTATTCACTTTGTTAAAACGCCGATTATTCACTTTGCACTTTATTGCACACAATCACTTCACAAAAATCACAAAAACACACGACACAACTGGTTCGCACAAACACTTTACACTGGCACTGATATTCACACAAGCTAGTCACTTCACAATCACCGGTATCGCACTCTAACTCGAGTAGTTATCGCTTCGACGGTAAACGAATAAAAACTGATCCCCAAGGGTCGGCCGGCGTATTTATATCCGTTATTTCCTACAGTCTCGAACCTACGAGATATTTCGCAACATTACTCGATCTTAATAAACGCTATTGTGTTAACAAGTAAACAACTTGAAAGTTCGAGAATCCCCTATTGTTTTTCATTTACGTAAACACCCAACAAAAGACGAGATACAAAGACTGATCCCGCTCGAGTCATTAAGCCATAAAACCGAATACAAAAGGCACCAATAAAAAAACGCAAAACAATAGAGCTTCCCAGAATCGTATACACCGCAGATCACATCATAGTTACTGAATACCTACAAAGGGCTCCTACTGCGTTACACTACCCCCTCCTAAGACATGCTCGTCCCGAGCATCGTTGCACCCGTAATATCGCGCCAATCGATCCACGTGAACTATCTTGGGAGCACCTCGATGTCCCTTCTGTATGCGGAACGTCACGTCGTTGATCTTGGTCACCACCTTAGATTATAGAGGGAATAGATACGAAGTAAATTCTTATGTCCTCCCGCAAAGATTCAGAGCTTATAGTGGTCGACTAATTTGAGGTCCTGTAGGAACGAAGGGCGTGGATTATATTCTGATTTTAGCCCTCCAACTCTCATTACATCACCTCATTGCTTTAATTTTATTGTTTGCTTCCCTATATCTTAAGATTATGGCATTAAAAATATGTAATCAAATTCTTCGCCTCCCGCCATCTACTATACCCCAAAAGGCTTTTGACAGTTGTAGCCGTCATTATTCTGAGACCATCCAACCAATAAGAAATTATCTTCATATTTATGTTTTGGCTATAGCAAAGCTGATTGTGATTTCTACAAATATTGTATTAAACGTGTAAATAAATAGGATTTATAACATTATAAGGGCACAAACAATAAAAAACAACCATGGTTACCTGCTGTGTTTGGAGCTGCGAATCGTGTTCTAAGAACAAAAGCGAATGTTTATAATTTTTAGGTTAGTCGTAGTTTTTGTATTTTCACGTCTATGTTTTTGAAATATGAATAAGTGTTCAGTGCAGGAACTATACATGACGTTTAAAACTATCTATTTTAATTCACAACACAGCATAAAACGATAATTTTGAGAAAAGCAAATATATTGAATGTTTACATTACTTACTTCAAATAGTGATGGACAAAGTTACGATTTTATTGCAATATGTTATTCGATACTTCTCTCGGTGCATAATTGGTAGAAGTTATAATAAATCTATGGTTGTACAGTACTCGTTTTTGCCAAACATCCTTTTAACCCGACTACCAATTAATGTTTTTAAGTAGAATCTTGGTTAACTATTAGGTTTGTAAAAGACAACATTCATATTGGGCTAATCCTGATAATTCCGACCAAATAGTATTAATGCATATAATTCTGAACATGTTATACCATGGGACCAACCCTCTTTGATCACTCCCTGCGTAGTTATCGAATTTTGAAATTAATTATTTTCATATATTAACAAAAATATTCACCAATTTAACTGCTTATTTCTAATAAGTTATTAGAACCGTTCATTGCATATTCAGTAGTATTAGACGCTTTTTACTGTAGTTAATATGTGTTGGCTTGTCATTTATTTATTTTATTAACATGGTTTTATTAGTTTAACCTGTATGTTTGCTTGCTTGTAACCAACCCATTTGAGCTCGATTTTGACCTACTTTTAGTGATAACATTTTCTTTAAAGAAGGATGCACGGAATTAACCTGTCAATATTTTTTATTTTTTTTTGTTAGTAAAAAACCAAACATATTTTCTAAAAATGACATGTGCTTCAAAAATATAGGGAATTTTTGCTGTTTTCATATCATTAATTAAAATTAATATTAACCCACCAGAAAAATTACAATGATTTTTTTATTGTTTTTACATTACGGATTGCATACATAAGAAGTGGCGGTATGGTCTTAAAGGCTTTAGTGTCCAAAAATGGGCGAATTATTTGAAAAAAAAAATCAATCTTTTATTACTGTTGCTGTCAAAAAAAAAGGAAATGTCAAATTCAGTCAATCAGATGACGTATTTAGTGTTGCCAGACTTCGTTCTCGGTATCCAGACTTAGCAATTTTGGAAATGTTGACGTGTTGATGTAATAATTATTTTCTTTTTTAACTATTGGCACATAATCCTGCGTTAACTCGTTTTAGCCCGTAATGTTTACAAACTGAGGTGTTATTATACATTTTTATAGAAACATACATTTTTGTATACTAAAAGATTATCAAAAAGAAAGAATATTCTTATTATTTTTATATGTACTTTTTATCATATACTTTACTACTAAAAACAAAAAGCAGTAGTTGAAGTTATCCGAGCAATTCGTGGCAATTTTAATATTACTCGTAATAATCCTTAAGGGTGCTATTCGAATCTTTCACTTGCTTTACTACACTTGCAGCAGCTGCACTAGGCCGGCTGTGGCTACACAACTGAGGCGTTAGTTCAGGTCTACACATAAATTGAAATTACATCTGTTCGATATTGCCCTATACATTTTTGTACAGCGCCCCTGACCGAAACGATGAAGAACTAACCAAAATGTATGGAGCCACACGCGAACGCAAAAGTTTAAGTAACCAACACAAAACCTGGACTAAGGGCTCTGGTTATCTACGTAGTTGTATGAATTTCTACAAAAAGATTCCGAACACGGCTGCGGCAGCATGTGCTACCGAGCCTCGGCTGCAAGTGTTGTTAGCCTGTTTAAACAAGTCCAACGTACCTGCGATGTACGACGTAGGCAACCAGCATCGAAATCATTCCCGACTGCGGATACAAGCAGCGGCTCATGTGTGTGCTACCTCCATTCGCAACCTGCATCCGCAGGCTGCAGCCGAGGTTCGAATAGCTGCTTTACTTATATTCTTGACTTATAGTTGCGGTTCTTGTACTTTTGCTAATGAAATGGATGAATACCGAATTTTCTTTATCATTCCATTTTTCATTTTCTTTTTATACTTATCAGTCCTAGACATTGACTTTTTTGTCGTGACAACGTCTTATAAATCGATGAACTCCAAAAAGTAATCTGATATTACAGACAAGATGACATGCACTGTTTTAAAAATCAATATAAATATCATTGAGACAATATTGACTAAAAATACATGACATCAAGTTTTTAAAATCGAGCACCATTTTAGCACTCTGAACATAACAAACCTGGCAATCCATAATCTTTAGTGTGTATACATGTCTATAAATAGGTACTTATAGCTTGAAAATTGCTTTCGTCTTTTCTTATTTTATATTCAATTTTAGCCAAATTGTACATATTTGAACAGTTTTAGAAGCGTCATAAATCACATTGGTGAACATATCATTCTTAGAAAATAAGTGAGGAAAAATTAGTCTGTTCGTATATAACAGGTCTTGGTATGTATGGGCTCGCGCATCCTTCTTTCCACACCTATCAAAGATGGATGACAATACATTTACTAAAAAAATAGAAAAAATCTATAATTGAAAAATAAATATGGTAAAAAAAAAACTAAAAAACACTCTTTTATAGCATATCAAACTAAAAAGTGTAAAATAATTTCCAATATAGGCAGAAAATAATAATGAACGAAAAATGTTAATAATATTGTAAATAAAGCGGGGGGTGATCGATTTACGAAAAATGATGGCACAAAACACAGTGTTTTTACAATAGTATTAATATTTTTCGTTCATTATTATTTTCTGCCTATATCAAAAATCATTTTACACTTTTTATTTGATATGCCAAGAAAGCGTGTTTTTTAGTATTTTCTAAACTACCTAATATTGATTTTGGATCTCGGAAACGGCTTCAGTGATTTTGATGATTGTCATTCAAATAAAGGTTTTATGTTCAATAGAGAACACAAAAGTGTCTACTATCAAATAATCAAAATCAAAATATTCGTTCGCTGGCCTAAGTGTAAGGTGAAGGTGGCAAAGTGCGCCTAGCGGATAAGTGCGCCTACCACAAATATCTTGAAAACTACCGATTGGATACTAGTAGGGACACTTTACATCGATGATACAAACTAAAACATAGTTCTTGGTGATAGTCACAGATGGCTCTAGTCATGTGAGTTTGAGATACGCGCCATTTTATTTTCACTGTCATTGCAAGTGGTAAGGAGAGATGACAGTGGAGTAATCGTCGTCATAAATCTCAAGAAATTGAGTTTTTATCGACATACGAGTGAGGTAAGTGCACAATTTAAATATTGTGCGTTGAGATTTTGACTTTATATCACGAATATCTAGTAAAATTTATATATTTTTTGCAAATTTAATATTCTGATCTCAAATTTTTATAGTTGGGGAAGTGCGCTATACTGACTTTTTATATGGCGCACTTCGCCGCAATCCAGAGGTTTGTAACCTTTTTTAACGTGTCTTTTTATAAGCTTTTATTTAACTTGCAATGTATGTTTGCTTGTTTATATGGTCGGGTTATTATTATATTATTATTAATTCTTGATCCAATAAGAAGTGTGTGCTATTGTTGGAATTACTTCGAATCCTAATGTCATATGTATATATGTTTATTTATCTTGTTCTATGAGGCTACCCTACATACATGCACACAACACACAATCACATTCAGTAAAAGTCACAATAATTAATTATTATTTACCTGATCATGATTTTTGTTTAAGATAGGGATCTACCTATGTAAAAAAACTGAAGGTCCTTAATGGTCCAGTAATGGTCCAGAGAGGCTTTGAATGAAGCAGTCGAAGCTGTTCGATTAGGTAGGATGTCTGGGTATGCAGCCGCATCAACCTTTGCTATCCCAAGAAAGACTATTATGGACCACGTCACAGGTCGAAGGGGCCAAAAGTCATCAAGTCTAGGCAGACCACCAGTATTTAATATGAGACAGAACTTTTTGCATGTGATGGACCGCAAACCGCAGGCTGTAGAGGTTGCTCGTAAGAAAGCCGCAGACCCATTTGTCATCCAAGAATTTTATGACATGCTAGAAAGAGTGATTGACGAGTTAGAGCTTCATGACAAGCCTAAAAGAATTTACAATTTGGATGAAACCAGTTACTGCAGTGATCCACAAAAAAAGTCATACGTCTTAGGGGTGATGGAAATCAACTCGGACTACATCATCCTCCGGAAAGTCAAATACAACAGTTTTGATGGCGAGCAACGCTGCTGGGGAGAAATGAGCTCCATTTATGATTTATAAAGGAAAGCATGTGTGGAGTAATTGGACCTCTGATTTAGCGTACCCTGGAACGTTGTATACAGCCACATCTAATGTCTGGATAGAATCGCAAGCCTTTTTGGAATATTTTTTATTTATTCCGATGATTGGCGATACGATTCAGCCAACACTTCTCATCTATGATGGTCACAGTACACATGTATGAATGGCTGTAATCGAAAAAGCCTTATAACAACCATTTAATAGTTCCATTCCATGGTATTTATTCGTAAATAAAAGAAAAAATATACTTGATACTCGATTATCAATATTTAGAAAAAAGGTTTACAGCCACTGATTTAAGATTGTATGGCGCACTTAGCCGAAATTTGGTTTGACATACATAGATTCTTCTAGAATGTGGCTATGAAGAAAAATTAAATGTTATGCGTTTCGTTGCTCGTTTTCTTATAATAATATGAGGCTGTTTTTATCCCTACGCTTCATTATTGCGTTTTACTAATACCAGGCGCACTTACCCGATTTGGCGGCAAAGTGCGCCTGGTATCATGTTTTCTTATTTTGTGCTAAAAATCATTATTCTAAGGTTCAGGTTGCAATGACACGACATTTGTTGTAGTCGCAAAACATCATAGATCCATAAGATACCACGACAAGTGTCATTCGTAAACTAAAACACAAGTTATATAGCACCAAAGTCAACTATGCAAAAAATATGGCGCACTTTGCCCCGCTCACCTTATGTTGATACATTAAACAGTGTCTCAGTTTAATTCATAGCTGGTTGATAAAATCTTTTTTAAAATAATTGTTTTCAAAACTCGGTAACTAACTACTGCACAGGAGGTGATTCTAGAGGGTTGGTCATGTGGGGTAAAATGTACAGGATAATATTATGTATCTACGAATATTATTTCCTAAATAATTGTTTTGGCCGGCACTCTTCAGATATAGCCCAAAATGAATGATGTCTTTTAAACAGGGTTATTTCTAATCAATTAGCATTGTTTTAGGGGCTTGTTCTGTATATAAAAACTAACAACTTTTGTTCTAGGGTGAAATGGCTAGTTTGCCGACCACCACCGGTTCACGACCACTTTTTCATAAAAGCGCTATAAATAGTTAATAAATAAAAGCGCGCCAACGTTTGTTTTGGTTTTTGAACGATACTTTAGTCTATCGCTTCCCCTCCGCGACACTGTGATTTGTCTTCTGATACGTGATGCACTTCAATGAGCCTGTGAACCAGACCCATAGTGGACGTGTCGGAATTGGTTGCACAAATTTACGAAAAAAATAGTAAGAGGACACTTTTTCAACCGCAAGTAAGTTTTTGTCGAGATTCACGCATCCAAATGTAGCTTGGAATGTTTAGAAAAACACGTTTTTATCCCTAAAGGGTCATTTTAATGTAAAATATGCGCTTTTAATTAAAATAATAGGTGTTCGGCAAACTAACCTACTAAAACTGTGTATGCATCATTTCACGACCACATGGTCGGCAAATGACTATTTCCCATCGATCTTGTTCATAAATTTTCTAACTGATACTTCATGGTACGGCATTTTAGTTTTTGCCAGTTTGATCTTTAGGACATGGTTTATGTACACTTCAGAATGCGACCAGCAAAATGTGTTGATTACCATTAAAATATAAAGCATTATTTCGGTGGTCGACAATCGGTCAGCTAACGACCACGTATCTTATGCCATACAAAAATTACTAAATAAGTAATTAATACTATTATTAAAATGACTAAATAAGTGTGAATAGATGAAAAATAAATATCATTAAAATAATTAAATGAATAAGATTAGATAACTAAAATTAAATGTGATTTAAACATGATTATTTGATGCTGTTATTATTTACAACCCTAATAACATGCTCTAAGGCTCTTTTTTCA
Source organism: Hypomecis punctinalis (assembly GCA_949316475.1). Classification (NCBI taxonomy): domain Eukaryota; kingdom Metazoa; phylum Arthropoda; class Insecta; order Lepidoptera; family Geometridae; genus Hypomecis; species Hypomecis punctinalis. The sequence goes on along the minus strand of OX438798.1, from coordinate 14,043,967 downwards.
ATGGCTTTTGAGTGGACGTCAACTAACGAAAATGCCGGACGCCAACTGACCACATGTGGTCGGGAACTAAAAAATAGTACATTTTGATAAATCACTATTTATTTTATACTTACTAACATAAAATACAAAAAAAACTTGTGTTTTTTCAATTCTTTAAGGTTTATTCTAAACTTCAGAGTATTATTTGAATCAGAACATTATTATTATAGTGCATAATGTCACTTCAAAGATTATTATTAGTCCACTAAGTGGTCGTGAACTGGCTGTTTCACCCTACGACTTTTTGAGTGGTTTAGAAAGTGCGAAGTAATGAGGAAACTTATACATATTTATGACAGTAAATTTAAAAGGTGTCGTGTCATTCATGAAGGCGCCATCGCAATTATAATAGCTAATTAGCATATTTCTGTTTCTTTTTCACTTTAGGCATTCGATAGAGAGAACACTTTTTAAGTTTGCTATTTAATTTACGATAGCGCCTTCATAATTGGGCCTAGTATAGCTTAAAAACTACGCTTTATAAGTTTAGTACATCGGCAGTCACACAGAAGAGAGAAGGTCTCCTTTCTGTGGGCAGTCAGGTATTTCTCGGAAAAATCGATATTTTTATCGATTCGAGTTTCGAATCGATTTTCGAAGTATTGATTTAGCGCAACGCTTCAAGGGGGCGGGGCAAAATCGACGCCATGTTTCCGAGATATGCTATGACGTAGCTATGATACCATAATTTTCGTGCTAGGGCGCCCCTATGGTCACCACTCGGTATGGTCCATCCCATTTGGCTTGTAGCTTTGGAGATTTCCCTTTTTTGCGTATAGGGTTGTGTAGCCATACCAGCGAGCCTTCCTCGAACCCAGGGTTGTTAGTCCTTCTGTCGTATCTAGTCTTCATTCTTTCTGATGTTTGCTGGCCATACTCTCTAATGTGCTCATAGATGTCGTTCATCTTGCTCCGGAGGTCACTGGCGTACTCAGTTATGGGTTGTGGAGAATCCGGTGGGACACTAGTTATTAAGTCGGCGGGTAGCCGTAATTCACGTCCAAAATTGGCAAAAGCAGGAGTGACATTGGTGCTCTCATGAACAGCACTTCGGTATGACAGCAAAAATGGCTGGATATGCTTGTCCCAATCCCGTTGTTTGCTTTCGACTACTTTTGCCAGGTATCTCTCCAGAGTTTGGTTGAATCGCTCCACCATTCCATCTGATTGCGGGTGGTAAGATGTTGTCCTTGTTTTGTGTGCACCCATTAGCCGACACGTCTCTCGAAACAGTTGAGATTCAAAATTTCTTCCTTGGTCACTATGGATTTCCAATGGTACTCCAAAACGACAGAATACGTCATGGACCAATTTGTCTGCTATCGTTGATGCCTCTTGGTTTGGAATTGCGAAGACTTCCGGCCACTTGGTGAAGTAATCCATGACGACAAGGAAGTACTTGTTGCCACTTTCGCTCACAGGAAATGGTCCGGCCACATCCAGTGCGATTCGCTCCCATGGTGCTCCAACATTATACAGCTTTAGTGCTCCTCTGCTACGGGTATGCGGACCTTTCACTGATGCACAGCTCGTGCATTTCCGTACCCAGTCTTCTACATCATCTCTGCAGTTGATCCAGTAAAACCTTTCTCGAATCTTCAACAGTGTCCGTTTCACACCCAGATGTCCTCCCGAAAACCCTTCGTGGTACAGCTTCAAAACTTCGGGAACTTTTGCTCTGGTTACAACCATTTGGAGATGGCACTGGTTGCCTCGAGCATTTTCCCATTTTCGGCACAGTACTCCCTCTTGAAGCACCAGGCTATCCCATTGCGCCCAATAGCTCTTTGTCGTAACACTCAGTGAAGCAATAGCACTCCAGTCAGGCTTACGGACATCTGATTCCATCCATTCAAGAATCGGCTTGATGTCGACGTCTTCTTTTTGTGCAGCCTGAAGGGTTTCTTTCCATTCGTCGCCGATGTCAGCTTTGAGTACTCTGACGGGTACTGGATCTTTCGACTCCTGTCTTGAGCAATGCTTGCAATCCTCTGAGCATGGCCTTCTTGACAGTGCATCTGCGTTGCCATGAGATTTTCCACTGCGATGCTCCGTGGTGAAGTCGAACTCTTGTAGTTGCTCAATCCATCTTGCCACTTGGCCTTCGGGATCCTTAAACTGCAGTAGCCACTTTAGAGCAGCGTGGTCGGTCCTCAAATGGAATTTTCGCCCGAGCAGGTATTTGCTAAAATGACGCAATGTCTTCACCACTGCAAGTAGCTCCTTTCTTGTCACACAGTAGTTCCTTTCTGGCTTGGACAGGGATTTGCTGAAATACGCAATCACCACATCTTGGTCTCTTTTTCTTTGCGACAATACTCCTCCAATGCCGGTGTTGCTGGCGTCAGTGTCCACGATAAATTCGTTCTCGGTGTCCGGAAAGCCGAGAATAGGCGTATTACAAAGTCGCTCCTTTAGTCCTCGAAAAGCTGCGTCGCAATTTTCATCCCAGAGGCCGTTTTTCCTCAGTCAGTCTATGCAACGGCTTAGCGATGTCAGCAAAGTTCTTCACGAATCGCCTGTAATAGGGGCATAAACCCAAGAATGCTCTGACTTCCGTCTTGTCTTTTGGCACAGGCCAATCCTTCACAGCACTGACTTTACCTGGATCCGTCTGTACACCAGCTTCGGAAATCACATGTCCCAAGAAATTCACTTGCCTCTTGAAGAAGGAACATTTCTTCCGACTCAGCTTAAGATTGGCAGCACGTATTTTTGTTAGGACTCGTTCCAGGTTTTGCAGGTGGTCTTCGAAGGTTTTTCCCACAATTATGATGTCGTCTAAGTAGACAAGGCATGCGTCACCAATTTGTCCCGCAAGAACTAACTCCATTAACCTTTCGAACGTAGCGGGGGCGTTGCACAACCCAAACGGCATCACTTTAAATTGCCACAGGCCTTTTCCAGTAGAAAATGCGGTCTTCTACTTATCTTTAGGGTCTATTTCCACTTGCCAGTACCCGCTCTTCAAGTCCAGCGTAGTGAACCACTTCATGCCCGTCAGTGTATCCAACGTGTCATCAATCCTCGGCAAAGGGTAGCTATCCTTCTTCGTTACGTCGTTGAGTCGTCGATAATCAACACAAAACCGCATACTGCCGTCCTTCTTTTTCACTAGAACCACTGGAGAACACCACGGGCTGGATGATGGTTCTATCACACCGTTGCGTGCCATGTCTTCGATCATTGACTCAACTTCTTTTTCTCTGGCAACTGGTATCCTTCTTGGCCGTTGTCGAATCGGTGGCACGCTTCCTGTATTTATTGTGTGCTTTACTAATCCAGTTTTCCCGTTGACAGCATCATCGAGGGCAAATATGTCAGTAAAGCGCTGTAGCGTCTTCTTCGCCATCAGAAGTTCTTTTTCGGAGAGATCTTTACGGGAATCTTCTAATAGTGTTGACACGTTGTAACTCCCAGCACAGTTGTATTCCTCCTTTGGTTATTCTTGGCATCTGCGCATCCAGTCTACTTCTTCGCATGTACCAATCGGGGTTCCTCCTTTGATGAGTTGTTCCTCGTTACTTGTGTTGAGCACACGCACCACAGCAGTATTAGTAGTCCTCACCAAAGTTCGGGCCACTAACCATGGTTGATCACCTTCCGATTGTTCTATTAGCACACATCGTTGTTGATGTCCCAACTTTGGCGGTAATCTAACTGCCACAATGGTTTCCGATCTAGGTGGAAGGACTGTTCTCTGCAGACAATAAACCTTTCCTGATATGGCGCCTTCCATGAAGATTTCTTCTCTTCCACATTTCAAGATTCCTTGGTTGACGTCAATCTCACAATGATGTTCTCGCATGAAGTCAAGACCCAGAATGCAATCGTCAACTATATCTGCCACAATGACTTTATGTTGGAAAGTTTTCTCACCCAACTTTAACTCCACCAGCTTCTCTCCTCGGACGTATATGTGCTGGCCGGTCGCTGTCAGAAGTTCAACTGTTTTGCAGCTTTCGAAGTTCGGAAGAAAACGCTTAGCCAATCGAGAACTGACGACAGTGCGAGAAGCTCCAGTATCCAATGTCAGCTTGCAAGAAGTTCCGTTGATGGCACCATTGATGATCAGGCTGTTCCCATCATGAGCTTGCGAGATCAAAATCTTTGGGGCCTTTTTTAGATCGGCCAGCACCCGCCCCTTGGTCCTGGCGCTTACTCGTTTCCCTACTGCTGTGTGGTGTCACGGTGCGGCCGTTCTTCCCGTTCTTCTAATGGTCGATCCTCCCTCGTTCGACGTGGCTTTGGGCAATTCCGCCATAAATGGCCTCTTTCGTCGCAGTTGTAGCATCTAGGGCCAAACCTTGTACGAAGTGATGCGTCTTTTACCTCCCTTATATGTTGGATATCCTTCGCTGGATTTCGTACAGCCTCGACTTCTAAGGCTTGAGCCAACGCTTCCTTTAGTGTTTTATGATGCCCGAGTTTTACTGCAGTTCTTACTTCGAAGTCAGCTATCCCGTTAGCAAACGCTTCCACTAGATGTTCGTCGTTGGGTAATGGCGCGGACTGATATGCCTTCCGGAATAGTTTCTCCACCTCGACGGCCCACTGTTGAAGACTTTCATTACGACGTTGCACCCTGTTCTTCAACTGCGCTCGGTACACACGTTCCAGATGCTCATCACCATAGCGACTCTCCAGCGTTTCCATTAATTTATCGTAGGTCACTTCCTTACCCACGGCATCGAGAATACTCAGGGCTTCGTCGCGAAGGCTCATTATGAGGGCGTTCTTGGCTTGGTCCTTGTTCCATCCATTGGTTTCAACGGCGGCGTCAAATTGAATTTTGTAGGCTGACCACGATGATGTCCCGTCGAAAGGCGTCACTTTAATCTTCTGTGAGGCTGGCGAGAAGATTGTCGATGCAGCAGTTCCATTTCCAGACTTGATGACGTTCAAGGTTCTCCTTACGTCCGCGATTTGTGTTTCCGCCTCGAACATGCGAGATTCATACGCCTTCATCTTTGTATCGTGCTCCTTTACGCTGGTATCAAGCTGCTTGACCGTGTCCTTGACCTCTTTTATCTCCTTGCCCAAAGTTGTCTGCAGGCTTGAAAGCAGCTCTTCTTTTTGGCGAGTCTGTTCTTCCCTATTGCTACGGGCCAGTTCTTCCAGTAGACGAGCCTGGTCTTCCTTGTTGCGATTCAACATTGACTGCAACATCGACATCATTGAAGCCATGTCGAATGCCGCAGGGACAGCTGGTGCCGCAGAAGATGCTTCCGGGTTTCTGGAGTCGTCGTTGGTTGCCTCGGACTCGCTGGCTTCCATTAACAGCGAATTGTGTCCGAAGCGCCTCTGGTCAATCTCTTCCTGGCGGCGCTCCTGCTCCTCTTGTCGGCGCGCTTCCTCCTGTCGGCGCTGACTCCTTGTGCGCGGCGTTTCTTCGTCGTATGGTGTTACCGGCATTTTCAATTATCCACCCTTCTGACACCAAATGTTACGAGATGGGTTCTTGGATAGTCAGTTAAAACGCCGATTATTCACTTTGCACTTTATTGCACACAATCACTTCACAAAAATCACAAAAACACACGACACAACTGGTTCGCACAAACACTTTACACTGGCACTGATATTCACACAAGCTAGTCACTTCACAATCACTGGTATCGCACTCTAACTCGAGTAGTTATCGCTTCGACGGTAAACGAATAAAAACTGATCCCCAAGGGTCGGCCGGCGTATTTATATCCGTTATTTCCTACAGTCTCGAACCTACGAGATATTTCGCAACATTACTCGATCTTAATAAACGCTATTGTGTTAACAAGTAAACAACTTGAAAGTTCGAGAATCCCCTATTGTTTTTCATTTACGTAAACACCCAACAAAAGACGAGATACAAAAACTGATCCCGCTCGAGTCATTAAGCCATAAAACCGAATACAAAAGGCACCAATAAAAAAACGCAAAACATTAGAGCTTCCCAGAATCGTATACACCGCAGATTACATCATAGTTACTGCATACCTACAAAGGGCTCCTACTGCGTTACAATACATTACAAAACTATTCAACTAGCGCATAAAAAAGCTAGATACAAAGAGCCACGGCGTACCTGTATTATGTTACTGAATTAATTTTTTGATAATTGGTTTTCCATAAATATTTTAATTTTTGATTTGTGAATTGAATTTGAATAATTTTATTGCAGGCTCAACTAGAAATGGAAATAGAGAAGTTATCTTGGAAAATAGAGAGAGCAGAGCAAATGGATAGAAATGATATTATGAATCAGATGACCATAGCGGAAAAAAGACGAATTACTTTGCTTAGAGAATCAAAATCTTTAGATTTTTACTCGGCGTCTTCGTCGTCGTAGGACGTAGAAGAAGACATTTAGAATCCATATATTTACCGCTGGCCACTTTGCATTTATACTTTTGTAGACTATGGTATAGGCCGTATAACTTTTTGGTGCCTGCGAGCAAGCTACAAACTGCGTACATCACGTCTCTTGTTCCGCTAACAGTATTATATGAATTCCTATATTTCAACTGCGTAACCGCTCGAACTTACTTGAAAGAGACTTGTTTGTCAAAAATAATAAACTCTTTTTCAGTGACCTAAGTCAAATCGTACCGAAGTCCAGAGATCAAAACACAAATATAACATATGTATACCTACCTCAATTTAATTATGCCATGTTCTCAAATAGTGCATAAGCTATGGCTAAAATATATAACTGTTTACCTATGCATATAAAAGTATTAAAACGAAATAGCTTAAAAAACTCTAAAGTCCGGGCTAGTTTCAAAGAATATTTTGAAAACCACAAATTAATTACCTTCGAATTACCCAATTTATAAAGTTGTTGAAAGGAGATGTCCACAAGTGGTATATTATTCAGAGAAAAATCTAACCAAGATGATAATAATAATAATAATAATAATCTAATAATAATAAGTTTATTACCAAAAGAAATACACAACAAAAGTAATACATCAAAAAAGTTTAAAACTAATACAATGCAAAAGGCTAGAGTTTCTACGATTACAAATAATCAAGTACAGATCGGCAATAATTTCAATAAAAAGTTAGACGGCGAGCCCCAAACTAAGCACAGGCTTGTATCTTGGGGCTCATATGCGACGTTACCAGGATGCCAGAAATTGTTACAGATTATAGATTACAGATTAGAATTCTAGATCAAATTTGCGAAGACTAAAACCTTGTTACTTACCAAAACAATAATAAGTTTGTTATTAATAATAGGAAATAGTGGAAAATAGGAATTTCGGGAAATCTCTTGTGTTGTGAAAAATAATGAGTGATATGAATGATATGAAGTGTTTTGGCTCTTGACTATTTTGACTATTGATATATACACATTGACGATTGATATATACATCATTTGAAAGCTTGTTTTATGGGCTTCTCAAAAATATCTAATTTTGATATTTTCATCCCTGCATTATTTTTTAAATGTGAAAAATAAATTGTATGAAAAATAATGATACAGCTTTATATTTTTTCTAGTTTAACAATAATAAAGTGCTTCTATCGTTATTTTACTTGCATTTGTAGCTGATTCTTCCACATTCATCAAATAATTTGCAAAAATTAAAATTTTTAACGTACCAGTGTGACCAGTTAGTAGGTTCAATGTGACAAAAAGATACTTAAAAAGTGTGTCTAGATGGTAAAAATAGTTTATTTTAACAATTTGGAGATTACTTAATCAGGGTTGATAGAGATAAAATACATATTGAGCTAAATATATTTATTTATCCTAATAAATTCAAAATTAATTTTTAAAAAATGCAGGGCTCTTTTTTGTTTTTAACTGATGTAATAGACTCTGAAAAATATCAACTTTTTCAAAATGTAACAAGTGTTGTGGTTAGATTTTTTGATTATTATTATACCAGCCTCCATACATTTTGTGGACATGTCCTTTTATTATGTTACTCTAGTTTAAGACTCTTTATAAAAATAAGTGTGTTCATATTGTACGCTCGAAATGGACAGGCTGTTTGAACTTTAAAATTTTATGTAACTGTAGTGTATTCATAAGAAATAGGGTAGATACCATTTGATTAACTACCCACATATGGTACGTTGTATATATATTTGTATGTGCATAATAAAGACCTTCATTCTGCGATAGTCCGTCTTTTACTGAACACTACACTTGGCGCAGCCTAATTCGAATTTACGTGAAAGTGATACCTAGCTTGGATTACGCCCAAGTACAAACAAATATATTGTGTTAATATTCAGTTTTATAGTTGGGGCGTGTCTAGTACATAGGCGAAATAGACAATTCGTATTCATAATTATTGTCATAGTGGCAGTTTTACACGTAGCCACGACAGTTGCAAATGGCGGTCTCAGTTCGGTCGGAGATCGCAGAATCACGCGCGTTTCGACGAATTTGTGAGGAGGATATGGGATCCAGACCTAACGTCGAACGTGAGCTGGATTTTAAGCGGCAGTCTGTGGGCCGCGCCGCGTTTAGTCAGCGACATCGGAGGCGGCGCATGGGCCGCATCGCGCTCATCCAGCGGCGGCAGCGCAGGGGGCGCCGGCCGCAATGTACTCGGCAAGCGACGTCGGTGGCGGCGTAAGAGACGCCGGCTGTGACGCGCTCAACCAAATCAGCCACGTCGGCGGCAGCGCAGGATGCGTCGGCTGCGACGGGCTGTGCCAGCCACGTCAGGCGGCGACGCGGAGGCGTCGGCTGCGACGGGCTCAGCCAGCCACGTCAGGCGGCGGCGCACGAGGCGCCGGCTGCGACGGGCTCAGCCAGCCAGGTCGGCGGCAGTGCAGGAGGCGCAGGCTGCGGCGGTCATTGGGATATCTCGGTTACGTTAGGCGGCGACGCAGGAGGCGTAGGCTGCGACGGGCTGTGCCGGTCACGTCAGGCGGCGACGCAGGAGGCGTAGGCTGCGGCGGGCTGTGCCGGTCCCGTCAGGCGGCGACGCAGGAGGCGTAGGCTGCGACGGGCTGTGCCGGTCACGTCAGGCGGCGACGCATGAGGCGTAGGCTGCGACGGGCTGTGCCGGCCACGTCAGGCGGCGAGGCAGGAGACGTCGGCAGCAACGTGCTCGGCCAGCAAAGTAGGCGGCGGCGCATAAGGCGCAGGCTGCAACTTGCTCGGTCAGCACAGTAGGCAGCAGCACTGAAGACGTCGGCCGCAACGTATTGCTTGTACCTACCCGTGGTAAGGCAGGAACGAACATTTAGGAAAAAGTGTCGGTTCGAAGTTTATTGTGATGAGAGTGCAGTGATTAAGGTCATTTAGATGTCACGTAAGTACAAAGTGATCCGTATCGTATCGTGAATACGACTTGAAAACGAAATAATTATGGTCAGTTTTCTTTAGATTTCAACGATAGTATGTACTGCACTACCGATCTATTATGTAATGTTGACGTTGACCGGTAGAAAATGAGGTTGATCTGAGTTATGATCATTGTAACAGTAGGTACATACTAGGTATTTTCATACGTAAAAACAAGTCATTAATGGGGAATAATATTTTATCAAATCGACCTATAGATTTCGTTGAGATTCCAGCCTAAATAATGACTTAGGTATGGCGTTCTATCGAATATCGATATTACATTTGCTATCGAAAATTTGATATAAATCAATAATAGATTGTTCAGATACAATATGAGTATATTGCAATGTCTTGATTATGGAAGACTTCAACAAAATTAAATGTCGGTAACTTTGTAAATGAAATACGGTGAACATTTATAACAATTATTTAAAATTGCATTTTTTGGTTGCTCATGGTTAAGTTGAAACTTTTGTAGGCAGGTACCGACATTTTTTCGGAATAAGTAGTACTTTTGATAGAAAGAATTGTTTAAAAACTTATTACCTTACTTTGTTAAAAAAATGTCATCGATTACAAAATGCAAGGATGCGAGTTAAAAATGTTATTGTTAAGGACGGTTCATTTGGTGATAAGACATGTGTAGTTATTATTAGTAGTGATATCAGTGTCCCGAAATCTTTACGTTTTATATGTATTTAAGTTATGTATGCGTTACATTGTTACATACCTAATAATTGATGTCACTGTTTGAACATTTAAATATTGTTAACAGAATGTACAAAAACTTTGATAAATGGGTACCTAATGTGTAGGTACTTGTTGAAAATTTTATTGTGCGGTACCTAAGTAACTACTTAATGTATTTCCGTTGTTTTAAAGAAAATCAACTGTTTGAGTGTTTATATGTATGTACCTATAAGCGAAATAATTGCTTTTCGGCATTATTATCATTAGAAGTTATAATTATCGTGCGATGCTTACAAGCGAATGTTAGTAATGTATTTAAATATTTATAAATTTGCTTAGATGATTAGATTTGAAGTTAAAGATTAAATAAATAGTAATTTGTAAAATACCCACACAGAGGTGATTGTACTTAGCTAATGTTTACATTACAATGAAATAATATGTTATACTCTATAAAATTTAACTTGATCTCTGCGACAGCTGTCAGAAAAATCACGCCTATGAAGTCCTGAATTTCTTAATAGTACAGACAGTACCTGTCAATGTCATACTTTAAGAGCATGCCGATTAGTGATGGGCGACGAATGTTCGTGACCATAGAGTTTTAGATAGTGCGATAGTTTATACTAACGATATTTTAAATAAAACTTAATTTATCATTAATTTTATTGTATATTTTAATATCATAACATTTTTTACATGTGTAACTAAATTAAACCCAATTATATGTTACATTAGCATACATAATAGTGAAAAACGTCGATAAATGCTATCATTACATTATAATGAGTATTTAATTAATATCATAACATTATTTACATGTGTACATACTTGATCTTAAATAATAGTAAGTAAATAAAATATAATTTCTCACCTTCAACTACTCATTCGATTTCATTACAACATTGTTTGAAAATCGATTTTTTCCACCACTATCTCAACTCTAAATATGTCAATTTGTAACTGTCGCAGAGATCAAGTTAAATTTTATAGAGTATAGTTTCATAAATAAATAAATGTTTAGAGGTAGTCTGTACTATTAAAACCTGAGCTATTTTATGTGATTGAATGGCAGTAAAACATGTGTATCCACCTTCTGATAGGTAGGTATTATTATAGTCTTAATCTAGGTGTCACTGGATACCGCATGTAATTGTTTGTACATTGTTTGAATTTATTTAAAGCAATTAACGTGAAGTAAGCGCTGTCAGTATTTAAGTACCTACCTGTTGATCAATTTTATTTTCAGATAGTTATCTACCTACACATACGATTAGCCGTACGTAGTTACTTTTGTTTACGATTTTGAGTAGGTATAATATTTTAGTCAAATAAAAATCCAGATTATGAACTATGAATTTATAATGTTTGAATTGATATTACAGTTTTAAATAGTTTTTTTTTGTTATTTGGAGTCTCGTTTAAGTTATCGTTGACTACTGATTGTTTTGTTATAGTTTGGCTTTTGGTGCTTAGCTTAGGTAGGTATAGTTTAGCAAGCGAGAAGAGCATAGTAAGTGGTTCAGTCGAGCGAGTATGTAGGTAGTCAGTGGTTTTTATGTTTTAGAAGTGTTAGATTTTCGTATTAAAAGGTAGTAGTAGTAGTGTGTCTTATAGTGCGACATTTGTTCGGTTGATAAAATAATTGTTGATTTATGTTTTTATCTATAATTCGAATTTGAATTGATTAAACCATTGTTTTACCTATATACTACTATCTGTTGCAATGTGTATAATGTACGTAAGTAGTTATGAGTTGCATTAATTTGTATTTAATATTATATCTTATTTTAGAAGGAGGAATATGTAGTGTATTCATAAGAAATAGGGTAGATACCATTTGATTAACTACCCACATATGGTACGTTGTATATATATTTGTATGTGCATAATAAAGACCTTCATTCTGCGATAGTCCGTCTTTTACTGAACACTACAGTAACATAATTTGTACACTGCTGAACAATAAAGTTTTTTCTATTTCTATTCTATTCTTTTTCTAGAGACTACAGTGCCATCAACTTATCTGACCCGGTGGTGGCGTCGCTACCATCGTTTAAAGTCATCAAACCTTATGCCACACTCGAGTAGGTACGCTTCCTCTGTACTCTGTTCATATTTGACTCCTATTATTCCTTCGAGAATGATGATGATAAAGAGCCATGCAATAAAAAGTGATGTCACGTCAAAGAAGATATAATAATACTACGTAGTCACGTGCTGAAAGAGATCCCTGTATTTTAAAAAAAATATTAAGATTCCGGTTCATTGGTATTAATTTTTATATTTTTTACGGCACTGTCCTTGTAACTCTAAAAGCTGCCAGGTCTTTCAATGATAATATTTTAGTGATATTTGATGATGTCATGTGACGCAGGCATCCGTACACTCCCGGACTATATCAAGGTCGCTGTTCACGTGGTTTGGGAAACACTTGGGTATTTTTGTTATTCATGCTTCTAAATGCTGTCCGGCCAGTACACATTGTTATTTGGAGAGGCGCGACTAAAGGACGTTCGCGTTTCATATCTCCGAAATTAGCAAATATTGTGTTTTATTATATTGTGGACTATTTTATAATATTTGATAAATATAGTGTCAGATTTGTGAAATGTTAAGCTTATCTGCGTTGTTAATGTTTCTAGTGAAAGTGGAATTATCTTATCTAGCTCGGATACCCAATATCATTTTGCAAAACAAACACGGATACAGTTAAATTTCTAATAGCAAATAAATAAAAGATAGTAAGTATTATAAACAATTGTACATAATTATTTTTAAAATTAAAAGGTGAATAAAATAAAAATGTCTACTGAAGTGATCGAGATTTCGGACAGTGATATGAGTGATATGGACTCCGTTAGTGAAGAGTACGGCGGTGACGGCGACATGGAGATTATAGATCCCCATGAAGATGATCCAGAATATTTCTCGTATTCTTCTATGAGAGATGAAGAAGTGGAGATATTTTTAAACAATACAGTTGAACAACTCTGCAGTACTCTTCAAATTACTCCTTCGGTGGCTAAGGTTTGTACAATAAAAAAATAAAAATACTCCTACTGAAAAAACCTATCTCTCCACAATTGTGACTCAATGACAAGATAACTACAGACCAAATAAGTTGTAGATAAAAATTGGAACTTGAAATATTTGCTCATGAAACATCCTAAGCGATGGAGTATTGAAATTGAAATATATTTATTTGACAAAAATTGTATTAAGAATAGAATTGGGTAAATGTTGGTTCTAATTCTAAGGGGGCAAAATGGGCCTTTTGAATAAAACACCGATTGACACGAGACTTACTCGTACTGTCATACTTTTGGAAGTTATGGAACCAAAATAATTGTCTGCTATTATTAAAGACGCAGGACTCAAAATAACTGCTATTCTTTTCTTTGGGTTTTTACACAATACAATTTCCTGACGTTGGAGTCTAGAGGTGGTCAAAAGATTTCTATTGTCACAACATAATGTAATAAAATAAAAACCATGTATTGCCGGCACAGAGACCCAGAGTTACAAAAATGTTAGTGAGAGAAAAACTTTACAAAATATCATAGATTCAATCACTAATCTAAGCAAAATATTAGTAATTTCTGAACATTAGCTTTTTTTTGTAAAGGCGATTCTTCGTGTATACAAATGGAACACGGAAAAAGTAATGAATAAATATCTAGACAACGAGATTGAAGTGCTAATAAACAGTAACTTGGTACCTAGAGAGCCTTCACCGATCGACCTGTCCTCCCAAAGTTGCTGTGGTGTCTGCACCAATACTCCTCCGATGAATCAATACAGTGCACTTAGTTGCGGCCATTACTTCTGCAACGAATGCTGGGCGGAGTACTTCGGAACACAAGTTATGCAAGGTAATTAGATCGTGATCTCATGTTTTTAAGGTATTTAGTCGATAAGTATAACAAGTAATATGATGTAAGATGTCCCCAAATATTTATTTATTTTTAATATGAAGTGGCTATGTAACATTCTTCTGATTTCCATACCGGATGCTTTATTGAATAGGTAAATAAAGCAATCGGAATATTATGAATTTTTAACAGGGTTTCGTCCGGGAAAATAGAACAAATTATGTTTAGGATCCGGGTTAAATAAATCTCGCTATTATATGTAGACGGAACAATTATGGGAAAATAATATTTCCGTTTGGATAAGAAATTACGATAAAGGTCATTTTACACATAAAGACTTAAAACCTTTTTTTTTTAAATAAGTACATGTTTTTGTAATAAAATCACGATCCAACTGCCATTTTATAATAATTATATCCTCTAATAAAATTATTTATTTATAATTTATTTTAACTTTTAATTCTTTGGCTGTCGGTAACTGATTAAGTACCTACAAATAAAAATTCTGATTCTTATAGAATGCTATTCTATAAGAATCAGAATTTTTATTTGCGTCACTAAGCAACCTTACGATATCACATAGACATTAATAAATTGATAATACACCATAGTAATAAACATTATTTATAGGCCGAATCAAAGATCTTGGCGGCTGAGAGTTCATAGTCATAGTCATATATCTTTATTGCGTATATGGGTAATACAAGATGGTATACTTAGTAATAATAATTAACCGCCATATTCTACCTGTTCGGCATGCAATAACAACATCAGTGTCAATAATATACCTAATTACTGTACTATTATGAAAAAGCCTAAAAACGGAACCGCATTTGAAGATAAACAAGATATTTACCTAATAGAACAATTCGTTAATAATTGTTATTTTACAGATATCTGTGATAATTGCAAACAAATACCAATCACGCCGAGCAAACACATCAAGATAACCTAAAACACATAAAGTAATAAGTAAAGTAATAAAGTTCGCTACAAGCTCCGCGACTCTTGTAGCCTTGTAGTTTTACAGACGCCAACAAGTTTGATTCGGCCTATACTTACATTCCTGGTATCCAACAAGTGAAATTGATGTCAATTCAAAAAATATATTTTCTATTGATATTTTTTTCGTATTTAGATTTCGATCCAAAAAACATTGCACTTGGCATCAACAGTTTTTGTCGGTATTTGTGCCTCCTAATTATAATCCTTTCAGGTGTGTCCAGCTCTATCGAATGCATGGCCCATGACTGCGAAGTGATTGCTCTAGAAGATTTTGTTTTACCACTCATAATTGATCCTAATATGCGCGAGAAATACCAACAGTTCATGTTCAAGGACCATGTGAAATCTCATCCCCAGTTGAGGTTTTGCCCAGGACTTGATTGTCAGGTAAATTAGTAAACGAAGAAAACTTAAGCATTGATAAAGACTTGCTGACGATTTATGTTAGGTACTCATAAAACATCGTTATGTCATATTTGTATAGTATTGTACTGTGTCAACACGCAAGATCTACATATAGGCTGATTCAAACTTCTTGGAAGCTGTGAAGTTAGCTAGAAGCTGCGCTAAAGCCAATCCTCGCAGCGTAATCGCCCAGCTGTTGAGCTTTAGGGCCTTCGCTACGTTAAAACATGCGCACGCGGCGAGTGCATGCGGAGAGGACTTCCGACGCGGGCCTAAGACACAGTATAACATACAGTAAAATATCTTCATACAAACGTGCCGCTCTCGGTTTGAATGTGTGCGTGCGCGCCGCGCGCCGTGTCGGCACGCGATTTCACGCACACGCTAGCATAATATATGGGGGAATAAGGTGGCGGCAGTACGGGCTGTGCAGCGTGACTGTGAGCACGTGGTTACGTTACATGACTGCTCGCGTTCGTCAACTCTCGCCGGCCACTTACCATAATATTAATTATTACGAGTATCATGACTTCAAATAGGGAAAAAAAATTGTAGTGTTTTCGGGTGCCTCAATAACGATTTCGCAAACCCGGACTTATCATTCTTCATAGTTCCTACTGAACCAGAAATGTAAGTACCTACTTATACTTAAATCTTATTAGAAAATGTGGTATTGTATTGTTTATTTTACAGTTTATTTGCTTTATTAAGAGCGTAGCCGAGTCGCATTTTTCCATATAAATGTATTCCCAAATTTACTTCCTGAATACTATGTTTAGAGCTAAAGTTTATTTTAAGAAGTCTAGTTTTACTATAAAACAGAGGATTGAGTACAAAACATCGTTTAGGTAAACGTATTTGTCGCGTATAGTGTAATAAGGGCAATTTCACAATAATTAATATTGCAAATTACTATTGAATTTTTTTTTCTATTGTCTTATTGTGTGAATAAAGGCTTTTTATTTTTACTAAATTTATAAATTGGTAAAATATTCAATCATAATATATGCTTTTTATTGCATAAAAATTTAGATCAAGTTCTGCTTGTTATAAAATATTAACTAAAAGTAAATGCATAGGTAAAAGTGACAACCCTGGGGATCAACGCAAGAGTAGGCTAATAACTCGGCGGGCGGCCTTAGATAACCTACTGTAGGATCCGCGGCGCGGCGGCGGGCGCCCTACGCTGCAGCTAGTGGTGCTAGAACAATTTTCACCTGCCGCATGCGCCCGCGCCGCGCACTCGCCAC
This sequence comes from Hypomecis punctinalis, assembly GCA_949316475.1. NCBI lineage: Eukaryota > Metazoa > Arthropoda > Insecta > Lepidoptera > Geometridae > Hypomecis > Hypomecis punctinalis. The sequence continues at coordinate 14,027,405 of OX438798.1, read as the reverse complement.
CCGCCGCGCGTGTACCAACCCGTCGCACGTCGCACACGTCTGCGCTAGAGAGCGCTGCTGCAACTTATCTTTCAATACATACACGCGAGACCGGTACCCGCCGCGTGCGTAGCGAAGGCCCGCAGTCAGGATTTGGAGCAGCTTGTATCGATCATCACAGCTGCCAGAAGTTTGATTCGACCTATACGATATATGCTCTGAGTCTGGACGATATTAGGTATCTATTTATATAAGAGTAATTATGTATTTAAAACATAATATGTAGGTTAGGTTATCTATGCATGGTATCAGTCTCTGGCAACCATATTGCATGCTTTGCTTAGTTTGAGGTCAAATATCGTGTGTAAGACTTCCTTAACATATTTATTACTAGTTTTCACCCGCGGCTTCGCCCGCATACGCAATATATCATTATAATTTATAGCCTATGTGTTATTCTGATATATAATCTAAATTATTGCAAAGTTTCATCTCAATCCGTTCAGTAGTTTTTGGGTGTAAGAGTAACAAACATCCATACATCTATCCATCCTCACAAACTTTCACGTTTATAATATTAGTAGGATTTATATCTAGGTAGGTATAGGCCGAATCATCCAACTTGGCGGCTGTCATGTTAGCTACAAACCGCGAATAACCCAATCCTCGCGCAATTGTTAAGTGAGCTTCAGTCAGGATTGGGCTATCCGCAGCCAAATGTAAATTTTGGCATTGTATATAGTAGATGCTCCATGATCTGTTGAGTGGCAGAGTCATAGTTTCGATCAAACAAGGAAATATATAGATATTATCTTCTATTACTTTCGCTATATGAGTTAAATCTCTTTGTGCATAGCTTCAATTGTAGTGCTCTTTTTAGATAACGCGACTTATACGCTAATGACTTTATCTACCATTTCAGTTGGTTTTCCACGCGTTGGACGTCGGAGGAGGGGCGCGCCGTGTAGAGTGCCGCGGATGCGGGCTGCTATCATGCTTCTCTTGCCTCGGCCCTCACCACGCACCTACCGACTGCGCCAACATGCGCCTTTGGCTTGACAAGTGTGAAGAAGACTCGGCGACTGCTAACTATCTTATTAAAAATACCAAGGTAATAATAAGACTTTTTTTACGGGCAAAAGTGACTTTAATTACTACAATATATAAGATGCAATACTACTTTATATGCTAAAACTACCTACACTACTACTACATAGAAAGCAATCAGATCATCCACAGACCCTTGAAGATAATCCAAGTGCTCAAGCCTACTGCCAGTTGGCAGCGTGCCCAGCATGCTGGCAGCATTGCCACGCTAAATGGCAATGCTTATACTTACGTTGAGCCAAATAAACACCAGCATTCTGGTCACGCGTCAGGTCAACCAGACGCTCAGAAAAACTTTTGAAAACAAGATGAGCTCCCGGCCCCCACGGACTCAAAGTCTCAACTCCAAATGACTCAAATATGTAACCACTACCGAGGTGCTCCACCGAATTGACCGCCGCTCCAGCTCTACTCTGAGTTTCAGAAAGATGTGACGGTGCCAAAGTATCGGCGCAAGTTGCGTCCCCTACTAAGGGCCGTCCACACTTCCATGGGACCAGCGTCATGCCGTCAGGCCTTTTGCCATCACCACGCGCGAGCCCACTCGGTTCGAGTACAAAAATCAAAAAATACAAAATATTTTTATTGTTCATAATACACGTAACATATTTAAAATATAGAAACCCTGCCTGCTGCTTTAGCGTTAGCTGTGTTGCAGCAGTCAGTGTCTTCCCCTATTAGTGGGTACATATAATAATCAAACCAAAAACAGTCTTTTTCAGCATGAACCAAACGATTTGAATTTCAAGAAGATACAAATGTATGTGTGAGTGTTTGTTTGCGTGTGTGTGTGTGTGTGTGTGTGTGTGTGTAACACTGCAATACACGAGATCTCATGAGAGTCAAGGTTTGCAGTGCTACACGTGTGTATGTGTATGTCTATATATAATATATGTACATATTTATTTATTTTTTATACTTACATAAATATGTTTTAATGTGTTATAGTGTGATATAATAATATGAGTACAGCTGCGATATTGGCGGTGACAAAAGCCCTGCGCATGACATCGTTAAGGCTGGTGTGGCGGCCAATCCGACCAGCGCTTCTTGAGCAAGAGAGATCGTGGTGACCGAGCCAGTTAACTGCAGTATCACACTGACAGCGATGGGCCTCACAACACCGCGCGATCCGCGACGCTAGGACCTTATCTGAAGAAATTTCCGTGCTAGTTCGCAGATCGGCCGATCCCACTAAGACTAGGTGCCTAGAAATGTTATTGGTTCAGTTAAATTCATTAAATTAACAATTAGGGTATAAGTATATATATAATATAATAATCACTTCATTAAAACTCGCGTGAGAATACATTATATTAGATAAAATACCGGTTTTAACTCACGTATGATATACGGCCGGGCCGCTGTGAAACCCGACCGGTTTCGGAGTAAATTAGTACTCCTTCATCAGGGAATACGCGCACTCCCGTCGCCTGGCGCACGCGCACCCAGGCGACGGGAGTGCGCGTATTCCCTGATGAAGAAGGAGTACTAATTTACTCCGAAACCGGTCGGGTTTCACAGCGGCCCGGCCGTATATCATACGTGAGTTAAAACCGGTATTTTATCTAATATAATATAATAAATATAAATAAATGACATATATTTTATAAATTGGTTAGTCAAAGGGCAAAGGAAAAATTGACAAGGAAACTTGGTGGTGGAATGAAACTGTGCAAAAGGCTTTGAAAGAAAAGAAAGATGCATTTAAAGAATGGCAAAATATTGACAATAGAAACCAAAACGAGAAAACAATTAGGGGATATCTTACACGCGGTGTCTGAATCAAACCAAGCACAGTTTATCATATGGCTGCAGCGCAATCTGCCGGGCTGATTTGTGAATCTAAACTATCCAGGACGCCACCCAAACGTACACAAAAAAAAATCTAATCGGTCCCGCCTTGTAGTGACATACACACGTAGTCTTAGTAAGTACAGTAGAATTACACTCGTATACAGGGTTATTTCTAATCAATTAGCATCCTTTTAGGGGCTTATTCTGTACATCAAAACTAACAACTTTTGTTCTACGACTTTGGGTCAAAACTAAAAAAAAAATCAGCTGTTCTATACGTTTTGTCGCGGGTGAACGATATATGTATTTTATTTTATATATATTTTTCTATGGTACACCCATTTTTTTTTAAAGTTTTGACAAAGGTCGCAGAACAAAATAGTTTTGATGTACAGAATAAGCCCCTAAAAGGATGCTAATTGATTAGAAATAGCCCTGTATATAAATATATAAAAACATCCAGACGCAAAGCAAATTCTTATGTTGATCACATAAATGCGGGCTAATATTAGAGAATTGCAAGCGCTCAGCCAGTCCCCCAGTATAAAGAATAATACGTTATGTTCCAGTGCTGTCCATACTGCCATACTAACATCGAGAAGAATGGAGGTTGCAATTATATTCATTGCCGTATCTGCAATAAGGACTTTTGCTGGATTTGCCTCAATAATTGTGGGAGCCATTCAGGCTGCAGCCGATACGTCGAAGGCCAAAATCTGCAACATGTATGTATCTGCGGGGCTATTCTGTTTAGGTACCAATATCGTTGCTGAGGTGACACGTTCTAGAACCTCTCTTGTTTTTCTGACTGTTCTGAACTGATTCCTTCCTCAATGGTTCTGAAACATTGAGGAATGATTCCTTCCTCAATGTTCTGAAAGCTCAATGCTGTCAAAAAAACTAGAGACGTTCAAGAACGTGTCACCTCAGTAACGAGATCGGTTAACAAAATTGTCCCGCAGCAGGACTCATTATAATAATTATAGGTATTATAATTTTAAATGAGAAATTCTTGTATATTTGGACTGTAAATTTTACAGAATACATATAGCTTATACCGTGATGCGCCTGATGGTACCTACCCCTGAACGTGACTCTTTTAGAGTTCCGTAGTAAAACGAGGAACCCTTATAACTTCGTTGTGTCCGTCCGTCCATCCTAATGTTAACGAAGCCCTGTAACTTACACATATATGAACAAAATTTGATATAACAATAGTTAAAGTATTGATTTCAATTTGCAATACCTACTTAAAATTTTCAAAATTGTATTTCAGGGATAGCTCTTTCAAATACATCTAAGGTGGGGATGAAACTTTTTTCAAACCCACCCCCTCATGTATACCCCACATGATGGGGTGCCCAAGTAGCACACTAGTGAATTTTGCAACTTATATTATAGGTCTAAGTTGCAAATCAGTTGTATTACAGTGTTTGATAAAACCTTTAGCTTCAAACACAACTCTTATTTGTATATGAGTACTTCTTGTCGCTCGTAGTTCCATAGGAGAGATTTTTGTTTCCGCTTTGTTTCCTACGGTAGCATAAAACCGATTTTGTTACCTAAAGTAACATACAGGTTTTAATTTCCACTTATACAGAAGTATTGGTTGTATATAAGGTCTCTAAATCACATATATGCAACTCCTAAATCTAAGCGCTATCGTACTCTTATTTAGCACTTTTAGTTCCAAATAAGTAATACAATAGAGGAATATATCTCTTGTAGTAGCTAAAGGTATCATTTTGCAGCTCTTTTGAAACCTGTTATATTTGCAGCTCTAAGGGCTAGTATACTCTGCCACGCCACTTCAACGCGTAACTAAGTTTCTATAGGGGTTCTGGAATACCAAAAGCAGCAATTTCAACTTATTTGAAACCACTAAAGATCTAACAGTTTCAAAATTAGGTATTATATTATTATTATAACTATTGCTACTATAATAACGCATATGTGTATATATATTGTTTAAGCTGTTGTCTTACGCTCACTTAGGCATAGGCCTATTAAAGTACTAAAACATCAGGACCATTATACAAATGAATTCCATAACATGGAAAAAAGTAAAACGTTTTTATCAATTTTGGGACCCCTAATCCACAGGCACTGGGAGATCTACAAAAGATAAAATAATTACTATTGGTAATAAGATCCACTGCTTTGCCACTCGCAAGATATAAATAAGTGATTTTTACATCTTGTAGGTGCAAATAGAGCATATATTAGTGATATTAAGAACTATAAGATTTCTTTACGTCGCCATGTTTAGAAAATGGAGACCTTGAAAATGTTTTGTTTTGAACATGATTTTTATCACACTGATGCGTAAACACAGAGTTTTGACAGTTATGATTGATGTACTTTAACATCATACTTAACCTAAAACTATTATATCAGGTTTTTAACAGTTTTACTTTTCAATAGTATTATTTCGTTTATTAATTTAGCACAGTATTTTTAATAAATTTTGATCAAATCGAAGGCCCGTTGAAATTTACAAAGAAAACAATGTATAGTTTCACAGTAACAAAACAATCGCAATGACTTTTGTGATATTTCAATGCCGGGAAGCAAATACAATATTATGTATTAAGTGTCACCAAACACAAACAGAAGTATAATATTATGCACTATGGCCGCGCCAATCTCAATCAAAATATCGTCCGTAACACAAAATACAATTTTACAGCTATCGCGGACTGTCGCTACTCTGAATAACTTTGACGTCTCATTTATCGCTCAATGACCGAGCGCGTTGAATGAACGAACGCACTATTGTTCAATGAATCGTTCACTGCGCACATTTTACACTCATAGTTCTAATTGCCACTCATGGTGATCTTGAGAACTGCTATAGATTCCATTTGGAACTAAAAATAAGCTGCAATTTTTCGCCACTTGGTTCTATAATGGTTGCATAAGGGTTCTCTCCACCTATATAGAACTTCATAATGGTTGTAAATTTCACCCAAGTCTGCAAGTAGATATAATATACGAGCTATTTGCCACTATTTGTGCTACTTGGGTGGGGCGTTGAATAGGGTTTGTAAAATCAATGTAAAGTTTCTCAAACATTTTTTTTTGTAACGTGTACCATTTGTGAGTTATAGGTCGCCAGAGTTGGTTGAAAAAAAAGAGTTTCACCCTCTCTCAGAGCAAATAAAAAATCAAGAGGGAACGTCGTTGAACAGTCAAGTGAAGCCGGTTTTTTATACTTGTGTGAGTGCGTCGCTGTTGCGCCGCCATAGTTCGACTGTCAAGCCAAGGCGTTTCCTTGTACGTTGATGTGTGTGTAAATTATCTGTACACGGCGAGGCGTAGTTTTGGTCGGCCTCACTTGTTTGTTCACAACATTCTGTCTTGATTTTTTTATTTGGTCTGAGCACCCTCTCTCTCATTTTTAAAGTATACAAGATGGAATGTTCAAACTTTCTGAGTTCATAAACCTTATTCAAAACTTTCTCTGAAAATTATTTTGAGCAATGTGGAATTATAGGTCAGGGGTTATTAACTTCACAAAGATATTTCTTAGCCATGTCTTTGTCTTTCTAGTACTTACTGTAGTTACACGCACTTGACAACTTATTTAAATAAGTGTTTGGGCTTAGCGCAGCGAAACCAATGATCAATCTGAGTGTTTGGTTTTCAGGAACAATACGAAAAACGAAGAGCTATGCAAAAATATTTACATTATTATGAAAGATGGCAAAATCACGCTAAATCTCTTCAGTTAGAAGAAGAAACAACAGCTCGTTTGGAGGATCGTATTCATAATAAGGTAATGTTTTTCATCCATCCATCAACCATAGGACGTCTACTGCTGGACATAGGCCTCCCCTATAGATCTCCAATAAGACCTGTTAGCAGCGATTGCATCCAGCGCGATCCTGCGGTCTTGAAGGCTCCTTTACACACAGGCGGTACGAGCGGTAGCAGACGGGCGGGCATCTGTATTGTACTGGTTATATAAGAAGGGCTCACACAGGTCCGGTCGCGGTACTGCCGTACCGCCCTTTACCGCTCGTACCGCTCTACCGCTCGTACCGCCTGTGTTTGATGGAGCCTCAATGAGGTCATTCGTCCTTGTGGGTGGACGTCCTACGCTGCCCTTGTCAGTACGTCGTCTCCACTCGAGAACTATTCGACCCCAACGAATGTTAGGGGCTTGAGGGATATCCAACGAGCCAAGAAAAAAGAGGAGGCGGCTACAACTTTTTTATCAATGTGTATGTTACCGTCATAACTCGATTTTAGGGATCACGCGTTTACCCTAGTTATATCCCGAAAAGAATCAGTTAAAACCTAAATGATCCGTGATCCGTCTACGTAGGGATCAACCCTACGTAGATTTGTGGCTACGACTTAAGTGTTTTTTTAAAAAAAAGCGGGAGCTAGAAACTCAAAGGAGGTCCTGAGTGGAGCAAGCCAAGTCGAGGCCGAGTGTAATGTAAAGGCCGAGGCTGGCCCAGCGACACTCAGGGCCGATATTATGTTGTAAATCAACGCTTACATAAGGAAGTGCTGAAATCACATTTCCATAATACATAAGTGCATAATGCCTTACTTTTATTTTTCGATTAACTAAATCATAGTTAGTAGGTATTTCGAGTCTACCATCAACATAGATATTATACCTATGGATTCATCAAATAAGTTTGAATTTATTTGTCTGTAACAGATTAGTGCTGGATTGGGTACTTGGATCGATTGGAAGTATCTCCACGACGCTACGAAATTGCTGAAACGCTGTAGATACACTCTTCAATACACGTACCCCTGTGCTTACTACATGGAGGGGCCTAACAAAGTCTTGTTTGAATATCAACAGGTACGCCCAAATGTCCGGTTTACTGATGACTTAGGTACTCACAATATCGTACATCAAGATGAATATTTTTGACTATTGGCCTACCTCGAAATCGTGAAAAAATCTGCTGTCCCATATATTTTTTTCATTATTCAATGAACTTTCTTTACGAAATAACATATGTGGGATTATTCTAATTCTATTATTGAAGATTACTCCCGCGCCGCATCTCGGGCTGCTAAAACCGAAACCGAAGATGAATATCGTTTTACCGATAGCAGAGTGCTTCCACTCTGCCCCACCAAAGCGCCCCACTAGTGGGGCAGATTCCACTCCTTCATTTTTTGGAGTGGAATCTGCCCCACTCATCCCATCTTGGTGGGGCAGATTCCACTCACTTTTTAGACCAGTGGAATTTGCCCCACCAGGGGTGTCGCATGATTTTAAATTAAATTACTAGTGCCATGAAGTGCATAATTCGACTTCAAAAGTTTAATCATCATAACGCTCCACCATAAGGACAGATAAGTGACGACTTTGAATCCAAAATATTAAGAAGATTGTAAAACTAAAAGCACAGATATCTGATTTAAAAAATTTCAGATTGTGTGTAGTTATAGTATTTATGTCGCAAATATTTTCGAAGTCATCGTAATGTAAAAGAAAATTAAAAATTGCATATTATCATTCCATTTATAATAATCTATTCATTGTAATGATCTTTAATAATCAAATTTAAAAAAAACCGTTTATTGTTAATAATCTATTCGAGATTTTATCTCAATCAGCAAGTAATTTTTTTTTTTATTTATGACAATACTACACTACTACTACATAGAAAGCAATTGGATCATGAAGTTAATTAATTAAGCAAGTTAATTGAATAGTATGTAATTAAATTTGCACCTATTACAAATGATAAACGTTTCCATCTTAAATGCAACAATGGGTTATTTCTAATCAATTAGCATGCTTTTAGGGGCTTATTCTGTACATCAAAACTAACAACTTTTGTTCAACTACTTTTGTCAAATCTTTTAAAAAGAAGTTGCTGTTCCATAGAAAAATATCTTTCACCCTTGACAAAATGTATGGACCAGCTGTTTTTTTTTTTGAGTTTTCACAAATGTCGCAGAACAAAAGTTGTTAGTTTTGAAGTACAAAATAAGCCCCTGAAGGATGCCAATTGATTAAAAATAACCCTGAATTTTATGCATTAATACGTTAATCACAACTTATGTATGTAGCATACAGGTTGGAGAGCTGACGCCGACATTAATTTGACCCACATGTAGAGTACTAGAAGACACTGACAATCTATTACTGGTTACTAATGAGTAACCAGTAGTGGATTGTCAGTGTCTTCTAGTTTATACAAGCGACTATTTATGTTGCAGCGACCAGGTATGAGTTCTACCAAAAGCAGGAGGTCTTGCCACTGCAACTTCAATAGGTCGTTTGTGATGTTTCTATTTAAATTAGGAAAAGCAACCTTAGAGTGTTTGCAATCCTCCCTTTTGTTCCATATATTCTGATACGTGAACGTGACACGCGCTCTTCCGCCGCTATTGACTTACAGTGTTTAGTTGCCTTGTCCCCTACCTGTTTTCTCGTGCCCTCTTGGGCCAGGGTGTCGGCTTTGTTGTTGCCTGAACATGTTCTGTGACTCTTTATTCAGCGCACGATTGTTCTGTGTTAAATTGAAAGAGTTTGAAGAGACGCATGACATTCAGCAACAACTCTAGAACTTGTTACAGGTCTTCTGAGTGCGTAGATTGTAGCAGCACTTTCAACAACAAAGGGAACGCGATTAATTCTTTGGCCTCACTGTATTTTGTAGCTGAATTGAATGATAATATTAAATTTATAATTTTCTTTTACTTTACGATGACTTCGAAAATATTTGCGACATAAATACTATAACTACATACAACCCGTAATTTTTGACTTTTTTTACAATCTTCCTAATATTTTGGATTTAATGTCGTCACTTATCTGTTCTATTGGTGGGTGGTTATAGGTAATGATTAAAATTTTGAAGTCGAATTTCGCACTTCATATCACTAATAATTTAATTTAAAATCATGCGACACCCCTGGTGGGGCAGATTCTACTGGTCTAAAAAGTGAGTGGAATCTGCCCCACCAAAATGGGATGAGTGGGGCAGATTCCACTCCAAAAAATGAAGGAGTGGAATCTGCCCCACCAGTGGGGCGCTTTGGTGGGGCAGAGTGGAAGCACTCCGATAGCATAGTAGGTACAATACATACCTACTGTTATTTTATACAATTACCTAATACCGTAATCGTATTAAATTCCTGGATTGGTACATGAATATTGTGTAGCCCTAACAAACTGGCGTACGCCGTACCGTGGCTGTTTGCTTTGTATCAAGTTTTTTCTGTGCTATTTGCATAATTTCTAATATTCAGGGTTATCTGCTTGCCCTGTATAGGCGAATCATACAAATCATCTAATCAACGCGCAGCTATATGTGAACTTCAGTCAAGATTGGATATTGCTTCGCTTGTAGCTAACTTCACATCCGCCGACTTGTATGATTCGGCATATACCAAGCCGAACAACTTTTACTATGGGGCCAACCTGGAATTAGAGATAAAAGAATCGAAAAAATTGTTGTTCCATACAAAATTGTAACTTTGAGTCGACAAAATGTATGAAACAGAAGATATTTTTTCTCGAATTCCTGGTTGTCCCCATAGTAAAAGTTATTTTTAATTAATGACAGTTAAAATCACCTCCTTTTAGCTTAGTACAGGCGAGTAGATAATCCTATAATACCTAAGTATATTACAAAACAATGTAACTAGCGCATAAAAAAAGCTAGATACAAAGAGACACGTACCTGTGTAACGACTGCCTCGATGGCTCAGGGGTTAGTAACCCTGACTCCTGGGTCAAAGAGGCGTGGGTTCGAACCCCACCCAGGGCAACCATTTTTTTAATTTTTTTTTTATTTCGAATAGGTTCGCGTTTGACTACACACTGCCTGATGTTAAGCAGTTGTGCAATATAGTGTGTAGCACGCTTACCTAGAAGATACCTATTTATATTTACTCGGGATTTGAAGACACCCACGTTGTACTTTAACGGGAAGACAGACCCAGGCAAAGCGTTCCACATTCTGGCCGTTCGTATGAGGAATGAGGATTCGAAACGCTTGGTTCTAGCGCGCGGAATGTCCACCATAAAAGGGTGGCGCTTTTGTCGAGTGCTTCCACTTTGCCCCACCAAAGCGCCCCACTGGTGGGGCAGATTCCACTCCTTCATTTTTTGGAGTGGAATCTGCCCCACTCATCCCATCTTGGTGGGGCAGATTCCACTCACTTTTTAGACCAGTGGAATCTGCCCCACCAGGGGTGTCGCATGATTTTAAATTAAATTATTAGTGCCATGAAGTGCGAAATTCAACTTCAAAATATTAATCAGTATAACGACCCACTAAAAGCACAGATAAGTGACGACATTGAATCCAAAATATTAAAAAGACTGAAAACTAAAAGCACAATTATCTGAATTCAAATATTTCAGATTGTATGTAGTTATTGTATTTATGTCGCAAATATTTTCGAAGTCATCGTAAAGTAAAAAAAAAATAAAAATTGCATATTATCCATTTATAATAATATGTGTAAGTGTAATTTTTGTATTCATAAATAAACGATGAGTTTGATTTTTTTTATAATAATTTATAATAATCTATTCATTGTAATGATCTTTGGTAATCTATTCGAGATTTTATCTCAGTCAGCAAGGTACTTGAATAGTATGTAATTAAAATTTGCACCTATTACAAATGATAAACGTTTCCATCTTAATTGCAACCTTCATTATGTGTATTAATCATACAGGGTTATTTTTAATCAATTACCATGCTTTTAGGGGCTTATTCTGTACATCAAATTCTGTATATTTGTTCAACGACTTTTGTTTTGTAATGAAGATTGCAATTAAGATGGAAACGTTTATCATTTGTAATAGGTGCAAATTTTAATTACATACTATTCAAGTAACTTGCTGACTGAGATAAAATATCGAATAGATTACCAAAGATCATTACAATGAATAGATTATTTTAAATTATTATAAAAAAAATCAAACTCGTCGTTTATTTATGAATACAAAAATTACACTTACACATATTATTATAAATGGATAATATGCAATTTTTATTTTTTTTTTACTTTACGATGACTTCGAAAATATTTGCGACATAAATACAATAACTACATACAATCTGAAATATTTGAATTCAGATAATTGTGCTTTTAGTTTTCAGTCTTTTTAATATTTTGGATTCAATGTCGTCACTTATCTGTGCTTTTAGTGGGTCGTTATACTGATTAATATTTTGAAGTTGAATTTCGCACTTCATGGCACTAATAATTTAATTTAAAATCATGCGACACCCCTGGTGGGGCAGATTCCACTGGTCTAAAAAGTGAGTGGAATCTGCCCCACCAAGATGGGATGAGTGGGGCAGATTCCACTCCAAAAAATGAAGGAGTGGAATCTGCCCCACCAGTGGGGCGCTTTGGTGGGGCAAAGTGGAAGCACTTCTTTTGTCGCGTCTGTCTAGCCGTACGACAGAAGAAAGGGGCAGGTGGGACCAGACTGTGCAACTCCTGGGCACACTCTCCGAAGTGTATCCGGTAAAAGGCCGACAAACATATTTATGTGAAACATTGAATTTATTGAACATTGGTGTTTGCTCTGTGTCTGGGTGTTATTTAGGTACTATCTATCTAAGTATGTATTTAAAAATATGTAGGTATATGTAGTATATCATTCTCTGGCAGCCATCGTCCCACAAGCTTTGCTTAGTTTGGGATCAGAGACTGTGTGTTAGATGTCCCCAAAAATTTATTTATTATTATTTATTAATTTTTCTGAATATTTTTTTTTATCCTAGTCTTATTAATTTGTGAATATAATTTTATTGCAGGCCCAACTAGAAATGGAAATAGAGAAGTTATCTTGGAGAATAGAGAGAGCAGAGCAAATTGATGGAAGTGATGTTATAAATCAGATGAACATAACGGAAAAAAGACGAGTTATGTTGCTGAGAGAATCAAAATCTTTTAATTTTTACTCGGCGTCTTCGTCGTCGCAGGAGCCGACTTGACGCCATTTTATATTTATCGCACGCCACGTTGCATTTACACTTTTGTAGACTATTATAGGCTGATTCAAACTGCTTGGTGCCTGAGCTACAAACTGCGCATTGTTCTGCTAACGTAGTAATTTGTGTACCTATACCAAGGACTTTGTATACTATCTGGACTGCGCACAGACGAAATTTGGCTCAAAGTTAGTTTAGGAAAATTCAACCTTAATGCGTTGTAACAAAACATATATTCCTTTGAAATGGTATAAGAGAGACGCTGTGCCGAGTGAGACTTCCCAGAGTGATGAAGTTGTCCCGCTCGCACTATTGCCATTTCGGAACGACACTTATAAATGGTAGAATTATTACCTGTAAAGCCGCGACTGTTTTAACCATTTCTTAGTTTTTTTATCAATGTAGTTTGATAAGATTTTAGTTATAATTGCGAATAGATGCCAATAAAACAGAGTTTGATATTTATTTTGTATGAATATACCTACGTCTTTATGATTAACGGTTATTTTTTATTTTTGACTAGAGTATCACCGTCGATTGCAAATGGCGTACTATGGTGTATACAAAGAAGTGTAGTAGGGTGACTATGCTGGACATATTTCTTAAACATGCTGGGTGTACAATTGGTGTATAGTCGTGGTTGTCATTTTTAATTTTTTTTGGTTGTAGATTTCAAAATTGGCATCCATATTGGAATTAAAAACGGCAGACGTCACTTTTTTGAAAAAATCATGGGTGTAGTTTTCGAGGTCTTTTGGGGTGTAGATTTCAAAATTGGCATCCATTTTGGAATTAAAAACGACAGACGTCACTTTTTGCTAAAAGTCGCGATGGGTGTCGCTTTTGAGGTTTTTGGGGGTGTAGATTTCAAAAATGGCATCCATTTTGCAATTAAAGATGGCGGACGTCACTATTTTGAAAAAGTCGTCATGGGTGTCGTTTAATAGGTTTTTGGGGGTGTAGATTTCAAAAATGGCATCCATTTTGAAATTAAAGATGGCGGCCGTCACTATTTTGAAAAAGTCGTCATGGGTGTCGTTTAATAGGTTTTCGGGGGTGTAGATTTCAAAAATGGCATCCATTTTGAAATTAAAGATGGCGGCCGTCACTATTTTGAAAAAGTCGTCATGGGTGTCGTTTAATAGGTTTTTGGGGGTGTAGATTTCAAAAATGGCATCCATTTTGAAATTAAAGATGGCGGACGTCACTATTTTGAAAAAGTCGTCATGGGTGTCGTTTAATAGGTTTTTGGGGGTGTAGATTTCAAAACTAGCGTCCATTTTTGGAATTAAAGATGGTGGACGTCACTTTTTTGAAAAAATCGTCATGGGTGTAGTTTTCGAGGTTTTTGGGGGTGTAGATTTTAAAAATGACATCTATTTTGGAATTAGAGATAGCAGATGTTGCTTTTTTGAAAAAGTCGTCATAAGTGTTATTTTTTGAAAATTCGAGGGTTTATATTTCAAAATTGGCATTCATTTTGGAATTGAAGATGGCGAACATTACTTCAAAATGGATGCCAATTTTGAAATATACACCACCAAAAACCTCTAAAACTACACCCATGACGACTTTTTCAAAAAAGTGAGTCCGCTATTTTTTATTTCAAAATGGATGCCTTGTTTACTACGGAAGCCTTTAAATTCTGTTAACTACGGAAGTCTATTCGTGGACAAGTTTTCGTGATTAAGATTTTTCGTGATAAGTCTATTTGTGACAAAGTTTTCCGTGAAAAAGTTTTTGTGTTAACATTTTTCGTGGTTAAGTACTGACATGGGTTGCGTAATAATTATGTGTCAAGATTACATCTATGAAATTTAAACGTTGTTCAACACCGTAAATATGGATTCCAGACCGTTACTGTCGTCACAAAAGTGAAGGAACTCATCGAGATCTACATTTCCGATGACAGCTGTCAAACTTAAAAGTGGTTTATCTCCGTCATTATCAATTCTAGACCATTGCTGTCTTAACAAAGGTGAAATAACTCTTCAAGATCTACATTTCCGATAACAGCTGTCAAACTTGAAACTGAATTATCTCCGTGTATATTAATTCTAGACCATTGTTTTTATGGGGATTGGTTTAATAAAAATCTTCAAGGAAGGCCTATGCCTAGCAGTAGGCGTCTTATTGCTAAAGCGACGACGATGACGAAGGACGACGAGTTAGGGGTAAGATAACTGCGATTCCTGCGTGCAGTAACATTCCAAAGAAAAATTATATCCCAAGATGATCGAGATGTTTTGGTCATCCTACTTGGAAAAGAGACACAATCATCTGATGTGGTATCCTTGTCGGCACGTTTTTCTTTGCCAGTACTCAATCCTGTTTATATGATAAATCCATGACCTATACCTATAATTTATTGCTAGTGCATAACCATTTGCTTCGTGTTCACAGACGCCAATTAATTTGATTCGTCCTATAGTAGCTTATTGCAAGTAATATTTTTACTACCTATCTAATTTACCTGTCTGTAGGACCTGTCAGCAGGACCAAGACAGAACATTTGTGTTTTATGATTTCGGGGGTCCGTCCAGGGCTCCGACTTCCGGTACCTCGGCTCTATCATCCGAAGTGACGGCGACATCGACCGGGATTATAGCAGGATAAACGCAGGTTGGATGAAATGGCGACAGGTTACTGGAACAACCTGCGTTCCGCGGATGCCCCTTAAATTAAAAGGGAAAATTTATAAAAGCATCATAAGATCTGTCGTATTGTATGGATCAGAGTGTTGGGTCACCAAAGGGGAAAATGAAAGGAAATTGCATGCAGCGGAGATGCGAATACTGAGATGGATGTGCAAAGTGACGAGGAAATTAATATTTTAGGGGAAGTCTGAAAGTAGCACCAGTGACTGAGAAATTAAAGAGTGGCAGGCTATCTTGGTATGTATATATGTATACTGAGAAGGGATAGTCATGTCACAAAAAGAACTCTTAATATGATGGTAAATCGCAAAAGCGGGAGGGCAAGACCAAGAAAAGTGTGGATGAATTGTGTGAAAGATGATATGTGAGAGAAAGGAGTTGATGATGAGATGACGGATGATAGAGTGAAGTGGCGAAAGGAACCGTGCTGTGCCGACCCCACCTAGTGGGAAAAGAGCAAGATGATGATCTAATTTACCTGTCTGTGCTAGGAGCATATTAAATAGGTTTTTTACTATGAGTGTAAAAATAAAACTCAAGACGCAAGTTAGAAACATACCGACCTAGTATGCGCTATATGGCAAGCTTTTCTGTGATGGCAAGTATGCGCGCCACGAATTATTTGGTTCGTAGTGTCAGAACGAGATAGCGTTATGGCAAAGTATATACTTATCTGTCACTTTTTGACACGTCGAAATGAGTTCTTTTCGTAGCTATTCGTGGCTTGACTAGCTGACCTCCGGGCTAGTATGCGCGTTACAAAATATTTCTTTCGAAGTGTAAGAACGAGACAGCGTTATGGCAAAGTATATATCTGTCACTTTTTCACACGTCGGAATTAGTTCTATGCTAGTGGCTTTTCGTAGTCGCATGCTTGACTAGCTTGGTGGCGGCGTCGCCACCGTCGTTTATAATAATAAGTTTACATACCTATTTATAATATATAATAACTATTGCTAATATTTGACGTTTCAAAATGACATCGTTAGTTCCTCTTTCGGCCACCGGGTCAGATAAGTTTGTAGTACTGTGAGTACTGTACCTACCGACCATAGAGCTATTACGATATCTGTGCTACCGACACATTTATAACAAATATTTATCTTATTATTTAATGTCAAATACTGACGTACCTACTGTAAAGAGACTGTATACATTTATCATAGGCACAGAACAGAAGAACTCTCTCTTTGTGCTTAAAGATATGTAAAATGCTGATACCTAGGTAGGTACTGTAAATATAGACTGCTCGCATTTATAGCCATGTAAAATACCCATATAGGTACTTAAGACTAAGCTTAAGCTAGATATAAAATTGTATAGATTTAGGATCTTTAGCTTTGTTAAATTTTGATATGTTGTAAAGAGGTTGTATACATTTACATATGCACCTATATAAAACCTATATACTAATATAAAGAGACTTCATCCTTATTTATAGATATGTAAAATACTGATATACAGTATAACTACGTATTTAAAATACATTTACCTATGTATTTAAAGCTATGTAAAATATAAATAACTAGCGGACCCGGCGAACTTCGTTTCGCTTTCCGTAAGAACCTTGTACAGAGTATTAGAAAACTACAAAAAAAAAAATAAGCCAAATCGGTCAAGCCGTTTTCGTGATATGTCGTGACAACGGAAAACGGGTTTCATTTTTATGTATATAGATTTGAAAATATTTAATTTCATAGGATATTGTTGTAAAGAAATACGATTAGGACGTTTCAGCTTTTTTATTTTTAGAGATTGTAAATTGTAATTATAGTGAATAGTAATATTATTTTACATTTGATCTGTCAATATTCTATTCAATACATACATAATTATGTTGGTATATACAATATATGAAACATTTTATTTTGTATTTAAATAACAAACTGTGCAAAGTTTTTTAGTGTCAAATTAACTTTATTATCTTATTTTACTGTAGGTAGGTAATAGGGTGAAATGGCCAGTTTGCCGACCACCACCGGTTCACGACCACTTTTTCATAAAACCACTATAAATAGTTAAATAAAAGCGCGCCAACGTTTGTTTTGGTTTTTGAACGATACTTTGGTCTATCGCTTCCCCTCTGCGACACTGTGATTTGTCTTCTGATACGTGATGCACTTCAATGAGCCTGTGAACCAGACCCATAGTGCACGTGTCGGAATTGGTTGCACAAAATTACGAAAAAAATAGTGAGAGGACACTTTTTCAACCGCAAGTAAAACAAGTTTTTGTCGTGATTCACGCATCCAAATGTAGCTTGGAATGATTAGAAAAACACGTTTTTACCCCTAAAGGGTCATTTTAATGTAAAATATGCGCTTTTAATTAAAATAATAGGTGTTCGGCAAACTAACCTACTAAAATTGTGTATGCATCATTTCACGACCACATGGTCGGCAAATGACTATTTCCCATCGATCTTCTTCATAAATTTTCTAACTGATACTTCATGGTACGGCATTTTAGTCTTTGTCAGTTTGATCTTTAGGACGTGGTTTATGTACACTTCAGAATGCGACCAGCAAAATGTGTTGATTACCATTAAAATATAAAGCATTATTTCGGTGGTCGACAATCGGTCAGCTAACGACCACGTGTCTTATGCCATACAAAAATTATTAAATAAGTAAATAATACTATTATTAAAATTACTAAATAAGTGTGAATAGATGAAAAATAAATATCATTAAAATAATTGAATGAATAATATTATAACTAAAATTAAATGTCATTTAAACATGATTATTTGATGCTGTTATTATTTACGACCCTAAGAACATGCCCTAAGGCTCTTTTTTCAATGGCTTTTGAGTGGACGTCAACTAACGAAAATGTCGGACGCAAACTGACCACATGTGGTCGGGAACTAAAAAATAGCACATTTTGGTAAATCATTATTTATTTTAGACTTACTAACATAAAATACAAAAAAACTTAGTTTTTTCAATTATTTAAGGTTTTTTCTAAACTTCTGAGTATTATTTGAATCAGAACATTATCATTATAGTCAATATTGTCACTTCAAAGATTACTAGTCCACTAAGTGGTCGTGAACTGGCTGGTTCACCCTATTGTATGTACGTATTTACATTCATAGCCAAGTATTTTATTGCATATCTATCTGACTTGCGTGTATAAAACCTAAACTAAATCTCTAATAAATAATGATTTTATATAAGTACCTACTCGTGTATGATTTTACCGTAACACTTTTCATGTTACCATCACTCAACTGTTCAAAATCCTGCACCCCAGTAAGCGCGTCAGCGCGCGATAGTCTTTGGGATTTTTGCACTTTATGTTAACGGATAAATTACTCTTCATAGGTATAATAGAACTAATTGAGCGGTCATGAATAGGCAATGTTAACGAGGTAAACTACAGTGTTTAATGTTTATGTAGGTACACATAAAACAAACTTTCAGTCAGTCTACGCACCAAGTGAAAAATTTAAAATCAGAAGTTTTGTGTGGACTGTCAAACACTAAAGCCGGAAACATACTATTGGATTCGGCTTGCGGACGCGACTGACAACCGCGACTGATAGGTATCTAGATAATGAATGTACTTTGAGCCATGCACACTATCGGACATAAGTCGCGGACGTCACCTTGGGCTGACCTTGAGCGTTCGGACGTCCGAGAGCTATCTGGCACATCGGATGTTTTAAGACTGTGCACATTGCTAAGTCGCGGCTGTCAGTCGCGTCCGTTAGCCGCGTCCGATAGTATGTTGCCAGCTTAATTCATGACTATGAAAGTACACTGAGCCGTGCACACTATCGGACATAAGTCGCGGACGTCTTCGGACGTCCGAGAGCGATCTGGCACACCGAATGTCTTAAGACTGTGCACATTGCTAAGTCGCGGCTGTCAGTCGCGTCCGTAAGCCGCGTCCGATAGTTTGTTTCCGGCTTAATGCTCGAAATATACTATCGGACGCGGCTTACGGACGCGACTGACAGCCGCGACTGATAGGTATCTAGACTATGAAAGTATACTGAGCCGTGCACACTATCGGAAATAAGTCGCAGACGTCACCATCGGACGACCTTGAGCGTTCGGACGTCCGAGAGCGATCTGGCACACCGGATGTTTTAAGACTGTACACATTGCTAAGTCGCGGCTGATAGTCGCGTCCGTCAGCCGCGTCCGATAATATGTTTCCGGCTTAAATGAGGTTTCGTAAACTTAAATCAGTAGAATTCATCTGTAAATGGCAATTGGCAAAATTTCCAAAAAAATTGCATTACGCTCGCGCGCTGATCGAGAGCGACGCGGGCGGCGAGAGCATCAGCAGTGGCGTAACTATACCATCTGAGGCCCGTGGCGAATTTTTTAGATGGGGCCCCCCTTCCAGTAAAAATGTAATGTAAATGACACGTTGTAATTTAATGTAATTTGTTGTTTTATTCAGTAAAGGGAAAAAATTATAGCTGTAAGAAACGCGAGCGTAGCGAGCGCAAAATTTTTTCATGTTTTTTTTCATTCCGGTAATAACATTTGGAAATTTTGTTCAAAATGTTAGGCTATTCTGTGTTTGAGGCCTCTTAGACCGGGGGCCCATGGCATTTTGTCAGCCCTGCCACCCTATAGTTACGCCACTGAGCATCAGATATTAAGTTTGATTCAGTCTATTATCGTAAGCTCTGTAAGTTCTGATGTAACCATGAAATAACTAAAACTTAGTAAAACTAGAACCGAGAACCAATATTAAACAAAGTAAATAAGAAAGAATTAACGCTGAGTACACCACGGAACTAAAACTTTACGAAATAATGAATTCAAAAAATCGCGCCATAAGAAAATTAGATGTAGACTTGTAGAGTCTGTGGCTTCAATCATCGATATTTTTCATATTTTTGATAGTTTATTAATATCAGCATTACATTAGCATTTACATTAAAATCTTTGAGCAGAATGAGCAGATACTTATATAAATTAATTTGAACAATGGATTGCGAATAACTTAACAAACAAAATTTGAACATAGCGCGCTAACTTAACATTGAGCTTTAAAGCATTTCTCACACTGATGCGGCTTGCGGCTGCGTTCAGATGACGATGAATAATATTTGTGAGATAAAAAAACGAATTTAGATGTACTTTTATTTGCATAAATAAATATGTACTTTTATGTCTTTTATTTATTCTCTCTTATTCACATTCTCATGACGACGCTTCGTCTGCTATGGCTATGGCTCGGTCCGAAGCAGTCTGCGCATAGTGTGAGCATAGCGGTGTGTCAAGAACATTATAAAACCATAGACGATTCATTTTCCAAAGAATCGAATTGATAAAGTTTATCCCTATCGATCAAACAAATCAAACCAAATAAATAAGCAACGCTTTGTCTATGACTTTCATTAGTCGCCAAAATGGCGACGACGAATGATTCAAAGGCGCCTTTGCGCCAAGTAAAAAGAGTGCAGTTTGGTATAATATCACCAGATGAAATCGTAAGTTCTATATTTTATTAGTGTTTGATGGTGGTTATAAGATGGTCATAAACATGGCTTGGTACATGAAGTAGATTGACTCATATTGCACAACATAAACTAACACGCATTAGCATTGAGGATGTTTTCCCAATATTGTTATCTCGATTTACTATTCTATCTAAATGTTTATCAGAAATGTCACCAAAGCTTCTAAATAGCAACAGTATATTTTTAATGTTTTTTAATGTAGTGTCGTGTTATATCTTTTCCTCCTTCATGTAAAATGGCATTGCTTTTTAGCGACGTATGTCAGTCACTGAGGGGGGCATCCGCTACCCCGAGACCATGGAAGGCGGAAGGCCCAAGCTGGGCGGTCTCATGGATCCTCGACAAGGGGTCATCGACAGAAGCTCCAGATGCCAGACTTGCGCTGGTAACATGACAGAATGTCCAGGTCATTTTGGACACATTGATTTGGCAAAACCAGTATTTCACATTGGTTTCATAACAAAAACTATAAAGATCCTTAGATGCGTCTGCTTCTATTGTTCAAAGTTGCTGGTCAGTCCGGTAAGTTAACATTGATGTACCTACTTAATAATAACATTAATGTGCTGTCTTGATATTGATTTCTATAAAACTATTAATACAAAACCAAAAAGGTTCCATTTCAAATCTACTCATAGGTATGTTAACTTTTTGTTTTTAGACCAATCCAAAGATAAAAGAAGTTGTTATGAAATCAAAAGGGCAGCCCCGTAAAAGATTAACTTATGTTTACGACTTATGCAAAGGCAAAAACATTTGTGAAGGCGGTGAAGACATGGACATAGGGAAAGAAGGAGAAGAGCCTAAGAAAGGATCAGGACACGGTGGCTGCGGTCACTATCAGCCATCCATCCGACGGCAGGGCTTGGACTTAACAGCTGAATGGAAACATGCTAATGAAGACACACAGGAAAAGAAAATTATCATAACTGCAGAAAGAGTGTGGGAAATATTGAAACATATCACAGGTACAGTACTCTTGGCTGCCAGTCTTTTTGTATATTATTATAGATATTAAAACTGTTTCCATTAGGTATTTTGTATACAGTGGATTTTCATTATAACAACAGCCAAGGGACCACATTAATGTTGTCTCTATATCAAAAGGTTGCTATATCCATAGTAAAAAATCTGGTATATTTTCGCAGTTTTTCCACTATGTTGTTATAGTACAATGTGAAAACAGAAACTCCAAATTGTTTGCACAGATCAATATTATTTCACCATTATACAGTCTCAAATGATGTCCACTTTATCTTTAACAGTATAATGTACTTAAGCTTAGGAGCCATATTTACAAGTTCAATAAACACTGTTCACTCCAAAGACAGTTTCAAAACCCTTTTTGAAACTGTCAATGGATGAAATGAAAGAAATGAATAGAAACTGGAAATTGCAATGCTGAATACTGATTTATTTATTTGTTTATAGGCGAGCAGTGTATACTGATGTGCCTATATCAAGCAGTGTTGAATAAAATTAGTATTTATCTGTCAAGGAATTTTTTTCCTTTATCCAAAGGTTCAGTCTATTTTTTATACTATGTATAACGGGACTGAACTCACATGTAGAGATAGTCGTAACAACTATAGTTTGCTACACTTACACACCACATCCTCTGCAATAGAGTTGTCTACAATTGGAATAGGTTGCCTGAGGATGTCATCTCAGCAAGAACTATAAACACATATAAGAATAGTCTGGACTTACTATGGAAATTAACATGGTTTTCACACATTTTATACTATATATATCGGGACTGAACTCACGTGTAGGGATAGTCGTAACGACTATAGTTTCATTGAGTGCATTGCGAGACGGCTCCGCGTGCTAGCACTCGCCAACTTGAGAAAGGTCGCCGAATGCGACCGAAACTATAGTCGTTATGACTATCCCTACACGTGAGTTCAGTCCCTATAGTATAAAATGTGTGAAAATCACGTTAATTTCCATAGTAAGTCCAGTCTATTCTTAAATGTGTTTATAATTAGTTCTTGCTGAGATGACATCCTCAGGCAACCTATTCCAATTGTAGACAACTCTATTGCAGAGGATGTGGTGTGCAGTGTTGGTTTGTGATGGTGTGGGCTGTAAGAGGATGGTATGGCGTCTTCTATCGCGCATATTTTCCTTCAAAGTGTACATGTCGCTGATATCAGGAATATTATAGAAGCCATTGAGAATTTTCAATGTCTCAATCAAGTCTCCGCGCAATCGTCGTTCTTTGAGGGTCGTGAGATGAAGAGCCTTTAACCTATCTTCATAGGTCTTGTGGCGCAGAGCATATGGAATTGTGGTGGCTTTTCTTTGTGTACTTTCAAGCAAATCAATATCTTTCTTAAAGTAAGGACTCCACACCTGGAACCCATACTCTAGCAGAGGCCTTATATAGGTTTTGTAAATCTTAATAAAAACATCCATTGTTACTGTCGGAAAGGACTTGCATATTACATAAATAAATGAGTTAGTTAAATAAATGATTTATAAGTTTAATTTCGTTTGTACACGTGTCAAGGAGTGCTATAGACAAACAAAGCATTTGACCATCTGTGAATGTAAACAAAGGATAAGAAAGCTTAATAGTTTTATAAATGAGTCTTTGTGCCTTTGCCTGCCGACAATGTCGCAATATCCGCAAGGGATTTCTGGGAATCTGTCACAAATGGTTCATAAAAACTAGTCCCGAAAATCTAAACCCGAAATCGACGCTATGTCCGAAGTCGTTATTGCTGAAGGAATTTCCTACGAAAGTATGCTTTTCATTCAAGGGACGTAAGTTTGACGTCGATGTAACCAAAAAGTCGTTACAACCGAGGTCGTTATTATTGAAATCCACTGTATATATATATATAAATAATAGCAGGTTCCAAGATTCCATGAAGCCCTCTATTATTTATGCAAGCTGATGCTAACCAAAATGGTCTGATGAAAGCATCTACACTGAAATAAAAGAAAATATCAGCTGTTGTTAAAATAAACAAACTACACTACAAATTACATAATAAAATAAAAATAGCCTTTATTCACTAATATACAAATACCTTTTGAAAACATTACTCATATTTCTATTTCTTTAATATTAGGTTGTCCACCCTGGACATAGGCCTCCTCTAGAATTTGCCAGAGCTCCCTATCTCTGGCTTTCCTGCGCCACCCTGGCAGCAGGTCGTTGTCCCACCGGTTTTGAGGTTGTCCCCTGAATCGCTTCCCGTCTCTTGGGTACCAGAGCATGACCTCTTTGGTCCATTTATCTTTTTTGCTTCTCAGTACATGCCCAACCCAATGCCATTTAATTTTTTTTATTTTTTGGCTTACATCTGTTACGCCTGTGGCCTTTCAGATTTTTGTTAGTCTCCACCTATCTTTTAACTTTATATGGAGCATGCTTTTTTCCATCCCCTGTTGGCATACTTTAAATTTTTGAATGTGTGCCTTTCTCAGGCCCCAGGTTTGGCATCCGTATGTTAGTATAGGTAGTAAGCACATATTGAATATTTTTCTTATCGCAAACATTGGGGCTTCTTTGTTTTTAAAAATTTCTTTCAGAGACCAGTACCGAGCCCAAGTCTTGCTCACTCTCTTTTGCACTTCTTTTTCCATCATTGATCCCGGAGAGATAATTTTGCCTAAATATATATATATTCTTCCACATAAAATTACATACATATATACTATTACATACAATACTAATAAATAACAATACAATACTAATATGTAAAGAGTGGTCTCTAATTTTTTTTATTTTTCAATTTATCAGGGTTGAACTTCTAATACTAGTATTGCATAGTACTAGTTGTAAAGGTGTTCAGTATCTAGATACTGAACACCTTCCATGTCTCAATCTCTTATAACTTTTTAGATGAGGAGTCCTTCATATTGGGTATGGATCCCAAGTTTGCCAGACCTGATTGGATGATAGTTACAGTACTCCCAGTCCCACCACTATCAGTTCGACCTGCTGTTGTCATGTTTGGTTCAGCCAAGAATCAGGACGACTTGACCCACAAACTGGCTGATATCATCAAATCAAACAATGAACTGATGAGGAATGAACAGTCTGGTGCAGCGGCTCATGTACTTGCTGAAAACATTCGAATGCTACAGTTCCATGTTGCTACATTTGTGGATAATGATATGCCTGGAATGCCAAAGTAAGTTTAGGCAGTTATCTTTAGTTGTGTTTCATCTTAGTATGTGGCCAATCTGTATTAAGTGGCATGGTGTTGTGAAGTAAAAATAATGTCACTTTTTATCATTTTTAATAGGTACATTTACACATGAACTTTACATTGAACATGCTAAATAATAGTGTTGATAATTAAATCCTCATTCAAACTTTTAATGTTCCAGAGCCATGCAAAAATCTGGAAAACCCCTAAAAGCTATTAAAGCCCGTCTAAAAGGGAAAGAAGGCAGAATTCGTGGAAACCTTATGGGTAAACGAGTCGACTTCTCGGCGCGTACCGTCATCACGCCAGATCCTAACTTGCGTATTGACCAAGTTGGTGTTCCCAGATCCATTGCACAAAACTTAACATTCCCTGAGCTAGTCACACCTTTCAATATAGACAGAATGCAAGAGTTAGTTCGCAGAGGTAACGCTCAGTACCCTGGGGCAAAGTACATTGTTCGTGAAAACGGTGAAAGGATTGATTTGAGGTTCCATCCTAAGCCATCTGATCTGCATTTACAATATGGGTACAAAGTAGAACGGCACTTAAGGGATGACGACTTGGTTATTTTCAATCGGCAACCAACACTTCACAAGATGAGTATGATGGGCCATAGAGTGAAAGTGCTCCCATGGTCGACATTCCGTATGAACCTGAGCTGCACATCTCCATACAACGCCGATTTTGACGGTGATGAAATGAACTTGCATGTACCACAGTCTATGGAGACTCGAGCTGAGGTTGAGAATATTCACATTACCCCTCGTCAAATTATAACACCACAAGCAAACAAGCCCGTCATGGGTATTGTACAGGACACACTGACAGCCGTTAGAAAAATGACAAAACGAGATGTGTTTCTCACAAAAGAACAGGTGATGAACCTTCTCATGTTCTTACCAACTTGGGATGGTAAAATTCCACAACCATGCATTTTGAAACCTCAACCTCTTTGGACCGGCAAACAAATATTTACTCTGATCATTCCTGGACATGTAAACATGATTCGAACACATTCCACACATCCTGATGAAGAAGATGATGGACCTTACAAATGGATTTCTCCCGGAGACACAAAAGTTGTAGTAGAGCATGGAGAGTTGCTTATGGGTATTTTGTGTAAGAAATCACTTGGTGCTTCGGCCGGGTCTCTACTGCATATTTGCATGTTGGAGTTGGGCCACGAAACTGCCGGTCGGTTCTACGGTAACATCCAGACTGTCATCAATAACTGGCTGCTGCTAGAGGGTCACTCGATCGGTATCGGCGACACCATCGCCGATCCACAGACGTACCAAGAAATCCAGCGCGCCATCGTAAAAGCCAAAGACGACGTAATAGAGGTCATCCAAAAGGCTCATAACATGGAATTGGAACCTACACCCGGTAACACCCTCAGGCAAACTTTCGAAAATCAAGTGAATCGTATTTTGAACGACGCTCGTGACAAAACTGGAGGTTCAGCTAAGAAATCTCTCACTGAGTACAACAATCTCAAGGCTATGGTGGTCGCCGGTTCGAAAGGTTCGAACATTAACATCTCTCAGGTTATTGCTTGTGTGGGCCAACAGAACGTTGAAGGTAAACGTATTCCATTCGGTTTCCGCAAACGCACACTGCCGCACTTCATCAAAGACGATTACGGTCCCGAGTCGAGAGGTTTCGTAGAAAATTCGTACCTTGCCGGGCTGACTCCATCCGAGTTCTATTTCCACGCTATGGGAGGTCGTGAAGGTCTTATCGATACTGCCGTAAAGACGGCCGAAACCGGTTACATCCAGCGTCGTTTGATCAAGGCTATGGAGTCTGTGATGGTACATTATGACGGAACCGTCCGTAATTCCGTCGGACAGCTCATCCAGTTGAGATACGGTGAGGACGGCTTGGCCGGAGAGACCGTAGAGTTCCAGAACATGCCCACAGTCAAGCTTTCTAACAAAGCCTTCGAAAAGAAATTCAAATTCGACCCGTCAAATGAGAGGTATCTGAAGAGGATTTTCAATGAAGACATCATCAAAGAGCTGACGGAGTCTGGCTACGTAATTGCGGACCTTGAAAGTGAATGGGAACAGCTGTCTAAAGACCGCGAAGTATTACGTCAAATCTTCCCCAGTGGTGAATCCAAAGTTGTACTTCCGTGCAATTTCAAGAGAATGATCTGGAATGCTCAAAAAACATTCCACATCAATAAGAGAATGCCAACAGATTTGAGTCCCATAAAAGTAATTCAAGGTGTCAAAGAACTTCTGAAGAAGTGTGTCATCGTAGCTGGAGAGGATCGGTTATCCAAACAAGCCAATGAAAACGCTACACTCCTCTTCCAGTGCTTGGTGCGATCGACTCTGTGCACTAAATTCGTGTCGGAAGAATACAGATTGTCTAGTGAAGCGTTCGAATGGTTGATCGGTGAAATCGAGGCGAGATTCCAGCAAGCGCAAGTGAACCCCGGCGAAATGGTCGGCGCTCTGGCCGCGCAGTCTCTCGGTGAACCCGCTACTCAGATGACACTGAACACTTTCCATTTCGCCGGTGTGTCGTCCAAGAACGTAACCCTCGGTGTGCCGCGTCTGAAGGAAATCATCAACATTTCGAAGAAACCCAAAGCGCCTTCTCTAACGGTATTCTTGACGGGAGGTGCAGCTCGTGACGCAGAAAAGGCGAAGAACGTTCTCTGCCGCTTGGAACATACCACGCTGAGGAAAGTCACCGCGAACACGGCTATTTACTACGACCCTGACCCACAAAACACAGTTATCGCCGAGGATCAAGAATTCGTCAATGTTTACTATGAAATGCCCGATTTTGACCCGACCAAGATATCTCCGTGGCTTCTACGTATCGAATTGGACCGCAAGAGGATGACCGATAAAAAATTGACGATGGAACAGATCGCAGAAAAGATTAACGCCGGTTTCGGAGATGACTTGAACTGCATCTTCAACGACGACAATGCCGAAAAACTAGTTCTGCGTATCAGAATCATGAATAACGAGGAAAGCAAATTCCAAGACAATGACGAGGAAACCGTTGACAAAATGGAAGATGACATGTTCTTGAGATGTATCGAAGCCAACATGTTGTCCGACATGACGCTCCAGGGAATCGAAGCCATCGCCAAAGTGTACATGCATTTACCCCAGACTGAAGCCAAGAAACGTATCATAATCACTGAGCAAGGAGAGTTCAAAGCCATCGCTGAGTGGCTTCTTGAAACTGACGGTACATCTCTTATGAAAGTGTTGTCAGAACGCGACGTTGATCCTATAAGAACATTCAGTAACGACATTTGCGAGATTTTCGCTGTACTGGGAATTGAGGCTGTGCGTAAATCGGTGGAGAAAGAAATGAACGCTGTACTGCAGTTCTACGGTCTTTACGTGAACTACCGCCACCTTGCGTTGCTTTGCGACGTGATGACTGCTAAGGGTCATCTCATGGCTATCACTCGTCACGGCATCAACAGACAGGATACTGGCGCGCTCATGAGATGCTCGTTCGAAGAAACTGTTGACGTGTTGTTGGACGCCGCCAGCCACGCTGAGGTGGACCCTATGAGAGGCGTCTCAGAAAACATCATCATGGGACAACTGCCTCGGATGGGAACTGGTAAGTTACATTTACTCAAGTACCTGTGTTACGTAATTTATGTATTTTTTCTATTATACTGTTGCCCTTTAATAATTCCACTATGTTCGTTTAGGCCGGGTGACTAGCCCTGGTGTGAGAGTATGTAGTAATAATAGTCCACTGCGGGACATAGATGGATAAGCCATAGAATTTTCCTTGTGATGTTTTCCTTCACTGAAAAGGCAATGTGAAAATAGGTGTACCTATAAATTCCAAAGAACTAATTTAAACAAGATCAGAATTTGAATCCACAATTTAACGATTTGAGGGCGAGCATTCTCCCACTGTACGGTACCGAGCCACCGTAGCTTCTTTTATAAATAAAGAAAGTAGTCCAAAAGCTGATAGAATTTTTTTGAGAAAGTTTAGTCTTCTATAGTTCATCAACTATTTGTGGAAATTCATCTCCAAATCTTTGTTTTCATAAAATCTTTAGTATATTTCCGCTTTGTAATCTAAGAAAGATTTTATCAAAACAAAGAGTTTAAACTTCAATAATTTCGTTTTCAATTGTCTCAATAAAGAATGTAGTCCAAAACTAATTCATTTTTTTGAGAAAGTTTACTCTTCTATAGTTGATCGATCAACTATAGACAGGCATTACTTTGCGGAAGTTCATCTCCAAATCTTTGTTTTTATAAAATCTTTAGTGTATTTCTGCTTTGTAATCTAAGAAAGATTTTAAAAGAGTTTAAGCATCAATAATTTTATATCGTTTTCAATCGTCTCATAAAGATTCATACTTCTCAGGTTGCTTCGATCTGCTTCTCGACGCGGAGAAATGCAAGAACGGCATGGAGATGGGCGGACTGGGCGTCGGCATGGGCGTCGGAGGCGGCATGTACTTCGGAGTCGGCACGCCGTCCATGACGCCGCTCATGACGCCCTGGTCCACCCAGAACACTCCCGGGTACAGCAGCAGCGTATGGTCGCCCGGACAAGGTAAGAAGCAGGGCTTTATCGGCCCTTCTTTCTCATATATTTTGAGGTTTGTTTGCAATGTGTATAATAGGTTTTGACGTCTTGGTTATTTTTTATCGCACTCCACGACCTGCACGTGACTAAATACTAATCTATTTTATACGTTGCCTGGTGTCCGTCAGGCAATCCATAATAGCCCGGCAATGTATGGCCTGGGAATATTATGAATCAAAGATTATTTCATACAGTGAAGAATTTATTTGTCCTGATGAACCTTTGAGATAAGGTTTTAAACCTTATCTCAAAGGTTCATTTTCATTGGTCGTTAATTCAGTCGCTATACAGCAGGGGAGTCCCCAAATACGGGCTACCGACTAATGAAAGTAGGCAATCTATATCTTGGTCGATATACGGCATGCGGGTATTCCCCGCACCAATGAAATTCATCGGTTGGTGTAAAGCAAGCGTGGCGCGTGGACTCGGTTTACGAATGTTATTAGACTAAGATACAAACAGATGGAATGCTTTGCCTAGGTCTGTCTTCCCGTTAAAGTACAATGTGAGTGTCTTCAAATCCCGAGTAAATAGGTATCTTCTAGGTAAGCGTGCTACACCCTAGACCGCACATCTGCTTAACATCAGGCAGTGTGTAGTCAAAGGCAAACCTATTCGAAATAAAAAAAAAAAAAAAAAAACAGATAAATTAGCTTGACACAGATTAATTGTTGATCTATAGCAGGTACTACCTACGTCTGCTCAGTACCACTCTTTCAAAACAAATGCGCTGAAGTGTATTCAACAATCCGCAAGCAGGCCTTATCAACTAAAGAAAACGGATTATACCATGCTGGCTCTATGGCATGCTTAAGCAGAAATCTCCCGTACCCCGCATGCGGGCAATGAAAACGATTACAGCATGCGGTCCCTATGGCATATGTGAACAGAAATCTTCCATACCCTGAATGCGTACTCTAACGACCAACGAAAATGAGGTTTTAACTTTAGAAACAAAACTTACTTTATTTCATTCAAGTTTCGTCATCGATGATTGTTATTGAGTAACGCTACAAAAACGTTAATTGATTGTTACAGTGGGAAGCAGTATGACCCCTGGCGGTCCGTCGTTCTCGCCGTCCGGCGCGTCGGATGCATCCGGGCTGTCGCCGGCGTACAGCGCGTGGTCGCCGCAGCCCGGCTCGCCCGGCTCCCCCGGGCCCCCGATGTCGCCCTACGCTTCTCCCGCCGGCGCTTCTCCTTCCTACTCCCCGACGAGCCCAGTGTACGCGCCGGCATCTCCCAGCCTCACCCCCACTTCCCCTCACTACTCGCCCACGAGCCCATCGTACTCGCCGACTTCACCCAACTATTCCCCGACGTCCCCGATCTATTCCCCGACGTCGCCGAGCTACTCGCCGACCTCCCCCGGCTACTCGCCCACGTCGCCGTCGTATTCGCCGACCTCTCCCAGCTATTCGCCGACTTCGCCGAGCTACTCCCCGACGAGCCCCGCGTATTCGCCGACATCTCCGAGCTACTCGCCAACATCGCCGAGTTACTCGCCGACGAGTCCATCGTACTCGCCGACCAGTCCGTCGTATTCGCCCACCAGTCCGGCGTACTCGCCGACGTCGCCCGGCTACTCGCCGTCGTCCCCGAGCTATTCCCCAACCAGTCCCGTGTACAGCCCGGCGTCACCGAGTTACTCGCCATCGTCACCGAATTACACTCCGACGTCCCCGGCATATTCGCCGACGAGCCCATCGTACTCCCCGACTTCGCCGGCGTATTCCCCGACTTCGCCGAGCTACTCGCCGTCTTCACCCAAATATTCTCCGACGTCGCCCAATTATTCGCCAACATCGCCGTCGGTCGCGGGCGGCAGTCCAACTTATTCGCCGACGAGTCCGCAGTACTCGCCGCCGAGTCCCCAGTACTCGCCGACGAGCCCCGCTTACTCGCCGTCGTCGCCGCAGCACCCGGCTAGCACGCGGTACTCCCCGTCTTCGCCCAACTACTCGCCGTCGTCGCCGAACTATTCGCCGTCTTCGCCCGGCTACTCGCCTATGTCGACCAAGTACTCGCCGACGTCGCCCACGTACACCCCGACGTCTCCCAACTACTCCCCGTCGTCCCCCGCGTACTCCCCGTCTTCGTCGGCCGGCCCCTCCACCTACTCCCCGACCTCCCCGACCTACTCGCCGACTTCTCCCCAATATGATGAAGGTGACGATTAAAGTCTGCGTGCTATTGAGTATTTGGCTTACGGTATGGATGTTGATTAATTTGATTAGACTATTAGATTTGTTAGAATACCATTTTATGAAACCTTTTTATTCAGGTCAAAGTGCTCTACCATTTCCCATAGTCATCTTTTTTCAGTTATAAAGAGTGTTGCTCTTTTACTGTATTATACGTTCTGGGACCTTTTCGTAAAATTGCGTATTTATATATCTCTATATATATGGCTCCTTATTTATCTAAATACTGAATTCTCCAATTAAAATTGGGGTCAGTGATATAATTATCTAGATAATAGTGATATATATATAGTTAAGAACTTGGATATTATTACAAAATAAAAAAAAACTTATTACTGTTAATGACCTAGTTTAATTAAAACCATATTTTTAAATATGCGGGGTATTTTGGCAAAAAATGGCGTGTTTGACTCACCACGCCCGATATGAGAAAATGGATCGATCTATGAAAAGACAATTGTATCGACACGTTGGATTAGCAACGTTTCTTGTATTGACGATGTATTTTAAGATAAAATTGGTAAATAAAGTATGTGTAAAACCCCATTTATTATTTTTATTTTAGTGTATTATAAAAGTAGAAAGCAACCTATTAAACTAAGCTAAGTACCTGCCTCTTAAAGAAAAAAATAATAACTTAGATTTGTCTTCTTGACTTCTATACCTAGTTTAAATGGGTATTGCGGCGTTTCGCCCCGCAAGCTGTTTGGCCCGCGGGGCGAATCGCCCATGACTCGTTTTGAAGGTCCCCATTCGGCCCGCTCCAAACAATGCGGGGCAAATGGGGGAACCTTCAAAAAGAGTCTTGGGCGATTCACCCCGCGATTCACTTTTTTATCTGTACATTTAAGTAGAAAAGTAGTCAATGGAAAAAATAAACAATTGCATTATATCGAGGGCATCATTCTATGAGTCCTATGCACCCCCATATGACTCATAGAATGATGCCCTATGAACAAAAATGCATTTGTTTATTGATGATTGAATGATCATCACGTGAAACCAATTTGGCACATTGGTTTCACGTGTTTTGTAAACATAAATATTTCATTTGAAGCAAACAAATGAACCATTCGATGTCTTTTTATCTACATTAATAGAATACATTTATATACTTTTTATTTTTTTTCGGTAGACCTGGAACCTTTTCTTTGAAATCGTGGTAATATCTTCTGACGGTGAAGAAAAATCGTCTACCTCGACCTAACGTCGCCAAAATATAATTCTCATGGGGCTCTTTAGAAGTTTGTGGGATTGCCAGCCGTGTCCCACGGCTGCCATGATAGAATTTTTTTTATGGTAAATCTGTCAAATTATATGTCTCACAGAATTTTTTGAAAATCATTTATCTATTGTTATAAATAAGTACATTCTTTATTCGTCAAAAACATTTTGGTAATAACATCAATACGGAGATATGGGGCCGCGCCGCGGACTGGATAAGAGCATTTAGAATGAACTTGCGGGGCGAAACGACGCAGGACTCGTTTAAAATAGATAAATTTTAGATTTGTAGTTATAATTTTATCTACTTTTTAACCGACTTCCAAGGAGAAGGTTCTATGTTCGTCTGTATGTTTTTTGTGTATATTTTCGCCAATTATGAATCGAATAAAAAAAAACTTTTTTAGTTTGAAAGGGTACCTATACTCCCGAGGTCCATTAAATTTTATCGAAATCCGTTTTTGTAAAATCAATAATGGAAAAAATTTAGAGTTTTATACATCAATTCGAGCGAACTATTCGAATCTTGTACGCGATGGAAGTCAATTTTGCTATTTTTTGCGAAAAATACCTAATTATTATCAGCATTGGAAGACAAATGAAACGACCAGTGTTACATTACGTCTTATTTAATTCTTAACATGATTACAAAATACAAACTTACATAACTACCTATTGTGCTTTATAACATCGAACACAGCCATTTTAGATACTATACATTACGTTGTATCAACTAGAACCGAAGGAATGGGATGACAGCAAAGCAAATCGATGATAAGCTCTGAAAGTTATGATAGAACTCGAATGAGTCGATGAGAGCAATACTATTTTATCATTTACCCATAATTTCACTAAATATACGTAACGTAACCTATTAGGTATTGGAAGAAAATATTGACATGGAAGCCATTATTACCCAATCAATACTAATTTGCGGAGAATTATTTTCCTCGGTATATTTCTATGATGCGATCTTGATCGACGTATTCGAAAATGTGTGGCGCATCCATGAGAATTCCCACCGTCCCAGCTGTCGTCACAATGAAGAAAATGTAAAGCTGGAGTCTGTCGATCACCATAGCCACGTACTTCCAGTCTTCGCGAGTCTGAAATAATTTTGCGTGTTATACACATTTTCATGACTACAAGGAGATAGGCACCTAGAAAATAATGATATTTTCTTACCTGGATGTAAAGATCCTCGTTACGCAAATGCTCAGCGATGAACTCTACTGCTTCTGTAGCTTTAGCCGCTTCCGGAGACAGGAGTACAGAATCCGAGCTTTCAGATTCCCTGCGTTCTCCCCCCAACCCCAGACCGCCCAGCGCTCCAAGGCCTCCCAGGGCTCCAACCTCGCCACCCCCTTGCGTACGGTTGATCTTACAGTTGGGGTGATGTAGATCTGATAGTTCCATGGCCTCCATTTTGCTTTGATTCGCGCCAATTGCACTGTCAATAAAACTAATATCAAAAACGACGGGTAATGGTACGAAAGTCGTATGAATGTTTACAAAACTACCTGATGTGCTTCGGTAGCTCGTGAGGGGCTGCAGCGTGGGGCGGGCCGCTCATGCCGGGCATTTCCATCATCCAACGCAGCCTCGTCTTGCGAGGGCGGCGCATCAGCAGCATTGCGGGCAAATAGTGGAGGAATACGCTTCGAATCCACAAAGGCATCCTGAAAAGTAAAAGTAAAAACACGATATGTGTTAGTTAGGCACCAATAGTTCAATCAATATTCATTTTGAAAATTGGTTTACCTGTGAGTTCTGGGTCCTCTAAAATTCCAGTTGATGATAATCACAGTAACGAGGATACTGACGGTGTTCATGATGAACGTGAACAGCAGATACTTGGCTATGAGAGGTAACACGAGCGAGGTTGGTGGTAAAATCTTCGATACCAGTAGCAAGAACACAACCAGTGACAGCAAAATGCTGATACCCAATGTAACCTGTAATCAAAATCATTATTAGATACTCGTATGTCGTTACTTTTCTTTAAATGAGTTCATATATTTATGCATAATTAGGATATTGTACCTTTTCACCAGCTTCGGCAGGCAAGTAAAATACGAGGACGCATAGGAATGAAATCAGCACCGTCGGCAAAATCAAGTTGACTGTATAGAACAGAGTCTTCCGTCGAATGATAATGTAGAAGGTAATATCAGTTTCAGTCGGATGATTTCCTTCATAGATGTTCAGGTATGCTGGTACTTCGATGATATCCCACGTTCCCGACTTCCAGTAGTCAGACAGGTCAACAAAGTTCTTGTTATTGTACAGTGCGAGGGATACTTGATCGCCATTGAACGTCCACGAGCCAAATTTCATGATGCAGGTTTGCTGATCAAATGGGAAGTATGTGACATCAATCGTGCATGAACTCTGCAATTTAAAAAAAAATGCTGTAGTGGTAAAGGATATAAGTTTTTGTATGCACAGGAAGTTTTCTACCTGATAGATCGCAGGTGGCACCCATAAAACTTCGCCATTTGGATAGATGAGAACGTTGGATTTATATCGCACTTCGTAGTTGCCGTCAGCGCTGGAAATGAAATTGAGCTATTACCTAATAGCCATATTTACATAAGTACCTCCGTTTTGTTATTATGTTTGGTCCTTACTTGTTGAAAAGTACTATGTCCGGTTTCCAGACTTTGTCCGGGGGTAACCGAAGTACGCCAATGCCACCGTAATCAGCTTCATCCCACATCAGCTGGTAGTCCATCCACACAAGTCGGAGCCAAACGTTGGATTTCATGATCTGATTCTTTTCGTTCTGAAAGCCAAATAAACTCTATTTGAGCATCTCGTGTGGCAACCTGCAAACGTCAGTAGAACAAGTTCGAATGGTGAACCCGCACTAGATCAGGGTGGTAAATAAATATACCCTATCACCCTGCATGGGTACGCCTACGTCCTGCATTGGACGATTAAAAAAGGCTGATACAGGTAAAGGAGCATCTCATTTACCTACTAAGTAATTCAAAAGTTCTTGTTGTCGTATACCTAGTCTGACTTGACAGAATTGCTTTTCTTTTTTGACGATAAAGGAATTGGTAAACTTTTTATATGGGAGGCGGTCCTTGAAAACCGGCAGCGATACGAGCTGTATTAATGTTTAGTGCCACATTTAAGAATATTATTTCACACAAAAACATATTTTCGTGTATCGCCGTTTTATTATAATATCTCTTTTTTATTTCACTAAGTAGAAAATATTTAGACTGAACTGGTAATACTAAGAGGAGGTCTACGTAGTCTACCGTATCAGACAGGAATCTTCAAACAACCAATAGCGGGCTGGTATTTTAGAGTTTGACATTTATTTATTTTTTAAAACATGGCGACCAGCCCTCTATTGGTTGTTCAATATTGACAATGTCATTTCCTTTTGCTGTTTCATAATGTCACTGTCAGGTTTTTTTTTCAATTTAGGCTTAATGCAGTTATTTGGTGTAGCACATAGTTCATTTTTCTAATGTTTTTAGAACCCATTTAAAAATTAAATGGCGATGAAAAAAATTCTAAAAAATATGTGTTTGAAAAGATAATTATATAAGCTTTCTATTGGTATATATTTTGTTTCTGCAAGATTTCAAAAACCGCATCTTTTCCATATCCTTTGCTAAGTCAAAAGATTGCAAAAGTACGTACAACGTTGATGAGTTGCACAAAAGCCAGCCCGAAGCGGACGTCTACTTTCTGAGTCATGTTCTGCACCGGGCGGATAAGTTTGTTGTATCCGCGGAACAGGTCGCGCACCAGGCGCTCCTCGTCTTCCGAACACCATCCTGAAAGCAAAGCAAAAGGACTCTTAAGAAGGCTATCGCCGAGGACGCCATTTCAGCCGTGCCCAAAGTAAGCTGATTTAAGCGGGTTATTATTAATCAAACTGTTCAGCTGTAGACGTTCTATGGCTGAAATGATGGTTACAGTATTAAACACAACGCATTTATACCCCATCGATAGTAAAGTACATTAATTTTACGATTATAAACACTTTTAAACTCAAATATGTACGAATCGTTGATAAAATTAAATATTCATTGGTACTAAGTTGCGAAAGATGCTGCGACGCGTCAGATCAATAAACAGTCCGTAAGATAAACTAAACAGTGGGATAGCACTCGCTTATCTGTG
Organism: Hypomecis punctinalis; assembly: GCA_949316475.1. Taxonomy (NCBI): domain Eukaryota; kingdom Metazoa; phylum Arthropoda; class Insecta; order Lepidoptera; family Geometridae; genus Hypomecis; species Hypomecis punctinalis. The sequence goes on along the minus strand of OX438798.1, from coordinate 13,990,073 downwards.
CATTAACATTCTTTTAATGAAAATCATTGATAATACATTACTTAAAACGTTACAAAAGAAAATGTATAAATTCCTCAACAATATTACAAATCCATTATTGAAGCTGAGCCGGTAACGCGTTGATGTCTAATCTATGATTTATAAAATGCTACGGCGTAGCACAGCGCGCGTTTATGTCTTTTATTAGATTTCTACGACGATTATTATTATTATAGATATTGTTGAAATATTTTCTGTTATGTTCCAGGTAATGAAATTTCTTACGACCGCGTAGGGTGTATGATCCCGAGGGAGCCTACTGATTGCTGCTAAAGATAGAATGAATTTGAATGCATAGTTTGGGGTTTTTGGTTCGGAGTATGTTGTACGTAGGTCGTAGGTGTGGTAATTTGAAAGACTTGCCTGAGTAGAGGATGGTGAAGAGTGCGAATGTGAGTAGGAAGGCGCGGGTCCCGGCCGACATGGCGGCGGGCGGTCGGGCACTGCCGCACGCAGCCGCCCGCCCTGGCGTCCCGCGCCCGCCGCCTGCACTCCCGCCCTAACTCGCATCTATACCGGCTCCGTATAGCGTAGCCAGCCGTGCACCCGCTACGGGATGTGGCCGCACAAACCATGATTTATTATCACTACGTGCAATTTAATCTACTAACAGGCTTGTTTACTTATTAGTTACTATCCTAATTACAATCTGGTGGGTTTTAATTAATTATGCGGTAGGATAGGCACTTGGAAATAGTAAATTATTCACGATTACATCAATGTCTGTAGAGTTTAGAAATGGTTTCATATACGTTATACCTACCTACAATCATTCAAAATTCTACATTATACATATTAGGTTTTTTTTTTGCGGATAATATGTATTTCTTTGTATAACTTAGGTGGGCAACCTATATTCTTTACTGGCAGGTCATTAGCGATATATTTCTATAGGTATATCGACACAGATCTACGGATGAGTCCGATGATACTCGTAGCTCCTTTATTAATGCAAGCTCTACTATAAATGAACTATATCTTTTCTTAAGTACCTAGGTATACTCTACCTCACCTACGCCTGCATACCTAGTACATTACCTCCTCACAGATAGTTAAAAAGAATTGGTATTCTATAGTTGGTGTTTATATCTATCAGACTCGTGATATAATTAATTCGATTTTCCATTCAATCTTAGCAGCAGGCTTTTAATTTTTAAATTATTTGAGTGTGCTTTGTTGGAAAGGTTGAGCGGTGCGCATGTGCGGCATCCCGCGGGAGAGCATCGATTGTCTCCTGGAGGCGCCCGCCACCTCCGCCGATGTAATATAGGTCAGGAATGTGCACAATTTACGACTCCCTTAAGCACCCGTTAAGCAGTAGGTACCTTTTATCTGGGCTATTCCAACCAGGAGACAACAGATTATAAGGCGTGTAAATAAAACATATGTTGGTTTCATTCATTTATATTTAATAAACAAAGTTACAGTTCAGAGATTAACCCTAACAATTGAACATATCTCAAGGACATCTGATTGTCCCGATGGGGACGCGCGGAGGCCGCCCGAGGCCGAGCGACGCGCGGCGCCCGCCGTCCCGGTCACACAACCGCTAACGACTGGTTGAAGACGAGATTAAATAACAGTAAATTAATTCACACAAACACATCGGCGAGTAATAATCAGAGTCGGTCCGCAACTTCCATAATAGACCGCCTGCGATTATTAGCACCTCGGAAAAGGAAAACATGGGTAGAGCTTTGCGGGGTACGTACATGTCGATTAGGTACCCGCGCTTTCGCTCGGCTATGGACGTTTTCCTTTTGAGAGGTTCACAATGTCTTGTTGAAATGATACGATACAAAACGAAGTATTCGTTAGTACGGTTAACATGACGTAGTCTCGAATAGAAATGAACTTGAGATGAGTGTCGCTGGATGTGGCAGACGAGCGGTGTAAATTGCCGGTCGAGGTGCGTGTCGACTAGTTATCGATCGGAACAACCGGGTACTGTTGCTCCCGCAGTTATCATGATAAACGCAAATGTGACGCGCATGTTGATGTACGAGAATGTGGCGCTCAACAGTGTATACATTCTGACAGAGAATTAATGTAGAAGAAAATTTAAGCTAATATTATTTTCAGCTTATGAATTTCTGTAACCATATCGAAAGAAGTACAAATTTGATACTATTACGTAATTTAATTATTATTTGTATAAGTCATTTCGAAAGTCCCAGGTATGACTTTATTAAAATAATATTTTGTTTAACTACAACTTTTAACGAACGTTTTATTAAGCTATAGCCATGGATATTTTACCATTATAACAATATCGACCCGTTCACAACGAGGCATATCACAACCTGTACCAATTGAATCAACATTGTTTGTAAAGTTCTATACTAGCTACTGACACAAATACATCCGAAAATAAACTTAGGGTCATAACCACGATTCATGGAATCGAACAAGAAGGAAACGAAGGGCACTTAACCGCCCAAAGTCTATCTGTACAATAGATTTCAAGAGTCGAAGAAGTTCTAACAAAGTTTTAATTTAATGCGAATCAGGTCGTTTAACGGTATGAAGGAAGACGTTTTTGTGCTACAATTTCCATATGATTACCGGCGTCATCGGTGCCCGTGGCCGCAAGAGACGGCCACTCTACGAGGACTCCAGTCTGCCAGCGAGGCGCGCGGGCGCGGCTACTGAGCACGTACTGCCACGTATCGCTATCGACAGCTCCCGAGGAACTTGCCATAGGAACCGCTCATCGTTCAACATTTTACATATTTTACTAGTGATTTTTTTGTGGGGATCGTCAAAGAATTCCTTTCTGTAAAACGAACGTCTTTGTGATTTCGGAAGAAATAGTCGCCGAGGTCGTCAGAGGAATCGAGGACGTCGAAGGATAGGCAGTCATCGGTTGAGCGTAGGGGATGGCAGTCAGCGGTAACTTATGTCTAGAGGGGGGCGCGGGCGGCGAGGCGGCGGCGGCAACTTCCCGAGCGGCGCGGCGTCAGCGCCCGCGCCGGTTCGCACATCACAACTTAACAAGTATTCGCGGTATCACAGAACGTTACGCATGCGCAGCCGCAAGCGGGCGGGTCGCTACGACACCATGATGTGTGGCGCGGACAGCAGCACGGCTAGCGTGGCGATGATTGTGAACAGGGTAAAGATAATAAGGCACAGTCTGTCCACGACCATGGCGGCGAACTTCCAGTCGCGCGAAATGTCCGCATCTTCGTCATCCTTGCGCATCTGCAAACAAAAAATTCGTTATAAACTATATCTGCAACCGCAATCACATTCTAGAGGAGTGATTCGTAAAGAGATTTTTCTTATCATACCTGATCTGTGATGACTCGGAGCTCTTTCAGTATGAGCGAGAGCTCGTAGTCGACACCAAAACAGCTGTGCGCTGCGCCGAGCCCCGCGCCGTTCCCCTCGCCCTCCCTGCAACAACACGGCTCTGTAGTTACCGGCCGACCCGTGTCCTACTCTACGGGTGGAGCCGAGGATCGAAGGGAGCTACTGGATGTTTATGCTGATTGATCTGATGCAAAAGTAGTCATAGACCCGATAGAGAGAGAGTTGAGAGTTGAAAATATGACTTTTTAATGGATTGATGTCATTAAGCTATTAAGGTCGGGTTGACTGCGGAACGTTCGAGGCTGGGGAGAATTATTGTAACCGTGCTATTTACGGCGAGTAGTGTTCGTGTAGATCGTCGAGGGACCTGTAGTATCGACAGCAGGGGGGCTGCTGCGATTGCGCGTGCCGGAAGTCGTCATCGATATCGAGCACGTTAGCCAGGAGTGACTTGGAGGAGCGTTCGCGCAGCTCCAGGTCCGGCGGCGGCGGCGCGCGCGCCGGCGGCGGCGTCGTGGCCGAGCCCGGCCGAGACATGCGCAGCACCCACGGCAGCCAGTACAGGAATACGCAACGTATCTGCCACATAAACACCAATACATTTATTTATGCCTATATTTTGATAGCCTGTAGGGATACTTGTTGCAAATCGCAAGAACACGAGTTCTTTACGAGTAGGTACATGTGTTTAAGCCTTAGTTTAAGTACTGTGATACAAGAATACTATTTATAACACATTTGTACCGGTTTTATGCAATAAACAATTTCTGATTTTGATTCTGAAGCCGTGTTTGTAGTAAATATGTATACAAGTGTGTGTACGACTGATCGCTCCGGATACACACACTGACACAATGTGCCAATGTGTATACGGATGAATACTATACATCTGAAAGCCGCGGTGTGCTCGTAATTTGCAACAACTACCTACTTATACCCAGTTGTTTTTAACGAAGTTAGCATCATTTAAATTTTGGAAGGACTTTTGTAATCCGTACATACTTTCCAAAAGTGGCTTTCTTATACATTATTATTTCAAAATTTTAATGTTCTTCCACTGAATTGTTTACGAAATAATATGTTTGCTTTGAATTTATAAGTGAAAAAGTCGGCTCTTGAACTTTGTGTGGGTAGAAGCTCGTGCTACTTTAGGCGGCTCTGTGAATATAATTAGTCTACTTGCTATTTGAAGCAAACCACCTACGTAAAGTTATTAGCTGATTATTTTATGAAGAAAAATAACTCAATAAATTACATTACAGGAAATGTAGAAAGAAAGTGATTACTTAACGTACGAAAGTTGCCGCAAACGCACTGCAACATCATGATCAAAATAAAAGGCGCTATCCCTTACCCAGTCACTCATTTCGTGCGTGTCTGCGTGCCGATGGTGGTAGTTCAGGATGAGGATCGTAGAAACGACGGACGAGGCCACCATAAACATGATGCAGTTGAAGTACGTGCCCAATAACGGCACTGCATCCGACGTCGCCGGCATCGTCTCCGCCACCATGTTCAGAAACACCGTCAGTGAGAGTAGGATCGTAACGCCTGACAAAAAAATAATACATTCAAGATGTATTATGTGAAAAAATATCCAAAAACTATGAGTAAAGTTTTATTTTTGAGGGACGCGGAAGACGATAAATGACGGCAGTACCTTTAATGCCGTACCTTTAGTGCCGTAGCGGTAAACGACATTGCCAACAACATCACGCCGCAACTAGGACTGCCGTGCGGTAGTAAGTATGTAGTTGTTTCTCGAAGTTAGTGCCATAGTGTAAATTAATACTGTTAATTTTACATTGCATTATATGTTACATTTTTACATCGGTCTATAGTGTAAAATGATGGCGTCTCTCGTTGCTTTTTGCTGTAGCCGTTTCCCGCTATCGCCCGCCACATCCGCCTACCGCCACCACCTGTCTCCACCGTTTGCCGCGTCCCTTAGAATTGCACCGTAAGTAACGTTGGAAACCATACCTAATGATAATTTTTCGCCAGAGTCCGGCGGTAAGGTGAAACCCAGAAGCGCCATGGAGGCAATAAGGACGCAGGGCACGATAAGGTTGAAGAAATAGTACAGCGTTTTCCGACGGATCACCACCGCGAATGTGATGTCGATGTACGGCTCTGGGCAGCAGTTGTAGTAGATTTCGTTTCGCTTGCCCGGCACTCCTGCAAAATTAACGCCGTTATCATTTTTCGTTGTAACGGGAAATGCGCTGGCTTTTTTTAAACTTGAATTTTCCTCATATAACGGAAATACAAACTGTTTTTTAATTATAAGGGTTGGATTTTGATTCGAAATTTAAATTATTAAAAAAAATAACTATATAAATTTGAGTGTAATAATTTAGAATAGGAGTTGTCAATAATGCTGAGTTGTTATTCAAATTTGATAACAAATATGAACATTAGTTTAAAAAAAAACAATTTATGATCTTTGCTGCGACCAAAATGGATCAAACATATGAACCTACCAACATAAATTACGAAATAATTTATTTTAAGTTAAAATCATATAATTTGTGTTATTATGGTTGTGTGACAGGGATAGTTTATCTTGAGTTAGTACGGAATCTAAAAGAAGTTTTGTTACCTATAAGTTCCCATTCGCCATTCGTTACAAAACTGCTAATATCTCCTCCTCCTTCATCTTGCAATTGAAGATCCAGCTGAAAAAAAATAAACATAAATAAGATGAACAATAGCTTAAATTTACAAATAGTAAGTGTTTTAGCCAGTGCTACTGACTTGATAACCATCGTAAGTCCAGCTACCGAACTTCATCTCGCAGCGCTGGTCGTCGAAGGGGAACCAGGTGATGTCGATTTTGCAGGTGCTCTTGAAGATGCCGGGAGGTACGTACAGACATGACCCGTTGTTCCTTACCACCACGTTTGTTGGATATGTGCTGTCGAATCCTTCGTCCGCGCTAGTGAAATGGAAAAATAAATTCAATAGGTACTCGGAATTTTTACATAATCACTAACAATGCACTCCGAAAACAATGTACTTTGATAAAACTATAAAAAGTATAAAACGGTCTTTCTGTTTATTAGATAACGTCTTTTCCTACTAATTAGCGTGATCTGTCTGGATTAAAAGAAAATAAAATAATTACAAATTCTCAATTTTCGGTCCAAGTAAAACCAAAAAATCCAAATGGAACGGATAATTTTATAAGTATTAAGCATGGGATGTAAACCGACCTGTTGTACATAAGGACGTCTGGTTTCCATATCCGGTGCGGAGGCACTCGCAAGTCTTTCACTCCACCAAAATCTGAAGTGTTCCACCTCAAGTTCATATCATTCCATTCCTGTGGAGAAAATATCACATTGAAATACCTTACAACGTAAATAATATTGGTTGTAAGTGCAACCTTTGTAAGTTAGTAAATTTAAACAGCAAAATAAGATGTGAATAAAACTTGTCGGCCTTCTACAAAACCGGAGTTAGGAATACAGATATGGCAAAAGACTGGATAAAACGGGAAAAACGTCTCATGTGCCCACCTCGTCGAAGTAGGAAAAGAGCAAAAATGAAATGCTCAATATACTTAGGTACATAAGCAAATACAAGAAACTGGTACTTACTAATTTTAGCCAGATGTTTGTTATTAATAGCTGATTCTTTTCGTCCTGTAACAAAATATTTTATTGAGAGTTATCCGAAACAATATTAGGCTCTACAAAGTTGTGATAATAAATCGAAAATGGCTTATCATTATTATTTTTTGAAGTTATGGCAACACCGACAATATATATGACGTGTCATAATGGCTTACTTTTCTTCGTATGGATACAAAAAACTAGCTGTCTCGGCACCCTAAGTCATGCCATTTAAAAAAATATTAAACTTATTAGGGATTTAAAAAAATAGCCTACGACCTATCAAATCATTCAGACTTATCAAATACACTTACACAAAAATGTTATACCTACAAATCGCCAAGTTCGATAATAAAGACTGCGACTCGAGATTTATCTATATTAGAAGAGATATCATTTGCTTTATTATTGTATGTGGTCCGTCCGTGGCATCTCCTAACTTGGAGGATTTAGCTAGGGGAAAGTCTTTAAAAATATTAATGCAAGGGAAAAATCTGTCAACTTAACTTGAGGCGCATTACTTTGCCCATTTCCACCTTTCTTAGATACCATGACAGAATCCCTGTGTCCAGGATCTCGCACGTGGATACGTGCGTTAAAGGTTTCTCCTGTAGGCAGTTAAATTCTCTAAGGGAGCTAAGATTACGACGGGATTTTCGCCGGGGCTACGCACTGTTTTAAACCGTGCGGCTGGTCGTCAGTTATGAACACTATAGAATATAGTGCAAAGCTTTTTGCCAGCTTTTGCTCTTTTTTGCGTGGAAGATATCGCCATGGGTGATAAGGTCGCCATTTTATAATCATATTTTTTTGTCTTATATTTGTAAATAGTGTTTATTTTTAAATTGTCGTTGTAAATAATGAGTTTTGTATGTCTGTCTGTCAAAGCAAGCCGGATACAGGCCGAGCTCGTAAAAAGCTTAGCTGGCACCTAGCCCGGCGCCGGATCAGGTACAAAACGGCGCGTTAACAAGAGGCCTAACATTAGTAAAGTGAGAAATGAGGTGCATACCACGTCAATGATCTGCATCAGCGTGAGGCCGAAGGAGAGCTGCAGCGGGTCGCTCTCGTTGACCACGGGCCGCTCCAGCACGTTGTAATGGTCCAGCAGGTGGTGCAGCAGCCGCTTTTCGTGGTACCCGCCGCTTGCTCCTAGCAACACACAAATAATCTTTAAGTACCATAAACAAGATTAAATAAAAAAATAAATAAAAAACCTCTACATAATATGTACCTTCAATAAGATTCCTATCTCAGCTAACATATTAGCTGATTATATTTGGAACGGCTGAACCGATTTTGATGAGACAAAGCTAAGAACATTTCCGACTAATTCACCTTTCAAACAAAGAATAGGTAAAATCAAAATCGGTTCACTCGTTCGCGAGCTACGATGCCACAACGCCGTCGTGGCAAGTAATAAAGAGCACGGAACTGTCTGTGATCCTCGCTAATATCATAAATCTGAAAGTGTGTTCGAATCAGAAGGTACTCTAGGTTTGAAGATGCCGAAATTTTATTTGAACGGGAATACAGATTCATATACGTCAGCTACCATTAGCTGACGTATATGAATCTGTATTCCCGTTCAAAAAAAAAATGAGCACTTTTGTACATTGTCGTAGATTAGATCAAGAAACTATTGGTTAATCACAATTATGTAAAAATATAAAAAAAAAAACTTTGCGAAAGTTTTGTAAAATCTTGTGTTATTTTTTATAATTTGACGAAATGATTACTTCTTTTCTTCGTGAAATAAACAGTTAATGGATAGATATTATACAACGTTTTAAACTAATATATACGTATACATAATATTTATAAATTTTTATTTCTGTACATTTATATTTTTCAAAATGAACAAAGGTGACGTCCACAAGTGGTATATTATTCAGAGTAAAATCGAACCAAGATGATATATACATTATTTGAAAGCTTGTTTTATGGGCTTCCCAAAAATATTTAATTTAGATTTTTTCACCCCTCCAATTTTTTTTAAATGCGAAAAATAAATTGTATGGAAAATAACAATAAAGCTTATTACTTTTTCTAGTTTAGCAATGATAAAGTGCTTCTATCGTTATTTTACTTGCATTCGTAGCTGATTCTTCCACATTCATATCTTAATTTGCTAATGTTAAAAATCATAACCTATCAGTGTGACCAGTTAGTAGGTACAATGTGACAAAAAACACTAAAAAACTGTGTCTAATTGGTAATAATGCTTCCGTTTAACAATAATGGAGGTTACTTAATCAGTTTTGATAGAGATAAACTACCTATTGAGCCAAATATATTTATTTATCCTAATAGATTCAAAATTAATTTAAAAAAAAAACGGAGTGCTCTTTTTTGGTTTTAACTGATGTAATAGACTCAGAAAAATATGAACTTTCTGGAAATTTAACGAGTGTAGTGGTTCGAATTTTTGATTATTATTATACCAGCCTCCATACATTTTGTGGACATGTCCTTTGTGAAGAAATAAATAGCTAAATCTCATGTGTTTACCTTAATACGTCCCAACGACAATGTGGAGAGTTCAACCACCTTGTACGACATGAAAATCTAATGAATACTACAATGTAAGGAAAAACCAAGAGAAAGAAAGGCCACATGAGCACCTGAAGGGGGTGCACTTGCATCCCTCTGTCAGGAAATAAAGTACATGTAAAAAATCCCCATAAAGTACATGAAAAAAAATCACCTTACGTACTCGTATGTATGGCAACTGAATACTTGCGTGATTTGAATTAGGCAACGCATGCCAGCGTACTACACGTACTGTATGGTTCTATTTTATATTGGTTAGTAGTATGCGTAGATACAGATGCACCTCCATGAAAATAATTCTGGCGGCGCCTATGCGAGGCCATGAAGAAGATTTATAGAACAGATAACTTTTTAGTAAATAATACTCTACGTCCATGAATACCATTGAAGGAATATGTGATGATGATAATAGCATGTTATACAGGTATGTGAAAACCACGAAACACTTCTCCACAAACAAAGGCCTCATGTATGAATATAAACATTGGTTAGCCCCAACAGAATGTCAGCACTAGTACTGTATGTGTATAGCCAGTAAAATACGGCGTTGGGATCAGTTTCGTAGCAGGACGTTTGGTATCAATCTTTAGTGATTGTTTCTGAATAGTGTTTGTTTATCTTTCTGTATTTCTTAATTCTGTAGCAATGTTCGATACTATCGAAGAATCTAGGTGTTCGCACGGCCAGTCTTAGCATGTTGCTATTTTATATGAGCAATAAGTACGCCGGAAGAAACAAGTGTGTGTGATAAAGGAATGCCCCTACGAATATTTCTGAACAGGAAGTTTGGCTTCAGATTCCATGTTTACTTGAACGAAAAATAAGTAGATAGGAAATTTATATTTCGTATATTTTAAACTGAAACCTTTACAATGTGGCTCAAGAATACGGAACAAGGATTATTAAATTATAGCGCAAAAATAGAATAAATTAATCCGTCTTCCGTAAACAGAAAGCTTAACTTTCCGTTCGAGATTTTCGTAAATTGTGCATATTCGTAAATTATTATTAGGTATGATTTCAGAAAATTTATAAGATTTAATCTATAATCTTTTAAGAGAAAAATAACAATCAGTACATCTAATTACCTATGCGTTTTTTGACAAAACATCTTTTTTGTTTATCTGTTTCAAGGCTAGGTCTGACCATTTGTATCACCATCACACACAGGTGGAGTCGATTAACACACACACTTATTATTTACTTTCAAGAGTTTATAAGTTCAATTCATCAGGACTCTAAATCTGAGTAAAATGAACTAGTTCAATACTAATAGAAAATAATATATTTATTTTATTTACGTCTAGTCGAGCAGCATACCTACATGTTGATGAGCCTACACCAAACGGTGTCGAATAATTAGTTATCATTATTTATTTATCTGTCAAGATATTTTTTTTGTCCAGAAGGATACATATATAGCAATATATAGCAATATATTTTGCACATATTCAATCGAGAATAAGGTATGCGATTACTGTCTGGGGCAACGGAATAGACATGGTCAAGGTACTGAGAGCACAAAAGAGAGCACTGAGAATAATCCTAGGCCTAAAAAAGCGAACATCGGTTCGGCAACATTTTAAAAACCTCAAAATAATGACTGCGAAATCCCTGTATATCTATAATTGTTAACTAGAAATTTTTGACGAAAAATCTCAATTACCGAACATTGAAAATAAAAAGCCACGTAAATGCCGGCAGTATGAGGAGTTGCGCAGGCCAATTAACAGATTGACCAAGGTACAATATACAATAAAATTTGTATCTTTAATAAGCTACCACAAAATGTTACCAACCTACATGCAAAAGAATTCGAAAGAAAAATAAAACTTCTTCGAAACTAATCCTATTTACTCATTGAATGAATTTATGACACTGCACCTGACTGAATCTTCATTCTCGCATGGATAATAAATGACATTTAATAGAATTAACAATGTTCACAATCATGACATTCTTTAAAAATATGTTCCACTTTTGTTCAAGGATTTGTATGGATCTCCTCATCAACTCCTTCAAAATTGTTTTATAAATTAATTTGTAAAATTATGTAATGACTTACTTATATTGTTTTCTTATTTTATTAATATCATGCAAATTCTTCTACATTAAATTTATTTTTATGTATATTAGATTATAAGTATGCCATTTGAAATGTAATATGACTTGCCCAGTATAACAAACTGTTATAAGGCCAATAAATTATTCTTATTCTTCTTATTCTAAAGATAAATATCTAATCTGTTTTTAAATGTAGGTATAAGTATATTTAAAAAATGTCTTTGTTTTTCCAGTTTCTAGTCAATTATATCGTATTCGGTAGGTAACATGTTTACAGTATAAGAAAGTTGTTCATTGAGTCAATTTTATTCATTGAATATATTTCCCAGTCCCTAACTTCTATTTTCCAATTGTCTTGTTTGTGTTATACCTACTAATGTTTGTCTGTTTATATGATGCGTTAATACATGAGTAGTTCTGTAAATGGTTGTTTTCACGCCGACATTCTTTTTAAATTTAATTATTGTTTAATTTATAATATTTGATAAAATCATCTGATAAATATTATAAGAAAATTCCTTCCTTTTACATAACACTTCATACGGCATAACACTAAATCCGGCACGGACTTAAATATTTGCCGCCAGTAGATTATTAAAAAATTTGGCACGAAAGAACAAGGTATTTTATAAGTCACATTTGTGTAACTGAAAAAAGAAGCCTTCTGTGTACTCTACGATTTAATGAAAATCGCACAATAATTACTTGCTACATTCCTTAACAATTTTGGCCTCGAATTTGCCGCCCCTCCTAAAATCTGCCGCTCTAAGCTCCAGCCTATTGGTAAAACCACCACTACACAACCATTTATTTCGATACTTTGTTGTATTCTTGATCGGTATTTGTATTTTATTTGCAGCTCATGTTAAAGTTTGAGTAACCAAACCATGTTTCCTAATACACAAGTGGTTAGTTACTGGTGTGGCAGCAAACTCCTCCCGTTTTAGAAAGATAGGTAAGTTTCCTCAAGTTTTGGATTAAAAAATCAGTGAGTATAAAAGTTATCTAATTCTATAAAATAATTCAACCTTACACAGGTATCACGTTTTGCCAAAATTGGGTCAAATATAAATATAATCTGTACGCAGGTAATAACATCCAAAAGTTAGAGTCGATGCAGAAACGCATTGTTCATTTTGAGCGCTAACTGAAATACATGTGACTAATAAATAATTTCACATCACAAAGAATATGTTAATGATCAGGTGGGTTTCAAAACGTCCACATAGGTTATAGTCATAAAAATATTAGTGTATTAGGTACCATCAGGTCTAGACTTTTCATCAGGGAATAAAAAGTTAATGGCATATTGCTGAACACAAGGATACTGTGTAAATAATTAATATTGTCAAAAAATTGTAATCGTTAAACTCCAGAGTTATCCATAGAGTTAGTAAACATAAAGAAATAGATGACATGTAAAACAATTACATGAGCAAATATGTAATTAGATTTATGTAGTTATACCTACCAATTAAAGTCATTTAGCCGTCTATTGAATTCATGTTACGAGTATAAATAGGAACGTTATTAGAAATATATCTACCTACCTAGAGGCTAATAATGATGTTAGTCTATAATACCTACGAGTAAATAGAAAATAGGTATCTATCTACTTATCAATTCAGTAGCTACACGCGAAATGTTATTAAAATAAAGATGTGATACGCTGAGTATAAGAATGAATTTACGTTTGCAACTCTACTTTGGACTATTGAGGTCATTTCTCTGGAATAATTTTCCCTTATAATTGAACATGCGCGTAATTTTCTTCCTGATAAATGAATCTACAGTGATAACACGGACAATTTTCGTAGGAATGGCAAAAACCTACATTGATCAGTTGTTAAAATTGATTGTTAAAACCGACTTGTAACTGACGTTATCTATATACATTAATTTTGATTATAAAATCATTGATAAAATAATATTGCAGATGTTAGAACCATAGTAAACATTAATATAAATGTAGGTTTAGCTACTAGGCCATGTCTGAAGGTTTTGAAAATGTGGTTTTTACATAATTATTATTATTTGCTACTTCTACTTTGTCACCATGAAACTATTTAGGTAGGTACCTACTTATTTTATAAATCTAATATATGTTTAATTGTTTATGCACTAAGCATAGTAGGTATAAAAATGCAGATAGGTGCTTACTCACCTACTTACGAGTATTATTAGGTTCTGTCTACTGCGATCAATCGTAAAGCCTGGCAAAAGGCTGGTTTACTTTTTTATTGTTTATATTTTATTGACTATACTTCCAGTGTGTTTTCATGCTACAAAGGGACTCCTCGCAAGAATGGAGTTGGAGATGTTCGGGATTGGGTGCGAGAGGGTCTGGCTTACCCCCCGGCCAGAGCAGGGCCAGCAGTAGCAGCAGCAGGCCCGCGGGCGCCGCCAACAGCGAGCGGCGCGCCCGCCCGCCCATGTCAGCGCCGCGAGGAGGCCGCGCCGCGCGCCGCCGCGCCGCCGCGCCGCGCCATGCCCGCCCGCGCGCGCGACACCGACCCCCGCTTCCCCGAGCCGCACTCCCGACTCTATCCGGATCTATCGAACACGATCGGTATTAAATTCAATTCTTGTGCGGTTTTCATAAATCGAACTGTTCAGGACCGCTCGCCGACGGCCACGCGTGCCGTCCGGTGCTGGAGCATCGCCGACGCGCCGCGGGTGGTGTGCTCGAGTCACGACGTGTTTTTGAGCATTGTTGTTCAGCGGAGTGCGGCCGACCGTGGGGCAGCGGAGCCGCCGGTGTGCGGACTGGCGAGGCCGCGGCGCGCAGCCGCCCGCCGCCGCCCGCGCGCCGCCGCCGCCCATTCAAGCCGCGGCGCGCCGCCGCGCTGCGCCGCTCGCCTCCGACCTTGCTCCTCCACCAGACTCCTGCTCGGCTCCTGCCGCTCGTCTCCGCCCGGCGCACGGCGCGCGAGCGGCAGCGACCAGCCGACCGCCCTCGCCATGCCACCGCGCCACCGACCCGAATGTTTCTTAATTACTCGACCTATTAGATACTAAAAATTAACATTTATTCGTTACATTATGCCGGTACTTATCTTTAATATTGCCCTATAAAAAGAAATTAGAGTAATTTACATATTGAGAACATTATGCTACAATAAAGGTAAAGTTAAAAAGAACTTATCATTTTACTCAATATTACATCAGACGTATGACGTCCACAGCTGGACATAGGTCTCCTCATCATTTTATTAAAACAGTTAAATACGTAAATTACAATTAGCTATGTAATTTATGTGCGTTCCATCTTTCCTTCTAAAAAATAATTTCCTATGTTGCTGAATGAAATGAAATCATGCAATTGAATTCTTATCTATGTTAGTTTTCAAGTCCATTCCTTAACTAGTAATATATTTACTAAAATATTAATTATCCATGGTAATGTATTTTAACACATGATAACCCGAATGAAATAGTTTATTGTACCTACCAATCGTACCGAAGTTGTTTTGGCATACTGTTTTTTTTACGCCAAAACATATCTGCATATGTAGTGAAAACGGGCTTCCAAAAGCGCATTTGGCAATGATGTGTCGTCGCGGGCTAACGATCAAAGGTTGGAGTGTTGTGGTGGTGTCGCGGAGGCTGCGGAGGGATGCAGGCGCGCGGGGGCGCCGCGCCGCGATCAATGACGCGCCCGCCCCGCCCGCGCCCGCCGCGCAACGCGCGCGCTTCTAGGGCTACCAAGTTACCAACACATTTTATAACATTTTTTCCCTAATCCTAGTCATGCATTGGAATCTTTCGAAATAGAACTGTTTTTTTAACTAAAATTATGACCAAATAGTGTTTTCCCACGGCTTTGCTCGCGTGATATTTTGTTTTTTGTACTGTCCCATAGGAACCTTTGTACTTTCGGGGTAAAAAGTAGCCTCTAGATGTTACTTTCCGTCTTTCAAACTATGTCCATGCTAAAAATCAAGTCGATTCGAAGCTCCGTTGCTGAGTGAAAGAGGATCAAACCAACAAATACACTTTCGAGTTTGTAATAAGTTTAGACCACTTTGCCTACCACCTATAACTCCATCACCACAGGCCTGATCGTAAGCAAGGATGTCGTTGAAGATGCAATACGCAGACCTAGAATCTTCTAGCTAGATACTCATCTAGCCGTGTTGTGTGTGATGCAAGTAGTTGGCATTAAGGTTATATTAGGGTGCTGTTGTCCTTTTTGTACGTTGACTTTTACGTTAGGCTGTCGACTCCATTTGAAAACCTTGCCGTCCCATTAGCCATTAGTTCTTTGTGCCTGGTCCACTGCTATTATAACTTTTCTGCCACTTTGAGCTTACTGATGAGTCCATACTTAATGACTATAACTGTGTGCTTAGTTTAAACTGTAGTTAGACTATTTTTAGAACAGCCTATTGAGGATTTTCATATATGAATGAGCGTTTTCTTTTCTTTTGTATATTTTATTAAGAAAACATTTTTAGTTCTCTTATGTCTTACATTGTTCATTACATAGTTTACTAGACCCATGTAGTTATGATCATAATAAAACTAATAAAGCGTACAGCTTTACGTGTACAACGTATCAATCCCTGAAATATTACTTCATGAAACTTATTTAAAGTTTTATATTTATTACTAGCTTAAAACCCGCGGCTTCGCCCGCGTTGTCTTAGTAAATAGGTACTTACTTAAAATGAAAAGAGCCCGCGGTTTGATCTACGTTGTCTTTGTACATGCTTATAATAATATCTAATAGTCCGCAATTTGGCCCGCGTTGTCTTAATACTTGCTTAAAATTACTTGCAAGGATAATGACCACGGTTTGGTCAAAATTGTAACAGTATTTGCCTATAATGATAATAGATCACGGTTTGGCCCGCGTATTGTTAGTACTTGCTTAAGATGGTTATTTATAGCACGCAGCATGGACTGCGATGTCTTAATACTTGCTTAAAATTATAAAAGTTCGCCATTTGGCCTGCATTGTCGTATTACTTACAATGATAATAGCCCATGGTCTGGCCCGTATTGTCTTAGTACTTGCTCAAAATGATAAAAGCCCGCGGTTTAGCTCGCGTTGTGTTAATAATTAGGTCCTTACAAAGATTAATACTTACTTAATTAAAATAACAGCCCGCGGTTCAACCCGCGTTATCTTGGCATTTGCTTATAATAATATCTAATAGTTCGCGGTCTGGCCCATGTTGTCTTAATAAATCCTTAAAATTATAATAGCATGCCGTTAGCCTGCGTTTTTGTATTGCTTGTAATGATAACAGCATATAGCCCACGGTCTGGCCCGCATTATTTTCGTAACTGCTTAAAATGATAAAAACCCACAGTTAAGCCCGCGTTTATTGGCACTTACTTAAAATAATAGTAGCTCGTGGTTAAGCCCGCATTAGGCTCGATTATGAAGGCGCCATCGTAATTATAATAGCTAATTATCATAATTATATCTGTTTCATTTTCACTTTAAGCATTCGATAGAGAGAACACTTTTTATGTTGTTATTATATTTACTATGGCGTCTTCATAACTGAGCATATTATTGAATTACTTGCAAAATAATGCCTACGGTTTAGCCTGAATTGTCTCAGTATATGGTTATTTAATTTACTTGTATCTAAAGCTTATTACAGAGTACATACGTGAATTTTTGGATGATAAATTGCCGAATTTCTGAAATTAACTCAATAATAAATAAATATATAAAATAAATATTGGAGGACATCTCACACACGGTCTCTGATCCCAAACTAAGCAAAGTTTGTGATTTGGCTGGCAGAGACTGATATACTACATATACATGTATTTCAATGTATGTACTGTATTATATACACCACCGACCATACTCCTATTTTTAGAATAATTCCAGTCCATCCAAAGTCTGCCTGGTAGAAATCGCCAAAGACGATAAGGCCGCCATTGTACAGCATATTGTATAGTTTCTGTACTGTGTTTCTGTGTACAATAAAGATATATTTATTTATTTATTTATACATGTAGGTTAACTGGCAGATAATGCTGTTTAGCGTTAAGTCCTCCTTTTGTACAAATAGTGTGCAATAAAGTATTAAATAAATAAATAAAAATACATTAATAACACTCAGACACAGAGCAAACACATATGAACATCACATAAATATTTGCCCTGGGAATCAAACCCACGCCTCTTTGACCCAGGAGTCAGGGTCAACCACTGAGCCACCGAGGGAGCCAATAATAATAATTGTATGAGTAACTATGTAAGAAATTTCACTTTTCTTTGCTGGAAAACATTGAGGCAACCTGTACGTACGTAGAAAAAATCAATGTCGTATGTGAATTCAGCAACCCATGCTCGGCCGGCGTGATGGATATGGCCCAATTACCCTTCGCGGATAGGCCTATTTTCAGTCATCCATCAGCCGCAGGACGTCCACTGCTGGACATAGGCCTTCCCTATGGATCTCCAATAAGACCGGTTGGAAGCGGCTTGTATCCAGCGCGATCCTGCGGTCTTAATGAGGTCATCCGTCCACCTTGTGGGTGGACGTCCTACGCTGCGCTTGCCGGTACATGGTCTCCACTCGAGAACTTTTCGACCCCAACGGTCATCAGCCCTCCGCGCTATGTGCCCTGCCCATTGCCATTTCAACTTGCCAATCCGTTGGGCTATGTCGGTAACTTTGGTTCTTCTACGGATCTCCTCATTAATGATTTGATCTCGCAGAGAGACTCCAAGCATAGCCCTCTCCATATCTCGTTGGGCTACTTGGAGCTTACTAATAAGGCCCATAGTGAGAGACCACGTTTCTGTGCCATAAGTCATCACTGGCAACACACACTGGTCGAAAACTTTCGACTTGAGGCACTGAGGTATGTCGGTCGAGAAGACACTACGCACTTTTCCGAACGCTGCCCAGCCGAGTTGAATTCGTCGATTGGCCTCTTTGTTGAAGTCGGACCTACCTAACTGGACTACTTGTCCTAGGTAGACGTACGAGTCAACGACTTCAAGAACCGAGTTTCCAACAGAAATCGGGGTAGGTAAAACATGGGAATTACACATGACTTTCGTCTTGTCCATGTTCATCTTAAGACCCACCTGTTTCTATTATCCGTAGTGCTATTCGTAGTACCTATTTTCAGTAGTGCACTATTAATTAAGGCCGGTACAGGTATTCGACATGTTTCATTAGGTCATTAGAAATTTAATTTTCCAGGCAAATGAAAAAATGGCACACAAGTCGTAATTCTAGGATGCTATTATACTCATAATTTGATTAACTTTTACAATGGTACCAATCCCAAAAGCACGTGAATAAAATCAGCTGTTCAACACAAAAAGTTCATCGACCCGCGACAAAATGTATGGAAAATGTAGGTAATTTTCGCTTGTCAGGGTTGATCCCATAGTAAAATACCTATATTGATCCATATGTCTAAGCTTATGACTATTGGCTCACAAAATAAAAAAAATCGTAAACTTTTGGGGACCCATTTTGCCCCATTTAAAGATAAACTATCATTATCATAATCCTAGATACTACATTATTTAAAAAAGCGCATTGAAGTTTTGGGACGTATCTGACCCCTAAGGATTTTTTAAGGAAAATTTAGAAAACAGGTACAGCCATATTTTTTATTTAGTCTCAAAAGCATCTATACAAAGTTTCATGTCAATCGGTACAGGGAATAAAAAGTTACATACAAACGAAAAGGGCCCATTTTACCCCCTTAGAGGTCGAAAGTTCAAAATTTTTGTCCTTAGTGCTCCATAACGTCGTTCAATGTACTTATATCCCAAATTTCAAGCTCATATCTTCAGCGGTTTGGGCTATAGCCTAAACTTATTAATTTTGCGTATCCCTAAGGAACCTTATAGATTTTCCTGGATTTTATTAGTTCCTGTATTAAAACATGCTGAGTGCTTCCTTCATACCAATTTTCAACCATAACCGTTCAGCTGGTTCGATGTAATTGACGCTTTTTTCACCAACTTTGGGACCTTATTTGACCCCTTAAATGAGGAAAATTCGGAAAAACAGGAAAAATCGTAACTTTTATTTTGTTTGAAAAGCATGTATACAAAGTTTTAAGTCAATCGGTACAGGGAATAAAAAGTTACATACAAATGAAAAGGGCCCGTTTTACCCCCTTAGAGGTCGAAAGTTCAAAATTTTTGTCCTTAGTGCTCCATTACGTCGTTCAATGTACCTATATCCCAAATTTCAAGCTCATATCTTCAGCGGTTTGGGCTATAGCCTAAACTTATTAATTTTGCGTATCCCTAAGGAACCTTATAGATTTTCCTGGATTTTATTAGTTCCTGTATTAAAACATGCTGAGTGCTTCCTTCATACCAATTTTCAACCATAACCGTTCAGCTGGTTCGATGTAATTGACACTTTTTTCACCAACTTTGGGACCTTATTTGACCCCTTAGATGAGGAAAATTCGGAAAAACAGGAAAAATCGTAACTTTTATTTTGTTTGAACAGCATGAATACAAAGTTTTAAGTCAATCGGTACAGGGAATAAAAAGTTACATACAAACGAAAAGGGCCCGTTTTACCCCCTTAGAGGTCGAAAGTTCAAAATTTTCGTCCTTAGTGCTCCATTACGTCGTTCATTGTACCTATATTCCAAATTTCAAGCTCATATCTTAAGCGGTTTGGGCTGTAGGCTGTCTGTCAGTCAGTCACTCAGGGAAGCCTTTTATATAATAGATTGCAAGTAACTACATAGGTAACTTTGAATTATTATTAATAAACATGTTGTGTTAAAAATGTTTCGCTTTTTATATTACGAGTGAGTTCCTAACGTGTGCCAGCCCTATCCGTGTACGATCAGTACACTACCAAACTCACTACTCGGGCCATAACTTTGAAATATCGGTTGATGTTCCTTTTGAAACCATGATATGCGATATTGAGAGCAGTTCCCGAACTCTCCCTCAGCGGAATACCTTTAATGCTTCAGGGGATTTTTGTTACCATTCTTCTTATAGTTTTTCCTATAACTTTTCTGAATCTTATCATTCTCGATTCGGTTAACCGCATTTATTTGCTTCTGGATAGTTATTTAGTTACTTGAAGGCCGTTTGGTACAGCAAACTTTTTCAACCGTTCAACTCCAGCTTAAAATCACTTTACAAGTATACGCACATTCTCAACAATACACTTTACAACACTAGTAGGTATTAAAATACTTGTCTTCTAAAAAATCTTTAAATCTAGTATAATACGGAAGTATTATCACATTTCTAATAAGTATCGCTTTTTTTTAGAAATTATAATTATTTCATTTAACAAGTGACATGGTTACACGATAAATATATTATTATTTATGCTGTTTGTTCGTAAGTGAGAAACGTAAATATATATCATAACACCACACATTGTGAAGTCAGTAAAATTATTGTCATAATTATACATGATGTTGCTTTGCGTACCGCTGGAACTTTCAGAGATATGTATACTCATAATAATGACCTAATAATAACCTTGGAATCGCGAAAAAATAGCTATTTCATAATTTCCATATATTATATTTTATCAACAGTCGATGAAGGCAGTAATACAGGCTATAGCTATTTTTTCGATTTCGAGGTTTGTCTTTTTTTAGTAAAAGTTGTTTATGTTTATGTTAATGATCAGTATAAACTTCTAAAAGTTTATGAATTAAATATAGGTAATTATGCAAATCAATAGGTATTAAATTGTCTGAGCAATTATGATTACAAGGGTATGCATATATAAGCCTGCTTAGAAACACTCAAAAAATAAAAGCTTCTTCTTTCAAACAATCAGATAAAAACTTAATTTCTCCGATAGAAGCGAAATTTCCAAGTGTATTAAGCTCAAGCGTGTCAAAGTCCCTGAGAGCCGGCGAGGCATGTCTGCGCTTAATCTGCCGCGGCCTGATAATGAAGGGTGTTCGGTCATTACCGCCGGTATTTCACGCTTCTACGCTATTACCACACAATAGAACGAGGCAGAGGGCTTACTGCTAACATCACTAACAGTCTTATAAGTAAAGAGACACTGCTTGTTTGAATTAAGACTAACTAATCGTCCAATTGTCCAGGTACGGTGACCACCTACTATCAGGAAGATCGTTAGCCAGTTTGCCATTATGCCATTTTGTTACATAATTAGCTTTTTCCCGCGGTTTTCCCGCGTGGTATTTTAATTTTTATGCTACCTATCCCATGGGAACATTTTATTTTTCTGAGATAAAAAGTATCCTATGTCAATTTCGAAGATAGTTAAAACTTCAGTGAGAATCGCAGGTTAATAATTCGATTTACCGACTTTTCGACGCTACGACTTACGCCTTTTAAACAAAGCCAGTTTTACAGTCTTTGTCAAAGTACCTATATGAATCCATCAAACAGTAATATGTAGCGAACTTTTTCTTATTTTAGCTGCACAAAGCGCTGGTATGCCTAGCTTCGTACAGGTCGAGTCCACCGTCTTGTGTTCCCAAAATTTTTGAGTGGATCCCCAGAAATTACCAAAAGAGATTCCACATCATTTATATATTTTATTCTGAGAGACTGTACTGTATCAGCCTTTTTTTAATAGTCCACTGCAGGACGTAGTCCTACCCACGAAAGGTGATTGGGCCATATCCACCACGCTGGCCCAGTGCGGGTTGGTGGATTCACATACGCCATCGAATTTCTTCTACGGACATATGCAGGTTGCCTCACGATGTTTTCCTTCACCGAAAAGCCAGTGGTGTGAAATTCCGTACATAAATTCCAAAGAACTCAGTGGGGACCGGGGTTTGAACCCACGACCTCACGATTGTAAGGCGGGTGTCACTACCTCTAAGCCACCACGGCTTCAAACAATTCTGAGAGACTAGTGGAAGTTATTGGAGAGCAAGATTTTGAACTCTTGGAATTTAATATTCTCCGTGGCGTGGTACTGTTATGAACAAGCTTACATAGATACTATCTGGGGCCTTATTTTGTAAGCGCTCTGACGTTCGGCTTCGCTTTTTCTCCTGCTCGCGCCAGTTACTCACGCTGCGAGAGCGAGCGGGAGGAAAGGCGAAGCCGAACGTCAGAGCGCTTACAAAATAAGGCCCCTGATCCTACTCGTGTCGTCAGTCAGTTACATAAAAGATAATAACAGTTTGTACCAGTGCACTTGCAATGCTAGTTCTTTACCTAACTGCACATTCAATTAACATTATTCTCCGGCTTAACCTTAGCCAGTTCTGGGGGTTATCGGTTAACAGCCTAGCAGTACACGGTAGGCAATTAATTCTAAGCAGGGAGAAGGAATGGAACAAAGCCATTCTCAGAGTTCACGATCTAGTTCCAGTCTTTATTGGGCATCGGGTATGTTCAGTAAATGGCAAATGTTCTCAACTAGGAAGTTTACGAAACTTGGAGAAAGCGACCAAGGAGTAGGGTGGATTGAATAGCGCGCGAACAAAAGCGGTTCATTTGCTCGAAGCTGGGCGAAATAATGACCGCCCTATGCCCGAGTCAAATGTCAGAAGTAAAGGTTAAATGTTACGAGTGCATCTAAACGCAGTCGCTATAGAAACGCCTACTCATTGGACTGAGTTTATCTTTGACTCTGTTTTATATATTTACGAAATAGGGAAACCTATGGTAATGATAAAATTAAAGTAATTTAAGGTTTAAAAAATAGAACAGCGCATAACCAGGCTCTACTGACACATTGCTTGATGCCAAAAGAATCAGTCAAAAACTGTTATGTGGGCAAAGGCAATGTACCTATCTACTAGGTGAAAGTATTGATATTATGGTTGCATTATGACAGAGTTTAAAAATTGATTTTAATCTCGGACAAATAGTCGTTTTCATCATTTACAAAATTCATGAATAATTATATTAGGTATTTCTTCTAAACAACTTCTTTATTTGATTCTGCTTGATATAGGCACATCAGTATACACTGCTCGCCTATAAACAAATAAATTAATAAACAAGCTTTTAGTAATAATGCTGTTTCAAATGGTGCATTTTTGCTTGTTGCTCATTTAGTTTAACTTTCAGATAACGTATTGATGTACCTATATAGCAAAATGAATAATTATTGAGTTTAGGTTAGTATCTATAGTTCTATACACGACAAATACCTACATACTAATTTAAATTTTGTGCTAGGCACACTGCTGCTCTGGGTTCAGATTTTACTTGTTCAGGTGGACCAGTTCTTTTCTATTTTTTTGTGTATTCTATAGAATTCTTTACGCAGAAATAAGTAACAGGGAGCTAGCAATATATAAAAAACTGATATTTGTTTGTTAGATTACATAGAAAAGTATAAAACTTCGCACTGACTCAATCTAACTCATCCAAATCAAATTCTATGCAAAATCTGAGTTGCAGTTCGAAAAGAGATATCTTTTTATTGCACAGCAGAGTGATTATTACAACATTGCTGTGCATTTCTGTCTTGAGATATTAATCGAAACCAGCTGTAGCGAACCCACCGCGAAATTATTGTAATCGCCACGGCAGATTTCGCTGTGCGCTTCAAATAAAAAAACTGATCAAGTTTGAGAGACATTGACTCACTGAGAGTTCCGTATAAAGTTACACAAATATGTAGGAATGGAACACGCGGAGTTAAGGTTCGTTTACATATTTGGATATTGTTGCAGTTTAGCACAAATATGAAGTATCAAAGAAACAAGTACTGTTCTTTTTTTTAAGTTCTATTATGATGAAGTTTTTGCTAACTCTACCTTAATTTTTTTATAATAAATATTTTATTTTTTGTTTTCAAGTGACAATGAACAGACAAGCGGGTAAATAAAGTAGAGATGCAGATTTAATAACAAGGGTCCCGTTTTCATCTTTCAGCTAGAGAACTCCAAAAAAGATTAGATTGCCCGGAGAGAAAATTGCTGCAAAGTTTTATTCCTTTTTATATCTCTTCGGAATGTTTAATTTAGTAAATTAAAACGAAAACATTTGGTTAACATGAGCGGCAGCCGGGATCGGTAACTTTTTGTTAGGCTACAGAGAAGATGGTAGAGCATATTATTTACCTGTTTATGTACCACTCTATTTATACTGCACTTGCAAAAAGAAGCGAAATATATTAATATAGAAAAAACGCATTGATCCTGAAATAAATAATGTTACTGAAGAAATTCACTTTATATTTTGAACAAAGTTTAATGACACAAATTAAATCCATGAAAAATTGCCTCCTGGCTAAAATGTCGGGAAATTATAGGTATTTGTGTGTAGGTACATATTTTTGTTTTACGACACTGTTTTTACAATTTCGATATCAAAATCATTATTTAAAATAAATAAAATTCAACAAAATTTTCTGGCTTAGGAGGTGACAATAGGGTGCTATAATAGTGTTAGATGGGTTCTTGGATAATCAGTTAAAATGCCGATTAATTACTTTGCACTTTATTGCACAAAATCACAATACACACGACACAACTGGCTTGCATAAACACTTCACACTGGCACTGATATTTACACAAACTAGTCACAATCACTGGTATCACATTTGAACACGAGATGTTTTCGCTTCGACGGTAAACGAAAAACTGATCCCCAAGGGTCGCCCGGAGTATTTATATCCGTTATTTTCTAGTCTCGAACCTATGAGATAATTTGCAACATTACTTATCTACTACAATCTTAATAAACGCTATTGTGTTAACAAGTAAACAACTAGAAAGTTCGAGAATTCCCTGTTGTTTTCAAATACGTAAACACCCAATAAAAAAAACTAAACAATAGAGGGCAGACAAAGACTGATCTCGCTCGAGTCATAAAACCATAAATCTCGCACTTAGGTGTAAACAACTTGCCATCATTACCACGCGGCTTACTGCGTCACAATAGGTACTTTTCTGCAAAGAAGTTACTTACACCGTCTTAAGTTCATTAACTTAATTATTTATTGGATTATAAAGAACCGCCTTTTTATATCCGTGACATGATGACCCGACCGAAGTTTGAACATGATAAAAGTCCAATATATTTTTATGCCGCAATCATTAACTTTCAAATGGTGTCGGTAGCAAGTTTGAAGCTAATAAATATTGGAAAATAACGCAACCAGCCCGTACCGTTACTTATAAAAGTGAAGTAAGTAACCGTGTTTAAAAAAACGTGTTCCTGTTTATTGTTTTTCCTTGCAGTAACGGGCGAGATTGTCGAACAGCCTTCCTATGCCTTTTTTGTCGTCTGAAGGTTTGCTGGCCATCGGTATTTCTTCTCGCCGATTATCAATGGAGTGGTTTCCGCCACCTATAAAACCTGAGGATTTATATCAAGTTAACGTTAATTATTGCGGGAAATATTACATAAATCAATGATTTATGATTCTTGCAAGACGGACTTGTTATTGTCGCGCACTTGCATTTTTATGGTTACCGTTTGGTCTTATTTTTTGCTGAAAATATTGCATTGTGTAAAAGAACCATACTTACAATCAATCCGTACTAAAGTAATATGTTTGTTTCGTTCGATTTATAACTAACCGGCTAAAGGAAAAATAAAATTGAGTGTATTAATTATATTATTATATCTACAGGGTTACAGGGTAAGTCGACCTATTCCCGTTAAGGGTGTGTAGTTTACTTTGTTTCTGACTAATTTGACTATGAAATACATTATCCTAAACTAAAAAAAAACAGATATTTGAAATTGGTATTTATAAAATTCCCAATTTTCGGTTATCAGCTCAGATATATTGAAACGTGTAAGTCGTATTATTATATTTAATTGATTTTTACACATAAAATAATGTTTTATAGCCTCACTACCCAATATTGTTTGTAAAATTAACCTTTTATAAAAAGTATTTAAATTCTAATATTTCGAAAACGGTGAGATTTAGGATATGGTGTTTTATAGTTCAATCAGTCAGTAAACTACACACGATTAACGGGAATAGGTCGACTTAGCCTGTAACCCTGTATATTGTATTCGTCTACCTATTTTATCTAACTTTCATGGTAAGCATTTTCAAAATATCCAATATGTAAAGAATACAGAAACACTACGTAGAATAAACGTGTTGGTGGCTTTTTAAGTCTTTAAAAATATTTTTAAAACCGGTAGTTATATTTTACTCTATAATTATTGCCCTAAAGCGCTCAAAAAGAAGCTTCGTCACCTAACAGCTGTCTCGCCTGTTGTTCACTAATTTTACTTTACCTACAACACGGTACATCTTTATACGGTCTATCGTAAACATTGGTTTAATCATAACGACACACAGTTACACAGTTTGTTAAATGAAATGAGTTATTTTACGGGGATTATACAGGGTTATTTCTAATCAATTAGCATCCTTCTAGGGGCTTATACTGTGCATCAAAACTAACAACTTTTGTTCTACGACTTTAGTCGAAACTCAAAAAAAAATTTGCTATTCCATAGAAAAATATAGTTCACCTGCGACAAAATATCTGGAATAGCTGTTTTTTTTTGAGTTTTGACAAAAGTTGTTGGTTTTGATGTACAGAATAAGCCCCTAGAAGGATGCTAATTGATTAGAAATAACCCTGTACATATATTATGATTATCCCAAATTAAAAAATTCCGACTGCGTTTTACCAGGTAGATCTTTGGATATTTATTTTTATAAATTGGTGCCTGTTTACTCTCAAAAAATACAAACTCTTCGCAATGTACCACGTACCGGCAAGAGTAGCGTAGGACGTCCACCACCCCCACAACTAGATGGATGTATTGGATGCAAGCCGCACCGCGCTTCCAACCGGTCTTTCCAATAAGATTAGGCTTTACAGCCGGTGTCTAGCAGATTTCCTACTGATGATGAACATTATAAAATTTTTATTTCCAAAGTATTTCTTACACGCTTGTAAAAGTTAGAAAAACCAACGAAAGAGCATAGAGCGAATGACGGAGGCGTCACGGCGTCGCGTGACCGACGTCGCTGGGCGCCTGCAAATTGCACATTACACGGCGCTCGCCGCAACCGGCCATTAGTGCATTCCCGCTGATTACTTCATAGCGAAACCGACCATGGAAACTGTTACACTTTTTACAGCCTGGCGAAATTTCCCTATTCCGCGCTTGAAAACAATAAATATGATTGTTGTAACATATTAGTTGATTTGGTGCATCAAGTCTTGCAATAGTTTGTTTATCTGTCTATGATATAAGAACGCAACCACGCGATAAAATGTTACTATTTCAAATCTTTTTATTCATGGGAATCTAAGTGACGTACGATATATCTACGCCAAATCATTTATTAATCGGCAATATTAACTCTTATATCTTATATTTTTACAATTGTAGTCACAATTTTTTCAAGTATCGTCGTGAAATTTAACCATCTAAAGAATGAAAATATATCGTAAATCAAAGAAATCTTTCACAATCTAAGAACAACTGTTTGCTGGATAACACGTATCTATATCTACCTACGGCAGGCGTATCGTCGTTTCATAAACATCATAAAGTTTCTCGTCTGACAGACGGTCCCTCGATTAACATATTCTTCTTCAAACAAACCGCTCCTTATTTGAACAAAGCGAAAGCATTTTGCACAAATCAAGGATTTAATGTTTAAACAACTTGGAGGCTTTGCTTAAAATAAGGTCTGCTTAAAATTCAGGCAAAACATGTGCGCCAAGATGTGCTTACGCATAAGGTGCGATGCGACGTGTAGGCCGTGTTACCTCCCTATTCCCTACCTCTTTGAGTATGCTAATGACAATGTGAACCTCTGCACGTCACATATACGTTCATTTGCAGTTTGTACAGTCAACATGAGCGCCTACATTAAGTATACCAGTACATCCTACTTAGTGGAAGCAAAATGTACTTAGCGACGACATCTTAGTAGTTTTATCGTAAATCAAATGCGTGGGTTCGATATAATTCTAGTCGCAACAATTCCTTGAAAATTAATGATGTGCCTGAAATGTTGCTGAAAGAAAATAGGTTCGCTATATTTTTTTGCGTAAGATTTGACTATTCTCAAGCCCTCAAACGTTCTGCTAGTATTAATACACGGATGTTTACTTGTTTACTTACTATTTATAGTCAGTGTTTACAATCGACATTGTCGATTAACTTTAAGTGAAAATGTCAGATCACAAACCCAGTCTGTCAACGATAAAAGAGTAGATACAATATTTAACACTTTTTCGCTTTGCGCACTCAGGTATCCGCATTTTTGCGATATCGGTCAGGTCAGGCAGGAGGGGGCGACGGCTGGTCACACTGATTACTTATTAATGACTGCGGAGCGCCACCCCGCACCCAGGCCCCGACCTATGATAAATCGAGCCAAAAACAAATTGAATCATCGATCTCAAAAGAACGGGAATCGCTGACGATATTTGAAAATTGAATTGAAAAAGGTCACATTGAAAAATATTTTGTTATTCTGACTGCTGGGAATCATATTTAGTTAGTTATGATCGGAGACGAACCTTCTGTGATGGTTGGGTGTCGCACCCACCGAGATTAGTTTTCTATTTTTAAAACTTAGGTCACTGGCGTTTCGCCATTAAATATTGAATAGGGACTATCGATATCTTATCCATGAGATACAGTTACAATCTTACATCATTAAAGTTAACACAAGAAAGAACAGCTACGCATACTGGCTGAGACCGGTTTTTCCGGATGAAATTTGGACGTCTTCCGATCGCGTCGTACGTTCATGAGCTAACAAATATGAATGAGGCTATAAATAAAACAAAGCATGCCTCGCATATTTGTATCTTATACCTGCACCTTGCACTGATCTCTAAAAGAAAGCTCAGCTTTTCGTGTTGATAAAATTTAATGACTGGTTTTCTTCGCCCATCGGAATAAACAGTAGTTCAATCAATCTCTTTCGTATCTAGCAGAGAGTATTTAATGGCTTTCTATGGACCATTAGGAATTAAATAGAATAAGACTGTGGAATGCTAAATAATTTTCTACAAATCTTTGATTTGAAACGGACCTAATACTTAACAGTGTAAGCCTATGATATAACTTATATGTCACTTAGTAAAGAAAATACTAATGGCCAGTAATTAAATCAGTAAAGCGTGCTTCTGCTGACTTTACGAGTCGGTACGCACATTATCCTTGATAGGCGTGTTTTACGACCCTAAAGCTTGATTACAGGTAACTTCACCCTTTCGAAGAGAAAGCTGAGCTGTCAACATCAGGATTTCTCTAAAAATTGCTTCTTTGTTAGTTCTAAAAATACGTTAAATTAAATGACAGACTACCTACTTTTTATAGACAGCAATATTTCATGAATAAGTAGAAATCGAGCCTGCTTAGATTCTGTTTCTAAATCAATTAGAAATAAATAATTTATTTATGAGAACTTTACTTACTACAATAAAATGTTTATTAACACCCATGGGCATAATTTACCATAAATTGGTTTTCAATTGATGAAATGTACCGTTCGCGGCGAGATGTGTATCTAGTAAACGTAATGTTATCTCGTTCGACCGGCCGTCATTGGACGCAAAAACTTTCATCAACCAAACTCTGATTAAAATTTATTTTATACAGTTTTTATAAACTAATTGGCATATTTTATACTACTCAGACCTAGATTTTGTTATCTGTAATCGATTTTAATTAGTGGACATCGAAGAAAATGTTACAGTTTCAATATCGTTAAGAGAAATCAATGTTCGCATTACCGGATTATTTGAAATATTGTCGCGTCAATAAATTAGTGGAGACTGGAGTTGTCGTTCGTAAAAAATTAGAGGACCGTGCGAAATTGGCCACCTACGTTCAAATACGGTATGCTGGTAATATTTCATGAGGTGAGGCGAGTGCGGTTGGCATGTGTACTTTGTGCCTTGGAGACTGGAGCGGGGCCGGTTCGAGCCATGCTGGGTTAACGGGGTGAGCCTGTACCCAGCTATGGCAGACGTCGCGTCTTTCGTCTCGTCGCGATTTTCATTAACCTGAATGACAAAAATGCTGCCAGCAGCGGCGAATACGACTCTAGACTGGTATCTACTTTGACTTATGTTATTTAGCGAGATTTTCTTTATGTACGATTTTCAAATAATGCAAAAATTCACTACTTCAAATAAGTATGTATAAATTAAGTCTAATAAACCCTTTGGTACTCTTCAGTAAACTCGAAAAATGTAGGTATAGAACGTTTTTATTGTTCTGTTGTTCTCAATCTCCTCCTATATTAGATTAATATGCAAGATTAAATGCTTATCTGAACATCTATGTCACATTGTACCTACTTAGCTAAAAGCTGATTAGATAATATTCATTTTTTTACTTTTTAATATATTCAAAACATTATTCTTCATTTGTTAAATTGATATATTATGTATAAATAGCCATGTCAGAGGCCTTCATGCGGCCTAAGAACTCTGACACCAGGGCAAGCCACTCGGCCTATATGAACTTACTTACTTATGTAGGTATTAGTGTAGGATTAAGGTACGGTATTCCGAATATATATGTTAAAATTCTTTTGCCGGAGGTGGGCGATGCTGCCCGCGACACAGTCTTTCTGACTACTGCAGGTAGTATCGTTCAATTGTTTAGAACTAAGTTTTTGTGCCAAATAAAGAATTATTATAAATAATATTCCATTAAATATGGCAAAGAGCAGAAATTAAAAAACAAAAACAAAGCATCATAAGTACCTACCTACGTACTTTACGCATTATCGAGCATCACGATTTTAAGAAAGTTTTAGATGCTTATAACGGTCAGTCGCTGGTTTGCTTAGAATGTAATTCTAGGTTTTGTGATTCGCAAAATCTCGCATGCGTAGGCATGTCTAGAATGTATGAGCAAACATGTGGAACGCGATGAAATTTGGAACAAGAAGCCGTATATAGCTAAACTTTACTAGACTTACCTAACTAGCTAACTACAGGAGGCAACTTCATTAGCATGTATTTATATTTTTATGGCCACTGAATATATTGAGCTAATTAGTTACATGGAGCTATCAATTTCATACTCTTTTCTAATTAAAATTTAACATTTAGGTGAAATGTGCTCATTTAAATAAAAGTAGCGAATTAATTGTAGAATAAATAAATACAAGTTCAATTATAAGTAATAGATACATGCAATATTTTGCCTAGTCACGATTACTATGATTACATATTTTGTTTATATCATTACATATTACGCTTGAACGTTTTTTTGAATGACGTGATTGAAAGTTGAAATATCGTTCTTTTATTTTGATGATAGACGATGTCTTTGTTTTATTACGGGAATCAGCACTTAGAGCGTTGAATAATTGAATTAGCGGCTGATTGTCTGTCTGACAAGAAGGAAAAGTGGCAGCGAACTTATCGTTCGTGTTATCTTGCCGGAGAGAATTGGCAATTACTTTCACTGTCTTTCAGTTCATCAAGACTCCTACGGTGGCGAGAAGACGGCTGGATACGGCGGTAAAGGAAAGTTCCTTAGATTATGCAAATTGAACATAGGATATTGATTGCGTTCACTTGTACCTACGAACCATAGTAGGTACATATATCAAAAGAATCTAAGTACATAGATATATTTTGTCGTTCGATTAATCAACAAAGGTAATCGAGAATATAATTTCATCATTACGTTTAACTTTTTTATATATTTTCTTACAATGAATTACATTTTTCCTGACAGCAATTATCAGCATTGTTAATGAAGAGAACAATTATATCCTTGAACCTAGGTATCGATTAATCGGACACATCGTAAAAACAGTCCATTTCGTGAAGCCTCTACAAGTTCTTACATTATTTGTTGCAAGATAGCCACTGAAATTTTAATTCAATTAGGACCGTTAAGTTTGCAGAGTGACAGCGTAACGCCAGTAAAGTGAGTGCGGTCGTGACGATAACAGATGTGATAAAAAGAATCGGAAAAGCGGCAGAGGCGCTGCGACTTTCCTCGAATGGGTGACATAGAAATGAGAAACTTTCTTGTGGATCGAACGCGGCACGGTGTCAAGTGCGATTATAGCGTACGGCGGTCGGCAGGGCCGGCGGCGGCGCGCGGCGGGCGCGCGGTGAGAGCGCGGCCCGGTTGCGACCGGTCGGCCCCACCGCCGCGGCCGGCGCCCGCGCACACGCCGCACTGCGCCGCCGACGTCGCGACGCGCCCGTGTGCGCTACACATCCGAATCGCACTAACACGAAGGAATTTATACGTAAAATCGCGAAACCCACGCACTCGAAGGACTGCAATGTTTTGAACGTTGATAAGTGTCGTGGGACGTTATCGGTGGTTGTGGGTTGCATTTATTCGTGACTGAAGATTTTATGTTCTACTGGCTTGGTGAGTATTTGGTTTTATTTATTTGTGGAGGTTGTTGCGAGAAATAATAATATTTTGATGATGTTTAATGTTGTCGCCCGTGTGTCGGTCGGTACAAAGATAGAGCACGGGAAGAGCTCGCCGCGACGCGGCGGCGGGTTCCCGCTGCGGTTGGGCGACAGGTACGGCGGGTCCTGTGCCCGCCCGCTTCCCCGTCCGGAGTGCGATCCTGTCGCGCCCCCGGCAATCCTGATTTTCATTTTGTCGCCCTCCCTTTCAGCTGAAGCTACGCTCACACCGCTGCGGGCGTACAAATAAAGCTGATTGCGTGACAATACCTTTTTATCTTAACTTATCTTATAACGTGCGTACATTGATATTTTATTTGTTATTTAATATAAACAATGCAACTTATATGATTAAAATTTTAGACTATATGAAATAACTGGTTGCACATCTATAAAATAAAAAACAAAATTTTATAGATTTGGTTGACAATTTTTACGTGGGTAGGTTTCCTTTCAAGAACACTATAGGTACTTGCATGCCGCTATTGAGCCAACATTTAGAAAATGTTTTAGAAATGAAGTCATCAGTAAATATTTATTGTATTGGCTATTTGTTTTGGTTGCGTTGTTTTAATAACACAACCGAAGGACGTGATTATCTCTTTATCAGATGAGCAACTCGTAGACAATAATTTTAACCGCGGTTCAAAGAGGTGTAAACTCACCGATTGGGTATTTTTTATTCCTTTTATCATTTATAAACCGATAGAAAATTAATTTGTATAAAGGTAATTTATACAAACAAAAAATATATTACGACGTAGAGCAATGAACCCTGGCACAGAACTTTTTTAATAAAATCACTCTTTGTCTCGAGCGCTCGCAGATTACGGTTGATTGAAGATATGCAGTTATCATTATTCGATAAAAGATTAAAATTATCATAACAATAGAAACCTCACACGACAAATTGCTACATTTATCAGCAAGTCGATCCCATTTACATGAATGGACGGAGAAAGCCGATACCAGAAATATTGAAAGCTTCTGCATTGCTATCTCAATTCAAACTTTGAAATAAGACGAGATAATTGTATTGTTATTGTAGAAAGTTATCTTTGTTTTAGCCATTTGGTTAACTGGCAATAAAAATAATAGAGAACCTGTTTCCAGCGTTCACTTGTTTTTAGCATGTCTTTGTTTTATTTTTATAGATATTGTAGAGTCAACTGGCCATAATCTTTTTCTTAACGTCGCGGTAGTTTAATTAAATGTAAAAAGAAAAATCGCTACGCTCTTAACATTTTCTTCTCCTTACGTTTTTAATAAAAGACGTTGAAGGCTGGGCCATAAAACCATAGTGCTCGAAGTTAAGTGATGGAATGGTTAAGGGTTAGTAATTAGTAGTAATTAAGTTTAGTATATGTGGTTAATGTTTATATATACCAACTTTTTATCGTTATGTCTACCGTAGAACATTTACTGCCTTATATAGGAATCTGCATCCGATATGCAGAAAAAAAAAGTTTTAAGTGAAGTAGAGCTCTTTTATAAGTAAGCCAAGCAGTTATTTGTAATCATTAAATTCTAGACTATGGATTGATTTGAATTGTTGGACTATGGATTGATTTAGCAAAATATTCGACAATATAAAGTTTGAACTTTTTGTTTGTCGTTGCACAGTGTTTATAATTTAATTATTAGAGTTCGAAATTCTGGATGTCGCTGACTTAAGGTCAAACGTGATCCTCATGTTACAGGCGAGCGACTACCTCATTATTATGATCTCTACGCTTTTAATCTTTTGTAGATAAGTTAACATCTAGTTAGCGGATTCCTATGGATCTTACTGAAACTATAGATAGGTAGGTACATGATTCATAGTAATTATAGGTGGAAAAATCCAATAGCTAGTTACTAAAGTTCATTATGTCACGTTAGATTTCGCACATGTATTCTAATCATGGCGGCAGATAGGTAGGTATCTAATGTCTGTTAGATTCCCAAATACAATCTCGTGTTTGAATAGCAAGACACCATAAAAACGGTTATAATTCCGAGTAGAACAGGCTTTCGAGGGCATTATTTGGACGAGAGCGACCTTATTGGCCGATCGGCTAGGCACGGACGCACAGGATGTTCACCTCGCCCAGAGCTGATACGCGACCGCGAAATGCCTGATGTCACGGCACGAGTGGCGACACTTACCATAGCTGCGACATTGAACTTAGAAATGGCGGAACTAGATTGAATGCAATGCAGTAATGCAATTTAATAGCAATGTGTGCGTTTTAATTAGCTTCTATTGGAACACGTCTCGGGATTTTTCTCATGTTATGCTATACAGATAGATTTGTGATAGTTAATAAGCCACAATTGACGTTTTCCTCAGCTAGAGAACTGATACGCGACTGTGAAACACTTGATGTCACGTAGAAAAGTGGCGATATTTATCATAATTATCTTCGACCATAGAAACAGAGTAGATATCAATAGATATCATTAGAAGTGTGCATTTTATAGTGAATTGACTTCCATTCGAAGCTAGATATTATTTCTCATCTTATGTAACTAAAAATACAGATTAAGTAGTAATGATAATAGACGCACAGATTCACACTAGCTACGGAACTGCAACGCAACTGTGAAATAGGTATTTGATGTCACGGCAACGAGTGCGACACTTACCATAGCTGCGACATTGAACTTAGAAATGGAGAAACTGGACTGAATGAATTGCAGATGACTGCACTAAATATTATTAGCAGTATGGAAGCAATTTTTGTAGTGATGATTTAATTGGCTTGAATTGAAACTCATCGCGGTGACGAAGAGTGCCGACACTTACGACTTACGAGTATCATAAGCTGCTGCGACATTGAACTTAGAAATGGCGGAACCGAACTGAAAGCAATGCAAGTAAATATCTTAAGGAGTATGCAATTTTTATAGTATTGTTTTAATAGTTTTCTACATAGATATTTTTTCCAATGTTACACAATACAGATCAAGTACTGAAGAAGGGTAACGATAGACGCACAGGTTCATTTAGCTCAAGAACTGATACGCAACTGCTTAATACTAATAAATACTGATGCAATGTGATATTGAACTTAGTGGCGGAACTGAATTGATTCGAATGCAGTTAAAATTGTTAGGGATATGCAACTTTAACATTTAGTTAAATTTCCATACACCCTGTACTTTACAATATACTAATAATAACAACTTAGTTATGATATATTTAATGAGGTACCTACATGAAGAAAATTTAAGTATATTGAGAGCTTTGCATCTCTTTATGATCTTGTAGCTTGTATCACTTTTTATATCTTCGAAATAACGTATCTGCTATAATTTCTGAATATAATATCATTTTCATTCTAAAACCTAATTTTCTTTCCTTTTGACGCAATTTATAAGAATTTCAGTAGGCACAGTTGGCTAGTTTTCACGCTCTGATCTAACTATGCATGACCTTTTATAGATATTTGTATAGAAAACGTTGAGCTTTAACCATAAAGAAATTGTCAGATCATAAATTACATCTCATAAGGCTATGTCATTTCAGAATTTGAGTTTTTTTATATGCTTTTATTATATTTGTAAATGACTACCTACTGGCTTTTTCCTGCGTGGGTCGTTGTTAATAGTTTTCGGAAGACGTGCGAGCTTAATCTATACGAAATGAATTCATTCATACTAAATATTATAGCTATTTTTTAATTAATTCAGCAGCACCGTGGGCGACGTTACATCGAAGGAACCTGTACTGATCGGTTCTTGTTTTGCATCTGGCCAAAAGAGCTCATTCACCTTTGCGTTAAAAGAATTTGCGCATTAAAACAGTGTTTATAGGGTACTTATTTATTTAAATCCGAAGAAAATGTAAAATTCTTTTAAAGAAGACTTTACGAGCATCTGATATAAAATTCCTTTTCGGCTATCAGAGATCAGGTAGGGAGAGGCGCGCGGCGGGCGACGTTTGTTACGCCTCTCCGCGCGCTGTTTTTGGTGACACGTATCTAGATAATGTCTAGACCACTCGCCTTTTGCGGGCCGATGCCCCTCAAAGAGGAGATTTTTATCAAACTTATTTCAATTTCGTGCGCGATAAGTGCGGAGGAGGGCGCCGCGTGATAGACTCTGTACATAAACAGTGCAAGCAACGTGCTATGGTACTTTTAATAGGACTCTACGTATGGCAAGTAACTACACAAATAGTTGGCTGTTACTGAAATAGTGTACATGTCAATTGAGTGCACGTATTTCGATATACTGCAGTATTTTTGTGTTAATAATCTTCGACGAGATTAAAAAGATTGGAACATTTCCTGTCCTGACAATTATATGCCTTTCAATAATTTGAAAGTTCTAAATCTGTAATGACCAAAAAATGCCAACGTACTATTCAGTGCAAATATACATGGTTATTTCTAATCAATTAGCATCCTTTAAGAGGCTTATTCTGTACATCAAAACTAACAACGTTTCTTCTGCAACTTTTGTCAAAACTAAAAAAAAACAACTGTTCCATACATTTTGTCGAGAGTGAACAATATTTTTCTATGGAACGACAAAAGTTTTTTTTGAGTTTTGAGAACAAAAGTTGTTAGATTTTGACCGACGAACCACCGGAGGAGGTATACAATTCGACGCGTAGTTCCATAATTATTTTTTATTGGAAAGAGTATACTTCGAAATTGGTCCCATTTAAATTTTATCGAAATCGGCTGAGCCATATTTGATAAATCAACAATAATATGAAAAATGCTACAACGATCCGTGCGAAATATTCGCGAATTCTGTACACGGGTGAAATCGGTCATACTATTTTTTTCAAAAAATAACCCTGTATATAATATACTAGCTGACCCGGCCACGCGTTGCTGTGGCTAAATAAATTAAAATTGCGACTACAATTTGAGATTTAAACTATCCTATCTCTCAAGTTGGATCGAACTGCACATGGTGTGCGAATTTTATTATAATCGGTTTAGTGGTTTAGGAGTCCATTGAGGACAAACATTGTGACACGAGATTTATATATATTAAGATATATATATATATATATATATGGATAATGTAGCTTTCGTACTATACAAAGCATAAATGGGTAAGAGATAATGATGTATTGACTACTTACCTATTCGTAATTTTCTTTTACAAGGATTCTCAGGATATTAGAAACCATTATAGTTTCACCATATCCGTCTGTATTAGCAAATGAACAATTTGCTTGATAATGTTTCTTGCCTGAAACTATTTGGGCTAAATCACCTGCCATAAATATAATATACCACGTATAATAAATTCATCTAAACGTTGTCTAGAGATTGTTGAGCCATTCTGTTGATTGTTGTTAAGACGAAGGTTTGCCGCGCTATGTAAATGTCGCGTGCCGATGGAGTCATCGGTTCGAAAGCCAATAAATAAATTGCAAAATAACTCGAAAACTGTTCTTTTACATAACGGACTTTAATTTGGCAATGTGTTAAGTGCGGGTAAATTACAGAAGTGTTGTAAAATATTTGTTATCTCAAAACTGGTTGGTAATATTATACAGTTAAATAATATAAAATACAGACAAGTGTAAGTGAGATTATACGTGTAGTGAGTGTAAGTACTAATTTATCTTGGTTATAAATTAAATCATATCAATAATAATGGAAAACCCCCTTGGAAACTTTTTGGATGTTTTATGGCTTTGTTAAATGGAGTAGCAGTAAGTTTGATTTTTGTTTTTATTCCTTCTCATAATAATAAATAAATGACAATCGGCCACTGACAATTAAAATTATTTATTGATTTTGCAATATCTAGAGTTGACTCATGATGCATACGTGTATAAAGTATCGTATGTATGTAGTTATGTACCATTATTATTATCTGTTTATACGTAAGTAATAACAGTAGACTTCGCGATATATCTAGATAGATAAATAGATAGATAATTCTTTATTAGATTAACCAAATACAATACAAACACATGAAAAATAAAAACATTAAAAATTAGTTATACTAAATGGCGGCCTTGGCGGTGTAGCCGTGGTGGTCTAGAGGTAGTGACACCCGCCTTACAATCATGAGGTCGTGGGTTCAAATCCCCGGTCCTGTACCAATGAGTTCTTTGGAATTTATGTACGGAATTTCACACCACTGGCTTTTCGGTGAAGGAAAACATCGTGAGGCAACCTGCGTACGTCCGTAGAAGAAATTCTATGGCGTATGTGAATCCACCAACCCGCACTGGGCCAGCGTGGTGGATATGGCTCAAACACCCTTCGTAAGGTAGGCCTACGTCCTGCAGTGGACTATTAAATAGGCTGGTACAGTTACAAATGGCGGCCTTATCGCTTCAAGCGATTTCTTCATATCTCTATAACTAAATCTTTACAAGCCCGAATCTCAACTCATGAGTTGAGATTGAGAGAGAGTGCACTCTTGACTGATTAGGTTCATACTCGCAAAAAGGATTGAAATACTAAACAATCAACCACAACAGCAACATTTTTTTTAAATTTAATATTGACAATACTACACTACTACTACATAGAAAGCAATTGGATCATCCATAGACCCTTGAAAGTCTAAAGATAATCCAATAATTATCAATTGCTTTCTATGTAGTAGTACTGTAGCATTGTCATTATTAAATAAATAAAAAATTATTAAATAAAAGAATAAAAAAAACATTTTATTAGACAACCACATTACATAAAAAACAGATTATAAAGACAAGAACAAAACAGTAGGTCTCTAATTGGTGACCTTATCGCTTTAAGCGATTTCCTCCAGGCAACCAAAGCAACCAGGCAACAATCTTGCTAAATATTATCGATATCGGCTGATAAATAGTGCGACAGCAATGTTTTGAGGGAAATCTAATCAAAAATCACCAACGACAAAAAAATTTTACCTGCTGACAAAAATCAACATCCGTACAGACGAAAGCAAAATCGAAAATAAAAAATATTTTTTTTTGAAAGAAGGTAAGCAGCAATTTTATTTCAAAAAATATTATCCATAGTCTCGAGTACCTAAGTATACGGATACTGTCTGGGCGCATATTGTTCTTACTAGTTCCATGATACAGTCACAAAAGGCAATATCAAAACTTGCCACAGACGTTTTTCATCTTTTGCTAATGTCAGTGTTCCATAGTGGCGTTCTTTAGCTGGTGCGATATTAATTAGTTAAAAATCCTCCAAGTGCGAGTCAGACTCGCGCACCAAGGGTTCCGTACTTTATGGGAACCCCCTTAATATATTTTAATTTAACTATTTTTGTTAGATAGTATTTTTTTTTGTAGTTTTGAAGTACACTTCTGTTTACTTCTGTTAATATTTCAAGCGTTTATCTGTTACTATCGAGCAAAAAACGGTAAAAAATCAGGTTTGTTGTATTGCCCTCCTTAAATATTTATTTTATTCTGTTTTTTTTTGTAGTATTTGTTGATAGCAGCAACAGAAATACATCGTCTGTGAAAGTTTCAACCTTCTAGTTATTACGGTTCATGAGATACAGCCCGGTGACAGATAGACCGACAGACACACAGACAGAGAGACGGAAGAACAGACGTACGTACAGCGGAGTTTTAGGTCCCATTTTTACCCTTGGGGTACGGAACCCTAAAAAGAATTATCCAAAACATCACTACATTATATAAAACAAAGTCGCTTACCGATGTTTGTCTGGCCCTTTGTATGCATAAATGTTTAAAACTACGCAACGGTTTTTGATACATTTTTTTAAATAGATAGAGTAATTCAAGAGGTAGGTTTATATGTATAATACACCTGTACAATGCCGGGGCGGGTTGCTAGCTTGCAATAAAATAGAAAGTAGGTAGTTACGTACAATATTTCAGTGAAAATACAAGTAAGTAGTGTTGGTTCCTTGTTTGTACAGCTACCGTACTCGTACCTAATAAAAGCCACGAGTGTACCGGCTACTAGAATGTTTGGCATTGCAGCACATTTAGCACGAACCAGAGCAATAAATAAATTCGTGCAATGAATCGGTATCAGCACACGTTCCGCCAGCTATTGCAAGGCTCCGTGAACGTAGTGAGGGAAACATTTCGGGGGTTCAGTACGCATTATTTTATACAATTCAGTGGACACTGGACAAGCGATCAAGACGTCTGATGACAACATGCATGATGACCGGGTAAAACAATCATTAGTATGATTATATTAGATTAGACGTAAGATTATTATCAAAAATTTTTGGAGACGTATTTTTTCTTTTGTCAATAAAACAACAAATGGCAAAGATAAAGCTTGTCAAAGTTTGGGAGTAGGGGTCATGACATGACGTCACGTCTCTCACGAAAGTCTATACACATTTGTATGACACTTATGACGACACGCGGAACTTTAACGGGCTATACCTTCATAAACTTTTGTTAAGTTGACAAAAGAAATAATACGTCTCTAATTTTTTTTTAATAGTCTATCTGACGGTCTAATTATATTTTTTTTGTCATCATGCCTATTTCTGCTACACGGCACCTATGAGATGTTAGCGGCGCCCAAAATTTAGTAATTGTTTTCGTAATATAAAATAGAATTTGGTTTACAACATTTTCTTAACTTCTCTCTAAATTCTCTATCTGTCGATGTGGTCTTTTGAACAATATTTATTTGTTTTAAAAACAATCATTTTGTGATTTCGTAGGGATTTATACGTATTTTTTTATACCCGTCGGTTCACTTTTAAAGATCACCAGTAAGTACGTTAATAGATAAATTATCTTTAAATAATTGTTTTTTGCTAAAATAGCATGACCGACTTCACCCGTGTACAGAATCATTACATAGTATAAAACAAAGTCGCTTTCCGCTGTCTGTCCCCATGTATGCTTATATCTTTAAAACTACGCAACGGATTTTGATGCAGTTTGTTTTAATAGATAGAGTAATTCAAGAGAAATGTTTACATTGCATAATACACCTGTGCGAAGCCGGAGCGCATCGCTAGAACGCAAATATTATGCACCATGTAGCATTTTTCACATTATTGTTAATTTATCAAAAATGGCTCAGCCGATTTCGATGACATTTACAGTACCAGCCATTTAATAGTCCACTGCAGGACGTAGGCTTACCCACGAAGGATGTTTGGGCCATATCCACCACGCTGGCCCAGTGCGGGTTGGTGGATTCACATACGCCATCGAATTTCTTCTACGGACGTATGCAGGTTGCCTCACGATGTTTTCCTTCACCGAAAAGCCAGTGGTGTGAAATTCCATACATAAATTCCAAAGAACTCATTGGTACGGGACCGGGGATTTGAACCCACGACCTCACAATTGTAAGGCGGGTGTCACTACCTCTAGACCACAACGGCTCGATGACATTTAAATGGAACCAATTTCGAAGTATAGTCTTTCCAATATAAAAATAATTATTGAAATCGGACTACTATAAAAAAAAGTTATGCGTGGTTATACATATATATATATATATATATATATATATATACCCGTCGAATTGTATACCTCCTCCGGTGGTTCGTCGGTCAAAAAGTGCCTGACTTTTTACGATATTCAATATTTTTAATTGGTCCATAGGACCGGATATCATCTCTTTCAAAACTCGAATTCCTTTTCGCAAATAAAATCATTGCTTGCTTCATCGTGATATGAGGAAATAACAAGTTCCGTAATAAATAAGAATTATAAACGCTCTCTGCTCTAGTTTATTCGATGCCACGTTAAATATGATTCTTACGTCTATAGCTTCAAGTTTTCATTTTTAATAGCAAAAAAATGATTTACAATACTATTGATGTGAAATTACTTACCCATTCAAATATCAAAACTTTCCATTATGCAATTGCAAGTGTGTGATTAATAACTTAGATAAGTCTATCGATAACCCTTTTTCCATTTTTCTAAAAAAAATAGATAATTAAAAAGACGATTAATAATATTAGTTATGTGGTAATAATGAAAGATGAGCGTATGTCAGTGACTACGTCATACATCATAAGCCAAAAAACTAAACACCAAAACCGCGAATTCAAGTGAAGTAAGTGAAAAGAGTTTCTCCCTTAATGTTAATTTCGTTAAACATTTACAAAACTAATTAACGCTCTCGAGCTGTATCCTCGTTCATCTCTCATTTAGAAAACGACGTGGTGACTTCGTGATGACAATACCGTTTTTTTAATCACTCTTACTCTCTCTGTTTCTGTACATAATTATTTTTCACAAAAAAATTGGATCTAGCGC
The DNA here is from genome assembly GCA_949316475.1 of Hypomecis punctinalis. NCBI lineage: Eukaryota > Metazoa > Arthropoda > Insecta > Lepidoptera > Geometridae > Hypomecis > Hypomecis punctinalis. The sequence goes on along the minus strand of OX438798.1, from coordinate 13,947,008 downwards.
CTTCTACCGCGTACAGAATCCGAATTGTTTGCAGAAATCGAAGCGACATCCTCGATTTCGATAAAATTAAAATCGCAAAGCAAATTAAAATAAGTACACCAAGGAGGTTCCGAGTCTTAATTTTTAACAAATTAAAAAAAGGTTGTATGGTAAATTCGGCACCACGGAAGTAGAAGTAAATAGGTTTTAATGATGTTTTGAATTATCGAACGTGCACTCGATGCTCCAAATTTTATTTTACTGGCGGATATAAAGGGCTTTTGTACTCAGATTTCGTAGAGCAAAAATACTCTTTCCAAGATGGGGATCAAATATCATTATTAACACGCTTTTATTAGTTTCACCTGTATATTTGCTTGCTTGTAACCAACCCCTTGGAGCTCGATTTTGACCTAAAAATGAAAAAAAAATATGACTCCTAAGCGTGTTTTTTAGATTTTATAAAACTATATTTATATTATTTCATAGTTTTAAAACCCCCCAGCCTAGCGCCTTGTTACATTCAAGCACGCCTTCCATATTGCATTGCACAAGTTGGGATCCTCTAATTAGATGAACGAGCGCGATTGCAGTGTTGCTAATAAATATATTGCGTAGTGTGCTTTGACTTCTGTGCTGCCGTTATTGTGGAAAGGTCAGGTTCTTTTTTTACAGTTAATTAATTTTGATTGTAGGTATGTTCTGAATTTTCATTGAAGCTGAAAATTATACAATTGTCTTTATTGTGCTTGACATGCAATTAAAACAATAACAAAAATGCCTCGGCACTATTGTAGCTATAGTAGATATATGTAATACAAAGTCTAAAAATACAGAGTCGCGAGTAAGTAGATCCAGACTATTCGATTCTACTTTATCAGCATGGCTAGCATACGCACTGTTTCAGAGTGTAATACTCGTAGACCTCGAGAATTATATTATTCTTTTAATAATTTCTTTTTTTCATTTTGGCTTAAGAAATCTAGTACTAGGATTTGTCGGGTATTGCTCAACTTTGTCATAAAATGAATTTTACTTTTGCATTAAGTACTCTCAACGAACTCGTCGTTCTTGCTATTTAAAATAATACAGTTTATATACTAGTCCGGAGCCAATCATCAATATGGAAAAAAAATGCCAGGTCGATGGAAGCAATGGATTCAAAACAATAATTGTCAAAACGATTTTTTTGGAACAAAAAATTATTATATCAGACTCAGACTTTTGGATAGACTCATAAAAAATATAGGAATAGTATGTAATTTGTAGGAACTGGACATGAGCATGTGCAATACGAATAAATTTCAATAAAATGTTGCTCTCCAATTTGGTTAGTGGAGTAAAAATAGCTATGATGAAATGACTGAAGTGGATACAAAGAATGGTTAGAGAGGTCCTAAAGCATTGTTCGTATCTTAGTCATTGTTCATGTGAGTCTCAGTGCTAATTTCAGCTTTATTATATGATAATGAGGCTGTGCAGTGATAACAACGTTTGCATGCCCGATAGTGTCTGATAAGTGGTACATTTACCTGCACGTTGAACTGCAGTTTCGAATGTTATTTCCGACCTTGATTTAATTTTGTTTAATCATCGCTATGTTGACCTTCATTTTTTGCAGCAATTTGTTAAAACGCTTTAAGATTTTTATCGTCACTGTTTTAAGAATTTTGTCGAGTGGTTTGTCCAGGAAATATGTTTTACTTACTTTAATGTCGTGGTAGCAAAAATGTTATCTTGCGACAACGGCCTTCAGTCACCTTGCACACAACACAGCAAACATATTTTGCATCGTTTGCTTACTTCGTTATTTTAAAGCCTAAACGATTTAATGTCCTGTAACTACGTTTTGGTGAACAATAGATTAGTACATCGTTCCGCCATCATCTCAATCGCGGTCAACAGGGTGTAAACAACAATTTGTAGTATCATCACCTACTTGTGCAGACGCTGAAGCTGGTGTTGATTTGTTTTTAAAAAGCAATTACGCCAAAACAGCGCACGCCGCGCCGTGGCGGGTCGGCTGCGTCAAAAACATGAATATTATGAATATTCATAATAACATTAGTACATGATCATGAATGGGTTTGTTAGCCAGGTAGGCGTAGAGAATATCGGATCGTAACGGGATTACCATACCACACCGATGACGGATAAGGTTTCGCCTGCTTATATTAGAATTAGAAGAATAGACAGTTATTATTCGGACGTTAAATTCAAAGCAGCATCTTTAGCATTGTAGGTTACGGTAGAGATTCAATTACGAGATATCTTGAACAATACCATACGCGATGCAGCAATCTTTCTTTGTTTACCCGACAACAACACGAAAATGCAGACTATAGCTGAACGTAGGTATGTATCGCGCGTCCTCATTTGATTTCATCTCGGAAACCGAAGTCACGTACGAATCTGGTGTAAAGGTACCGACACAATCAAAATCAGTGTCTTTAGGTGAAACAAAACGTGTTTGATTATTTTTGTTTGTGGAGAATCAAATATTAATATTTAAATTAATGGTTTATTGATTGAATGGTCCTAGTTGTTTTATAAGATTTGTAAGCCACCTCTGGATAATAGAGTCATTACAAATGTGATAGTAATTTGAGTTGATGGATCATTCGAAAGAGGCGCAAACATCCGAGAAGATCCTTTATCGAATCGTGGAAGCAATCATCGGTGAAAATTGCAGAGCCGTGAGAATGAGCGGCCCTTCGGAACGGGACTCGGGAGTAACGGGCCTGCGCCCCGGGCAATATGCTAATGCTCGGATCTCCGCAAACGACGGCAACGCAGCGCCCGCGCTGCCTCCGGCTCCGCCGCGGTGCCACTAACCCACATCTCGCCCAATGATGCGACTCCGTGGTCAGCGCGTTCCCAAACACGCTCGTTACACTTTCGACCGATCAACGAAAGTTTCAATCGTGACAGAGATGTAGGTGTCCGTGTAGGTACGGCCATTAAAGAGTGATGGTTATTGGAGTATTTATTTATCATGATTGGACGTTTCGACGACCATTAACTCGGTTAAACTAAACCGCTCGATTGAATGTTTTGGTAGACGTTATTTGTTAACTATTATTAAGTTGTTGGTTTAGAAAATGAGACTTACAAAAAGTAAAATTATTTATTTGACCAGGGCTCCAAGAGAGCACTTGGAGCCATTATGAGTAAAGTAAACTTATATATGTATAACGGAGAGCGACGCTTCCGTTGTTAGCTCATCTCGGAGTGCTCAAGTGCAGTGCGCCGGCGCGCAGTGAAAGAGGGAGGCCGCACAGTTCTTGCGTGCCGGCCGCCACGCGCGCAACTCCATTGCATTCTATTACGCAAGCTTATGAATATTTTTTGTCTACAGATTCGACAAAACGCGGAGATTATATCGGCGCGAGTGCGGGATTACCGCGGCATGGCGACAGATACGGTCGCTGAGGAGTTCGTCACCATCGTTCCGGTCGGAGAGGGCCGGCCGTCCTCGAAAGATCCCGCGTTCGTCACCGTGCTGACGGTCGGCGCCGCGGCTGGTGCGGCTGAAGTCGTGGTGCGGAGGCCGAGAGGAGAACGGCTCGGACTAGGTCTTAAATTTGAAGGAGGATCTGCTGCCGCTGAGAAGGTGAGAAGACTACTAGTGCAGTCATGTGCACAAGACAGCCCCGCAGCCAACGCTAGCGCTCCATGGGGCCATCTTATACCTGGAGATGAAATATTGGCAATCGATGGCGTATCGGTATCAGAATTAACGAGAATAGACTGTGTTCGGCGGCTTAAGGACTCTGACGAATCTTTGACTCTTTTAGTACGGCATTTTGAATCGGAAAATACTGAGCAGTGTAAAAAGATGTCCGACTCTGTAGCTACACCGGATGCTACTGGTTCTAAACAGGAAATTTTGAGACCCACAACGTTACCACCCCCTGTTCCGCCGAGAAAACTTGGAAAGAAAAACTCTTTCAAGGACAAATCATCTTTGCAAACCGTTGGTGAACAAATAAATAACGATAGTAACCAACAAATTGATTTGGAAAGTTTTATGAATGGAAAACACAATGGAACTTTAACAAAATTATCAAGGAAATCTTCATTTGATAGTCACTTGCTGAGACAAAACAAAGAAAGTATTGCTTACTTAAAGAAAGGATCACCGGAAGAAGTAAGACGTCTTGTTCGTCGATTATCCGATGGCAAAGCTATGCCGCCTGAAGCTGAAGTATACATAGATCTGTTGTCATCAGAATGGGAACGCTGTCTCGTTTTAGCAGATGCAGAGTCAGATGACACCGGCAGTTCTATATCTACAGTCGTAGATAGATTAGGATCAATGGCTAGCTCCGTAGAGAACAGCATTCCATCGACTCCGATTATGCAGCAAAAAACTATTGACATACAAAAAGTTCTCAATTGTATTGAAAATATTGACACGGATATTTTAAGAGATATGACTACGAAAAGATCTTTACATCGACAAGTTGAATCAAAGTCAGCCGATAAGATCACAAATACAACAACGAATAGTTCGAACATAAATTCCAACTTATTCAGCTCTCTCACAACAGAAGAAATAGTGCAGTCAAAGAAACTGGTTCAGAACGATAAGAATAATAATAGTACAGTTACGAGTAACAAGATTAATCATTTGATTTTAAATGAAAAAATGCTTAAAAATAATGACAAAGTAGAAGATGTCACAGACAAACCTAAGCCGATGCCAAGGAACACAAAAGTTGAGCGTTCAGCAAGCGAGCGAAAGCCGAGACCTATTCCTATTCCCGAAACGCCTCCGCCACCAGTTCCCGAATCATTGTTGACGCCTACCAAAAAGAATTGTATCGAAACTTGGTTGCAACGATCAGAAGCCGAGATGAACAATAAGACGATTGAGAAATTAGAGGACGGCTCAATGCCGGAGGTGCTACCGCGACTAATCGATTTCGTGCCGAAGCCTCAATTCAAGGAGAGCGTCCATGAGGCCCCTCTAACGCGACCCACAACTGCCCCGCCGCCTCCGCCTGCCGAGACCAGAGAAGACGGCTCCGGAGCTTCTCTAGACACCATCGGCGAAATGGACGAGAGCAGCGACGTCACTGATAACGCGTAAGTGTTTATCTAATTATTTCTTTGCTGGATGGTTCGTTAAAATGAGCAATTAATGAATTTTCTGTTAAAAGGTTAAGCAGCGATGTGGTCTAAAATATTTCCCGAAATATTATTTAAGCGAGTATACTTGTTTTGTGGTTGAAAATGTCTGCAATGTAATGTGTCTTTAAGGAAAAAATAATTAATCATTTTCATTTTTCGCCGTGTATCGCAAGTGTGTCTAAACGTTTTGTGCTATATGATTACATAAATCAAACTTATTTTAACTAAACACTGACATCTTGACGGATATCTAAATATATTCAATATATGAGCTATTATTTTCAAGGTACTAGCAATGATGCACAAATATCACAACATCGTTAGAACGACCAAGTGATCTTGAATACCTTCATTAGCGAACAATAACCTTTTGTCGCGCGTCGAATGCACCATCAAATGATTTGCTACGCGGATTTGTCATCGGACTTTGATAATTTAGCTATAAATCACGTAAAAATATTCGACAGTAGAAAGATAAAATCACTTTTGATGTACATACCTAAAATTTTATTTTATGATTTGGCAAATATACATTAACAAAAACAAACTTAACAGTTTAACCCGTGAGGAGGCGCGCCTTAAAACCTAAAACGGATGGGCGCGCGCGAGCAATTCGCTCACGCTATTTCAAATGTCATTATCTACCTATTTGTTATATTAATTGAACTAAAAATTAAAAAACTGGTCGGTAAAATGACATTATGTTTCTATATAATAGGCGTTTTATTTAAAATAAGTAACTAAAGTGCAGTTTCTCTACAAAATTAAAAATCTTTCAAACTTTGGCCAACTTTTTTAGACAACTGTGAAAAAATAAAAGCAGCATCGAAAAAAAAAACACTCTGCCATCAAATCTTAAGAAGTATACCTCTCGTAACACGGTTGACACATCAATGTGACGTGTTCCGTGCAGAATAATTTTTGATACGAAGTACTCGCTTTTTTAGACGGTCTATTTTTCTTTCTGGGGCATATATCTCTTGACTTTGTACGACAGAACAGTCGCTTTCAGGGCTATCAACACGAGTGTGGATTTCATCATCAGGATCTAGTATCATTTGGTAATGATCATCGCAAAACTCGTCTAGCCACGAAGAAAGTTGAGGATCTTGCCTTTCATATCTATCGCCCATATTTAACTAGTATTTGTTAGCTAGAAAACGAAATAAACATTCCATTACAATATTATTTTGATTGCAAAATCATATAATGTAGAGTATTGACAGATTTGTAAACGTTAGACACAAATTAAAAGTAATAATTATAGAATAAAATACACACACACACACACACACACACACACACACACACACACACACACACACACACACACACACACACACACACACACACACACATTTAATTAATGAAGAAAAAAATACTGATGTGGATGGGCGCGCGATGAGCAAAACGCCGCGCAGCGGTTCACACCTCCAAGAAGTACTTCACTACGGGGCCACCGCGACACTGAGCGGCGCGTGAAGTACGTCAGGGGAGAGGGGTTGAATAGTTAGGAAGGTACCTAGACGCTTGACGCACTACCCAGGTAGCATTTATACGTTATTATGACGTCCGTTTACGGTACTGCTCGACGTAAAAGACGTCATTATCATGACGTCGGTAGTTTCTTCAGATGACGACAATTTGTCACAGCCTCATGACGTCATATGCTGACGTTGGCGTGACGCCATATACTGACGTTGGAGTGACGTCATATACTGACGTTGGCGTGACGCCATATGCTGACGTTGGAGTGACGTCATATACTGACGTTGGAGTGACGTCATATACTGACGTTGGAGTGACGTCATATGCTGACGTTGGCGTGACGCCATATACTGACGTTGGAGTGACGTCATATACTGACGTTGGCGTGACGCCATATGCTGACGTTGGAGTGACGTCATATACTGACGTTGGAGTGACGTCATATGCTGACGTTGGCGTGACGCCAAGACGTCATTATCATGACGTCGGTAGTTTCTTCAGATGACGACAATTTGTCACAGCCTCATGACGTAAGTTGGAGGACGTTGGAGTGACGCCATATACTGACGTTGGAGTGACGTCATATACTGACGTTGGAGTGACGTCATATGCTGACGTTGGCGTGACGCCATATACTGACGTTGGAGTGACGTCATATACTGACGTTGGAGTGACGTCATATGCTGACGTTGGCGTGACGCCATATACTGACGTTGGAGTGACGTCATATGCTGACGTTAGAGTGACGTCATATACTGACGTTGGAGTGACGCCATATACTGACGTTGGAGTGACGTCATATACTGACGTTGGAGTGACGCCATATACTGACATTAGAGTGACGTCATATACTGACGTTGGAGTGACGTCATATGCTGACGTTGGAGTGACGCCATATACTGACGTTGGAGTGACGTCATATGCTGACGTTGGAGTGACGTCATATAAGGGCAGCCACTGACGTTGGAGTGACGTCATATACTGTATTCATAAGGACGTCCCTAGGCCGTACATATAAGGGCAGCCACTGACGTTGGAGCGACGTCATTCACTATATTCATAAGGACGTCACTAGGCCGTAAATATTAGGGCAGCCACTGACGTTAGAGCGACGTTATTCACTGTATTCATAAGGACGTCACTAGGCCGTACATATTAGAGCAGCCACTGACGTTGGAGCGACGTCATTTACTGTACTCATAGGGACGTTACTGGGTCGTACATATTAAGGTAGACACTAACGTTGGAGTGACGTCATATACAGTATTCATAGTGACGTTACTGTGAATCCTGTGTATGACGTCACTACTATGTCGGCGGCTGCCTTTGTATGTATGGCCCAGTCACTTCCCTGTGAACTAAGTAAATGACGATACTCCAACGACGATGGCTGCCCAAATATGTACAGCCCAGTCACTTCCCTGTGAACTAAGTAAATGACGATACTCCAACGACGATGGCTGCCCAAATATGTACAGCCCAGTCACTTCCCTGTGAACTAAGTAAATGACGATACTCCAACGACGATGGCTGCCCAAATATGTACAGCCCAGTCACTTCCCTGTGAACTAAGTAAATGACGATACTCCAACGACGATGGCTGCCCAAATATGTACAGCCCAGTCACTTTCCTGTGAACAAAGTAAATGACGAATAGAATTTAGAATTTAGTTTGCGATAGCAGGCATCCTATAATATCCACATACCCTGAACAGACTCTTAGGACTATGGATGAAACCAAACAAAACAATGTAAGTAGCATAATAGATTTATATTCAAGAATTAACAGGTAGAACTTAGACTAATCTTAAAACTTAAGTTAAACTTAAAATAGTAGGTGAATAACATTTAAGAATGAATGCTCAAACCATAAATCTAATAAATTTCTTTTGACTTATTATCAAACTGCGCGACGCAAGGTATAGTGGTATTGTAGTCTATGTATGTATGTCTGTTCCTTTGTTGCACTCTAGCATACATACATACATACATAGACTGTTATAGACAATCAATAATTGTTATCAATCTTTAAAATTACAATGTCGATCCCATACCAATTTTAAGACCATGGCACATTTAGATTAGCTATGTTGCACTCTAGCATACATACATACATAGACTGTTATAGACAATCAATAATTGTTATCAATCTTTAAAATTACAATGTCGATCCCATACCAATTTTAAGACCATGGCACATTTAGTGAATAAAGTTTTACATGTACCCTGTAGTTAAGGAAGTAAGGCGTAGCTATTTAACAGGTAGAACTTAGACTAATCTTAAAACTTAAGTTAAACTTAAAATAGTAGGTGAATAACATTTAAGAATGAATGCTCAAACCATAAATCTAATAAATTTCTTTTGACTTATTATCAAACTGCGCGACGCAAGGTATAGTGGTATTGTAGTCTATGTATGTATGTCTGTTCCTTTGTTGCACTCTAGCATACATACATACATACATAGACTGTTATAGACAATCAATAATTGTTATCAATCTTTAAAATTACAATGTCGATCCCATACCAATTTTAAGACCATGGCACATTTAGATTAGCTATTTATTTTTGTAGTCTATGTATGTATGTCTGTTCCTTTGTTGCACTCTAGCATACATACATACATACATAGACTGTTACAGACAATCAATAATTGTTATCAATCTTTAAAATTACAATGTCGATCCCATACCAATTTTAAGACCATGGCACATTTAGTGAATAAAGTTTTACATGTACCCTGTAGTTAAGGAAGTAAGGCGTAGCTATTTAACAGGTAGAACTTAGACTAATCTTAAAACTTAAGTTAAACTTAAAATAGTAGGTGAATAACATTTAAGAATGAATGCTCAAACCATAAATCTAATAAATTTCTTTTGACTTATTATCAAACTGCGCGACGCAAGATATAGTGGTATTGTAGTCTATGTATGTATGTCTGTTCCTTTGTTGCACTCTAGCATACATACATACATACATAGACTGTTATAGACAATCAATAATTGTTATCAATCTTTAAAATTACAATGTCGATCCCATACCAATTTTAAGACCATGGCACATTTAGATTAGCTATTTATTTTACAGCATAAATTCAAATTCTTTATTAATAGCAGACCCCACTAATAGGCAATGTTTATTATTTTTTAGGTTACAAAAAATAAGGAATATCATTATTGCCGTGCATTAAGGTGCAAAATGAACAAATCATAAGCCTATTAACAAATACCAGCACTTTGAAAGGCACTCTTAAACCGGAATTAAAGTTCCCATTACATGATTCCGATGAATTAAACACAATTAAAGAAATACTACAGGAAAAAGAAAATAAGGACAATTTGGTACACTCTGCCCCCGATAGTTAAAAAGGCGCATCTAACATCTCCCACTTTGAAATCAAGATGATTATACTAGCAGATATATATTTTATCTTATATGAAATAGAACAAGATTTAAACAAATAATAAATGTATAATATATTATACATCGCGAGACTCGAAAAAAAAGCCCATCTGCCAGTATATGCATCTTAATCTCGAAATAAGAGATGTCAGATGCACCCTTTTAACTATCGGGGGCAGCACTGTTTGCTATTAATAAAGATTATTGAATAAAGTTTTACATGTACCCTGTAGTTAAGGAAGTAAGGCGTAGCTATTTAACAGGTAGAACTTAGACTAATCTTAAAACTTAAGTTAAACTTAAAATAGTAGGTGAATAACATTTAAGAATGAATGCTCAAACCATAAATCTAATAAATTTCTTTTGACTTATTATCAAACTGCGCGCCATATTTTAATGTAATCTTCCACTTCTTTGATTGTTGCAGACCCTGCTGTGGCGGTAACAACCCCTTCTATAAAGAAATAACAAATTTGTAATAATAAAGCAAATAAAAAATTTGTAATAATAAAGCAAATAACAAAGTACCGGACCGATTTTAATAATTCTTTCACTATTGGAAAGCTACGTTCACCTTGAGTAACATAGGCTATATAAAATTTTCACCCGTGCGAAGCCGGGACGGGCCGCTAGTATATTATAACTATGAATAATTAAAACTTTAAACTTCATATCCAGGGTATTGGCACTGCTGAATTCCTGCCAACTCTCAAATTTATAGGGCTTTGGGCTAGGGTGAAACTTCCTACGTGGGTCCTGTGGGGATTTAAACTTCACATAAAAATAGTTACATGTTTAGTTTAACTTACCTACGATACAATCTCGCAGACGCAGTTGGCAGAAAGCCTTTTTGTTAGATCTTTTCCCATAGAAGTTGAACTGTCCAGCAACTTGGTCAGTTAGGCAAAATTTCAATATTCGCGACACTCTGCTTGATACATCCCTGCCTCCGAGAGTTTTCATGTAAGAAACCTGTAACAAAAAAGTATGTATTATATAACTTATTAACTTAAAAAAAAACCCCGACATCGTATTGAATTACATGAGTGAATATTAAATAACCAGCCAAGTTGTGAATCGGGTGCGAGCCCGACTCACAACTTGAACGTAACATATATAACATATAACAGGGTTCCGTACCATTTCAAATTTGGCCAACCTGATGCAGAGACTTTGCTCGGTCGGTCAATTATCTGTGATAGTTTCACCTATCTGGCTATCACAGTTTATGAGATGCAGACAAAAAAATGTAAAAACTCACGTTTGTTATATAGGAGCACCATACAACAAACGTACGGGTATATTGTTTTTAGTATTGTTGTTATAGTGGCAACAAAAATACATCATCTGTAATAATTTCAGCTTTCTAGCTATTATATGGTTCATGAGAAACAGCAGATGGGAGTTTTTTTTAAAGGAAACTAGCTGACCCCGTGAACTGCATCTCACCATCTGTCAACTGGCAATGACAACTTTTACATGCAGGAACATTTTGTATGGGAAAATTAAATTCATGTTTTTATTATTTTACTCACTACATTTTTATATTTTCGCGCGGTATAAACCATCCTTGGACTTCAACGAAAAAGAATTGGCTAAATTGGTCCAGGCGTTCTTGGCGCTTACCAACACATTTTGCGATTCATTTTTATATTATAGATGGTACGGAACCCTTCGTGCGCGAGTTCAACTCGCACTTGGCCAGTTATTTATGTAATTTGCCTGGAAGAGATTGGTTTAAAGCTAATGTTGCAAGTTTTTCACTATTTATGTTTTTCAGTAATGTAGGACGAACTAGATACCTACTATGTGTATTGTAACTTACCAAATTGTCCTTATTTTCTTTTTCCTGTAGTAATTCTTCAATTGCATTTAATTCATCGGAATCATGTAATGGGAACTTTAATTCCGGTTTAAGAGTGCCTTTCAAAGTGCTGGTATTTGTTAATAGGCTTATGATTTGTTCATTTTGCACCTTAATGCACGACAATAATGATATTACTTTTTTTTGGTAACCTAAAAAATAATAAACATTGCCTATTAGTGGGGTCAGAATCAGACAATATTGTAGCAACGAAAGTGAAGTGGTCAAATATATTGGAACAAGACTTTGGTGTCAAGGATTTCAGAGCAGGTATATTTGACCACTATATTGTATACTAGAAGAGGCCCCGTGGTTTCACTCACGGAAAAAAATACTACTACCTATCCAACTACACGTAAAATTTTATTGTAAAGATAGAATAGATAAAAATAATGTGACAATGAAGCAAAGATCATCTAATAAAACCATCTACCACAGAAACGATGTCCATGACTAAAGTGACATCACTTACAGACAGGTAATTATACAAACATACATTTACAAAATTTTGCACATGTGTTTGGAATAGAAAGAAGTCATCACACAATCTAAACTTTAGCAGGTAAGAATACTATTTCATTAAGTATGTATTAATTATAATATACTTACTTTCTGGCACTGAGGGAGTTTCTAGGCAAATGTTTGACTGAGATCCATGAGTATCTGCACAAACAAAACATATTTATGAGATTACTTTAGAAATGTTCTACAATTACATGTCAAAAAAAGTAAAATTAGATGAAAATCACCTTCATAATAGGAATCTAAGCATGAGTTGCTAGCAATTTGAATTTTTTGTAAGGTCTTCTTTTTTAAGGGTGGTGGCCTTATGTTGTTGTCATTAAGAGGGTCTTCGTCACTGCTGGAAAAAGATCTTTTTGTTCTTTTTCGTTTACCACTTGGTTCTGCCTCTGCTTCTGCCTCCGCTTCTGCCTCTGACTGTATGTCAGAGGTAACTTCAACTAGTTTAAGTTTTTTTTTTGCTTTCTCTATGTTATCTATACATGCAAATGAAATAAAATATAAGCAACAGAAAATAATAAATAAACACAACATGCACCTCCATTCATATATACAAGGTTACTGGTTTAGTATATCTATAAACTGTAAAGCTTGTGGACATTATGTGGACTGTTTTAAATAAAATTTCAACACAGTGTGTTATAGGCAATAGGCATATCAACATAATGATGCTCGCCTATAATTCAAATTGATTAAATTGATTGAAATTAAAAAAACATTGTTGATATATAGATGTACTAAAGCTACCTTTAAACAATTTTGCGTTGAATTATGTTATTATAACAAAGTGAAATATATACATAAATAACATTGCTGAAAAATATAATTAGTAAGATATATGTATTATACTCTGTATTGTATTGTATTGTATTTATTAATTTGCATAGTATACATAGCACTGTAATGTAGTCACCATCTGGAATACACCTATATACTATTACATTAGCATACTGTAAAAGCCTGAAGTATGGGGACTTTAAAGATTTACCATCTCAACCTGGTAAATCTAATCATACTTAAATGTCAGGAGCAAAAAAGGAAACTTTTTTGGGCTTGGCGCCTAATAAATTTTGGTTTAGGGAATAAAAATATGAGTTATTCTTTATTAATCAAGCCAGTGAAGCATCTTTGCATCTACAGTTAGGGCAAATCCAACTCGGATAGGTTAGGTTAGAAGGCTAGCTAGCCTAGAGTTTGTGGCTTTTTTTGTAACAACCCAAAAACTACCCCTGCTCAATACACGTTACCAGATAGACGGATCCAAATTACTCTGATTCTCTAGTAACTTCCTATGTGACGTGGTGCTGAACATGTTCTAATATATGTATGTAATTATGTAATTAGTTTTCAACATTTGTCATGCCTTGTGAGTAAATTTTAGATTAAATTAACAGCACAATTTACAATTTAGATTGGTTAGGTTTAGATTGTCTTAGGATTCACTGGTAAATTTTAATACTCATGGTACTTCGAGCTTTTACAACACCATATAGCCACAGAAAACTTTTAGCAGCATTAGTAAGCTCACGGTAAATCAGGAAAGATTGCACCCAGAAGTATAGTAAGTACCTATACTTCTAATTCCAAGCCAGGAAACGAGCCAAAACCAAGCGGTTCGTAAGAAAATATGTAATAAATTATACGTACCAGTCTCACCGAACACTCTCTGGACGGTATATATTCTCCACTTGGTGTCCGGTGTGTTGGCATCAGCTAATAATTTCTCAAAAGCTTTTGTTCCCTTCACCGGCGGCCAATACACTTCACACCGCCTAGGCGTAAACCATTTATTGTTTACGATTGACACGCTCCCTCCGTGTTCCTCGCTAAATTGTATAATGGAATACATAATTATACAATAGGATCTGCAACACAACACGGAAATCGGAATAAAAATTCGCTCGGCCGGCACTAACTAAATTCGTTAAGTCCGTTATAAAAAGGTGGGAAAAAACTCGAGCAACAGACGCTTCAACAGTGTTGCCACCTTAGTTTTAGTAATTGGGGCTATTGAAGAAGCTAAAAAGGGCTAAATCGAGCAAAAAAAAGCTAGATGGAGCACAAAATTACCAAGAAATGACTTGCGGTAAAAAAAACACCTGTGCTAATGATTTCAATCATGTATTTATTTTTATTTTTACAAACATTTTTCTAAATCAAACTGAACGTAATGACCACAAAAGAGAGTTCATCTGTTCTGTAGTATGACAATTGGCACATCAAATAATGAAATAATAGAGTTTTGATACACTTACTCGGTTTTATAATAAGAAGAACATTAATCACATAACCATAAATAAATCAATAGTCTATGATACAAAATGCGAAAGTTCGATGTTATCGCAATGTTAGTAAGGCACACATTTTAGTTTCTGGTGCAATATTTCTAATAAATCAATAGTCTATGATACAAAATGCGAAAGTTCGATGTTATCGCAATGTTAGTAAGGCACACATTTTAGTTTCTGGTGCAATATTTCTAAGAAAATGAATAGGGCAGAAAAGGGCTAGATAGCCCTTTCCGGGCTAAATCATTAAACAACGAGTTCACCTACAGTAAAAATTGCTAGATCTAGCCCCAAAAGATCTAAGGAGGCAACACTGCGCTTCAATCGAAACGAGATGTCAGAATTACGTTCCGTTCGTAGGTTCTGTTCCTACTTCTGATGTTTTTAAAAATCACATTTTGATGTTAATAATTTAAATACCTGTACAAAATAATTACTTTAGGTATTATAACTTTAGAAGTACCAACAAATACGGAAGGTTTTTATTAATAGCTTATAGATATTTTACCTCAAACGAATGGAAAATTGAATGGTTGAAATGAAACGTAGGTACAATTTTAAATTTTAAGTCGATTCCACGTTACTGACGTCAATAAAACGTCCTCTTTGAGACTAATTTGCTACCGTGTCCTGATATAGTCTAAGATCCCGTTAAGAACCACCTTCACCGAGCTGGTTATTGGATGAAACATGTTTTTTTATGAAATTTAATATGGCTTAGGTTTAAGCACAAACCAGATATAATGAAATATAACGCCCAAAAAATCGTAAGTACTTATAATATTATAAGTACCAGAGTTTAATCCCCATTTTAATATGAAATTATCACCAATAAACGTAAAGTCTGCTAACCTAAACAAGCAGCAATTTTAAAAATTATCCCGACTTCTTTTAGTGACCATATAAAACTGTACGAATTAATTTGAGACTTCCTACCCATACGAATTACAACGTGCGATTCCCTTCCTGACTCCGCACGGCCGCGTTCCATGCGTGCATCGCACGTTCACCACTCATACCCATATTTTTTTATTTTATTTATTTATAATTATACACAAAAAACATAATAACAAAAAATAACACTATTAAACCTAGATAAGGTTTGGCATAGTGCCAGCGTCCTCAATTAAAGTTGGTTGTCTGGTAACTAGCTTCTTAAAAATTATATCTAATATTAATAATTAATAATACAACAATAAACTAAATAAAAACCGAGCGACCACAAAGCGCGGCGTGCGCCGCCGCCGGAGTCTCATATTGCGTCACATGTTGCTACCAATCAAGCAAGGCACTACAACGGCCCACACCCACTCGGCCAGTCGCCGCCCGCCGTTGCATATACATTTCGACAATATTACATACATTCGAATTGATTACCTCCTTTTTTAAGAAGTCGGTAAAAAGGCAAGTATCTTCAGAATAATCGCTGAGCTACCCAAAAAGGCCACGGATGCACCAAATATGTACTCGCATTTTATTTAAAAATTTCATCCAAACATGTTATACAATCCTAATAATAAAGTAATTTAATATACAAAAATCATGTCAGATCTTGGTTTGACTTTAGTAACTAAAGTAGGCTCCTGGCTCATGATTAGAATATCGGCAAGTGAATTTTGGGGGAAAGGGGGCTCCTCCTCGCTTCGCTCGTCGTCGCATGTGCGTAATACATAGCAACCAAACACTCCTCTCGCTTCGCTCGTCGTCGTACCTACTGGCACAGGCAAGTGACTTGGAGTCCATATACATACTTGGTTATATGTATACATTTTATGGCAATATGGGCAGTAATGACACAAAACTTTGCTACTCAAAATGTGGTGAACCCGTGGCCTTTTTGGGTTATGAAAAGTTTTTTCATCACATCTATTCGAAAAGGACTACTTGGTTCGCCTTTAAGTGCGACCAAAGGTGGTGTTTTCTACGAGTATATGGAACTTAATAAGTGCGCCGGAAAGTTCTTTGCTGCGCCCTTTTTGAATTTGGAACAAATAAGTGCGCCAGAAAGTTCTTTGCCGCGCACTTTTTGAATTAAAAATGAAAAGTATTTGTTCAGCGCCAAAAAAATGAATGAAAAGAATGTAAATATGAGTTTTGGCGGGAACGCGGAAAAGTCATGTCGCCTATCTTTGTTTTATTTTGTTAAGCTTGTGTTTTTATCAGTGATAATTAGTGAAAAATTGTGGTACTTCTCTGATTATGAGCTGATTTACGTACATGAGTGTAGGCAAGTGTGATGATTATCCTTCTTCGTTTCTATATAGTTTTCGTACTCTATGAACGATTGTCAGTAAGATCGTAAGATGTCAATATGTAGAGTGCATTTTTGCTAATTAAAGCCTAAATACGAGGTATTTATCTTTATTACAATTTAATTAGCAAAATGGAAAAATATTTACGCCCTGATCGTTTTGACGAAGATCCATCTTCGAATGAAGATTTGTCCCCTCAGTGGACGCACTGGAAAAAAACTTTTGAAAATTTTCTGACAGCTGTCTCCGGTGAAAAATCTTCAGTAAAAGTTGATAAATTCCAACTTTTGGCCAATCACATATCGCCTAAAATATTTGTGTACCTACAAGATTGTACCGATTACGACATCGCAATACAAAAACTCGACTCACTGTTTCTCAAACCACCAAATGAAATCTACTCCAGGTACAAACTATCAAAACGATCGCAGCAAACAGGTGAGACTGTGGACCAATATTTACAAGCATTACGGCTGCTCTCCAAAGGATGCAACTTCAAAAATATAACTGCCGAACAGAATGAAAATGAATTTATAAGAGATTCATTCATAGCTGGACTTTCTTCGTCCTCTGTACGACAAAGGCTACTAGAAAACAGCACACTCACGTTAGATGAAGCACACAAACAAGCACGCGCATTAGAGTTGGCGCGTATACATAACGATAGTTACCAGCAAGCCTCTACCAGTTCTTTTGTCAATGCAGCCATTACCAACAGTAAAAGAGAAAGTATACAGGAAACTTGTTACTTCTGTGGTAATAAGAGACATGCACGACAAAACTGTCCCGCTGCTGGTACCACCTGTTTGAAGTGCAATAAAAGAGGACACTTTGCAAAGGTTTGCAGAAGTGCTGATCTACACCAGAGTGCAAGCACCGGTTATAATGAACCACTTGCTGCAAAGGAAGATAAAAAGCTACTGTCACACGTTGTTGCTGGGACGGCTAATCTTGAAAAAGCCAAATTAGAAATCACTATTGACAAATGCTACAAAGTCCTCCTCATCGTGAATGAAAATGAATTCATGTGATCAAAATATAACAATGGCGGCTTCAGATCTACAAAGAAAGGTTAACTCACGATGTTCAGTAAATATCGACATGCAAGGTCACAGTTTTCAAGCAGATTTGTTAATAATGGAAAATCTATGCGCTGACGTAATAATCGGCCATGATATTCTGGAAAAACACAAGACATTAGAGGTAAATTTTGGTGGACTCCGAGCGCCTTTGAAGTTGTGTACATTGACGCACGCCAACATTGAGCCAGTAAGCTTATTCCCGAATCTCTTGCCAAACTGTAAGCCAATAGCTGCTAAATCACGAAGATTTTCAGATAGCGACAAACAATTCATTAAAGACGAGATAAAGAAACTCTTAGACGACGGGATAATAGAACCTAGCTTGTCGCCATGGAGGGCGCAAGTATTAGTAACGAGAAACGAGAGCCATAAGAAAAGAATGTGTATAGATTACTCACAGACCATCAACAGATATACACAACTTGATGCGTATCCGCTGCCATGTATAGAAGATGTGGTGTCTAATATCGCTAAGCACAGGGTTTTCAGCAAAATAGACTTAAAGAGCGCTTACCATCAATTTCCAATTATCGATCAAGAAAAGCCTTACACTGCATTCGAAGCCGAAGGTAACTTATATCAATTTCGTAGAATACCATTTGGGGTGACTAATGGAGTAGCAGTTTTTCAACGATCAATCAATGGAATCATAAAGAAAGAGAACCTGCGTGGTGTCTACGCCTATTTAGATGATATTACTATCTGTGGCAACAATCAGACAGATCATGATACAAAACTACAGCGTTTTCTCGACGTGGCCAAGCGGTATAATCTTACCCTAAACCTAGATAAGAGTGAATTCTCGCTAAAGAACATAAACATCTTAGGCTACAACATTTGTGATGGAGTAATAAAACCTGACCCAGATCGCCTTCGTCCCCTATCGGAGCTACCATTGCCTTCAGACAAAGCATCGCTGCGTAGAGCATTGGGATTTTTCGCTCATTATTCCAAATGGGTGCCAAAATTCTCGGAGAAAATTCAACCTCTTTTATCGCAAACTTTTCCACTGGCATCTAACGCAGTAAGCGCTTTTGAAGCCTTGAAACAAGAGATATCGTCCTCGGCAGTAAACGCAATTGATGACAAAATACCGTTCGTGGTAGAGACGGACGCGTCTGATAATGCCATTGCGGGAACTTTATCGCAAAATGGCCGTCCTGTTGCATTCTTTTCTAGAACCCTTCACAGCAGTGAGCGAAACCACCCTGCTATAGAAAAGGAAGCTGCAGCCATTGTTGAATGCCTCCGGAAATGGAGACAATTCCTAATCGGAAGAGCTTTCAAGCTAATAACAGACCAAAAATCGGTTGCCTTTATGTTTAATCAGAGACATACTTCAAGGATAAAAAATGACAAGATTCAACGTTGGCGGTTAGAGCTCTCTGCATATAATTTTGATATTGTGTACCGCCCTGGAAGAGAAAATGTAGCAGCCGATGCATTATCAAGGGCTGTAACGCCACTCGTAGCCTCTACAACTGGATCGTCGCATGAAAACGCATTGAAAGAGTTACACAACACTTTATGTCACCCCGGTATAACAAGGATGCTACATTGGGTTCGAAGCAAAAATTTGCCTTTCTCCATTGACGAAATTAAACGAATAACTTCGAATTGTTCTATATGTGCTGAAGTAAAACCTCGCTTTCATCAAAATGTCGGAAAACTCATCAAAGCGACGGCTCCTTTTGAACGAATCTCTATAGATTTTAAAGGACCGCTTCCTTCAGACGGAACTCGGAGAAACCGATACATTTTGACTATCGTGGATGAATACTCCCGTTTTCCTTTCGCATACCCATGCCCAGACTTGAGTACCAATACGGTAATTGAAAAATTAGTGGACTTGTTCTCTGTATTCGGTATGCCGACCTACGTTCATTCTGATAGAGGCACATCTTTTCTGTCGAAAGAAATGAAGGAGTTTCTACACAACAAGGGCATTGCCACAAGCTACACAACGCCATATAATCCACAAGGGAATGGACAAACAGAAAGATACAATGGCATAATTTGGCGAACAATTCAATTGGCTATGAAAAGCCGTAACCTACCTATAACACGATGGGAAACAGTTTTGACTGAGGCTCTGCACTCTGTGCGATCGCTGTTATGTACAGCCACTAACGCCACTCCTCACGAACGTATGTTCTCCCACCCGAGAAGGTCCTCAAATGGTCAATCGATGCCCACCTGGCTTATTGCTCCAGGTAAAGCTTTAATGCGAAAGCATGTCAGAAGTAATAAATATGATTCGATGGTCGAGGAAGTAGAAACCCTTGAAACAAACCCGCAGCACTCACGAGTCCGACTGAGCACTGGGAGAGAAGTGGTGGTTTCAAATAGACATCTGGCTCCAGCTGGGGAGACAAACGATACTATCGAGTCAAACGATGAGGAGGACTTTGTAGATGCGTCTGATAATCAAACTGTAATAGAAGACGACACAGAGCCGGAGTTGCGTCGCTCACACAGAGTGCGCCACCCACCAGCACATCTCGCAGAGTATGTCACGGAATAAATATTAGCTGGGGAGAATGTGATGATTATCCTTCTTCGTTTCTATATAGTTTTCGTACTCTATGAACGATTGTCAGTAAGATCGTAAGATGTCAATATGTAGAGTGCATTTTTGCTAATTAAAGCCTAAATACGAGGTATTTATCTTTATTACAGCAAGTGATATAATGTGACGTATCATGTCGTTCCGTGTTGTTACCATACTCCATAGACGCCTCTAGGAAAGTCTCCACTGCTTTACTGAGGTATGACTTGGACTAGGTTTGGACTTGACCGCGACTAAACGCAGTTTTAGTTGTTACTCTACGTTTTATCAAATAATAATATTACAATAAAATATGAGTAGGAGGAATAGGCGCCTTTTATTTTCTCATAGAGGTGATGAAAAGTAGAGCGCAAAATATATTTTTGGCTCGGGCGACGTACTTTGAATCCCTCGCTACGTTCAGGATTCTACTAAAGAATTCCTCGCTACGCTCGGGATTCTACTCTAGAATCCCTCACTTTGCTCTGGATTGCCCTCGCCGTAAAAATATTATTTTGCTCCCATGTAATACAATCTACTATTGTAGTGCAGGCATGACTTAAATAGCCCGAAAGATTTTGGTACAGGTTTCATATAGGTACTCGTATTTGTACATATTATATTTATGCTAGGTATGTTGTATCCTCTTCTAACGCATGGGATGGTTGGTAGGCAACCAGTATTCAGGACTGATTTTTCGCAGGCAACCCTATAATATCACCGTGTTTGCAATGAAATAAACTTTATTTTTATTTAAGTTTCATCCAATAACCAGACTGGTGCAAGTTGCCTTGATCGTCGATTTACCTGTTCATACCTGGCAACCCATGAGTTGTCCCAACAGGAAAAAAATAGCCAACCTAACTTTTGCATATACCTACTATGGACTGTATACTTGCGATTGGTACCTATAGAATTTGTCCAATAAACAAGCAGGTGAAATATTTTTTTTTTAATTAAATATGAATCATAATTATATCCTGGACTAAAATTTGCTAGGCGACCCATATTCAATATATTTATTGAGATATTAAATTTCATAAAAAACATGTTTCATCCAATAACCAGCTTGGTGAAGGTCGTTCTTAACGGGATCCTATACTACACGAATAGACGTCAATACAAAGTCTACTTTGTGGCGAATATGGTACGTCCAATATTGACCCTAAATAGAGGTCAATAAAACGTCCCCTTTGTGGCGAATATGGTACGTCCTGATATTGACCCTAAATGGACGTCAGTAAATTATCCATTTTGTGGCGAATATGGTACGTCCTAATGTTGACCCTAAATAGTGGTCAATAAAACGTCCCCTTTGTGGCGAATATGGTACGTCCTGATATTGACCCTAAATGGACGTCAGTAAAACGTCCACCAGAGACGAATATGATACGTCCTAATAATGACCCTGAATAGACGTCAGTAAATCATCCACTTTGTGGGGAATATGGTACGTTCTAATATTGACCCTAAATAGAGGTCAACAAAACGTCCACTTTGTGGCGAATATGGTACGTCCTGATATTGACCCTAAATGGACGTCAGTAAAACGTCCACCAGAGACGAATATGATACGTCCTAATAATGACCCTGAAGAGACGTCAGTAAATCTTCCACTTTGTGGCGAATATGGTACGTCCTAATATTGACCCTAAATAGAGGTTAATAAAACGTCCCCTTTGTGGCGCATATGGCACGTCCTGATATTGACCCTAAATGGACGTCAGTAAAACGTCCACTAGAGACGAATATGATACGTCCTAATAATGACCCTAAATAGACGTCAGTAAATCATCCATTTTGTGGCGAATATGGTACGTCCTAATGTTGACCCTAAATAGAGGTCAATAAAACGTCCCCTTTGTGGCGAATATGGTACGTCCTGATATTGACCCTAAATGGACGTCAGTAAAACGCGTCCACTTTGTGACGAATATGGTACGTCCTGATATTGACCCTAGATGGACGTCAGTAAAACGTACACTTTGTGGCGAATATGGTACGTCCTGATATTGACCCTAAATGGACGTCAGTAAAACGTCCACCAGAGACGAATATGATACGTCCTAATAATGACCCTGAATAGACGTCAGTAAATCGTCCACTTTGTGGTGAATATGGTACGTCCTGACTTTGACTCTAAATTGACGTCAGTAAAACGCGTCCACTTTGTGACGAATATGGTACGTCCTGATATTGACCCTAGATGGACGTCAGTAAAACGTACACTTTGTGGCGAATATGGTACGTCCTGATATTGACCCTAAATGGACGTCAGTAAAACGTCCACTAGAGACGAATATGATACGTCCTAATAATGACCCTAAATAGACGTCAGTAAATCATCCATTTTGTGGCGAATATGGTACGTCCTAATGTTGACCCTAAATAGAGGTCAATAAAACGTCCCCTTTGTGGCGAATATGGTACGTCCTGATATTGACCCTAAATGGACGTCAGTAAAACGCGTCCACTTTGTGACGAATATGGTACGTCCTGATATTGACCCTAGATGGACGTCAGTAAAACGTACACTTTGTGGCGAATATGGTACGTCCTGATATTGACCCTAAATGGACGTCAGTAAAACGTCCACCAGAGACGAATATGATACGTCCTAATAATGACCCTGAATAGACGTCAGTAAATCGTCCACTTTGTGGTGAATATGGTACGTCCTGACTTTGACTCTAAATTGACGTCAGTAAAACGCGTCCACTTTGTGACGAATATGGTACGTCCTGATATTGACCCTAGATGGACGTCAGTAAAACGTACACTTTGTGGCGAATATGGTACGTCCTGATATTGACCCTAAATGGACGTCAGTAAAACGTCCACCAGAGACGAATATGATACGTCCTAATAATGACCCTGAATAGACGTCAGTAAATCGTCCACTTTGTGGTGAATATGGTACGTCCTGACTTTGACTCTAAATTGACGTCAGTAAAACGTCCACTTTGTGACGAATATGGTACGTCCTGATATTGACCCTAGATGGACGTCAGTAAAACGTACACTTTGTGGCGAATATGGTACGTCCTGATATTGACCCTAAATGGACGTCAGTAAAACGTCCACCAGAGACGAATATGATACGTCCTAATAATGACCCTGAATAGACGTCAGTAAATCGTCCACTTTGTGGTGAATATGGTACGTCCTGACTTTGACTCTAAATTGACGTCAGTAAAACGTCCACTTTGTGACGAATATGGTACGTCCTGATATTGACCCTAGATGGACGTCAGTAAAACGTACACTTTGTGGCGAATATGGTACGTCCTGATATTGACCCTACATGGACGTCAGTAAAACGTCTACTTTGTGGCGAATATAGTACGTCCTGATATTGACCCTAAATGGACGTCAATAAAACGTCAATTTTATGATGAATATGAGTCGTCGAAATAATGACTTTTAATTGACGTACATTATGACGTCATCGACGACGCATTAACGACCGACCCTATTATGACCTAAGAGTGACGTCGTTTATGCGTCACTGACGTCACTTTGCTACCTGGGTATGAAGTCCGTAGTAACAAAAATATTCTGAACGAAGTTTTGCGTATTTATTTGGCTCAACGTATAAGCATTGCCATTCAGCGTGGCAATGCTGCCAGCATGCTGGGCACGCTGCCGACTGGCAGTGGCCTTGAGTATTTGGATTATCTTTAGACCTTCAAGGGTCCATGGATGATCCAATTGCTTGTCATGTAAGTACTTAGTAGTTTGTGTAGTTTTAGATTATGTCTTGTGTTTAGTGGTAGTTAATAAAGGCATTTGCCCATTTAAAAAAAAAGTTTTGCGTGAGCAAAATGCTCATAGCGCGCCTTCTCACGGGTTAAGATCACACAGTACCTACAGTCCTACACAGTTAATCTTTGAAAATTTTGTATTTGAGCTCTGCTTCTAATTTCAGCAATCAAAAATAATATTTTGCACATATTTTAAATTTGAAATAGCAAACACATAAAGATTCAAAGAAATTTACTTTTGCCCTTGATATAGTGCAAAAATTCTACTTCCTATATTCTAATACAAAGACACGATGTTTTCCTCCGATTAACTGTCCGAGCCCATTAAGATGATTGAACTCTAACAAGTTTACTTAGTAGAGTACACAGTTACCTTACATCTATTTTAGTTAGCGATTACTGGAAAAGCATTAGCGAGCGGCGAGCTACGAACTAATTTCTTCTCCCCTAGCTTTCCACTAATTATACATACTGTAGTGAGCAAAGCGGTTGCCAGGTCGATGCTTTTATGACTTGCCACCCTAAATTGTATAGTTGCCGGGTGAGAGGTTTTACCGCTAAAAGTCTTGTTCACTTTGCGACCCTACCCTACCCCTTTTATGAATGAATGGGTAAATTCATCATAACTTTTACTTCCGTGTTTAGATATACTGGCTGACAGGTTGAGCAGTTTATGTTCTTTAGGATTTCATTGTACTTATTATGAACAATATTTTGTTTACCGAATCTTAAATTATAAAAAAGTTAAAATCTGTTCCACACATATTGAGTAGGATGGTATAGGAAATATTCGATACATTTGATGAAATATCACTATTGTTAATACTATAAACTTTTACGAAATAAATTCATTATTGTAACTCCAAGAAGTACTTAATCGCAAGCATAACTTTTGTGTGAACCGAAATATTTTTAAAAAGTAGTTTTTATTGATGTAAAATAAGTAGGTATGTTTCCGTAGCAACACTATTATGAACGAACGAGCGATTTTTCTCTCAAACATATTACACTACTAGATAGAAAATCTACTACTAAAATGGCTATTGCGACGAAAGAAAGCAATACGTATATATGTGTACTTTTTTGTAATCGTAGTCTGACTTTCTACCAACTCAATTAACTGATTCAGATTCTATAATATTAAAAGAAAAGTAGGGTGAACTCTTATTTTAGTGCCTTCAAATTAATGAGAGATCAGTGAAAAACTTTATTCGGAGTTGTTCAATTTAAGAACTTTTAAACCAGATTTTAAATTGCATTCCGTTGGAGTGTTGCTATCGTGCTACCGTGAAGGTTAGTATTTTTGAGGCACATTTTAAACATTATTTGTAATATACATGACAACCTTTAACCTCAAAAAAGAATTGTTAAGGATATACTTACTGAATAAGTGTTGCTAATACCTATAAACGTTCTTAAGAAAAGTGTAGTACCTACCTAATACTAATAGAGTCTGGCTAACGAAAGTTGATACTCGAATTTTCCGCTAACTTTTCAATGACAACACACGGTGCTACTACCATCGCGGATTTACCTTTAAATTGAGGTATTTTACCTTATATTATAAACATTTTTTAAACCTACGTCATGTACTAAACTGAACAAAAAAATTCATAACAATTATAGTTTTCATCGTAATGAAGTAGATAGGTACGCGTTGAAATCATTTGGGTCATTTGGAGAGCAATGCAAAGCCTCAGTTTGGCATAATAATTACGTCAAAATACAGAAAATAATTAACGTAATGAATATAAAACAACTAAACGACAAGTTAAAGCATGAAAAAAAATTAGTTTGCGATTCCCCCAAAGATTTGCAAGAATCAGAATCGCAGTATGGTAACAAAGGTACATCGTGTGAGTGAGAGAAAGTGTTCCCGTCTCAGCTTAGGGCTACCATACTGATATTTTTTTTTAATTTGCCGCCCTTTTTCAGTATCAACTTTCGTTAGCCAGACTCTACCATACATCAGGTACATCATTATGAACTACTTTTACTATAGGAATAACCATGAAACCCAAAAAAGATATTCTGTTTCATGAATTTTGCATTTTTCTTTTCATAGTAGAAAAAGCATTTAATGTGTAATTTTATTATTAAGTACTGCCATTTTAAAAATGTATTTAAAAAATTGTTTATAATGTACCTGTTTAGTTTCAGTATTAGTAAAAAGATACTAGACTTTTTCTAAGCACATCGTTTAGATAGTAAAAGAAATTAACAGACAACAGTATATCCAAATTTCAGTACAATCGTTCCTTTTTACCGTATTAGAAAGTAACCCTAAATACGCCTATGGGCCACCATTAAAAAAAATAATCTATTTTAACCAGAAAGTCAGTCATCGATGAAGGAAAGCAAGGAAAGTTAATTTCCCCGAGGGGAAGTACCTAATCATTGCAAGCAAACATCCATTTCAAGTGACGACGACTTGACGTTACAAATTAACCTTTCCACGAGGCTTCGTCGATAATTTCATGATTTCTCGAATTTGCTCAACATTTTCACCACTTATAAAAGCTTTTACTTGTCTTCAACATTAAAGGCCTAATTTGAGAAAATAATAAGGCCAAACACTCTTTAGCAGACGAAAATAGATGAGGAAAGTGTACGCTCGTCAAAAAGCAAACAGTAGCTAATTACAACAAAGGATTATAGTTAAACAAAATTTTGTAATCGGCAGTTTAGGGCAGGCTGAAAATAATTCAATATAAATATTTTGGCAAATAATAATATAATAAGTATAATTATAAGCGTAAAGACCTTAGAAAAATGGACGAAGGGACGTTTTCCGTAATTTATTTGTTTCGCGAAAATTTCACGAAATCGTATTTTTTGCCGACAAATTTTATACTACTTAAATATAAAAGTCATGCAGAGGTACGTTAATTTTTGGATATCTTAATAAAATGTTCTATATCTATTTATCTAATGAAGATCATTATCTATTGCATATTTTAGCAACAAAATAGCTATATATGCTTTCCATATTATTTTGGTCTTATCCTAATTACGCTGTGAACACAGAATACACTATTATATTATTGTATGTAGGCACTTATTTGAAACGTCTTAATTTATTCATTACCTACGATATAAATTGGAACCAAAAATAATTCAGGTATAAAAAATCAAGCACAGCAGCAAACACGAAAAGAAGCCTATGATCAGCAGTTGCTGATTAGGGGTTAAGGATGATGTTGATTATACACTTCAGTACCTACAAAAGGTCACCACTGCTCTTACTGGAGTGGCGCCACTGCAGTGGAGTGGCGGTAGAAAACCTAGGTAAGAAACATACACTCGCAAATACTATTGTCACCTTTACATGGCAGTTTTTATCTGGGGCATTATCTTCTAACATATTTATATAGTAGCCTTATGACACACTTGCGTATTATTTAACTTCGCGTGCTTCACATCAATAATCTAAATCAGACTTCAAAATAAAATCAAAACTGGATTTAGGTAAGTCATGAAATACGAATACCATTTCATGTAAATCCTACGTATAAAATGTTACGTAGGCGTATGTAGGTATTACGGAGTGTTTTCAAAGACAACAAATTCCTGGGCCTGTCACATTTACCTACATATATATCGCGCGTGCGTGATTGAATCACCGCATTTGTCAGCAATTCAGCATATACGAGTAGGTATTGGTGATTACTTTAATTACATAGAGATTTCAGCAGTTTTGAAGGCGTCATCCAATCTCAGCTTTAGTTTCGACATCCTCCAGATAGAGAGGCAAATTAACAGCTTTTAAAACCAACAAAGTCGTCCACTTATCTCAGCGGTTAAGCCCGAATTGCGTGAGATTTTTAATAACGTTTGTTCTGTTGTTTACATAACTCGCAAATTGTTATGCAGTGGTTCTCTACAAGTTAGAATAACTTCATTGTTTCCATCGCAAACAATACTTTTACCACTTGCACAGGAATAACGGCTGTAGACAAAGAAAAGAATATTTTATTCGGAATGGCGACACACATGGCGAGTTTTCTCTATTTTCATGCAAACTAGCGGGTAACAATGGCAGGGTGGCGCGGGGGTAGAGGGGAGGGTACCCTCTGTGCCCTCGCCCTCCTGGTGCACTCTGGAAATGCACCCAGCCAGCCCATTATACCAACATATAGGTACATGCGTCAACAAAAGCCTCTATCAAGTGTGGATCATATTGATACACCTTTTACTGCACTATACTTATAGCACCAATACCTATGTACCTACATAATGTATAATTTTTTATTATAGAATATCTCATGGTATAGAAAAAATACCAACTGATGAGCATCAAATTGTTAGAAACTAAGAATATCAGTAAAAATACTAAGAAAAACTAAATAATGATTTCAATATGCATACCTAATTAATATTTTTGCCTCGTTCACATTTTTATCTATTGGAAAGTGGATATCTAAGAGTTAATTGAGCTGAGATAATTTGCATCACCTATTATAGTTAACTCTTGATTTTTATGCGTATTACAATTTATTTATGTGGTGTGAATGTCGTAAACTGTGAATCGGATTTGAAATATCTAGACATTTAATGAATAATAATATAAGGGTAATAATGTAAAGGTAAACAGGTAATACTAACTCAAAAGTTAAATTAGTTAATTTCTTGCGTATTTATATGCACTTTTGTAAGTTTTAGAATGAAATAACGAATATTGTGGTAGAGTAGGCTTTTCGTTAATAATACATACATTAATCATCTTTAACGCGCACTTCAATAAAAGGTACATTAACGTATAGCATCGACCAGTATTGGAATTGCCTTAACCCAAATTGTTACTCGTACCAATCATCTTTTTGTTAATTATATGAATCTCGAAACATCTAATGCAACTTAATATTTCGGTAATTAACTATAACGTATCAAGTACCAAAATTGAGTAACAGTGAAGCATTTTTATCGGAATGTAAAAAAAAATAACTCCATTTTGTTTCTTAACAGAGCTTTCGATTGGAAGGAATAGAATAGTTTTACAGTTCTTACGATTGGAAATGTTGCAAAACTTTCAACACGAGCAATACTTCGTTCAAAATTGAAGATGTAGCATTTCCTGGCAGATGTTGAAAGTTGTTGCGAAGCACCTTGCAGTGCTTTACGCTTCTTATTTTTAACTCCCGGGAGAATGGTGATATTTTTGTATACATGTACCTAATACGTAACCATAATGTAAAATGGATATTTTAATTATATTTTGTAGCGTTTAAATTTAATAAGATAATATTCTTCAAAATGACAATTTAAAACAAATAAGGGACACTTGAATATTCCTTGTGACAACGCACCATTGCTTGCATTTTAAAGGTTAAACAAATCAAATAAAAAGGCTTTTTCCATTTTGAACCACGCTTATCAATTAAATATTAGCCAAAATACCTACATAATTAAATGCTCTATGTTTGGAAGCCCATATGTACGAGTATTTACACACACGATACATTTGACATGTAATCAGTTGCGCAACCGATAGTTTTAATGAAAGATTCGTAATGGTAGCCCAAAGCCAGCTATGGAGCATGAAATAGAAAGTCAATCACATTGTCTGTCGGCCAGCCGCCTGATGACTAGCGCGTTCCTCAATCACTATTAATTTAGAACCAGGCTTGGTCGTTTAGCGATGACAATAATTGTGAGCAAGCGATATTGATCCTAATGAAACTGAGATTGTAATAGACTAAAAATTTTGTACTTATTCTTTGTATCTGATGATAACTCAGTGTGTAGCTCATTGAACATCATTGAACATCACACACATCGAAGATATGACTTAAAATAGATATCAACTCAGGAATAAGGTTGCAATCCGTTTTCGACCTGTCTTATTGATACTCTATAGAGGAGGGCTATATCCAGCAGTGGTCGCTCTACGACCGATATTTTTATTTTTTTACATGTTCGGTACAAAAGTGAATAAACTAACGTACAAGAATACTATGAATTTGACAGTCAAAATATTGTACACAGCATTTTCAGAAAAACTTAATTAAAAATTTGATTTAAACGCAAAATTAATTAAAATTTATTTTATAGAGTGTACAACAAATTTTGCTCTGCACACCTTTGATATGATATGATTATAATAATAATGTTGCGGCTATTGAAGCTACTCAAACTGAAATGATTTTGATGAAACCATTATAAAGTAAGACCTGTTTAGTGTGCAGCTGACTAAGAACTCCCTAAAGTCGCATACCTATCATTTTAATCGCTCGCCATGCATTTTTAATTTGTATAGATATCATTCCAAGCCATGTCAGTATCAAGATACCTATAGGTAACTTTTGCCACCACACAATCACTTAAGATTAGGTGTTAACATTCCATGTCTCTATATCTAGATATTTAGGTGTTTCAGTATTCCAATGTCACCAATGTACAGCTTAGACGAGTTGACCGATTTTGCATTGCCAGGTCATGTCGTGATGTTAGTATTAAAGTCAAGACAGACGTAAGCTACAGTTGCACTTAGATTTTTAACCTACTTCAAAAAAATAGGAGGTTCTCAATTGGCCTCTATTTTTGTGTTATTTAAAACTTGTTTCCAGGTGAACCGTTTTCCATGTTTTTTTTTGTATTTTCATGTAGTATGAGTGATGCACCGGTTGTGTCCACTGACCCGGTTTTGGCCATTTCTTGTAAAAAATATTGAATAAAATAGATTATAAGCAATGTAACTTCATAAATATTGTTTTTGTGAATGTTAAAGTTTGAACGTTTCTTTAAAAATATTATTGTAACATTAAAATTGTCTAAACAATTATTATTTAAATACAAAGTAGCCAAAAATAAGATGCGCATAAACGGTGTATCTTCCCTACAACATACCACCAGACCACGTTTAAATTTAATCAAGTCCTGATTAGTACTTTTTAAATTACTCTAAATAATGTGTATTTAATTGACTTCAATATGAAGTCGATACTTCTGATGAACTTCAATCCATTTTTGATTAACGAAGGATTGCGTTGGATACAGGCCTTCTAACCGGTCTTTTTTAAAAATCTATGTTCAGGAGAGAAAATCCCATGACTCATCACACATCGCCTATTATACATCATCCGAGATATGATTTAAAATATTTTCGTAGTAAACTTAGTAAATATCTCGAAGACAAGTGTTACGATAAGAAGTGGCGCGCTGGTGAGTGGCACTAGATAATTTTAATAAAGCACTACAATAAATGGCCCATTGTTTGCGATAATTGTTGCAAGTAAGTGTACATTATAAACACTATTATGTACATAATTAATAATTAATGGTCACTTGTCTGAAGTAATATTTTATCAGAATGTCTTTGCTTGCTTGCCAGTGAGATAGATTGTTGGTACTTAGACGTAAAGAGATTATGGAACACGTTGAAACTGTTTATCCCTAAAGGACCCTGAAAATGGAGCAAAACCTATAAAAATATGTTAATCAATTAAATGTACAGAGCAATTGGTTAGGTAATATATTATTTATTATTAACTGATAGTTTGTTAAGATTACCAAAACAGGGCTACCGGGAAATCTCAGTCTGATTTTTAACACAATTTTTAAAAGAGTTAGGATAAAACACGTATTGATTTACTTTGTGGGTAGAAATTATGTCATAAGTAGTCCATCAGTAATAGGATACATGCATGGAAATACGGGTAGGAGCTATCTAAGTAATGCATTATGCATCTCAACGTATTCTATTTAGGTAAACCTACATTACTTGTCTTTGCTGATAAGATTTGTATTTGAATATCTTTCTAGCAAATCTTTTTTCAGTCTGAAGGCTGAGTGTAATATATGTGAATGCAGTTGACATTATCATAGTTGCACGTGTTGAGAATCATAAATTGAAAATTGTAACGATAGTATCATACGT
Source organism: Hypomecis punctinalis (assembly GCA_949316475.1). Classification (NCBI taxonomy): domain Eukaryota; kingdom Metazoa; phylum Arthropoda; class Insecta; order Lepidoptera; family Geometridae; genus Hypomecis; species Hypomecis punctinalis. The sequence goes on along the minus strand of OX438798.1, from coordinate 13,914,807 downwards.
CGTCTTATCGCAATAAAAATGCAAAATAAATTTTTAAACATTACGTGTGAAAATATTGTAACAACAATAAATTGTGTACATATATTTTTATGACTGTTCATTAATTAAAAAGTGTTGTGTTGGAAATAAATTAAATAAGTATTAAATAAGTAGTTCATGCCACTATAGGATGCAGTAGTCCATAACATGACTAATTAATTACAAGTATTATAAGAGTGGTTGTTTTATTATAATTGTAGAGTTTTAGGCTTGGTTTTATTATGGAAAAAAAATTTCGTTTTAAAAATGTTATGTTTTTTAAGACACCGTAGATTTTCATTATATTTTCTTTACTACCTACTATATAATTGTCAAAAAACTCACTAACTAAACTTAATGTATTTTTTGTTCCATATTTTTTTTACATAACCAATATGTATCTAAAATACATTATGTACAACTAAATATCTTTTTAAGTAAGATGGAAAATGTAAGCTTAGTAAAATCCCGTTTTAACTGCTTTGGATACTGAAAATACAGAAAAAATGAAAACAAAACATCAAGTTTGTTAAAATAACTTTAATGAATCACTTAATGTTGTTAGATCAATGTTTTGATTTGGATTCTCATGTTTAAATGAGGAAATTAAATGAATTAAAATGAGTCATACTCGTAGAAACGTTCTCATGGTCATTATTGTGTACCCATTCTACGTTTCACATAGGTAGATGTGACATCATGTCTGATTTAATACCTAAGTAAATTATAAATGACAAGTTCTTTAAAGATTCATTAACTTCACTTGACGCGAAGGACAATTTACAAACCCATCTTTTTGTTTGGTTAATAAATCACCTGCTTTGTGTCATGTCCAGATTCTAGGCTATTATAGTGCTTGTATTAGCCAAGTGGGTATGTCAGACCGGCATTGCGAAGCTGGAAGGATATTTGAAGAAATAAATTATACATACATTGTAAAATTGATAACTTTAGGCAAATAAGTAGGACTAAGTTCTACAAATTTGTAGTTGTTTATTTATTCGATATTTAAAGCCGATATTCCATAATATAGAGGTAGAATCGTTTCCATAACGTATAACTATGACTTACACATAATACACATAGATTGATTGTATTCTAGGTACTTAGAAAATATACTTATAATACGTGCTATGCGCATGACACCATTTAGGTAGGTATTCGTAGATACTTAAATTGCTATTCCATAATAATTTTATGACATGAAGGAAGTCTAACTGAGTTTTGAATATCTCGCACAAAATCGGTTTTGCTTATGTATTTATGCTAGTCTCGAAGAAACAAACATACGCAGTATTACACAACTACTTAAACCTTAAAATATATCTTCCTTGTAGCACGATTGAGTAAACATGTATTGGCAGGGTGCTCGTGTAGGTTGTGCAAATAAATCACAAACTTCAGTCCAGCCACATACGGCAAACTGCATTCATTACCGCATTGCGCCTCCGACTGTCTATTTTATATATCTATAGGAACTATTGCTAGATGCAGGATAAATATTCCTCTGCAATTTAATTAAAATAGATCGTATATTAATAAACGGCGAATTAAAATATTTGAAAGCGGAAACAGTGGTTTTTGGCTTCCTTTTAAAATCACTCTTTCAAACACAGATTAAATGGGTATAAAAATGCATTTTCAAACGTGTATTTTCATTATGTAAAGGCGAAATGGGAGTTCAAGTGTAATGTAACAATGCCATATTCGATTTTGAGCATTACGCTACAGTATTACGCCAGCTACGAAGCCAGTACCGCCAGAACGTATAAATGTTTTTATGGAACTTCGAACGTTACAAACTTCTAAGTACTGTACGTGTAAGTACTAAGTTCTGTGCCAGCCTTTTTAATAGTCCAGTGCACGAAGGGTGATTGGGCCATATTCACCACGCTGGCCCAGTGCGGGTTGGTGGACTCACATTTCTTCCAGTGGTGTGAAATTCCATACATAAATTCCAAAAAACTCATTGATATGGGAACGGGGGTTTGAACCCACGACCTCACGATTGTAAGGCTGGTGTTACTACCTCTTGACCACCACGGCTAAACTTAAACGAGTTGACCACAATCTTAAGTGTAATCTTTTAATTGATGAAATATGTATCAATAGGCATGTGATTAACTGACTTGTTTGACGACTGAAGTGACGTGGTTATTTAGTTAAGTTCGGTTTTTCATGTTCATTGCTGTAATGTTACAAATTTAAATGCTATCATTGCTGACGTACGCGTAATGTAAAGATCTTTTTAACCGACTTCAAAAAAGGAGGAGGTTCTATGTTTGCATGTGTGTATTTTTAGGGTTCCGTACTTCAAAAGGAAAAACGGAACCCTTATAGGATCACTTTGTTGTCCGTCAGTCCGTATGTCAAGACTCTTTATCTCGGGAACGCGTAAAGCTATCGAGTTGTAGTTTAAACTATATACGCATATCTATAGTCTCTTGCAGTTGTGTAAAAGAAAAACTTCTCGTTATCGTGTAAAAAAGTTAGAGCCGTTTATGTCGTACCGTAAAAACCGCATATTTCGACACACACAAATATCAAAACCTACAGGGTACTTCCCGTTGACAAAGAACTATAAATTTTGGCGAGAAGCATTGTCTCAGAGTAAACATATAGGAATAAATCTGAAAACTGTACATTTTTATTTAAACCACAAAAAAATAAGGAACTAGATTCACAAAATATGGGTTGAAAATTCAAATTGAGTGAATCGTATCATGTAAGGTATCATATAAAAGAGCTTCATTAGCACATGCTAAAACAGATTTTTAATTATTTTATCAATGTGTAATTTTAAAAAAAAATTGTATCTTCATCGGATCTAATGCTTGCCTGGGCATTCACTAACCCAATGTTCGAATCCGAACTGTTGTTGCAGAACGTCAAATATACTATACTTTATAAAAAAATTCTTGATCTCTGCGACAGTGACATTGAAATTTGATTGAAAGAAGATTGACATTTTTAGAGTTGAGATAGTGGTGGAAAAAATCGATTTTCAAACAATGTTGTAATGAAATCGAATGAGTAGTTGAAGGTGAGAAATTGGATTTTATTTACTTACTATTATTTAAGATCAACTATGTACACATGTAAATAATCTTATGAATTAAATAGTCATAATAATGTAACGATAGTATTTATCGACGTTTTTCACTATTATCGATGTTAATGTAACATATAATTGGGTTTAAATTAATTACACATGTAAAAAATGTTATGATATTAAAATATACAATAAAATTAATGATAAATTAAGTTTGATTTAAAATATCGTCAGTATAAACTATCGATATTTTAATTAAAACTCTATCTAAAGCTCTGTGGTCACGATCATTTGTCGCCCATCACTAATCGGCATGCCCATAAAGTATGACATTGACAGGTACTGTCTGTACTATTAAGAAATTCAGGACGTCATAGGCGTGATTTTTCTGACAGCTGTCGGAGAGATCAAGTTAAATTTTATAGATCAAGTTAAATTTTATAGAGTATAAAAACAATTGTGAGGCGCCAACTTGTCCATACAAAAACAATAAATGTTATCTACCTCTAAATATTATCAGATTTTTAGTGTTATTTTTTCGTATAATTAGCACGTCAATCGCTAGATTTATACGTCTTAGTTTTACCAGTTTTTTGAATAACCACCCTCTAAAAAGTTATATTTTTACGCAAAACTTTGTTTGAAAAGTATATAAACAATCCTATCCTACTAATATTATAAACGCGAAAGTTTGTGAGGATGGATGGATGTATGGATGTTTGTTACTCATTCACGCAAAAACTACTGAACGGATTGAGATGAAACTTTGCAATAATATAGTTTATATATCAGAATAACACATAGGCTATAAATTATAATGATATTGTGTCAAAAATCAAAATATCATGCGGGCGAAGCCGCGGGTAAAAACTAGTTAAACATAAACTATTAAATACTTTTCTAATAAAAAAAAATAAGAACTATGTGCGTGCAAAAATATTTTTTTTGTTAAAATTTATGGGGTGAAAAGGGTTTTCTCTCGGAACGTAAATATTATCAAAAATGTACCGCAAATTTTCTCGAGTAAACGCGAAAACACTGGTCGAGTCAGAACCACTCTTACGTATTTACAAATCTACTAAACTTTTCTTGAGAAGCCATCCAAGGAAAAGAAAATAGAAGTGCAAAGTACTACTCATTCGAAACAGTGCCTAATAATCATGTTAGCATGACGTCTATGAATCTGCTTCGGTTTATGGATACTAATCTTGTAAAAGCTAGCAATAAGACTTTGTAGGCCATGACTGCCCGAAGCTGACAGTTTTATAGCGAGGCTGAACAATTTCTAATACCAATCTCTAAGCTATGTTTCCTATATTAACGAGCGACAAACAGACAAAGCTTTTGTCATCACCATATAAATTTTTATGAGTTACGAGTATAAGTAAATCGGTGGTCTTGTACAATCGAAGATAATATAGCAAACTACTGCATAGTGTATTTTGGTATAATGTGTCAAAGATAACTGTCAAAGTATAGGTATACTCAGTTATTGTTCTGAGGGTATACTTGTTTATAAGTGCCCACGTCAAATTTTCTCGAGGAAAATTCTCACATCTTATAATAACCAGTCTAATAGATTTTTTGGGTTCCATAGTAACTACACCTAGGTACTACGAAAAATTAGTTTCACGTAACTATTGTTCCCATTTCGTGAACTTGATTACGGGATTGTAATTGCACTCTTGATCGACACGCTTTTGACAACTCATGATTATAATTATGTACCTGCTTTAGATTTGTATTTGACCAGATGTAAGTAGTCTACTATCTAACCACAACCACCTCTAAAAAGTTATATTTTGTCATTATTGTCTATAAATAATAATAAAGCCAAGTTGTAAAAGATTCCTTTGAAAACATTACAAAGGTACATGTCCGGAACTCTATTATAATGGACGTCACAGTGCGCTTTGGACAGTTCATATAAATTGTTGAAGTAACAGTACTGACTCGAAGATAATTATGATGACCCACATCAATTATGTCCAGTAATGAAACTCAAACACATTCAAGTAACGTACCTACATAGAAAATACTTTCCGAGCTTTCGATCCGTCTTCGTAACGGATAGCTTTAATCGCTTTAATGATCGCTGTGGAACACAATATAGGTACAATATTGACTTGTCCTAGAATGCGGAGGACGGGAGTGGTCATTGCATATATCCATTATTAGACCGCTGTTTTGCTTTATTTCAGAGTGCAAGTCATATTAGTCGTCGCGCTATTATGAGGTCACTCTCGAATGGATGTGGTCTGTGTACACGGAGTCTAACGGCCCATCTTCTCGTAAACAGTGTTATGTATTCACAAGGCGTGTATACATGTAACACTTATTAGTGGCGAATGTTGGCCACTGTTCCGCGACGCCATTCGAATTGTACCTAATGGTACTAATTTCGCAAACGGGCGTCTTATACGAAAATGCTTAAGTGATTTTTTATGATTTGTCTGACATTATTTGGTGCCTTGGTCAGTCAGTGAAGAAATGCACTAGTGTGGGTGAAAAGTCATAGATCAAGGATTTTCAAATTGACATGTTTGGCTTGTTCAGTGTTGAAACAAAACATTTATGTGAGTTTCATGAAATATGCTTCTCTTGTCATAGTGTAATAGCACTAATGTCATCAATATGGAATGTAAAAAAACATGCAAAGTTGATGGCAAATGTACATGTGCAAAGTGGTTACATCATTTTACTATAGGTAAAACATTTAAACTGCTACAGAACCCAAAAAACTTGATCGATTGTCACGCTTATCGAGAAATTTCTTTATCTCTTAGCTTAGCTTGCCTAAAAATAAATATTATAATGCGAGATAAGTTCACACGATTGGCATGTTATCTGTTATAAGTAGGCTGAGATGTCTGTAGTCGGCCGGCCGCGACCGCGGTAACGGTACATGCGCCGGCGCACCGATTGGCCCTGCAACTCTCTGTCTCTGCAATCCAATACATCTAATACTGTTATTAAATTTATGTTTGTATCTCTCCATACTTTCTCTCGTGTATGATGATAATCACCGGCATCGATCACGGCGGACCTATCGAAATTCTCATTCTTATCCGCTTAACATATTTCAACACCCACGTTAAAAGCACCTTTATGGTTTTGCAATGGGTGCAACTGGTAGAAACGTATTAGAGTGTAATAGCCAGCTCTCAAAAGGTGCTTTATTTGAGAATGCTTCTCATTCTCATTACTTTTATGTTCGGATACTTACGAGTAATTTTAATTACTAGTGGAAGAATCGACTATTTTCTCCCGAAGATGCATGATTATAAATTCGAACTTATCGCACTTTGGTGCCGTATCGTATATAAATTCTCGTAAGTATATTTATATGAACACATAAACCAATTAGAAAACGAATTCTTCGCAACACTGTTGCCTTGCCATTAACCGACTTACGGTATTTTCACATAATGTAGCATATTTGAAACATGAATGAAACATCGTTTAAACGAGGCAATGCGGTAGTGGATGTCAGCGAATTCCTGCCTTACATTTCACCCGTATTTAACTAACTGGCGTGGAGTCGTTGAAATATATGGAATTCCGAAGTTGAGTGGCGGAAGCGGTGAGTGCGCCTTGATCTTGTTCAATTATGCCCTACCTACATACAGAGGGAAGGTAGGACACGTGTTTGTGTAGAAAATGTCGCGGAGTGACGTCGGGTGACAATAGCACGTTCTGCTCAGTTCGCACGCTCGTCCTACTCTCCATTTATCGACTTGTTTGCGCCGTTTATGCAATTTAGAATAGCAAAAGGTAAAAAAAGAAGATATATAGTGACGATAGCCAAAATGACCATTGTAGAGTCTTGAATTATCTGTCTATGAATGCATAATGATGTTCTTCAATGTAATTACATATAAATTATTTTAATTTTATAGTGCATCCCACACTAGGTTTATCTCAAAGAGTTATTTTTGTGATAAACAATTCAAAATTATTCACGGATGCAGGACTCGAACCTTGCGTCTTCGGAACACTAGCCCGACGATCTGCCCAACTGAGCTAATCCGTAATTACATATAGGTATGTCAATCTTTTAACTGGATAGTAATATGTTACAGGAATTGTGTTTGTTTACTGAATCAATACATTACTATATACAGTTAATCAGATTTTAAAACATCACAATCAACAATCTTCAGAGAACATAAATACTATATAAATAGGGGACTTTTCGCGCAATAAAACATGAGATATATTAATTAAATTCCTTATTTTTATTTTTCTCTCAACGTTTCGACCAAGTTGAATTGGTCGTGGTCACGGGCAGGCTGAATTAATATAGTAGTATTATGTGCTCAAATCGCGAAAGTTTGAAAATAACATCTTCAGAGAAGAATATAATGGAAATTAAAAAGAATCTTCCAAAATTCCTACCCCCAACATTATTTTTGCAAATATGGCACACTTACCAAAACAAGTTGTATCGCAGCATATTCTCATTATTATTTATGATCTGAGAACAAAATGTTATATCCAATTAGCGCATGACTGATGTCGTAAACGTGTTTTGCAAAAGAAATAAACTGAATCACTTTGCGGCATTATCATAAACAAAATCTCCAATCACGTAGCGGTGGGAAACAACGGAAGTAGTCATCACAAGTAGGTATAGAGTAAAAAATCCCACAGATTTTTCCTAATGATAGATTATCCTAAGAACATTTCCACCGATTCATTTAAAAAAAACTCGAAAATAGTTAAAAATATCACAAGTATAGAGAATAGAATAGAAAACGCTTTATTGTTCACACAATTTACAATTTAACAAACATATAATAATTATTTTTCACATAAAACGCAATACCGACTTCCACCGTGTACAGAATTTGAATAGTTTGAACGAATCGATGTAACGTCCATGTACATAGTAGATTTATCAAAAAGGGTTCAGCCGATTTCGATAAAATATCAAATATAGGGCGGAAAATATCGATGAACATACAGACGAACATATAGTACCTCCTCCATTTTGGAAGTCGGTAAAAATACTTTTTAAGTTAAATAGCTTTACTTAAAAATACCAACCTGCATACGTCGGTAGAAGAAATTCGATTGCGTATGTGAATCCACCAACTCGCACTGGGCCAGCGTGGTGGATATGGCCCAATCACCCTTCGTATGTAGGCCTACGTCCTGCAGTGGACTGTTAAAAAGGCTGGTACAGTACTTAACAATACAAAATTTTATAAAATAGGAATATAAAGGAATGTACCAAATCTAAAACTAGATCAATCTGTCCATGAGAAAAAGGTCAAATTTCAATTATTAGATTTGACCCAAAAAACAAGTTGGTGAAGTTAAATAAAACCGCTTAATATAATGCCACAGAATTTTCCTGATGATAGATTATCATAAGAAAACTTGCAATCGATTCGTCTTTCTAAAAAATTACAAGACTAGCCATAGCCTATAAGAACTAATGAACTTACTTGCTTTTCAATAAACAATAAAATAAACTCAATTTTTGGAAGCTACGATGCCTTATTGACACACAAAGATATACGTTATAAACTAATCGTTAAATTTTTAAGCGAATTACGAAGTTACTAACCTTACAACACTTCTCTATGTCGAGGGCTTAATGCCATTTGATATGACGGTTTTCTCAGAAGTATCTCGTAGGGCTCTTCTGGCATTGCGAATGTCTAAGGTGTGGCTCCGATCATAGGTTGGTCGGAATCTAGGTCTTTCTGAAAATTCCAACACCTTATTCGTCGGCGGGATATTTAGTTCGTACATTTGTTTGGATTTGTGTGGAAATTGATTTCAATTGGCAGGTACTTATCGTACTTAATATATAGGTATATACACCGTAGGTAGTATTTTTGCAAAATAAACGGATTATCAAATGTTCCTATGACATGTATATAAATTGCTAAGACACACATTTTCGTAACTTGTCTCCCATTTCTGTTAATTCATATAATAATAACTAGTTTTTACCCGCGGCTTCGTCCACGTCGTATTTTGATTTTTGTGTTATCCCATAGGAACCTTTGTTTTTCGGGTTAAAAGTGTCACTCTCCGTCTTTTAAACTATGTCCAATTGTCCATGCCAACTATAATCAACTAATCATGAGTGATTCTATAACACGAGTGTTAGAGAAAGTGCTAGAAAAACAAAATGTGTATGCTTTCAATATGTACATCTACCAATCAACATTATTTTGAAAATACGTTGCAAACTTGCAATCAACATTAGTCGAGACCGCGAATACGAGTACGAGTATACGAGTATTCCAGACGATGAAATTGTGTTAGATCTAGCTGTATGAATAATTACACGACCAATATTAAAAAAATATACACAGGGTACACGACCTTCAGCCGTTGACTTTGCTCGGCAGCGCGTTTACCCCAGTGTTATCGATTTTGCGTCACGAGACCCTTTTGGCACTTCAAATTGGAAGATGGAGATGCGATAGTCTGCTCAAAATGTATTAAAATTCAGATCAGTTCATCAGTCAACTGATTGAAATAATTACTGTTAAATGTCAATTAAGAGTAAAATTGAAAGGGTATAAGGTAATAAAGTACCATATCTATGATTATATTAAAATTAATTAATAGACCTTGATTACGACTTTTCAGTAAATCGGTGATAAGCTAGAGTGGTAAGAGTAGGTATTCAGTTTAGACAATGAAATGTTTAAAGGTATAGTAAAAAGGTACAATACTTGAAGTTTTGTTATTTGTTTTGAAATCCTTTATTAGTTTAATGTATCAGTGAAACGTATGTTTGAATAAACCACCTTACCTATTATTATGATAGAGTCGATACCTGTCTTGGCATGTAAAATTTTCTGTATTCTCACACAAGTAGTTGTGTGAAATATACTGATTAACACTAAAGAAATTGAATAATTAAGATTTGAGGACGCTTATAATTTTATACTCTAATCTTAGACACTAATATTCGTTTTCATTAAGGCCACGCGAACACTGGAAAAAATGCCCATCGGACTCGAAGTTGGATGGGCGGGCAGCTTCATTATGCGGACATAAAATACTTAAGACATTAATAGCTTTTGTACATGTACAACCTACTTGTATTATACATTGGAAAAACCAAAAGTTCTCAAATTCGCCTCGTCAAGATAAGCCAGTAACCGATAATTTCCAGATAGAGATTTAAGATCATGGGCATCTAATCTACCTATATGCAGCCGGTACTTACTTGATAATTACTTCAAAGAAAAGACAGAATTTGGTTAGCTTGTGTATCCATGTGTACGGGGAATCATTATAATATAGCCTATAAGAAACAACAATTTACCATACTCTTGTCTTGCAGTATTATTTTATATAACCGGTATACTAAGCGGTTACTGGTAATAAACTCTTAAAGGTGACTTTAACAAGATAAACTACTTTTACAATGGAAACCCTGAAATCGCAAGCTAAAAATAGCTCTCCCATACAAAAAGTTCAGTGATTTTCGATAAAATTAATCGTTCGATTCATGAACGAATGTTTTTTGTGATTTAAATTGTAGGATGTGTTCGTCACAATAATAAAGTCGCTCTATATTACGACACAGGTCACACGTAGTTTCACAGTAACCCTGTATAAGTAATTCAACTCGGACAAAGTAAATTCAAGCTATTGTATAATAAAGAGCCGGCTGATGCAGAGTTTCTATGAAGTGCTGACGAGGCGTCTGCTAACGGTCCGGACCCGCGGCAAAGCCTGATCCCCACTTAACAGCCACTTCTGCGGCCCACGATCGCCCTTTGCTAACCTATACGCACACTTGACGTTGAGAGGACAGCCTTCAAGCCTTTTATTAAGTTGGAATTCATGGCTCTGTCTATCTGGTAAAATTATAAAGTGAACGGCTTGTGGAAATACAATAATGAGCGTGTATTTTACAAGATTTTATTTAGTTTCCCCTGTCCTGTTGTCTGTCTGTCAGTCTGTAATCAAATCTTGCAAGATAAATTATATTAACTTCCCGGATTCCGATTGAGCTGAATTTTTGCATACATGTGTAAATTGCGTGTCTTTGCAATGAGACGACACAACCTCATCGAGTTTGGGCTCATTTGAATCGTCTTGACGAGTAGTTTGTCTTTCAATGGTAACCAGGGTCTGATGCTGGAGCCGGAAGGTGGTCCAAAGAACTCTGTAACGAAACGGCGCAAACCATCAGCATCGAGTTTCGGCTCGTTTGATTCGTCTTGGCGAGTACTTGTTCAGTAAAAGCTTGTTTTAAGGAAAAGGTTTTTTTTTTAATTTATCTTGTTATTAAATGCTAAATCATTGACCGAAGGGAACGTCTGTGCTCCCAGACGAAGATTTTGATTTCGTCTGTCCGTATGATGATTTAGGTCTCAGGTCGCATTATTCATCGAATCTCAATGAAACTTGGTAACACCACCTGGGTGTAAAGATAATAAAACTTATTAATAAATTTTTTATACATCAATTAAATTTTGAAACTACTGTATATTTATTATTTATTTTGTCGATGGCGATTTTCGATTGACGGGTATTTTCCTCGAAACGGGAAATTTGCTGTCGCTCTATTTATCAGCTGATTTCGGTACTATGTATCTGGCAAAATTGTTTAGTATCTAAATTTTAACAAGATTCGATTATGAACCAAATCGCTCAAGAGCGAGTCGAGTTATAGGTGTAATATTAGGGTTCAATACGAATACAGAATGGTTGTGCACTAAATATCGTTTATTCGCTAACAGAGTCTTTTAATACAGGATTCACAATCACAAACTCAGAGTATATGAGTTTCTTAGAGAACTATTCTGATAAACTTTTCAAAGAAACTGAGCGGAGGAATGCTTTAGAGAAACTTTTTGGAGGAACTAACTATAAAAGTGATATGAGTCCTTATATCTAACATTTTATCGTCCCTAATGAGGGGTCCAAGTGAAAATAACAATAGCCATGATGACTGGGTAAAAAAATCAACAATATAATTAGTTCGTGAGTTAGATTATCCAAAAATATTGGACACGTATTTTTTTTTTGCCAATCAAACAACAAACGACAAAGATAAACCTTGTCAAAGTTTAGGAGTGGGGGTCGTGACGTCACTTCTTTTACAGAAGTCTATACATTTCTATGGCACTTGTGACGTCACACGGAACTTTGACGAGCTATATCTTCATCAATTTTTGTTTAATTGACCAAAGAAAAAATACGTGCCTAATACTTTTTGATAGTCTATCTGACTAATTATATTTTTTTAGTCATCATGCCTATTCTGGAAAATAACCGTCGTTAATACAATCGAAGGGTAACACCCCATCAAGTAAAGAGGGCTGCAAACAATGATTAAGAAATAATGTGAATATCAAACTAATTATGATAGCTTTCAAAAATACCAAAATTTCTACAAATTACATAGGCTTATGAACATTCAGTTAAAGAAATGTGTCGTGAGGTCTACTGTTTGGAGAACTATTACATCTATGTCACATATTTCATCAATAAATCCTTAATTATTATATGATTGTGGATTATATGTTTCAACTAGCTTATAACCCGCGGCTTCGCCCGCGTTGTCTTAGTACATAGGTACTTGCTTAAAATGAAAATAGCCCGCGGTTTGACCTACGTTGTCTTTGTACTTGCTTATAATAATATCTAATAGTCCGCGGTTTGGCCCGCGTTGTCTTAGTACTTGCTTAAAATTATAATAGCCTGCTATTGTGTTGTTGTATTACTTGCAAGGATAATGCCCACGGTTTGGCCCGTGTTGTCTAAGCTTGTTTGCTCAAAATGATAATAGCCCGCGGTTTGGCCCGCGTTGTGTTAATACTTAGGTACTCAAAATGATAATCCACAGTTTGTCCCGCGTTGTTTTAGTATTTACTTGCTTAGAATAATGCGGTTTGACCCGTCTTATCTTGGCGCTTGCTTTTATAATTTCTTATAGTCCGCGGTCTGGCCCGCGTTGCCTTAATACTTCCTTAAAATTATAACAGCTTGTCGTTAGCCTGCATTGTTGTATCTCTTGCAATGATAATAGCCCACGGTCTGGCCCGCGTTGTCTTGGCACTTTCTTAAAATAATAATAGCCCATGGTTAAGTCCGCATTTGGCCCAATTACGAAGGCGCCATCGTAATTATAATAGCTAATTACCATAATTATTACCGTTTCTATTTAATTTTAGGTATTCTACAATGAGAAAACTTTTTATGTTGCTATTAAAATAACGATAGCGCTTTCATAATTGAGCCTATTATCGTATTACTTGCAAGGATAATGCCTACGGCTTAGCTTGAATTATTGTCTCAGCATTTGCCTAAAATGATAAAAGCCCACGGATTGGCCTGCATTGTCTCAGTATTTGCTTATTTAATTTACTTGTATGTAAACTAAAGCTAAAACTAAATGGCCGTGGGGTGCCGGCAGAGTAGAATAGCACCCCCCTCTTGTACCAGGTGTCGTAAGAGCCGACTGAGGTACTACGGAACCGACAGTTGGCGGTATAACCATCCAGAACAGCGTAGCTAAAATGCAACAGGGCGGGGATGGGCAGCAGCATCCTCGTCGCGAGAGCTACGCCCTGCGATTGCCAACACGCTTGCCCAGCGCGGCAATTATGGGCAAAATCCCCCTAATATGATAGCACAAAATAAAACCAGGCCCCCAGTCCCCGGCAGCTCCGCTAGTCCTGGTTCCGGCAGCGACCACGGTAACGGCGGAGCAAGGGGTGCTAAGAATCCCCGGCAGAGATCCGGCTGCCACCCTAACCGACGACGACTGGCCCTGGCAACATATAACGTGCGCACTATGAGGACTGATGAGAAGATTGCGGAACTGGAAGAAGAGTTGGGTAGGTTGCGATGGGATATTATGGGGTTATCTGAAGTCCGTAGAGAGGGCGAGGACACGATAACCCTGAAATCCGGCAACCTACTGTACTACCGGGAAGGTGACCAACGGTCCCAAGGTGGTGTCGGCTTTCTCGTTCACAAGTCTCTCGTTAACAACATCATTACCATCGAAAGTGTGTCGAGCAGGGTTGTATACCTGATACTCAGAATATCCAAACGATATTTGTTGAAGGTCATCCAGATATACGCACCGACCTCGTCACACCCAGATGATGAAGTGGAGGCTATGTATGAGGACGTAAGTCGGGCCATACATACGTCTAAGACCCGCTTCACGGTTGTTATGGGAGATTTCAACGCAAAGTTGGGCAAGAAAAGCGATGATGAGTTGAGAGTGGGGCAATTTGGATTTGGGCAACGGAACCCCAGGGGCCACATGCTGGCAGACTTTCTGGAGAAAGAGCAACTCTTCATGATGAACTCTTTCTTCCAGAAGCCACCTCGCAGGAAATGGACCTGGATGAGTCCCGACGGTACCACGAGAAATGAGATAGACTTCATCATGACTAGTGAAAAACGGATATTCAACGACGTCTCCGTGATCCACAGGGTAAAAACCGGCAGTGATCACAGAATCGTCCGAGGCAAACTGAATATCAACGTTAAACTCGAAAGGTCCCGTCTGATACAGTCTACGCTCCGACCTTCTCGTGCCCACATACAAAACCCCGAGAACTTTCAGCTCGAGCTCTCAAATAGCTTTGCTTGCCTGGAGAACTTTGCGTCAGTGGACGAGATCAATAACGGGCTCGTAGAAACTGTCCAAACGGTGGGTTCTAAATTCTTTAGACCCCGCCGTTCAGATAGACCTCAGAAATTCTCCGATCATACTCTAAATCTCATGGCCGAACGACGCTCGCTAAGACTGCAGTCTTCCGATGATGCAAAGTCATACAGGCGGCTCAATAGACAGATTTCAAAATCGGTGCGGTGCGACATTCGTCTCTTTAATACTAAACATGTTAAAGAGACAATAGAGCGGAACAAAGGCTCCAAAGTGTTCGCGAGGCATTTTTCTATTGGGCAAAGCCAGTTGACAAAGCTGAAGAGAGAAGATGGCAGTATAGCGTCAACCAAGGCAGAGGTATTGCAGGAGATCGAAAGGTTTTACGGACAGTTATACGCCTCGGTAGCAAAGCCTGTAAACAGCGCGGCCAAAGACCCAAGAGCCAAGCTGACCCGACACTTCACCGAAGACATCCCGGACATTAGCCTGTACGAGATTAGGATGGCCCTGAACCAACTTAAGAACAATAAGGCGCCGGGTGACGACGGAATCACTTCAGAGCTTCTGAAAGCGGGTGGAACGCCGGTACTAAAAGTCCTTCAGAAGCTATTTAACACCGTCGTCCTCGAGGGCATAACGCCAGAAGCGTGGAACAGAGGCGTGGTGGTGTTGTTTTTCAAAAAAGGTGACAACACCTTATTGAAGAACTACAGACCCATCTCACTTCTGAGCCATGTTTATAAGTTGTTTTCAAGGGTCATTACGAATCGTCTCGAACGCAGGCTTGATGACTTCCAGCCTCCCGAACAAGCCGGTTTCCGGAAGGGCTTTGGCACCATGGACCACACACATACGCTGCGGCAGGTTATACAGAAGACCGAGGAGTATAACCTGCCACTTTGCTTGGCGTTTGTGGACTATGAGAAAGCCTTTGATTCGGTTGAGACATGGGCTGTGCTTGAGTCTCTTCAACGATGCCGTATTGACCATCGGTACATTGAAGTGCTGAAGTGTTTGTATAATAACGCCACTATGTCGGTTCGAGTACAGGAAGAGAGCTCCAAGGCGATCCCTTTGAAGAGAGGCGTAAGACAGGGAGACGTAATATCTCCGAAACTGTTTACTACTACTCTGGAGAACGCCTTTAAGCTCTTGGAATGGAAAGGACTCGGCATCAACATCAATGGCGAATACATCACTCACCTTCGATTTGCCGACGATATCGTGGTCATGGCAAAGTCGATGGAAGAACTAAGCACGATGCTCGAAGGCCTTAATCGAGTCTCTCAACAGGTGGGTCTTAAAATGAACATGGACAAGACAAAGGTCATGTGTAATTCTCATGTTGTACCCACCCCTATTTCAGTTGGGAACTCGGTTCTTGAAGTCGTTGACTCGTACGTCTACCTAGGACAAGTAGTCCAGTTAGGTAGGTCCGACTTCAAGAAAGAGGCCAATCGCCGAATCCAACTCGGTTGGGCAGCGTTTGGGAAATTGCGTAACGTCTTCTCGTCCGACATACCTCAGTGCCTCAAGTCGAAAGTTTTCGACCAGTGTGTGTTGCCAGTGATGACTTATGGCACAGAAACGTGGTCTCTCACTATGGGTCTTATTAGTAAGCTCCAAGTAGCCCAACGAGCCATGGAGAGGGCTATGCTCGGAGTTTCTCTGCGAGATCGAATCAGGAATGAGGAGATCCGTAGAAGAACCAAGGTTACCGACATAGCCCAGCGGATTGGCAAGTTGAAGTGGCAATGGGCAGGGCACATAGCGCGGAGAACTGATGACCGATGGGGTCGAAAAGTTCTCGAGTGGAGACCACGTACCGGCAAGCGCAGTGTAGGTCGTCCACCCACGAGGTGGACGGATGACCTTATTAGGACCGCAGGATCGCGCTGGATGCAAGCCGCTATCAACCGGTCTTATTGGAAATCATTAGGGGAGGCCTATGTCCAGCAGTGGACGTCCTATGGCTGAAATGATGATGATGATGAAACTAAAGCTTGTTACTGAGTGCGTGATTTTTTTTATGATAAAGTGCTGAATATTTGAAATTAAATCAATAATGTAAGGAATTTCATACTACCGGCCTTTCATTGATGGAAAACATTAAGGCAACCTGTATAGGTACGTCCGCAGAGAAAAATCAATCGTCGTATCAGGATGTCGTACATCTATGTGGATTCAGCAACCCGCGCCGATGTGATGGATATGGCCCAATTACCCTTCGCGGGTAGGCCTACGTTCAGTAGTGCACTATTAATGAAGGCCGGTACAGGTATTCGATGTTTCATTAAGTCGATAAAATTTATTCTAAGCTCATTTTCCCGAGGGGTATGACAATCTCGCCTAAAACCGTTTACTCAGTCAAAAGTGATCGAGATACCTTGAAGGACTTTCAGACGTTGTCTGACCCCAGGCAGATGAAAAAATGGCACACAAGTAGAAACACATGGTGTATAAATTATCTAGTTGACAGGTGTGTTCTAATATGCTATTATACCTACTCATAATTTGACTAACTTTTACTATTGTAACAACCCCGAAATCGCGTCAATAAAATCAATTGTTCAACACAAAAATTCATCGACCCGCGACAAAATGTATGGAATAGGTAGGTAATTTTCGCTTTTCAGTGTTGGTACCATAGTAAAGTAGGGCTTGCATATCGCGGGTTCCGTACAAACACGTTATTAAAATTAGTAAAAACCTGTTTTAGCATGTGCTAATGAAGTTCTTTTATATGATACCTTACATGATACGATTTACTCACTTTGAATTTGAACCCATATAATATTGTGAATTTCGAGGCCCTATTTTTTGTGATTTAAATAAAAGTGTAAAGTTTTCAGATTTATTCCTCTATGTGTACTCTGAGACAATGCTTCTCGCCAAATTTCTAAGTTCTATGTCAACGGAAAGTACCCTGTAGGTTTTGATTTTTGTGAGTGTCGAAATATGCGGTTTTTTACGTCATAAACGGCTCTAACTTTTTTAAAAGATAACTGAGAAGTTTTTCTTTTACACAATTGCAAGATATCATAGATATACGTATACAGTTTAAATTTTAACTCGATATCTTTACGCGTTCCCGAGATAAAGAGTCTTAACATACACACAGACAGAGACACAGAGGACAGACACACAACAAAGTAATCCTATAAGGGTTCCGTTTTTGCCGTTTGAGGTACGGAACCCTAAAAATCGTAAACTATTGGGGACCCATTTTGCCCCATTTACGGATGAATCATTATATTAGTTCTATTCTAGATACTTCACTATATTCTGAAAAAAATGCATTCAAGTTATTTTTTACGCTTATTCAGGGTTACGATTAATCTAGCGGATACGGAATCCGTGACTTTTCCCAGGATGTCAATAGTAATTTATTAGTTAAAATGGTGGGCTGTTTTGAAACAAAACTGCATTGATTTTTGAACAGTTAGTATTTTTTTAAGAAATTGATATCCCGATGGACCAACTCAAATTTTCCGGGATAGCAGTACTCTAAGTGATAATTTGAGTTATCGTCTAGCTTCGTACCAAATTTCATTAGAATTCATTGACCCGTTTTATCTTAGCTTTATATTATAAAACTGATTAGTTTTGGCGATCCCTAAGAAACCCTGTAGATTTTCCGGGATAATAATAGTTCCAGTATTGAAACATGTTGTGTGCTTCCTACGTAGTCGTTTTCATCCGTAACCTGTAATCGATGCTTTTTTCACCAACTTTGGGAAGTATCGGACCCCCAAGGAAAATGTTTAAAGAAAATTCGGAAAAACAGGAACAACCATATTTTTTGTTTAGTCATAAAAGCATGAATACAAAGTTTCATGTCAATCGGTACAGGGAATAAAAAGTTACATTCAAACACAAAGGGCCCGTTTTACCCCGTAAGAGGTCGATTTTTCAAAATTTTCATCCATAGTGCTTCATTATGTCGTACGATGTACGTATATTCCAAATTTCAAGTTTATATCTTTAGCGGTTTGGGCTGTAGCCTAAACTGATAAATTTTGGCTATCCCTAAGGAACCCTATAATTTTCCTGAATATTATTACTTCCTGTGTTGAAACCTGCTGTGTGCTTTCTTCATACCAGATTTCAACCATAACCGTTCAGCTGGTTGGATGTAATTGACGCTTTTTTCACCAACTTTGGGACCTTATTTGACCCCTTAGATAAGAAAAATTCGGAAAAACAGGAAAAACATAACTTTTATTTTGTTTGAAAGGCATGTATACAAAGTTTCAAGTCAATCGGAACAGAGAATAAAAAGTTACATACAAACGAAAAGGGCCCGTTTTACCCCCTTAGAGGTCGAAAGTTCAAAATTTTCGTCCTTAGTGCTCCATTACGTTGTTCAATGTACCTATACTCCAAATTTCAAGCTCATATCATAAGCGGTTTGGGCTGTAGGCTGTCTGTCAGTCAGTCACTCAGGGAAGCCTTTTATATAATAGAAGATTAACTAAAGTGAATGATTTGACAGTAAGATTTTAAGTTCCTCTTTTTCTTTTCCTAGTACCTACACCTACTACTGCTACTGCTAGACATAGGCTTTCCCTATAATAATTCTTGAAAGGTGACCAAGTGCTTACGCTTACATAAAATACAAAACTAAACTGTACCAGTGCACTTATGCTTGATGTTGTGACAGATGTTAGGGCCAATGCAATTTTAACGTTATGCGTACAAGACGTTAAATGCAACCGAAAGCACTCATTTTCATGAAATACTCATAAGTACTTAAATATATCGCTTAGTAAAAGGAAGAGATGTACCTATTTTTAATTCTGCCGATTCTGGTATTCTGAACGTTTAAAACTGTAAAACATACCTACCTATAAAGTAGTCACATCAACTCTTTAAACCATATTTGTTTGTCAATCACACATAAATATTTTTACTTCTAACGTTGGGTAAAAAATATTTTTTACTCATTATTACAGCTGTATGACTATTTTGAGATGTTGTTTGTAAATAAATAAAACATCTCTCGCGACTGGTTTGTGGATCGCAAAAAATGCATTTACCCACAGTTCCACGCTGTCATCTATTCTCGGGTTGAAACCCGTCTCGTAATAAGGGTTGGTGCTCGAATAATTATTATCATCGCCCATCCACGCAATTACATGACCATATTTGGAAAGTGGTAAGTAGGTACTTGACTGGATTGTTACAGACACGGTTATCTAGTGAAAATAGTTTTCTCACAACAAATTTTATCTTGGCTGCATTCTTTTCGCTATTGTGTATACCTAACAGCACAAGGAACGCGACCCGTTCCACATACTTGCAGCTTTGACCTTAGCTAATGTGACGAACAAAACATATAGAAGTCGGCGCGACATTATGTGCATTAAATACCGGTTTAGCTAAAGAAGGTTTAGGTGATCGAGTGGTTCGATGTGAGAATGTAACTCGATAATAACGTGAAGGCTTTCCGGTGAGTGGTCCTCAGGCTGCGCGGGCGCAACGTCGCGAGACTTGCGCGGGGTGAGAGGAGGCCCCCCTTAAGTGGAGGGAGGGGGGGGGGGTGCAGCTCGGAGTCACGACGTGGTTTGCCTAGACTAGGTTCGCTTGACTCGATGCCTTTCTCGGCGCAGCATTTTCACTTCTAAGGAATTCGCTCTCGTATGTTCAAATGGGAGCGCAATTGTTTGTTGTTTTTAAATGTGCTAGATTCTGACGCCAAGGCCTTGCATAAGCAATCCTTGAAGATTCTTGGTATTCTTAAAGATTACATAAGTAAATAGTAACTATGATAAGCTGTAATTCAAGTTGATGTCAATTAATATCTATTGGCCGAGAAAAGCTCTACATGAAAACATGTTGATTCTGAGTGTATTTCATTGTGAGTACATATTATTTTCCTACGATATTTTTAGTAACGCTCTATGAAAGCTCCTAGTAATTCAAAAACTCAAAAGTAAATAAAATAGGTGGAAAAAAATAGCGGTCTTGCGTTCGTAACTCGTAGAACCTCTTTTCAAAAAGCTTGGCTTCTTATTATTAAATAACAGATGCGGTCAACAAGCAATGCATATTCATATAACAATCTTTTCAACAGTTGTAAAGGTCAATTAAAAAAACCGTGATCTGTGCTCTTGTTTTAAATATCGCGTCTGGTATTCAAGCTCGTCGCAGCAGACCCTGACATTTCGACGGAGCCAGCCGATGACCTGTTTTCGAAGATATTTACTGTCAAAACATGCTTTAGAATAAATTCCAATAGTTAGTAAAATACTGCCAATTAGAATGGTAGTTTGTGAACTCATTGCTAATTGGTTTTGGTATTGGCTAGCGCTAGCACATTAATTTATATTAATAATTGAAAGTGCCGTTTTGCATGCAACTCTGTGTCCGTGTCGTTGTTCAGTTAAATGGAATTGTGTAATGTGGGAAGTGTTATTTGAACGAGTGAAGCGAAGGTATTAGATTCTAGGGGAGCAAATTGGCGCTTATGTGTATGTAATTTAGTTGATGGTAGACATTATTTACCTAAGGCTGATATACTTCAGGAAAGTCTTAATATGACATGTGAATTACGAAATGTCGATGCAAAATTTTCGAAAATAAAATGGAACTATTAAATCATCACAGTAGTCATAGTCATAGTAATTTATTCATAATAAATATTACATGTCATAAAAAATAATCAAAATGAAGAATAATAATATTAACAATACAGCAATAAATAGAAAATGTAAGACACACTTACGAGTACATATATGTTTAATAGCACAATTATATAAGTTTATGTTGTTTTTAAACTTTCGCGATTTGAACACATTATTATTGTATACTACGGGACTAATCGCGCACTAAAATTACGAGATAAATAAATACAACTTGGCCGAAACGTCGGGATGAGGAGGTATTTATTTATCTCGTAATTTTAGTGTGCGATTAGTCCCGTAGTATATAATAATAATATATAATTTTAGTCTTATTCATTTCGTCAAAACTGTAGAATGCCTTTTCAACAAGCCACTTCTTTAGTTTTCCCTAGAAGGAGCGTCTCTGATATCAAGCGGGATCTGATTATAAACTTCGGGAGCGGTGACATGCATCAGCTTGGCCATTTTAGAGAGCCGGTGAGGTACCACGCAAACGCGGTGCGCGAGTCGTGGCGGAATATACTCTCGATATCTACTTATGAGCATTTTATACCATTAGGGAGATAAAACTAAATAGTTACGATTCTTTAGAGACATCATTATTCAAGCTTAAAGAGTCGTTAAAAGGTATACTATTCAATATGATGATTAAGCCCTAAGTTTAATTTGTTTGACCTTTACCTATTCAGTATCAATTTATGAAGATTAAAGTGAAGAGGCAATTTGTCTAATCTATTATATAAAAGGCTTCCCTGAGTGACTGACTGACAGACAGCCTACAGCCCAAACCGCTTAAGATATGAGCTTGAAATTTGGAATATAGGTACATTGAACGACGTAATGGAGCACTAAGGACGAAAATTTTGAACTTTCGACCTCTAAGGGGGTAAAATGGGCCCTTTTCGTTTGTATGTAACTTTTTATTCCCTGTACCGATTGACTTAAAACTTTGTATACATGCTTTTCAAACAAAATAAAAGTTACGTTTTTTCCTGTTTTTCCGAATTTTCCTCATCTAAGGGGTCAAATAAGGTCCCAAAGTTGGTGAAAAAAGCGTCAATTACATCGAACCAGCTGAACGGTTATGGTTGAAAATTGGTATGAAGGAAGCACTCAGCATGTTTTAATAGAGTAACTAATAAAATCCAGGAAAATCTATAAGGTTCCTTAGGGATACGCAAAATTAATAAGTTTAGGCTACAGCCCAAACCGCTGAAGATATGAGCTTGAAATTTGGGATATAGGTACATTGAACGACGTAATGAAGCACAAAGGACGAAAATTTTGAACTTTCGACCTCTAAGGGGGTAAAATGGGCCCTTTTCGTTTGTATGTAACTTTTTATTCCCTGTACCGATTGACTTAAAACTTTGTATACATGCTTTTCAAACAAAATAAAAGTTACGTTTTTTCCTGTTTTTCCGAATTTTCCTCATCTAAGGGGTCAAATAAGGTCCCAAAGTTGGTGAAAAAAGCGTCAATTACATCGAACCAGCTGAACGGTTATGGTTGAAAATTGATATGAAGGAAGCACTCAGCATGTTTTCATAGAGTAACTAATAAAATCCAGGAAAATCTATAAGGTTCCTTAGGGATACGCAAAATTAATAAGTTTAGGCTACAGCCCAAACCGCTGAAGATATGAGCTTGAAATTTGGGATATAGGTACATTGAACGACGTAATGAAGCACAAAGGACGAAAATTTTGAACTTTCGACCTCTAAGGGGGTAAAATGGGCCCTTTTCGTTTGTATGTAACTTTTTATTCCCTGTACCGATTTACTTGAAACTTTGTATACATGCTTTTCAAACAAAATAAAAGTTACGTTTTTTCCTGTTTTTCCGAATTTTCCTCATTTAAGGGGTCAAATAAGGTCCCAAAGTTGGTGAAAAAAGCGTCAATTACATCGAACCAGCTGAACGGTTATGGTTGAAAATTGGTATGAAGGAAGCACTCAGCATGTTTTAATAGAGTAACTAATAAAATCCAGGAAAATCTATAAGGTTCCTTAGGGATACGCAAAATTAATAAGTTTAGGCTACAGCCCAAACCGCTGAAGATATGAGCTTGAAATTTGGGATATAGGTACATTGAACGACGTAATGAAGCACAAAGGACGAAAATTTTGAACTTTCGACCTCTAAGGGGGTAAAATGGGCCCTTTTCGTTTGTATGTAACTTTTTATTCCCTGTACCGATTTACTTGAAACTTTGTATACATGCTTTCCAAACAAAATAAAAGTCACGTTTTTTCCTGTTTCTCCGAATTTTCCTCATCTAAGGGGTCAAATAAGGTCCCAAAGTTGGTGAAAAAAGCGTCAATTACATCGAACCAGCTGAACGGTTATGGTTGAAAATTGGTATGAAGGAAGCACACAGCATGTTTTAATACAGAAACTAATAAAATCCAGGAAAATCTATAAGGTTCCTTAGGGATACGCAAAATTAATAAGTTTAGGCTACAGCCCAAACCGCTGTAGATACGAGCTTGAAATTTGGAATATACGTACATCGTACGACATAATGAAGCACTAAGGATGAAAAACGTACCCAACTCTAACTTACGGGGTAAAACGGGCCCTTTTTGTTTGCATGTAACTTCTTATTCCCTGTACCGATTGACATGAAACTTTGTATAGATGCTTTTGAGACTAAATAAAAAATATGGCTGTACCTGTTTTCTAAATTTTCCTTAAAAAATCCTTAGGGGTCAGATACGTCCGAAAACTTCAATGCGCTTTTTTAAATAATGTAGTATCTAGGATTATGATAATGATTGTTTATCTTTAAATGGGGCAAAATGGGTCCCCAAAAGTTTACGATTTTTTTTTATTTTGTGAGCCAATAGTCTTAAGCTTAGCGCACATATGGATCAATATAGGTATTTTACTATGGGATCAACCCTGACAAGCGAAAATTACCTACATTTTCCATACATTTTGTCGCGGGTCGATGAACTTTTTGTGTTGAACAGCTGATTTTATTCACGTGCTTTTGGGGTTGGTACCATTGTAAAAGTTAATCAAATGAACAGCTGATTTTATTCACGTGCTTTTGGGGTTGGTACCATTGTAAAAGTTAATCAAATTATGAGTATAATAGCATCCTACAATATGCCTGACTAGAATTACGACTTGTGTGCCATTCTTTCATTTGCCTGGAAAATTAAATTTCTAATGACTTAATGAAACATGTCGAATACCTGTACCGGCCTTAATTAATAGTGCACTACTGAAAATAGGTACTACGGATAGCACTACGGATAATAGAAACAGGTGGGTCTTAAGATGAACATGGACAAGACGAAAGTCATGTGTAATTCCCATGTTTTACCTACCCCGATTTCTGTTGGAAACTCGGTTCTTGAAGTCGTTGACTCGTACGTCTACCTAGGACAAGTAGTCCAGTTAGGGAGGTCCGACTTCAACAAAGAGGCCAATCGACGAATTCAACTCGGCTGGCAGCGTTCGGAAAAGTGCGTAGTGTCTTCTCGTCCGACATACCTCAGTGCCTCAAGTCGAAAGTTTTCGACCAGTGTGTGTTGCCAGTGATGACTTATGGCACAGAAACGTGGTCTCTCACTATGGGCCTTATTAGTAAGCTCCAAGTAGCCCAACGAGCTATGGAGAGGGCTATGCTTGGAGTCTCTCTGCGAGATCGAATCATTAATGAGGAGATCCGTAGAAGAACCAAAGTTACCGACATAGCCCAACGGATTGGCAAGTTGAAATGGCAATGGGCAGGGCACATAGCGCGGAGGGCTGATGACCGTTGGGGTCGAAAAGTTCTCGAGTGGAGACCATGTACCGGCAAGCGCAGCGTAGGACGTCCACCCACAAGGTGGACGGATGACCTCATTAAGGCCGCAGGATCGCGCTGGATACAAGCCGCTTCCAACCGGTCTTATTGGAGATCCATAGGGAAGGCCTATGTCCAGCAGTGGACGTCCTGCGGCTGATGGATGACTGAAAATAGGCCTATCCGCGAAGGGTAATTGGGCCATATCCATCACGCCGGCCAAGCATGGGTTGCTGAATTCACATACGACATTGATTTTTTCTACGTACGTACAGGTTGCCTCAATGTTTTCCAGCAAAGAAAAGTGAAATTTCTTACATAGTTACTCATACAATTATTATTATTGGCTCCCTCGGTGGCTCAGTGGTTGACCCTGACTCCTGGGTCAAAGAGGCGTGGGTTTGATTCCCAGGGCAAATATTTATGTGCTGTTCATATGTGTTTGCTCTGTGTCTGAGTGTTATTAATGTATTTTTATTTATTTATTTAACACTTTATTGCACACTATTTGTACAAAAGGAGGACTTAACGCTAAACAGCATTATCTGCCAGTCAACCTACATGTATAAATAAATAAATAAATATATCTTTATTGTACACAGAAACACAGTACAGAAACTATACAATATGCTGTACAATGGCGGCCTTATCGCCTTTGGCGATTTCTACCAGGCAACCTTTGGATGGACTGAAATTATTCTAAAAATAGGAGTATGGTCGGTGGTGTATACAATACAGTACATACATTGAAATACATGTATATGTAATATATCAGTCTCTGCCAGCCAAATCACAAACTTTGCTTAGTTTGGGATCAGAGACCGTGTGTGAGATGTTCTCCAATATTTATTTTATATATTTATTTATTATTGAGTTAATTTCAGAAATTCGGCAATTTATCATCCAAAAGTTCACGTATGTACTCTGTAATAAGCTTTAGATACAAGTAAATTAAATAACCAAATACTGAGACAATTCAGGCTAAACCGTAGGCATTATTTTGCAAGTAATACAATAATAGGCCCAACAACAACATAAAAAGTGTTCTCTCTATCGAATGCTTAAAGTGAAAATGAAACAGATATAATTATGATAATTAGCTATTATAATTACGATGGCGCCTTCATAATCGAGCCTAATGCGGGCTTAACCACGAGCTACTATTATTTTAAGTAAGTGCCAAGAAAACGCGGGCCTAACTGTGGGTTTTTATCATTTTAAGCAGTTACGAAAATAACGCGGGCCAGATCGTGGGCTATTATCATTACAAGCAATACAAAAACTCAGGCTAACGGCATGCTATTATAATTTTAAGGATTTATTAAGACAACACGGGCCAGACCGCGAACTATTAGATATTATTATAAGCAAATGCCAAGATAACGCGGGTTGAACCGCGGGCTGTTATTTTAATTAAGTAAGTATTAAAACAACGTGGGCCAAACTGTGGGTTATTATCTTTGTAAGTACCTAATTATTAACACAACGCGAGCTAAACCGCGGGCTTTTATAATTTTGAGCAAGTACTAAGACAATACGGGCCAGACCATGGGCTATTATCATTGTAAGTAATACGACAATGCAGGCCAAACGGCGAGCTTTTATAATTTTAAGCAATAATACTTGCTTAAAAGACATCGCAGTCCATGCTGCGTGCTATAAATAACCATCTTAAGCAAGTACTAACAATACGCGGGCCAAACCGTGATCTATTATCATTATAGGCAAATACTGTTACAATTTTGACCAAACCGTGGGCATTATCCTTGCAAGTAATTTTAAGCAAGTATTAAGACAACGCGGGCCAAATTGCGGACTATTAGATATTATTATAAGCATGTACAAAGACAACGTAGATCAAACCGCGGGCTCTTTTCATTTTAAGTAAGTACCTATGTACTAAGACAACGCGGGCGAAGCCGCGGGTTTTAAGCTAGTTAGGTATAAATCGCTTAGAACCGTTTGACGAGCTCTCTTCGACTCTCTTGTATCTTATAAAGTTTATTGATATTGTAAAAGCATGGATTATATAAGTACCTAACTGTTTAAATAACTGTATAAATTATTTGCCACTTGAGCGCTGGAGCTTTCTGTGAACAACCAGTGAGAAACGAAATGTGTAGGTAGATCATACTAATATTATAAACGCGAAAGTTCGTGAGTTTGTGAGGATGGATGGATGGATGTTTGTTACTCTTTCACGCAAAAACTACTGAACGGATTGAGATGAAACTTTGCAATAATATAGCTTATATATCAGAATATCACATAGGCTATAAATTATAATGATATTGCGTCAAAAATCAAAATATCATGCTGGCGAAGCCGCGGTTAAAAACTAGTATAATATAATTAAGTAACTGAAAAAGTTTAATAGAAAGTAAAAACTATTGACTTCACACTATAAATAGTAGATATGATATAATATGCGATATTAATTAAAAAGTATATTGAATTTTCTGTAGAAATGAAATTAAACGGATAAACTTGAACTATATTCACTATATGAAGCATTTTCCATACAGTTTCAAATTAAAGTCTGAATTTTGCATTAATTTAGCTCGCATATTTTTATCAGTAGACATTTATATAATCTTATATTTTGTATACAGCATCAAGGACTGTGGAGTCCTTGATGCTCAACTTTGATAATAATGCAAATTTATTTTATATATCTTTTCTCTCCGTTTTGATTTATATCCAAATTTTCTAATGTCAATGCCTTAAAGCCACGCCTTTGCATTATACCTATACGTTCCTACAAGGAGCGCCCTATATACACCAGTAGATGTTTTGTAGCTAAAATAATGATGACATTCAAGCAGTGTCTACGGTTTTTCTAGTTTTTCTCACTGGACTAGAATTATGTTCTAATGCAAAATCTTTAAAAGTGACCGATGATGACATCTATAGATGATATTCCATATTCAAAGTTGATTTTCTATAAAAGTCCGCATGCATTTGTATGAAGGCGAATATAAACATGCACTCTCACGTTTCCTAGAACGTCACCAGGTAAATGCTAAACTAAAGCTCGGCTGTTCCAATTTGTTCTGACTTCATAACTCACGTTCAGCTATCGAAATGTTACAAGTTATAACATTTAAGTTATGGCAAAACATTTCTCATAACTTGGCATTTCAATAGCTTGTTCTTAGAATTAAGCTGTTAACTTTGACATGGGCAGCCATAACATTGATTGTGAAGCTGTAATAGGTAAGTTAAATGTAAACAGTGGCACTGCAGGACCTTTAATGGAGGGTCGTTGAGCTAGAAACTTACTGTTGGTTTTCGATCGGAAATAGTCCTCGACAGTGTTTCTCGATCAGAAAATAGTCTTCACCTAATTATGCTTACATAGAAGTAGGTTGCTTCAGTAAGTTCGTATAGACCGGGTGGCTAGCCCTGGTGTCAGAGTTTATAGGCCGCCTGAAAGCCTCTGGCATGGCTAAACGGTTAAAACAACCCGGTTGTTTTAACCTACAATTTAACGTGTCATCCGAGCCACGGTAGCGCTCAGTTAAAAAATGCCACCCGCGGTCACCCATCCAAATACTGACCGTGCGGAACGTTGCTTAATTTCGATAAATAGCTTGCTTTTAGCTTAGAGGTAAAAAATCTATCATATTGTTGTTCTGGATAAGTACAAGTTTAGTCCATTCTGCGCTTCCTTCACCATTCATTTTACTTTTTGTCTCCTTATCCAAAGCAATAATAATAATAATTATTTTATACAAAAATCGTGACCGATACTGTTCATGGTATAAACAGTCTAACAAGTGAAGTGACCCATACCTAATACGTTTTGAAGCTTTGTTATTTCCCAGTAGGCGCTAACCTCTAAAGCCCTGATGTAAAAATGCCAAGATTACTAAGTAGTTTGTGCGGTAGGGGCGGCTCGGCAGGGCGTTTGCCACTAATTGTTGCTATTACACAAATTGGTCACTTAGCCTGAATTGGTATAAATCACTACCCTGCGCCGCCGTACCCTGCCATTGCCGGCGCAAGCTCGCGTCCCAGACGTTTACATGGTTGCACAAATGCACACTTGTTTTGTAAATAAAGAAATAACACATTTCACATGAACATGACTTGCTGCAAGTTTTTTTTCTTTTGCGCACTTCGCGCTACTGGTCTTTGTGTATTAACCTTGAAGAGCAACAGCGAGTGCGGAGCTTTATTTTATTTAAAATCACGGACTCTACAAGTATGTTTATATATTTTTCTATTGTTGCAGGAAACCTGTATCGACTACTGAAACGAAAGATAGAAAATCGTCGTTTGAACGAAGCTTTTGGGAAGGTATGTTATTCAATACTTTATGTGAGCTGGTTAGGTGTTTATAACAGATTAATGCATACTGTTTCACGACATTATTAGGAACATCGTTCTTATATCGGTATGAATATTTGTTTAGATAAATCTAAATTCAAAAATAAACATCTTTTTCATCCTAAATTTAGTTTTGGAAAACAGATCTAAGGTGGTTTCGCATGTGGGTTCTATGACAATTATAAAATGAACAACAAATATCACAGGTTACAATTTCATAACATAAAATGGAGAGTTAGAACCTTTCAATAGTTTTGTACCCAAGAGCTAAAATTTCTTGTTACTTGATTTCTTCATGTTATATTTATTTAGTAAAGCGTTTAAGATACTTGTCAGTGGGTAAGTAGGTTGCTTAATTAGTATGACAAGCTGATGCCAAGTTATTTTGGCACCCATCCAATAGCATCTTTTCCATTTACCTGCTTCACTAGGCTTAATGCTTTTGCCAACTTTAAAACGAAAATGTTCTAGAACACGTTTTTCAGTACCTATCTCTATCAAAATTATTACTATTTCACTACTTTTCTTTATTTGTACTTATACGTAGCTTAAGTGAATAATATAGCATACTGGTATTTGAATAATATACAGGATAAGTATATTATGTAATTAACTATGAATCGTAAACCAGACAAATCGTTCCAACCTCAGAATAAGGACTAGTTAAACCTCAGAATAAGTTCTAACTGACTGATTAAGCTCAAAGATACAATTTGTAAAGATTTTGGTAGATATAGCGAGGGGATCGTGTCTCTTTCTTATATAACATAGATTTGTATAGCAAATACAAAGCTTAAGACGCTTACAAAGAGTGACGACGCATATTGCGCTTTTGTTTATCATTAAATTCAGACACCCACAACTTACTTAATCCTATCCTACTAATATTATTACTATTAACTATTATTATTACTATTTACTATTACTATTATAAGCGCGAAAGTTTGTGATAGATGGATGGATGTTTGTTACTCTTCCACGCAAAAACTACTGAACGGATTGAGATGAAACTTTGCAATAATATAGCTTATATATCAGAATATCACATAGGCTATAAATTATAATGATCAAAAATCAAAATATCATGCGGGCGTAGCCGCGGGTAAAAAGTAGTTTTATAATATATTAATTAATCTATATTTTTATTGTTTTTCGTTGATCTATTTAAGATTAGTTGTTACATGAAAACTTGGATAAATTTTGCCAACTAACCTATAATGAAATATGTCGCAGTGAAATGATGTAACTGGAAATGTCGTGAAATCTCTAGAGACCAACTCCAGGAAAATAAGGAACAACCCAATCTTTTAACGTCGTTACTTGAAGTAGGTATTTTATTCAAGAGTAAATCTAGTACCGGTAACAGTATTACTAATTGTTGAGCGAATTCGCTTTTTAAAAATAGTGATAATTAAGTCAACTAAAATTCAGTGTCGGAATTTAATAAGTTTTTAGTTTTCGACTATATTCTGTTTACTGCTAAAATATAATGCCAAAAATAAAAATAAAATCAAGTGGAACTAGTTTTACAAGAAACAAATGGTAAAATTCAGCGTCGTGAAATAAGTTTTAATTTTCTTATTAGACTGTATCTACTGATAAAATAAAATTATCGTAATAAAATGTTTCAAAAATAAAATCCAGTTAATCTAGTTTTACAAGAAACAAATGCCAAGTTTATGTTTTGAGTAAAAATGTTTCTTATATGTTAATATCACAGCTTGATGCAGGCTTGTTACCGTTATGATTGTAGATTTGTAAAATTATTTCAAAATTATAGAACTAACATAACTGAAACTGTACAATTTTTAATATTGAAGTAACTTTAATTTTTAACACATTTAGGGTGCTTACAAAGTATATATACATATTTTCAGCCGTGTAAATTTGCGTGCGAGTACGAGAAAACTACGAGTGCAAGATCTTGTCGAAATATTACCTACCTTGCTATTCAGGGTTATCTGCTTGCCCTGTACTAAGTCAAAAGGGGACGATTTAAACTATTATTACGATTAACTTTGACTATGGACTCAACCCGGAATTCAAGAAAAAAGCCGTTCCATACTAAATTGGAACTCGGGATCCACAAAATGTATGAAATAGCTGATTTATATTTCTCGAATTCTGGTTTGTCCTCATAGTAAAAGTTGTTCATAGTGATGGTTGGAATCATCGCCTTTCAGCTTAGTACAGTAGTTGTGGATAACCCTGTATATCAGTCTATGTTAACTGTCTATATTTTAGAGCCTTATCGAAACTCTATAGCAAAAATTTTCTTGCACTTCACGTTCAATGTTCAGGCATGCCTATGACATTATTTAATTCAACAATAAAATATGTTGGTTTCGAGAAATAATATAGGATTAATCCAATAGCTATGTTATTAGTTCTAATTTTTTGTTACCGATCGTTTTTCGAAAACGAATACGATAAAGCTTATCGGCTTATCGGAGCTATCGGGGCGAGAAATCAATCTCATCTCTGGGAAAACTTGTTTTCTATCCCGAGATGTGGTTGGTCTTCCAGCCAGGTAATATATGCCACTTGCGTTGCATTTGGATTACGTTATACCTATATATTTTTAGAACTAGCTGGTCTAGTGAACAATCCATTGGTTATTTCTATATGTAGAGAAGGATTTTAAGTATGTTATTGTAGTTTTTCATTTCAGTTGTTGTCGTCCTATTGAAAAAAAAAAACATTTCTCTTTTCACTCCTTTCCATTTTAGAGGTGGCGGACCAGTCATAGTCATAGGGGTCATGTTCATCTCGCCATTTTTACCTGAGCTTGTCGTTGCAACCACGAACGAACCAATAAAAATGAAACTAATTATTCAGAACACACGAGACTTTAAAAATATTTTGTTCTAAACATACCCATTCATTATTAAATTGACCCTTGGAAAACATTTTACTACTCACTAGAGCTAGACAACCGGCTAAAAATATTCAAATTCAAGGTGCTGTTTCGCAGCTTTCTGCGGTTTCTGCAATAAAATTAAATCATAATAGCTAAAATAGCCTTTTGATATGCATTTGGCATAAGCTATGTTGTAAGTTTCCAAATTCGCAACACGTTCTAAACTCGTTTCGCGTCATCATAAAATACCTATTTGTTGCTTAATCCAATTTATGTAAATTTCCTAATATTGACAAAGTTTTTGAACTTTAGAGAGATTCCTAATATCACGTCTCTTCTTATTAGTATTCATTTATTCAGAGATTCGTAAATTAGTAGGTATTGAAGTTTCTACGGTTATAAGGACTGCAGTGTGCTTGTAGAGCGTATGTAGGCGTTTTGGAGTAAATGACAATAATTATGTGAAATTACAATAGTACATTATATAGCATACTTATGCTTTACTTAATCATAATCAAAAGAAAATTTGTTCTTCCTCTAACCTCGAATAGTTAGTCAGAAACAACCTGAATAACAGAACGAATACAATAAAATAATATAACCCATAAATGATATTAAAATATAAATAAATATTAAAAAGAGACTTCTTGACCAACACTAATATAGTACAAGTATTATAAAAGAATCTGAAAACGCTAAAATTGGGATTTTAAAAAATTGTAGGTAATAATATTTAGCCGTCGTGAAAGTGCACCTTGCTCCTGCGCCGGCCGCACCTGCCCATTCCTTGCAAATGGCGTAACGATTCGCAAAGCTTGGACCACATTGCGTAAATAATATTAAAGACCTAAGAGTTGTCAAATAACTCATACTTTTAATTTAATTGGCTGAAAAAAATATCACTAAATCAAAAATATTCTGTTGAAAAATTCATCGAGCTCTACTGCTCTTGAACCGAATGCCTTGATAGAAAATAATTTGTGATGGTATATTTAGGATTCAGTACCTAAGATAAAGTCTAAATAAGAAAAAGTCGCTGGTAGAGTTCCCATTATCACCTAGGTATTTAGATTTTCTTTAAACTTAAAAAAAATGTAGCTGTGACACCGAATAGACTTATTTTGTTGTCTATTAGTTTTGCTACGAATCTTTTAATGCTACAGTTCTATAGATTTGAAATTGACCTGTTTTTTCCGTGAAAAAAAAATGAAACTGACTTGGCAACCCTTAGCTTTTATTGCAAGTTTCAACCAACACCCTGCAAATGCGAACAATGAACCTAAAAATACGTTGCTGGAACTCGGGAACTTGGCAATTATTATTTTTATTTTATTTTAACTGTCATATCCTCAACTGTAGCTTTTTATGGGATAATTTTATGTGAGCAAATAATTTAAGTTTAGATAGAACGTCTAATTAATCCAACTAAATAAAACATTTAAAAAACGTCTTGTTATATACATAATATATTAGGCATAAAGGGATACATTTTCGTACTTATGCTTGTTTGTTAATCCTACACTACTACTACATAGAAAGCAATTGGATCATCCACAGACCCTTGAAGGTCTAAAGATAATCCAAGTGCTCAAGCCCACTGCCAGTTGGCAGCGTGCCCAGCATGCTGGCAGCACTGCCACGCTGAATGGCAATGCTTTGTTAATTGATATTAAGTATATATACATTTATAGGAATTTAAAATACATGTTGTCTATACATGCGTGTAAGTAAGTATAAGATACGAATCACAAATTTCGTCACAAAAATATAACATTAGAAAAAACCTTACATATTAGTTAACTATACTGTGATTTATTTTATAAAGTTTAACACTCATAGCCCTTCACTAGAATTTCATATGACGGGGGTAATATGAAATAGATACAAAGGTCATGACAACTATTAGACTTAATTAAACTAATTAAGGATACGAAATAGAAACTTGATATCCGCTTAAAAAATAAAAATCCGAATAAAGAATTTATCGTAAATGTTAGCTTGATCTTTTTAATTCGTCTCAACTTAACTTAAAGATTAGACAAAATTATATATTAGAGGATACTATTTTAATTGACCTTATAAGAAAAGTTTTGCTGAATAATCCACTACATACGTTATCACGAAAATAACATGTCTAGCATACCTATTCTACGTGTAAGAAAAGTTCAATTACTTTATTTATATAGCTATATTTTTTAATTTTTCATGAACGAAGGAAAATTTGGGGACAAACTATAGTTTCACGTCTCACTAATTTCGTTACCAAACTTATTGATGTACCTACGGGTAGTCATAATAATAGGTACCAATTACCGGTTATCAAAAAATGCACACTAATAAATAACTTATCATAAAGACATTAAAAATCTGCTTTGAAGTGGAAGTCATCTTGGTCGCAATTAATTTGTCCGCACGGTAGAGCCACTATCGTATTTTAATACTAGCAGTAGGGCCAAGTCTAGTTGAAGTTAAAAATCTATTGATGAACATTAACTAAATCGTAAAGTTCTCTATCGTACTATATCCTCGTAACAGATACCCTACACATGTGAACGATTAAACACAGGAATTCAGAACAAGTCCCAATAAAGCCTTTCAAAAGATGATACATGATACATCAGAAACGCGCACGTGCACTTAGTATCGAATGACACCGAAATAGTTGATGTATAAAATTGCATCTATAATAGCTTATACCATGTTACAATGCACATGTGTTACGTATACGATGAGTCAAAGTATTTTTCGTAATTGTAAACAAAGTCGCGGTCACTTAAGGATATATCGGATGGTGACCGAAAGTCGTGCCATTGTTAGTCATCATGTCAAGGACCACGGAACTGAAGCGTGAGTTATTTTCTGAACTTATTTTTATCATTTTTGTTGTCATTTTATAAGCAACTCGGTAACTTAAATGTGACATTTTAGACCGACGAACCACCGGAGGAGGTATACAATTCGACGCGTATATATATTTTTTTATGTATATACCACGCATAACTTTTTTCGTAGAAGTCCGAATCCAATAGTTATTTTTTTTATTAGAAGAAATATACTTCAAAATTGGTCCCATTTAAATTTTATGGAAATCAGCTGAGCCATTTTTGATAAATCAACAATAATGTGAAAAATGCGACATCGATCCGTGCGAAATATTCGCGAATTCTGTACACGGGTAAAGTAGGTCATGCTAATTTTTGCAAAAAATAATCTGGTTTATTTCTGTAAACATGGTTCTCTAGTTTTTTTTTTGTATTAAAATATCAATAAATCGCTCAAAATTAGATCACAGTACAGACATAAACTCGAGGGATCAAAGTCCAACTTAGCAATACATAGTTCCAGCACATACTTTATGGCTATAAAAATATATAATAGACTGCCAAATAATCTAAAAGATATCGAAAAGTAAAACTGTCTTATAAAACAATTAAAATTTATTCTATTATCCAAATGCACATGCGACGATTTTTTTAACGATAATCTAGAAAACATAATAATTTGTTGCAATAAATCATTTGAGTTTGATCATCATTTGTATGAAGTAAATATATTTCAAATAGACAAATAAGTTCTTATTTTAATTTCCATTATTTACAATAAGTTAAATTCACATACAGAATAGAAAGTTTTGATATTTCGTGCGCCAGTTAAAGCTAGTTAGCATTTAATAACATTGTAAGCTTAATGGTAATGTAACTATGTCAATCGCACTGTCGTAAAATAGCGTTCAAACGATGCCTACACCGCGTACCTATTTCAGTACTTCGGATTACTTAATAACATCCGTAATAAAACGCGCTTTCAAGCGAATTCCTGCGATGAAAGTAATGTTGGCTGGAATCTCGCTGCGGTCGTAAAGCGCAGGCCCCGACCTGCGCTTGCGTCTCATTGTTCCACAAGCTCTGCATACCGGTCCAGCCAATGAACAATCGCCCCAACACTGAAAGTTATAGCCAATACTTCAAATTTGCTACACACTAATCGATTCAAAGCTCCGAGCTATAATATTTTATCTGTCTGCAGATTTTATGTCCAAAGATTTCAAGGAACCATTAAGGTATTTTCAATTCTGCTTTAGTGTAATTAAACTTCTTTCACATGGTAGTATAAATTGGTAGTCGCGGTATTTCCTCTCGGGAAGCGGTAAAAAGAGTTATTCGAGGGCAGTTTCGCTTGAAGACGAATATCACGGAATTAAGGCCCTTTGTCGCGTGTACAGCCGTCGTACTCGTTTATTTTTGCCTTATCAAAGATATATTATATGCTCTTTGCACCGAAGAAAACTTTGTGTAGTAAGTATGAGATTGTGTTTTGTTGAATATAAGATTTTCCTTACATGTGGAAGTAATTTTATATTTTCCCTTTTCATTTGACAAAGGAGGTCGGAAAAACAAAGGCTGTAAAATATTCCTACATCGTCGGAATAGATAATGATATAAGTAATAGTAGTTTAAGTACCTACATAGTTTTGGCTTAACTAAGTAGTATTGTATTTTGTTGTAGTTAATAAAGTCAGAGTAGATGAAAATAATCGCTCTACACTAGATGCATTCATAACAGTAGGTAATAAATAAAATCTCGAAAGATTCAATCTTTTCAATAAAAAGTTATTTTTCATCACATCTATTCGAAAAGGACTACTTGGTTCGCCTTTTAGTGCGTCCAAAGGAGGTGTTTTCTATAAGGAACTTTATAAGTGCGACGGAATTATCTTTGCCGCGCACTTTTTGAATTTGGAACTATTTGTATTGTTAGTTTTCAGCGCCAAGAAAATGAATGAAAAGAATGTAAATATAAGTTTTCATTTGTTTTATTACTAGATACCATTTAATTTCAATTTAGTTGTTACTCGTACGTTTTATTAAATAATAATATTATAGTAAAATGAGGCGCCTTTTGTTTTCTCAAGAGGTTTTGAAAAGTAGAGTGTACCACTCGGGCGCAAAATATATTTATGGTTCGGGCGACGTACTTTGAATCTCTCGCTACGTTCAGGATTCTACTAAAGAATCCCTCACTTCGCTCTGGATTCAAAAAAGCGCCCTCGCCGTAGAAATATTATTTTGCTCCCATATGATACAACTACTACTATCTACTACTATTATCTGCAAAAACTTTTAAGGCACTGGAAAAATTGTGGCATTGCTATGAGACCCTTAAAGCATTTTTCAGTAACCTGCTGGGTGAAAAGAGTCGCAACGTTTAGCGGATTCCTCGGCTCGGCTCTACTTGACCGCTCGCATACCGACACACAAATATTTTTATTGGAGTTGCCTATGTGTGCTGCGAGGGGCTGCAGTTCATTCACAGTATGCGCGATATAAAAACTAGTCGGATAACTTACCGATTCTAAGTAGAGATTTTGGCGGGAATTTTCTGTTTTCGACTGACTTATTTATCAAAAAATTACTTGACAAATCGACGGTGACGGCAAGGTAGAAGCTTCGACAGTCAAGATAGTTAAAAAAAACTATTCTTTCTAGGACAATCAAGGAATTATACACAAAATATTATACAAATCGAAATGTTATAAGATAAGTACTAAAATAATAAGAAATAAAATTAAATAAGTTTGAGTAAGCTGAGCTCAAATAAAGCAATATTTAGCTATATTATACATTGGCCGCGTGAATAATATAACATGCCAATAAGTATCTATCGACTTTGTGAAGTAAATGTTGACCACCGACCTTTGCCGATATAAATGTTACAGCTATGGCCGTCTTGTTTTGTTCAAATTACGTAATACATGTCACTGGAGAAAGTTAATTTAGTTTTGAAAGTGAAATCTATTGCACTTTCTTTCACTTATCCATTTCATAGTTTCGCTGTTCGATCAATGAAAGAATCCATCGATCTCTACCAGTCAGATATAAAGTTTCCCAAATTCGCCTCGTCATACTTCGAACCAAATTGGGGTTATTGGTGTCATCGCAAAGTCAGGCGAAGTAGACGTTCCTTTCATAAAGAATTTCTTTCAGATAACTTCGTTTAAATTGCATTCCGCGAGCTATAACACCTATAGGTATGAGTCGGCGTACACAGAGGCTAGGAATTACTGGAGGGTTTAATAAAAGGACGGGAATGTAAAAAAATGTGCAAACAACTCTGCAAACACGTCGGTGCGGTTTAAAGGCCGCGTCCGGATTGCGAGGGGCGGGCGGCGAGGGCGCATTCCAGCCTGCCAGCCCGAGCCGCCCGCGCGCCGTGAGCTCCGCGCCGCACCACGCGCCGCGCGCCGCCCGACCTCACTCGCACAAAGCACATTCCGAAATCATTTTTTCAGAAGCCGAAATGTAAATCACTTTTTTGAATTGTTTTACCTTACTATAAGTACTTTATTTGAGCCCCGATGATCAGCGCAGTATCAATTTATGGAAAGTACAATCTTTAAGAGTCACCATACATCGGATACATGACTTGACCACACTTATACTGTAAATAATATTATATCGGAAATAAGCAGTCGTTAAAACGAGACCCTGACATCTGTGGGCGCCGTCTGCTCAGCTCTAGAACTCAGGGTCGCCGCCCTCGTACGCCCGGTGCTAAAAATAGCCCGTGGA
The DNA here is from genome assembly GCA_949316475.1 of Hypomecis punctinalis. Lineage (NCBI taxonomy): Eukaryota > Metazoa > Arthropoda > Insecta > Lepidoptera > Geometridae > Hypomecis > Hypomecis punctinalis. The sequence goes on along the minus strand of OX438798.1, from coordinate 13,875,934 downwards.
TCCGATCGCCGCCTGTGCTTTGTTTAATAACAACGAACTTTCAAAATCAGTGCTCTCAATCCATGGGGTTTTCTCGTTTTTATTATGCAGACACATGTTGCGGTCGGTCGTGTCGGGTCGGACAGCCGTTAATAATGGCCGTTGTCGGGCGACAGCGGCCTTCAGCGCGAGGGACGGCCGCGGGGGAGCGTCGCGTGCGCAGCGCCGTCGTCCCTGACTCGGAGCAACGCCCCCGTCAAGGGCGGCGACGCTGCAAATTTCTGCAAGTCCACGGCAAGTCAGTGCATCGCGCCCCGCCGCGGCGGCTCCGCGCACGCTCTTACCGCTCGCCGTCGCCCGCCGCCGCCGTAGCACGCCGCACGCGCACCTCGCGCGCACTACACGCACCGCCCTATGAAAAATAACTGTTATTTCGGTCATTAATGGACACGTTCCGCATTCTTAACCCGATCCTCTTCCCCGTATTCTCTCGCTACCGGATACGCGAGTGTATGACTTTGTTATTTTTGTGAAAATGTGCATGCAAAAAATGATTCATTCTGAAACTGCTCACTCTCATTGTGCGCCAAACTCATAACGAAAGTAAACATTTTCAGAATGAACAGGATCCGGAAACTGGTTTCATAAATGAAAGTGTTGTGTAACGATTTGGATCAAATGACCGTTGGTTCAGGAGCTGAGTTAAATCTTCACAATAATGGAGATGAGGAAATATTCACGACTATCGCAGTCGCTTCACGGTTAGTATTGTTTTTTGTGATGGGGTTGCGCATCTAATGTTATGCTTATCATCTGCTTCTACATTAGCATTAGACTCGGTTTTCTAATGACTCCTATTTTTGTCATTGATGAATTATAAATGGTGATGTTTGTTATTATAATTTGGAGTACAGTTAACAAGAGCAGATCATAAGTTTGATTGACAATCGTCTGAAAACAATGATGTTAAATATGCTCATATCAGTCAGTTGTCATGTTAGTGTACCTATAATCGGCTGTCTACCTTTTCTATGTAGACATTACCTCCCAGGCAGTTCAGTTTGCTTCCTAGTATGTGGCCTCCATTCGAGAACCCGTTCTCATCCCAGCGGTTTTGTACTTCGCGACGATTTTATGCGGTCACCGATGCACTTTTAAACTCGGAATCTTTTGAATGTGGTCAGTTAACGCCGATGTCATTTTTCTTTTTAATGTGGGTTGCGGCCAGCATTGGTTGTTATTTTCTAGGCTGCACTGTTACTTTTTAAATGCATGTAAAGGAATTTAGTCTTTTGGAGTTTGTGGGTGTTTTTAACGGTAGAGACTGAAAGAATTTTGAATATTCTTTGCAAGTTTTTTTTTGTCGTTAAATATCAAGAAAAATGAAAAGTGATTCAGACCAGATTCTAGGAAAATAAATATAATTATGTAGTGCCAAAACATTTTCCTAGAAATTATATTGTTTTTTTTGGTATTAGGGATTTAAATGCCAATATTTCTGTGATCGTTGGTCCAAAGACCTTGCTACAAAGTTTTATCGTAACTGTTGATATCAATAAAATTACTGCTTTCAAAACCACTTCAATGTCTTTTAGACGCTAGGTACCGGTTGGTATTCCTGCCGGAGTTGGTACTAAGGACCTTCCCAAAAAATCTCAGCTTCACTTTCATCATTTTAAAACGGCGAGCTCTTCACAATTATCTTTCAAAGAATCAAATCAAATCACAATAAGTATTTATCATCAAATGACTTGGCACCCTTACAGCCATCAACTTTTTGGTATTTTTTATGCTTACAGCAGGCTATCATCACATACATTGATTTTGTGAATTCATTTTTCATATATATTTAAGAACCTAGTTTTGGGATAAACCTAAAAACTACTGTACTGTTGAACTAGCGAATGAATCATCTTTACGCAAATACTAAACGCAAAACATGAATGCATGCACAGAATTGCCGTATTTGCGATATGTGATACATATGTTAAGCAATAAAAATGCGTAAATACCTGAGCATTGTGAAATATTTCTTGACTACGGTTGCATGTTTAGTAGGTTGTCACAAATTTACTTCAATATGTATAATTTTATTAAAACTATATGTAATATAACGATTCAATATTACAGAGATGAAACCAAATTAAAACCAAATTAAATTGGTACTTAATTTTGGAGTAAACTTTTAGAAGTTATCGTTTTGTAGCTACATAATTACATTTGGATATGTAAATGGGAGACGTAAGTATTAGGTATAAGAAATATTATAATACAACTAAGTATGTAAAAAGCAAGTGTGCTTATGAGTTTAGATATTATGTCATATAGATATATAAATGACCTAATAAAAACTTCTTACTTAGTCTGAGAATAAAACCCGTTGTTTTTATCTAAAGACATTGAGATTATAAATAAAATCTATAAAAAAATACGAATTAGTGAGCGACTCAGTTCCATAATAAATAATTTGTCAGTCATTTCAATTATGGATATTATCATGCCATAATATTGAATTCACTGTTTCGCACATACATTCTTGAATATTATTTTTATAATACCTACCTTGATTCGATCGCCATAAACAGGTATTATCGTTAAAGGAAGTGCTAAAGTTATTTCCTGTTACAAATTGAAACTAAGATTATGATACAAGTGTTTGCTTATGTGGCTCACAAATTTATTTACACTTAGGTAACGTGATAATAGGTGACTACATTTGGCTCCTAATTAACTTACAAGAAATATGAAAAATTCCTGTAAAATGTTAGTGAATAAGTTAACAATGATTGCCTAACATTTGCTTATTTATATGTCAAACACAAACCTGGGTTTTTCGATAAAACTACCTAGAGGTATAGGCTACTATTGTAGGTACCTACTAAAATTTACTTACGGTAAGTTCCTCTATATTTAATAACTTGTGCCGGCGTCCCGTCAGTTCTAGAGCCTAATGGACTCTCGCGGGACGACGGTAAGAGACCCGACGGAATAACATTGGTGCCGTGGAAGATGGGACGACCTTTAGTGTGGGACGCGACATGTGTTGACACACTGGCGTCATCTCATCTTCCTGGTACAACAGAGAAAGCTGGCGCTGCTGCAGCTAAAGCTGAAATCCTCAAACGGCACAAATATGAGTCGTTGGACAGAATGTACCATTTGTGCCGTTTGGGGTTGAGACTTTAGATCCATGGGGGCCCGACGGTCACCTACTGTATAAGGACCTGGCTAGGCGTCTGGTAGAGGTGACACGTGACCAGATTGCTGGTATCTACTTTGGCCAAAAAATTAGTATTGCTATTCAGCGAGGCAACGCCGCCAGCATTCTGGCCACGTTACCCTCTGCCGCAGGTCTTTTAGATTAGTTTTATTAGTTTTATTTTAGTATAATTTTTTTAGTATGAGTTTTAAATTTAATTAGGCTTTTATTGTAATAGTTATAGTTTTGAAATGTTTCTTGAGTTTGGACAAATAAAATAATATCAACATATAATGTAATATATTAATAATAGATACAATAGATACAATAATAATGATTCCAAGAGTTTGATTCCATATACGATAACGTGACACTAAAATGTTTTGTAGTAAAATTGATGACATTGTTTGGATTAGACTTTATTAGACTAGATTTCAACAAAAAACTTGGTTCTAATTAAAACAACTTATAGATCATATTTTGGGATATTTATTATTTATGCAAGCCGATTAATTCGTCGTTGGTGGTCAACTTGATGTACTTTTCCTTGGCTTTGAATTAGTTAACTCAAGTAAATACAATGTGGTTCATTCTTAATTCTACACCACACCACAATGCACTTCATACATAGAATATTCCTGAGATATCAAGTTAAAATTGTAGTTATTCATGTTCAACATTTTTTGCTAAGGGTGTAAATAAGCTTTGAACAACCATATTATTTTGTTAATATAATACATATCAAGCAATCCCTTTTCGAGCTTCTGATTTTGAATGAAATAAAGTATGGCCATTGATGTGTCACAACTCAAACTCACGACGTGGTTCAAAAGAATTCAGTTAAATAAAGTATTGTGTATTCCATTGACATTTCACATCTTTGGTTCAAACGACTTTCAGTTTAATATAATGTACTATGTATCTTGTTTGAAACATGTTTCTTGTAACTTGTTTAAAAATTACATGAAATTGAATTAGAGATCTGTTAAAGTTTATTGATCTATTAAAATTAACAGTTTTTGTATTCTCAGAATAATGAAAGCCAGTAGAAGTGATTTATCGTATAAAAGTTGTGATAGATGATTGGAGATGAAGGCGTCGAAAACGCATGGAAACTGCTATGTATTCAATGACATAACTTGACACAAGTGGCACTTGAAATACTGACCAAATGTCACATTGCTATGTAATGAATATGGCAGACAAACTTTAAAGCCGTCTAAGACAGCTTATAAATTAATTTTCTATTTCAGAGCGCTTCTTAAGGTACCTACAGTCTTTCATCTACGAGTAAGGTGTAGATAAGTAGGTACAATTAGAAGTAGACAGTAAAGTGACTCAAGTACTATTCTTGTTCGTGAAAAATAACAATATTTCATATTAAACGTAAATTCTACAAGTTCTCTAATCGTACTCTACGTTGTGTGTGTACATTGTTATGTAGATTTTTCATAAAAAAAATATTCATTCACTCATACGTAACCTTGAATGCAAGCGCGACTTTTATCGATTCCAAATTAAGTTGCTTCCTTATTAAATGCAAATAATATGACTACGCTACGAAAAAAAATTAAAAGTAAAACGGTAATAATATTGAGGCAGTCTAAATGACGCAGATCATACATGTTAGCAATTTTGTAAATTAATGAAACAAGCGTTTCTCTGTACCTCGGACTCGTACAGTTTGCGCAACTGTATAAATCGATTGTCTTTGTTCTAGTTTGTGACGAAATACTGTTTGAAACCTTTCAGGCTCGTACGAGAGCTGAATTTCAGCGACACCTGACCAAATATCAAAGCGTGCCATTACCACGGAATGGAGCCGTCATAACAGCCTCGGATACCGTACGAGCAAAATGTTTTTACCAAAATTGTTTCTGAATTTTTAACTTCAATTTTACTACGATATGTACACCCGGAATATTATAGTTTTGGATACTCAATCATACAGTGTTGTTAAAATACTCCATTCTCGTTGTTTGCATCCGATTGAAGAAGAAAAAGAAGGTAACTGCGTACCAATGGCTTCTTTACCTTGACCTAATTAGAAAAAATAACATTATAATATCAGATTCCAGTTGGAATCAATTTACGTAGTTATATTTACTCTTCCTTTAAAAAGTAGGTACAACATATTACTTGTTTCAATGGTAAAACCTACAATTTTAACCGTTTAGCCATGTCAGAGGCCTTCAGGCGGCCTAAAAACTCTGACACCAGGGCTAGCCACCCGACCTATACGAACTTACTTACTTACTTAATGGTAAGACGTGATAAGTAGTAAAATATCTCGAAAACTAAATAGACACAGCATATTAAAAAAACATGATGTGTCAAATTTTATTGCATTGTCATTCAATTTCGAGCTACGATCAAACTACGAACAATGTTTCATATCTTGGATAAAGAAAAGCTTTGGTAAGTTTCTTTGAAATCAACTATAACTAACGGGCAAAAAATTGATAACAAAAACGTTATAAAGTATAAATTTTAATACCTACTCAAACAATTATTTTAATATCAATCAAGCAACAAAATTGAATCATCGCATGTTACATTTCTTGCTAGACTTACCTATTATTAAAATGAAAAAAGACGATAGGAAAATTAGTTTGAAGGCTTGCAGACAATCAATTTCATTAATGAAATACCCTTGGAATATAGTTTGCCTATTAATGAAACACATTATAATATTATTAATTTATCAAGCATAACAGACAAGGATTAATAATTAGGTGAAGTGTCTTGTGTTGAATCCATAATAAATTATGCTGACATTTAAAATTGAAGGAGGTTTACGTGTTATTTGCATAGTATAAGAGACTATTAAAATATATTAGTAAGCTGCACGTATCAATTTAAGATAAACTAGTTGCGTTTTTGTTAGGGGTAAAATAAAATTGCTTTTGGACTACAACCTTCAGCGACCCAGTCTAGGATACGCAATTACGCATGCTTCCCTAAAAGGTGTCTATTTATTTACCCTAGATTTGAATATACCAACAATGTACTTAACGGAATGTTTAAGTACACATAGCACTCAAGCTGTAGAAAATCCTTGCTCTTTGCATGACAAATATGGAACCAAACCACTTTGTATGAGTACGTATAAAGGAATGTCCGGTACCATCTGAGGGTGGCGCTTTGGTTATGATTATTTGACTGTCGGGAAAAAGTGTTTAATTTATTATTATTATTTATTTATTTATTAATCCATTGCTCGCCGCACAAACAGCGTACGCTACACACACGTTAATGGAATTATGTTGTTAATTCGAGGGCAGGTACACTGTTCGCGGCTATGTGATAAAAAAAAAGAGAACATCCAACCCTGCGTCGACGATCAAAAAGTTCTTATTGCACCAAAGTGCTTTTCTGTTACTTAATATCGTTTCTGAATAAGCAATTATATACGATGGAGTTAAATTAACCTGCATAAAATTGAATTCATATAATGGTTTCATAATTAAAAATATCTGGCATAATAACATTATTTCTATTCATGAAATTATTCTGAACAAATAAAACCAGATATAAATCACAGTGACTAAGTAGGCTTTAATGGAAGGAGTGACGCATCATCTTGGCACATGTCTTGGCTAATATAAAGTTGGTCAACTGTAGGTAATAGGACACCGCAAGTGATTCATAGTACTTAAGGATAAGATATATCTCAATCTTTGTTCGATTTTCATCGCAAAAGTAGCACGTATCACGTAGAATGCTACGTGCATTAGAGCGAGGAGTTATTACGTCTTATTATAACTATTACATAATGTGTTATATACGCGAGACTCGTGCCTTTCTTTAAGAAGCTAGAATCTAGTTAACTCACCAGACTTCACAAGCTTACTGTAGATTCTAGTAATTAATTTTGGAATGTTGTATCTAAAATTAGGTACTTTAAGTTTATTAGCAATATAATTTTGTCTACGAATATTTGTCAAACTTTAAATTCTACAACTGACTATATACAATATACTTAACTGCTTTTTATAGCGTTGGACAAAAATACTAAGGAAATTATTTTGTTTTTAGAAAACACCTATGATTATGTTGACCTAGTTATTTACTAACTCAATTATTTTACTTTCAGATCGCATCAACAAAAGCGACACCGAAGACAAAAGTCTTTCAAATGACGAGACCCCGCTACCGTCGTGTCCGAGGCAGCCCCCCGACGGAGTGGAGACGCCCAATGAAGTAGTGGAGAAGATACCGGACCCTCCGAGCCGTCTCCCTCCACTACACTTCCTACGACCTCGTTACTCGTACACTTCGAGGACGCAAGATGCAAGAAGTGAAGCCAGCGTCAAAGATAAAATTGCCATGTTTTCAAATGACCACGCTGTATCTACAGACCGCATCGACAAATGTGGCACTCTACCGACTCGTAATGTTGTCAATACTCGGAAAAGTACAAATGTTTACAGCTATTCAGACACATCATCGACCTTGGACAGGCGTCTGACGAAATCTCAGGATAATCTCGATGAACTACCACGATACACAAAGAAACCCATCGAAAGTAGGCCGGAAGTATCAGGAGGTTTCGGGAGTACTGTATCATCTCCTAGTTACGGAGTTACGAAAATGAATAGACCTCTACATTTAGAAAAGCCACTTTTCTACGGTAGTACAACAGTATTGCCTTCAAGTGTGGAGTCTAATATTAGTCAACCTATCATTTATCACATGCGAAGTACGAGTGATGATACTGGCAGTAAAAATATTTCCAAACACAAATCTAATTTAGAACACCTTATTGAACAAAGAAAGAAATCTATGTCAAAGTTGAGAGGATTGGTAATACCAGAAATTCAAGGTCCTGTTGTAGGATTACCAGAAATCAAAGTTCAAGATAATGTATCAAAGTCATTCCTGCTAAAATCAAATGATAACAATATCAGTAAATTGAACACTAGTAAACCAAATCATGTTAAACCTGTTATTTTAAATGAAACAAAATGGAAAACGAATTTTTCAAACAACATCCCCAAATACTCACCAGCGTTTAAAAGAAAATCACTACAGGTATACACCCCTACTTCAATGTCTAAAGAATCAACGCCGGAACGCAATTTCAATGAAAGGATAGAGACACTTAATAAAATGAATCATAAGTCTATACTTAATAAGACATCAAAAATTTTAGATTTGAATGACACCCCGAGACAGCTATCAACATCGATACTGCCATCAAAAGGGTATTTAACAAATACTTCTTATTTGACTAAAAAGGAATTTAACAACAATTTAAATCATACACGGGACTATAAAAACTTGGATATAAAAATTTGTACCGTAACAGATATCGTAGACAGCGATAACGATTCTGCCATGAGTTCAACTCAATCGAGCTACCGTTCATCAGCTTCATCACCAATGCATACTTTAGACACTATTGAATCGGACAGCTCGCGGCTTTCACCAAGAATATCAAATTACACATATTCAATCGTTAAATCAGAGGTAACCTCAAAATCACCCACAGAAAAGAGTTACGAAGAGTATATCAAACGGAGTGTTTGTCGGTCGATGTCGTCTGATACGAACGTCTCACTGAGTTCGTCGGCCGGATCGGCAGCCACATCTGGATCTCAAGCAAGCTGCAGTTCGCTTGAAAGCTCTGTCGCCGACTCCGATAAGAGAAAAGTTTCAAAAACTTCCAACGTCGATACATTGAACAGAAGAAACATTTTGGCATCAGCAAAATGTAGAAGTGGTAGAGACATTAACCTCACTTCACCTGTAATTGAAGCTAAGTTCCCCCACGAGTCTTGTGACAGGTCTCCGAGTCCAGTGCTAAAAGCGTCTGAACGCCTTTCTACGCTCACGCCATCGGTGAGCGCTGTGTCGAATAAAGGTGAAAACAGGCGGCGTAATAAAATAATTGCTGAAACCGATTCAGACAGCGATAGCGACGTTAATATTCGACAAAGAAAGGCCGACTTCAAAAATTCGAGATTAAAACGAAACTCAAGTTCTGCCAAGAGCAAACAAAGTGAAAATACTTCGGAAAGCCCTAAAGCTGAAGATGCTCCTAGGGTGATATCAGAAAAAATCATCAAAGAAATTAAAAAGGCGGGTCTAGAGAATTACACTTCTTCTAAAGGTCCCGTCGTGTTGGATAAACATAGTTTTGACGTTATCAAAAGCGACAACAATGGCTTAAATAAGGAAGAAAAGAACTTCAAAACTAATATCTCAATGAAAACAAAAGAGAGTAAAGTCTGTGATATACAATATAAAGAAATACCTACAACGAAAGTAGCGCTTAAAAACACTATTATTGACACCAAGACTGATGTGAACGGTAGTTCTATCAAAGATACTAAGATTTCAACGCGAACGATTCGCCTCAAGCGGGGAGCGGGTACCGGTGTGGGTGTTATTCTAGCAGGCGGTATCGACTGCGAAGCTAAAGACGTTACGGTACGTGTAATTGCTTATTTCAATTTATAGCTTTTAATTGTCGTTAACAGTTGGTAACATGTTTGTCCTATTGATTCCAGGTTCATCGAGTGTTGGCCGACAGTGTAGCGGCCAGGGCAGGCCTGAAACGAGGTGTGAAAGTTCGCAGCATTAACGGTTGCGCCATGACCGGGTTGACCCACGCACAATCTGTTACTATTCTAAAGGTGTGTACATATTTCATTGTTGTTTACATATTTATGGCTACTAGTAGTGGTCAACGAATTGATTATTCATCTAGTTTGGCTAGAACAGTGTCTACATAACCAATTCATCGATATCTGGGACAATGTTAATATTACAATTATTACGGTCAAGTTGTAAGTTTCAGGGATGTTCAAATACTATTTGAAACATAATGCGGATATATTTTTTCTCATAAGTGTTCATTACTTTCTTTCAGGAACAAAAATCTGAAGTGGTGATTGAAATAGAGAACGAATCGTCGGAAAATGCAAGTACAAATACGAGGGGCGGCTCTGACAAAGGTAATTAATTTCAACACATTAGATACATAATCTATGACTTAAAGGATACAAATATAGCTGATGTTCTGAAATAATTTTACGTATTTACAGCCCTCATCGGATTAGCCCTGGATTTTATTAACCTATTTTCTTGTACAATCGAGTAATAAAGTGCTTCCGTGCTAATCTATCTGAAGTTTAGACAATGCTATACAAATTCAAATGAGCCCAATGAAATTCCCGTACTAGCTGCTTTACGACTTTACAGTTGTGCTAGAAACGGATCTAATTCACATAAAGTTTGCGTATAAGGTATCGTGGTCTGGCTCCCATTTGGTTGATAAAGGCTAAACTCTGCACACATCCCAAACTTTACTGCGGGGTAAAGTTCCAAACTAGAAGCAATTACTTTAATGATTACCGAATTTTAACAATAATGATACATTCATATTATGTACTTTAGGTATAGGTATTATATGCACTGTGCTTGGTAATTGTGTCATCTTTTAATTTTATATAAGTACACATCTATGCAGTTATATTTATAATATAATAATGAATAATCACTATAATAATCGTTCAACACGATCAGCCTTCAAATGGGTGACCGCGAGTGGTATTTCTAACTGAGCGATACTATAGCTAGGATGACATGTTAACAGACATGTGACAGAATTGGGGTTCTGGCCATCCCACTCAAGCGGGCCCGAGAAGGACGGCAGCGTGTGTGGCAACGCTGTCGTACAGGACCGTACAAGCCTGGTCTACTACCAGGCGAGTAGACACACGAAGTGACGGGAGCACCGGTGTGTTCCTTTTGGAGATCCCGGAGCTCCCAAGAAGGCACATAGGCTGGCCACCTAGGGGGTTTTAGTGGGTACAATCCCTCATAACCCGACTGCACCCCGAAGTTGTTGGGCATCTTTGGAAGATTTCCCCCTCATAAAAAAAGGATGACATGTTAAATTGTAGGTCACGGTTGTTTTAACCGTTTAGCCAAATCAAATACCTTTTAGGCGGCTTAAAAATTCTTACACAAGGACTAGCCACCCGGCCTATACGAACGTATCATACCTTTTTAGTCGTTATGCTCTTGATAGAGCGGTCGTGGTCGTCAGGTAGTATATGTGATAGGAGCAGATGTTACACGCCCACGATGTCTCGCCATCTCTCTCTATTAGGTCAATTTGGTACACTGATGTACGAGCCCGCCCACAGCAGATTTGATTTGGGCGGTCCATTGCATGGGCGACCTTCCGCAAGGTCTTGTGCCTTCCACTTTTCCCTGGACGACTAGAAGAGTGCGAGTGTACGTGACTGTACTGTGTCTGGCAGAGGCTGCTTGATGGCGAGTTCTTGAAGTATCAAGACCAGAAATTCAGTCCATGATACCTCAAGCGTTCGTCTCCTGCACCACATCTCGAGAGTCGAGATAGATAGAGAGATTGTCTTGACTTACCTTATATCTGGTTATAATTTCCAGCGGAGACGAAGGCGCGTCACGAAGTGTTGGGCGCGGAGGGCGGCGTGGCGGGCTCCGTGGTGACGGTGCTGCTGGAGAAGGCGGGCGGCGGCGCCGGGCTCGGCTTCGGCCTCGACGGCGGGCGCGACTCGCCGCGCGGGGACTGCCCACTTACAATCAAGAAACTTTTTGCAGGTACCTATCGAAAATAACAAATAGATGATTTTTAAAACATTGTTACAAGTTATATTCTTACTTCCTTACTAATATTATAAATCTGAAATTGGTTTATTCGTTTGTTTCTCTCAACGCAAGAACGGAGCAACTTATTGATTTTATTTTTGGCATGGACATAGTATGAAAAAAGAGTAACTTTTAATCCTAGAAAAATAAAATATTCCCATGGGATAGCACGAAAATCAAAATGCCACGCGGGCGAAACCGCGAGCAAAACCTAGTGGTGTATGTCATATTTGTTTATTTTACCAGTACATCATAATAATAATTACACTAATTGCTATGACATTAGTTAACAATATGTAATAACAATTTATGCACAATTAAAAATAAAATACATACACTAACGTCACACAATTTTGAAAAATAAATAGCGTCAAATAAATCACTATAAATAAAATTCATTCACATAGTCTTCTCACAACAATTCAAACATTCAGACGCAAAACAATTTTCGGTGCCTAAGACGACAATAATCATTAGGGACATATAGACGACACAATTCACTGGCAAGTAGACTATCAATTTTACCTCTAAAGATACTGCACATACCTAGTCACCAATTAGTTAGGTATGTGAAGATTTAGTCACCAATTTTATTGGTCATGTGACCTTCGGACTTTCAGGGAGTTGTACCCTAGAGTACCCAAAAGAAAGTTAGTCGATGTTTATATGGATAATACTCATAAATGCCCTTGTATATACAAGTATGGTTTTGGTAATCACTCAGTAACTGTATGACTTTAGAATTGAGTAACATTTTAATTATTTACTAAGACAAATTTTGCTTCTATCTTCTTGTGACACATTACTAGTCTTTTTACTCTACAGTTTATTTTTAGATGTTGTTTTTGTCAACATCTTTCGCGGCCTATGCACCCGCTCAAATTAAGGGATTTAATTAAAGTTTCACGCGGTGGATGCACATTTAAACTATGAACATTTTACAGTATTTGTAAAAATTTAGAGCTCTTTTAAAAAAGGTGTTTTTGAAATTTTGTGATAAATAGATCTATTTTGGGAATTCACATTTAGTAATTAAGAATAAGCCTCCAATAACGTGATAATAGTAGATTGTATCATATGGGAGCAAAATAATGTTTTTACGGCGAGGACACTTTTTTTAATCCAGAGCGAAGTGAGGGATTCTAGAGTAGAATCCTGAACGTCGCGAGGGATTCAAAGCACGTCGCCCGAGCCAAAAATATATTTTGCTCCCGAGTGGTACACTCTATTTTTCATCACCTCTTCTCATAGAGGTGACGAAAAGTAATAAAAGTTTCCTCATATTTTATTGTAATATTATTATTTAATAAAACGTAGAACAACAACTAAATTGAACGCCGCAATACCCGAAATTAAATGGTATCTAATAATAAAACAAATGAAAACTTATATTTGCATCTTGTCATTCATTTTCTTGGCGCTGAACACTAACATTACAAATACTTCTAAATTCAAAAAGTGCGCGACAAAGATCATTCCGTCGCACTTATTTGTTCCAAATTTAAAAAGTAGGCGGCAAAGATAATTCCGGCGCACTTATAAAGTTTCATAGAGAAAACACCACCTTTGGGCGCACTTAAAGGCGAACCAAGTAGGTTCGCCTTCGTCCTTTTCGAAAAGATGTGATGAAAAATCTTTTAATTGTGGTGGGCATATACACATACGCCCTAAACTGAGTACGGGCCGGTTAGTTAGAGCCAAATGTGCGATTGCAGAACTTATTTTTATATCGTCCGAAACTCTAATCATCATTGTCTGAAAAATTGTACTACAATCGCTAGCCACCCTGCCTATACGAACTTACCTAGTACTACAATCGCTACATTATTCGCAATCATTATTTTCCAGGAGGTTCTGCAGCACAAAGCGGCCTCGTTCTAGTCGGAGCAGAGCTCCTGTCGGCGGGCGGGCAGGCCATGGAAGGCTTCACGCGCACGCAGGCGTGGGCCGCGCTCAAGGCCCTGCCCGCGGGTCCCGTCGCCCTCGTCCTCAGGAACCCTACACAATCCTAACAGCAACGAATTGTTACGACCTTGTAAATATTTTTATAAGATTAGTGCTAAGTCTATTTAAGATAACTATGACGAATCGTTAATTACTTAATAATTAAGAAATTAATCGTTAATTACTTAGTAATGTTAGTTAATTACTTAGTAACTAACGATACGAGCGTGGCCAGGTTGAGGTTCGTGGGACTCAAACCATCCCCCAGAAATGTTAAACATACTGTCACGCATTATGAAATTTACTCCATATTATCAAGTACCTACGGGCTAGCTGCTCTCACACTGATAGTTTCCATTGTTTATTTCTGTATTTTATCAAAAAAAAATGTCTAAAAATCCCTGAACTAAAACTTGGCTACGCTCTTGGTATAAACTATTATTTTTTACCGAGCGATTTGAATGTAATTTACACTCACTTATAAACGTTTAATTATCCTAATATGACCTTAAGTAACGGCGCATCTTACTGAACAGTTTATTGAACGTTTATGATTACCTTGCTTGCCCTAATTTATTAAAAGTAGAGTAGCCATGTAGTTATACCGTGTTTTGTTCGTGAGATTTTGAGTAAAGAAAAACTGTAAAGAAGAGAAAAGCCATGAAGTAACAATTCCTTATCTGTTCTTTTACTTACTGGGGGGATGTAACAAAAATGTTAAGTTGTCACTTAATATTATAATCTCATAAAACTGTAACTGTTTTCGTCTCTAGAATTTCTTTAATCTTTATACCTAAATTGTTTATAATTATTTACTCTGCTGCTTTTCATTTTATTCACGTAAATAGAAAAGGAAGCAGGATTGTAATATAAGAAGACTGCCTTATTTACGTACTTGCTAACATTGTTAGGTTATTCATTGAGGTAATTATTATTATATTAACTACTAGTCTGCAAGTGAAAGTGCGATGGAGTTTGAGTTCTTGACTCATTTGTTACGGCACTCAAGATAATAATTTAGCTAAAATAATCTACAACCGGTACCTTGCCAGGAGAATTAGCTGCAATTCGGGGCAAAGCGGCTGGTCGACACGACGCCCACTGGTAGCGGTATGTAAGATTAGTTTAGAAAATAAATCATATTAGAACATAGAATCTTGTCGCAATAAATAAGTTGAAGTTTCTTTGAATCGTAAAGAAAGATGTCAGAATATTGAATGCGGCAAGGTTTAATGATTTTAATATCATTTAAGGAGGAGCTAGTTGAATCTATCGAAATTGCGTGCCATTATGTAGGTCAGGTATATCACTGTTGTGAACATCGCGCACAGATTTAATAAGTTAGGTAACTATTACGCTGTATCGTAGATATGTATGCTATATGCTTCTAAAGCAACGTTGTTTGTCATTTTTATTAATGAAATACATTTGAAGATCTGTGAGTCAGAGGCTATGATATTTTAATCGGAAGGTCTCTGGTCGTGTTGCCAAAATGAAATGTTTTATTTTTTTATTATTATTACACAACTATAAACTAGAATATCTTATATACACAATGAAATGGTATTTTATATACAGACATATACAAAATAAGTAATGGGTAGGTACCTAGTTATATACTCGTATTAACTGAAAAATTAAAATATATGAGACAACTGACTAAATGATTTATTAATATGTAGGTAGGTACCTATTTTCGATCTAGAAAAGCTTAACTGGTAAGCAGATCATAATTAAATTATGTCAAAATTATAGTTATTTATACATTTTTAAAATGAAATTTCAACTAATATTTTTTTGCTATTTTTGTTTTCCTTGCCACGCCTCTATTGAAAGCCTGATCTTACCATTATTTCTAATTAACTTGAAAAGTGTGTAAATAAATCTAACATTATATTCCGATAATTTTAAGTTGTTTTGAAAAATATTTATATCTATCTAGTTATGATTATAACATTATGTTACTCCTTTTAATTTTAGATGTACCTTACCTTAAAAATGGTTACAAAATATATTACTTTAAATATTTACCTTATTTTTTATTTACTCAAAATTGAAGCATAACACGAATACTATAAAATCATATTCTAAGTAATATTCAACGTCGCTTAGAGCTCTACAATACTATGATGTACGGTGTGCCTATCCATTTTAGTTAAAAAAAATCCGAATTTCAAAATCACTAACAGCTTGTCCCTAAATAAAGGCTATCGATATCGTTCGCATTACTCTGACTCTGCATATGGAGTAATGAAAATCTAGCTTAGTTTTGAAATTGATACCTTCTAAAATATTTCAATTAATTTTTTTATACTTACTTACCCACCTACATGTAATTTTGTGCGATAGAGTTATCGCATCTACGGAATTTTACATCGTAAACCGAAGAAATTGAGGAAAATGCAACTCTTTAATAGAATAACTATAGATTTTACTTAAGTGGTCGTATTAAACGAAAACTAACTTACAAGATTTAGATAAACCTGATTGAAATAAAAATCAATAAGACGAAAATATTTAGCTAAATAATATAACGCAGAAAAAAGAAACAAACTTTTTCTTAGTGTATAATATTAATATATTTTAAGTTCCACTTATTGTACAAAAATGCAAAAATATCTTCACAAGTTTCGTTCTTACATACTTAATTATTAAGCTTATCAAAGACTACAGTTTATAACATATTTAAGTCCTTGGTTTAGGCATTGCATTAGTAAAAAAGTTACTACCATATTTACCTACTCATACATACATGTATATTTCATATATATTTATAATTATTTGACGATAAGCTTTATGTTACAAAATATACTCTATATGTAGGTATATGAAGGGGCACTTTTTAATAATTATACTGTAAAATAGTACCCAATACGAAAAATAATTATGTGTATAAAGCTGCCTATTAAACACAGTGGCATAATAATCTGTAAAATATTTTGCGATTTGATCGCAAACTTGGATATTTGATGCTGGTTTTTCCATTAATCAATTACGAGTAACACGTATAATTCGTATAGAAAAGAATATATTTAATTTGATGACATACACAAATGCGTTTTTAGCGTTCCATAGTAAATAAGATTATACCCACCCACTTACTCGTAGGTAGGAGGTAGAGCAAATAAAAAATCAAGAGGGAACGTCGTTGAACAATCAAGTGAGGCCGGTTTTTTATACATGTGTGCGTGCGCCATAGTTCTACTGTCAAGCCAAGGCGTAGTTTCGTTGTATGTGGAAGTGTGTGTAATTGTATGTACACGGCGAAGCGTAGTTTTGGTTGGCTTCACTTGTTTGTTCACAACATTATTTCTTGATTTTTTTATTTGCTCGGAGCCCTGACCTCGTTCGTTGTCTGTTCGAGGTGCAGCTCATTTCTTTAGTAACAGAAATATGTACTCGTATGTAATTTGGCATACAGAGTCGCATGCAAAATTGTATTTATCGATTTATATAATCGAACTAAAAAATGGCTAAATCAAAGTGGCCTTGAAGAAAATTTTTAAAGATTTCGATCGTCCGAAAATTTTAGGCCAATTTTTATAAAAATCGCTAAATATAAGCGAAACAATCTTCATAGTTTTAGTCATGTGCTCAATGAATTATTTGCCAGCCGGAAGGAGCAGCAAGCTATTAGAAATTGAATTTTTTTAGCTTTTTGGCCAAAAAAATTTCAATCCTTACCAACATGCTTCAACTAATTACTTACATATTTGTACCTACAATTTTGAACTGATTTAAACTCGGTACAATCATAATTTCACAAAAAGTTCCTTACTAGTGAAAAATATATTCCGCATAATTTTCTTAGAAGCAGACGTAAGCTATTACTAAATAAGTTTAGCAATGAATAGTAAATGTTTTAGATTATAAAAATAAGTTACTATTCTACCCTTAAGTCTATAAATAATATTATTCATTATATTACAAAAATACATGTTAATATTATTATATATTGTGCTAACTCAGCTTTGAATTTCAATATCACAGACAATTTTATAGAGTCTTGTCGAAATGGACGCGACTCTTTGGACTTGTTACTTGCTGTTAATATTGTCACCTTTTTTATATAATTATGCTTATATCAGTAAATAAGCATCATATCAATTTAAATATTAAATTGCTATTTTCTGTTGATAAATCGTAAAAATACCACTTTAGATTCCAAATCACTAATAACGTATTTTTGAAAACCTTTTTTATTATTCAAAAAAAATTTCTCGTCTCTATTCCAATTGCTCTTACATTGTGGTTGGATTAACCTTACTGATATATATTTTGCGTTTTATTTATTGTATTGGTTTTAAGGCATCAACATGCAGTAATTTCGAGTTTATTTCTATTATACCATAAAAAATAAGAAATAATGCAAGAATAAAGAAAAAACCCTCCTCGAAAACGCACGCGTGAAAATTTCTTTGTATACCTAAAATATGATCCTTAGTTGTTTATATGTATATATTATATCTTTGTTATTTGTTCTTCATAAGATTTTATGATACTTACATTATTATACTATCACTGAGATACTGTTGATGAATACTGTATTACATTAGTAAAAATATATTCAGAAAGGCCATGATACTATCAAAAAGAAAAGCTGTCATCTCTTGTTAGGCTAATTGCATTAATAGACTTGTACATTGTGTCCCTAGTTGTCCATAAATAATAACAAAACGTGCAGTGTTTAAAAGCAACGATATATAGGTATCAATGCAATTATCTGGCTTATTATCTATTAGACAGATGCTCTTTAAATATTATACATATTTTTCCGGATGCCTCTATATACTTTTACTCTTTTAGATAACTCTTAACACACTGGAATAAACGTCATTTTTGAGGCTTAATTTTTTATTCTTGCCAATATACCAGCCACGGCCGTAATTTAGCGAAATTAGCTTTTAACTAGCAATTTACAATAAAATTGTACTCACTAATTGCAGATTTTTTTCACAATTGCAGGGTTGGTACCGATTTATCATAATAATGAGAACACTAATATTATAGAGCATCATACAAAGGCAGATAATATCGAAGAAGGTATGACACCTTACAAATTTAATAGCATTCTACCATTTCGTTACGAAGCCATTAAGGCGAGGTTCTACTGCAAAATATTATTATGTTCTCTACAGTTGCTGATTTGTTTTGCAGAACTCCAAAAGTGGATGAACTTGAGTCGTAGTTTTCTATCGATCTCCAGAGAAATATTTATACTCGTACCTACTTATTTATATACAGCAAACAATTATAGTTCTAAACATTTTGTGCAGACTCCCAAAAGTATTGTAGGTGATCTTGAGTCTTAGATTTTGTTTGTCTGTCTCATTTCATCATCACAAAACATTTTGTGGACAACAGTGTGCAACACAGTGGGGCATAGTTGGCAACTCTAGCAGAACTGCGTTTTTAATCTATTGACCGCCATGTCTATTTTTTTAATTTCATATTATAGGGTCCGTCTTTTGTCGACTATAAGCAAAATTTGCGCCCCGAAATGCTGGTCAAGTAGGTATAACGTATAAATGACTGACTTTAGCGTTTGATTCAATTCAATTCTGGTTTTGTGGCTTTTGTGAGGGTATTTCACAATTTCGCCTGTCTTGTGTGACTTACGCCACTGCCATCAAAAGTGAATAATTTGTATGGCGTTCAATATGTTATACTGTGTTAATTAGACGACAGTTTTTTGGATTATATAACGTTCACCTCTGAATTAAAAGGTTAAGCATACATAAACATTAGCTTTGTCAGTTGACGTTTGACTACTGATGTTTCTGTCAACGTTAAAACGTTAGTTGCCTCTAGAGAGTAGAATAAGAGTCAGGGTTGAAAGGTAGCGCCTGGTGCGAGGGGTCGCAGCAGGCGCAAGGCAGTCAACGTGCCGGCGCGCGGCGAGCCACGCGCAACAGCACGGGCCCGGCGCGCACGTCCTTGAACAGCCGAATGGCTTCACCGTGCGTCAGCCCGGCCGTGCCGCGACCGTTCACGGACACGATCTCGTCACCTGGAAATTACAAAAAGATATATTTAAAAACCTAGTCGGTGGAAGTCGTATGCTGTACTGGCTGATCCTTGATCTCCATTCGAGAACTTAACAGCCTAATCGGACATGCGTTCTTCGAACTAACCGACTGGGTGGATTGACGATGTAATAAAGATCGCAGGAACGCGCTGGATGCAGGCCTCCAAACGGCTTATAGTAAATCTATAGGAAAGGCATATGTTCAGCAGTGGCCATCTTACGGCTGATGGATGAAAAATTAAACAAACAAATAAATCCCCAATAAATATAGGCATGCACCCGGAGAGACGATTTTCACCCACAGGCTGAAAAAAAAGTAGGCTGTAACTTTGCAAGATGCAGGACTTTAGAGATCTTATTTTTTACTTTTCTTCATATTACATGTATGCACTTTTCATTATGAACAACTTTTACTATGGGACCAGTCGAGAAATTGCGAAAACAAAATCAGCTATTCCATAAAAAAAGATCATCGACTATCGCCGAAAAAATTAGCTGGGCCATACTTTGATTAATTAATATTTTAATCCCATAGCAAAGGTTATTAAGTAGGTAGAATATTCTGAAACCTTTCCGTAGTCTAGATTTACGCCTTGTCTTTTTACTTTGTTTTGCAAAACAGTTACTCCTCAGCTAGCAGTTTGTTGTTTAATTTAATGGCTTTACCCACAACATCAACCAACTGATTATATAGCAATTAATTTCTGGAATTCCATTTACAATGAAACTCTACGTGTTTACGTTTATTAGACCTAATTGGCCCGCTTCCCCGACCTTTAATTTACCGTACGTTACTGAACTTTTGACGAGGGCGATCTAATTTACCTTAGGCAATTAGCTTTGTTCTGTGTTCTGTATCAAACTGCAGTGTAATCATTTTTTTTTGTAGCCCAAAGGCAGGTGTATGAGAATGTAGGCAGCTGACGCGTAACCGACGCACTGGAATGTTTGCACCTTTCCGTGTGTTATAAAGCTTTATCCAGTGCGCATCTGACCTTTTATTACGAGTGTGTAATGAAAGTTCTTTGAAGAACTAACGTATAAGTTGCAAAAGTTTTTGACTTCCACTAAATTATGTTATACACAAATTTGGCTACAGTAATAACTTTCGTTTATAATTCCACGTATTTATATGTATTTCGTAAATGTTTAAATAACTAGCCATAATACAGCTGATTATACACAGCGCTGTTTTAGAATTTGAGAAATGTGGAACTGTTTAAAATTATACGACGCTACGCACTACGATTATCATAATTATATGTTGATGATGTTAAATGCCTATAAACTCAATATTTTTGGTATTAGTAGTAGGTATTAGTATTATTAAAGAAATAATTTAATCTTTAGTTATTAGTACGCGCGGACCTGAAACAGTACATAGTGTCTTTTGCACAGGCAAAGGCTCATAACCCCATCATCTGCAGATTTTTTTTACTTCTTTCAAAACAGTTCCACAATTATTATAGTAGCCGTCAAAATCAAATTACCTTCCCGAAGTACTGATTCTGCCGCTTGTCCGTTGTTGAAAATAGTTTTAACAAAAATGCCCATGTCTCCTCTTGGCGAATCTTTTCCACCGACGATGCTGAACCCGAGCCCCTTTCCTCCTGCTGACTTTGTGAAGCGAACCTGAAAAGTCAATAAAATAATGTTTTATCTTGAATTTTATTTCACAGCATATTATTTTCTTTAAATTAGTAGTAAGTAATAGCAGTAGCTCACCTCAAATGAATGAGAGTCCCTAAGTTCAGTGGCAGGGGGCCTTTTAGTACTTTGCTGGTTCAATGATGGCGGTGCAACTGGAGGTCTTGCCGATCTCGGCGTCGAACTTACACGTAGTTCAGCCACTCCATTTTTCAGTTGATTCATTGGATCATGTCGGGATTGCACACGTGGTAGTTTGTATGGCTCTTCCCACAATCTCTGTGCTGCTTCTGGGGGGAGGCGACTATACCCGTTTCGATAAGGAATATCCAATTCTACATTTTCACTGTACGGCCGTCGATTTCTACTTTCGGGTGTATTCTTTCTTCTCTCAGGGATGTATTTATAATCGACTACGTCTCTGCTTTCATCATCTACTTGGATAAGAGGTGCACGATCTCGTGTCACTTGACCGTTTTTGCTGGCTCGGTACACGTTGGGTGAACTACAACGTCTTCGTAACGTGGCTGAAGATTGTCTGGGCGGAGATGGTGAAGGCTGCTGTCGGACTGCCGTCGGGCTTGGGACGTAGAATGTAGAAGGTTGTTGTGGCGGCGGAGCTAAGACGTCGTGGGCAGACAAGGCTCGTCTACGGAGCCCTCCGCCTAGTTTTCCTAATGCTCGGAGTATATCTGGAGCTCCACTAGTGACGCGAAGAGAAGCCGTCGTGTAAACCTTGCCTCGATGTCTGAATGACAGTTTAGAGGGTGGAGGTGGAGAGCATTGCGCCGGAGGCCGTGGAGGCGATGGGGAACACTTGACCGGGCTCGGCTCGCGGTTTCCGGAGCCTGGCCGAAGACGTGAACACCGACGTCGCAATTTTCGCCACCTCTGTGACAAATTGGCGTTCCAGCCTTCCTCTGAAAAACACAATTACGTATGCTGTCAAATTCATTAACGCAAAAACTCGGTAAACTGTTAAGTAGTTGTAAGACCATGAAATAAATATTTTGAAGCGGATTCGAAACGGATCGGTTACGTAGGCTTAATACAAATTACGGAAGTGCTCTATTCAGTGGGCTGTTGATAATTGGAAAAGCAATGGCGTTTGTAAATGAAAAGATGTCCAAATAGTACCTACACTTAAATACGTACAAGGTTGTATTACCTAAGCTTACATGCTTGGTAAACAAGGAAATTTAGAATTTACATTTCTTGTTAGCGGCTGGAGTGGAAGTCGACGAGGTCTTGTGGGCGGGATAGTAATTTTTACCTGAATGCCCAAGAAAGGGAAGATAAAATATGTTTATTAGGTGTTATGTGCGTTAGTTTCTACGTAGCTCAGTGTAGATATAAGTGGATTTATGTATGTAATCTTATGTTAAACACCTTAGTAGCTCAGCAGCGATCATAGCGCAGCTAGCTGTTATGTCAACCAGTGGACTAGACTAGAATTGAGATGACAAGTTTAATAACAAGAGGAATACTATAGGACGACGTACCTTTCTTGTTAGTGTCGGCATCGGAAGCGTAGTCATGTGTGCGGGGCGGCGGTTGCGCAGGCGGCGAGGCGGGCGCTGCGAAGCTGTGCCGCAGGGGCGTCATGCGCAGTAAGCGCGGCCGGTCGCCGCCACCGCGGCTGCCCCACGCCGGGGCACCCATTCCTGGCTCGAACCTGGAATTTTCAATATAACAATGAGAAATGTAATGCAATGTTTATCTCTTTTTGTTTTCGAACCATTTGTATGTATAAACAACAGAGAGACAAATAAAAGTCGCCTAGACGGAAAATATTTAGCACTTAGCTTTTGTGATTCCTAAATTGAATGTATAAAATCGAGCCGTATCTATTTATCCATCGGACATGATAATAGTTGCCTTGTGTTTTGTTTCCTTTGCTTGTACACACAGAATACAGGAGTATTGATTTTGAAAATCAAAAGTTATTGTAAAACTTTGAACTCTGTTTCTTAATAAGCAGAAATAACTAGTCATTTAAACAGTTGTAAGACGATAAACTCTGCGATGTTTAATTCATCAATGCTATAGTGTAAACAGAAAACGGGGTTAATTATGAAGATACGCGTAGACCTCGCGAGATGAAACGCATCTCACTAATGTAGCATACGAAGATATAGCGCAGAGATGTTATTGAGCTCACATCGGGGCTTCCTTTCGGGGTACTGAACTGTTATAAGTCCATCGAGTTAAATATCTAGAGATGGTAACTTCAATATTTTAGCCTATTATTTATTTTTGAAGTTCTAAAGTTACTTTTTCTTTCACTCTGTTCTATTTCTTTGTAGACGTGTCTGATAAATGTAATGTCACGTACATACACATTAGGTCAATAAACTGTAAAAAATAGGACAGTAGCACATTTTTGGCGCGTTTTCTTCATCTGTACCATATATAAAAAAAAAACTAAATTTTACAAGATGTTTTCAAAAAACGGCACGATATGTCGTCGTATAGTAACGTCCATTCATGCTTGGGCACTCAGTATGATTAAATCTATCTCAATGATTTGCCTCGTCCTTGCAAAGTTTTATACTATTGAATAAAACTCTACAAATGCAAATGATACGCAATCCAATCAATGTCGTCCCAGACGTCTCGACTGGAGTCAGACAGTGCAATCATAACATTTGCAGACGATATACCTACTAGCAAACATTATTAAACTCGCATTAAACAAACATAAAGTCAGCTAGATGTTTAAATACGGATATGAATAGCTTCGGTGATATCACACATGACCATAACACACGCATGTAAAATCATGCAGGTAAGTAATAGGTTTGTCGATATTTCGGGTTTAGTCTGGGAGATAATACTTTTATAGATAACATAACGGGTGGGCCAAATCCAAATTACAAAGGGTCTTCAGATTTTTTTGCCAAAGCATTTTAACCAGATAAGGAAACAAATGTTTTCAAATGTAATTTGATCATAAGACAGTTACAAATTGATATGTATTGTAATTATACGTGTAAACTAATTACCAAGGTTACAATGGAAAGCTAAGCTGTGGAACTGGTTTTCAAGATAGGGTACTTAATACTCTGCCAAGTGTTTAGCGACAGAATAGTACATAACATATTATACCTACGACTTGAAAATATGGTATTTTTCTAGCCGATAGACATTAATTTTACCAAATTACTAATACTGACACCTTGACTAAGTCTGCAAAGTCTTGAGCATCGACGTAAGGTGGCGTGTTTGTCGGCTTTTTATCGGATTCACTTCGGCGAAAGCGCTCAGGACACAATCTGGTCCCACCTGCCCCTTTCTTCTATCGTACGGCTAGACAGACGCGACCACAGCGCCACCCTTTTATGGTGGACATTCCGCGCGTTAGAACAAAGCGTTTCGAATACTCATTCCTCATACGAACAGCCATAATGTGGAACGCTTTGCCTGGGTCTGTCTTCCCGCTAAAGTACAACGTGGGTGTCTTCAAATCCCGAGTAAATAGGTATCTTCTAGGTAAGCGTGCTACACCCTAGACCGCATACTCGTATCTGCTCAAGATCAGGCAGTATGTAGTTAAACGCAAACCAAAAAAAAAAAAAAAACGAAAAAAAATACTATTTGGGATGATTACCTATTCGCACACCTAGATCTAAAGGGAGTTAACTCAAAAATCTACGTTTTTGAGTTATGCACACCATTGAATATCTTATGCGTAAACCTACCGACCAATAAAACAGATTTAAAATAAATCCTACCCATCGCTACTAGATGACGCTAAGTATCCCTTTTTTTGAATGAGCGAGCCCCACTCCCCTCTCACCAAAACGGCGACATCTTGAGTCGCAAGCGAAGAGCACGTGCTCGTCGTGAACAAAACGTAAGTTATTTTGAGTTGTAGTTCTATTGTTTAAGTTTTAAGCAGTATTATTTTGAGTTGTCGCCTTATAGATAGTTAGTGCTGAGTAAATTAATGTACGATTTTGAGTTGAACCCATGTAGCTGGCAGAGTTAGTTCTTTATTTTGTTTTATTTTGAGTTGTTGCCGTATTATTGATTTTTTTTTAAATTTGTAGTTAGCTCTGTTTTGTTGACTCATAATTCAAAGTCGAATATGTCTATGAATATCTAATGAAATTGAATTTATATCCAAGTGGCAATTGTAATAATCTGAATATAACTATTTTTACTTTAATAATTAGAAAAAAACCTTTTCATCTGCTAAATTTTTGAGTTAACTCTCTATAGATGGATTCCGCTAAGTAATTTTTGTCAAGATCGCTAATGACATCGAAAATGCTACGTTAATGGCTTTTTAATTGATTTGGCTTACTCGCACTTAGGTATAAATAGCTAATTTACATAAAATGAATAATTCTATATCAGGCAAACTATGAAACATGGACGCTTTTTGGTAAATATAGTGAAAGACAAGGATAAAGAAAACATTACTTTTACTCCTTGTTTTACACATGTTACCAAGGAAGATGAGTTTAAAATACTATCAAGTGATGAAGTCCCTTCTAAGGAATCACGATCCGTCTTATCAGTAATTGATACGTCAATGCCCAGCACATCAAAACAACAAAATTCGGATGCACCAAACCACGGTAATGGTATCTACATTACCGTGACTAAACTATTATATTTCACCAATCCGGAGCAATGAAAGTGATATCGACAACTCCGATGAGGATCCCAATTTGCAGTTGACTAAAAAAGTAAGATCCCACCTAAGATCATATTATCTTCACCGTGAACTTCGTCTAGTGCCAGCAGCATCAGGTCCAATTCGTCGGAATCTAGTAGTTCGACAAACACTGACGATGAAATTGAGCGACCAGACCCACAAAATGCTATGGTGTCTGAAACTGTTATTCGAAATTCAGATATTGAGAAAATAAGCAGGAACAGAGTACGCAAACCGGCACAGAGGAAGGCGAATGCCGCAAGTTGTGATTTAATACGACGATCTCAGTGTGCCTTTAATAGTATCTATATTATTAAATATTAATAAGTTAGAGATGAATCCTAGTGAGCTGTGAAAATATCTTCTTGAATTTAAAAATCGTTACTATCTAAATTGTTTTATTGCTATTGGGTTGTTCTTTTTTACAGTAGTGTACCACTAAAAAGGTAAAAAAAAAAACAATGTTTTATTTTATTTTAAATCTTTTTAAAGGCAAAGTATATATTTTGCCTTTATAATAGTGAATAATATAATTTCAATTTGATACGATGATCTTAGTGTGCTGTTATTAGAATCTATATATTACATTCATAAGTTTTGATGTTTCTTAGCAAGCTTTTAAAATATCTTTGAAAATTAAAACGTGGTTAATTTTTGTTTTAAATTATATAAATAAAGGAGTTGGTAAACTTTTTATATGGGAGGCGGTCCTTGAAAACCGGCAGCGATGCGAGCTATATTAATGTTTAGTGCCATATTTAAGAATATTATTTCACGCAAAAACATATTTTTGTGTATCGCCGTTTTATTATAATATCTCTTTTTTATTTCACTAAGTAGAAAATATTTAGACTGAACTGGTAATACTAAGAGGAGGTCTACGTAGTCTACGTATCAGACAGGAATATTCAAACAACCAATAGCGGGCTGGTATTTTAGAGTTTGACATTTATTTATTTTTTAAAACATGGCGACCAGCCCTCTATTGGTTGTTCAATATTGACAATGTCATTTCCTTTTGCTGTTTCTTAATGTCACTGTCAGGTTTTTTTTCAATTTAGGCTTAATGCAGTTATTTGGTGTAGCACATAGTTCATTTTTCTAATGTTTTTAGAACCAATTTGAAAATTAAATGGCGATGAAAAAAAATCTAAAAAATATGTGTTTGAAAAGATAATTATGTAAGCTTTCTATTGGTATAACTTTTGTTTCTGCAAGATTTCAAAACCCGCATGTTTTCCATATCCTTTAGATTAATTTTAATCTAAATTTATATATTTATATATTTAATAATAAATATACTTATTTAAGTATATTTTTGTAATAATGGCGTTTTATATCTTGATAGCAATAACAGTAAAAAGTGATATTAACTTAAACTTACGTGAAGTCCAATTTTTGATGTCTATTTTTAATAATTTGGAATAGAAATTCTGATATTATTTTTTTTCTAAGCATTTATAAGAAAAGAGTATGTACTCGTATGCTGGTTAATACATATTTAGTGATAGCAATTATCATAAAATACTATCATTAGTTATTTTGGTACTATTATGAATAAATAATATTGATTAATTTTTGTATTACAGACGTTTTCTTGGTATTTCACCATCCAATACACCCCTGTGTTGGTCACATATCACTGTATTAATTGAACTAATTAAAATTATTACGAAATCCTATAGCATTTCAAATGTAAGATGTATCTTTAAAAGAGAGATAACTATTAACGAAATTCACCAACATAGGCTCAACTCAAAATAATAGAATAAAAATACATACATTGTTAATGCAATAGAGAAATAACTCAAAAACTCCAATTTTTAGCCCCAATACACGATGAAAACGCAAAATTATCACAAAATATTTGGTCTAATTGGGTGTAAACAGCATAATTCTACATAGAACGCTCCTGCAGTGCAAAGGAACAGAGAAATCAGTTTTTCGCCTGTACTGAAAAAAGTAGTTTTTTGAGTTAACTCCCTTTAGATCTAGGTGTGCGTATTGGGCATGATGACTGGGTAAAAAAAACATTATTTTAATTAGTCCGGGAGTTAGGTTATCAAAACATATTGTACGCGTATTATTTTCTTTTGTTAATCTAACAACAAATGACAAAGATAACCCTTGTCAAAGTTTGGGAGTGGGGGTCGTGACGTCGCCTCTCATACAGAACTCTATACATTTGTATGGCACTTGTGACGTCATGCTGATCTTTGACGGGCATATCTTCATCAATTTTAGTTTAATTGACCAAAGAAAAAATACGTGCCTAATATTTTTTGATGGTCTATCTGAGGAAAAAATTATATTTTTTTAGTTATGCCTAGTGAACTGATCATTATAGTCATATTTTACTCTACAGTAAAAGATGAAATTTCTGAGTCAGCAGTACTGTACTGTACTGTACCAGCCTTTTTAATAGTCCACTGCAGGACGTAGGCCTACCCACGAAGGGTGTTTGGGCCATATCCACCACGCTGGCCCAGTGCGGGTTGGTGGATTCACATACACCATCGAATTTCTTCTACGGACCTATGCAGGTTGCCTCACGATGTTTTCCTTCACCGAAAAGCCAGTGGCGTGAAATTCCGTACATAAATTCCAAAGAACTCATTGGTACGGGACCGGGGATTTGAACCCACAACCTCACGATTGTAAGGCGGGTGTCATTACCTCTCGACCACCACGGCTATATTCAGCAGTGGTCACTCTGAAATCGGAATAATTAGCTCTGATTTTACATTTTATCAAAAATCAATGAACTCTTTTTACGAGATAGCTGGCATTTTTACAATTTTGGGGTAGATTCCACAGTGAGAGTTAATTAGAATGATTAGAATAATGATACCCTACCTGTAAAGAAGCTCCATGTAGTCGAGCTGTACCAACTTTAATGCTCTGCTACTTAACCGACACTGTGTTTCTATCTGTTCCTTACTTTCCTTAAGCAAAGTTCATTGCATCGGAAGGTTACCAATACCTCTAATTATTTTTAGATGGGTGTAGGTATAATGACCAGACGTTAAATTAGAACTGCCCATGCAGTGCCCAGTCAATACACTTAGCATCACGCATCGCTAAATATAGTAAGCACTTGAGCATATTAGAGGCTGGACGTTATAATTAGACATGACTTTATAACCACTTAGATGTGAGAGCAGCCGCATAATAGCGTGAGATCTACCGTCTATAACTAAATAGGCAATGGCTAAGTCTAATACTAGGGTACCTATAGAGAACTAAAGTAGTACTGTATACTGTACTGTATGAGCCTTTTAATAGTCCACTGCAGAACGTAGGCCTACCCACGAAGGGTGATTGGGCCATATCCACACGCTGGCCCAGTGCGGCTTGGTGAATTCACATACGCTATCGAATTTCTTCTACGGACGTATGCTGGTTGCCTCACGATGTTTTCCTTCACCGACAAGCCAGTGGTGTTAAATTCCGTACATACATTCCAAAGAACTAATTGGTACAGGACCGGGAGTTGAACCCACGACCTCATGATTGAAAGGCGGGTGTAACTACCACTAGACAACCAGGGCTCTACTAAAGTAGTAATAAAGCTTAATGCTCAATCAAATATAGACAGAATCACCAAGTTCCAGCACGGCACATACTTAGTTCCTAGTATAGATGGCTGATGGGGCCGTAAAGTTCTCAAATAGAGACCACGCACAGGCAAGCGCAGTGCAGAACCTCCACCGCCAAGTTGGACGCACGATCTATTCAAGACCGCAACAACAATTTAATAGGATAGTTCAAAATAGAGCCGAAGACAAAGTAGGGTAGATGATTAGTTTTTAGATTTATTTTTACTGATTCAAATCAGAGCTATTGTAGAAACGGTAATGAATATGATAAATAGGTTCATGAATGTCATATTCAGATAATTATCGAGTAGTATATCTGCATTCCACCTTGAATTGATATTGAAAAACATGCAAATAGATATCGTTATGCATCTTTCACCTTCACATAGCCATGTCTTGATATTAGTAATAAAATTATCTGATATTCATAAATTAATAGCATTCCATATTATAGAACTTATACTATTATGTGCTAAAATGTACGTATTATTATTACTAATATTTCGTCGCGGGTGAACGATATTTTTCTATGGAAAAACAATGTTTTTTTTTTAGTTTTG
The DNA here is from genome assembly GCA_949316475.1 of Hypomecis punctinalis. NCBI lineage: Eukaryota > Metazoa > Arthropoda > Insecta > Lepidoptera > Geometridae > Hypomecis > Hypomecis punctinalis. Next base: position 13,845,666 of record OX438798.1, on the reverse strand, counting down.
ACAAAAGTCGTAGAACAAAAGTTGTTAGTTTTGATGTAAATAATAAGCCCCAAAAAGAATGCTAATGATTAGGAATAACCCTGTAAATGTATGTGTGTGTGTACTGTGCATACTTGTTACTTTGTTACAGGCTTTTGAAACGTATTTTAGAAAACTTAAAAAACTATTAAACATTTACAATAGAACCAATCCATATAATTTTACTAATGCCACTTTTATTTCAATGCAGTTTGTGGCATTAATAATGTATTACTTTCATAAAATCAAGACATGAGCTCTAATTATGACAGATGTATGTGCAAGCAAATCTATGGCCACGAAACTCGCGACTCTATTATAATTAATTAGAGTCCATATTCGATGAATAAGTGAGTCACAAACACTAAAATTACTTTTTAGTCCAAATAACTCAGTTGATGCTGGAAATGCAAATTATTGCTATAAAAATACACCAAAGATAAAAATGATGCCGTTACTCCGCGATGTCTAATTTCTTTTAAAGTTGATCAATAATATCCAAGTGCTATTTTATAAGATAATGTAGATCAAACATTGACCATAGAGATAAACACCTACACTGCAATCATTTGAAGGTACGTTATAAGTAGTTGGACTAGTTTAGAGTCACTGCAAATCAGTATTCAAGCTAAAACTACAAAGATCTAGTTCAGGAGTCTGAAATGTTTTTGACCTAACTGTCCCATATACTTATGCAGAGAGATATTTACGTATAAGTAAATATAATTATTCAATCATCAATATTTCATAACTTAAGTTCGGCTCATATTTGATGGATTGGCTCATAAAATTCTTAAGATGAATGAAGTTGACAATAATAACATTAATCACATCTTATTTTGAACTATACAGTGTGACAATAAAATATTTATCATCCATCCATCAGCCAAAGGACATCCACTGCTGGACATAGGCCTCCCCTATGAATCTCCAATAAGACCGGTTGGAAGCGGCTTGCATCCAGCGCGATCCTGCGGTCTTAATGAGGTCTTCCGTCCACCTTGTGGGTGGACGTCCTACGCTGCGCTTGCCGGTACGTGGTCTCCACTGGAGAACTTTTCGACTCCACCGGTCATCCGTCCTCCGCGCTATGTGCCCTGCCCATTGCCATTTCAACGTTCTTCTACGGATCTCCTCATTCCTGATTCGATCCCGCAGAGAGACTCCGAGCATAGCCCTCTCCATAGCTCGTTGGGCTACTTGGAGCTTACTAATAAGGCCCATAGTGAAAGACCACGTTTCAAAATATTCTTATTCTGGCCTAAATTACATGAAGAAGGAACTAATGTAATATAAAATATTTACAAGATGATGGTGTCCAAAATATCAAGGAAAAAATTATGAAAATTTTAAAAAACTTCCAAAGCTGAGTCATGTCCATACACTCTTTCGAATGTAGGTACAGCAGTAATAACTAGTGTTCTACTTGATTCTTGAGTACTGCCTTCCACGGTACTGTGTGGCTTATGGTCGACAAACAACGATCAACGACGTCCGGTGGCCGAAGCCCTGCGTCGGTACAACTATGGCTAGCTCTGACCTAGATAAAAGAAGACGGTGTGTAAGAATCTATTAACGTTACGAGCTTTGTACGTTACTGCTAGTTGCTCTAGCTAAGATATAACCATGTCCTATTCTGGAAGCCCCATCTATTTTGTGTAGGCATGTAGTTATAAAAGATCACCTCTATTTGTGCCAATGATGTTGAAGCCCACTAATTTGAAAACGTATTTTTAGATAAATAATATAATTTGATTGGTCAAACTCTTTATCGGTAGTAAATCATTTCTGAATAGTCGTCTTGATATTAATTTGAAGATATTTGGATTAATGTGCCCTATGCTTACTGTCAGAAATACAATACAACTTTTTCTTTATACATATTACAATATGTAAGTATTATTTATGTACTTACTGTATATGTATTTGTATATCACAATCATATTTATCCAAATTATATAATATATTATCTTAATTAAAAAAAAACGAAAGAAACTGGATTTCGCTCCACAAGCTAGCCCAGTACACCGGGGTCGATAATTTATACAACCAAAAAAAATAATAGTAGGATGAAACCCATTAGAAAAGGAGGGGAATATTATAAAAATAAAAGGAAAAATAATTTACGGGCGATCTGACGTCGGGAAGGGGATGAGGGGGGGGTTTTAAGGGGAAAAAACGGTTTTTCTCGATTTCCGGCAAAACTAAAAGTCCTATCGAAAAAAGTCAAATGGCAAAGTTGTAGGTGGGACATAAAAAGGTAAGTTTTCACGAAATTTCGTTAAAAAAAAATATTTTTGTAAAAGAAAAAAATTAAAAACCAAATACTTGGTTTTTTGGATTTTTCACATAAATTTTGAGGTTATGTGAAAAAAGTGTCAAGACAAAAGTTTTAGATCTTTTTATTACCTACAACTTTGCCATATGACTTTTTTCAATAAGACTTTTAGTTTTGCCGGAAATCGAGAAAAACCGTTTTTTACCCTTAAACCCCCCCCCCCCCCCCCTCACCCCTTCCCGACGTCAGATCGCCCGTAAATTATTTTTCCTTTTATTTTTATAATATTCCCCTCCTTTTCTAATAGGTTTCATCCTACTATTATTTTTTTTTCACTCTTTATAATTTTTTAAGGCTTCTACTCTGGTCTACAGTGCGAAATCCAGAAGGCATATAATATATATTGAAGTGCATTAACCTTTTTTTTATACGGGCAAAAGTGCCTTTATTAACTACAATATGATACAATACTACTTTATATGCTAAAACTACCTACACTACTACTACATAGAAAGCAATAACCTTACCTGTTTTGTTAAAATTATTGTAATAATGTTCTGCTCATGTGATAAGTATATGGAAAATAAATAAGTTAATGTATAAAAAAAAATACATCTTGTTTTACCATTTTCTATGGAAACTTTCATCACAATATTTAGATGTCTTTTATTTTATTCAATTGTTCGCTTCATAAATAATTATAATATTGAACTCTCATCAATTCATCTCACGTTTTGCAAAATAAAACTTCTAATCGATTTGAAATTACTGATGCAGTCAATTTCAAATCCTAATTTACTTGGCAAATAAACAAATCTTTACAGGACTTTAAAATAATAACTTAATTGATATCACAGCTTCCTATTTGTACCGTGGCGAAGCTAAAAATAGTAATAGCATCATTGAATGGACATAATAATTTACAGACAGTGAAAGTTTAACTGTTCCCATCTGCCTCAGCAAGCGTCTAGATATCTAATTTGTTTGGCACACAAAAGAATAATATCCTCAGTTAATATCCATTTCTTGTGTACCAACCTCATTATGAGATGTATAAATTTGAAGTATGTTATTTTAATTATATCCTTATACGAAACAACCGGTGCGCGTCCGAATGCGCCGGCGCAGGCACTGGAACCGTCCCGGATATCCGCTAGCAGACTTGCTTACTCCTCATTCATACTAAACAGCTCATGCAGTAGGACAAAGTTTTACCTTGTTTCGATGCTTACAAATATCGCTTTTATTTTGTCACGTTTAGGTTCAGTTTTGTTTACTTCAGACGCTTAAAATTGAGAGACTGTGTCAACAAGAGAATTTACAATTCTTATCAACGCTTTTCTTCTACCGTAAAATGGATTTTCCTCGCACATTTAAATTTTGTGCGTAGGCTCTAATGCGACGTTGAGAATTGCCCAAGCATGACCGCTCACGTGCCATATGTTCCTTCAATGTCATGAGTAGGATACGAGCGTTATAGTTAGATTTAGAAATCGTTTATGCTATGCTTATACAATCGGTTATGTCTGTGAAATGAAGCCTAAAGTTCTGATAGAGGATAAATCCTACTAATATTATAAACGCGAAAGTTTGTGAGGATGGATGTATGGAGGTTTGTTACTCTTTCACGCAAAAACTACCTAACAGATTGAGATAAAACTTAGCAATAATATAGCTTATATATCAGAATAACACATATGCTATAAATTATAATGATATATTGCGTATGCGGGCGAAGCCGCGGGTAAAAACTAGTATATCATATAATTCCTTACACTTGATTATTTTTTTGTACCCGTGTACAGAATTCACGAATATTTTGCACGGATCGATGTAGCATTGTTGATTTATCAAAAATGGCTCACACGATTTCGATAAAATTTGAATGGAACTAATTTCAAAGTATATTCTTTCTAATAAAAAAAGAATTATTGAAATCAGAAAACTGCGAAAAAAGTAGTGTGGTTATACATTAAAAAAATATACGCGTCGAATTGAGTACCTCCTCCCGTGGTTCGTCGGTCAAAAAGGTCTACAAGCAATAGGCAAAAACACGTAGTCAAGTAAAATATATACTCTTACAGTATATATAGATACAATATGTTAGGTATAAGAAAATGAGAACAGTTGCGTAATCTATTCTACTAGAATTAGTTTTTTATCTGACAAGTGAAAATCGGTGTAAAACATTTGAAAGAAAATTGGCACACTGAAGCTTATTTTGCTGACACTCCCAGTAATCAAACAAGAATACATTATGGCTGACATTATTCCACCCCGAAATCACCAGAGCAGGATTAACGAGTCCTCGGGGATTTCTGTGGACATTGGCGAGTAATTAAATTCCGAGTTTGGGAGGACAAGCCCCAAAGGCGATCTTTATTGCTGATAACCCTATTTGCGGTGTTGCAAAAACAAGGGGAGCCAATACAGACTCGACAACACGTAAATTGCTACGTTTGTACCTAATAAAATGATAAGACGTATGCATTTACTTGTTCTTGTTCATTACAGATTCGAATTAAATGCGACAAGTTTTAAAATTAAACCTACATGTACAATTGTACACGAGGAAAAAACATCGTAAAACTTTATGCACAAATCGATTATGGAATAATAATATAGGTAGATAAGCTCTATAGTGTTCATAACACAACGCCAATACTCGTGTAAAGAGGTAAAATGGTATACTTTTGCGAATAACTATTAGAATCATTTTTACCTGGTACATAGCATTTACAGTCTGTATTTTAGGGCATCGAAATTAGAATTGTCTTGTTTTAATTAAGTTTTGAAAGGTTTAGATCTGTCTAATTCAAGTGGATTCTAAGCTTAGATATACCTAACTTTATTAGCTTTTAACAGCTTGTGCCATAGAGTAATTGAATTGGAAGTAAACAGTTAGCAGAACATCCTTATAATTTATTTGCAGCTAAATAAGTACACTAATTTGTTTGTCTGTATTTGTAATTGGTTGATTAGTTTAGCTGTCGGAAACTAGCAATAATTTCACCGGACAGTACCGTTGTGGACCGAATTTGGCTGCGGCGAGTGGTCGATGATCTTCCGGTGTTCCGAGCCAGTGCTGTAAGCTAGCCTGACCAGTGTTTCCACTTTTAGGGAGTTCGCCCTATTTTAGTGAGAAAATGCGTGTTTCAGGTATCTACTACTTAGAGCTTTTTGAAACAAAGACTTAGGGATTTTTAGGTTAAATTGACAAAATGTCACACGATTTAGGGTTTTTAAAGTTAAATGACTTCATAGCTTTGCGCTGGGAGCCTCTTTTCCTAGGATTTCTTATTTAGGGTTTTTTGGGGAAAAAATAAAAATTTTGGGCGGAAGCACTGAGCCCGACACCTAAAGGCTGATGCGGGAACGACCACTTTGTAAGTAGAACGGATGTGCGAACTGATCAGACCTGTGGCAACGGTATCTATGCATACGATGCTTGTTTGATAGAAGTTTTGTTATCCACTGTTTAGCAAAATATAATTAAAATTATAGGGCACTATCTATCCAAATGTTCTAATAAATAGGCAGTAGGCAATGCTTAGGGGTATTTCTTTTTATCTACTTAGTTATTGAAAATGAATCCATGCATCACGTATGACAAGACTTTAATTTATTACCTTGAAGCTCAATAATTAGAATTTTCCAATTCTTTGCTATTTTGCCTGCTATTGAGGTAGGTATTATTTGTCTTCAAAAAAAATGTTTATTTTAAATATTTTTCTAATCATGAATTTTGATATTTAAAACTTTAGTCGAAACATTATTCAAAGTTTTAAACCTTTTTAGCATCTACTCTTTTTATTCAGTTTAAGTTGATTTTTATAATTCACTTTTAATATTTGAAATACTAATAACATGTACATACTTAATTACATATTTAGAATATTTATATAGGCAAATAAAAAAACCTCAGCTCTACATTTTAGTTTTGACACATTGAGTCTACTCCCACGTTCTTCTACTACGAACGAGTGCCAGTTTCTTTTTGTTGCTGATAAATAACTCGTCAGACAACAATGGATAGAAATAATAGAACATTCTAATAGCGACTGTCTTCGTACTGGGAGCGAAGAAATATCTAAGTATGGTAGAAATATTGTAAGATGTCGTAGGTGTAACCAGTTTATTGTTATATAAGTGCAATCTAGCTAAACAAAAAAAATAGGTACCTCAATAGAATAAATAATAAATGTATTTCATTTTCATGGAATAATATACATGATAACATTGGATGAACCATTAGTAAAGAACTTTTTGTATATAGAAACAACCTGTATACAAGGAATATATGTATAGTTTTCGAAGTGTATACATAGATATATGTTAAATATGTGTATAGTAAGTAGTATTATTCATGTTCGAAAAGCTATTTTTATTGCATTTGCGTTTTTTACCATTTGAAATAACACCTTTGGTTAATTTTGTAGTTTTAGTTCGTGGAATAAAAAACAAGCTTTTTAAGCATAAAAATAGTACAAATATTATTTAAAAACTGGAACAAAGTATTTTATAACGGATCTAATAGGATTTGAAAACCAATATGGCCAAGTTATGCTCTACAACTGCAATTTTGTAACATGTGGCCAAAACGTGCTGTTATCTGAAATAGATATCAAAGCTACGAAAGGGGCCTTTGCCGTATTGTTAGCCCCGCGGCCCTGCTTTGAACTCAAGTGGACTCCTAATAAAGTTGGGCTCCATTAATTGTTCATTCCCCAGTATTTCAAGTGGCTCACCGACCATCAAAGGACTTTTGGAGCAAAAACTCCATTAAAACATATCCGTTTACAAAGAAAACCAGACGACTTCAACGTTCCAATTTTTCTCTTTTAAGTTAATTAGTATTGCTACAAAATGTTAATTAGTAGGTAGGTAGATATAGGCACTTAGTTGCATTTATGAAGTGCACTTGCTCATCATGTAGCGGGACCGTTTAGCCAATAACAAATTTCTGTGACGTTTTTGCGTAATACTCATTAATAATATAAAAAATGCTATGCTTACATTTAAGAAATCGACACACGTTTAATAAAATTATAAACCATTTTATCATTGTGTAAAAATGCACTCTAAAGCTTTATGTCGTAAAGGTTTTTATTTTCCTGTACATACTGAATATCTTTTTGTAACTTGTTTTAGAGAATGGCAAAACGTTTCTAAATGCGAAAATTGCTTTGGTGTTCCTAATAAACATGGGTTAAAGTATATCTAGATAAGGCCCTGGCACTGGCGTGTTCATGCCTTGTAAACACAGGACTTTATAACTACGTTCCAGATCTGGTCCAACCAATTTCCTAGCATTGAAAAGTCGCGTTCCCATTATATACTGCATATTGTTTATAAGAATTTACGACTCATATAACATAACGGCTCCGGACCGTGCTCGCCCACACTTATTAACTAAACTCAGATTTATGCGTAACTTAAGAGAGCGATAGTGGCACAATAGGGCCCGTGGAATGTGACCCGGGGCTTGTTTGCTTATAAACTATAGCCGTGACTCCGGCATTAGCATATCGCTGGCACTCAATTTCATTTCATTTAAAATTTGGTGAAAGAAATAGCATTAAAATAGCTGCGCTCTACAACATACCTACCTAATTTTTAGATACGATTGAAAATATTGGCGCATATTATCACTTAGCTTGATATTACTAAGGTACCGTATTATTACCGATATTTTTGGCGGTCTATAGGGGAGCTATATGTCCGGCAGTTTAAATAGAATTGACGAAACGATGACAATGCTGCAGCTATTTTTAATGCTATTTCTTTCACCAAATTTTAAATGAAATGTACACGATTGACTGTGAGCTTGAACATCTTTATTGTATCTGCAGCCTGATTGTATGAAGTAATAAAGGTCAAATTAATACATATTTGTTAGCAGATTGTGTTTTGTTTAATTATTTATAATTGAACGTAAACGTACATATTTCAAACGTTAGTAGATAATAGTCAATAAGTACCTATCTTTGTATATAGGTACTAAACCTACTCAATGCCCTGCTTGCTCAACAGCCCGATATTGACATTTTCCTAATTAAACTGTGTGTTTTTCTTAGAACGTGTATTATTTTTTAAAGTTGACATTTAAATAAATTTTTGATTCGTTTTTTGATTATTTATTTCTTAACATTATGACATTTCTTACTTATTATTATTTAGTAAGTTTGTAATTGTAATTTCATCAGTCTGTGAGTTTTGTGTTGTGTGATTATTGTTACGAGTATATTCAATTAAGTGAAATTACAATTGATTTAAATTATTGTAACCTTGTTGGCTCGTCGCACGCTTTGGCGTAGCTGTAAGTGTGGCGAGCATCTAACTTTAAATAAATAAATAAAATTAATAAAAAATCTACCGAAACAGCAGCGGCAGCAGCTGTGTATAAAAACCGCTGAAACATCTATTGCGTACTTGCATCATGTTATTGTACTAAACGGTAGAATAACTGCAACGTTCAGTAAACATGTTTTCTATAACGCTATTTCTATTTTTATGAACAAGTAGGCCGAGTACGGTATTGTGATTGCAGATCTCTTCATAATAACATTGTTCATCTGAATTAACAAACTGTTGCTCCAGATCGAACGAATCTGGGAAATTGCTTCGCGCTCTTCCTATTATGTCGCAGTTCTTTATGTATTTTAATATTTTCTCAGCACAAATCTGAACGATCTCATTTTTGTATTATGACTGAAAGCTGTTTGCTATCTTTGTTTATAATACCAGTGATTATTTAGATTATACTGATAGTATTAATAACATTGGTAGCGTAACTACGAACATCTTGCGATTGAAAGACATCAACGAACATAATACGTTGTTTATGTAAGAGAGCAGTTAATTTTGCAACGCACAAAAGATGAAACAGTCAATTTTGATTGCGGTTAATTAGAAGTTAGTTATAAGCCATGGAAAATATTTTGAGCTACTCGTAAGTAACAAAGAACAATGGAAGTGGAAGCAGGAGAGAAACGGCACCTACAGAATGATGTCATATTTATATAGAGTCATCCGTTTATATTTAACGGATTTCTAAGCATCTATCCTTTCACAAATGTTTTTAACGGTCATTAGTGTCATTATAATTAATACTGGAGTATTGATATAAAAAAACAATAGACGACATGTTATACAAGAGTGGCATAGCAAGATGTATTTTGCAATGCCTGACAAGACAAAGCCTACTAGAAAAGTTCTAAAAGCTTTTGCGCTAATTGGGTATTTAAATTGTGTATTGGTTACAGGTTACACTTAGTAAAGAAATAAGGAAAATTGTAATATTTAGTAATAATTATATCAATTAGTAAGTAATTCACGATCGTTGCATGGAACCATAAGTAAACTAATTGTATCGCAATCTATTGCTTACCTATTTATTTAGCGAGACCTAAATAATACCTTTCTCTCTACTACACCTTAGAGTAAACCATTTTTTACACCTACCAATAACGAGAGGGTACTTTTGGTACGGATTGCTGGGATACGATGATAAATGACTGGTGATAATCGCAAATTTCTCACGAAGCTCGACGTATGTGGGACGAGGCTTGCGAAGTAAAAGCCCACTTGATGAAAGTGGGTATTTCACCATACCATGCATTTTCAAAAAGTTCACGCAATTTAGTAAAAAGGGCATAATAATTGTACTTGGTACAATTTTTGTTCACATAAAAAATTACATTAAATTTAAATATACTGTAAGCCCGATTACTGAGGCGCCAGCGTAAATTTAATAGCAACGTAAAAAGTGTTTTCTCTATCGAATGCTTAGGCTTTTTACGTTGCTATTAAATTTACGCTGGCGCCTCTGCAATCGGGCTTACAGTATATAAGTGAAAAATAATACAAATAATAATATAAATAATCTTGTATAAGTGAAAAAGAAATAGAACTATGCTATTTAGCTAATATAATTACGACAAAAAAACAGCTTTTCCATACGTTTTGTCGAAAGTCTATAAAAAATCGTATGAAACAGCAGTTTTTTTTTACATTTTCAGAGTTGGTCTCATAGAAAAAGTTGTTAAACGCTTAAGGCTCCGACACCGGTAGACAAACACATTGTACATGAAATTAAAATTTAAATTATTTATATCTAATTTAATTTGATTGCAATTAAATTTAAATTTATGGGTACACAATAAAATACTAGAGTAAGTAAGCACAGAATGTATAAAGAAGCAACCGAACATTATAAATAGTTTTCTTTTAGTGATAAGTTATGTCCTCATTATAACTGAAACGTCTTTATACTTTATACCCACATGTACTTCAAGATGAAACAACAGAGTTAATTGGAGCTAATTATAACGATAAAGTACAGGAGCCGCATTGTTATGGTACGCATTATGAGGCGTGGGAGAACCGGAACCGCGCTGTGAAGAACTGCTGAGACTGTTTGTCATACCTTGGGTAAGGTGTTTACTTCCTTGTATGGGTTAAAATCATTAATTTAAATACTTAATGGTTACAGTACACTAATTTTCTTGGAAGTCATTAAACTTATTAGTAAGTACTCCAGAACCCGTGACGTCTGAGCTGTCAAAGCTTTAGTATAGTAGTAGTATAGACTGCAGATTATGATCATCTTGTGGTAACTTCGAAGTTAGGTATCTGACAATTCATAAAGCCTCTTATATTGTAAGCTTGAAAGTGTGTTTGTTGGTTTGTTACTCTTTTACGCAGCAACAGAGCAAGCGCGCAAAGCGAATCGACTTGATTTTCGCGATAGTCATTGTTTAAAAGTTGCAGAGTAATATTAGGCTACTTTTTTATCCCGGAAAAATAAAAGATTCCTATGGGATAGCAAAAAAAACAAAACACGTGGGCGAAGCAAGGGGAACAACTGACTTGTAACGAAAGGTTTTATAAATATAACTACCTATTATTTTTTTAAAAGCAATCATATTTTGTTGAAGCAGCATGAAAATAACGCAACACTGAACCTAAGGAATAAAATGAGCAATTAGCAGCTGATTATTTTACACAAAAATGTATTTGAAGTATAACTGAGCATAATATTACAATAAAAAAATAATTTCAATTGTTTATTTCTTTGTAAGAGTAGAAATAAAGACTATTACACAATTCGCATCTGATTAAGGAAAGTAGCGAAACTTAATGCATTGTAATCCGATGCAATGAGACCGAGTAAAAGTGCGAATGTATACCTAATATAAATGTAAAGTATTGAATGCTCGAGGTGGATCCTGAACAACATCCACACAGCAGCGTTACGAAATATAAATGTCAGAAAAGAGGAGCCCTTTCATAAACGTATCTATCTACAATAGATCAAGGACGTTTAACTGCCAATAAAAGCTGGTGTTTCATATACCAAATACAGTTGTAGACCGATAGCATTTAGCTCGTAAGTTAATATATTTATCACAGATTTTCACCGTTTACTGTAAAACCTACATGTCTATAAAAATATCAAATCGGTTATAAAATTTGTAGGTTTATCGATTTTTACACCTACTTATACCCAGAAGTTACTAATCTCTCAACCTACACGAGTTACCCATAATTGGCGGCTCGATTGACTCTTCCATAATGAGACCAGTTTCCGTATTAGGACAGAGCAAGGAGAGCCCCAAACCAAGACGCTTCGATTTAAATATCATCGCAATATCATTCACAAGAACGCCAAAAATTGCTCCGCCATCGGCTATTGTTAACATTTAGCCGTTTTAACTGCGTTCATAACGGTTTTTTTATGATTGCAATTTTAATTTCGCACACCGCGAAAAGCGGTTATACAATTTGGACGGATTAATCCATTTCGGAATTTGCACGACAATGCATTTAACAACAATATGAGTAATCGTCTAATGGATTGATGCTAGTCACAATAGAACCGCAACATGCATACGGTATAGGTAATAAACGGGGGTGTGGGATGAATGCACGCACTGACGGTGCTTGCAAAGATTATGGTGGTGTAGGACTTGATAAAATAGTCTCTAACAATACATAATTAAGGGTTGGTAAGGTGCATGTGGATGTTGGTGCGTTTGTCTGCTGGAGTGTGGCAGCCGAGGGTTCAAGGTATGAGGGGACGTAGAGCCATCGAATGTCGCTCTGATGCTTTTTCTGCAAATATTGTTATTCGAACGTTTATCAGTTTCCAGCTGACTGGCTCCCCTTTGAAGTTGGAAAACGAAATGCAAGATTTAAAGTGAAACAATATCGGGCTGATCTTTATAACAGAAAAAGACTCTGTACCGACTATGATATCATTAAATTTATGTAAATTAGTAAGTAAATATTAAAATGTGTGATTAATGATTATGAAAAAAATGTTGGTGAAAGAAACATAATATTCAACTAATTCAGAATAAAAAATATAATGACTTCGTCTGTAGAAGTAGTAAATAATGTTTGAACAATGAATTGTATTCGCAAATATGCAATTAACTATTATTGTTTATGATTGTTTTACAACAATAATGCTCTGTGAAGTCATTGAAACAGTAAATTGCGTACGTATTTATTTTATTTACACAACAATGGGCATATTTTCAAAATACAACCGTTAATTTTAAATAACAACAATGGCTTATCGCACTGACACACTTACCTCACAGACTTAATTCATCCAAGTCATTAACGAACCACGAAAGCGAGACGTTAATTCAAATAATTTGGTCATTGTGATATCAACTTCAAATATTTAAGGTTAACTAGGTTCAACAATCACTTGTGATGCACTTGATAGAACTAAAGTATCGATCGTGACGTAATAAATGCACGCACGATCGTAGTCGCTGCGTCGCGGCGCGGCGTGGCACGTACGTCTCAACTGAACGTCGAATTAATACTACCATAACCTCAAATTTACGCGCGCCGCTCGAGAAATTGTTTATGCTGTCTGTACACCCATAAATGGGGTACAGTTGTGAAGAGGAAGGCAACACACCATGGCTCTATGGTAGAAAAAGATAGAGCATCTGTCAAAGGTGTCTGATGGGGGAGCCGAGTGCAGTAAACGAGCAAGCCTATAATATTATAGACTTCCTAGTAATAATAGTTACCTTTGCTAAATATCAACAAAATATGACTTACGGTTTTGTAATATACTGTTACAGAATTACACACAACTTGCGGTTTAGAATTTGGAGTTTATAATAAAACAACGTTTAAGAAACACCAATCCGGAATCTAAAAGTAAACACTGATAAGATATCCGCACCTAAACTAACTTTACTGAATTTCTTGATGTATAATCTACGTCAAACTGGTAGCTATTGAACTTATCGCTTCTACTAACCATATTAAAGCAAATATAAGGAATAAAAAGTGTGGACCAGCTCTTTAATAAAAAAATCACAAATGTAGTTATTTGTCGCGACGTTTTTCACAGAAGTATCACAGACACCTCACACTTGAACTTGTAGACAGGTTTGAAAAAAATTACCGCAACATGCATTTGTGTACCTGCGTCTCCCTCGGGTCCCATTCCCGTCCTATAGAAACCATTCAACCGTGAGGAATGAATGATTTTGAACAGCCGCAAACAACCTGCTTTAAATTCTTCCCACTTAGTATTCTCTACCTTTTTACCTTATTGTTTGATGTTGATAGAACAAACCTTGAGGATGAGGAGAATATATTTTCATGTTGACTAAAGGCACAGGTTTTGAGGAAAGATATTAACGATGAGTAATTCTTATAGTTTTGGGCGGGTGTTATTGTTCGTAGTATGATTGACGAAGGTTAAGGTTGATGGAACTGTGGGAGAGCCCACATGTCTCGCACCTTCGAAGAGGTTGCAACTTGCAAGGCTATTGTCTATGTATAATAATTATTATCTTCAGATAATAAGAAATTACGTAAATAACTTTTAGTTTACAGAATAAAACTCCACGGGAATAACCGTTCTGTTACGTTCGTATCTAAACCAACTGGGGATGACTTTATAAAAAAAAACATTACATCAATGCCAGGTTAAAAATAGTTTTACATAAAGTGTCACTAGCATTCCCATATGAAAAGTTTTTGTTTTCCACTGGAAAGTTTACGAAATAATTAATTCACATATTTTTACCCATTTTCAAAGTCATTTTTTCAAAATCATTTCATATACCAGTACCTAAAATGCTAAGTAAATCTAGTATAACTCTAATAAACAAAAATCCAACCTCTCTACGTCCGAGACAGTAAGCTTCGATTTATAGTAATGAGTAGCATTGAGGTACAATTCCAACTCAATAGCTCTTAGACTCCATGGAAGCATTTCCACGAAAAGGATTAATTGCTTGAATGCCCTTCAAAGGGTCTAGGAACAATAGTAGGCAAATCCTTGCGACGGTCACGCGTTCCTCGAATAGCCGCTAAAGAATTAGCAGGTAACATTTGAACACGGTGTCGATCGCCTTGACCCGCCTGAACTGTAGAAGGCATTTGACAAGCTATAAGGTGAAGTAGGGTGTCAACGTAGTCTTTATTTCTTGAGGCTTTGTGATATCTGCGTATACGACTTTCTAACCCCTACGGAATACCCAGTGTTCAAGTCATTATGCATTAATAAATATAGGTTCTCTGAATGAATTGATGTATTTGAAATAAAAAGTGATCTCTGATAATTAGATTGCAATGCTATGTTGAATGCTTGCCTTGCCTGGAAGATATCACTTCCAGCTACATGGATGTCAATCGTTAGGTACTTGAGTATGAGCACCCTGGTTTTAGGCACATTGCGATGTAATCAGTGTTTTGTATGAACAATTAAGAGCTAGATGTCTGTACAGGTAGGTTTTATATATTTATTTAACTAAACAGTTATTATTCTCTCTAACTGTTATCAGATTCAGTTACCGATAACTAAAAATACGATATGATTATAATTATATAGTTTTTGGTAGAGATAATAATTATTATAATCACCCCACACCTCCATTCTTCTTCAAATTTCGAATCAATTCATGAGGACAAAAGAAATTAACACTGTCGAACATTTAAATTTAGAGTACATATATGATATGCTATTTGCTCTAATAAAAGTCCTAGCCAGAAAGTAGTGTGAAGGAACACTACAATGACAGTACAACAGGCTAGTTCCCTGCGCGCGCGCTGATGGAAGGGGCACGCGCACGACTCCCCAATGCGTGTCGTAAAACGTTACGTTACTCGTACCTTTGACGTATCTACAGCATGATGCTCTACGGTACAATGCTTACTAATAACACGATAAATCTAAAAGTATGTTCGCGGATTTCTTGAACAGAGCAAAGGATTGACTTGAATTTCAGCATGGACTTTGGACATAATTATCCAAATCCATGAGGTAGCACATAAATTAAAATATCACGCGGACAAAAGCTAGTAATAGTGTAATAGGCAGAATGTCATAAAATTGAGCATGTTTTTTTGTCAATCAATCGTGACGTCATACCGTTAAAAGTCTAGCTCGGTATGACGTCTCGGAACTTTAACCTAGGCTATACATTGAATAAAATTGCTGTATTGTACTGTACCAGCCTTTTTAATAGTTGTGGTTGGCTGCAACCTGCGCTAGCCCAGTGCGGGTTGGTGGATTCACATACGCCATCGAATTTCTTCTACGGACGTATGCAGGTTGCCTCACGATGTTTTCCTTCACCGAAAAGCCAGTGGTGTGAAATTCCGTACATAAATTCCAAGGATCTCATTGGTACGGGACCGGGAATTTGAACCCACGACCACCATAGTCACAATATGGCCACAAATGGCTATATATTTTCATAAATGCTCATTAAATATGAATAATGAAATGAAATTCAATGAAAATGTTTATTGTCCATACATTGTTCATAAAAACAAATTATAAAACATTAAGTACGAAGTGATAAAAGTAAAAATAAATACATATTAAGTAAAGTAAATATTAAAATAACAAAGTAAAAAATACATGTTCAATATATTTTGATTGTCTAACTGATAGGCTACTTTTATTGTTTTTGGCAACTATTGTAACTATTCGTTTAATCGTAGTAAAATTAATTGGCTTAATAAAAAATGTGGTTTGATAAAAGTTTATTTAGGAATTTATTTAAGAATGACAGGAATTCTTTGTTTGCTAGTAATGTTAACCCACAGTAAAGTTACGTTTCTCGTACTTTTGACGTAGGTACCTACACTACCTACCTACAAAATGATGTCCTGCGGTTAATAATGACGTGATTACCTATGCCATTTTCCTTTATTAATTAATACATTTATTTTAATTTTGCAATGACGCGTTTTATTTTAACAACGTGTTTGTGATCCTCGTCAATGTGTATTTTTTTGTTTTATCATGGGGCTTGTGTGTGACCACTTCCGGTCAGATATTAAACAGTAACTTTTGTCATCAATGTAAAGCTTTTTGCCTAGAATCCACCTTGGAAATGATTGTATTTTATGAAAAATGTGGGATTTTTCTTATTTTTGTTGTTTCGTTGTCAATTCGTTGAATGTTTATTATTAGATAATAGAAAGTCTTTTGAACCGACGAAACGGAGGAGGTAGGTCGGTAGGTACTCATGTCGAAGCATATATATATTTTATGTATGAAAGTTTACATCTTTTTACATAGTACCTAGTAGAATTTTGATAATTATTTTAATAAGTATTGGTAAGGGTCACCCCGACGTTTGATATATTTTTTTTAATTTGGTTAGTATAAAAATTAACAATAATTTAAAAATGGCATTCATCGCTTTATCAATTCGAGTGAACTATTCAAATTTTGTGCTTCGACGGCAATGAAAAAAAATTTGCAATATCTTAGAAAAATGATTAACCAAAACGTAGTATTATTATAATAATATGTTCGTCTATAGTGTACGTAGGTATGAGTAAAATGTAAAATGATCACAGCTCAAAGTAACTTCAACGTGCAAAATGTTCTCCGACGCTTTTCATAGGCTCTAGGCTCTAGGCTTTGCTTTGCTAAGTTTACCATTTTTTAGGGTTCCGTACTCCTCAAACGACAAAAATGGAACCCTTATAGGATCACTTTGTTGTCCGTCTGTCCGTCTGTGTGTATGTCAAGACTCTTTATCTCGGGAACGCGTAAAGATATCGAGTTCAAATTTAAATTGTATACGTATATCTATAGTATCTTGCAGTTGTGTAAAAGAAAAGCTTCTCAGTTATCATTTAAAAAAGTTAGAGCCGTTTATGTCGTAAAAACTGCACATTTTGCACTCACAAAAATCAAAACCTACAGGGTACTCCCCGTTGACATTGAACTATGAAATTTGGCAAGAAGCATTGTCTCAAAGTACTCATATAGGAATAAATCTGAAAACTGTACATTTTTATTTGAATCACAAAAAAATAGGGCCTCAAAATTAACAAAATATGGGTTCAAAATTTAAAGTGAGTAAATCGTATCATGTATAAGGTATCATATAAAATAACTTCATTAGCACATGCTAAAACAGGTTTTTAATTATTTGAACAATGTGTTTGTACGGAACCCTAGATGTGCGAGCCTGACTTGCACTTGTCTGTTTTTTTAGAGACGATATGAACATTTAAAATTATTCTATAAATTCTCTACGATGAAATAGCTCTCTCTCTCTCTCTCTGCTTTTTTCAACTTCATAACATTATTATTTAATTCAAGTACTATTTTATAGAGGTCTCATCTTCTTTTTTGTTGGGAAGCCAAATAGATACACCCTGTGCAGTGTTGTGGCTTGCGAGCACGATTCGTGGGTGTGGGCGCACGGTTTATTTTCTTTGAACCCTTTTCAAACAGCCACGGCTGGCGTTTACACCCAATCAATATGAGTTTATTAATCCCGGTCTGTATTTTATAAATAAGCAAAACTATCTCAGGATCCAAATTAAGATATCATATTTTTGTTTAAAATAATTGTCTACACTTTGGAAATTACTATGTACTTATACAATAATAATTATAATATTAATAAATGTGAATTGTTCATCGTTTCTTGGACAATATAAGGTAAAATGAAATGTTCATTCACAATTATGTTTTTTAGACCGATTAGCCACGTCATAGGTCTTAAGTCGGCTTAAAATCTCTGACACCAGGGCAAGCCACCCGGTCTGTACGAACTTACATACTGAAATATTAAAGAATTTCAATACGGCTTAAATTTTAATAATGCTTAGATACTCCTTTAAATGAAAATCACTATACTATGTTAGTTTAAATAAATTAAAAAAAAATAGATAAATAAAATTTTTTATTACGTATTCAAAACGTGGAGGTACTTACAAACAATCTTAAAAATAAGGTGCGGTGGAACCTCGCAAAAGTACCTTTAAAATATTTGGACCTTACACTAGGTCTCGTAAGAGCCTGTATAGCAGGGTACATTTTTCTGTTGGTCTTTTGACCGCTAAAGTAACCTAATTTTGAACACAGATACATAATACAAATCACTATTTGTATTATGTATCTGTGTTATACCTCTTCTACTTCTTACTTAAAGTAGGTATAGGTTACCTACCTGACAAAGTTAAGTTTGATTACATGGTTTGATTCAATACAAAAATGATAGCAAAGCATGAGCGAGTGAGTAATGATATTTTTTGAGCACAAAGCAAGAAACATCATTAAGTATGGTTTGTCCAAATGCGACGTATATAACATAAATAGACTTTTTAACAGATTTTTTAGATATTTCAAATTACTTATTTTAATAATACCCAAAACTACTGCGCATTCTAAATTGAAGATTTATATTAAGAACTTATGGAGTTATTTTTCTTTTTCGTGCGCACATGAGAAAAAAACGTATTGTTAAGACAATTTTTTGCTATATTGAACCTAACTCTGTACATTGTAATATTTCTACACATCAGTACGTGCGGGGACACAATTGAACTAATCTGCGGTTGAATTCTGCATGCAATTCATGCATGTCTAGACGGGAGGGGTCGCTATGAATGTTTTCATTGTAATGGTTTCAGGAAATGATTTAGGTGTGGTAGTTTTGAATTACTTGGTATTACTAAATCTTTCTTAATGAGGTCATCCGTCCACCTTGTGGGTGGACGTCCTACGCTGCGCTTGCCGGTACGTGGTCTACACTCGAGAACTTTTCGACTCCACCGGTCATCAGTCCTCCGCGCCCTGTGCCCTGCCCATTGCCATTTTAACTTGGTAATCCGTTGGGCTATGTCGGTAACTTATTAAGACCGCAGGATCGCGCTGAATGCAAGCCGCTTCCAACCGGTATTGGAGATCCATAGGGGAGGCCTATGTCCAGCAGTGGACGTCCTTTGGTTGATGAGTGGATGATGATGATGATTAAATCTTTATTTTACCTGCTCGTGAACGAATGAAATTCGAATATACTTATCTAAGTAAACATTGAAAAGGGGTGTTAAAAAGTTAGGAGGTTGTTTGATGAAAAGTTGCTTACTCAATCTGTCAACAATTCCCAATTAATAAGTTTGTAATGGTCCATCCATCCATCCATCAGCGCATCCTTAGAACGTTCACTACTAGACATAATTATGCATCTATAGTGGAGACTATAGATTTCTAACAAGACAGGTTGGAAGCGATTTGCATCCGACGCGATCCTGTGATCTCGATAAGGTATTATGTCCACCTCGTGGGTGGACCTAATTTACTTGTGGTTCTAATTGTAGATACTTTTGGTTTAATATTTGTAATGAGATATTGATTTTTTATTTCTCTAAGAAAATGTTTCGATGTTACTTGTTATATTTTAGTCTCGTACATTTTATTCAAACACCCAACGTAGGTAGGTTCTCGTAAGAATCTTTATTTTACCTGCTCGTGAACGAATGAAATTCGAATATACTTATCTAAGTAAACATTGAAAAGGGGTGTTAAAAAGTTAGGAGGTTGTTTGATGAAAAGTTGCTTACTCAATCTGTCAACAATTCCCAATTAATAAGTTTGTAATGGTCCATCCATCCATCCATCAGCGCATCCTTAGAACGTTCACTACTAGACATAATTATGCATCTATAGTGGAGACTATAGATTTCTAACAAGACAGGTTGGAAGCGATTTGCATCCGACGCGATCCTGTGATCTCGATAAGGTATTATGTCCACCTCGTGGGTGGACCTAATTTACTTGTGGTTCTAATTGTAGATACTTTTGGTTTAATATTTGTAATGAGATATTGATTTTTTATTTCTCTAAGAAAATGTTTCGATGTTACTTGTTATATTTTAGTCTCGTACATTTTATTCAAACACCCAACGTAGGTAGGTTCTCGTAAGCTGGTGTTACTCTTAACAAGCATAATGCTAAAACGAATGAGTAACATCTTCAAAAGATGTGATAGTTACGTGTGATTTATCGAACTGTATTCAGCGCAGTGGGACAGACAAGAAAAACCTGGTGGCCCTTTGAAACACTTGAAAGCCAACACTCGACGAGCCTCTTGTGGCGGAACAAAAGGCAGAGGTTCGAACATCAATAAACATCTTTCTACTGAAGAAATTCTGAGAATTTGCGTTCTGTTCTTTGGTGTGCCCGAATAGCGCTGACCTATTTGAGTAATGTCAACAAAGCCTATATTTTGATTATTTGTGTCCGTTTTGCATAATTTACAGATATCTGTGGTTTTGCATAGAAACAGGAAATCAAACAGATACTAAACCAGTGAACACCCAAACTTAATAAATTGTAGTTACGAAGGCTACTATAAAATCATAGAAGTATATTGCTCTTGAGTAGCAGAATGAATCCTTTAGTTTCAAAATTTATTAATATGTAAATATAATTACTTACCTTAGACTGCCTCGGTGGCTTAGTGGTTAGTGACCTTAACTTCTGGATCAAATAGGCGTGGGTTCGATCCCCACCCAGGGCAAATATTTATGTGATGAATATAAGTGTTTGCTCTGTGTCTGGGTGTTATTTAGTTACTATCTATATAATTATGTATTTAAAATATGTATATGTAGTATATCAGTCTCTGGCAGCCATATCACAAGCTTTGCTTAGTTTGGGGTCAGAGGCCGTGTGTAAGATGTCCAAAAATATTTATTTTTATATTTTTATTTATGAATACATAGGGCTTCAAAGTCTACTGCGGTCAACATATTATTTTTAGGGTTCCGTACCTCAAAAAGAAAAAACGGAACCCTTATAGGATCACTTTGTTGTCCGTCTGTCCGTCTGTCCGTCGGTCCGTTTGTCTGTTGTCTGTCCGTCTGTCCGTCTGTCCGTCTGTCCGTCAGTGTGTATGTCAAGACTCTTTATCTCGGGAACGCGTAAAGATATCAAGTTGAAATTTAAACTATACACATAAACCTATGAATTCTTGCAGTTGTGTAAAAGAAAAGCTTCTCAATTTCCGTATAAAAAAGTTAGAGCCGTTTATGTCGTAAAAAAACGCATATTTCAACGCTCACAAAAATCAAAACCTACAGGGTACTTCCCGTTGACATAGAACTATGAAATTTGGCGAAGGGCATTGTCTCAGAGTACACATATAGGAATAAATCTGAAAACTGTACATTTTTATTTAAATCACAAAAAAATAGAGCCTCAAAATTCACAAAATATGGGTTCAAAATTCAAAGTGAGTAAATCATATCATGTAAGGTATCATATAAAATAACTTCATTAGAACATGCTAAAACAGGTTTTTAATTATCTTAACAATATATTTGTACGGAACCCTCGATGTGCGAGCCTGACTCGCACTTGTCCGGTTTTTTAAAAGGAATGCTACTTATGAACTTTTTCTTTCAAGAGCAGGTAGCAAAGTCCTGCATGTGTGGGTCCAAATACCTATTTCTACTGTACTAAATTACTAATCATGTCACTCAACTCAACTCTAACTTAGCTACCGTTCTACAAATTATCTGGTAAATAGTAACAATCTTAAGTTTTGGCGTAGATAGCTAAAGTACGATTGTTAATCTACTAATTTATCTATGTACATATTTAGGCATTTAAATGTAACAAACGAGGTGCGCCGGAGTCCCAAGGTTACTCTTTGTTGTATTATCGACCTTTGCAGAGTTCACCTACACTAAAGAGCAGTAGGTACGTACGTATGATCTAATGTCATTTACTTTTTGCTATATTTTTTATTGTTTAAAAATATGGGCAGACTTGAAAGCCAAGTTGATGTAACTTAAGATATAAAATGTTTTGTTGCGCAAAATTATATTGTTTAATTAATTTATGGTTAGATAAAATAAGATTATCACTAGATACCGCAGGGAGCACTATGGCTCTTTCGAGTTGAAAAATATTTGGAAGAAACAGTAAAGTGCATTCGTTCCAGTTATAGTACAACGTGGGTATTTTCAAATCCCGAGTTAGTAGGTATCTTCAAGGTAAACGTGCTATACCCTAGACTAGACCTCATATCTGCTTAACATCAGGCAGTGTAGTTAAACAAGGTTAGCGTAAGGACGTCCTGAGCTGCACTTGCCGGTAAACGGTATAATAAGGTATATATAATAATCGGTATACTCGAGATCTTTTCCATCCCACTGGTCATCAGTCCTCCGTCATATGTGCCTTCCTCACTGCAAATTCAAATTGCAAATATGGTTTTGGTTCTACTCATTTATGAGTAATGTACACTCAGTTTTCTCAGGATTTTGTTTTTTACTAGCCTGTTTAGATTTAAAACAAACCTGTTATCGTGGTAATGCTGCCAGCATGTTGGACATACAGTCGACTACGGGCTGTCGTCGGCTCTAGACTCTAGATTTGGATCGACATGCGACATGATTGGGGAATCCAGTTGTTTCTCTTTACGTCATAATTGTGAGATTTCCCGTATAATGGAAGAAGCATTCACAATTTTTTGCTACAGAATGAACATTATCTTTAAGTACGAATCTTCTGTTTCATTATATTATCTATATGTAATTTGAAGTGCATTGTCCGATTCAAATTTCAACGTTTATTTCAGCAATTATCTCAAAAGTACATTAAAGCTTCCTGTTCAGACTTTTAATGTTTTCTTAAAGAGCCGTTCAGCAATTTAGGAAGCAAGTGGGAAACGACTGGAAGCCAAACGGAATCCCACGGTCACGCAATTGAATGCAAATGTCCACAATCAGCGAACCAGATCTGCGTGATATCATAGCTCCCGATCCGGTTCTGCCAAGCGCCAAATTAGTGTAGACAGTGCATGACTCGCTCGATGTCGTTGTTTATTTAATAAAATCATTACTAGGTACATCTAAATTACGCTTGGGGGGCCGAGGCCAAGTGTTTGATTCACGAAATTGGCCAAATAATCAAGGGGTCTGAAAGAACAAAGAGGTGACTCCCACTCCAGGTGGTTCTGCAGTGCGGTGCAGTCCCGGTGCGCCAGCAAAGGATATCGCTATTCAGCGTGATAATGCTAGCAGCATTATGGGCACTTTTGCACCAAGAACCTAAGTGGCGGGCTATTTCATTTTAGGTGACCATTAGTTGAATTTATAATAAAATTACTCTGATACTGGGACTATAATGGTATAACACCATTTTTATACGATTGAGAGACAAAATGAGCAATGGTTCGGCATAATGCAAGGCAGATGACATTTCAGCACTGCCCTGAATTTTGAACTATACCGGTACAAAATAAATAAATATTTTGAGACAACTAAAACTAAAAGGTCCATTTTTATATCAATTTCTAGACAAAAAACTGAATATTCTTGAAACTTCCCGATACATCTGCAAAAAAAAAAGTTAATCTCTTGGCTCTCCCAGAGACCCAGAGTTATGCAGAAACGTTAAGAATTATTACCGTAATAAAATAACACTAAAGGCCCTGGCAAATCTACAAATTCACAACTATGCAATCCAAACAGAAATTTGAGGACTAGCCGCCTGGCTAATCAAGAAGAGCCTGATGTCTATCAGGCCTTGATTAGCCAGGTCCTTAGAGTATTAGTTACTATACTCTAAGGCCAGGTCATAGCCTTCCAGATCCGATTTTTTATTTTATTTTTTCGCTGCCATGTAGTGCGTAATATACCTGCAACTGAGAGGTAAATTTAAGTAAGAATCTGGATATATATTTATTACTCACACAATGTAATCTGATGTACTATTTATGTAGAGCTATTATGGCTTATAAATCTATCTATAACTTTTTGGTATTTATTTTTCACTCACAAATAATCTTAGTAATCATAAGCTAGCTTAAGTGAAAGAGCCTGCAGCCCACGACACAGGTCACCCTAGTGTGGGCTGCAGTGCACATAATATTTTGTACGTTAATTTAGGATATATTTACTTGTGTATTTTGCTATTAACAAATATGTACATAGTTCATAAGTTTTTGGAAATAAACCATTTCAATTTCAAAAGACTCACCTCACGTCACCCTGTATTTAGCTACTGCCAAATGTAGATCACACTTCGTCATATATTTTATGGTAGCATAAGCTCCACAAGATAAAATTAATAAAGGACAGTCGGTAAAGTCGCGACTGGACCTGGAAGGACGAACCTGGTCTCGATTGGCACAGGAGCGAAGCAGATGGCATAGTAGAGGAGAGGCCAGCAGTGGGAAGGAAGGCTGTGAATGATGATGATCAAGTTAGACCAACGATTCTCATGATACCTACCTATGCCTCGTACATTTGAAGGTACGAGACGACCTACTAAGTATTTTCCACTAAAAACGTATTGCCCGCTAAAAACGTATTTGTGGAATTGTATCGGTGGAGACGGCTAGTCATATTTATTGTAATAGTTGCGGCTAGCGGTTACCTATATTTATATTCTGACCATAACTTAGGCACTAGATAGGTATGCACAACTTAGGTACCTACCCACCCAGTAGGAACGGTTTTGTATGTGTATCTAAATGTTCTTGGGTGCATTTAAATAATGGTAGCCAGGTATTCGTTAGTTTTAGTCAAACTAGGGAAACTAAAGTTTTCCATTACGACGACATAGCCGTCACGGTGAGTGAATTCACGCCAAGTTCATACTCGCACCGTGGTAAGTACCATCAACACGAAGTCAATCACCTTTTCCACAGCATTTACTTACGCTATACCTACCTACTTAGATTTTCGCAACGAGCTTTTCAAAAATGGAGTTGTAGGAAGTATTTTGCTTTCATTAGGTGCTGTTATTGCTTTTAAGTCAATTCTAGGTTTTGTTCTAACCAAAGACATTATAATAG
Organism: Hypomecis punctinalis; assembly: GCA_949316475.1. NCBI lineage: Eukaryota > Metazoa > Arthropoda > Insecta > Lepidoptera > Geometridae > Hypomecis > Hypomecis punctinalis. Next base: position 13,820,256 of record OX438798.1, on the reverse strand, counting down.
TCTTTGTTTTTATCTTCAGAATTAAACTTATTTACTTTTGGAAAGCTTCAAAATTAAAAAAATAATAATATTAAAGAAATACATAAATATAAAGTGCAATCGATTAAGTATTAAAAATAGTTAATCATCCAAGATCATCTTTCAAAAAACCAATGGCTTCAAACGTAACGTAAAACACGTACGTTTTTTGATATTAAGTAATTAATGCACTAAAATTGCGTTTGCGACGCCACTAAGTTACACCTGTCCAATGATAACAGTAAAATGTGTTACTTTAACGCAACTTACGATAAAATTGTTGTTTCAAACCTGCAAATTTTCTATTGTTGATTCTTTGGAACTGGGAGAATTTTGTGAGAACCTCCAAAATATTTTAACAAGTTTTGATCCCACGGTTTACCGTTTGTTTTTAATGAATTAATTTACAATTCTAAATTAGAAGTGCATGTACAAATTATGAGAAACTTTTTAGTTTGAACTTCACTATGGCCAAGAAAACATACTGATGACGTCATGACCCTACTCGTGTGTATGTAGAGTAGAAAAATTGTACTGTGTGAAATCACAGGCCTAACTTATTAAAATCAAGCAATTACCTTGGTAAAGTAAGTAGTATACAGAATCATTTTGAATAAAAGACCCAATAGGTACAGTAAATCTCATCAATTCAATATTTTGTTTTATATTTCCAACAAAACTTAAAAAACATTTCATTTTACAATTCAATTAGAATACTGAGCATTACTATATTAACAATCTAAAATGGAACTCAATAACTAACCACTAAGGAGGGCAAAATAACATATTTTATTGAAAACAAATTTATAGTACCTAGATCGTATTGTAATGTGCAAAGAATAAAATAATACCTACTACATTTCAGTAAAGTTACCGAGGATAAATCCACTAAGCCAATGACTTGGTGTACCTACCTATTTAAACCTTACATATTGCATGTCTGTAATATCTCTAAGGCTACGGAGGTCTTACAGTTTTGTTTCTACCACCAAGAATAAAAGATATTGAACTTCACAAATGCCTGGGTAATTTTGCATCATTTACGTAGTTAGTTCTCATGTAGATAACGGTAGATGTTCGCCGGGTACCAGCGCGGGCGCCACCGAGTGGAACCGAGTGTTTCCCATGCTGAAACCGAATACTGTTGCCGAGGCTCCGCCACGTCTTCTCATGCACGGTGTTTATTACTTTACATATATTATCTAGTAATGATGTTGTATGGTGCAATGTTACGTGTAATCAATGTTTTGATTAAACTTATACCACAAATCAAATTAATTTCCATGTAGCGTGTAGCGATAATAGCTTAGTTGGCGTTTGGTACTATACGCCGCAGGGTTTGTGTATTCGAATTCAAGCGACAAGCTGCCGGTGAGGTAACTACATCACAGTTGTTAGATATGTACATACTTACTTAATTGCGACAATGCTCGACTGGCTAGCTATCGCCCTAAGTTGGACAAGCTTGCAAACCTACCACAACACTAGAATTATATATATTATATTACATTACTATTATTATTATTCCTCTTTATTCAATTGAAATCACAGGCTTAGCCTGGTCCTTTATTAGGCATCAATGGAGCCTAAGCCAACATTGAGAGGCCCCTTTTACAATTTTATTATGAAATATAAAAACAGTGGTATGTATAAAAAAGATCGTGAAATGGAAACTATGGCATATAAAATGATTTGAAATATCGTAACTGGGCTATTTTGGTGAAATTTTAAATGTTTTGTAAAATTAGACTACGGAATGAGGTACGGCACCCGCTAAATATGCCCCATTTCAAAATTTCGTAGCCGGTGATGACTTGCCGTCCACTAAATGGGCCCCCCATATTTAAAGGCTACCGTAAGTTGGCACCGGAGGGGCAACATTGGTGTGGACGGCTTAGGGTGTCGAGAGGTGTGCTGCGCTTTCACTAGACGCTACTCGAGGCGTTATGCCCTTTAACACTTCCACCCTGGAGCTTAGGTTCTTAGCTCTTGCGGTTTCCACTCCAAACCGGCCGGTTAAGGCAAGAGAGGAGTCAGGGGTCTCATTTAGCCCCAGGGAATCAGGGTTCGCGGTGTCGCCACTCACCGACGACTCGCCACAATTTCACCCCTGCGATTTTATTATTATATTACTATATAATAAGTAGTACCTATCTAGATCTACCTTGTGTTGTTGATTCGTCTTTGCTGTGAGAGTCTGCTTCCATTTCATGGTAGAGTTTACTATATTCTTCACCATTATGATGCGGTCTTATACAGCAAACCTAAAAAATACATTTTGTAAATGGAATTAATTTGGTAGCTACTCTGTTTCCTATAGGCTTTGTTTGTAGTCAATCGATATTATTGAAAAAAGTTTAAAGAAATTATATTCCTATTGGTTTATTCCTCAGATATCTATAGCCTTTCAATCAAATATCAAAACCTGTGTCGTGCAGTGACCAACCTCGATATGTCACCAGCAGCACTTTCACTGACTCTGACCACGCACATCTAGGCCGGACGCAGTTTCTGGACCATAAAGGATGTTGTCAGCCATTGTTCTCTTACACACTCGACTCGCATTGCGCACATTTCTTACGTAAACGTATTCTATTATAAATTCGTATCATAAATCATGCGAAGTCGAGATGTAGGTATTCATAGGGCTCCTAAGGTTTGAGAACTGTGGCTATTGGTTTTGAAATGCAGTACGGTGACTGGCGGTGACTCATAGGTAAACAGTTTATTAGGTGTACCATAAATTCGCGCTTCATAGTACTTTGATAAACCTATATCTTAGATTATTTACTTGTACAAGTACAAGTAAATAACCAAAGACCCATATATACCCGCCTTTAAAAAGCTTTGCGTTTAATACCTATGACCCTGTAATACTGTAGACAAATCTTGACTCTTAGCTTTATAAGCTGAATGTAAGGAGTGCCGAGTGGCCAAAATTATGTAGGTAAGTACTTTAAAGTGAATACACAACTAAAAATATTCTGTGAATATTTAGACCGTCTACCTTTTGTAGTTATCTCGAGCGAAAAACGGCTAAAACCACGACTATTGTATGGGAGCCCTGTCTAAATAATTCGTTTTTAGTACCTACATATTTGTTGTCTATAACAACGGCAACAGAAATACATAATTTGTGAAAATTTAAACTATCTAGCTATCACAATTTATGAAATACAGCCTGATGACAGACAGATAGACGGACAACGGAGTATTAGTAAAATACGGTTTTCCCGTTTTTAACCTTTGGGAACGGAACCTTAAAAATGACAATGACGGTGTGGAAATTATCTCTAGTAATTTGACATCGTCATTGATGTAAATGAAGATGTATGTATTTGTATATGTCTACTATGTATTTTTCGAGTTATAAAACACACGTATTTGACCACATGTTATCGATTTAAATACCTTGCAGTAGCAGCCTTTGATTAGGAATTGGCTAAGTATCAATGAAATGATGGTAAAATTCTATCACGTTACTTGACATAAACCTCTGTGAATCATTGTAGCGGCTGGATAGAATATTAAAGATATATGTTTGACTCATCGAAGCGGTCTGACGATGAATTAAACAAATAAACACCATGGACCGAACACTCATTGATGTTTCTAATTATTTCTCATTGTTTTATGGATTTGATATAACATTAAAGTTGTTGTATGAATCAGTCATGTTTAGGTACCTCTTAGATTCAATTTCATTGTAAATTCTCATAATATTCTAATATGTGGTAAATGAATAAATAATAAATTGTTTTTGTTACGACACAAAATGAAATCAAAATAGTTTAGAATGATAATATTATTACGTTGGTATATATTACTCACTCTTTAAGTTTCTATTTGGATAGGTATGCTTCTATTTTTCAATTGCTTAGATATCACAGTTAGAAATCAATCATTAATTTTCTTTGGTCTAGCTTCTTTAATTTTGGAATAAATAAAAAAAAAATTAAGCTTTTTTTTTATAATCTTATGCATTCAATCCAATAACTATTCTATTTTTGACCTAATTTTGTATTGTGACGTTTTACTGCATATTTTACGTTAATATCAATGGAATCTGCGTCATCATCATTATTATCATTATCCTTATTTTGTGTATATAATAATATCTTAGTTGATTTTGTCTACATTCCAAAGGTAGATATATTATTTTTTTACTGCATATAAATAAATCGTTAAAGCATCCATCTGTGTTTATTTGTCTACACTTTGCACAAAACTTATAGTACTTGAGACAGTTAAGCCATGACTAACTTAACACAGAAGGTAACTTAGTTCCAACTTAGTTTAAGAAGATACTAGCAGATGGCGTTAAATAAGTTCAAGAACTCTGCTGTAGGTGGCGCCATTTTCTGATTTTACAAGTACCAGCCAAAACGGTTCATAGCCGGCGAGCTTTTTCCTCCCACGCTGAACCTACTGCCGCTTCCTATTCGCTCGTATCGCTAAATTGGTTTACATTGCGTGTGGCGGTTGTTGGCGAGCTTCGATAAGAAAGGTAAGGCAGCTATGTATGGTATGAGGAATGTTTTATAGAGGGATTTGTGTAGTGGTGAGCTGGCGTGTGAGCGCGGGACCGACCGGCAGCCACTACCTCTAGCCGGCGGCAGTAGAGTCGGGTACCCTTCAGTGGCAGGTGGCACCGCGCGCTGTCTCTACCAAGCGGACAACTTGCGCTCGCGAATACATCCTTTTGTTTATAACACTTGTTGTCTCCTCCATCAGTGCTAACACTAATTCTACTCGCTACCAAAGTTACTCAAAACATCAAAGTGAACAAATCAAAAGTGAGGTGAAGTGTTTCGAAGAAATACCGGCTTTGTCAGTCATGTCTTCAAGTACAATTTAAGTGCAAAAATCGTCTTACTTTGCCTGACGATGCTCTAAACTACCGTATGAGTTGTATTGTTGTGAAACTTTCCTATACCGGTATAATAAACCGGTAAATTATTAACAAGTAAGTAATACTACTTAAGAGTTAACTCAAAATTTTTCTATTTTTGAATTTCATTTATTTTAAGCGTATTTATTGAAGATGAAAGGTTTCTGTCATCTGTGTTTTTAAACTTGCTGAAAGGTTCATGATATATTTAACAACACATGTGTGTGTTAAGAAGAAGCGTGACATTAAAATAATTTATAGTGCATGCCATGTATGTTCTGTTGCGTGTAGCTAATTGGTGCCGCTTCGAATGGTGATTCAAATGAGACGAATATGGAGTGATAGTCGAGAAGTGGGCTCTGTGTAAGCATAGTTGGCTGTGGGACCCTGGATGGAGCCTAGTGGAGCATGGCGGGGTCTGCTCAGTGCGAGCGGCGAGTTGAATGGCCTAGCCCTGGCCACGGCCGTACATCCAAATACCCGCACTTAGGCACCTCACTTACCTCGCCTCGGTCATAATCTCATTTGTTTCTTAGCGGAACTGATTTGATATTCCGCTGGCTCGCGCACTTTGGAGTTTTCACATTAAATACTTGGTTATAAACAACTCGTTCCTGGGAACGTTTTCAAATATACCGGCGGTGTGCGTGGTACCGTGATATTGATCAGTAATTGAATTGGTTTGTAATTTTTTATGGTAGTTCTAAAGATAGAGATGCGAAGAAGTAGATATCTATTTCTGAAAGTTATAGTATATTTTACTGTATACCCAATATCCTCTCTGATCTTTCCAAGTAGGTAATTTTCTCATCCCGCTTATTTATACATTTTTTATACCCAATATCCCGAATTTAAAGACGTCCTTTCCCGATCCCTGAACACCTGTACCTGCGATATTTTTCTCACAAGAGATTCAAAAGGTTGAATCTCAAATTGGAATCCTTTTGGTAAAGACAGTCTCTAGGGACTCTCTCTACGTCTTCACATCTTGCTTTCTCATTGTAATGATAGCTAACTAGATGTGTTAGGATTATTTTGGTTTCATGTTAAAGCTATGTAAATAAAGTCATTTTGCTTACAATAAGTAAATAACATTAAAAAAAATATTTTTATTCTGGTAGAATAAAAGGAAGCAGATTCTATACGAATATGAAGAAACGGACTATAGATAGCATTAGGCACATTTTACATTACAGTACCTGTACTGTACTGTACCAGCTTTTTTAATAGTCTACTGCAGGACGTAGGCCTACCACGAAGGGTGATTGGGCCATATCCACCACGCTGGCCCAGTGCGAGTTGGTGGATTCACATACGCCATCGAATTTATTCTACGGACGTATGCAGGTTGCCTCACGATGTTTTCCTTTACCGAAAAGCCAGTGGTGTGAAATTCCGTACATAAATTCCAAAGAACTCATTGGTACGGGACCGGGAATTTGAACCCACAACCTCACGATTGTAAAGCGGGTGTCACTACCTCTTGACCACCACGGCTTATACAGTACCTACATTGATTTAATGTTGTTTTTGGTGTAAATTATTCAATAAATTTTTGTTATAATTAATTTTAAGTAAGTACCTAATGATCTTTAATTTACCTATCTTTGTTTGATTTGTTGACAAAGACTTTCATATGAACATAAAAATTATATATCCACAGGCAAATTTTTGAAAGTCTAGACTATACTTTCATTTCTAGCAAGATTCTAACCTATCCTAAATCCATGTTAATCGGAGTAGAAATTTGAGACCCCGTCTTGTCAAGTAAAAGTAGATTTCAGCCGAAAAGTGGAATAAACAGCATAATATAATAAGAAGTAGATTAAATACTCAATTATGCAAATACGCATTCAACATATTTAAACGTTGAATCGAATATTAAGAGATAATAATATCATTACTTTCGATTTCGAAAATTGTAACCGATAAAATCATCACCAACTTTGAGGTCGTAAATTATTTTTTTAGCAATTAGTTATCACGGTTATAAATTTTCTAGAGATGACCTAGATCACAAACTAAAGTAAAAAAATTAAATGTAGGTATTGCTCTAAAGTTTGAACGCAATTTATAATATAAAATGTGATATTTAGCTCCTAATTTTTTTTGCCTCGCTGGCTTATTATATCTTAGTGTATGTTTAACCATACTAATATTATAAATCCGAAAAGTTTGTTGGTTTCTTCCTCTTTCACGCAGCAACGGAGCAAAGGATTGACTTGATTTTTGGCATGGATATAGTTCAAGGACCGGAAAGTCACATAGGCTACTTTTTATCCTGAACAAGTTAGAGATTCCTGTGGGATGGCAAAAAAGTCAAAATACCACGCGGGCGGAGCCGCGGGCAAAAGCTAGTATGTAAAAAGTTTGTATTTATAAGGGTGCGATGGGGCTGGCACGGACTTTCAGTCCAAAAGCTACCAAAAAAACATCTCCTAATTTTTAAGTATAATCACTTGACAATAAGCCCGATTACAGAGGCGCCAGCGTAACTATATTAGCTAAATAGCATAGTTCTGTTTCTTTTTCACTTTAGGCATTCGATAGAGAGAACGCTTTTTACGCTGCTATTTAATTTACGCTGGCGCCTCTGTAATCGGGCTTAATGTGTTGATGTATACAATGTTGGTGAACTTGAATAAAATAAAAATAAATAAAATTAATGTAGACACCATTACAGGTATACCTAGTTATAATGCGTACCTATATATAACCTAAACTTAAAATAAACAAAATACTTTACTTTATGTTATGTTCGTTCTGACAACTATATTAGATTGAATCTGAACATGAAAAAAGGAAACGAGGAAAAATATGTAAAAATAATATAGGTTAAGTACCTACCTACCATACCATCGCAAAATATTGATTTCTCTCAATTCAGTCAACATACAGATTTCTGATAAAATTATAATAATAATCAGTGAGTTTGTAGGCTTGGGCGATACCTCTCGTAAGGGTCAAGAACCCTCTTGTCCTCGATAGAGATTTGTAAGTCGCGGTCCTCTCAGTCCGTCCACTTGAGATACCGATTCTTGGGACGATTGTTCGAAGCTCCTGAACATTTTTGAAGTTGAATGGAATTCCCTGATCCTTTAAATCTTTTGTGATTTAAAATTGATCATCAACATTGAGCTGTTGATTTTAAATTTAATGTGATTCCGTATTTTTTAATAGATATTTGATCTACAGAGTGAAATTGTACCTTCAATGTGAAAGTTTCTTACTATTTGTCAAATATTCAAAATTATGGGTCATAAAACTCTCCATTAATGACCACGGATTAACAACGACAGCACAGAGTAAGAAAAAACCGGACAAGTGCGAATCAGGCTCGCACGTCGAGGGTTCCGTACAAACACGTTGTTAAAATAACTAAAAACCTGTTTTAGCATGTGCTAATGAAGTTTTTTTTATATGATATTTTATATGATACGATTTACTCACTTTGAATTTTGAACCCATATATATTTTGTGAATTTTGAGGCCCTATTTTGCTTTGTGATATAAATAAAAATGTATAGTTTTCAGATTTATTCCTATATGTGTGCTCTGAGACAATGCTTCTCGCCAAATTTCATAGTTCTATGCCAACGGGAAATACCCTGTAGGTTTTGATTTTTGTGAGTGAGAAATATGCGGTTTTTACGACATAAACGGCTCTAACTTTTTCAAACGATGACTGATAAGTTTTTCTTTTACACAACTGCAAGAAACTATAGATATACGTATACAGTTTAAATTTCAACTCGATATCTCAACGCGTTCCCGATATAAAGAGTCTTGATATACACACAGACGGACAGACGGACAACAAAGTGATCCTATAAGGGTTCCGTTTTTTCCGTTTGAGGTACGGAACCCTAAAAATAGTGATAAAGCAGACAAGCTATTCAAACTAGAATATAAATGACGCATGAATGCAAGCCGCTTCCAACCGGCCCTAAAATGAATAAGAAAGATTACTAAGTCCTACGGGCGAGTTGCTGATGAAGACGAAGTTTGTATGTGTAATGTTTGTTATAATACTTATACCCCGAGTTACCCATTGACTACTTTATATCCCGAAACAAAAATGGCCACTGAATCAGAGATTTCACTGCAACTCTTACATAAATTAAATTTAATATAATTATTCATTCTATAGATTATGCATGATGTAGATCGTAGTACTAAAGACTTCCCGGGCATTCACTTCATTAAAGTTTTATGGCCCTTGATGCTAGCAGTTATAATAGATGATTACCTGCTTGATACATCCGCTTTTACACGACAGATCGACCATCAAACGATGTGCTACAAAGATGAATACCAGGTATAAAGATAAACTTAAAGATCATATTATCTGCAATAGTAGTAAAAGTATTAGATATGAATGACTAATATATACTGAATGGAAAATCAGCTGGACAGAAAAGAAAACTAACCCATAAGTGCTAGACATTGTCAAGGAAAAAAGGAAGCTTATATCATTAATCGAAAACAGAAGAGGAAAGATGTTTGGTCACCTTGGACGACATGACAATCTAATGAACATCATAATAGAAGGAAAGATAGGAGGAAAGAGAGGAAGAAGAAGACCACGCAGAGCGTGTTCAGAGAGAAGATTTCTAGACCAAATTAAAGAAAAAGCAGACGTCGTGTCGTACAGGGAGGTGAAAACACTAGCAGAAGATAGCGAGACATGGAAGTTGCTCCACCGACAAGAGCGTTGCTCTTAAATTATGACGATGATGACTGAATGACTAGATGGTCGAAAGGGCGTTACTTAAAGGTCTCGATGGAAACCACGCATCGGCAAGTGCAGCGTAGCACGTCAATCGCCAGGGTGGACAGACGAGCTGTTTAAGACTGTATGCAATCAGTCAACTTAGAAATCTATAGGCAATTATGTCTATATCGAGCAGTGGCCGTCTTTCGGTCGATAGATAGAAAGAGAAAGAAATACTTAACGGGATGAACATTTTAAAAAAAGCCCAAAGACGTATAAATCATTAAGAAAATCTAAAAGCCATCCAGCTCATTGTTTGTGTTTTTGTGCACTATATTGCACAAAATGTACAAACACTTTTAACGAAATTGGATAAATCATTAAAGATGCTTATAGGAATAATAAAACACATATTTTCGTTCATATTACATTATTTCAAGTTAAATGTAAACTTATATCCTACTTAACACTTATGTAGGACAGGTAAGAAAAGCAATCAACCATAAAAAATAATATAAAAGGCAATCAAAGAGCAATCAATATAGTACGCCTGGGAATTTGAGATTATATCTGCTACTTTCATTCCTTTGGTATTTTTGTGAATACAAATTAGATATTGATCTTTTTTCCACACAATTATGTGAGTTGTACGATGCGATTCACTTTTAACGAAAGAAAAACAATATTTTTAATACTACAAATACTCATATACTGAATAGTAAACTAGTTAATAACTAAATAATAATGACAATAGATACTTAATAATCTGACAAATATCTGATATTTTTTTACATGTAATTATAATATTGTTAAATAGAATTTTAATTATCTGATAAAAAATTATACGTCGGTAACGTATAATTTTTTGACATGTAACTAATAATTCTTTCTTTAAATTATTTATCTTTGAATATGGAAATAAAAGTTCTACGAAACAATACACACACCGGGCCTCTCGGCACATCTCTTTAATAAGCCCCGTAAGCCTTAACACGTTTTTGACCGATTTGGTCCATACTCGCAAATATTGTTAGGATTTATATACTAAAATTACTAAATGACCATGCCAAATGTAATCACTGATACATAGCGCGACATAGCGACCGTCACCTTTTTTGAGAGAAATACCACCCCATCTAGTTACTAAGTCAAGGTTGTAAAGTAGCTACTTACCTGACCTTTCATGCCAAAATAATTCAAATAATCATAAATACAAGATAGGCATTTAGATGGGTATTATATTAGGTAAAGTATTTTTTTTTTAATTTATAACTAATCTCTATAAAATTTAACTTGATCTCTGCGACAGCTGTCAGAAAAATCACGCCTATGAAGTCTTGAATTTCTTAATAGTACTGACAGTACCTGTCAATGTCATATTTTGTGGGCATGTCGATTAGTGATGGGCGACGAATGATCGTGACCACAGAGTTTTAGATAGAGTTTTAATTAAAATATCGATAGTTTATACTGACGATATTTTAAATAAAACTTGATTTATCAATATTATTGATAAATACCAATTAATATTATTATTAACTTCAAATCACAAGCAAATATTAATAAGTAATATTATTAATACCAATTATTATTATTAATACCAATTTTATTGTATATTTTAATATCATAACATTATTTACATGTGTACATACTTGATCTTAAACAATAGTAAGTAAATGAAATCCAATTTCTCACCTTCAACTACTCATTCGATTTCATTACAACATTGTTTGAATATCGATTTTTTCCACCACTATCCCAGCTCTAAAAATGTCAATCTTCTACTGTCGCAGAGATCAAGTTAAATTTTACAGAGTATAAATACATCTGTGGACCTAATCTGACCTTTGACCATTAATCGACCTATTTGGACTCTCAAGTAGGTTTTTATATAATTAGACCTTATTTTGCCTCAGGTAATCAGGTATTGTTATTAATTTTAAATTACTTTTTAATACAAGATTAAAAACTTCGATTTGGACGTGAGGATTTGATCAACGTTCCAAAAATAATTTCATCATTAAATTAATGGAGAGGTATGCTAATACATATATAGGTATACTTAAGTTCGGGAACATAAACGATATCTACTTACCTACACGTAGAAGTGCATAATGTGTACAATGTCATGTGTGTATTGTGTATACCTATTAAGCTTTATGGACATGAAGGTGAATATTCGCGGGCAGTGGCGCGGCGCGTCCTCCGGCGGACAATGGAACCTTTGTTGCACAATGCCCATTTCCGATTACCAGATTGAATCGTGTCCATCGTGTTCGTCAAAGCGCCGGTGCCAATAATCGTGGACGCAGATTCGCAACTCGTTCTGTGCTTCAATATTTCCATATTTTTGGTGCGGTACGCCTATTTTCGCTGACAACGGCCTATGATTTTAGGTAGAAGTATCAATAGTAGCTGTGTTCTTACCTGTTAATGAACAGGCATTGCTTTTGATTGGTTTAAAGTAAAACAAGTTGTACAATACTCGTTAAAATAAACGTCAGTAGTACAAATCAAAACAATGCTAAGTATCTCACGGCGTTCTTTTCACTTGAAAAATGCAATTAGGTACATACAATTGCCAATAGGTATGTGTAGAAAAACACGACGTGTTTTGCTCGTATATTATATGATTATAGCTTTCGTTACACTAAACTACGTAAACTACGTAAAGTTAATTCAAGTTATTTTTAAGTTATGCGGGAAAGACTCACTAATTGAAAATAGTGAAACATATTGCTTTTAAAAGCTCACGACCAGATAATTCACCACCATGTGAATATTCAGGCAATCCAGCTTGAGCAAACGGACATACTAATAAGACTCAATAGAACGAAACCGTTCGAATTAGTGTGAAAGTTAATTATAAGTTAAACTCGTAGTCATAGTGTTATAGTGCCATGTACAAAGAACACAATAACGTAGTGTCTTCGCCTTAATAGAGACAATAGGAAAAGTGTTGGTAGAGACATTCTCATCTAGCAATTTAAGTTATATTTAAAATACTTACCAGCCCATAGCTAGATCGTAATTTTTAAGATATGCTCGTCAGCGTTTCAAAAATATGTTTTCAATTATCTCCCAGTCTCCTATATCATTTTAATTGAATGTTTTCGAGTTTAAGTCTAAATAGAAATGTAAAAGTAGTTAACATGGCTTACTATGCATAATAATTATATCTATGGTTAAAACGCATCCTACACAAGTCAACTGTTAGCTTGCTGTACGTATAAGAATTTTCAATTTCCTCTAATATCTTATTTGTCAGATAGTTTCGGCTTTAAGTTTTACTTTGGTTCTTACTATTTTAATTGGTCTAGTAATACTAACTATAGTTATAACGCATTCTGCTAGTTATAGTCAACTGGGTACTTGTAATACAATCTGCATACGAGTCGCAAGTGCATTAACTACCTCCCAGATAACCACACATCGAGTTTAGAATGAGTTATGCTGAAGTTAATTCTTGCGAAACTAGAACGCAGTTAAGTCGTATCTGGACATCGTAGAGCTGTTTGCGGCCGCAAACTTCCACTGGAAATCGAACTAATATAGCACCATCGATTGCGAGGCTATCTCGAAGCCGGGACTTTCAAGAATTTCAACTCCAAGTTTGGTTGTTATTTAATTTAACCTCTCGTTATGCGGGCGGCTGAATAAAGGTCCCTATTGATGATGCGTCCGAATCGATGTCGTCAGTGACGCCGATTTAGTCAAGTCATATTTTGGTTTCATATTTTACACAAACACTGGTGATATAGGTAACAAAAAATATAGTGCAGGTATAAATATAAATTCACAGATAAATTATTTAAAATTTAATCAGATAAGGAGTAATTTGATCAGGAAGGAAGAGTTAATCATCAAGTCAATCAGTGATTAGAGCACGGAGGACTGATGACTGACAGGGTTGAAAAGATCTCAGGTGGAGACCACTTGCCGGAAAGCGCAGCGTAAGACGACGACCTACAAGGTGAATGGATGACATCGGAGACGCGCTGGATATAAGTCGCTTCCAAACGGTTTTATTGAAGATCTTTGGACGAGGCCTATGTGCAGCAGTGGACGCCCTATGGTTGAAACAATGACCATGAATCAGATGCTAAACTATATGTCGCCAAAACTTTTATTTGTATGCTAAGACAAAGAGAAGTCGTTATTTCTAGTGACAATGTCGCCAAATTGTGATCCTGTCAATGAACGACATGGATTCGTCGTCGTCAGTGGGGACCTTAACGCACCGTCTGCCAAACGAGACGCTTGTCGTACCCATTGTTGCGGAAATTTAGACGAATTTGTGATCATCGCGTTTCATTAAAGGCGTGTTTAGTGCAAAAGGCGCGCAGCTTTTAATTCACAAAGCCGGTACGGTGCGAACGTAAAACAAAGTTTACGAGAGCTCTTCGTTAGTTGCTCACTCATACAAGATCCAGAGTTCGGATTTGGAGTGAACGCAGCTGCGATAAAATCGCAAGATTTACTTGCCGGCAGTGTTAAAGCCTTTATACACTTTCTGATTTCGTTGGAGCCTGACTATGACATAAACGGACCAGCCAACTGTTCATCGGCACATTGTCGGGCTCGGTACGTTTGTAGCAATGCTGAATGTCAGCCCCGATTTGGTTTGCCTACTATCGAATGGAACGTGTAAGAGGAATTTTAATCGAGATTTATTTTATTCTTCCTTTTTCATTAGATGACTTGCTTTTAACTAGATATAAACTTTATAGGTCTTAATTAAGCTAGACGCTATCAAATAGTTTAACGACTTAAACATAAACATAGAGAGGAATAAGGAGAAGAGAATGCTAAAAATGATAAGGTTGGCACATGGCAGTTAGAAACATTTTTAATTTTCATGATACTGCATTTTACATAGGCATTAGACGGTTTTGACAAGGAATTACCTACCTGTTATTAATTTTTTTTTCTGAATTCTGTATCAGCGAGTGAAATACGGTGTAGTAGGTACCTTTTTAAAATAATAACACGGTATCTTTTGTCTAATGCCAGAAAGCTATAACTGAATCATTAGAACAGCTGTGAGTTATACGATCACAGGACTGAGTGAGAACGGGAGCGAGCTAAGAAAATTTAAGCTTGTTTCGTATACTTATTTTTTTGGATGATTCAATTATTAAAGCCAAATATTTACTTTACCGTCAGTCCATCATATGTACCTACTAATAAAATAACACACTTAGACACTAATACAATATGTTTTACCTAGAATCTATCGAAGAAAATATATCTCTAGGTACTTTTTGCTTGTAAAATCCACTATCTGTCTATTTTATCAAAGTCTGAGAAATGAAAAAGAAATTTATGTTGTAAAAAGTCCTCATGAACAATACTGAAAAAGTTGAAACCGCCTGCAATAATCCGCAGAAACCGTTAACAAGCCAGTGAAGCCCCTGAAATGAGGGTATGGCATAGTGTAAAATGACGGCAAAAAGGCCGCGGGTTACCGCGAGCCATCGAGCTGAGAATCCTAACTGCAGTTTTTAATTAACGCTCGCTTTTATTGCGTCACAAAAAATAACGGCGTACTGTTTCCTCGCTCATATGGTTTCCGAGCTTAAAAGGAAGCTGTGATACTTCACGTTGTTAATACTTTTACGGCGTGTATATTTATTATGTAGAGCGCTTATTACTAACCTCGCCTCTAACTTCGCATGAGTTACTTAATTACATCTCGGTAATATAGTCTCAGTAATACCTAATATAGGAGCTATAATTCTCAGTAGGTTAAATGTACCTATTATGAGAGGTTATGAGTCTCACACAGACGCGATCTACGCTGTTAGCCACAATACTGATTAACAAACGTCCAATTGCAGCCTTCGAAGCATGTAAATGGAACATGATGATTGGGTATTTGCTGATCACCACTTTGGCCTTAACCGTCCATATCTGTGTTAGAAAGACTTAGACTAAGAAAAAAGTTTGATAGATGAAAATTTAATAATGGACGTGGCGTTGACCCTTCCCGGCTAATGCATATAGATCGGTTCGGATAAGTAGAAAACAATAATGGCTGTATAATTACGGTGCTCTATAATAAACAATACAATGAACTAGCGGGTTTAATTCCCAGGCTAGTGAGAGGAAAAAATGTTAAACTGTAGGCGGAGCCGAAGGTACGAGAGGTGAGCCTTGCGCGGTGATCGTGCCCCGGAGCTCGCCGGGGGCTACCTGCCGTAATTTGAGAGCAACAAATTACTCATAATAATAAATGTAGCCTACTAATTTCGAAAAACAAAACAACTTAAACTTCTCCGGTGAGACGGCGGAGAACACCGAACTTGGAATATTATCTATGAGTCAGAAGTTAAAATACCCGGAGCTTTTGCGGCACGCTTGATAAATTTTGTTCTCCTCGTTGGATATTCTTTGATGAATAAGGAAAAATATACATTTTGTGTGTACTTACAACTGAATTATACATAGGTATCGATTTGGATGCCCCATTTTTTTTAACATTGAAATTGCAAAACTAATAACTAGTTTTGTAGACTAGTGAAAATTTACAAAAATAGATTTTCGGTTATCTTTAATTTCCAAATAAAAATAATCTATCTAAATATTGACATATTTTTAGCAGCAAATGTTCAGTATTTGACTATTTTGATTCGCGAGTATTCAAAAATAGTTTATTTGCTATAAAAAGCGCATCAAGTAAAAGACCCGAATATCTTTTCTGGGCCAAACATTACACTGCGCTATCACTTCCGCAGTTTGCCCTCAGGTACTACGGTTAGTACGTATCTCTCGGGGCGGGATATCTTTGAAGGTACGAGCTTTATCGAGCCAATTCGCCGATCACGAGGTTTATCGGTGAAGCGCGAAAAGTGCGGCATGCCTTGCGGAGTTTACGACGTCCGCCGCGCTAGGGCCTCTGATCACTTACTCTTTTTACGTATCCAGATACGAGTACAGAGTTATAGGCCTGTAAATCCTGTACCTAATTTGATGTCTCGTTCGTTTTTAGGTAAGGTTGTTCTACAACTTTAGCTGTAAGACTTACGCCAAAATTGTTGTCAGTTTCGTGAAACGGAAACAGTTGCCAAGTGCCTATGGTTAGTTGTGTTTGACCACGTACTAGTACGTAGTCAAACGCAAACCTATATTTAAAAAAATCTGTAATAAAGTTCTTGCAATTGATTTATAGATATTTGAAGCACCGGCTTTATTCACGAGGATAATTTTACATGATACGCAAAATAATGGCAATTGAGAACAAAGGGGAATAGGCAATTATTTTATTTAAAATACGTAGAGTCGTTTGACAAACCGATCGTGAACGTTTCGGGCGGTTCCACGGCATGAATGACTGGCTTCGTAGTCATTGTTACTTGTAATTGCAGGGCATAATTTTATGAAACTTTGACCCAGAAGTAAAAGCATCTAAGTATTTATACATTTATTTTGTAATTAGAAATCTGAAAGTAATTTATTTTAACCCGTTGTCAACTTTTACTTATGTTATATTGTTATGAAATTATGGTAATGTGCAAGTGGGATACAAGTCAAATCCTATATAGCACCACCTACTAGTACGTAGTCGAACACAAACCTAAATTTAAAAAAATCTCTCATTTAGTGTATAATACCTACTCTTGAAACATAGTAACACTTAATAGCATAGGTTTGAGTAATGGCGTGTATAAAGGATTTGTTTACGCTCTTATAACAGTATCATCATCAGTGGCTGTACTTCACGTAATGTCTGAACCGCAGCTCTCGAACAATGGGAGATGCTGTCTGTTTCAATCTAGCTGGGACTTTATTTCACTAGAAGCTTATAATTTAAAATCACAACTACGCATAACGCCAATAACTACATGATAATTACTCACAGAGCACAACAAATCACTAATTTTATGTGCTAATTTATTTTATTAGTACACAATAACGACTTTTTTCGTAATTTATTAACCATACATTTACCCGTGTGTCTCGGGCACCGGGTAAAAATAAAGCCTTTCTCTAAATCTCTAAGATCCACATACTAGCGCGGTTAGTATGCAACTAAATCGACAATGGTATGCAGAGTTTTTGTGCGCACCAAATCGGTACCATTTTTCAGTCTGGTCCCTACGAAAATAATGTATCAACGTTTTTACGTTTTTCACCAAACGTATATACGTTAAAAGTACGTATGCGTCTCACGAGTACTGCGTGCGAGTTATTGCCGCATAAAATTCGAGTTGGGCCATTTGACTTAATAGGAAAGCGTGTAACGGATCTCGTTCTATTTCGTAATTGTACACAGTAATAACATAAGTTCGTGCCTAAAATCGGTTTCGGATTGGGTAGGAGTCGTATAAGATTCTCTTATTGTAATAATATGATTGTTATCTACTGTAAAAATCCTGTTATATACTTACTTATACTTGCCATATTTCTAACGCGAGACACTGATGTGTTTTGCACTGAAGTGTAGCGTGTTTATCACAATAACTTAACTTTATATTATTATGATTGCAGTAATAACATAATTTCGTGCCTTGAATCGGTTTCAGAGCGGGTTCGTGCGTAAACGTATAAGATTCTCTTTTTGTAATAATAAAAAATTCACTGTCTTTCACTGAATTCACTGTATTAAACTGCAAAAATCCTGTTATTTACTAATTTTTTTTCCACATCGCGAGACATTCATGTTTTTTACTCTGTAGTGCAGTGTTTTTTCACGATGACTTTTAAGGGGATTATAATTGCATTGCCGTATTTCCGAAGTTAATAGTACGGTGCTATATAGGATTTGACTTGCATCCCACTTGCATATTACCATAATTTCATAACAATATAACATAAGTAAAAGAACAACGGGTCAAAATAAATTACTTTCAGATTTCTAATTACAAAATAAATTTATAAATACTTGGATGATTTTACTTCTGGGTCAAAGTTTCATAAAATTACGCCCTGCAATTACAAGTAACAATGCCTACAAAGCCAGTCATTCATGCCGTGGAACCGCCCGAAACGTTCACGATCGGTTTGTCAAACGACTCTACGCATTTTAAATAAAATAATTGCCCATTCCCCTTTGTTCTCAATTGCCATTATTTTGCGTATCATGTAAAATTATCCTCGTGAATAAAACCGGTGCTTCAAATATCTATAAATCCATTGCAAGAACTTTATTTCTCGTTGGTCAATTTGTGAAGATGTACTGTATGTCCATAAACAGTTGACCCTTTGTAAAGTAGGCGTTTTATGTGTGTCTATTGACTTTGAATGTATTTATTTACTAGTGTATGAAATAGTCACACAGGCGGGTGTTGCGGGCTTATTTCGAAGTGCTAGATATTTCTGTCTCTTTTTATTGTAATCTGTATTGGTGTTAGAGTGACGGAGATAGAAAAAATGTCGAATGCGTCAGAGTTGGTGCGCAGTAGTCACGGGCGCAATCAGTATGCGCGGGCGGTGCGTGTCGGCATGCGTCGGCGTCCGTTCGCACAGATACCTCTGTTTATATCACTATACGAACAACTATCAAACGCCTTATTTACAATCCAATAGACAATAGTACTCTAAGAAATGTGTTTTGAATCACATGTTTAGAATTGTCAGTTTACAACGTCTGACTAAGGCACGACTTGTGACAAAACAACACCCTAGCTATTTCAGAAATAGTTTAGAGAAGTAGTAATCAAAATAGAAAACAAAAGAATTCTAGTAAATGTCGCACATCAAAAGAAACCCTTTCTAGAAATTTATCTCAAATGAAAACTTATTTCCTTTGTCTCATAAAGCCATTCTTAGAAAGTCTACCTAACTCGTTTGTTATTCACAACAGCCGACCAAATTCTGAACTAGGAGCTAAATGAACAGAAAAACGTGGATAGAACATTATTAAGCTATTTCCCATTTTCGTTTTTCCAATACCGTCGCATCACTTCAATGCACATGGGAGATTGCGAATACGTGAGAATGTGAGTGATTATTTGTGAAATGGCTTTGCGGAGAGGACTGCTGCAGCCGGCGATGGATGTATTGAGTGGAGATTATATCTGGTGCTGTCTGAGAAACAAAAGATAAAATAGCAAGAGATTGAAACTACGGTGCGAATGTACCTACGTCACATGAGTAAACAGCTTTCAGAGTACAAGCTTGCTAGCAACACGTAAACTTATTTCTTACTTAAATAAGTTATTTAAAGTAATTACAATATTATGATAATAATTATATTCACCAAGTTACATAAAAAAATTGAACTGTATTCTGTAAACAATGTTTGATTTGAGTTCACCATTTGATGTAAGACCAAAGTAGATTTTTGAAAAGTTTTCGTACGTGTTAGAAGCGGTTAGCTTATAACTAAAGGAGTCGTTATAATTTTATTTCGTATCTTAAAGTGTATAACAAAATTCAAATCTATGTTTTTTGTAGGTACGTATCATTTCTCACTTTCAAACTGTGTAGATATGTGATTTTAATGAGTGTAAAATTGACGTGAGTGACTAAATGTATAATTGTGAATGAAACACGAAGTCTTCCGACCGCTCCTTTATCTTGCAAAGTACGATTATTTATACAAATCTTAAGACTTGGTGTATGTGTACGTCTGCTGAAAAAAATATCGTGAGGCAACCTGCGTACTAACGTAAATTCGATGGCTTATGTGAATCTACCAACCCGCACTGGGCCAGTGTGGTGGATATGGCCCAATCACTCTTTATGGATAGGCCTACGTCCTGTAGTGAACTATTTAAAAGGCTGGTACAGGTAATTGCGTCTAGCAGATAGAGCTCTGTAGAGTATTTAGTCCGCGGTGCACGGGGCGATATTCGCTTGATGGGGCGCGGAGTCCCGGCCGCGAGCGAGCGCAGCCACGATGTCAATCGCGACTCTTCTTTTTGCTTCCTGCTCGGTGAGACAATGGAGGGAAAATGTTTTCTACGTGTGGGGACGGTGGGGTGTGGGGTCAACAGCGGGAGCACTAATCTCTGTCGGGATCGCTCGGATTAATGGCTCGTATTGCCGTGCCCGTTGTTTGTTTCACAGTTCTTGGTTTGTCTACTTGTTACAAGTTTCTTGGTACGGTTTGTGTTGCGCGTATTCTTTGCAACCCAGGTGTTGTATTTGTTTTGTTGAATATGTTCCTTCTTGTGAGCATTTTTCCTTTTCTTTGTGTATAGAAAATACTTCTTCGTTGGAATGTTAGATTTACATGCCTCAGAGCTAGGGTAAACCAGAACATTATACGAGTGCATATATGCTAGACCTCGACTGGCGGGACCGAAAATTAGTAAATTGCTTTTAGGCAGCCACATTTTGGGAGTTAATTACCATTTCAGAAACAAAGGCGTTTACCATCTTTGTTTATTTGTTGTTTAAGTAAAAAGTATCTAGTAAAAATACCGTGCTTTTTTAAAAATAAAATGCAAACAAAAATAAATGAACAGGAAATGTTGATATCTCCAAAATAAAATTTCCAGCTCGAAGATCTCAGCGCTCATTAAAATTAATCTAAATGCAGATGTAACTCGTTCATTCCGCGGCGACGTTTTTATAAACAATGAAAATGAAAAGGCATCAAGCCGCCCGAGTGCTCTTGACCGACTTGAGTGAATGCGGCAGGCACCGGGAATTTATCCTGCAGTGAAAGTTTCCACCACGAGGAAAGCATGAAAACATTTTTATACTTGCCCCAATTGCCTTGGAAATATTGTATCATTTTACTTTGGGCTGTGATTTGCTTTTCTGTGCTTAAGTGGATATGCTACATTGAATATTTATGTCTCTGGGTTTGATTCTTTGTACAGAGATTTGGTTTATTTAGGCTTAGGCTTTGGTCTATTAATCTCGGTCTAAGTATACAGCAGTCATAAGTAATCAACAATTTTAATACTTACTTATATTAGCTCCCTGAAAAAAATATTTAAGGTGTCACCAGCATGAACTCCATTAGTAACTATTCAGTTTTTAAACAATTTCTGGTTGATAAAAAAACCTCTTTTCTCTATAAATATCATGAGTATCAACTAGATAGCATAGCATATTTATCTATATGATATCACCAATTATTCAGAAAATATTTACACGAAATAAATTATTTTGTTGTGTAGTAATTTGCATTACCGCACCGGGGATGTACAAAAACTGTTTTGGACGCTGTACCACTTTTGATTGCGTCCCACCCCGTCGAATCAAATACGCCTATTAGGGAGAACGCTGCTACTAATTAAAATAAAATTGTTGAAACACAGCTCACGGCGGCGCGCTCCCGGTTCGGACTAACTTTTAACGAGGATATATTTGGTTTCGAACAACCCTTTGGTGATTTTAGCATTGAAACTGACTGCAAATAACTCCATAATTGACTTAAAACAACTTCTGGCTTTTGGTGGCGAATTCCGAGGTTACCTAAGTCGGACCGCTGGGAATACCTGGGAGCTGTTAGCAGGATTACACTTCCAAACTAGCTGATTGTTATGCACCAGGATAACTAGGTACCCAACCTGCAACTATTGCACTTACGCTGATTAATGGACCTATTGCTACTGTTTGGTGGTTTCGGGCAGAATGTAAACTTGTGGTTTGTAATACACTTTGTATATCGACGCTTGAAAGGCAAAAATTACCAAGCGACAGTTTGGGCGATATTGAGTTATATATATCACTGAAATCAGAAAAAAAAACTGCGTCGATTGGTCTTACTCTCACGGCGCTAGGACGAAGTTTGTTGTCGTTTGGTAATTTAAAAAAAGACACATTTTCACAGTTTTCGGCGTCCAAGCGACTAAAATTTTAATGATTTATGAATATTTTTCACATAGTAAGGATTAGATTTTTATAATTTACACTAAGTCATTTTTGCCTCGACTCTAAATAATGCATCTAAACATAAAGTATTTTCTGCCTTGCGAGTACCCAGGAATTAGCATTACTTAAGAATTTTTACCTGATTGTTGTTTTTCTCTCTCGTAATTTAGGACTTTTTAACACACCTTCAATAGACTTTCTTTGTCATTTAGTACTTTTTATCTAAATATAATTTATTCAAAAATGTGAAGTAGTTAATATCTACCTGCCTAAAACAGGATATATTTTGTCGTTAAGTAATTTTCTACCCGCCGATTTTTTTAAAGTTTATGTTACTTAGATAACTGTTTCTGATATGAGATTTCTCTAAAAGTGACCTTATCCATGCAGCACCTTTTTTGTTTTGTCACTTATCCGCACTGTAAATCAGATTCAAAGTGGCTGTTGGTAACAAAATAACGATTACGTCTTCACCGAACTGTCGCTTAGACAACATGCATGCGTGCGCGCATGGTGCAAAGTGCTTAATCTCGTAGCTTGTTTGTGTACTCGGTAAGTGCATTATTAAGATTTTATGACTTTATATTTATAGATTTTCAGATATGACTTTATATTTGATTATTAAATTTATATTTTACATTAATTTTAATCTATTGTTAAAAGTAGATAAAAATCGAAAAAAGCGAGCAGATTGAAGCGAGATAGAAGCTTGGTAATTTGGTGTGTTTCAGTGTGTTTAGCATAATTATGTGGACTTTGAGATTGCCATTGATTCGGTCAAGACATGGGCTGTGATCGAGTCTATCCAGCGATGCCGCAAGTAGTCCAGCCGGTTTGGAGACAGGTCAGTTCCTAAATTTACGGAAGACGGATAGGTTAGTCCTTCTGAGGAAAGATGGGCGCCCTGCGGACTTTCCCTTCGCGTACCGCCTTATAGTACTGCTGGATGAGGTGGACAAGCTGTTCGAATGCGTGATAGCTGCTTGCCTCATCCAGTATCTTGATAGGATTGGTCCACACTTGACCGACGAGCAATTTGGTTTCCGGGCGGGCCGGTCTACAATCGACGCTGTTAAACATGTCAAAGGCCTCTCGGACGAGGGGGTGGCTCATGGTCAAGTATTGGTGGCGTGTCTCTAGACATCGCCAACGCATTTAATATACTGCCATGGGTTTGTGTAGAGAACCTACGAAGAAAAGTCGCCAATTGCCGCCAGTCTTGCGATGGCAACGGTGCAGGTGGTGACGAGAAGGATAGTGAAACTGGGACTCCAAGTAGCGCTGAACAAGTCAGAGGCCCTGGTAATCCATGGCCCTCGACGAGCGCCGGAATCACTAGGGAGTGAATCAATTAAGGTGAAGCCTACGATGAAGTATCTAGGGCTACACCTCGATGAAAAGTGGAACTTTTGGGAGCATTTCGCCCAGTTAGTTCCTCGAATAATGGGTGCGGCTGGGTCACTTAAACGCCTTCTTCCTAATCTTGGGGAACCAATTGCCGCTAGTCGTCTTTTTTATCTTGGAGTGGTGTGGTCGATGGCCTTGTGCGGGGTGCTTATATGCTAAACCGAGAAACGGTCGCTTTTCTAAAGTGACCACAACGCGCAATGGCCATCGAGGTAGTCAGAGGTTATCGCACTATTTCGTGTGACGCGACATGCCTTTTGGCTGGGTCACCTCAATGGGATTTAGAAGTGGAGGTAAATAAATAAATAATTTTATTTTCAGACAACACAGTAAATCGTTAAAATCAGTAAACATAAGGTACATGCGAACATACTCGTGGCGCACGGAGCTACGCCAACGCGGGCAGAATCCGGCACTCGTATGCATGCTCGAGGAGTGGAAGGAGGAGCTGGCCAAGCATACAGCTGGCAGCTGGACCGTCGAAGCTATATAGCCCGTCCTCGTTGACTGGCTGGACAGGGCGCATGGGTCGCTTATCTTCCGGCTCGTGCAACATTCGCAGGTGCTTTCTGGGCATGGATGCTTTGAAAAGTACTTGTGCCGCATAGCCGGAAGAGAATCGACAACAGAGTGCCACCACTGCGGCTGCGACGAGGATTTGGCGCAACACACTTTGGAGGAGTGTTCAGCATAGGCAAATGAGCGCCGAAGCCTCGTCGCAAGTGTAGGAACTGATCTCTTGCTTCCAGCATTGATTCAGTCAATGCTTGGTTGTGAGAGATCGTGGGAGACGGCCGTTTCATTTTGCGAACAAGTTATGTTGCGTTTGTGTCTAAAGGAAACGGTGGAGTGCGAAAGGGAGAACTTTTCGGAACTCCCGATGCGCCGCCAAAGAACTGGGCGTCGGAGGAGGATTTTCCACGCTCTCCTTCGACCCCGTAACAGGTGGCTTGGGCAACGAATTCGAGGGAGTTCGTTGCCTGAAAAGCGTAGCCCGAGGGCTACGCTAGGAAGATCGTGCGGTGTTTCCCCGCGCCACTTAAGGAAAGAAGGGTGAAAATCCACCCTTAAATAGGGCAAGGTCCTAGGAGCCGCGAACGAGTGCGAACGCGTCCCCGCAGCTCCAACACATAGGCAGCAACCTCCCCGGGGTTTGTAGTGGGTACACCGATCAGTGTAACTCCCACATAACCACCCTGCTCCCTCGGCGGAGTGGTAACCATAAAATATTTCTTTGAAAAAAAGAAGGACAAGTAGTCCAGCTAGGTAAATCCAACTTCAAGAAGGAGGTCAATCGCTGAATCCAACTCGGCTAGGCAGCGTTCGGAAAACCACATGACGTCTTTTCATCCGATAAACCTCAGTGCCTCAAGACGAGAGTTGCAACAGTTGTGTGTACCCGAAACGTGATCGTTTACTGTGGGCCTAATCGCAGCGTAGTCTTGATATCTAGGTTATGGGTCCACCTCCGAGATGAACGGAAGATCTCATCAAGACCGCAGCATCGTGCTGGAAGCAAGCCGTTTCCAGCCGGTCTTATTGGAAATCTATACGGGAGGCCTTAGTCCAGCCGTGCAATGTCTGCAAAGACAACGACGACGACAAATTAATAGAAACAATAATTAACAATAAAATAAGTAATGATTTGACATGGTTGATTTTTATTATAAATATTTAGATAGGTTTTCCAGAAACCGATGTCAACTTTATAGTTTTAATTTTAAGTAGTTTTTATTGTGACAATATTTTTTATAGCATTTTTTTTCATTCATCATCAGATGAGGTTCATACTCAGTAGAGAGTGTTTGTAGATAACTACAAGGGCTGTTTAAGAATTGGTGATGACGATATCCGTTGAAAACTTTTGCAAAAGTTTCTGATGTAGTGTACAAACCTGAATTTTTGATAGGTTGTTTCTTTTTGGAAGGTAAGTGTAGGACATTTTGTCCTACACTTACCTTATTTAAATAGGACTATGGTTGAAATTGCCTGGCAGTAAAGTGGTTTATCTTTTTATTTCGATCATTTTACCTATGTGTTAAACATCTGTTTATTCTGGATGTATCATTTTGCTTCAAATATAATCATAAAATATTGGGGTTTAGTTAATTTTACATGTTTTATGATAAAAAATTGTTTATGGTTAGTAATTTTTACTTGTTTGTGATTTTGATCAAAATTTTACTAACCGACACTATCTCTTAAATTATTGAGAAAAATCATATTTTTTAAATGACAGTTCATAAAGCTTTTAAATTTCATTTATAATCTATTAGAACCGAGTAGAAATGAGTAATAGAAAATTTTATATGATTTTTTTTCCAAAAAATAACACTTTAAAACGCTCTGGTGTAAAGTTGCCAATATGTCGCTTGGTAATTATTGCCTTTCAACCGTCGATATATAGTTCTAGCATATAATATATAAGTATTGTCGTAACACGAAGATGTATCCGCAGACGGAATGTGCTTAGTTATGAAATGGACACATGCGAACGATACGCATAGCAAGTCACACATAGCAACATGTAAAGATTATTTCTAAGGATCATAAAATATTAAAAAAAAAACATATATGCCTCTACTACACTTAGTTGCTGACCTAGGATGACAAAAAATATGTTTGACCTTAGAACAATGTTTAGCGACCACCGCTCTGGACCTGTTAGTAAGTAGTTTTAAAGACAGGTTATTTTACGATTGTTTTTGTTTGTTCCAGCTAGAGTTGGAGCAGGGCGGCGCCGGTGGCGGGCGGCGGCGATATGATGGACTGCCTGTGCCCCGCGCCGCGCACGCTGGCCTGCCGAGTCGTGCTGCTGGATGAAAGAGAGCTGTTACATGAGATACAAGTAAGTTTCTACTACTATATTGTGATCTATATGTACCCTGTCATAGTCAAAAACGTAGGTATTCCTACTGGTAGTCTGAAGAAAATAATCGTACTTGTTGGGTCTCTCCATTTCTGGGGCTGGACCTTTTGAAGCTCTGTTCGTAGGAGATGTACAGAAGGTGCGAGTAACTGAGCGCTCACGTGTATTTGTCGGTCTCTCTTATACAACAGAAAACGTTAAATGATCTCCCCTAGTGTTTTTTTACAAAAAAGTCTCTGGACTTCATTGTATTTTAGACTCGATGTCCCTACACTTTTTCTACATCATCCGATATGAACATCACAAACCTCAAACGTCATAAGATTTCAAAAACCTTTTCGCCTCTAAACATATCAAAGTATTTCAACTAAACATGAGACGCACCTAATGGATTTTCTAAAGGCAACTTTGCTGCGGACGTTTCCCGGCGGGTCTGATGGCATTTTTCAATTTTCCCCGTATCTATGAAACAACGCGTAGATTCCTTCGTATCTCTCGACCCCTCACTTTTGAAGTGCAGCTATTCCGAGGCGAATTATTTGAAGTACACCCAGGGGCTCAAGGAAGGTCTTTTATATGCGGAATACGGGTCTAAGGTGCGGACGATGAATTCACTGAATCGTACGTCGGCTGTATGAATATTAAATTCTATTTTGTACACATTGTCGCTGCACGGTGAATGTGGGAGTGAACCGCGGCTTACACTGCTGTGTCTTAAGTACTGCTTTTACTTTGTAGATACCTATGTACATTTTTTGATAAGTCTGATTCGTTTTTAAAGAAATTTTATTTTATTCAGGCCCAGAAAGTTACAAAGTCCATATGTTGATTTCCTGTAAGGTTTTACATCAAAACATTTAATCTTAAAATAGTAACATTTCGAACCCCAAAATGTTGAATTCTTTATGTTGAAGTTATAATTCCTTGAATATTGAATTTTATATAAACTTGAATCCCTTAATGTTGAACTTATAAGTAATTTCACTATTCAATTAATAAAACGTTTTCTCAAAAGATTTCAGATTGTTGACACTACATTGAAAATAATTAACTGATTATTTAGACTGGTATTTGTTAACGACGCGTGACATCAACCATAACCATCGACTTGGGATTTTTTAAGTGGCGCCATACAAACAAACTAAAAAGAGAAATCTATCTAGTAATCGTGTTCTATTCTAACCTTTAGGTACAAAACCCTAAAAATTTTACACAAAGGCAGGGTTTGCAGAGTAGTTTTCTAAATAAATGAACCACAGCCCTTTGAATCCAATTTCGCTTCAGCGTCAGCGTCCTCGCTTACGGTCTCAAATCTTTATTATCCTGAAAACTTTCACAAACTCGAAACATATAAGACTGGCTTTAGACAAATTCCGTTCCTACACACCAAGATAATACTTTCATAAGTCCGCGTCATAACCGTAAACAAGAGAAGAATTTATGGCAGATATGCCTTTGTTCAGCCTGCGCGAGCCTCCAAACTTGTTCATCAAACAAATTCAGAAGATATATGGGGCTAGAATGGTCCAATTTGGCTAAAGTGGATGTGACAAGAGTTCGACATTTCCCGCGGAATTGTATGGATATTTTAGATAAATCACCGGTCTCCACAGATATTTCCCTATCTGCAAAGGGACATTTGTCTTGAACGAACCTTACAATCGGAAACTTTTCCCTTTTCTGAAATATTCGACGATTTCTATTAGTTTTAGCTTGTCATGCAAACTTTAATTCTGACAGGGGACGGATAGTAGGCAAGTACAAACTTATTGTATTTGAATAGATATAAATGGGTAGAGGTATAAGTGCATACATAGATTTTAATATTAATTAGATTTGGATATTATTTTAAAATGATAAATGAACAGTGTAAAATCCTCCTTCCTACTCCTACTAAGTATATCCTATCCTACTAATATTATAAACGCGAAAGTTTGTGAGGATGGATGGGTGGATGTATGGATGTTTGTTACTCTTTCACGCAAAAACTACTGAACGGATTGAGATGAAACTTTGTAATAATATAGCTTATATATCAGAAAAACACATAGGCTATAAATTATAATGATATAATGCGGGCGAAACCGCGAGTAAAAACTAATAATATTATAAACTAGTTTTGTAACTCTTTCACGCACAAACAGCTGAACCAATTTAGAATAAATTTAGTGCAGAGGTAGCTTAGACCTTGGATTAATATATAGGCTACTTTTTATTTCGGGATATCGCGGGATACTAGCTGCGGCCCGCGGTGTTACCGTATTAAGTAGTAGTATTTCATAATTAACATGATGTCGTCTTAAAGTACGTTTAAATTGCTCAACCAATCACTGCGTATATATGCAATGAATGCTGCAAACAATAAAGTTTCATCTTCAGTAATTACAATTAAATGACAATTTTAATCGTGCAAGCTTGGCGCATGCCATCAAAGCTAAGCTCAGTTTCTTCGTTTCGTTTCATGGAATCGAATGTCTGAGTACATAATTGATTGAGCCGCCTGAGCTTGCGTTGATTATAGAAAATTATGGGTGGAGCCGTCCATTCGTTGAAATTATCTCAAAACACGAGACGGTCATAAGAAATTTTGGAATATAAGACATACTTAGTTCGATATCGTCAGACCGGTTTTTATTAAAAATCTTTCTTTGGAGTTTACGAGAGACCACGTACCTACACGAATATCAAAGCACATATTTATTATGTCTAGCAAGTAAATTGTTACTTATAAAACCTTTTATATGCTTTAGGTTTTCGTTAAAACCGTCTGGATAGACGTATCCTCTATTACGGCACTGTTATCAAAAGTTTGTGGTTTATTCATCGACTTGGCATTTTTTCTAGTTTTATATTGATGGGAATGATGGGTTTATTACAGAAAGAAGATCTTGCAAAGTGGAACCAGATTGTGTACAGTAGCTCCAAAAATCCATTAAAATGTAGTAAAAAATGTGCAGAGTATAACAACCGTATTGAATGCTTAATTTGAATGGAATTTTATATTTTGATTTTTGTTCAGGCTGCCAAGATCCGAAAATATGAAATTCCTTTTTATGAAAGAAAACAATAGCCTAAGCTCGATGCATTTTTGCATCGC
This sequence comes from Hypomecis punctinalis, assembly GCA_949316475.1. Taxonomy (NCBI): domain Eukaryota; kingdom Metazoa; phylum Arthropoda; class Insecta; order Lepidoptera; family Geometridae; genus Hypomecis; species Hypomecis punctinalis. Next base: position 13,790,486 of record OX438798.1, on the reverse strand, counting down.
TTTTAATTTTTCATTACGGTTACGGTTAATCTGAAACCGCCGATTAGAAATTTCGTCGTAGTACCTAGTGTTTCGAGTTCTTATTTCTTTACTAAGCGGTACCGCCCCATGTAAAAACATCACAATCGCGTGAGAAAGCATTATAGGTTAATCTCATCATTGATTGTAGGTACGAGTATGTGTAAAGTTGGTGTGGGAGCAAATTGTCTTTGTCTCGGCCTGGACCATTTCACGGTCTACTGCGTCGATGCAGGTCGTTCCCGTTCGGTTTACCGATGATGTCTCCATTTCCTATAATGTCTTTGCTACTTTCAGCATGTGGTTTTACCTGCTTGCTACTCTACTAAAATAATTGTCAATTTTGAGCTAAGTACTCGTATGATAAGCCGTGGTGGTCTAGAGGTAATGACATCCGCCTTACAATCGTGAGGTCGTGGGTTCAAATCCCGGTAACGTACCAATGAGTTCTTTGGAATTTATGTACGGAATTTCACACCACTGCATGGCTTTTCGGTGAAGGAAAACATCGTGAGGCAACCTGCATACGTCCGGATAAGAATTTCAATGGCGTATGTGAATCCATCAACCCGCACTGGGTGGTGGATATGGCCCAATCACCCATCGTGGGTAGGCCTACGTCCTGCAGTGGACTATTATAAGGCTGATACAGTACAGTACAGTACTCGTATGACACGAAGTTTGCTGTATAATCGCAATAGACAGATAACAATTTCAATACAATATCATCGCTAAAAACAAATCCAAAGCTTTATTTAAAACGACCATTCATGTATGATTTAATTATTTAAGGGCAATAAAACAGCGATGTCACAGGTAGGCAGTAACTCGATAAACAGAATGTTTTCCAATTTGAATTGTTCTGTCGGAGCGGGCCGGCGGCGGATCGCGTGCGTCCTCGGACTCCTATACTCGTACCTCTATATACGGGGCCGCCAGATTTTCAAATCGTTTGTTATTTTTCGAGCTCCCCGTGCGAGTAGAACGCTACGGGGAGCAAACGCGCTCTGTTATTAAATCATTTATTATTCAGCCCAACGAACTGTTTCGCAATTTTCCCACAAGCTGGATGCTTTCGTCGAGTGGGGTGTTTATAGTGATGTGCTCTCTACGTCCTTTAATTAACGCCTTATCTCAGAAGTGGGATATTTTGTCACCTCACCTCACGCACCTACTAAGCTTACTGACTCGAATTATTTGGTCGTAGTTCGGTTACTATAATTCCAGTCGACGTAATTTGCGGTTTAATTAAATTACGCTGTTTGTAGTTGTGTTTAATGGTAAATGTTTATGTATACACGCGCCAATCGCTATTTTTTGCGTAGTGTGTGTGTGTGTGTCAAATTGTGCTAAAAACAAACTCTTCTGTTTCAACATTTCATTTTAAAGAGTTTTGTAAAAGTTTCTTTAGTTTTGTTTAATGTAATATGTATTTTGAATGCCTGAAGTTCAAAATAACGGCTGTTACCCATGTAAGCCCACATAAGTACATTCTTTACCCATAACTATATGTTTAGTATGTTCAACGTTAACATTATGTATTTGTTAAACAAAATTAAAAAATGTGTCGCTTCAACTACAAAAATACTTACCTATACAAAAAATAATCAGAAGTCAGATAAAAAAAGTTCAAAAGTTTCCGTTTTAATAACGTTAACAAATTAAACAAATCGTTAAAAATGTAAAGTAGAACTCTCAGCGTCTATCACATCACGCTTAGCTCTTACACACGCAAACTTCATGTTCCAGACGCTAGCATAATACAACTAAAAAAAGTCAGTTTTATTTTGACCTTTATATCGTGGCCTTAAGGTACACACAGCGCAACTCGATTAGCAAAAGAATTATTTGAGCGGGAACAACAAGGCGTGAGATCATTGTCTGCAAAGTTTCCACCCAAGCCGTTCATTATTCTGCCAATATGATATCACCAGAAGACTACTGGTTTTGTTGGTCCCGCCCATGGCGTGCAAGTTAGCCTAATTGTGGAAAGCCGAGCATCGAGAAATGCTAATTAGCCTGCTGAATTACCGCAGGCTCCGTGGGAGATTTTGTTGTGGCTGCAATTTTCGTGCGAAATCGAATTAGGTGCAACCGATGAGGTTTAAGCTTGAGACTGTTCATATTTGCGTTCGCTAATTTACTGCTGTGTTTTTTCATTAGATACCTACTTATAGAATTGTTAATACTCATGTGATCAAAATTCAACTGCCTCGGTGGCTCAGTGGTTAGTGACCCTGACAACGGGATCAAAGAGGCGTGGGTTCGATTCCTACCCAGGGCAAGTATTTATGTGATAAACATAGATGTGTGCTCTGTGTCTGGGCGTAATTTAGGTATTATCTATAGAAATAGGTATGTTTATGTAATAAATCAGTCTCTGGCAGCCATATTACTAGCTATGCTTAGTTTGGTGTGAGAGACTGTGTGGAAGATGTCCCCTGATATTTATACAGGGCTATTTCTAATCAGTTAGCATCCTTTTAGGGGCTTATTCTGTACATCAAAACTAAAAACTTTTGTCTGCTACTTTTGTCAAAACTAAAAATAACGTTCTGCCATAGAAAAATATGTTATCGTTCACCCGCGACAAAATGTATGGATTTTTTTTTGTGTTTTGACAAAAATCTCATAACCTAAGTTATTTGTTTGATGTACAGAATAAGACCCTAAAAGGATGCTAATTGATTAGAAGTAACCCTGTATTTTCATATTTACAAGGCATGCACCGTCCATACAAAGTTCTAATATGAAATGCCACTTGGAGTGAATATTATTATGGTTTTTCTATTAATTTTACTGTAAGGTCGTATACAAATAAAAATATTTTTAATTAAAGGGCAACATTTCCAGCTATAACATTTAGTATCGTATACTGGTGAGGCTGGTTTGACGAGAGCTGTAAAAAGAATACTTACTTAAATATTTTCTATGTATTTTCTTCTTCTTCAAGTCGATCATCCAAATAATGTGTAACTGACTATTTATAAGGTCTTTTTCTAGTTCATTGCCACTGCCACTCCGCGAGAAGAGGCATCGTATAGGTCCTGAATACTCCTGAAATGTGCAAGTATTTAGGCAGAGAGAATATGAGAGAAGATGCTACATATTTTGTACTGGAGCTTCGTACTGGCACTTTGCGCTGACACTGGCATTTCACCAGGTTGTCACTAGTGTCACTACAGCGGCTCACTTGGGTTCGGAGTAAATTTAGCGACTTCCACACTTTTTTTTTTGTATTGATAGAGCAGCATCGGGTAGAGTTTTGAAATGTTCTAATTCAAAATTCTAAGAAGCGTTGTATTATTTGAGCTGCTATATAGTTTCAATAAATAAAAAATACTTAGAAATACAATACTTCCTAGTAAACTAAACTTTAAAATAGTATTATAAAAGGCTCTCGCCAAAACGTCGCTGTAGGTACCTACTAACATAGACTAACCTGAGTTTGTTTATGCTACTAATAATCTTGAATCAATAAGAAAAACACCGTTATTCATAAATGTTAAGTACAATATTTAATACCATTAATAACAGAGTAAAATATTACGGCACACACATTTGAATAAAAACCTCATTAATTTATACAACCAACCGATTTTTCATCGCAAAATTCCTAGTAAAATATATACAGAGCGTATTCACAAACTCCCTGATGAAATTATATTCTTCAATAACTATACTGGATAAATAAAGTCCAATGTTTGATTCGGATGTATTCATATCACATCGCAATGTAAGTTCATGAAATTATAAACAGGAGTATGTTCACTGAATAATGTTTTACCTCGTGCGCGAACATTATTTACTTACAATATTTCTGTTTGTACTGTATTGATATTTGAATGTTGAATATCATGAATAGAGGAATGAAATGTGTGTTTGGTTTCAGGATAACAACACTGGTCAAGCTCTACTGGATGTGGTATTCCGGCATCTGGACTTATTGGAGACTGCGTACTTCGGCCTGAGATATGTTGATCAGGACAGTCAAACGGTAAGTTGATTTTGGAATAGGTATACTTCATCATTATCATCGAGATTAATTAATAATAATAAATATTTTTGGGACATCTTACACACGGCATCTGACCCCAAACTAAGCAAAGCTTGTGCTATGGCTGCCAGAGACTGATATACTACATATACTTATTTTTGAATACATACTTATATAGATAGTAACTAAATAACACCCAGACACAGAGCAAACACTTATGTTCATCACATAAATATTTGACCTGGGTGGGGATCGAACCCACGCCTCTTTGATCCAGAAGTTAGGGTCACTGTGGCAGTCTATTAGTGATTTATTGTGTACCTATACCTAATTAATAAACTGAAGTGCAGTGGGCTACCTGCATAACATTCAGATCTGATGGCGATGGAACCATTAAGTGTGAATCTTGCGTTTCCGTCAGAACGGAGACACGGTCTGTCAAGCTGAACTACATGCTAAGCCGTTTATCTGTTAGTGGACGGTATTATGTACACATTTCTCTACTAAACATAAAAACATCTTAGTTAAAACATCGATCAAAGAAGGTATTATTTTTTCTGTTGACAGCATTGGCTGGACGCTGGGAAGCGTTTGCGGCGCCAGCTTCGCGGCTCAGACCCACACACTTTCTACTTCGGGGTCAAGTTCTACGCAGCAGACCCTTGCAAGCTTCTAGAAGAAATAACCCGGTAAGTGCCACTCAACGGCACGGTTTTAACTGTTACCATAAAATCTCAGCGGATATTGCACTCGGCTACGCCTGACCAGAAGCTAGCCAGCCGGATATTATTGTTATGATTCTTTTGTGTTGTTTCAATCTTATTATGGTTTCTTTAATTGCTCGATCTTAAGATTGAATTCGAAGACTGGTTTACACTTTTTTTATTTCGTATAGGTTTGCATTTCACTACATATACTGCCTGATGTTAAGCAGATATGCGGTCTAGTCTAGGGTGGAGCAAGCTTACCTAGAATATATTTATTTAAGATACTATGCTTGAAAATGTACTTATTTGGCTTGCGTTATTTTTGCCCGCGATGCAAATTCAGTGGTGCCAATGGCTGCAGGTAGAAGCCAGTGGCGCCTGGACAGTTCTGATGTATGGGCATTGGGCACATGAATGCAGCCATCTACTCTTTGTTGTAGTCGGAGAGCACACAAAATTAAACAATTTGTCGATTTGAATAAAGTTCCAATTTCAAGTATACGAAAACCTTCATGATTTTATGCTCTAAAAAGGCAAAGTATTATTATAAGTATGATAAAATTGTTTCATTGTGGTTCTAATAAGACGAAGAGATATTGTGAATTCTTCCAAACATTTCAATTTTATACTAACTTGGGTGAGTGCAAATAACATTGTAGGAGGCCGATGTACCTAATAGCGATTTTTGTAAGATTGTGTGAAGAGAAAATGTTCAGATAACTAACAAAATATTGATTAAAACTAGCATTGAATAAAATGCGCAGTGACCCACTAAGTGTAAACTAAATATTCGGATTCCGTTATTTGTCCTCCAAAAGAGATATTATCCTGATCTGCCTCAATTTAATAAAGTGTAATGTTGAGAACGTACTCGTTTTGGCCTCGGTAGACGTTTTCAATAAAATTTTATTGCCAAGTTTTGCATTAAGCTTCTTACTCGGCATGAAACTTCCGCGCAATGTTGTCGAGTTTTGTTTGTATTCCGTTATTTTCTTTGGAATGGGTTTTGACGTTGCAAAATAATTTATGAAGCCCGAATATAAAACATATTTAACCGACTTTAGAAAATTAAGCAATTATTACAACAAATAAATTAGGTGAAGGATATAGATCTTTTCAGTGTAAGCTTACCTATAGTTTATTCAAAATTTATTCATGTAATAGAATTTAACACCAAATTAAACTCAGTAATATTATTCATTTATCAAGTTAGTACCCGGAACCCTGCCACACTGCGTGTCAGTTCGTAGATTTAAGTCACCCATGTGTGTATTTCAAAATCATTATGGATCCAGCAGAACCACTAACTGCATGTGAAAATCAAATTAATGGTTCACCATTAACGATACGAAATGATATTTATTAAATGCGGTTTTTGTCAAAGCGTCCCGAATGTTTGTGTGAGCACGTATTGGGGAAATGTTGTCTATAGGAACGTTTGTATGTAGAAGTTTTATAACATCAGTCATATAGCTAGTGAGAACGTTAATTTGGAGTGCGGTGAGCGGTAATAAAACACATCTGTGCTGTGATGTACGGTTTCAAATCAAGTGGAGAATCAGAGCTTCCCTTGTCGTCTCGTCATCAAACTAAAGTAGGTATGAATGGGAGCATTTGTTGGTATGGTTGATATTTCGACCAATATCGAAGGCGTAATTTTGTTGAAGATTTTACTGGTCTTATCTAATATTTAATAGATATAATTACTATGTATAAAGTGTTGAAGATTCAGCTAATCGTGATCTTAAAATAGCTGTAGGACAGTAAACAAAAAACTATTAATTTCAATAGTGTCTATTGCAATACTGGCACCAGCAATTTATACCTAATGCTGCATTGAGAACCTTGAAAGGAAAGCAAAGGAATTAGAAGCTGAAAAACTTAAAATTTTAATAACGATTTTTCAAGCTTGATCTAAAAACATAACTAAATACTAATTTTATTGAACTGACACCGTGATCGTTCCCAATTTGTTGCTTTAATTTAATTTACAATAAATACAAGATTTATTGGATAAGTTAATAACTTATCCAATAAAACCTTATTTACGTTTTCGCAGAGCCAGATAATTATTATATTAGCAGCAAACGAAAGCTCACTAACTAAATTCCCACACATTACGAGATAAAGGAAACAGATAGAGAGACACATAATTACATTAAAGAAGAACCTTCTCTCATGCGATAGTACGTAGTCATCCATTTAGAAATATTATGTCATGGGAACCGGCTGCACGTAATGGGAACGACACTTTCCGTGACAAATAATGAACACTTGTTTATAACTCCACAAACTGCGAAGTAATGATATACCCGGTGTATATTCCAGCTTTATAATAATCTCCTTCCGTATTATAAGCTAATATTCACACATATTTTTGCTTTTTTATGAACTGTTAAATTTTCCTAGTCGTAAAAGCAAGTGAAGAGCGGTAAGGAAACAAAACGAAGTGTAGTGCTCTCGTAGTAAAACCTGGAGCTCGTAAACGGACGACGCGCTGCGCTGATGAAATGGAAGGGCTTGGCTTCGAATGCACCTCGTAAGCTGTCAATGCAAAAATATCGCACGAAGCGCGCACATTTTATACTAATTTTATTCATGATAGCTTTCAAGCCAACCCTCTCGTCATACCTCTTCATTTACCAGGGATTCGTTGTATTATTATTCCTGTTAAAACCCTCAAAATGCGCGCTTTGAAAAAGTTAAACAACTCTTACTTTCTTTACCTTTATTTTGTTCTTGCTTAACTTTCTAACAATGACCACGTTTAAGTAGAATTTTCGCAAACTTTCAATTTATTTTTAATTTTATTCCCTTTTGGTTGTGTAAGAGTAGGGGGATGTTTTATTAAAATTGCGTTATTACGGTGGTGACGGCGCTCCCCATGACCGGCGGCGGCGCGGCGTAGGAAACGGCTTCTTTTCGGAGAGACGCCGTTTTATACGCTCCTTTGGAAATCTTTACGAAGATAGACTTTTAATATTTAATTTCCTTTTAAAGGCTACGTCTTAAAGTGTTTTACATTGTTACATGGCACTTACCACACATTTCTATGGTAATACTTTAACTTAGACTATTGTTGTGTTGCCAGGTAAGTTCGTTGTATGTTTTCGTTGGAAATGTACGAATGAAACGTATGAAATCTTTAGAAATATCTTTTCAACGAGAACTTAGTAAGCAGCGCTGGGTCTATTTTTAAAAAAATACAATTTTTACGGGCCACGGTTATTTTTTTGCCAAAGAAATTTTTGTGGTTTGAGTTTATCTTGCTTGATGTAAAACAAAGAGGCGATATAAAAGAAGCGGCTGATTTTCACAAAGCTATTTTTTTAAGTGGTAAAAAACAACCCTCGTACAAAATTCATACGACCTGTGCCAGAGAAGATTGTATCAAATTGCTGTTTCCTTCACGAGGCCTAAATCTAAAAATTGAATGTCCTTATTTCGTTTGTTTCGGACGCGACTGACAGCCACGACTTATAGGTATCTAGACTATGAAAGTACACTGAGCCGTGCACACTATCGGACATAAGTCGCGGACGTCACCTTGGGCTGACCTTGAGCGTTAGGACGTCCGAGAGCAATCTGGCACGCCAGATGTTTGAAGACGTGCACACTGCACACTGCTAAGTCGCGGCTATCAGTCGCGTCCGTCAGCCGCGATTAAATTCCAATTTGAAATCCCGCCTTGAATAGCAATCTGTAGTTATCATCAAACATGTCTTTATCATTTATAATTATTTTTTGCAAAAAATAGCATGAACCACTTCACCCGTGTACAGAATTCGCGAATATTTCGCACGGATCGTTGTAGCATTTTTCAACTTATTGTTGATTAATCAAAAATGGCTCAGCCGATTTCGATAAAATTTAAATAAAACCAATTTCGAAGTATACTCTTTCCAGTAAAAAAAGAGTTATTGAAATCGGACTACTATGAAAAAAGTTATGCGTGGTTATACATAAAAAAAAATACGCGTCGAATTGTATACCACCTCCGGTTGTTCGTCGGTCAAAAATAGATTATTATAGACATAATATTACTCTCATTGGTCTCTTGCGCGTCTCTGTTGGTTTAGTTTTAACCAAGTTTCTGGACATGTCCCCAGGTACCAGCTGTTCTTGCAGTTGAAGCAAGATGTGCTGCGTGGTCGGCTTCCTGTCAACTTTGATCTCGCTGCAGAACTCGCTGCTTTTGTTCTTCAATGTAAGTACACTCTATTTTTTAGGAAGCTACCTTTAAGCAAGAGTGCTTTGCTATCAGTGTTCATAGTGGTTTTCGGTAGATTACTGGAAGAAAGCCCACTCTAATTCTTTGACTATTCACGTGTTTATGTGTCAATATAATCACAATAAAATAAATACATAAGTTTAGTACAGTCTGGAACTATTAGGCGTTACGCTATCATCGACTCTCAACTTTGGCTCTTATATAGAGTCAAAAGCCCAATTAGCCTCAAAAAAACTTGGAGTTCTCTCTAAGCTGAGACGGTTTTTCATACCTGACCAACTGCTTAGTCTTTATAAAGCGCAAGTCAGGTCTTGCATGGAATACTGCTCTCACCTCTAGGATGGCTCTGCCAAATACCAGTTGGAGGCTTTGGAGTCCATTGAAAGGCGAGCCAGGAGGCTGATAGGTAACGAAACCTTGACTGAGTCGAAGCTGCAAAGTCTCGAGCATCGACGTAGGGTGGCGTGTCTGTCAGCCTAATATCGGGTACACTTCGGTGAGTGCGCCCAAGAGTTGCACAATCTGGTTCCACCTGCCCCTTTCTTCTATCGTACGGCTAGACAGACGCGACCGAAGCGCCACCCTTTTATGGTGGACGTTTTGAGTCCACATTCCTCATACGAACTACCAGAATGTGGAACGCTTTGCCTGAGTCTGTCTTTCCGTTAAAGTACAATGTAGGTGTCTTCAAATCTCGAGTAAATAGGTATCTTCTAGGTAAGCGTGCTACATCCTAGACCGCATATCTGCTTAACATCAGGCAGTGTGTAGTCAAAAACAAACCTATTTGAAATAAAAAAAAAGATGTTTGAAAAAAAATATTAATCATAGGATCCGCATTAAAAAACAATGTGAACTAGTTCCTAGCGAGCGTGGATAGCGATTTTTATCTTCCATATTAAAATACTGCATGAGTAGATTTATTCACGTTATGAATATAACGATTTGGAGTTTCAAAGCTTTTGCTAACCCATATTCATTGCAGTTTCTCTCGTAAACTCAGTTCATGTTCGCACAAAAATTTCCGTTTTTGGATTCCACGCAAAGCATTACCAAAACTTTTCTCAAACAACTGCTGTAACAAGTACTCGTATACTGGAAATCATATTTGCGAAACTGTAATACACGTAGGAAAACATTACACGAACAACTTTCAATATCACGGGGCAACTTCCTTCAAATGTATTTGCACGATAACTCGGTAAGTCGTGAGAACGACTTCGAAGTTCGGTGCTTGAAGCCCATATAGCAACGCAGGAACAAAGTTTCATCCACGGTCTTTGAAACGTACGTGCTTATTTGCTGTAAACAGAGTAATTGCAGGTTTCTCTATATCAACTGCACTACGGGTTAATATAGATTGAAACGTTTGATCTGTAGCTTGTTTGAGCAGTTGCTGAGATTTGAAGCTGAGATTCGCTATACCTAGGTATACATGATGAAAACATAGGGTCTTATATAGCACGGAACCGTCTTAGAGACAAAAAGCTGAAAAAAACATGACATTGCTATGATTTTGAATAGTGTACTAGGAGATAACAAGTCTAAAATCTTGAAAAAAACAATTTTAGATCATCTTTTTATGAGAACCTCTTTAAATATATCTACCTAGTAAAATGACTCAATAAATTCCAGTCTCCGGAAACGAAATTTTATGAAGGCTTTGTGTAACCTGATATTGAAAGATATAAAATTCTACTCTTTTCATTTTATTTCACTGATAATAACGAAATTTTCAGTAAAACAAAAAATACTTAGATATAACATTGAACATTCGTGAACTTTTTAAATATATACTAAACTAAATTTGATTTGGGACATATACAAATTTTGTTTTTAGAAAGTAAATGTTGAATCGAACATTCAACATCAATATTCTATTCAAATTTACACAAAAATTGAAAAATTTAAAGCTAACGCGTGGAGCGGCATACACAATGATTTCCAATTTTGCTGTGCGTGTTACACAGCTAAACATTTTATTGCAATTTTCGCCGAATTGAATTTATTTAGACTTTTATGCCGCGACCAGAATAATTCTACTATTCAATTCTTTATTACGTTACGGAAATGTCCTTTACCTATCTTCAAGATTTAAATATTATCCAATTGATTCAAAATGATGTATTTTTCCGGTATTGTCTTAAAATGAGTTAACATACTCGTAATATCAAATAAATATTTACAGTGTATACAGGGTTATTTCTAAACAATTAGCACCCTCTTAGGGGCTTATTCTATACATCAAGATTAACAACTTTTGTTCTACGACTTTAGTCAAAACTAAAAAAAAAAAAGTTTGCGCGACAAAATGTATGGAACAGTTGATATTTTTTTTTGAGTTTTGACAAAAGTCGCGGAACAAAAGTTGTTAGTTTTGTGTAGAGGATAAGCCCCTAAAAGGATGCTAATTGATTAGAAATAACCCTATATATAATATACATAATATGTAGTGCGCTCTACTCAAACTACTAATCAGGTATAATGGGTTATTTCTAATCAATTGACATCCTTTTAGGGACTCATTCTAAGCATCAAAACTAACAACTTTTGTTCTGCGACTTTTATCACGAATAACCCTGTATAATATAGTGTATATTGATATTTCTACAGACGTAAAATTGTATAGCGAATTTAAATAGTAGCTTCATTGTTTAATAGTTACACCGTCTAGTTCCAATTTAAAAAACAAATGTTTGTTCTCTTTCCTTTAGTTTACAGTTAAAGTCGGCTGTTTAATGCGACCATAAAAACTTAATCAACTAGCCACCCGATGTCCGTTTCTACACAAATAAAGTACGTACAATACCATAAGTACCAGACAGTTTTCACAACGTCCCTTCTTGTTCGTTCAATTGGTGCCTCAGTGTTGAATAGCATTGAATCTAGCTCAATACCAGTACTAATAGTCCGAACTATTCTTCTCGGGAGTTCAGCAAACGGCGGGGCCATCTCGCCGCAAGCTCGGTAAAATTTATCAGACATTCCACTTCGCTAGTTCTGCTCAGTCTAATAAACCATCTGAGTACTTGTGTTCATTATCTATTAGGACTTCTCGTGGTTTATCAAATTTCTTTAAAGAGAAAGGAATAAAAAACTTTTGTAGTAAAAAACAAAGTAATCCGTGCGTCGCATCATTATATGGATTCAGTCTTTGTATATCTACGTATAAATATTTACAGATGAAATGGAATATACTTTTATTTCAAAAGTAAGCAAGTTCATATAGACCAGGTAGCTAGCTCCGGTATCAGGCGGCTCAAAAACTCTGACATCAGGGCTAAACAGACATAGCTAAACGGTTAAGACAACCAGGACCTACAGCTGCCATCTGAGCCACTGTAGCATGCTTGGCCATCTAAGCCTAGACGGCCAACGGAGTTACAAGAACGACGCGGTACGGACTAAACACCGTATCGTTTGAGGGTGAAAGAGTTACAGACCCCAACATTGCCCCCTGGGCAGAGTCCCAGGGCGTCCAGCCCTAGTAAGAAGGGAGAACCTTGACGCTGGAACCTGACTTCCACCAAAACATGGGGAAGAGAAGGACCATGAAATGAAAAACTGTAGCACTCAGTTAGAAATATCACACGCTTGAGATAATTTTGAACCAAAGTGAGGTCGTGCTAATATAGTGTTTGCGAGATTTCGACCAAATTGTCTGGTTGTTAGTTACAATTTGTTACCATTTAGCAGCAAGGTATAGGTATATTACAAAAAAATGGTATAAATTTGTAACCAACACTGTGGCACTACAAAATCATAACGATAAACCATAATTAAATAGTTATTGAACTTGAATAATACTGCTTTTCAGGTACGCGCATATAACTTATCCAAGGTAACAAGTAATTATACCCTCATGAGGGTCATAAATTGCAATTTACCGCAAAATACAAATTAACTTTTTGTTAATGAGATTTATCTACTATATATCTTACACCTACCGCAAAATTTTATCACATCTTTCGTAATATATTTTTAATTTTCGTAGAGCAACATAAATTTTTGTTAAACAAGATAATTAAAGTCTGTCTTTGAAGACGAAGTTAATCAATTACACGCCTGGGCTTATTAAGTTAAAATATTACTCATATTACGTAGGTAAGTTTATTTACTCACCTAAATTGTGGAATAGTAACTAATATTCCTGATTAATAACTTTCTTAATGTAGAGCGTCTAGACTCTAGGCATTCAATGTAATGAAACTTATTAGTCAGAAATGAAATATTCTACCTTGAAACTAGATAAGAAAATATCTAGATACCGGCCTAGTTTTGCTGTGATTTCTAAATAATAAATAGAACAGTAGGTAGCTGTGAATATAAGAAATTAATTTACTTTAGATATCTGACTATGTAATAGTAGATTGTATAATAAGGGAGCAAAATAATATTTTTACGGCGAGGGCGCTTTTTTGAATCCAGAGCGAAGTGAGGGATTCTAGAGTAGATTCTTTAGTAGAATACTGAACGTAACGAGGGATTCAAAGTAAAAATATATTTTGCGCCTGAGTGGTACACTCTACTTTTCATCACCTCTATGAGAAAATAAAAGGCGCCTCATATTTATTATTATTTAATAAAACGTAGAGTAACAACTAAATTGAAATTAAATGGTATCTAATAATAAAACAAATGAAAAGTTTTAAATTTGAATTTAATTGACGTAGTATTTTTAATTGTAATTTTTTGACATTTTTTTGCCCTATACAATCATATAGTCACTGTATAATTAATAGTGTAGAGAAGTGACATGAATGGCATGCCTTAAAAATATAGTTTCCAGTTTTTTAAGCGATGCCTCAATGGCAATCATTCAATAATTTTTTGACATTTCTCACATTTGACAGTTGCATGACCAAAATTGTTTTGTTTTTCATAAACTTTATTAGGTGTTTTTATTACGGTAAAGGTGTATTGAATTGAATGTGTAAATGTAGGTAAATTAGTAAGCGATAGAACCCTATTCTCACTTAAAATATTGCATGCCAAAAGGCTGAGTATGGCGGACTATTTGTACGATTATTCTGTAAGTACCAACCATTGTACACCCATATTATGCAATGAATAAATATGAATATGAATATGAATATATTTACATTCATTTTCTTGGCGCTGAACACTAACATTACAAATATTTCCAAATTCAAAAAGTGCGCAGCAAAGTTCATTCCGTCGCACTTATTTGTTCCAAATTCAAAAAGTGCGCGGCAAAGATAATTCCGGCGCACTTATAAAGTTCCTTATAGAAAACACCAACTTCGGGCGCACTTAAAGGCGAACCAAGTAGTCCTTTTCGAATCGATGTGATGAAAAATAGTTTTTATTTACATCTCTGAATTTCCTCGCATTTGGTTATCATGTGCCAACATCTTTATTTATTTACCATAGGTATATTCTTCATCACCGCCATCTTAGACATAAGACCCACATTTGGACGTAGGCTGCTCTATTCTCTGTAGAAATTTGGCATGTAGCTAGCGCTAGCTAGTAGGGAACATAATGAAGGAATGGTTTGCATACGGCTATAGAAATACCTTGAATAGAAATCACTTGCAACTATAGTTAATAATAAACTACTGAAATCGAACCATCAAACAACATAGTATAATAAGATCTCAATTTTCTCTTAATAATATATAAGAATAATAATAATAATAGATCCCGTAGATGTTAGTTGTGCAATCCGGACGGCTCAGAACTGGAAAAGTCCTGGGCCGGACGGGTTGCACAACTTCTGGATAAAATGGTTTCGATGCTCGCATGACCGCCTAGCAACGCAATTCCAGGAAGCTCTCGAGGTTGGTTCTCTACCTAGCTTTTTCACCACCGGTGTCACCTTCCTGCTCCATAAGTCCGGTAGTACCACGGAAGCAAAGAACTATCGACCCATTACCTGCTTGTCTACCATCTACAAGCTCCTTACATCCATTCTGACTATCAAAATTAATGCGCATGTCGTTGCACAAAACGTTTTGGCCTATGCTCAAAATGGATGTAAGGTTGGGTCCCGTGGCACTAAGGAGCTCCTTCTCATAGACATGACCATAAGCCAGCAAGTCCGGCGGAACAAGGGAGCCCTCTCTGCCGCCTGGATTGACTATGAAGGCCTATGACTCAGTGCCTCATTCGTGGCTCGAGAGGATTTTAGAGTTGTACATAATTGATACAACTTTAAAATCATTCTTAGTGTCATGCATGGGGCAATGGGCCACAGTCCTTCGTCAACCGGGTGGTGGAGACGGCTCCGTTGGTCCGGAAGACTTGATAAGGATTGAGCGGGGAATATTCCAGGGTGACAGTCTTAGTCCATTGTGGTTCTGCCGGGCTCTGAATCCTCTCAGCACTTTGCTGAGGAATTCAGGGCTAGGCTATCGGCTTCGCAGACAGGGTGAAGTTATCTCTCACCTGCTGTACATGGATGATCTCAAGCTGTTTGCACCGAAATACCAAGACCTGGTGGAGTTGCTAAAGACCACTGAAATTTTTAGCAGCGCCATCATAATGGAGTTCGGTGTAGATAAGTGTGTGGTCATGCATGTACAGCGAGGGAAAGTTGTGGATTCTTCGAATCTACAACTTTCTGAGACGATGACTATCAGGACTCTCTCCGAAGCCGAGACCTACAAGTACCTCGGTATGTCAGAGTCGTTGGGTATATCGGCAGTGGACATCAAGAAATCGGTGAGGGAGCGCTTTTTTTGTCGCCTGACAAAAGTACTTAATAGTCTTTTGTCCGGCGGCAACAAGGTGCGCGCCTTCAACAGTTGGGTGATGCCGTTGCTGATGTACTCCTTTGGCATATACTCATATACTCATATACTTTTTATTCATAACAGATAAATGTTACATGTCAACTTAATTAATCTTTCAGTACAGTTCACAATTATATCAATAAAATAAAATTTAAAAAATATTTATAAAATAGTCTACGTTATGAAAAATTATAAAAAAATAACAATTTAATTCAAAAAATAATTACAAACAATGAAATTAAAAACAAACATCACATACATACATTTAATTACTACTCAATTACTCAATTTCAATTCAATTTGAAAAATTGATTCAATGTGAAATTGAATTTAACTACCTACTCTACTTTTGGTAGAAAATCCTCCAGCCTATAAAATGCTTGCTCAACAAGCCAATTCTTAGTTTTAGTTTTGAAAGCCTGGCGTGATGGTGCTGACTTTATATCGTCCGGGAGGCGGTTGTAGACCCCCGTCGATATGACGTGCACCTGCTTGGACGTCTTCGCGAGCCGATGGCGCGGCACGCAAAGCTCACCTGCGCGTCGCGATGGTTGCGGACGTCGCGAGCCCAGGCACGCGTATTCGTGCAGATGATCCCGACCGTATAAGGCCGCCTCCAAAATCAACATCGATGGCAAAGTGAGGATTCTCATGGTCCGGAACAAAGGCAGAGCAGGTGTGTCTCCTGGCACTCTCTCTATGGCCCTCACCGCTCTTTTTTGCAGCCTGAACACGCGTTCCCATTCCGCAGAATGTGCCCAAAACTCTATGCCATATTGTAAGAGAGAATGCACAGATGCGAAGTAGCAATTCCGGACCATGTTCTTTGGTAGTATGGCTGACAAGCGCCATAGAGCAAAGCATGCCCGCCCGATTTTTAAGCACAGTCCATCCACATGGCCCTCCCAAGTTAGAGCACTGTCGATGTGTAAACCCAGAAACGCCATATCCGTTACCTGTTCCATTTTTTTGCCTTTGACTACCACACTCAAGGGCTTTTTTTTGTGTCCCGAGAGGTCGAATTGAACAAAGTGTGTTTTACTCGTATTTAAAATTAAACCATTGGTTTCAAACCATACTGAGGTGGACTCAGACTGAGCTGGACGCCTTGGATAGGAGGGTCCGTGGACTGCTCACTTTGCATCGCATGCTACACCCGCGCTCGTCTGTCATGAGACTGTACATTCCGCGGAAGTGTGGTGGCCGAGGCTTTTTAAATGCCAAGGACCTCCACAACCGCAAAGTATACAGTCTCCGGGATTATTTCCGAAACAGTGAGCGTGGAATGCATTGCGATGTGGTGGCAGTTGACAGAGGCCTCACCCCGCTCTCCCTGGCAAAGGAGAACTGGCGCAGGCCATCGGTGCTCAGCACCGATGATCGCAAGGCGGTATGGAAGAGCAAGGAGCTGCACGGGCGGTTCTATCGGGCCCTAACAGGACCAGATGTGGACCTGCTCGCGTCGGTAGCCTGGCTGCGTTTCGGTGACCTCTTTGGAGAAACCGAAGGTTTTGCCTGTGCAATTGCGGACGAAGTTGTCTTGACGAACAACTACCGGAAGTATATCCTGAAGGACGGTACGGTCGACATTTGTCGGGCATGGTGGCATGCCCGACAAATGTCGACCGTCCCGGAGAGTCACTCAGGCATATTACTTCCGGTTGTTCTCATCTTGCCAACGGTGAGTACTTGCACAGGCATAACCAAGTAGCCAGGATTATCCATCAGCAACTTGCTCTTCGATATGGCCTTGTCGAGTCTGAGGTTCCGTACTATAAGTACGCACCGGCGCCAGTTCTCGAAAATGGTCGTGCGTTGCTCTACTGGGACCGCTCTATCATCACGGACAGGACTATTGTCGCCAATAGGCCTGATATCGTGGTGGTCGACCGGTCCCAGCGCCGGGCAGTGCTCGTCGACGTCACCATCCCACATGACGAGAACCTCGTGAAGGCCGAGAAGGACAAGCTCAGCAAGTACCTTGACTTGGCTCATGAGGTTACCGCCATGTGGGATGTGGACTCTACGATCATTGTCCCGATAGTCGTTTCGGTAAACGGCTTAATAGCGAAGAGTCTCGACCACCATCCTAAGAGGCTCTCGCTAGACGGTTGGGTCAAGGGTCAGATACAGAAGGCGGTCGTCCTGGACACAGCGCGCATTGTCAGGAGGTTCCTCTCTCTGTAGACCCAACCACCGGTAGCTTGGGCCTCGCCCCGCTGCCGGCGGCACTCTAGGTTTAGGTTTTTTTATAGTACATATTTTGTTTTTTATTTCATGAATATTGTAAAAAAACTTAAATTTAAGACTATAAATAAATATGTGTATAAGAATAATATTTAATTCCCCACCCAAACAGGTAAGCAAATCTTGAAACTAAAAAGACGGCGTTCAATTCCAATTTAGGCAAAAAAGGCATCAACGAAGGCACCATTTATATTAGACGCAATCGCTAGAGTAAGTAGGGGCGGGGGTGTTATATCGATGCGTTATTCAAGAGGTAAATGAGCCATCAGCGGCGAGGCATCGTTTGCATCTAATCTTGCTACATCAGCTCTCGCAGCGACCCTCGCGGCGGCCTCCCGGGACTCGTGCAGACGTGCGACCCCTGCCAACTAACCATCCTTCTTTACAAAGCGTTTTGTGCTGATGGTATGCATTACCTCATGGTAATTCGATTCCGTTTATTGACAAAAGGAAACTTTTTTGGAATAGCGATATCGGAAAAATTATAAACAAACAGTAGGTCGCTGAAAAATCGTTTCAGCTATTTTTAATATAAAAGGAAACACGTTAGCAAAAATTAAATCCTATTACCATTAATCAAATAACAAATGTTATAAGGAATCATGTAAATCAATTACTTTTATAAGATTATTTTAAGCTCAGAAGTTCAGTACCTATTTCATGTTTCTTATGTACAGTATAAGTAATAACAAGAAAGCTCTATAAAAAAATACCTAGGTATCTTACGCAATTCAATTTGCCCTTTTCCGTTTGGTTTACGATGTTGCTTATAAGAGCTTTATGACGAAAACCGCTCGTCTATGCCCCAATGAAACAATTACCTTGGTACAGTGAAATATTTGAGTTTTTCCGCTCTTTAGCACCCGAAATTATCCGGTCCCTTTCACCGTTTTATGAGCGGTATCAACATCCACATTATTTTTCCCAAAATACTTTTTTGTAGATACGGTGTATTATCTCGGTTTCTTATAGGAACGTTTTCCTCGAATCCATGAAAATAGACCTTTCATCTTTAGTCGCCCATAATCTGTTCATGTTTTCTTTTATACAGCTTTACACTACAGAATACAGTAAGAATCATTTTATGGAGTTCTCAAAGAGCGTAGCAAAAAAAAAGTTGTCTCAAAATCGATTTAGAGTAACTGAACGGGCGGACATCCACTATTAATCACAGCCAGTTCTATATTTAGTTGGGCAGTCGGTATTCCCTGTTTGGAACGGGAGGAGCGGGATGCCGTCCTTCGCAACAAGTTAACGGACTCGACTAACGCGCCTTACATTAATCAACAACACGGGCAATCGCAGGCGCCATGCCAGATGAATCCCGGCTGAACTACTTGGTATTTACTTACCTACGTCATGTAATATGAGTTGTAGCAACACATTTTGTTTAAAATTTTTGAGAAGTTGCTAAAAAAAAATCTGTTTAGGCGAAAATACAGTAAGCGTTTTACAACATTACAAAACTAAGAAATAAGCACTGTTGACTAATTACATGGTTTTTTCACCACACTCCTTTGAGCAAATATCAATAGAGTTACAACCATGCAACCTGCCCAAGCTACGTAGTGAGCAGGCTTCTTAGTTAGTCGTAAGGCGATTGCAAGCCGACTACGCTGCGCGATGGCAAAGTGCTCGGTTACAAGCACCAACTAGGTGACATAACGTCGAGATTCAAAAAAACAAGTATGTATGTATGATGGCGCTCGGACATTTTTTTACTACTTTCACTTAGGAACTGTGGCTCTATAGATATTTGCTCGAAACCACACTCCCACAATTAAATGGAAGTAAATAAGTAATCACGACCTGGAATGAAATAAGTATCTCAATCAAGCTGTTAGAACATATCGGCGACACATTTTTATTTGATATAGGCACTACACAGATTTAGAAAGCATCACTGATCTACTGGATTCATCCTGTCATAAAATTGTTATAAACTTAGATTCTTTTGCCATAACTATCATTACGAAATTATTAACTCTGAAAAAGTATAAGGTAATTTAATTTCAAGTGAACTTTTATGACATGTCTGATCCACAAGAAACTGAGAAAAAAATAACAAATACTACTTTAATCATCGTTGATAATCTTTGAATATCGATAGGTACTCTTCAATTGCTCAACACTGTTTCAAAATAATGGCGACACAGTTTTCCGCGTCGAATGAGCCATGCTTCACGGATCGTTCACAGTTCCCGATGCAAAACAGCCTCGACGACTGACTCGTATCTTTCAGATTGTGATATAAACCAAACCACTTAGGGACTTTGATGTTTCACGTTCACACCTCTAAAGTAAACTGTAATGCTTCTCATAGATTCGTTATATTTGTGCTGAAGATCGAGATTAAATGAAACGGAACTTGGACGATATGCATGCTAGACATACAGCAAGAGAAGTATAAAGGGTGGATGGCTGACGCCAACATTCATTTGACCCAAGTACAAGACAAATAGTACTAGTAAGCAGTAATCATAAAGCAATAAGAAAAAATCCTTGGTAAAAAAGCAACATTTTCAAACAAACTAAATAAATATGAAGTAATTAAACATCATGCTTTATAATTATAAGGAACTCATTCATGTCATTTTGACACTAGACTAGTTATTCCCGCTCTCAGAAGAATTACAAGTTATAGAAGTATAGCTAAATTTTACTCAAATTTGACTAATGTCAAAATAGCTCGAATCGCTGTACAGGTACAGGTTGCACCAAAATGTTTATTAAGAAAATTGTACATAACTAAGTAGCGTTATTAATTGAATTCTAAATATGTACGAAGGTATTAAAATAGAAGCCCAAATATGTGATTTCATTGAATGTCAGCGCCAGCTCTTCATACTCTCTCTGTATACCTCAAGTTGTAATGGGCAATTTTGTACAGGTGATTTTGTTATTACATGGTTCCCGCCACACTTGGAATATGAAAATGAACTCTGAACTTTTCAAGTTTTTCAAATATTAGTCATAAAACGAATCAGTGATAATACGAAATAAAGACAAAGCCACGTAATCTAGTTTTATACCATACTTAAATTCCAGCCATTTGCATTCCTTCACTTTAGGAACTCTATTTTCATTCAGCGAGATACTTCAAAGAGCTCGTAAACTGTTTAAAAATAATCATATTTATAGCTGCCCCCGCGGTTGCTTCGTATAAATTAAACGACAACTTGAACGTAACCGCTTTAATAAATATAAGGTTATTCGGGCTTCTAATATTATGTCGTGTTGAACTTTTTGAAGATGAAAGCGTAATTATTACTCCATAAAATTACGGAGGTTCTATGATGTAATATTTAAGAAACATGAAACGAGCTGAGGGCACTCAAACGATACCAATATTTTCAGAATTAAACATGCAGAAGCGCCCGTTTCCCATAAGCTGACGGGATCAATAAACTGTTCAATTTTATGCTATAAAAACAAGCACATGTGCAGAATAAAGATACTAGGCGTGTGAAATTCTAACGACCACTTTTATCCTTCAGGCAAGCGTTAACGTAATGTATGAAAGGCCCAAACTTCCCTATGTAGGTAAGTAAGTATATGCGCGCACCAGATGTTGCGATTTCCGAGGAAAAAAAAAGATATACGACGGGAAATGACTGTCAGCCTCGTCCACTAGGCACAGTTTTTCTAAGCTCTACCCTATGAGGAGATACCTCGTTCTATCCAGTAGTAAAAGAAAGCACACAATGTTACCGTAAATAGAATAACAGAATGTAGCTCAACAATTTCTCTCTAAGCTCTCGAAATACTTGATACTTGTTCTTTGAGAGGGTTTCTTGAGAAATTATAACAAGACCTCAATTTTGCAATCAACGTGCAAATACTTTGTAAGTACACGCCCTTTGTGTTTACTTTGAGAAGCACATTGTATTTGGTTAGGATATGAGCCTTTTCCTTTAAAGGAGTAAATTCAGACAATTACAGAGTTGACGTTCTGTTTTAACACCTATTATTATTATTAATAACAACGAAATCCTGCAACATAGGCACAGCCTAGTGCAGGGTCTAGGACATAACTGTTACTTTCTTATATAATTACTATTGGGATTATAATATTAAGAAAATTGTTTAAGTTAGTTTAAAAGAAATTTGTTAAAATTAGTTTGAAAGAAATTTGCATAAATTAATTTAAGATGAACCGTTTTAGATTTTCTAGATTTTCTACAATGTATTATCGATGGTGAATAAAGTATGTACCTATACATAATAATATTATAATATACTAACAATGTAGTTCTGTTATCTTCAAACAATAAAATAGTCTGTGGCATATTTCTAAACAAAGCATTTCTTCCAAAAATGGAGCATACGCTATTCTACGCTCCCGCGCGTTCTTGGTTTATTTCTATACCGTTTGAAGTGTCATCAACTAAATGACTTCACCGCGACAAAACGTTCCCGTGTGTCGTTTCTCAGTTTTATGGCCACATCTTATTTTTTACTGTGTTTTGTTTAAGCAATTTGCGATTAGCTACTTTTTGATCGTCGTCGCCATAAACGAGGCTCTCATAAAGTGTTCAATAACATCGGCACACATTTTACGCATCCTCTACGAGGAGATATCGCCTACGAGAGCACATATTGTTGTTTATTTCATTCTGTGGGAATATTTTACGTCGCCTGTTAAGAGATATGCGGGTTTCCTTTTAGTCCTATTCCCCATTTGCTAGATATGTCAGTCCTACATTTGCGAGATGTGGGTGTAGCTTTTGTTTTAAAAAGTTGTTGTAAGGTTGCGTATCCAAGAGAGATGAGATGTGTAAATCTTACATAAGATAGCTGCTACATAGCAGCGTGCAAAAAAAAACCCTTCAAAACTTTGTTATATACAATTTATTTAGGTAGGTACTTTGTCAGGTGTGACGTGTCCTTTTAGTTCGCTCCATTCACAGATATCTCTAATAAACAGATTGATAACACTCAACCACATACATTTCTGGAATATCTCGCCCTAAGGTTGTCACTGTCAAATATTTGTATTTAAGTTTGACAACAATTTGACGTTCCCGGGAAAAAAATCCGGCAATCGACACCGAATCGAGATATTTTTCCTGACTCTTTCTAATGCATGCCATATTAAATCAATGCATCTCTTTCAGAATTTCTCGCTCAACCACATTATTCCTCTGGTATCTCCCTGGCTCCATAGAGTATCTAGTAACCTACGTCACAATCAGAACGTGTTGTTATTTATCTCGCACACCTAATTGATTAAAGATGAGATGTAAAGCTAAAAAACGGTGTGACGTGAAATGTTTACAGTGGTAGATTTTTTACCTCACACCGCCGCTCATCTCAGGTGGAAAAGCAGCCTTAGCTAGAATTAGCGGAGGGTGCGAGGCTTTTTTGTTGGTTTTTGTTGTTGCTTGCGGTGATATGAGTGGTGTTTGTGCAGCTGAGCTGGGCGACTATGACTCGCGGCGGCACGCGCCGGGCTACGTCTCCGAGTTCCGCCTGCTGGCGCATCAGACGCCCGAGCTAGAGAGCCGCGCTGCGGAGATACATCGCACGCTCACGTGAGTCTATTCGTTTATTATAATTGATTGATCAGAATTTTAGCCAAAGTTTGATGTAAGTGCACTTAGAATTATAAAATAGATCTACGATTTCATCTTAATAGCAAGAGCAATCTTACTAACACAGAATAGACCCTATTACACACTTACTAATTAAGTAAGTTCGTATAGCCTTACGGGGCAATTCTGTTAACCGATCTCGTTACTGAAGTGACACGTTCTTGAACTTCTCTCGTTTTTTGACAGCTTTGAGCTGTCAGAACTGTCAGAAAAACGAGAGAGGTTCAAGAACGTGTCATTTCAGTAACGAGATCGGTTAACAGAATTGTCCCGCTGGTGTCAGAGTTTTTAGGCCGCCTGAAGGCGTCTGACATGGCTAAACGGTTAAAAGAACCGAGACCTACAGTTTAACGAGTCATCCGAGCCACGGTAGCGCTCAGTTGGAAAATGCCACCTGCGGTCACCCATCCAAATACTGACCGTGCGGAACGTTGCTTGATTTCGGTGATTGCTGACAATCACCTAGTCAAACTACGCTTCAAGCGCTACTACATATTATCGTATAAAGTACCTACATATAAGATTCACAGTTAGGCCACACAACACTAGATCTAGAAACTCACAATGTAAGTTTATACCTACACAACAAAAGCATTACAATAAATTTTATAGATCCTTTTACTTACCCACTAAAAGACATTTTTCATGATACAAAGTTCACCAACACCAACATTGCAACACGCGAAATACTAAACAAGTTTCAAAAGTGTAAAAGCTAAAGCCATCTAGTCATATCTCGCAGCTTTCTTTCACACCTCCATAAAACTGCAAGTAGGCAACGAACTGTTTCTCGGAATATACCTACTGCTTTGTGATACAATAAAAGTTTCGCGCACACTCCAGACTCGAGGTTTGCACAAAGCAAGTTTCTGGAGATTAAGATTTCAGAAGGAGCAGCTTCTCACTGAAGGCGTCGCCCGGAAATTAAACTTCGCCGCCTTTCTTCTAATTGAATGAATTTTTAACTGTGAAAAGATGCAGTCTGCGGCCCGCGCAGGCGTCACAAAGCCGCAATTACATGCAAATTATGTGTACCCTCTGAGTGCCGGAGCCGACTATCAGCGCACGAGGCACCTCCACGCGCCAAGATTATTCATCGTGCCATTTTGTCGCCACCCCGCATACAACCTGCCTTTAATTACGGTTAACTGTTTAATTGACTCTTCAACTTCTGTTCCTCTTGTTGCAGAGGCATATCGCCAGCGCAAGCCGAGCTAAGCTACCTTGATAAAGTGAAATGGCTCGACATGTACGGCGTGGATTTACACCCCGTTTTGGTATGCTCCTCGACTACACCTACACCGTACAATTTGTAAGAAATTTCAAGTTCATAAATAATGCAATATAAAAACTAATTACGACAGGGCGAAGACAGCGTAGAATATTTCCTGGGTCTGGCGCCGAGCGGGCTGTTGCTACTCCGAGGAAAGCATACGGTAGCAAATTACTACTGGCCGCGTGTCTCCAAACTTTACTACAAGGGGCGCTACTTCATGCTTCGCGTGGCGGATAAAAACGTAAGACCAACTTTGTTTCCTAATATATACGCGGTAGAGATAAGGAAAGCTCTCGAATAAATAAACATAAAAATTGTGGGCGCCTCTTGACCCGGTTCCTGGTAGATCGCTGCGGCCGATAGCGGAAAGCTGAATAGTGGTGCAAGATGGAGTCCACCTTGCGCCGTTTCCTTGAAAGACATTCGCAAGCAGGCAATTACAGATAAGTCGCGTAGAACTGAGCGCAGTATTTACAGCGCTGTGGGCGCAGCGATAACTACCGCCGACGCCCGCCCGCCCGCCGGGAATACCAAGACTTTCCTACGTATTTGGCAAAGCTTTTATACATTAAAAACATAACAAATGGCTTAGAATTTCCATATATATTACACAAACAAATATTATGCGCAAGTGTCTCCATGTTTTAGTTGTTCTCAAAAATATTTTTGCAACATACTTACATATTTACATTATCCGTATAATGTCTAGCATAGACGCTAGACAACAATTTGCAAATTGTTTTGTTTTGTTCAGAATTTGTAGAATACATTCACAGTTTTATACAGTTCGTATTAAATTGAACAGTTTCTAATTAACTCCGGCTGCTTTTGTAACTTAACTTTTATAACTAAAAACTAATTGAGCAAAGCATTTCTGCATCAACTGGCCAAATTTTCTTTCGTCTTTCCAAGAGGATGTTAAGATATTAATTCTCGTTTAAAATCGAATATCTTATGCCCTATTGAATATACGCTAAATCATACAAGTCGGCGGATGTGAAGTTAGCTACAAGCTGCGCAATATTCAATCCTGACTGAAGCTCACATAAGCTGCGCGTTAATTGAATATTGTGCAACTTGTTGTTAACTTCACATCCACCAACTACGAGTATATAGTATGATCCGGCCTATAGATAGCATTTGTTACAAACAAATGTTGGTAAAATCTTCCACTGACAATAAACTAGCTAGAGACGTAGTATAGCAAACATTATTACATGTTGTTTTTGCAAAGATTGCTGTATGTGCTTTCCGTACACATACGTTTAGGCTCACCATAGGGCTTCGCTACATGATTTGATGGCATACAACTGTGTATTAATTTGTTCGATGTCGATTGTGCAGTACTTAGTGCATGTACTACATAATATGTACACGTTATCAGAACGAGACGTGCACGTACGGGTTCGAGTCGCCGACGCGGGCCGCGTGCCGCCACCTGTGGCGGTGCTGCGCCGACCACCACACCTTCTTCCGGCTGCAGCAGAGCGCGCCCGCCTCCGCCGACATCTTCGCTATTGGCACCCGCCTCAGGAACAGGTAAATCCTCATGAAACTATCAAGCCTCAAGTTTTGAACCATAATTTCAGTCGTATTCTAAGAACCAGCGATGGAATCTAGAGCCGAATTGATATGAACTGAAATAATAAAATACAGTAAAATGATTTGTATTCAGTGAGGAGTGGAGTCGATTCACTAGACAGAGTCAATGTTTAAATCCAGTTCCTCCATTTTGATAATTCCAATAGAGTAAAAGACTATATCAGTGTCACTAACAGTTAGTTCCTTTTTCCAAAAACTTTCTTCGAAATATAAGCAACTAAGTTCGTCATTATTATTTCAGTCATTGCAAAGCTGTTTTCTTCAATTATTCCAAAAAAACATAATTCCCTTCCGTCCACTTTCTTTCTAAATTACTGGACTAAAGTAAATGCTAACCGGCTATTACTTCTAGTAGCTAGTAAAACATTTTAACACTTAGTTTATGAGTAAAGTTAACTATCAAGTTGTAGGGATATAGAACAGCAGCAGCTTACCATTGCTGTCTTTATATGTTGGCTACGAAATACTAGTTTATTCAGCCAATTAACAATCATGGCCGGAAGGCGTAACTACTCATTTCCTACGACGAAGGGCTCTTGCAATTCAAATGTAATCATGAGGTTGAAGACAAGTTGAAGCGAATACCGCTATTGGCAGATTAGTGGCAGAGCACATCATCAGATGCTATAATCCAGAACTTAAATGAGAACTCAACATTTTTGGCAGGAAATCACTGACTTGAGACGTAACGTAGGAAGTCTGTCTACAAGATACCTTTACGACTTAGTTAAGATCGCAGATAGACGTATAAGCTAGCAATCATTGACTCCGAAATGGGAGACTTAAGACTACTTAAAACTATGTGAATGGAATACAAACCTATTTTAAAACCTATTCTAAATCACTCTACATATAAGTTGAAACACATTTTTACCTCTTTTGAACTTTAAACCCACTGATATATAATGCTCTAATTTATGTTTTATAATAGCCTACCCGAAACTTTAGAATGTTTTGATTTGTAAAAATGTTATTAGAATTACTGAATCCAAGATAAAATGTTTGAACATATTATTTTCATTGTATCGCATTGGCGTAGGTAATTTGCAGTGAGTTGCTTGTATTTAAGTTTTATTATGGAGGCAGGTATGGTGAATAGTTTTAATATAAGTAGGTTGTTTGTATTGGTTTGCTCGTTAAGTTTGTAATCAGGCTAATTTATTAAATAAATATAAAGTTTGATACATACCAAAATAAAGCAGCCATTCAATCATTTGAACAGACACGTATATTTAAATTCTGAAACCAAAACAATTATGACTGAAGCCTTTCCAAGTTCCGAGAAAATTAATTAACTTGAAACGGCGTAAAAGATATAATTTACCTCGCTACATTATATTTCGTTACACGTGTTAACATTGTGTATTCCACTTCGTGTGAAGGTTTTCCCGCATATCTCACTTCATAATTTACAAAGGCCGCTTTAGATATCGTATAACTTAAGCTGGTTCCCGGGAATAAATCCTAGAAGCTTGGCAAAGAACACCGTAAATATCTCGAGCGCCAAGTTCATAAGCCTGGCTCTTGGCACCCGTGATGCTTGATTTACATGTCTGGCCGTTTGTTGTCGTGTCATCCAATGGCCTTATTTACAAATATTATACAGTTCTCTAAATAAGAAAACTATTTTAATGGTTAGCTCCATATTAAATTGATTAAGAAGTTTGGACTAAAATTGTGGTCAGCAAAACTAATTTAAGCATGGGTTGCATTTCAATAGCTTAAAAATATCAATTAGTCGTCTCAGCTTTTAAGACGTATTTTTATCTCTATTTAGCCAACCAAAACCCTTTATAGCTGTAGAAACTAATCAGCCAACAATTAGATCCGATTACTTACTGTACCAAAAATCAGCTAATTTCAAACCAATACCTACTATTTTCGGGTGCGCAACCAACATCTGATTTTATTGCTGATCATTTAAATAGCATCCCTGGAATAATGCTAACGTTGGTAACGTTCACATTGAGTCATGCGTAATGTTTCCATAAGAACGCGGCGCACGTCCGCCATACTTTTGGTTTGGCCATTTCTAACGACGTCGCACGGTTCACACGCAAATTGAATCGGCGAAGCCGTTTGGTTCAACTTTGTTTTCAGGCATGACAATTTGGTGTAATTTTGCCAGTCATAGCCATGTTTTATCAGAGTCGTGCCTTTGTTAGTTTGACCTTCGCTTAGATCGTGATCTGTGGATTGGTTTTGTCCCATTGTTGATAATGTTGCTGTCATGGTTGTGGAGTTTATTTGATGTTTTGTCCACAAGTGGACGAGGAGCGAGACCTCGGCCACCGCCCACGTTCACGCGAACCCCGTCGCGTCGCATCGGTCGACCACACGCCTCGCAAGCCTCGCTCCATGACGGTATGTACATAGGTAAGGCACCCTTATAAAGCAGTTACCCAACTTAGTTCCTGAACACGCCGCAACAGTTCTGACACCAAGTTAATGTTTCAGTTCCAAAACTAGAAGACTTGAGAATAAAAGACTGCCTCCCAGAAATGAAACAGCCTACCTCTGTGCATCGGCCTAACTCGTAAGTACATTTCAGCTACATTTAGCTAACAAATTAGTGTAGTGTCCATGGAAAATGAACTTTTGATAAGGCTAATACTACGGGAAGAAAAATATTTCCTTCACGCTACTAGTTGTGCCAAGCAGTAGAGCCACGGCTATCCCCACGTTATTTTAGATGTTACATCAAATTGGACCGCAGTGAATGAAACCCGTAAAAAAAATTCTATAATTAGAATACCAAAACGTATCAGTAGTAGCTTAGCATTTGATACTTATGGTCGGTTTGGAAAAAATATAATTTTACCCTGCACCTTGATATGAGATTCATTATGCTTGAATTTCATTTCATTTCAAATAAAATAAATCCGCATGTTTTATTCCCTGAAGTCCAATTTTTGACCGACGAAACGGCGGAGGTACTCGATTCGACGCGTATTTTTTTATGTAGCCACGCATAACTTATTCCGTAGTGGTCCGATTTCGATAATTATTTTTTATTGGAAAGAGTATACTTCAAAATTAGTTCTATTTAAATTTTATTGAGATTGGCCGAGTCATTCTCGAAATATCAACAATAATGTGAAAAATGTTACATCGATCCGTCCAAAATATTCGCGAATTCTGTACACGGTTGAAGTCGGTCATGCTAGTTTTTGCGAAAAATAATTAAATATAATACGCTGGTTTTGTTGTGCTATATATTTTGAAGTACCTATTACAATAAGAGAGGTATCTTGTGATTTCTTAAAATATAAATAATTATTGGGGAACATCTTACACACGGACATCTCATATATTTATTGTAAAACTTGTTAGAATCAGCGGCGAGATGCTGGGACACGAGATGCCGGCGAGCGGTGGCGGCGGCGGCGGCGGATCCCCGCGGTCGACGCGCTCGGCGCCGGCGCGGCGCGGACTGTACTCCGCCTCGCCCACGGCCACGCGGCCGCCGCCCGCGCCCAGACACCGCTCCGGCTCCTGCGACTCGCAAAGCTCCAACGACTCGCGCTCCAACCGCAAGTGAGCCCTAACGTTCAAATTAATTCATTTGTCATGTGTTGTGTTTTATCACGCAAGGACGGATTACCTAATTCAGCAAGTAAAATCGTGCTGGATGCAAGCCGCTTTCGGTCTCATTGGAGATGTGTAGGGGAAGCCTATAGCCAGGAGATAAACGACGACGCCGAATAAGTTAGTTTGTTTTGTACGTAATATTAACAACACTATCAGATATCAGAGATTGAACGGCCACCAGCTACTTATGCAATATGATAAATGCTTAGTGTAAATACGACACGCTAAAGTATACAGGGTTATCTATAATTACCCTGTAGGTACGAAGCTGAAAAGGTGTGATTATGACCAGCTTTCCGATGACTGATATTTTTTCTCGAAATCTAGGTTGACGCGCCTTGGAAAAAGTTGTTTTATACGAGATGTATCGTGGCCCTTAGGTATCACATCGTCAGATGGCCCAAAACTTTGATTATTGAAGTGAAACTTCTAATGTGACTTCCAACAAAGTTGCATTAAGCGTTTAACGCTACCATGGAGGGGGTATGAAAGCACTGTTGCGTTAAACGTAAATCAATTTATAACTCTTCTTATTTTCATTTCCACATTACGAAGTTTCACTTCTTCAACGCGGAGGGAATCCACGCACTATATATTTATGATTATTGGATTCTCAAACTGCGGTTTGGCCACGAGTTCGCCCATAGCAAAAGTCAAACACTATTCCAAACTGGGCACAATGACGCTCCTGTATCTTGGGTGGTTATGATGGTTTTAGTGTTAATCACCCCCTTCCAGCTGATCCTGTAGTTAGTTCGATTAATTCGATTCTGCTAATTTGTTTAAATTCACAAAAGACATTTAGCATTAATTACAGATCTCTTTTTAATTTTATTTTCTCAACGACCAGGCACAAACACCGATCACGGCGGCAGCAGTCCGACGCAGAGAGCGAGCTGTCCCGCGGGTCGGGGCGCTCCGGGCGGCGCCACCGGCGGCACCGCTCGCGACACAAGCACGAGTCCGGCTCCGAGCGGGACGACTCGCAACCGGACACCAAGTTAGTATCGACTGTATAATAGCGTTAGACTAGGTATTTGGCAGCGGATCACTAAAATTAAGCAACGTTCGGCACGGTCAGTCTTCGGAAGGGTGACCGAGAATGGCATTTCCAACTGAGCGCTACCATGGCTCGGAAAATGCGTTAAATCGTAGGTCCCGTAGGTTCTAACCGTTTAGACATGTCCTTCAGGCAGCTTAAAAACTATGACACCAGGGCTAGCCATCCAGCCTATAAGAATTTATATACTTAGGTACTTACAATACAATACAATACAACAACACTTTATTGACACCAACAAGAAAACATAACAAAAGAAACAAAGACAGAAAAGGCACAAAAGGCGGTCTTCTCGCTAAAAGTGATTTCTTCCAGACAACCTCTCTTGGATGCGAGGAAACGTAAATACGACAAGGACGGTGTAAACGTAAAAACAAAATAATAATAATAAAATAATGTAAACCAAAAATTCCTAATCAACAATAAAATAAACTACATAATAATAGCCATACATAAATACTTCAAATAATACATACAATAAAAATAAACATACATATACGTAAATATATTACAAACAAATTAATAACGAGGAGTGATATGTGGATCAGTCAGAGAGAGCTTTGCGAGATAATGTTGCTGAACCTGGGCCTTGAAAGATTCAACGCTCTGTGCACGTCTGATAGTCACAGGAAGGTCATTCCAAAGCGCTACTGCTCGGACACTAAAAGAAAAATCATAAAAAATAGTAGAATGAGATGGAGTGGAAAGAAGGAGATTGCTAGAAGATCTAAGATTGACAGAGTGAGTGTCACAGAGAAAAGTGAAGCGAGAGCGTAAATATGAAGGAGAAGAAGGTTTGAAGAGAATGTTGTAGAGAAGGGAAAGTATGTGAGTATCGCGGCGAAGACGGATGGGGAGCCACTTGAGCTTATTACGAAATTGGGAAATGTGGTCATATTTCCGGAGGCCGAAAATGAACCGTATACATAGATTTTGGAGACGCTCAAGCTTGTCGAATTGCTCTTGGGTTAAGTCAAGATAGCAAGCGTCGGCATAGTCTAAAATCGGAAGAAGAAGGGATTGTGCTAACGCAACTACTTACTTATTGTATAATAAAATATATAAGAACCATCATTCTGGTACTCTTCCTTTTTCATGAAACGCCAAAAGCGCTGTCTAGATCTTGTATCCAGAATATTCCTGTTACTTTAGTTTATCTCCCACCAGTTCTGTTAGTCTTACATTTGGTTGTTCATATTTTATTCTTATTGCAGAGAATACGAACTCGTAGATTCGGAAATGCAGTGGAAAGAAGTTTTAAGACAAACGTCGACGGGTAACCATGTTCAAGTAAGAACTTTCAGTCGTGAAAACTGTTATAGGTAACTACGTTACAGCTTCTTACGTATCATTTATCTTATTGTTCAGGTGGCAAATGTACGTCGGTCACAAATGGAACCTGAAGTTGGAACACATCGGTCTTCTCATCGACACAGAAGACACAAGAAACATAGGTAGGTACATTTAATAATACAATTTCAGGATAGACCAATAACATATTTTATCTATTATGACTCTTATCCCAATTATTATGACCTTACTTAACAATTTTAGTAACTCTGAATCTCTGTGCTTACAATAAATGGTTGTTATAATTTATTTATTTTATTTATTATCATCAGGTCCCGTTCTCGATCTCCAAATGAAAAGAAGTGGCTGCCAACGGAACTGAAGCAACATCTAGAGTTTTCATTAGTCGACACCACAGGAATGACTGAGGAGCAACTCAAGGAGATCCCTTACACCGTCGTGCAAACTAGTCACGCACGACAAGCAAAGATACGGACTTCTGCAAAACACAAACAGTACGTCCAATTCATACATTTGGAACTTTTCCACATATGCACTAGTTCCTAACTATTTTAATCAAACAAATAATTTGCAGGACTGAACACGGCTCTCTAGCGAGAAGAGAAAAAAGTGCATCGTCACATAATAATAGCAAACATGACGTACACCAAGGATCACTTAGATCCAGTTCAAGTACGCTTAGTACTCACAGAACAAGCCACGAAAAGCACGGAAGGTATGTGGTATTATTTATTATATTTTATTTTATTTCTGAAACTTTTAGAAACTTCAGTCAGACTTTGAAGAATCTATATCAGCGTTTCTTATTTCGATGAGTGTAGCCAGGACGATGCTAAACAACGCAATTAAAACTCAAATCGTACGGAAGGTCTCCTAGTAAAGTCTGGATGATATAAAAGCAAGCCACCGGAACTAAGCTCTACAACGCAAGGAAAGGGGATTGTTAAAAATATTCAGAGAGTTACGAAGGGACAATATGAAAATCACATGTGCTGGAAACCTGCCTGGAACACTGGATTACAGACTTACTACATACCTCGTTAGACACTTTAGCATTATGAACACTTTGCAGGCGCGTGTACCCCAGCTACGATGACCCGAGTGCCCGAGCTGGGGAGGACTATTTAACCAATAACGGGTACAAAGGCAACGTGACTCCAGTGTTGAACAACAACAACCCGTACAGCCCCGTGACGAACAGCAACAGCAACAGTTCCAGCGGCGAGCTTATCTCGGGCAGCGCTCGCGTGTCGCACGAACACACGGACTCGGGGCTTGGAGCCGATCAGGATTATGCATATTCGTCGGAGAGGTAACTATCAGTTAGCTGAATAGGAAAATTAAACTTGATGAAACGATATAGATTTAAAAAATGTTGCTTTAATAGTTTTCTCGAGAAGACAAAATCTTAATCTCATCTGGTATCACCATTATCAGTCGTAGAACATCCAGTGCTGGACGTAGTGCTCCCCGCAATCCCAATAAAGCCCAGTAATCCTAATAAAACTATACAGGTATACACCGACCAATATTCTGATATAAACTAGGCCAAATCCTTGTTGACTGATACGTTTGGAAGAAAGAGAGAGATTTCTTCTTTTCAGGACTCTCTTAATGTCATTTTAAATAAACCGATGGTGATGGACTGATGGTGATCTAGTAGTCCTAGTTTAATCCTCAAAGATCGTCTGATTCTAGGTCTGTTGTGTGCAGGTCAAGCGACAGCGCGAAGGTAGGAGCGAGCGGCTCAGCAGCGGCTGTGAGTAGGCAGTGGAGCGCAGGGGGCGGCGGGGTGCGGGCGTGGGGTGGCGGGGGGCGGGGGCGGCCGCCCGCGGCGCCGCGCATCTCCGGCTCGCAGCGCTCGCTGGTGTCGGTGGCCAGCGACAGCGCGGCCGCGCGCCGCCCGCGCGACCCGCTCACCGCCCGCCACTACCCGCAGGACTCTGGCTTTTCTCTCTTCGTGAGTGGGCGCTTCGCTTGTTAACATACTTCCGCGACAGCCGACCCTCCACGAGCCTTGTTTAGGTATCTGTTAGCACAGTACTAAGTAGCAGGTCTTCACTTAAGCAGGAAACTTGCAACGACCTTCCCTCTGGTATCTTCTGGCACCACGCTTTCGTCGTCTAAGCACGAAGCTCATTTGGTCTAAATAGAAGATTATACTTCTGTTCAGTCGAGCGATGAATTTTCTAAAGAGGTAGACTTCATTCATCAAAAAATAAGTAACTATATCAGATTAGTAGCATAGTAAGTATAGATTAAATTATTATTGGTGTCACTTTTCTTCAGGCATAAATAAATAATTGATGATTCATACATCTTTTTCAAATGTTTACAATTTTTTTTGGAAGTTAAATACTGGTCCAGTTTAGTACTGATGAGAAAGGAAAGCTAATACCTACGAAATCCTTTTGAAATGTAACGGGACTGATTAATTGCCTGTAGAGTAAATAGGAATCTTAGAGAATTTCTCCCTAGAACTAAGATCTTGATTAATATTGGTTCGCGGAGTCACGTCGTGTTAATAACTTTACTTGTAAACAGAACTCGGTGTACGAGAAGGAAAACCCTTTTTATTAGAAAAAGTAAATAATTAACGACGATGTTCTTTACTTAGGTTTAATTAATGAGACTAGCAATTTGTAGTCCGTTAAAACTGTTTCCTGTATTTACTCTCCAATTGCAATTATCATGAAAGAGAGGGCTCGTTTTAAAACGTGAAAAATGCTGGCGGAGTTAAATAGGCTTACGAGGGCCGGCGCGTAATCCGCAGTCTGTTTCCGCTGGCCGCTAACAGTGTACATACAGGCTGCTACTATTCCAAATGGTTCACTTAGTCTTAAGATCCTACGTTTTGTACTACTACATTTATAGCAGACGCAAAGAAATTCTTCTCATGTTTGATTAAGCATCAACATTAACATCTATCGATTATATATTTCTGTTTATTATTCTCGTTTATGTATATCTGGGGAAGAGCTCAATTTTTAATACAACGGGTGTAGATACCTTGTAGAGATCAACTTTTCTCTTTGCTTCGGGGGGATAAATTCTGCAAGGTGCTACAGTGGTTATTTTACGACGCTTCCAGAAATTGTAATAATGCGTCTGAGATACGACGGCACGATAATCTCATTTGATGCGTTATCTTAATTTTATTACCACTTTAGTACGTTGTTACGGCGCCTATTGCGTTCGGGTTTCCTATATCGCACTTGATTTACGAGCTATTATTTGTGCTGTTTCGTGTCGCTAGTGCGAGGTCTGCACAGGTAGTTTTAGCGTGTGTGTTGGGATAGTCATGATCACCGCGAAATAGCGCGCCCAAAACACATAGTGATTGATATGTAAACTATAATAAAACTTGACACGTCAAGTGATATTTGAGCTACTGTTCAATTGTCATTGACGTCTCCGCAATTGGCGGATGAACTTCAAGGCACAGCTTATTTTTGTATGACGAATTACTCTACAGCTGATCGGCTTATCTATGTATGTATGGTTGGGATATGCAGAGACATGCTAGCAACAACAACATTCTGGCGGGTTCGGGCGCGGGCGGGTCGCTGGCGCGGCGCCACGCGCGGCCCGCGCGCGACCACAACGCGAACCTGGCGCGCACGCACTCGCGCCTCGCGCATGCGCATGCGACCCACAGGCAGGACAACACCCTCGACATTATCCTAAAACCTCTTATAGAAAGCACGCAGTAAGTACGGCGCCGGCGCTCCGGAATCACCCATATTTGTGTCGCAACCAGTAGCGGAATGATTGCCTGCACGCACCCTTGGTTTGTTTGTGTTAATATGTTTTGTTTGTGCATGTTGGTGGCGGTAGATAGTGGTTGTAGATTAGTAAGCTAACACCGGTTCACTAACCTTTGTGTTTTGTGTCTAAATACGCTCAACCCAATAAATAAAGCTATATTTTTTGGCGTGAACGAGAGCCCTACCTTCGTCTGAGTAAGGCTCTACGCGCTATAAACACGCAATTTATTGGGTGGTGTAAAGCCATATTACGACTTGTTTTGTGTTCGTCTCGTTGTGTTTAATTGTTATCTCGTTTGTGTTGCATTTTTGTGTTAACGATTTGTTAACCTTTAATCGTACTTTTGAATTTCATGTTGTATCAATTAGTTTTATCAGTTTCCTATGAGATGTTTTTAGTAAGATGTTATTTTGTCTGATTATCGTTTGTCCGTGGCAGGCTGCCGAGCCACTGAGCCCGTCTTCAGAAGCTACATCTGGCGTGGAGGTCGTCCCACCATCTGGCAGCCATAATAAACCTACAACCGCTGAAATGAGCACTGAATTATGAACACCATTTTAAATATCTAGTTAACTTATTTTTGTATTTAGTGTCATGCTCAAGATGATTAATACTCAATGTTTTATTATAATAATATGTGTTAATAAAATAATAAAGGACGTTGGGGTTCAAAATTAGATAAGATTTATGGTGATCAACTGCTGAACAATATTGGTATTTTATTATGTCTGTTAGTATTTTATGTTATTACAAATCGTTTTGTAAATAAAGAAATATGTAAATACTTTACCACATCAATTGTTTTACCAATAAAATGTTGTGTCGTACCAAAGAATTTCAGACATTATAATTTCAAAAGTTACAACAGTTACATGTTTTTATTGCATTTACATATTTGATGTAATGAATCTGCTATAAAATGCATTTATATAAATACGTATATAGACAGTTATCACAGTTATTATAGAATAAGCTTTATAAAATTATTCATTAATTTCGACTAAGTATCTACCTACGGGTATAAATATTTTTTTTTATTACTTACCATGCATTCGTAGCTATAATTACTTTCCAAGTCTTGTACAGTTGTTATGTAGTTTAGCTTTATTAAGAAAAATCTTTAGATAATAAGTTGTAGTTTTTTAAAATATTATTCTTATCTCAGTGTAAAATAAATCATGGAAATGTAAAAAGATGAAAATTAAATTTATACTCAAAATAAACATGACAAATGCGATTTATACTTTGAAGATCTTTTTATTTATTTTTAATTAAACAACTAAAAAAACGTATTTTTTTCTTTTTTTTTTAACGCTCAGCAATTCAATGATGGCTAATTATTAGTTAAAGGATGTTAGATAGCATCCATATCAGTACCTACTACTCGCGGTATAATAGTTGAACATTTAAAATTATAGTAATATAAGTACCTATGTGAATTATTTATATCATTAGTAAGAACAACTTTTACCATGGAACCAATATTGCAATTGCGGTTTATTCCCAGTGTTACTACCAATCTTACTTCCAGTAGTAAGAACGGTAAATTAATTACTGTTGTTACTACTGCAGTTGAAAATTGTTAAAACAGTAAAAATAAATTACCCGTGTTACTACCGTAAAACTAAAATAACAAAGAGAAACAAAATATGACTTGTCATGCTAGAGTTGCATGGCAGGTGTCAAAGAGACAGCTGTCAAACTAAAATAAGTTTTTTCAGGTCATAGTCCAAGTCAAATATGACAGATATCAAAGTGATAGCTGTCATTCTGGAATTCATAATAGAGTTGCATTACAGGTGGAAAAGTGAAAGCTGTCAAACTTAAAAATGAGTTATCTCCATTCGTCGCTTCTTGAGCATTAGGTACTCTTTTCACTCGACGAGAAATTCTTTCACATTTGTGAAGTTTGACATCTGTCGATTTTGTTGAATTCTCTCACTTTTGCAGAGACAGCAAAAGTCTAAAATCGACAGTTACGAGACTATACCATTTTTAAGTTTGACAGCTGTCACTTTGACACCTGTCATGCAACTCTAGCATGACAGGTCATATTTTGTTTCTTTTTGTTATTTTAGTTTTACTGTAGTAACACGGGTAATTTATTTTTACTGTTCTAACAACTTTCGACTGCAGTAGTAACAACGGTAATTCATAGTAACACAGGGAATAAACCGAAATTGCGAACAAAATGTCAATTCAGAAATTGCGTATAAAATGTCAGTCAGACAGCCTCTCGGCTGTTTTACAGGAAAGCTGACATTGAAATTTGTCGTAGGTTCTGCTACCTTACTTACCATTACTTACGGTATTGTATATTGCATGGAGGCAGCTGAGTTTTGCGCTTTTACATGCTTATAAAATAGGTTTTTTGACATTCCAGTCCCAGACGGCCTAATTATCGCGCTAATTTACGCATCAAAACAGGTGGAGCATTACAAAAAAGTTCCTTTATTTAAAACCGCTAAAATGCGAAAACGTTTCAAATAGCTGTCATGAGTCGTTCGTCACAGTAATAAAAATATATCTACTCATACGGCAGGCGTGCAATCTGTCAGTATTTTTTTGACCGAAGGGTCCATAATAAAAGTTGTGCACATTAATGAAACCTACACTGACCTATGATAATTGTACAATATGTAAAATGTTCAACCTATCACCAGAAATAAGTACTTAAATAAAATGAGTGTCATCAATTTTTCGTTTAAAATTATGATATTGTGATTATAAGAAAATACTGAAACATCTTACTAAAATTAGCTGTTCAAATGCCATGAGAGCAACGTATTCATCAGAATGAAGGGGATTTTATAATGCCAAATACCATCTTGTTGTGTTACTATGTGTTCTGCGAATTTCCAAAAACTATATACCTGTGTAGTGTTTGTTTATCACTTTGCTATAATATGGCACCTACGAGAGTAAATCTCTTCGTGTCATATAACAAAAATAAAATCGAACTTCACTTCCAAGTAAGTTCGGTTGATCATATAATAAAATTACACACGTTTTGTTTTATATAGCATTTGTAAATCATTTTTTATTGATACATTATACGCGTTAGTCGTTTCGATTGATTATATTAAACGCTACACAGAGTTTTCCGAAATTCAATGCCTATATACACAAACTTGAAAATGTACCAGTGAGACAGCTGCGGCCGGTAGAAAGGCCGTGAAGAATAAAGAAATAAAAACATCCCTTTTGATCATTCACTATGAAAATTTTGAAATGAACTGGAGCAAGACTGAAATAAGTTGTAAAATTCAAATCGCCTGAACTTTGTACACAAAATCTGTTTTGTATGTATTTTTCATAATTGTTTCGATTGTTCACGTAATAAAAGATCTTTTATAAAAACATATTTCTGGCTTTCAATCCGATCACCTAATCTAATTTCGATCGAAACATCGTGGTGGAAGGATTAGTCAGCCAGTGCAAG
The DNA here is from genome assembly GCA_949316475.1 of Hypomecis punctinalis. Taxonomy (NCBI): domain Eukaryota; kingdom Metazoa; phylum Arthropoda; class Insecta; order Lepidoptera; family Geometridae; genus Hypomecis; species Hypomecis punctinalis. The sequence continues at coordinate 13,750,884 of OX438798.1, read as the reverse complement.
GGTCAATAGGCATTGGCTGTCCAGGGTGCGCCGGACGTTTTAGCGATTTAGGTACTATCAAGCAAACGACACTCGGGGAAGCTCCTAATAAATAAATATTTTGGGATATCTTACACACGGCCTCTGACCCCAAACTAAGCAAAGCTTGTGATATAGCTGCCAGAGACTGATATACTACGAGTACATCACCCAGATACAGGGCAAACATTTATGTTCATCACATAAATATTTGCCCTGGTGGGGATCGAACCCACGCCTCTTTGATCCAGAAGTTAGGGTCACTAACTACTGAGCCACCGAGGCAGTCAATAAGGAGCTAATTGACATCATGAGGTTTAGGAGCAAGAGTGTCTGGGTTCGATTCCCGGCTAGTGAAATACCTGCTCTATTTCTGGATGTTGAATGCGGCGCATGGATTTTGAATGCTTGTGATCATACCTGATAAATGGTCTGGAAAAGATTTTTGAAAATGTGAACACCTATCAAATTTCACGTGACGTTTCTAAACTACAGATAGAAGGAATAGGCGGTTTTACAGACGACCACTTAGAATGAAATCAAACGATAAATACGGAAATGGATACGATTAGTAATTGACAGAGTTGAATGGCACAAACACAGGGAGATGTATACCAACAGTGGATTTTCAAAGGCTGATGAAGGACAAACCACATTACAATGTTATGAGCAAAGACCAGCAGGGCCTTGATACTGCATCGTCTTTAAGGTTCGCGCACATTATGTCGGGCGGGGCGGAGCGAGCCGCAGAGCAATATGAAAATAGAAATGCAGAAAATGCGGCCCGCCGCACCCCGGCATAGTGTGCGCTCTTATAAAATGAACGAATTGATTGTGAATTGACGTGATTTAAACGGAATTTTGCACTGCAATGCGACCCGACATAATACCTATACGCGAACCTTTAAGTTACTAAAGTTACTTTACGTGCAAAACTAAGGAATGTATATCAAATTGTCAAGGAATGTATTGATTTTGGTATAAAGCATATCTAGACCATACAGCATCACGCCCAAAGTTAAAGTTATTCAAGTTTGGTTCATTGTTGAGTGTTTTACTTCCATATGTCTGGGCCATGCGCCAAGCCAGCATCGTACAGGACCTATCTCGTAAAACTTTATCGAAGAATTAATTTAACATGAGTACAACGTTATATGACCCATCGCCATAAAATTAAACAATTCACGATAAAATCGTTTCATGAGACCAAAATCGCTTACATCAACGTTTTCGCCATATTTGCTCCCAGTATACTTAATTTACAAAGTCCCAATTAATTATGCTTTTAAGGGGTTAAGGGGAATATACATAAAATTTGCTATTAATTATTACAAACACTTTGATTTCAAGGGCTGCTTAAAAGTGGCAAGGATACATACAAGGATATTATGTTGGTTTTTTTACCGCTAACAAACAAATACTAAAAACAACACAATATATTGACCAGAAAATAAAATCATTCATTTTTGGATGAGAAATATCCGCTGTATTTTTTGTTCCGTACGTTGCTCATGCCTAAGTTGGAACCAATGATTAACTTTGTATAATTCACCAATTCAGAAAATTCATCAAAATACGGATTGCTGTAACTTAACTCACGGCGAAGCAAAAGAAAGAAAATATGATTTTGTAATAAAATATTATAGATTTACCAATATGAATAAATAAAACTACATCGTTATAAAACGGGGTGTGGTACATCCATTAATATAATTATTGATATAATATAATTATATGCTCTTACTTATATGATCCGTCTAGGAATCTTTAAAAGCATTCTGAATCTACCAGTGTTTTCGCGTTTTCTGTAGAACATCGAGAAAAATCGCGGTATATTTTTGATAATGTTAACGTTTCGAGAGAAAACTCTTTTCACCCCTTAAATTGTAACAAAATGTTATTAAATGTTTTTGATGTCATTCGCTTGAGTAAGAAATATTGCACGCTCGTAGGTATGTCTAATTTTCCAGAAAGTTTTAGATTCTTTATACTTTTCAGCCAAAGTTTGGCGTAAAATTATGACTTTTCAGAGGCTTACAATTTTAAGATCATTTAAAAACCTGCATAAACTAAGACGTATAAACCCAGCTATTGAAGTGCTGATTACATGAAAAAAACACTGGAATCGGGTACTTAATATTTAGAGGTAGATAATAGCTTATTGATTTTGAATGGCCAAGTTGACACTTCACAATTGCCTTATAGCCCTTGAGAATTAAAGGAAACGACACAGGACTAAAAGGGCCGTACAACTACAAGTTACTACTCATTATTCTGAAACGTGCTTCAGATATGCCATGTAAAAGAGGAGTTTCTCTTCGTACTAAGTACTTGTAACGCAAAGTCCGTGACTGTATGTTTATTCGATTTTAGGGTTCTGTACCTCAAAAAGAAAAAAACGGAACCCTTATAGGATCACGTTGTTGTTCGTCTGTCCGTTTGTCAAGACCGTCAAGTCTGTTAATCTCTATATTGCGTGGAGGTATCGAGTTGAAATTAAAACCATATACGTAAGTCTATGACTTCTTGCAGTGGTGTAATAAATAAACTTTTCGATTATCGCACTTGTCCGGTTTTTTCATTACATTTTTATCAATACGTAGGTATGTCTATGACAGCCATAATCACCCAGAATAATAAACTACTCGTAAGTACCTATGTCAGTGCGAAACCCTGAACTGCGCTCTTCACTATGAGACGAAATCTTAAATCTAATAGCACGCTGAAAATTATTTGATACTATAATCCTGAAAGAAAAATTCTTAGTTGCTTGCACACTACCGCTTGCATAGCGGTATAAATAAAGTTAATATAATAATAATAAGCCATTTATTTCCAATACATCATAAATGTTACAAAGCTTAGTTATAGAGTCATAATAACAAACAACATTTAGTATTAACTATTTAGACTTTTTAGTTATTTTTTTTTCCTCTGGTATTGGAATAGGGTATAGGCCTCCTCCAGCATATTCCAAGTATCTTTATCTTTGGCTTTGGTCATCCAATCGTTTCCCGCTGTGTTTAGGATGTCATCTATCCACCTTTTTATTGGACGACCTCTTCTTCTCTTTCCAAATGGTCCTTCCCATTTCGTTGTCTCCGAAGTCCATCTTTTAATAATAATAATAATAATAATTTTGAAATGAGGCATTACTTGGCGGGTGCCGCACCTCATTCCATAATCCAGTTTTGTATAACACCCAGAAGTTCATCGCAATAACCCATTATTTTTTCAATTCATTACTAACAATAGGCTCCTTGTACCTTCACCCCTACAACATAGCTAAATGATGTTTAAAAAGGGCCTCTCAGTGTTGGCTTCGGCTCCACTGATGCCCATCAAAATACCGGGCTTGGCCCGAGAGATGTATATATATATATATAATAATAATAAAACTTTATTTCAGACACGAGATCCATAATATGTATCTTTTTATCTTGCTATCTTTGTATCTTGCTAAATGCCCTGCCCATCGCATAAATAAAGTTATGGAATTAATTTTAGCATATATTTTTGTATAGAATCCGAGTAGAACCGCAACAGATCGCTAGTTTAACATAATATCAGCGATTATCGATTATCCGAAAGAGTCTGACTCCGGTATTAATTATTGAGCTTTTCTGTCTCAGATATTGGCTCCGACCGCCATTACCACTAATGAGGGCGATTCGTTGCGAATACAGAACTCTCGCTCAATTTTAAATGTAATGATTCCAATATTCTTTCTCTTGGATTTTTTGCCAGTAAAAATAGCGTCGGTCGGAATATAAAATGTTATAATGTTCGTCCTACCCAAAATATTGTAGATTAAAAGCATTAAATCAAAATCAAATCAAAAAATATTTATTCATGACAACATCGGTCCATGGTTAGTAAAAACAAATTATTTACTTAAAACACTATGTTAGTACTTATTCTAAAAAAGATTTAAGCAATTAAGCAATCTCCGTAGCTAGGCCTATGTTTAGCAGTGGACTACAGGAAGGCCTATTTATTACAATTATGTGAAATAGTGTGATGCTGAATAGTAGATAACTTACCAAGAGAACCAAGTCGTGTCTTACGTCATGGGCGACATATTGGACCCTGAGCGTAGCGAGGGACTTTACAATTAACTCCCGAGCGCAGCGAGGGTGTTTTTAGTTAACTCCCGGGCGAGGCGAGGGAATTATATAGAGTCCTGAGTGTTAAGTGAGGAGTTCAAGACAGACACGAAGACAGACTTTGTTCTAGTTGTGCATGCTCTACTTTTCATACTTCCTGCGAGAAATTAAATCCCCAGGATTAGGAGTAATACTTACATCATAAATTAAAAAAGTGTTGGTACTCACTAGGCAACTTGGTATTGTTCACGATAAAATAAAACAAATTAGAATGTACCTACGAATTTTCATAGAATCGCACACAATCCATAATAAAACAAAGAATGTAAATACTACGTGAAAAACATAAGACCATGGCCAGCTCGATTATCATGGCCTAACACGGGCATTGCAAAGAGGTTTTATTCTGTGAAATCGAGTAGAACCTCCTTACAATTCCAGTTGCTGTGCAATATAAAGAGGTTATATTCGATTTTGCAAAATGAAACCTCTTTAACCGGTCATTAAATGTTCTAAGTTGAGAAATTTTCATACGAAGACGTTCCAAATTTAAATCATTTTGACCCCTAGGGAGTTTCATACAACATAATTGACCTGCCATTGCCCTCGAGATTGTGTAAAGATAATAATGACTTGTTTTACGTTGAGATTCTACGACATACAATGGGTTATATTCGAGCCCACCTGCTCGAAGTGAAAAATATATTAATTTACAATATTCATTTTAGACTTTTTAATTCCATCGTACATAACGGCGGATACATTTTGACATGACTGATGCTACTCTTAAGTGATTTCATCTTGGCGAATTAATAGTCGTAATCTGTGTTTAAACGTTATATTTTTTTGAAAACAATTTATTGGTAGTACCTACTGCTGTTCGAAGGGTTCGAACGAGCTCGTATAGCGTATCGTAGCTCCACGAAACTGTTACCTACACCGTCTACGAAAACAAAATAAAGTTTGCTTAATTGAGTGAACGCGGCACACGGGCCCAATTTGGCCGCATAAAGGTAAAAGACAAAATAAGAGTCGGTCCATCGGGGTCCGATGTCCACTACACGGCGAAGGGCGAAAACTCATTACCAGTGTTTAATGAAAGGGTGCCCGGGGCGTGTATGATTACTGGTTAATTGAAAGGCGGGAAGTCAGAGGGCGACGAGACAAAGCTACTCTATTTATCGGACATGCCTTTACAATTTTCGATAATTTGTATACTCTGACGCTTAATAAATTTCACCGAAAACGTCCGGGCTTTTACACTGATTAATGGAAGGCTGCATTTGACGCACGTTACAATATTGTTTTACTGTTTCTATTTAATAACATAGAAGGGATAGGTAACGCCGTCTCTAATCACGCTGAGTGCTTGTCGCCATATATTAAGTTCATTGCGAGGGTTTACAGTTATATTCAAAGGGCTTCAGACGGATTTCGAGCTACACTAGAATTTATTCGTACACATTCGTACATATTTAACGAAAGAGACACGGCTCCGACCTACAATTTAAGTACGTAGGTACTTCAGTGAAATATCATAAATGATGTAGTGTGTGAAAATGTATAAGTGTGGGCTATTTATAATTTATAACGAAGGTGTGCTTGTTTCCATTGAATTCGGTGTCGACCATCACCTTATATTGTGATTAACACGTTGCTAAGTTTCTAATATACATATAAAACGTGTATCTTCTGTTTACCTATCAATATCAAAAGTTGTAGTAGTAGGTGGTGAAAAAACCGTTGATTTTTATACATAGGTATACCTACATAGCAAATGCATCAAAATTTTTTATGGCTTCTGTTTCTAAAATGATATTATTTCATAGACTTATTAAATTTTCACCAAGTCGCGAAAGAAAACTCTTAAAATGTTTTATGCTGCAGTATGTCCGTAATTATAATTTTTTATGCAGAAAAATAGATCAAACAGCAAAATTTAGTCTCAAGCAACTAACTTTTAATGTAGGTATTTAGCGTTTAATATATGAAACTATTGAGTAATATTTTTAGATACATGCAGTTTCACACACATAATTAATTACATATTACACAGATAGTATCAGATATTAATATTATTCTATTAATTTATTTTATGATTAAATCTTATATGCCATATCTCATGAATACCTACTCTTCCAATTATTTATTTCTTAGATCTACAAAGGTAATAAGTACGAACAGATTTTCTTTATTACGTTTCTACGGCCACGTGTATAGATTGCCCCATTCGTCGCATAGGGCAATTAGCCTTTGATATACCTCGTCACAAAATCATATTTAGCGCGGCGTTTTCTGCGTTGAAGCCAATTTGGCTGGGCAATATTGAAATGGGATTTGGATTTACTCTGCAGATATTCGATACATACCCTATTCAGTGCAGCTAAATGTATTATTTCTGTATAAATTTAATAGATAAATGTTACTGTAAATTGAACTATATCTTTATTTTGTGACCCTCTCTAAATGTCATATAAATAAGAGACAAAGTATCGCAAAGCAAATGTTAAGAGTTGAAAGAAATTAAAGTAATGTAAACACGAAAAGTTTGCTTTCGAGTTGCGGCAACTCGAGCAGGAAGCGCATTCGAACTCAACTGCCTGGAAAAATTAATTCGAAGCCGCGAGGCGAGGGCGCGCCTCAGCCGCCCTCAGCTTTCAGGATCATTTTCGCTCTTCATAAACGAAATAAACAGACTTAAAAATATCAAGCCTGTAGGTGTTCCTTTGTGAGCGCACTCTGTAATAATCGTTCAAAACTGCGCTACCTACTCGATTCGACTACTCATAGGTATCACTCGCGGATGTTTCGCTCTAAAGTTTTAATGAGAAAATCTGGTCGAGTCGAAATATAGGGTGGGTATAAATGTCGAAATTCAAATTATTCATTGAAAACAGACATGTATTGTAACGGTGTCGCGAGTGGAGAGAGGTTGCGAGCGCGTCGCGTGCAGTCACCGGCAATTAGCACCTTGACAATGACATTCAAAACGTGTGCAAATAGAGCAGACGAGCGGTGCCTGCCTGCCTGCCTGCCCGCCTGCCTGCCCGCCTGCCTGCCTCCACCCGCGTCGGCTTTGTGCCACGCGGAACGTATCAATATATCACCCGTATACGTACATAACTTAATCTGTATGCTGAAAATCGAGGCACATAGGTGGTACCTACCAATTATTGACCCTCACGGCTCTTTGGGTTGGATCGGGACATATTGTGTGAAATAGTAAAATTTTTCTTTTACTGTTTCGGGGACTGCCAATTATTTTTCAAGTTTATTTTATTTTTTGTTTCTATTTTCGTCAAAAATAATAAACAATAATCCGTTCAGATCTGCAAGATTGATTTGAAAGTGATTCTTAAATGTGTGTTCCCGAAAAATGATTATTTCCTATGTTCAGATGTTTATTGCTCTGTCTTTGCGTTCTTTACATTTTTGCAACTACAAAGACTTTGTAACACTACAATTACTTAAGCAAGCGTTAAGCTAGCACTTTGTGTAGCTAGCTAAAATCAGATGAATGTTGTTAATAAACAGTTCACGAGTGCTCTAAACCTTACATTGTCGTCACGTCGCATTGTGTCAAATTTAATCAAAATTATACTGTTTCGTTTAGCTGATTCTATTAGTAGATACTATATTTGGTACAAATTGTAACCTAAGTAAAGTCTTTTATTGTCTGTATTGTAGAGTCCTGTGTAAGTTACGTATGTAATAAAAGGAAAGATACTTTTAAGTGATAAAATCTGGCTTAAAATGTTTTTTTTTTTTTATATATATACAGGGTTATTTCTAATCAATTAGCATCCTTCTAGGGGCTTATTTTGTACATCAAAACTAACAACTTTTGTTCTATGACTTTCGTCAAAACTCAAAAAGTTTTGAGTTTTGACGAAAGTCGTAATACAAAAGTTGTTAGTATTGATGTACAGAATAAGCCTCTAGAAAGATACTAATTGATTAGAAATAACCCTGTATATCTAATGAACTTAAAATATATTAGAGGTACTACCTCAAACCAAATAATAACTACTTGGTCTGAGAGTACCACTTACGCGTGGCTTATATTGAAAATAGTAAATGTACCATAGTTTTGACCATAATTGGTGATATTTTTAGGATTGTAGTATTAGAACGCGGGTTTGTCTCGCATAGTAGTCTCTTCTATAGCAGACTTACTATCTGTCATAGATATCACGCGCCAGTAACACCTATGTTATTTTGGAATTAAAATATGCAAAAACCACGCTAGTTTCCATAATCGACTTTATACCATATTTATTTGTTTACTAGATCAATCGATTTTTTTGTATCGATTAATTATGTTACTACTCAACGTACCTACTCATTTAAAAGCTACATTCAAAATTTAATTATTTATTTATACATTGTTGAAAAACCAACAGCTTTAATAAACAAACTATAGAAAAAATAACTTAAACAAGTAAGCCTTAAAGTTTCCACTTGTAGCAATAGAGATGAATAGTCTTCTTAACAACAAATTACTTTATACATAAAAGATAATAATTAACTAAGTGTTGTACAAACATAAAAGATAAGATTATACAAAAACATAAAAGGTAGTAAAAAAAACAGAACAGCGAAAATACAGTCAGTTAAAAACAGCCAAACCTACTTATTAAAAAATAAGATATAAAAAAAATTATACTATATTTTTGAACTTACCGTTTTTACGCTTATTTTTAAAATTATAAAATAATTGTCAGAAAATAATTATACCTGAAAACATTATAAAAAGAACTTTATGTATTAGAATAGCAAATACTTCACAAACCAAGGGTACAATAGCTGACCGCATGCGGCAAACCAAACACCTAACCACGGAGAGCATTTGAATAAACTGTCAAACGCTGAATGTCCAAGAACAAGTCTGCCCAATCACCGCTTAACAATAGCCATTGAAATTGCTCAGTGGAACGTAGAGCCCTCGTAGCGCCCGCCCGTTCTACAGCACTAGAATGTCGAGAACTTATAGTAAATAACTGAGTAAATTCTCAACATAAACTTAGTGCTTTTGCTTCGCATGTAAGAATGTGAAACAATTTTTATTACCGCTCAAAAGTATTTCCTCTCCCAGACGAGATAAAAAGTCCACTAAAGTTTCTACGAGTATATCGTACTACCTGACTGCGCTCTGTATCTACTAGATGGATGTAGACTGCAATATAAATACTACATATACTACATACATATACAAATAATACATATTCTAAAAATAGTAAGATGAGTTTAACTCAAATAAACATATGCATCATATTTTAACTATTGAATAAAAGATGCAAAAACGTTTGTATCAGAACTGAAATATTATAACTGGTATTTAACAATACCTTTCATTTAATATGTGTAAGAAGTGTTTTTGGCGTTATCGGCCCTCTGCAGGGCAAAGGCTTTTCTTCACTTTAAATAAAAATAAAACAATATTAACCGCAAAAAAAAACATAATAGCTCTGTAGTACGAGTAATTTAAACAATACTATTTAGATATACAGGGTTACAGGGTAAGTCGACCCATTCCCGTTAAGGGTGTGTAGTTTACTTTGTTTCTGACTAATTTGACTATGAAATACACTATCCTAAAAAAAAAACAGATATTTGAAATTGGTATTTATAAAATTCCCAATTTTCGGCTATCAGCTCAGATATTTTGAAACGTGTTAGTCGAATTATTATTTTTAATTGATTTTTAGGGTTCCGTACCTCAAAAGGAAAAAACGGAACCCTTATAGGATCACTTTGTTGTCCGTCTGTCCGTCTTTCCGTCTGTGTGTATGTCAAGACTCTTTATCTCGGGAACGCGTAAAGATATCGAGTTGAAATTTAAACTATAAACGTAAACTTATGAATTCTTGCAGTTGTGTAAAAGAAAAGCTTCTCAGTTACCGTATAAAAAAGTTAGTAGCGTTTATGTCGTAAAAAAACGCATGTTTCAACGCTCACAAAAATCAAAACCTACCGGATACTTCCCGTTGACATAGAACTATGAAATTTGGCGAAGAGCATTGTTTCAGAATACACATATAGGAATAAATCTGAAAACTGTACATTTTTATTTAAATCACATAAAAATAGGGCATCAAAATTGACAAAATATGGGTTCAAAATTCTAAGTGAGTAAATCGTATCATGTAAGGTATCATATAAAATAATTTCATTAGCACATGTTAAAACAAGTTTTTAATTATTTTAACAATATCTTTGTACGGAACCCTCGATGTGCGAGCCTGACTCGCACTTTTCCGGTTTTTTACATGTAAAATAATGTTTTATGACCTCACTACCCAATTTTGTCCGTAAAATTAACCTTTCATAAAAAGTATTTCAAATCAAATATCTAGAAAACTGTGAGATTTAGGAGATGGTGTTTTATAGTCAAATCAGTCAGAAACGTTGTCCAATGCAATGCAAGGAACATTTAGTTCCTAACTTTGTCAATAGATGGCGCCACACAGCAAATTAACTCGCGCAAGCGTTATGTTTCTCAATATCGGTAGGGTGTTGATTATTGAAATAAATCTGAGAGCTCTTGCCTACTGCAATTAGCAAATGTAAACAGTAGTTTTACTGAGAGTTCCCTCGCTCGTGCTCCTTAGCTATCTGGAGTTTTCTCCATGGTCCTATTCGAGTCGGATACAGTGTGTGTATCAGTGAATTTTCAAGTGTGTCAGCGTACATACTTGCCGGTTGCGGAAAAAGCACTAGAAACCGGTGGCGGGTTGCCACTGAACGTTGTGCTCATCGTGTTCGACCTGTCGAACAAGGTCGATACGATTGGTTGGAGCGGGGTGCGCGGGGGCACCACCAACCGAGGAAGAACAATCGGAAGGAAGGAGCCGAGCGAGCAAATACAGCAGTGAAGTCAGCAACAAGTTGCTTCAGCAGCAATAGTCACAGGAGTGACGTAACTAGCTGCAGTCAGTGAGGTTTGCCAGTGATAAATCGTGAGTACATTTGTGATTATTATAAAGTTCAAAATCAGCGCGATCAAATTCTACAAATTTATCGTGATAAAGTTCCTTAAAATATTCAAAGTGATAAAGTGCTACAAAAGTTCAGTTTGACAAGGTTCCAGAGACATAGAAATATTTTATCAATAAATTCATCTTGGACTTTAACTTTGCATGCTAATATTAACTTAGAATAATTTCTCTAAAAGTGTTCAGACGGGGAATCCACGCCGGTTTTCACCCAGAAGTGTATTTAAACTCAAACACTTAAAAAAATTTGAAGATATTTTCCATCAACTTGTAAAATTTTCGACTTTCAACTTAATTATAAAATTGTGTAACTTGTTGTTTAACATAAATAGAAGTGTACTAGCATTGTTTATCTTTAAAATTATTGTTCAACTAATTTAATATGGCAGCTTCTATTAAAGGTTTGATACGTTTGAAAGGTAATTTAGAAAAATCTTACGAAAATTACAAAAAATCTCCCAGAGATCGTCTTGCTAAAGAATCTTATTTGCAAACTAGATTGGAAACTTTAGAAAGTCAATGGAAATTAATATCGGATAGTCATACTGAGTCAATTACTGAGGTAACGGATGCTTTGTTATTACATGAATTTTTCACTAAAGATATGTTTTCGGATATGGAAGAAATGTATATAAATTACAAATCGGATATTAAAGAAGCGTTATGTCAATTCGCACCAAAAAACTCTTCAAGCGGTAACGTAAAAACAATTTGTAACAATGATAGTAATGTTCGCTTACCTAAAATTAATATTCCAATATTTTCGGGCCAATATTCAGAGTGGCCTAGTTTTAGAGATTTGTACGTATCATTGATCCATAATAATGCCTCCATAGATGATGTGCAAAAAATGCACTACTTAAAGGGGCATCTCTCAGGAGAAGCAGAGCAACTTCTGAGACATGTACCTATCACAGGAGATAATTATCAAGAATCGTGGAGTATTCTGAACGGGAGATATAATAATAAAAAATATCTTGCCAATTGTCTACTGAGGCGTTTTATGAATCAACCCAGTATTGGAACAGAATCATGCAGCGCTATCAAAGAGTTGTTGGATACAACTAACGACACTCTTAATGGACTGAAAAACTTAGGAATTAAAGTAGATTCGTGGGATGTCATCATCATTTACATCATTTGCATGAAAGTAGATTCTGAAACGCGAAAGCAATGGGAGGTAAAGATTAGCGTGTCCGATGAACTACCAACCTTGTTTCAGATGCGTGAATTTCTCGAAGCGCGATTTCGTTCTCTCGAATTTCTTGATCCTAAAGTGAAACCTAAACCAAGTTTTTCAACTCAAAAACCGAAAGTACTGCATGCTATTACAACTAGTTCCAATACTGTGTCAGATACATGTTTAATGTGTAAAAATGGTATTCACAAATTATGGCAATGTAAAGATTTTAGTAAGCTTGATTATGACGCTCGACATAATTTCGTCCAAACAAATGGATTTTGTTTCAACTGCTTAGGCAGAAACCACTCTGCAAATACTTGCCGAACGTCTACCAAGTGCCGAATCTGTAAACATAATCATCACTCACTTCTGCATCCAAAACCAACGTCAGAATCATGGTCAACCGACTCTTCGAGAGAGGTGGCGTTGGAAGTAAAGTCGATCTTACCAAACATTCAAACAACCTCCGAAAATGCAGCATCAGCATCGAACGTTGCCACACATTTTTCGAAGGCAGTCACGCCCAGTCAAATTCTTCTGGCAACAGCAATTGTCACGACACAAGCGAGGAACGGCGACACTCATCTACTGCGAACGTTGCTGGATCAGGGCTCGCAGGCGTCTTTTGTCACAGAATCTGTCGTTCAACTGCTCAGTCTCAAGAAGATTCCAAATAAAAGCATAATATCAGGCTTGGGTGGTGACAAAGGTATCTTAGCGTCAAGGTACATGGTGATGATCACCGTGCAATCACGACACGATCCTACATTTAGGATTGAAGTACAAGCTCACGTACTTGGTTCGATCACAAACTTGCTTCCATCTCAGAAGATTGAAACCATAGAATGGCCGGAACTAGCCGAGATCAGTTTGGCTGATCCAGAATACAATACACCAAACAAAATAGATATTTTGCTTGGTGCAGATGCATATGGTGAGATATTGAGAGAAGGACTGATCAAGGGTCCCAACGGAAGATTAATTGCTCAACATACAGCCTTGGGATGGGTTTTATCAGGCCCCACATATCGCAATGATAATGATCAATCGTCCTCAACACAATCTTATCATAACGTAACAATAAGCATGCATGCTCATGTAGAAGAAAATGAGCTTCCCAAGAAATATTTGGAAATCGAATCTGACATCTTCGAAGAGAAAATCTTCACTCACGAAGAACAACAATGTGAAGATTTCTACAAGCACACAACCCGAAGAGATTCTGTTCAACTTCCTTTCAGGGGAGAAGATCCGCAGTGTAAGTACGGAAATTCAAGAGATATTGTCCTGAAACGATTTCACCATCTTGAACATCGATTCAAGAAGGATCCTGAGAATAAGAAAAGGTATATCGAGGTGATACACGAATACCTGGACCTTGGTCACATGGAGCGCATCAAGAACATAGATGATAACACTGGTGGCGTTTATCTGCCACATCACGCCGTCATCGGTGACTCCAAAACGACGAGCAAGGTTCGCGTTGTATTTGATGCATCATGCAAGGGAACCATTGGCGTATCTCTCAATGACACATTGATGGTAGGACATACTTTACAACAGGACTTACGCCACGTCATCATGAGGTGGCGTACTCACCCCATATCTCTGAGCGCAGACATTACAAAGACGTACCGCCAGGTGCTCGTCACCCAGAAAGATGCAGACTTCCAGCGGCTGCTTTGGCGAGATGATCCGGAACCTGAAATAGAAGAGTATCAATTAACAAGAGTTACCTTGGGCACGGCTTCTGCTCCTTACCTGGCTGAGAAGACGCTGCAGCAACTAGCCTTCAACGAAGCTGAAGAATCTAGATCTGGAACACCTGTAAAAATAAAAACAGATTATTATGTAGATAACTTATTAACAGGATGTGAAACAGTTGAAGAATGGTTAGCCTACCGGTCAGAAATTACTAACATTACTGATGTTTCTATACTAAGATGGATAAAAACTAAAGAGAATAATGCTTACCGGGAAAAACATGGCTTCTGCAACACCTCCAACATTACATACGCCGATGTAGTCTACTTACGTACAGGAGATGCTGCCGGAAATGTACACGTCAGTCTCGTTGCAGCGAAAACCAAGGTTGCTCCAACCATTCAGGTTTCCATACCTCGTCTGGAATTGATGGGCGCGGACCTGGTAGCCAAATTAAGCACGGAAGTCGCCAAGGTGTTGAACACCGACAAAGCAAACATTCATGGATGGACTGTCTCGACCGTCGTTTTAGCATGGCTCAGCAGTCATCCAAGTCGGCGGAAAACTTTTATCGCCAACATGACATCCGAAATCTTGACAAGATTAGACAGCTCCCAGAGGTCTCACGTAGAATCTTCTCGGAATCCAGCAGATCTTGCATCCAGAGGTTGCACTCCCACAGAATTAGCTCAGAATGACATGTGGCTTGAGGGTCCAGCTTGGCTAAAGAGCTCAACGCTGGAATATAGCAGGCCGAAATCTATATCTACTGACCTAGAAAAACGCAACGTTCAAGCTCACGTTGCCGTAGATTCTACTGTCGATCCCGTCTGGGCAAGATTTTCATCCTTGCAGAGACTCATTCGCGTGACGGCATACTATCGAAGATTCCTGAAATTAAAAAATCTTAAATCGAATCGTCACAAATTCCAACCTTACCTTGAAAGCTCAGAACATAGTGAAGCTCTAGACACTTGCATTAGGCAATGTCAGGCCACGGAGTTAGAACCAGATATGAGCAAATTGAAATCTCTCAATCCATACAAGGACAAAGGAATTTTGAGAGCACAAGGCAGAATCCAACATTCTTACCTCTCCGACGACACCAAGTTGCACCTTAAACGTGTCATCGGCAACTCGACCCTCACATTTGAGGAGATGACGACAGTTCTCTCACAAATTGAAGCATGCCTCAATTCTAGACCGTTATCGATACTTCCCAACGATCATGGCGATCCATCTCCCCTCACGCCAGGACACTTCCTCATCGGAAAACCTCTGATTGTAGTACCCGAACACAATTATGACCTGAGCAACATCGGTACTTTGAAACGTTGGCAACTAACACAACGGATGTTGCAAGATTTCTGGCGTAGGTGGTCGGATGAATATCTCGTGCATTGCTTGCAGAGATATAAGTGAACAAAATTCAACCCAGAACCAAAAATTGACGATGTGGTTCTCGTTAAGGAGGACAACCTTCATCCAGTTCGATGGCTATTGGGCAGGGTGGTTACTAAACATCCAGGTTTGGACCAAATTACAAGAGTAGTAACTTTAAAATGTAACGGTACTCTCCTTAAGAGACCCACATCCAAATTATGCGTACTGCCAGTAACAGACTGAGCACTTGTAAATTTAGACTGTAAATTTTGTTACAAATATAGTTTTCTTGTATAAACTCGTGTCGCGCCATCCTTCTCAAATCTTAGCTAAGTTTAAGTTTCAAGTCCGAACCACATTCATGGTGGGCGGTACTTACCTGTGTATCTTTTTTTGAAGAACGTTTAATGACGTCCTTGGTGGGCGGTATGTCCAATGCAATGCAAGGAACATTTAGTTCCTAACTTTGTCAATAGATGGCGCCACACAGCAAATTAACTCGCGCAAGCGTTATGTTTCTCAATATCGGTAGGGTGTTGATTATTGAAATAAATCTGAGAGCTCTTGCCTACTGCAATTAGCAAATGTAAACAGTAGTTTTACTGAGAGTTCCCTCGCTCGTGCTCCTTAGCTATCTGGAGTTTTCTCCAAACGTAGTAAACTACACACGTTTAACGGAAATAGGTCGACTTAGCCTGTAACCTTGTATATACATACAGACACTAGTATGTATGTATTAGTATGTCTTAGTAGACACTCCTGAAAACGTTTAGTACCTTAAACAGGGTTATCTACTTACCCTGTAACAAACTGAAAGGGGATGATTAATACCATCATTATGAACAACTTTTACTATGGGGCCAAATCAAAATTCCAAAGAAAAATAATCTTCTGTTCCATACAAAGGAACTTGAAATCAATTTGATCTGATATCTTTTTCTCGAATTCCGGGTAGGCCCCATAGAAAAAGTTGTTTCTAATTATTATTATAGTCCAAATCACCTCCTTTCAGCTTAGTACATCAGTCTTGGATAACCCTGTATGTAATCCTCCATGCACTAGAATGCATATTAGGAAAATAGAGGAAGTGATAGAATCAGCCTATTTGAGTCTATAAATAGAATGTGCAAATGAATTTAATTTGATTAATAAAAATCGTATTACTTCAATGGCGACCCCCATCAAAAAGCCATATTTCTACAGACATCTACAGTATGCAAAGAAATCAAATTTGAAATTATAGCTTACAAGAAATAAACATTCCAAAAACAAAAGCTTTTATAACTTGAAGTGTTTTATAATTTTAGGGAAGTATGTACCTAAATCAAGAATCAATAAGGCAGCCGCAAGGAGTGCTAAAATTTTAATCCAATTAACGTCCGCTGCCTCCCTTGTAAAATATTGTGCCATCAAAATTTATCTAACAATAAATTAATCCGTTCCAACACTTAGAGTGGAAAGCACAAGTACGCAAGAATACGTTAACATAGATAGAGCTACACCAACTCGAGTTAATTAAAGTCTTGATAAATTTATGAAAAGTAATTGAAATATTTTTATAGAATTCATCCTTAGCTAAGATTTTGATAATAATAAACTTAATAAGTTGACCAAAATGTATTAATTCGTCGTTGGCCAGAATTATTTATAAAAACATGGGCAAGTAACGCGCCCACGTAATTTTCTAACTTCGCAAATTTCTTTTGGAATGATGTTGTACAATCAATTTAAGTTAAATAAGTTTAAGTTAAATATAAAATAAGTTAAAGTTGTGACATTAAATAACCAATTTGGTGGTCCAATCGGCCTTCGTGGGTTATAATATAATACTAGTATGATGAAATATTTTTGATCGACGAACCACCGGAGGAGGTATACAATTCGACGCGTATATTTTTTATGTATAACCACGCATAACTTTTTTTTATAGTAGTTCGATTTCAATAATTATTTTTTTATTGGAAAGAATATACTTCAAAATTGGTCCCATTTAAATTTTTATCGAAATCGGCTGAGCTATTTTTGATAAATCAACAATAACGTGAAAAATGCTTTATCGATTTGCGTTCTAGCGATGCGCCCTGGCTTCGCACAGATGTATTATACATATAAACATTTCTCTTGAATTACTCTATCTATTAAAACAAACTGCATCAAAATCTGTTGCGTAGTTTTAAAGATATAAGCATACATGGGGACAGACAGCGGAAAGCGACTTTGTTTTATACTATGTAATGATTCTGTACACAGGTGAAGTCGGTCATGTTATTTATTGCAAAAAATAATTATATACACAGCATAAAGAAGCGCGTGTGCGTAACACACTGTGCAAAACGTTGTTAGAATGCGTAAATTTGCAGATGAATAGATGTAACAATGAAACGTTATTGCACACACGGATAAATTTCTGTTTCCTAACTTTTGTGCTAACATTGGCATTTATGGCAGGTAAGTAGCATGTGCAGAAACCCCTCAAAGTTGTGACTACATACATGACTACTATGTGTGAGTGTTCCTAATAGCTCAACGAGGTATTCCGTGACGTTCTGGTTCCTGTAAGCTAGTAAAGACAAAGTTGCCAGACAGGAAAGCTCTCGTTTCCAAATCCTCATCACAGGAAGTCCACGGGCAAATTGTTTATATCTGTACCTGTATAATACTGGCTTTGAAACGGGTGTTCTGTGGAAATATTTTGATTTGTGTGGTTAACATTTAAATTCAAGTTGATAATTTTCGCAATACTTTTAACTTACCTATGTATACACAATTACACACTTTTCAGAAATAAATAACTTTGTACTGAAACTATAGCAAGCCGTTGCTTTTTGATCTAAACATATTTCAGGCTTTAGAGTCAAACACATATGTAAAAAAATAAAATATGGGATGGTCCTACTGTCTCTTACGCGTATATCACCTCAAGGTCAACATCATCATTTCAGCCATAGGACGTGCACTGCTGGACATAGGCCTCCCCTAATGATTTACAATAAGACCGATTGATAGCGGCTTGCATCCAGCGCGATCCTGCGGTCCTAAAAAAGGCATCCGTCCACCTTGTGGGTGGACGTCCTACGCTGCGCTTGCCGGTACGTGGTCTCCACTCAAGAATTTTTCGACCCCATCGGTCATCAGTTCTCCGCGCTATGTGCCCTGCCCATTGCCACTTCAACTTGCCAATCCGCTGGGCTATGTCGGTAACCTCGGTTCTTCTACGGATCTCATTTCTGATTCGATCTCGCAGAGAAACTCCGAGCATAGCCCTCTCCATGGCTCGTTGGGCTACTTGGAGCTTACTAATAAGGCCCATAGTGAGAGACCTCGTTTCTGTGCCATAAGTCATCACTGGCAACACCTTGCCCTTGAGGCAAGGCTAATAAAATTATGTTCCTATTCATTATTTCAGTCAGAATAAGTACTTAGCTTTACGCCATTACTTATATTTTAACCTTACAGTGGGTCATAGGTATCAAATGCAAAAGCTTTTAAGGGCGGGTCTAGTACATCTAGAAAAACAACTTTTGCACTAGGACTTTTAGACAATCACGAAGAAAAAAACAGCTTTTTAATACAAAAAGTTCGTCAACGCGCGGCAAAATGGAGAAGCGAATTTTTAGTTTGCGAATTTTTAAAAGTCGTAGTACAAAAGTTGTTTGTCCAGATGTACTAGACCCGCCCTTAAAAGGTTAAATTTTTAATAACAGTAAAGTAAAAGTAAAGTAAAGTAAAAAAGCCTTTATTTCAACTAAATCATTATCATTAACATTTAAATTTCAATTAAATTATTAAACATATCATTACATTATTTACGCTTCATGACAAGTTTGCAATTAAAAAAATACATTAAATAATTGTACTGCGGACAATTTTCAATAATACCTATGTTTAATACCCATGACCCTGTCTAGATAGGTATAGGTACAGTACCTAAATGTGATTATTAATATTTATGATTTTTAATAATTTATTTTTACTTCAGAACAAACGGAAATATAAATTTAGAAACGATCATCATTTAAATTTCTATAATCGTTAACGATCTCTGACCATTGCCACAGCTTTATTTAATTAAAAATTCGATCCAAAGAAATGAAATCAAAAACAAAATACATTTTCCTTTCTCACAGCTTGGAAAATTTCGCTTCTTTTCACTCGATTATATTTAATTGGAAAGGGTCGGACGTAAATCTTTTTATTGTTTTCGTTTGGGATTAAATTATGTATCGACTTGTAAAATTGTCACGTATTCCGCGAAATGTAGCTGAAACACTAATAGGTTCGTAATCTTGATTTATAGGTGCGATAGAGTGCGATGGATATACGCCGGTTACGTGTTAATGTGTTCACCTCGATGCGGTTCAGTTTATCAAAGGCTGTAGGGTGATTAAGGGTTTCAGTGGAACGTTCGATTTAGCTTTGTAGCACCCACACAGCTGCAGCTGTCGTAGCCGCTTCTAGGCGGCCTGTGGCTCGCGCTCCTGTCGACAATAGTACTAAAATGTCAAAGGTCTTATATCAGTTCTTGTTACGACAGGGTGCTTAATTGAATTGAAATTCAATTAAGCACCCTGACCAGGAGTTGCACGATCTGGTCCCACCTGCCCCTTTCTTCTATCGTACGGCTAGACAGACGCGACCAAAGCGCCACCCTTTTATGGTGGACATCCCACGCGTTAAAACAAAGCGTTTTGAGTCCACATTCCTCATACGAACTGCCAGAATGTGGAACGCTTTGCCTAAGTCTGTCTTTCCGTTAAAGTACAATGTAGGTGTCTTCAAATCTCGAGTAAATAGGTATCTTCTAGGTAAGCGTGCTACATCCTAGACCGCATATCTGCTTTACATCAGGCAGTGTGTAGTCAAACGCAAACCTATATGAAATAAAAAAAAATAACTCAGATTTACCTAAAAACTATTTTCTATACTGCTTGACAAATATAAATATTTTTAGTGTAGCTTAAGTGTTTTTAACAACTAGGTGTTTTCTATGTTAATAATGTCTCTAGTTTAGGCCGCTATTTCTTGTTCTCGTCAGTTCATATTCGTGCAAGGTTGCCTGGAAGAAATCGCCATGGGTGATAAGGCCGCCAGTTTATAATCATATTTAGTCTTAAATGTGTACATAGTTTATTTATTTATTTATTTGTTTACAGGCAAGCAGTATATACTGACGTGCCTATATCAAGCAGTGTCGAATTAAATTAGTATTTATCTGTCAAGGATTTTTTTCCTTCTTTATGCAAAGGTCCATTCTATTCTCAAATGTGTTTATAGTTCTTGCTGAGATGATATCCTCAGGCAACCTATTCCAATTGTAGAATTGTAGTGATTATTTTCTGCTTTGTGGTTATAAACAAAATGTTTTGTCTGTCTCTATTCCTACAAAATATCTACGCCACTTTCCATCTTGTAAACTTTAAAATTTGTTGTTCTAGAAATTTGATTAATTTAAGCAAATCTCATTGTTAAAATTATCCTCGTTAAATATAGATAAATCTCAATCACAGCAATATTCGCTAACAATATCACCGGGCTACGAGCGTATCGGGTAACTTTATTACAATTTCCTTGTTTCGACTATAACAAGAGGGCCGGAACCCTGCGTCTAATAGTATCTGTTGTTATTAATGTCCTTATACGGATCTCCAATTATATCGGCAACCCCGACCCAATAAGGGAGACAATTGTTTGCTATAACGCTAACTGAATTGATACAGTTTCATTACCGCACCCCGCGCCCTTGCTGGGTTACATAGGACGATGCTGCTAAGACGAAAAGAGATAACCGTAGACATAACTCATAATTAGGACATACTTTAAATTTAGACCAAATCTGAATGAAATAAAAGTACAGCGCTTTTATTACGAATATTACAGTGGTTTTCTTACCGGCGTACAGACTAAAATAATATGTAAGTGTGTATTTCCCTTATATTTACCAAAGTATTTTAAAAACGGCTCTTTTGTAATATGATAAACTAGTTTTACCCGCGGCTTCGCCAGCATGATATTTTGATTTTTGACGCAATATCATTATAATTTATAGCCTATGTGTTATTCTGATATATAAGCTATATTATTGCAAAGTTTCATCTCAATCCGTTCAGTAGTTTTTCGTGAAAGAGTAACAAACATCCATACATACATCCATCCATCCATCCATCCTCACAAACTTTCGCGTTTATAATATTATTAGGATGTTAACTTCATATTGCCATACTTTTTACCGACTTCCAAAAAGGAGGAGGTACTATGTTCGCCTGTGAGTACATATTTATTTATGTATATTCATCGATAATTTAAGTATTTTTAATTCAAAAGGGTAATTTCCCGAGATGGGGCCATTTTTTTAATGAGCTGAGCCGTTTTTTGTAATAGAGCAATAATACATGAATATCACACCGGTGTCGGTCGGTGGTTCCATGTTTTTTTACGGAAAATAATTATCGAAACATCAGGTCTCAGTAATATAGGGTTACATAGAATGACAGTGCTAAGCTGAAAGAAACGATGCGTTCATTGTTCGTTGACTCATAACTTCAATTTATTTAAATGCATTCGTTGAACTCCAAAAAAAAAATACTTGGTTTCAAAAATCCGCTAATTCATTAAAGCGGATTTTAGCGGATTTTTGGAACCAAGTAATTATTTTTTTTGAACGCATCGTTTCTTTCAGCTTAGCACTGTCATTCTATGTAACCCTATACTTATTATGATTATCTTATGTCGCCGCACGCGTTGTATTTATGTTAGTAGGGAATTAAATCATATTACTTAGATATGGTGCTCCTTTAAGGAAGAATAATACGCGTAATATTTAGGCTAAGTGCGAAAGATATTTTACAAGTACAAAGAGAATTAATGATATCTACAATGTTCGCGAAATGAATTTCTCTTTAGATAATTATAATTTTCTTGGTACTTAATTCATCTTATGGGTTACGATTACTTAAGATTGTAATAACAAAGCCACTCTTCTCTCGGAATTAACTTAAGTTTCGTAGTTTACGGGGCTGCTTAGAGTAAAATTAATTCTAATAAATAGTCAAAGGAAATTTGCTGCGCGCCTATCTGGAAGGAATTTGTTACCTTGTAATTTTCACAAGCATCAAAGGCAAACGTATTTCAATGTAGATACATTAAACGGCACTTAAAATTGGGAAAATGTCAGTTGTGATCATTGAATGTTCCTACAAGGATATCAACGAGCGTCTTTCTGAGCGTCTGGTGGACTCGACGCGTGACCAAAATGCTGGTATTTTTATGGCTCAACGTATACCATACAGCATTGCCATTCAGCAAGACAATGCTGCCAGCATGCTGGGCACGCAGCCAACTGCGGCAGTGGGCTTGAGTGTTTGAATTATCTTTAGACCTTCAAGGGTCTATGGATGATCCAATTGCTTGTCACGTAATAGTGTAGTTTTATATTATGTCTTGTATCATATATATATATTGTTAAAAAAGGCATTTGCCCATATTAAAAGAATAACATGTTAAAAAGCAATATTTTCAAACGAGTGAATCAGAAAGCTGGTAGTGCTTTATGGAACTCCTGGATCGCCGAGAACCTAACAAAGTCGTCTGCAATTTGTCTCGCGCTGCCTTCGGCGGCTGTGATTGAAATTCTTACCGCTCCTTCAGGCTTGGTTGCGACGTGACTACACGACGGTAGCTTGTAGCTATCACTATTAATCTTTCCGAGTCCCGTTGCCGCTTAGAACATTCCATGAGAAAGGACCAAAAATAAATATATTTTTATATCGTTACCTGCACAGACACAAGCACAAAGCTCTCCGAATCTCATTCAACTCAACTCAAATAACTCTCCATCTGGTTATTTTCCCAAAAATATCCAACATAATTCGTATTTAATGACATCCCCACGCTCTAACAAACAGGAAAGGCGTATCGAAAGTATCGCCACCGTCAAATACTAAGGGAGTCAATTGTACTGTTTGTGAATTTGTATTGGCCCGCAGAACAAAGCGGACTTTCGAACTGACCAAACAGTAATAAATAATTTACAAAAGCGGTCATGTGAAAGAGGAGCCCTCTTCGGCGGGGGTAGCCATGCGGTGGTTAGGTATTTGAATTGCTAATGACTTTCCCGGTCGAATAACTTGGCGAGTAACGTTAACTGGTTTCGGAGACACTGGATACATTGCCGCGAGTTGGTTCAGCTCGTGGGAGGTGTTCTTATGCTTTCGAGATTGTCTCCGTCCCTGCTCCTCTCAATGGAAATGTCCTACGTGTGAGCGTAAGCGTGACAATCTCGAGCGTTCAACTCTTAGCTCGTATATGTTAGCCAAAGGCGGTTCATTACCCACCACTAAAGTGAAGAACTTCTGTCAATAAATTTATGCATAGAATAGCGTTGTCGCTGTAGTCACTCTCGTCACTCTTGAGTCTACACTATAAATAATAAAATTACTACATTCAACCTCGTGTTGAAGTTCCAATGCA
Source organism: Hypomecis punctinalis (assembly GCA_949316475.1). Classification (NCBI taxonomy): domain Eukaryota; kingdom Metazoa; phylum Arthropoda; class Insecta; order Lepidoptera; family Geometridae; genus Hypomecis; species Hypomecis punctinalis. The sequence goes on along the minus strand of OX438798.1, from coordinate 13,727,029 downwards.
TATTTAATTCACTAATTTATATATGGAATACTCTTAAATATTATATTGGATGTAGTGACAGTCTTCTTATCTGTCTTTCCCATGTTATAATGACATCTTGCAACCACAATTTCACGTTTGAAATATTCTTGCCTGGATTTTCTTGCCAATTATCATTTTAACAATACCTAAGTACCTATTTCTACGAAAATAAAACGGTGACAAAATAAAAATTCAAATTCTTAGAAATTTCGAGTAACACAGCAGTACTTACTTAATTATTCAGCTGGCCTTTTTAGTTCTTACTCAACTCAAAGACTCCAACCTCAATGAAAAGCTAATTAATTAATCATACCAACATTCTTACTTCACCTTTTTATTGTATGTTAAACGAACAACTAATTAATTAAAAATAGCAGCAAAATTTTAGTTTCTATCATTAAAATATCATCAGTACATCGTAGACTTATTCCTCATCACAATTATGACCTTTAACTCACTTTTTTAAGTGTATGCCTACACTAGGTTAGTGTGGTGGGTATGGCTCAATCGTCCTTCTTGGCTAGGCTTTTCAGTGATGGACGATTAAAAAGGTCGCTACAGTATAGAGTAATAACATTTTAGAGGTAGCTAACTGGTTGTACAAAGGAAACCTGTGGCCATGGCATTGACTGGCGGACTACGATCACGAAGCTCTCTAGTACGTAGTGTAATTAATTGCCAACAGCAAGTATTGCCCACCCCCAGATTGCCAGCCGTGCCCAGCGTGCGGCGTGCCCAGAGTAGCTGGGTGGCCACTATTTATCAAACAGTATGTAAGCTGCAGATGAATGACGCGCTTGGCGTAAGTAATAGTTCTATTTTCCTTTTACCGTACTTTTGCTTGTTTACAAAATTAGACAGTTCCTTGTAGTTATTTATTTTTAACCATATTTTCACTGCAAGTGCCGTACTTTATGTAGATTGTGATTATTGTGAATGATGAATAATGAAACATGATGATACTAAGTACGTAGTGAAAATGCCTAGATCTTCGAGAAGAATTTTACATATACCCTAATGTAGGAAAAGTGGAACAAATAAAATAGTAAAATAAATTGTTGGTATCAAAACCAGAACACATACAATTTTTAAGATTGACGAATAAACTGATTTCTACGAAACCATTTTATTGCAAAAGTGGTAACAAATACGGGTCTTTATTCTAATAAATGTTCACTTAGTTTTTCAACAGCCCTATATATTAAGCTAATGTTACACCACACTAGATAACGAAGGGTATAAATAGCTGGAGTTTAGTAGTTACAGTCACTAATTTGCACTGAGATAGAGCCATAAAAGCAATATAAAACAACCTAAAATGTCTTCCGAGAACGTCAAAACAACGTAATGGACGCAATCGTGGGAGGCAAAAAACTGTTTCATTAATTTAATTTATGTTTCTGCAACATCGACAGAAATTATTTATAATTAAGTAGGTAATTAAAGTTAATTTTATGATCCTCTAGCAATATTTCTTTAATAATTAGATTATAGTAGTGCGACAGTAGGTATAGTATAGTACTGTACTGTATCAGCCTTTCAATAGTCCACTGCAGGACGTAGGCCTACCCACAAAGGGTTTTTGGGCCATATCCACCACGCTGGCCCAGTGCGGGTTGGTGGATTCACACACGCCATCGAATTTCTTCTACGGACGTATGCAGGTTGCCTCACGATGTTTTCCTTCACCGAAAATCCAATGGTGTAAAATTCCGTAAATAAATTCCAAAGAACTCATTGGTACGGGACCGGGATTTGAACCAACGACCTCACGATTGTAAGGCGGGTGTCACTACCACTAGACCACCACGGCTTTTCACGATATAGTATAGTAAAGCCACATAAATGTACACGTCCCAAGTCGAGTGATTTCTTAAACTTTCGAAAGTATTTTCAACTTATATTTATAAAGAAAGAAGTTCTTAAATCAATTTTCTTTTTAAATATTTTGTCCCAATATTACTCAATTATCTGCGATTTGATCACGGATATATATTTTACAATTTGTAAAAGAATTCCGTGAGACGGTCCCATAATATTTTAATTTGTATTTTCTGATTTAGCGATTTGAAACCTGTTCTGAACGAAAGTCTAATACCAAAACGCTTCAACGTTATACATTTTGCTATCGTACTACTCTCTAGCGTTTTTATAATTTTGCTCTCAGATTACTAAATTATTAAGTATAATTGAATTGAGTTGATTGAATCGGTTGTTTGAAGGCAGTTGTTTCGTTTTTGTAATAATATATGAAAACAGATAACAAAGTATCTAGATAGGCTTAATTGTCGAATTACACATGCTAAATCACTGAAAAAAGCTAAAAAAAATTAAAACCCAGCTAAGACAGCTAAGAGCTATTGTACAAATGAATGAACCCAGTAAGTACCTATACTCGGTTTTACAATGTGTGTCAGAAAAAATAACTATTCATCGAATCTGTACGATAGTCAGTTTACAATACGACTCTCATTAGAATCGTAACTATAAAGATAACTAGTAACACCCAACATAAATACAGGTACATCAAACTATAAAACTCTCTATTAGCTTAAATCCATCAACACTTAGACCAAATAAAAAAATCAAGACAGAATGTTGAGAAACAAACAAGTGGAGCCGGCAAAACTACGCCCTGCCGTGTACAGACACGGTTACACACACATACACATAAAAGGAAACTACGCCTTGGATTTAGACTTTGGATTGGATTTAGAATGACGTCACATTATTTTTCAAGTTACTCTCAACCATCCCTTTCATTTGATACCCATATTGTAGAAGTGCATCAAATATAACTATTCCGCCACCTTGGACGGTCCACCATATTGGATTTAGAATAATATCACACACCATATCGTGCATTGTCATCCAAACTAAACGTGTTTACAAAATTTCAGCTCAATCGGTTGAAGATATGTACTTCAAAATTGAGTTCAAAGATTCCACCCGAACAGACATACATATATTACATAGGACAGACAACATTGCAAGTTAAATAAAAGCTTTTAAAAACCGGCCTCACTTGACTGTTCAACGACGTTCTCTCTTGATTTTTTTATTTGCTCTCAGCATCAATATAGAATAAATGCCAAGTCGATGCTTAAAACGGACTGTAATCTAAATTAAACCCAGGTTCCATTAACTACCAAGTGCAGTTTGATTTCAATTAGACCGAATCAACATAGCCCGGAGTGTGGCCGTCTCAGTCATTTTGTACAATTTATATCCATCGAGCGGACTTCAGTCTAGTTGCCAGAAAAAATCAATTAGTACCTACCTTTGTTTGAATTCAATTAACCGGTCGGAAGAGTTACAGATTCAATAGAACGGAGGCCTAATAAGCTTTACTATTTATTACAAACATAGTTTTACCCGTAGTTAAGTAGGGTCTTATTGCGGTGCTTTAGTCGTACCTACGAGTACATGCTAAATTATTCTCTTCATTAAGCCGTTGCAAATAATATTTTATTGTAAATTTACAATTAACCTTTGCAGGTTAATTGTAATAATAACGATATGTAATTTAGAAGAAACTTGTAGATTTGAAAGCGGTAGTTTCATTTTCAAGCACCAACCTACTTATCTACTAGATAAACGATTTAATTTTTACGACTTTAAGAATCCTTTCTAAAAGCTGTGTACTGTACACTGACACTACATAGGTAGGTATAAATAAAACGCTGCAATAACCTAAGTACGTAGTTATATTACGAAGCTAAGTCGGTCTGTTACGATGCACTTGAATGGTTCATTTACGATAAGGCTGCAGAAGCTCTAGATTCAGTTTAATACCTATGTCTGAGCCATTCCGCGGATTAAACAGCCATGATACGAATACAGAAGGTTTTGTTTCACCACTGTTTCCAATTATTCCTTCCACCTTAATCTCATTTCACCGGCAGCTGAGCAAAACAATTTGGGAACGTTAGATGTTCTAGAAATTACGGTGATGCTATTGTTATGGTATTCCGATATTTTCCATTCCCGTTAAATTGACCCTAATTTCTCAGTATGTACCTAATATACTTTTATGCCATTGCTGCAGTGATAATATCAATTGATTATATTGCCAAAGCATATCTGTTACGCTATCGTAATACTACGAAACTTTGATAGCTACCTAATATCCGACATTTCCGATAACTTGGATAGAGAACTTTTGTTAGGAAACAGAAGTTCATTGGAAAAGTATCACTTCCGAGAGTGTCGCTTCTGGCGGAAAATTGAATTGTCGGTTACGTCACAGGTACGAGTAGCCAGCGCTATCTTGTAGCAAAAACTACGGACCCGTCTCAGCGATACCTCTGACATTTTCCCTCGCGCCCCTCTATCACTTCCTTTATTTGTGCCAAACACAAAAGGGCCCGCTCATAGTCGCCCAAATGAGCGTTTTGTCACGGAAACGCAATACGAAAGGCCTAATAGCGGTGCCAATATCGTTACCGAACGAACATGAACGAGTTCCTTACTTACTGCTATTTTTGCGTGAACATGTTTATTTAGCTTATCTTTCAAAGCACCCCCACTTCAATTTGTACAATACTTCAGATTTGTTACCTTCCTCGGGGGATAAAAAAACTTATACAGCACGCTTAGATTAATTGAACTCGACAGAAAAGCGGAAGTAGGAGATCCTTGACAGATTGCGTAGGGGAAGATCCCTCATTTACTATTAGGTGTATATACTTTTGTGAACGCCTACGTATATAGAAGAGGCTTTGATATAAAAATAACGGAATAAAACTCGTGTATAAAATCGCCGTATCGCAATGTCTCCGAGACAGAGTTAATCTAGTAATGAAACGGTCATGTTTTCGTTTACAGCGTGTCCTGCGGTGATAGCTCTAATTTGCGGCTCGACAAAAGAGATCGCAGAAAATAAAGTAACATTCAAAGTTTAAGTAGACAGTAATAACGGCATTTAGCGAGGCAGCTCGCTGCGGAGCAAGTGATGTCAGGCTGCCGAGAAACTTATTGCAACTTGTTTATTCGCCGTCTTCTCGCCCTTTGTTCTGCCTCAACTTTGCAGACGCCCACGGACGCACACTCTCTATAAATACAATTTACATTCATTACTCTCGCAAGCTAGCAGAATAATAGCTCAGATAATAGGCATCAGTCTAGTGTTGCACCGAAATCAACCAGCAGCATTTAAAGTTATGATTATCATCATTTCAGCTATAAGGCATCCACTGTTGAACGTAGACGTCTACTATAGATTTTCAATATAAACGGTTGGAAGCAATCAGATTCAGCGCTTTTGATGAAGTCATCTGCCCACCTTGAGGGTGGACGTCCTACGCTAAGCTTCCCGGTAACTGAGCTTCTTTCGAAAACTTTTTAGAGCTCATCTTCAAATGGTCAACAGTACTTCGATCGGTGTGCCCTGCCCCTTGCCAATTTAATGAGCTACGTCAGTGATTTTGATTATTTTACGGCACAAGCCAGTTCTAAAATCATTCGCAATAAATTCTACCCTACTCTCACGTGTTATCGTTCTCCGTATATTTTATTATGGTGTGCACTAAAAACGTTACTTACTTTTAGAGAATTATATTGGTAGTAAAAGTACAACATTTTGCCTGTGAAGGAAAGTGGTCATAAAAAACTCTTAAAGCCACATTGTAATCGTGAGAACTACTAAACCTCGGACTACACACTTTCGTATGAAAGTTTACAGCATACGTTCAATTTCGGCAAAGTATCTTGATGAAATTAAATTCGAAATAAGTTGCACATAGCCTCACATTTTCACAAATTATTACTATAAAATGAAAATCTTTGCTTTATCAATTTACTATATCCATGTATTAAGTTTTTTTTGTTTCGGTATCAAAAATATTGGTACTTCAATTCCAGTATTCCATACACAGCTTCTATTTATTAAGACTTACCTAAGATTAACTTGTAATAAAATACAAAAAGAATCTGTTAACAAAATAAAGTAGGTACCTTATAATTAAATTAGAAGAACTAAGAACTTCTTACTTAAATTCTATTCTTTTTATCTTATATCTAAGTCGTGCTTAACACAAATCATAGCCGAATATAATACACGTCTCCAAATTGTACTGATAGTGTATAGAGATATGGATAAGTTTATAAATTAAGAAGCACCCACATTATGACTTATAATTCCTCCGACAATGACAAAAGTGTGAAATCTATACAGAAACTACCATCGAGCATAGGAACCTAAGGAATAATTTATAGCCGCCAATAAAGCTAAATCAATCGTCGGGGAGAGGGCGACTCGCCCCTATCGGCCGTCTCTTGACAAAACGAGGCGCTCCCTGACTCGGCTAGCTCCTATTTACAATAGACGTTTGGCAAACCACTGCCTTGGTAATTAATAAATCTATTGTAAGTTTTTATCAAACCTAATTAGGATGGCATTAGGATTCAATTTTGAAACTGTATGTTAACCCATTTAACCTTGGACACAAAAAGTGCGCAATGTCTGCGTGTTTGTGTCTGTCTGAGGCATCATAGCTTCAAGTGGATGAACTGACTTTTTTGCCAAAGTAACTCGACCGGTGGTATTCTTAGGAGAGATTTGTGTTATTATTTGCTAATCAGATATATGAAATGTATTTTCAATCAATTCATTCTTTTCTTTTCATATATATCAGTAAAAAAAAATCTTCGAATAATATTATTATTCGTATATAGTATACAAGTACTGTTGATTAGTAAACAACTTCTTAATTAGTTAACCAAAGTCATGACTGTAGGTCTCTAAAATTATAATGCAATTGTACCTTGTGAAATTGTGTATGTACCTAAGTTACCTACCTATATAATATTGTACGATAATAATGTTTTAATAATAGTTTAGTTTGTACTAGCTAATGCTGCGCCTTCAATACAGGGTATATATGCCATATATTTAGTTAACCTAGTTTTTAACTGAATTATGTATATATTTGCAATAAATGAATGAATAAATAAATAAATAAAGACGTAGACAGAAAAGACAATGTAAATTACAATTACTAAAACTAAAGGCGCAACTAATAGAGAAATCTACAAAACTCTATTTATTTGCGATAATAAGGCCACGGCACAAATACCCTCTATTCTATCAGAGCTAAGCTGAATCCACGAGCCGCTCAGACGCAAAAATATTATGAGTGAGTAAATCTCGGCGAAGGCACATTTCGGCGGCTCTGGGTACTCCGGATATCGACTTAATGAAGAACCACTCGGGCTTCGGCCGATGCGGCTGACTATTTAACAGGATGGCCGGCTATTTACGCAGATTAACCCCTGGGATCTGACCGAAGACGTAATTTTTCATTAAAAACTCCATTAAGTCAGGAAACTTTATTAATTAAAGTTTCCAACAGGAGTATTTATTTTGTAGAATGGGATAATAATGGAAGGATGTCCTAATTTAAAGACGGTATAGTTATGCTTCGAAAGCCGAAACTTACTCTAGACTTAGCATTTACAAGGGTATGGTAATTATGATTTTCGTTGAATTCAAATAGACGTACTCGTATGTTTGATCACATACTCGCTGATGAATATACAAGTAGGATACTTGAAATTGGTAATGACATTTAGGTATCTAATTATCCCGTTCGTTTCCTAATGTCGACGAGCCATAGGCTTGGATTTTATAGAGTTTGTACCACAGAAAAAAAGAAGTTATCTATGTTTGAAAATTTAAGGCAAAAAAGATGCTTGTGCTTGTTTTTATTATTTTATTGGAGTTAGATCCAGCTGTCAAGAAAATAGCTACGAGTAGGTTTGTTAAAACAATCTAATCTCTGTTATAATTAAAATTATGTTTTCCTTGTAGTGATGCCTGAAGATTGGTTTGTAACAAATTGCTTATTTTCATTTAGATTTTTTATTACGAAAAAAAAAATCAAAACTGGGGTGCTGTGCTGATCTCATCAATTGGGATAGGGATAACGATAAGTAATCAAACCAGTGAAAAGTTATTCAAAAGGACGGCTAAAAAGTGGTCCAGAACAGTTCATTATGAGCCATAGAAAGTGCCAACAGTAAATCAGTGAACTCAAACAGTGGAGAGTTGTCAATTGTGATCGAGGCAAGGCTTGCGGTCGAGCGAGTGGTTGATAGGGTCATCACGCAACATCAAGGGTCGAGTTAATCAAGCGCTCGCGGCGGCCCATTACCTTAACATATCGCCTCCATTGACATGGAACATCCCACCGGGGAGCTGACTTACTACTCACTTTTATTAGATATGTTTGGCCGAACAGCAAACAATAACGGGAGTGACAAGTTATCGCTTGTCGGATTACAAGCTAAGGTATATATATAAGCAATACAGATGGAAAAGATAGATAAGTTTTGGTATTGCGTTGACGCGACCAGCCATGGTGGTCTAGAGGTAGTGACACCCGCCTTACAATCGTGAGCTCGTGGGTTCGAATCCTCGGCCCCGTACCAATGAGTTCTTTGGAATTTATGTACGGAATTTCACACCACTGGCTTTTCAGTGAAGGAAAACATCGTGAAGCAACCTGCATACGTCCGTAGAAGAAATTCGATGGCGTATGTGAATCCACCAACCCGCACTGGGCCAGCGTGGTGGATATGGCCCAATCACCCTTCGTGTGTAAGCCTACGTCCTGCAGTGGACTATTAAAAAAGGCTGGTACAGGTACGGGTTGACGTGACATGCTGTAATATTAAATTTACATGATACTCATCATTATTTCAATCACTTTAACGTTATTTCAACTAGGTATTATTCAACGAGATACACAATTTTGATTTAACCAGCTTTACAATTGAGATAATTATTTAATGCTGTTGACTCTACAAGATGCCAACTGGCTACTGCTACAAGTTTATCTTATGATTGGTGGTACATGTCACTATGTTTAAGTCAATATTAAGCTTGTTGTTTTAAACATATTTTTTATTGTTTCGAATAAATATCAGCTAACAAGTTCCACCTTGTTATATGGAGTATTGCGGCGTTTCGCCCCGCAAGACTAAACTGACATATAAAAACAAAATTTCATTTAATTATTTTAACAAAAATAATTTTAATTCAAGCAGAAAACTGTTTTACAAGAGACTTGTTGGTAATACAAAGCGGATTTTTCTCAGTGTATGCATATATCGATAGGTGTTGCTTTAGAGAAATCAAATAAAAAGAGATAAGTAATGGAAAAATTATATCGAGCTTAGGTCACTACCTTGTACAGTATTCAATTAATTGCTTTTTTGTTTTGGAAAATTATTTTCCTATTATTTTCTTTCATAAAAATCTTAATTTAAAGGAATTTCAAATTTTCGGAACTTATTATTTTTAACATTGCTTGTAAAATATGGCGGCGTGATAGTGGCAAAAATCAAATTAGAATATATGAAATTTAATTCAAACGAAGCATTCAAAGCGGTTGTTTTATTCAGCGCATTTATTTACCATATTTTAATTGATTTTTCGAGCTACTGTACACAGTCTGGTCTCACTTTGATCTTCTTTGTCTATTATTTATTACCTAAGCAAGAAAGATATCAGTTTACAATTATTTATGTTGCTTGATATCTTATCAACCGTGTCCTGTATTTGTGGCTATTGTTTCATATTTACAATACCTATCTTTTCAGTTCGAGGTGTTCCACAGCTATAGGTTTCCCTAATTGATCTCTAATAAAACAAGTTGGACGCGACTTGTATTCATTGCATCTGCCCTGCCTTATATTTAGCATTTTGATGTATCAAAGCGTACAAATAAGGTTAAATACAAGCGGATGATCAAAACGAGTCTTGAGCTGAAATTAAGATAAAAATGTAAGTAAAAAGTAAAAAAACAAAAAATGTAAGTATTATAAGATTAAGAGACTTTCCTAATCACTATTAAAAAACCTTTTCAAAATACTCGAAATGTATGTAAAGAAAACACCGTAATAATTTTATTCAAACAGATTCGTAGTAATGATTTACGTGGAACTTCATAAATTATTTATTTTATCATTAAGGTTAATTATTCACTTGACGCAGACTCTCTGTAATTAACGATACCGGGAATGAAAACATTTTCTTTATCATTTGTGCGGAGATACCTAATTTGAAGGTAAAAAGGTTTTCGGTGGCAACAAACAAACCTGAAATAACAAAAATGCGTGGGCATTATACATAGGGGCGAATTGACATGGCATTATTGCAATGACTATAGAGTTCAAAATAAAAAGACGCCTATGAGATGTTTGAAGTTTGTCCACCATTGTTGTGAAATCAAATTTGACACTTGATCACTAGTTCAAATGTCATTTGAGTCAAGATTACATAGAAGTTTCTATGCGTTTTCGACGCCATGTTTCTGAGTTCATGCATCACAACTTTTTTACTTTATGTTATTTCTACTCTTTTTTTTTTTATTCTGCTGCATTATATATTATGATAAGGTTTGTCATTGAAATTCCATTGCCATTTTATTCTTGTTAGTGGAATAAGTTAGAAGTTTGTATGAAACATCCTTGGATAGAGTAAAATTAAAAATAATTTATTAATATTTTGATCGTACTAATCAAGTGATAAATACGTGTCAGTAAGATGGCGGGATGAAGACAAAACGACCTAAACGTCTTTCTGTAACATAAAATCTTTTGAAATTCTTTCACAAAGCGGTAACCTAATTTATAGACCTTTCCAATTAAACAGTAATTATATGAAAGCGCCGTATTTCTCGGTAATTATAAACGGTTGAGTTGTCTAACGATAAAATGAGTGTTTCAGATCAAAGCTCGAACGTATTTAGAAATGGTAATTTGGTTCGATTTGATTACGAAATGAAATGCAAAACAGAATGAAAACAGACGTTCTCTGTACGGGTATTAGTCTCGAAGTTCAACCGAATATTATTCTTAGTCTGCAGGATTCTACTTTCTGGACTCTAGATAAAATACAGAGTTTCGATTTATATTAATGTAAATCGATGATAATTAGTACGTATCTAGTAGCAAAATTTATGTTTTAAATTAATGATAAACTACTTTAGTTAAATTTTGTAGTTAGTGTATGTTTCAATAATATTTTTGGTAATTCACCACATTGTAATTTCAAAATAGGTATAAGATCTATATTAACAAAACTATTTGAATCAGTTAATAAATTCACTGTATTTTTTTTTAAACAATTGGTAAGAATATAAGACGTAATTCTCAAAACGTTGTCATGAGTTGAAAGTTTGGTATAAAGGAAGCTTGCAAGAAGCCTTATTCATTTGTATTTGGCATTCATAAGCTTAATGGCTGTAACCGTCATGTTACTAGTGAAAAAATAACTTACTGTAATAGTCTTATATACAAAATGTCGAAAAAAATATAACAGTTTAATCTAAAGCTTCATTTCCTTCGCATATTCGTTAGCAAGTCAATATAGAGAATTGCGTACCACAAACCACAGATTCAGTGGCTCGAATGCCTCGCTATTATAGGTCAAATAAAACCTCATGCATAAAATTACGTGCACAGCCTTATAACGTAAACAAACAAGGGCCGACAACATTACCTATTATTCCAACGACTGGATAACTTCGAGAGTATTAAACTAGATTACCAGAATCACCGGAAATACTTTAGTAGGAAAAAAGGAATTATATTTTTGGTGGCTTATCGTGGCGTGAGGTAGGAGGGTAGTGGGGCGAGATAGCGCTCGCAAATTAATTCCGGTAGCGGTCTTTGATCTCGGCGGCATTGTTGGCTTGTTGTACAAATAAGCGAGTAGGTTTTGTACGCTCCGCCTTCATATTACCCTGTCCCTCGAGAGCTGCGACGTTCTGACGACGGCAGTCGTTTAAAGCTATTACGCTCTCAGGTTGTAAAGCCGGAATGGTAGACGTTATGAGGGCAGAGTTATGTTATTGTTGACCCTATATGGGAAGGAATTTTAGTCCGAGTGTGTTCATATATTTTCTAAGTAATTTCAAAACACAAAGCTACATGCAGAGAAAAGTACTAAAGTATCCTTTTCGTGTAGGTTTAGTTTAAGCTCCAGCTAAATAAATGTAATCCCTGAAAGCCAAGGGCTTAAACTTGGTTTAAAATATTTATTTTTAACGCCAGGTTTGGCCAAATATACGAAAGTCCCGCCACGGGGACGTTTTTGCTACGAACTAGCGCTACGAGGCTACGAGAGAGCTACGAGGGAGTGTTGGCAGGCGAACTATTCCGTAGAGAATGCTGCTATTTTTCTGTTATTGACTCTTGTGCCGCAAACTCTTTATATAGCAAGGAATCTCAGTCACATTATTTTATCATTCTTTAAAGTATATCAAGCAAATTTGAAGACGCTCTGTAATAACAGTTTGTGCTACCAAAAAACACTTTTTAAAATAACAGCAAATACACATTCCAAAACACATTTATAATAGTTTGTGTATATACTTACTGAGAAAATTAATAGGGTTCCGTGGGTACTTTAAGGCTAATTAATGAAAGTTAACTAACAGGATATTCATTTAGAAAACATGCGAGCATTTCATTTAAAATCGAGCCTCCGGATTAACATTCCATGTGTCACTCAATTAGGCTACAATAACTTCAAAATTCACCGTATGTTTGAGATTATAACATATTTAGTCAACTGAACAGATACACCTACGAATAAATTCACCAAAGGATAGTAGTATTTAGGGAAATAGCTTTATCGCAGCGGCCAGAGCTAAAAAGGACGCGAATAAAGAATAACAAAGTATTTGAAGCACGGGATAAGCCCGGGATAGGGCAGCTTTCAATCCGCGGTATCGCGACGCAGGGGAAGATCACACTAGCCACAGATTACGTATCAGTGACATTTTCTGAGCCTTTTTATGCTGCTTTTCGATGATTGGATATAGGTAAATATTTTAACAGTGATAGAGTTTCTATGATGAGTAAATTAGATCACTTTATTGAGTCGGATATCTAATAGCTAGGTAATTACCTAGAACTTGATATATATACTTAATTGATTAGGATAAAGGGCAATGTTTTGAGTAAAATGGTAGGTATTATAACAAAAATATAAGACTTTATTGTGATTGAAAAATACAGTTAATTAATAGTTTTATACAAAAATATTAAAGTGTGTCAATATCACAAACACATTCTGCAACACGCACACAGCATCCAATTAAATATTTTATAAGGGATCGGAACTGCTATGGTCTAACAAAAACGCAGGCTTGACACTAACCATCCTGTGAATAACTCTGAATGCGAATAAACTAATAACTTAATACTTCAACTAATAAGATGAAAACACACGTCTGTACTGTACTGTGCCAGCCTTATATTAATAGTTCACTGCAAGACGTAGGCCTACCTACGAAGGGTTATTGATGTCCAAATCAAAAGCATTGATTCATATCCTGAAATCATGAAATTACATGGGCATTGATTATTTTTAATTATTTTAATATGTGCTGGAATTTTACAAAACGTGTTTTCACAGTAGTTTAAAAATTGTTACAAGCTTGACAACGGTCGGATTGTGTGAACTCCGCCTAGAGCGAAAGGACTTCGTTGCGAAGGAAAACGTGTCCATTCCATTCTCATACCTACTCCTCACCCCCTTTGCACACTCGCACTTTTTATTGAATCATTTGTTTGTTTCTATTTGGTCTAGTTATTGCTTTGCTGTCATGTCATAAAAATACAGTCAAATAAGCAGTTTTTTATACAGATATTGTAATATTCGCATTCGTAAGCGCTATGTTAACATTTTGTTTATTTTATTTTGACAATATCCTCAAATACAATACGACAGATACCTATGTTATTATTCTATTTATTAATTTATATTGATTTTTGTAAGTTTAACTCGTAAATGATATTTTATAATTATCTGCTGTACATATTTTTTACGTAGGTATACAATATGGTATATAAATAAATGAGTATGAGTATAAATATGATTATCACAACTTAGAACACTATGAATAGAATTAATTCAAACTGAAACTCAAATTCTAATATTTATTGCAACATACTTACTTAATTGTTAAATTTACATACTTTTAATTTAAATTATTATTTACTCATTCATTTATTGCAACATAATTATTAAATTTACATGCGGTCCTTAAATTATATGTTTTGTATACATATGACCCTATAAAGGCATGGGAATTTATTATTTGTGTTGGAACGATTTATTATTGTTTTTTAGATTATGTTATCGTTAAAAAAATCGTCTATATTATAATATTATTGCCGTTCGTTATTGTGTCCATTACAATTCCTATATCATACTACCTAAAATGATCGAAGTTTAATATTACTAACTGAACAAAAATTAACATAGTTACAATTTACAAACTGTCGGATAGACTACTAAATTTAATAATAAAGAACTTCTAATTAAAAGTTCTCGTAAGTTAGAAAGTAAAGCTCCGTGTAACTTGTTTGAATTGCAAAATCCTCAGCATGCGGGGATGCGGGGCGGGCGGGCGGCGCGGCGACGGCGTGCGACGTGAGGCTCATATCGGTGAGACAAGCGAGCTGGGCGACAACGATATAAAATCCTGTGAGAAACGAGCGAGCAAAGCGAGACCGACCACGTGCTACCAATTTACTACACGTCGCGATCTCTCAAACCATAGTAAAGTATAAGTAGACTGGACACTAAAATAATAAAAATTACAAAAGTAAGAAGGCGTGATGTGCAATTATGAAAGTGTGAACAGGACAAAACGAATATCTTTTGTCTCTGTTTGCGTTTACGCTTTTTTGTCTGGCATTGTTGGATTTTTGATGAGATGCTTAAGTAAATCAAGATATGAACTATTATCTATTTTCTATCACTTCTATTAGTTTTACTATGGAAATTTACGTGGTTTTCATACATTTTATACTATTTTTTATTTTTTTTTATTTCGAATAGGTTTGCATTTGACTACACACTGCCTGATGTTAAGCAGATGTGCGGTCTAGGGTGTAGCACGCTCACCTAGAAGATACCTATTTACTCGGGATTTGAAGACACTCACGTTGTACTTTAACGGAAAGATAGACCCAGGCAAAGCATTCCACATTCCGGCTGTTCGTATGAGGAATGAGGATTCAAAATGCTCGGTTCTAACGCGCGGAATGTCCACCATAAAAGGGTGGCGTTTTGGTCGCGTCCGTCTAGCCGTACGATAGAAGTAAGGGGCAGGGGGGACCAGATTGTGCAACTCCTGGGCGCACTCTCCGAAGTGTATCCGGTAAAAGACCGACAAACACGCTACCTTGCGACGATGCTCAAGACTTTGCAGCTACGTCTAGTCAAGGTGTCGTTGTCAATCAGCCTCCTGGCTCGTCTCTCAATCGACTCCAGAGCCTCCAGTTGATATTTGGCAGAGCCATCCCAAAGGTGAGAGCGGTATTCCATGCAAGACCTGACTTGTGCTTTATAAAGACTAAGCAGTTGCTCAGGTGTGAAATACCGTCTCACCTTAGAGAGAACACCAAGTTTTTTGGAGGTTAATTGGGCTTTGGACTCTATGTAAGAAATATAATCTAATAATAATAAAATATACTATAATCTAATACTAAAATCTGCATAATACTAATAGAAGTGTATATAACGGGACTAAACTCACGTGTAGGGATAGTCGTAACGACTGTAGTTTCGGTCGCATTCGGCGACCTTTCTCAAGTTGGCGAGTGCTAGCACGCGGAGCCGTCTCGCAATGCACTCTGCGTGCTAGCACTCGCTTACTTGAAAAAGGTCGACCGAAACTATAGTCGTTACGACTATCCCTACATGTGAGTTTAGTCCCGTTATATACACTTCTATTAGTATTATGCAGATTTTTATTATTAGCTATATAGTTTAAATATGATAAAATTATAACAACGTGTATAAAGCTATATCTAAGTATGTACAGCACATCTTTTTTCTCACACCCTGTACGCTAGTAACTTGTCCACCTATTCTCCCTCCATGACTCAAACATATTACAGACACATCTATCGCGATAACGAACGAAACACTCGAGGGTCTGAAATCTGCAACGCACTTGCAAGTTTTAAAATAGAAAAAAACTTTGATTTTTTTAAACTATCTTCAACTTGCATATTAAGAAAAAATTTGACACTATCATATCCGCGCGAATAAACAAGACTATCTGTTGCTTCGCTGCCACAGGAAAGAGTAAAGGCCGATACACACATAACAGTGAAGCCTCCTTTCCGTCACAGTTCCGAGTCCAATACAGTTAAAAATATTCTTTCATGCATTCTTTACGAACGCATTCACACTAAACTTGCCATTCTCCGTTTCAGTGCCGGCACGGCAATCACTGAGACTAACAAATGGGGATGTGGACATGAACGGTTGCTTGTCTGATATGCGTAGCTAAATCGGCCTTAACAAAGAAACCATCATACCAAGAAATACAACTATTGTTTTAATTTCACTATTTTTTTCAAATGTAGGTATATTCACGCCGAACTTAAACCTGCGCTTTAATATACAACGACTTGAAAGTTACGTAAAAAATATTCTAAACTATAAATGATTTATCTAAACTTTACACAAGTAATAGAATTAAAAATTAATTTTTACCCAAGCGTTAAAAAAAATATAACGCCAATAACCTTTCACCGGTTTCTAACTTTACCACAAAAGATTTAAACACGCTTTAAACACGGTTTAACAGTGCAATTTGTACTGTCAAACATAGGTTAAAGCGTGCGTAAAACTTTTGTGGTAAGACGGAAATAGTTTTGTTTTCGTCCTAATAATCTGTTTTTTGTTTTATTTAATGCAGATGTCTAATAAAGTGTTGTTGTTTGTTTGTTTGTTAATGCACAAAAGATAAAAGCAGTATTAGCTGTCATTTTTACATTCAACTTAGTAAAGCCAAAACAAATGCCAACTCGATGACATGACTGTACACAAATGAAATTTTTACTCAGCAAAAACCCATAGTCGAGTCAAGCTGCTTTCAAATTACCGTATAAAAGTTGCGTAAAAGAGCATTGGAGAAGTTTTTCTAAATCTCAGCAATAGCAGTCATATCGAAAGCTATCCTATTTGGGTAATACGTAATAGAGTAAGTTCGCCGCCAGGCAGGCGCTCACCAAACGAGAATGCGTGCTCATTCCAGCCTATTTGCCAGAATTGCGCCGATATCGGCCGATGGATGAGACTGGACGATAGGAACGTGATCCCGCATTTCATTTACTGCTCCTCATGAAATATGAATTGGCTGCGGAATCAGGTAAACAGTCAACACCTATCGGCGGCCATTGTGCCTTATCGTCACTCACATCACGACTGTGAAAGCATAAAAAGTGATACGCATCTGATTACTGAAACCAACCACGTACTTTTATTTGTGGACGTATTCATACATTTTAATTTTAACGTGGTATTCATACATTTTATTTTAAATATTTAAACGGTAAATCACTCGCGTGACGTTTTAGTCTGTACCCCGATATGACTATAATTTTCGACCGTGTCAAGCCTTTGTCGAGCTTCGTGTAGTAGTGCGCAGACCCGTCACTGATGGCTCAGGTCTTAATATTGACTTTTCGGGAGTGGTGATTCACGCTATATACATACATATGTATAGGTACCTACCAACTAAACCTAGTGTATTCCCTTTCAACAAAATGCATAGAACAGCTATTGTTTTTTGTAATATTGTTCCCATGGTTAATTATACTCTATAAAATTTAACTTGATCTCTGCGACAGTGACATTGACATAGAAGATTGTCAGTTTTAGTGTTGAGATAGTGGTGAAAAAAATCAATTTTCAAACAATATTGTCATGAAATCGAATGAGTAGTTAAAAGTGAGAAATTGGATTTTATTTATTTACTATTATTTAAGATCAAGTATGCACACATGTAAATAATGTTATGATATTAATTAAATACTTATAATAATGTAACGATAGTATTTATCGACGTTTGTCACTATTATCGATGCTAATGTAACATATAATTGGGTTTAATTTAATTACACGTGTAAAAAATGTTATGAGATTAAAATATACAATAAAATTAATGATAAATTAAGTATTATTAAAAATATCGTTAGTATAAACTATCGATATTTTAAATAAAACTCTATCTAAAACTCTGTGGTCTGGATCATTCGTCGCCCATCACTAATCGGCATGCCCATAAAGTATGACATTGACAGGTACAGTCTGTACTATTAAGAAATTCAAGACTTCATAGGCGTGATTTTTCTGACAGCTGTCGCAGAGATAAAGTTAAATTTATAGAGTATAATATTATTGATAATCGTAAATATAATAAACGATCATTTGCTAGAATATATAAAAAGCTTAACCAATTCCCAGTACATTTTGGTAGCGTGTTACTAAAATAAATAATAAACGTTTTTGAACAAAATATACGATACAGTTTTAAGGGGTGTTAGCATCCGAACAAGATAAGTCTGTATCTCGGATGCTAACGTCTTTCTGCGTGTGCCTACAGTGTTGTACACCATTTGGTATAATTTAAATATTTACTACTAAAAACAAACCAACAATAAAAGTTTCAATTGGATACATGTGAATTAAGGGAAAAAGTCTACACAAGGCTGTAACAAACTGACGCTTTTGTGCTTGATTGTTGTGTTCAAGTGAACAAAAACTCTTCGTTTCGTTCATAATCTGATAATAATTGAGCTCAATTTCTGTGTTATTATACACGTCCCTTCGGAGTCTTTTGTTCCACGCCCGGACGCCCTCCCGCTGTATTTCCATAGTGATCACATTATAACTTTATTGTGTTGTCGGAGCTTCCTTCTCGAGTATGTCTGAAATGCTAAATATCACAAACTTTGGTCGTTGTTGCACCTGTGTGAAATATTACCATGCTATAAATGTAACTGCTATAAATGTAACTGCCGCGAACACATACCTATAATATTTTGTCAATCATTAAAGGAAAATAAAGTTAGAGTTTAATTAATGCGTGATGATTATCGCGAACATAACATAACTCGAATAAAGTAGATGTGAATACCCTCTATTGTCAAATACGCACACATTATTTCATATAAAAAGATCTATATAACAAAATAGGTGAAGGTATCAAAAAAATGGCCCAAAATGAATTTAATTAAAAATAGCCATGAATACTTATCGATAAGCTATCATAGGCGTGTTTATGAATTGATGATATTTGATACTAAAAAATATGCCTGATCTGATTATCACGCCAAAGATGCATCTTCAGCACCTCTTGAGCCATAAATGATGTTTGCTGAAAAGTTGTAGATAGTTTAATGAAATATAAAATAGTGTAACAATTCATTAATTCAACTGCAAACGTTTCAGTTATGTTTGATTAACTTTATTAAGCTTCCCAAGTATCTTTGTATTATATCAGTAAAAAAAATTACGAGACAGCAAAAACGAGATGAGAGGTCGATTGCTCCGCCGAGTGAGCGCAAAATAGTCTCTCCTTTGCCGGAAACGGAAGTTCGCCATCTCCGACTGGGATCGAAAGCCGTACTGCCTTTTTAGCAATACACAGGTGTGTTATGAATTTGGCGTTATTTTTATAACAAGATAAATAAGCGTTATTTTCATAAATCACGTCGCTATATCTTCGATCATCTGCGACGATTGGAATCTAATGAGCTCGTGAAATTTTATTGACGTTGAAGTTAACAATCGACACGTGTGAACAATTTCATTTCTAGTCAACTTTTAATTTGTTCACGAAAAACTTTATTATAATGACCTTGAGTATATGTTAAAACAAACTATTAGTATTACAAAATATAGATAGATAAAATAACAAAAAAAAATGTTAAACAGGTTGAAAATTAGCAAGAGGCGACTCTCTTATACTAACAGCTTATGCGATCTCATAAAACTCGTGTTAGTTGTATATAGTAGTCAGTTAAAATATTATACCAGTTACTAGGTGACCCGGCAAACTTCGTTTCACCAACTCAGAAACCTTCTTTGGCTCATGCCTAACAACTTTGCTAAACATCATCACATGATCAAATGCATGTTTACGATTCTATAAAGGACATACAGAAAAACATTCATTTTATGTATATAGATATTGTCAATAAATATTTTACAATACGTAAATTCTCTATTGTACTAACGCAATCACTTTTTTGAGTAAGATATACAAATATAGAGACGAAGAATTAGCAATAAGGCCCTTTTATTGGCGACGGGACCCTAAAGCGAAAGCTTCTCCCAGCCGTTTTTACGGTTCACAGTTCAATTCAATCATACTGAAACTTTTAGACACTGAGAGAGCCAAAACCGTCAAAAATTGCCTAAAAACTGGCATCGACATTTCAAATTTTGACTTCTCTTCCTCTCTGCTTTTGATGTCTAGATACACGCAGCTCCGATGAATTCACGGTCCATTGGCAATCGAGCTTGCTCGTCATGCGTTCAATTTGCGCGCTTCCTTTGATGCATATTTTAACAAGTTTCATGGAGGCCGCACGGCGCGATTGAAATTTTACCTTAATTAAAACGACTCGCATCGCATCCATCCCGGAGTGCCATCGCTTATCCGCCGACGATTCTTCACAATTACTATTGTCGTATGAAAAAGCATTTTCGTGTAACAATCGCAGGTGTTATTTTATAAGAGGTATAATTTCTTCGGTAATCATTTCAGATCTATCGAAGCGAATATAATCCTGTTTGAGCTTCGTATTTTCTTTCGTACTTGGGTGCGTGATTTACAACATAATAATAAGTATTTTGGTATTAGATGTTCTTTGTGAAAATCGGAATGAAGAAGTGAAAGTAGGAATTTTATGGCGTTTGATTTTTATACTAAAAAGAGCGGCTAGTAGTTCCTGTCTTGCAGTATTTTTCTACGAATTTGATCACAATGTCTTCATAGAGCTTTCCTTCAGTTATCTCATTCGAGTGATATCTGCTACTGAGATATATAGCTAGTCCATGTACTTAGTTCATTGCCTATTCCTTCTATACTGGGACCTAAGTGCCGGGCTGTAAGGAGTAAAGCTGTGGCTGTATGATGAATGACGTCTTCGTGAAAAAGTTGAAATTACGATAACCAATAGATTTAACGATTGCAAAGTTTATTTTAAAGAGTTATTTTTTCAAGAAGAGCTTATACCAATAGAAATTCATTATACAAACAGAAAAGCAAAATGAAATCATCGCAGATCTCAGTTTTAGACTACCTTCTACGAAGTTTTAGTACCTACGAGTACCTAGGAGTGTAAGTACAAGTATCTAGGTGTTTATTTCCCATTAAAATATTGTTTGGAATATCTAGTCCATTAGCTAAGCTCACGGAGGGGCCGGTAAGAGGATCAGAGAATTGGTTTATGCTCAAGATAAGACGTTAAAATTCTCTGCAAAGTTAATGGACGCTCTTAAAATATATTTTTTTTGCATGAGGATATATTTATACATGTTTGCGTTGAAAAGAAAAAGGCACCGTGAAATTATATTTTGTGTTACGTTTTGGAATTTGCCGAGGCAGATAATTTTGTTGATTTTGAGATCGCTTGATTTTAAAATACCTACAATTTTGTGTGGAAAGTAAATTTATAAGATTACAGGTACTATTAGGTATCTACTAATAAAATTTAACAGTGCAATATATTATATAGATTTCATATGACAGAGTTGTACCTACTTAGATATTTGTAAAGTTGTGATAGTTCAGTTATATAGTAGGTGGATAATAAATTCAGTTTGTAGGTACAGGTTGAATGAATAACCTTTATGTCAAAGTTTGCCACCACAACGCCTTTGACACAATCGGGCCTCACATTAATCTGTCGCCTGAACATTAACGAAGTTGTAAATGCCACCCTCGTTCACCATCCCAAGAATTGTAGGTATCTCGTAACATCGGTGATTATGATTGATATAGCTATGTAGGTATTTACCTACTCTTGATTCACATTCACACAGATATAAAGATAAACAGCAGCTACACTGAGTGAAACAGCTGGTGGCCTTATCACTAAAAGTGATCTCTTCCAGGCATGAATAGCAGAGCAGCGCTAGCATCACTACTATGACTTATATTTTATTAAAGGAATCAATATCAGGCTGTTTAGCCCAAAATGAATGTTGTAAATACAAGTTCGGCTTAGTAAGAGATTGTGAGAATCAGGATTTGTTGATTTCCCAAGGGCTGCACAGACCGCTGTAAATGCTTCGTGCGGGTACGTATTACCTACTTATTCTTTACTACCATGTTTTACGTTACTTTCTCAATCGTGAGG
The DNA here is from genome assembly GCA_949316475.1 of Hypomecis punctinalis. Classification (NCBI taxonomy): domain Eukaryota; kingdom Metazoa; phylum Arthropoda; class Insecta; order Lepidoptera; family Geometridae; genus Hypomecis; species Hypomecis punctinalis. Next base: position 13,704,820 of record OX438798.1, on the reverse strand, counting down.
AAATGTGTGGAATTTGGGAACAGGTAAATCTAAACCTTAAAATAAAATGTTATTGGAACATATATATAGGTAGCGCTATAAATATTATAATTATTGTGACGCAGTAGGTATGCCGCGCGGTAATGACGGCGAGGTGATTACACTTAAGTACGAGATTTATGGTTTGATGACTCGAGCGGGATCAGTCTTTGTCTGCCGTCTATTGTATTTAGTTTTTTTTTTGGATGTTTACGAATTTGAGAACTATAGGAAAGTCTCGAACTTTTAAGTTGTACCTACACTTGTTAACACAATAGCGTTTATTAGATCGAGTAATGCCGTGAATTATCTCGTAGGTTCTAGACTGTAGGTAATAACGGATATAATACGCCGGCCGACCCTTGGGGACCAGTTATTCGTTTACCGTCGAAGCGAAAACATCTCGTGTTCAAGTGATTGTGAAATTACTAGTTTGTGTGAATATCAGTACCAGTGTGAAGTGTTTGTGCTAACAGTTGTGTCGTGCATATCGTGATTTTGTGCAATAAAGTGCAAAGTGAATAATCGGCGTTTTAACTGATTATCCAAGAACCCATCTCGAAACATTATGTTACCGTAATTATTTTTTTTTTCAAATTCAATGTTATAGTTCACTGTATGTAACTATAATAATGATTGTACAGAGTTATTCAAAATGGTGCTAAGCTGAAAAGGGGTTATTTAGACTACCATTATGAACAATTTTACTACGGGGCCAACAGATAATTTGAACAAAAAAAAACAAACGTACAATTTTTCGAATTCGAGTTGCATTTTTGTATAGGACGGCTATTTATAAACTTTCGACCTTTCGACCCTTTTGACTTAAATAAATGATATAATATATGTATGTACTATTGCGCTGGATGCAAGCCCTTTCCAACCAAGCTTATTGGAAATTCATAGAGGAGGCTTACTCTATGTCTACTGCTGGACAGTAGTGGAAATCCACGGTGGACATCCTACGGCTGATAATGATTATGAATATTGTCGTAGATTTTTTATTAAAATTTCGCTTATACAACAAAACCATGCACTCAGTTAGAACGCAATAGCATTATTAAAGAACTTAAGCTCGCAGACAAAGTTCTGAAAATAGCAGGCAAGTGAAAATAGCATTTAGGTGAACACCCACTACATTTTGAAAGCTCGTTCAAACTTCAAAGGAGCTCGGATTTAATGAAGACGGCACGCAATAAAGTTTGTAACGACAGGTGTGGGGGAAGACGCGACGGATTCATTTCCAATTGTCTGCAATATACACCTAGCCCGTAGCCGAGAGGGTGTTTGTCCGTGGTATACGTGTGTAGTGCGGTGCCATATGTGAGGAGATACATGATAGGTAACCGTGTTCAGCATGTTCACGCGCGTAAAGAGCGTTTAGTTTTCTTGACTTCAAAATAATAAAATGAAATTATTTTATTAATATGTTGAGTTAAGTTACAACCAGTACTTAAAATTAATAATTAATCAGTGTTGAGCGTCAGACAATATCTCTCTATAAGCTATATTAATAGTTTTCTATCTAACACGACAGATTTATTTCGTATTGTCTGATATATACACCTGTCCGTGTTATACTTGCAGTGTCATATATGACACCGCACTACAAGTACACTACACGTATAGCAGTTTTTTTGCCGTTTTTCACTCGATACCTACTCGTATTAATAACGGATACATGAAGACACTTGAAATATTCACAGACTATTAAATTGTGAGTTCCTTCAAAAATAAATAATTATATTAAAATAAAACATAGTAAGGGGGGCTTCCATACGGTACGGAACTCTTGGTGCGCAAGTCCAACTCGCACTTGGCCGATTATTTGGATTTAATCTATGAGCGTCAAAAGGCACGGCAGCACGGCATTTTTAATCGTGTACAATACACCATGAAGCCAACTAGCTATGAGGGTGTTTTATCCATGCTATGTGTGGTATAGTGTCATATGTGATTAGATGAACACATACTTGTAATATTTAGCAGACTTCCTCGTTAATTCATAGTAATAGTTTTTATTTACACAGCAACATTTAACGAGTAGGTACGACACATTTATTTCCTAAATTTCTGCAATATCTTCTTAGTCAGGAAGATGTTTGGTCAGCGCTTTATGTATTAAGTGTGATGTTATACAAAATCCATATTTATGTATGTACTTGTTATGTTTTTACTGTTAATGCTATATAAACATTATTCTACTTACGTCACGTTCACTACGTTCACGCATAATAACTATTTTCAAAGTTTTGATTAGCTTCAACAGAACAGCAATCTGAATTAAATCAAGCGACCTGAATAGAGATAGGTAAACATACGCATGTACTAAACATAAATCGTATTTATAGTGATCTACCTACACACCGTATGCGTGACCAGGAGAGAATCAACCAACGATCTGTGTATGAGGCATGGCCGGTGCTTCCGCCGCTATGACAATTTGTAGGCCTCCCTTTGTCACGAGCCCGAAATTCGGAGCTCTACCAGCGCACTATCGATCGATCACACTATTGTGATTACGAATGTATATGAGATTTGACGAATATTTTGCTTTAGAATACTAAAATATTGACACTAGCTTAAAATAATAACAAGTCATCTTAATTGCAAATTTGCTTACGTCCAGTACTGACTAAACTAGTAACCAATAATTTATACTTAGCAAATTGTTTCTTATTATACAGCCAATTGTATCTAAATATCGTGAGAGTTTTAATTAACGTCAAATCACAAGTTATGCAAAAGATGTAAAATTTTATTAAGAACTCAAAAAGTATTTTGAGTTGAGATCTCTTAACAGCAGTAAAGGATTGTACGTAAGTAAACAAATAGTTAAACGCAATTCTGTTTGAAGACAAAATAAGTACCTAAACTTTGATACATGCCAGTCACTAGTTTTCTACCATTGGTTTTATTTAGTTTCACTGCTCATGTAATATGTTTTCCTTGATGCAGTCTTTCCCTTATTTTTCCTATACAAACAAAAACAAACCCTTACAAACAAGACTTTCAAGAACCGCACTGCAGTGTGATTTTCTTTTGCGCATTTAATGATCAATTAAGGGGATGTACTTTCACTTATACGTTTACTCACAAGTGCGGTTTCCAAGCTACAAAACACTTCACTTATTGGAAAATCGGAGCTGAAGCTAAGAAAATTCAATAATATGAGGGCAGAGGGGTCGCTGTTCGTGTTTATTTCCACTAACGTTTTTGCGAGACAACGTTAGCACAGATCAATTTAAAGATGTAAAACATTTTGTAATTTAAATTTTAAACTTTATTTGTTAACTTAAACTTTTATTCAATCTACCAAAGCATTCAAATGTCCGCGTAATGTTTGAAGTCACAATTTATACCTACTTAACTATTAAGAAATTAAAAGGATGTAACTACAAACTTCGAATCTACATGAGCATTAACAGAACAATTACTATTAGTCGTTACATATGTTTAGAATGTAAATCCAAACTTTTAAACTAATATTCTGGATAAGAAATAGTTATCATAATTAAAGATAATATGGTCGAAAATCACTTAACTGAACTTCACTTCTAGCTCTTTATTTAATTGATAAGTCACTCGAGAAATTACCTCGCTATATGACCCCACGCTTGACAATAAGGCTCGCCAAGTGATGATGATTAGATGATGTATGATAGAATGAAGTGACGAAAAGAAACATGCTGGGCCGACCCCACTTACTGAGATAAGAGCAAGATAATGCTTGCCCATAACAAGCGAAGACTACGTAACCGCGAACCAAATCGGTCACAAATTCGGGCTTTAGCGGCAGCGGCGGCGGCGGAGGGGTCTACGAGCACTCGGAGCAGGAAGTCTTAGCATCATTTGAAGATTTTAGTAAATACATTGTTTTCTTACCGCTCGTCGCCTCGTACCCGCTGCCGGCGGCGAGGTCGTGGTCGAGCAATAACGCTCAGCTGCATTTCAAACGCTCGTGAAGACGAGTCTTTAGCCAGTCCGGGTCTCGACGCGCCGCTTATTGGAAGTTATTTGAAAGCCGTCTGCGGTCACCGCGTGCCTATAAGAGGCTTCACGTTATTTACGACCTGCCTATACAGCGCTTTGACATAGATACTCGTGTCCGGCAATATAGCGTTTACTCACACTAGTTAAAAATAGCCACAGCGTACACACACAACTTTAAAAAATATAGCATAGCGTGTGCTGTGTGTTTTATTATTATACTTGTTTTTACCCGCGTCTTCGCCCGCAAGATATTTTGATTTTTGACGCAATATCGTTATATTTATTTATTTATTAAGGCGTCACATTAATAACTACATTATTACATATGTTATAAACACTTACAATGTAATTTAACTTAATGTGCTATTTTTTAAAGGAAGCACAGCAAGCATTTAACTTTACACAACAATAAAGAATATTAGTAAAAATAAGATTGTACTAGTATTTCATAATCTTCAGATAGTTTACTAGACTAATCTAAAAAATAAATTAAATTAACATTTTCTATTTGGCCATTTCGGCTTGAATGGAATTCAAATTAATTTTAAATTTAGACAAACTGTCTCCATATATATCCAAATTACGACTATGTTCATATTCGTTAACGAGCCTACTTATTCTGGGCACTGGAGAGTTTGCCCCTAACATGGTTCTACGGAAGATAGGAGCGAAAGGAGTTATGGGTTTGCGCGGGTACCTAAATGGAACTCTGAATTTAAATTTGGCTAGAAGACGCTATTGTGCAGTAATTTGTGAATGAAAATAAAATCCATTTTTTTTCGACGGTAGACCGTTTCATTTAATTCAAATTCAAACTTTGGTAGACCAAAGTTTGAATTTTGAAAAGGGCTAATCGTTTTTTGTAAGAAGTTAATATTTTTACTTTCCTTGCTGAGAAGGCTATAATATAATGTTATAATTTATAGCCTATGTGTTATTCTGATATACATAAGCTATATTATTGCAAAGTTTCATCTCAATCCGTTCAGTAGTTTTTGCGTGAAAGAGTAACAAACATCCATCCTCACAAACTTTCGCGTTTATAATATTAGTAGGAAGTAGGATACTACGGGACTAATTGCGCACTAAAATTACGAGATAAATAAATACCTCATCATCCCGACGTTTCTGCCGAGTTACATCGACCGTGGTCACGGGACTGTAGCGTGTGCTGTATAGATGTTTTCTTCACCGCCACTGCATGTAAGTACACAAAAATCCCTCATCCCAAATCAATACGCACAAGCTTTGTTAGTATTTAGTACTGGACAACCTAGCCAAATATTATCGCAATCTGATAAATAGTGCGACTGCAATGTCTCCATCTTCATTCGGGAAATTATCCCCCAATTGAAAATTGCCCACGACAAAACAATTGTATTAATGTAAAGAACCTGTGTACCTATCAAGTTTCATCGAGATTCGTTGAAAAATGCGACCTGTACAATGTATCTGCACGAAAATCAACATCTGTTTAGACCAAAGCAAAATTGCCGTGTCAAAACTAAGACCTCTCTCACTTTTTTCGCTCTATCAATAATATTTTCGTAGCAAGCCAGGGTAATTTTATTTTTTCCAATTGAAGCATTTTCAAGCAGTAGCACTAAGTACATAGGTGCTGCTAATTGAATTCTATTATCGCACTATTACTATTATAGATAATTACCAGTATGTTGAGTGTGAGTTTTGTCGTAAACATGACGCGCTCTTCGGCGAGCGCGTAAGCATGTAATTTGTATAAAGAAATGTACAGCGCCTTTTTAAAACACTTTGTGCGAGTGTAAATTCATACGTAAATTACATAGTTCGCGCTCGCCGAAGAGCGCGTCATGTTTACGACAAAACTCACAATCAGCATACAGGTAAGTAGAGTCCGCCATTATAACGTTATTTACGTATAAATATACGAACTGACGAAGCCACGAGTATAAGCTCTATGTACACACGCAGTATGTAAATGCTATAATAATGTGACGGGAACTCAACGCTCATTCTATGCGCTTAAATCGCATTAGCGGTCGTCGAGCGCTATTGTTCCGTTTATAGACAAAATTATGGAAAAATTTTGGCAACTCGAGGTTTTCTGTGCATCTTCGTGATTAAAATATGGTAATGTGGTTTGAATTACCTTCAAAATCTTCAAATATTGATATACATCTTACACACGGTCTCTGACCCCAAATTAAGCAAACCTTGTGATATGGCTGCCAGAGACTGATATACTACATATATGTACATATTTTTAAATACATACTTATACAGATAATAACTAAATAACACCCAGACACAGAGCAAACACCTATGTTCATCACATAAATATTTGCCCTGCGTAGAGATCGAACCCACGCCTCTTTGACCCAGAAGTTAGGGTCATTAACTACTGAACCACCGAGGCAGTCGTAGGCATAGTATTGTACATAGTAGTAAGGAATCATATTATATCAACACCTCAATATAAGAGCTAAGGTAATGCTTACAAAACAAAAGACACCAAAAAAGAAAGAAACATAACAGACGAAACAAAAACAGAAGAAAGACACAAAAGGCGGTCTTATCGCTTACAGCGATCTGTTCCAGACAATATTTGGATTTCTGGTTACAGT